>CM071801.1:2526164-3818664 GCA_036559045.1 Platycarya longipes
CCCCCCTTTCATTTCTCCTTTTTTAGCCGTGGAGTACTTCATTGGGTTATATTGCTATTCTTATATTGATAATTCCATAGAGCCTTTTCACCGAACGTGGGACTGTTCACGATAGATATATATTATCTCGTCTTGTTCCTACTTTTTACCTTTTTGGTAGCAACGGAGCAAGACGGAGATTGTATGGTTATTTCGTGATCTACATTTGGGGCACTGTAGTGTGATTCATATATAATCTATATTATATCTCTATATTTCTCTATATATATATATAATATCTCTAAAATAGTACGCTCTTTTCCCAAAATAACTTATCTACACACTCACTTGCTTTTTCTTTTTCTTTTTGCGTTGTATATATAGTTCTTATTATGCTCCACAAGAATATATATATCTTATATATATATATATAGAACGTTAACTGAACACATTTCATTCTGTTACGGACACAGTATCGCATTTGAATAAGGTGGTTCACGAAAGCCTACCTTACATTCAGTATTCCATTATCATTTCAGATTTACTGACTTGGCAGCATTTCATACTCCTTGAGCTCTGAATTTTACTCATTTTTAAACAAATGATTTATCTAAGAGTTCTAGTACCCTATCACATTAATAAAGACTAACGTGAGATAACTGCCAAGATAATCGTGGACAGGAACATTTAGCCCTTTTTCATTTGTTTAAATTTGTTCTTCCTTGATAGAAGCTAATGTTTAGTTTACGAAGAACTTTTAACTAAATTAAGTTCATTCTCTCTATATATTAATACTATTATTTTTTGTTATTGGGTTGGCTTGTTATCCTCTATTTCCACTTCACGATCAAATGTGGTTAAAATGAATAATCACAAGAATACAGGACAACCCAACGGAGAGTAAGGAAAGTTTAGTGACTTCCACTTTTTGGCTTGCACTTGGCTGGTGGTCATCTCGTCCTGTCTGCCTCAAAAGTTGCCACCACTCGATAGCCGAGCGCCCATCAATTTTGTTTTAGGAGGTTCACATTTTTTTCCTCTTCACATGCACATGACAGATTTATATAAAATTATAAAAATAATACAAATTCCTAATGTATATACAAAAACTTAATTTTTGATAATAGTCAAATTAATGGTCAAAACACCCCCATTCACCTATAATGTCTCAGAGGACCTACTATTTATTCATTATTATTTTTGTAAAATATGAAATTTTTTTATAACAATTATTTTCTTTATAGACTGACCAATGCTTTTTCAAATCTCATTTTTAATTCTCCTCATCCTCATCATAATTAGATGCTTCACACAACTCTAAAGTAAAAAATCACATTACTTATGGTGTGTCACATATTTCCGCCTAGCCTACTTACAAATAAGATTTTTTAAATAAACCTTTTCTTATCCTCATGAGGTGTAAAGAGATAAATCGTCTCTAATATTTTTTCATATAAATCATCAATATTTAAAAAAAATTTGGGACAATTTGTTTTATTAGTATTTTTATATTTTGAATTCTATCTATTAAGACACATTCGATAGGTGTATAATTATAACACTGAGATACATATTCACAGCTTATTATATCAATTTAATTTCAAACCGTGCGATTCATATTTCTAACCACAAATACGATTATATATGGACCAACCCACAAAATCTAAAGGGCGTTACTACGGCAAACCCAAACAATTCGAAATATATTAAAATCTTACTAACCAATTTTAGCCAGCATCCCCCGCACTTACGAGTCAAATTCATCACATTATATTAGAAGGGCAATTTCTTACTCTACTACTGAAATTATGGATAAAATCTAGGATTATCTTTTAACCTTATTGCACAACACAAACAAACACAAAAGAAATTAATATTTCAAATTTTAAAAAAAAAAATTATAGCACCGCCATTATCCCAAAACTATCATTGGCATGGCATTGGTCTATATGGAATACATGGACCATGAGGGGTCGGGCCCCCATCAGGATTCAGAAGATATTTAGCTCGTTTATATATCTCAAAATTGACAGACCATTTAGCTAGGAATTATTCTTAAAACAACAAATTACGAACTCATGATTATACAGCAAATCTTACCACGAAGGCGCATTATAGCCTTCGGACAAAGCCAAAAAAGCAAGATGATAATAATAATCCCTAAGGGGAGATTGGGTCACCCCGAAGACCACTCAGCACCACTATTGGATTTTCATTCCCCATACGTGGGCATAGTCGGTTTTAATTTGTATCACTTTCCCGCACTTGCATCCCCCAAAATTTTCTCTCCTTCAAATAGTCTTAAGCAACCCCGAATCAATTGGACCTTTTCCTTGTCTAATGTGAGGATCCCACACGATTGTCGCTGCCCCTTGAGTTTGCACTGAATACAATTAAAGAGCACATGTTTAATTTTTTTAAGATTTTTCATAAGACTAAAGTTTAATCACTGCTCACAATTATAAAATGTGCCATTTTACATCGACTATAAATTTGTCGCAAATGAAGAGTTGTTACAATTAATGAGTACGTGCTAGAGTACTAACTATGTTAACAATGAGGAGCAGAAAGAGTACTACTCTTTTATCAATCTATTTATAAACTTTGTTAGTGTATAATTTAATTCTACACCCTAGTTCACCACAAAATTGATGACTTCCTTTCCATTTAAGGGTTGGCCTGATAGCGAGAGCAGCATGATTTGTAAATAAGGATTTTCGCTTCATTTTTTGATTGTCCTACTGCTAACAGATTATATGTTAAATCTCTCACTCACATTTGATTCTTAATCAATTAGATGATTGGTTAGAATTGTAAACATCTGACAACAACAAACACATACTAATCTTTAAATTAAAACAATATTTTACATTCATTATTTTGACTCAAACAGCAACATACAATAATTTAATGTGAATTAGAGAATTCAATGCAACTACGACAAAATAACCATCACATAATGTGATAATATACACCATTATGAGTTTTCATTAGTATAACCTCATACAGCCGACATACTCTTAATGTCCCACAACCTTTTCTAAAAAACTAAGATATACTTAATTAAGAAGGTTTATTTTTATCTTATTCCAATTATTGAATAAAGGAGATACTACTTTCAAAACGACACTTGTCTATCCAAATTAGCAAAATCCCTCTCACCTTTTTTTTATTACTAAATATTGAAAAATTTGCATAGATAATTATATATATATATAATTTAGAAATAAAAACACACAAAAGTATCAATAACCTTTTTGCTAAGTGATCATGTAAAAGACTTTAAAAAAAATTTCTGAGTGTGCTGATAAAGATATTTATACATAGATTTTTTAAATAGATATTTACCATAAGTTGAAGACACTACAAGAAATTGGAGCTTTTCCCACCAATTTCTGTTCCCACGATATAAATTCGTGAAAAAAAGTGGCTTTTTAACCCCAAATATTTTGGTGGGAATAAAATCTTAATTATTATCACGAATTTATTTTTGTGGAAAAACAGTAATGAGAAAAAATTATTTGCCACAAGAAAAGAAATTATTACCACAAGATTAATTTTGTGGAAAGTAAAAGAGACTAATATTATGATGTTTTTTGGAAAAATCTTTTTTCCCACAAGTTAAATTTTTTTTACCACGAATGTCAGTTGCTGCAAAAGATATTAATTAACAATAGCATGCTTCGGTGGCTTTTTATTATTTGTGGCAAACTTTTTTACTAATTACCACGACTAGATTTTGCCGCAAAAACTTCTCATATAAAAGCCCCAAATCAGGACCCCTCGATTCTCCTCATAATCTGCCGAATCCCTAAAATCACTCTTTCTCATTTCCTTACATTCTCCGCGATCCAGTCTTCCCTCTAAACCCTAGGCCACAGCCAACCCAGAGCCACCAACACCTCGTCAAACTCCGCACCCCATGATGCATAGGCCCTCTCTCTTTCTCCTCCTTCCGCGAGATGAGCCTTCTTCCCCGAGATGAGCCTTCTTCCCTTTGGGCTTCGTTCATCGTCAACGACATATCTGCCCATCGCTGGCTCCCTCAATCATTCCCCTCTCCCCCTGAAGCCCCCAACCATGTTTGCTTTGATTTCGGGTTCCCGAAGCCGAGTCTCCAACCTCTCTGTTGCATTTTCCAGTTCCCAACCCCCCCTGAAGTCCCCAAGTCCTCTGTACTGCGGTGTCGTGTTTGGCATGCGATTTTAACTTCTTCTACAGGTGATCCTTAATAATCCTTTTGATTTCTTCTTTTCAAGTTCCTTTGTGTTTACCACATTCTTTTTTCCTCTAGGGTTAATTTATATTAGCTTTAACTGTGATCATTTTGATTGAAATTAATGGGATAGTTTTCTTAGAGGTTATGGCAGGGAGAGAAGAAGGCTTCGATTTCTTAGAGGTTAGGGCAGGGATTTCACGGACTCACCCTCCCTCTTGAAATTTTTTGGTTCATCTCATTATGTGCTGCGGTTTTTCTTCATATGCTTCGATTCTCTTGCCGTCAACAACCTCCTCATTAGTAAGTATCTCTCCACTCACTCTTCATTTTGCTCTCCACTGCCCTTCCCTTGTCATTGAACTAAAGATTTTGAAGTTTATTAAGCTTTAGTAGATTGCATGTATACATAGGCACCAGGGGCATAATACGTGACACCTAGCTCCTTTGCTGTTCCTATTTATTTATATTTTTGTTTCTCTGTGTTTTAACTCATAACATCTTCATTACAGTAAATACTTAAGTTGTTAATTGACCCTTTCAGTTTGATTTGTATATATGTATTTATTTTTTGTTTCTCTGTGATTTGTATATACATATATCAATCCTATTTAAAGTTGAGCACTGATGCAGTAGGATCTTCGAATTGATTAAATAGGAGTAGTTCTGAAAGTATCTCAATCTTCTGTAAATAATTTTCAAACAAAACTAGCTTCTTGATTCCTAAATTTAGCAAGTAGCCTACCAATTATGTTAAGGGACTTATAAAATTTCCAAGTTCAATTACTCTGACTCACATATCATATGTCTTAATTGCATTATAGCAATTCCTTAACTTAGCTGCATTGTCGTTTTGTCATCTATGGCAGCATCTCTCTAGCTGAGATACTGAACCTTTTAAGCTTTCATTTCTAACAATATTGCTTTAAAATACTTGTATACTTAAATCTTCATTTCTTAAAGTTTATGTGCTTTTATAAGTTTATAGTAGTGAGTTACTTTTAAAACTTTGTGTTATTAAAAGTTAAAGATCTTAATTTATTTACATTCATATATCATTATCTGATTTCAATTGAGAGTTTAATTAAAATACTTGATGGATTCCACTGCTTGTGCTTTAGTGGTTACACCGTCTTTGTGTAGTTTATCAAAAAGGTTAATATTGCAGTGTTACATTATACAAAGCATATGATAACATTGAAGGCTTCTCTGCTGTGACATGATGAGAAAAATGTATTATCAAAATATAATAAAATATGATCGAGATATGTATGGTTTTGTGTGTTGAATGTGATTAGAGTAGGTCAACGAATTGAATTACTACTGATTGTGTGAACTTTGAACTATTTTTTGTTAATCTACTTTTACTTATAAAATAAAAAACAAGAAAGTGATTTCCTGTTTTACACCTTTCCAGGGTAACTTTGGTACCATTCTTGGTGGTGTATGTAACTGTGCTACATCAATGCCAGTTTTGACAGAGCTTCATAAAAAAAGAAAAGGAACTTTCTATTTTATACTCTTATGGGACTATGGTATGATTACATGGCACCTTTCTCTTCTCACTCCGTCTGTTTTCTCTATTTATGTGCTTGATGTTCTCTGTCTCTGACTTCAATCCTCTGTAATTTGACAATGTTGAATACCACAAATGTGATTCTGTGTTTTCCCATATGATTATTTTTGTTCTTGTGGATTTTTCTAGGTCTTGGTTCTGCCTAACTTTTTGTAATGTCAAACTTGCCTAGAAGTTGTTGTGATTGTATAGTTATGTAATGTTAGTGATTGTAAACAAACCTGTGTAGAGCATATTTAGTTTTTTTTTTTTTGGCACATGAAGTTGATCCTTTGGCTTCCTTAAATGTTAAATTGTTGCAAAGCCACTTTGCTGGTTAAGGTGTTAAGAAAGATCTTACCTTCTTTTGCACAGCACCTCCACAACAATATATTTTATAAGAAAAGTTTGAACATTTTCATTAGTTTGTGCTTTGATTTGGGTATTAAGCTATTGGGTAGCATTTCTTGGGTATTTAGATCACAGCCTATTCTATTTATATTTTTCTTCCTAATATTTTGAAACTATTTTTGTTTTCTGTTGTGCCATGGGAGTGCTAAGAGTAAAAGAGATCGTAATTTTCTTTTCTTTTTAAAAAATGATATATTTTCATGCATATTTGTTCGATCTATGGCTATATATATATATATCTATATATATATATATATTTATATGGGTTGTATCATACATGATATCATTCAACTTAACTTCTAGAATCTTTACATACACTATATCACTCTTTTTTTTTGTCTCATTTTATGCTGAGCCAATCTTCTTAGTTATAAGAACAATGCTTGTGTGCACTATCCTTTGTTTTCATCCCATGGGCCCTTACAAATTTGGGAACCTATAATATATTTATCTATTTTAATGCATTCTTTTTTGACTTTGACAGATGTTGCACTTAGAAGAATTATCATGAGAAGGCTATTGTTTCTATAAGAAGTAAAAAACCATCTCATAAAAGAATGAAAGCGGAAGTTGCTAACATTTATTCAAGGTATATAGTTCCCTCCAACTATTAGAATTTTAAACTTTGATGAGCTGCACCTATTGTTCAGCTGATAATTGTACCAATGGGCTGCTTTCTCACATTTGTTATTGGTAATTGAATTTTGTTCCCTTTTAACAAGTCTGGAACTACGGTGGTTTAATTTTTTAGTGTCATTTATGGTTTCAATACATGTATACTTGTGTTTCACTGCAGTTACAATCTATGTGCTAGCTTTTGTGTTAGAAATTAAGGGCTTAGTTGTTTTTTTTTTAACTGTAGGGACCCTATATGTTCAAAATTTTGTTTAAGGGACCAAGTTTTTATGTAGAAATTAATGCCTCAACTGTATTGCAACTTTCTTCATGTTAAAATTATTATGTGCTATAAATTCAAAATGCTCTATTTTTGGTTTCCCAAACCATCATTAACTGGTTGTTTTGTTATGTTATAAAGTGTATTTCAAAATATGGAGGGTTGATGCAAAAAATGGAACCCTTTTTTTTTTAGTTGAAAGCTTTTGTCTTTTTCAGATTTTACCTCTTTTAATGTCATTATGGAATTTATTTAGTTGATGTCTTGCATGCCATGTATTTTTTTTCAGATTTTTTTATATATAGCTGTGTATGTTGAAGATAAACACTATAGTGTTCTGTTTTGGATATTTTAAATGGTTTGGGTTTTTTGTAAACATACTTGTTGTAATCTTGGGTGACTTCTTAAAATGATTGGTTATGTTGGAGAAATTATTCTTATGGCTTTGTTTTAGGGATTTTTTTGAGTTTTCTTATTGATTGTGATCTAACAAGTAACTGTCCATGTTAAAACATATGTTGGAGAAATAAGATAATGAACCCCAATGTTTGCAGCATTGTCCATGTTAAACATATGAAATGTTTTTTGGCAAAACATACACGTCAATTGTTTGGCAGCAATTACATAAATTTGATCGCTTAGTATTTGATTGGTGGGGCAAATTATTGAACTTTACTCCTAATCATACGCTTTTGAACAAATGATCTACATTCTCATCAAATTACATAATTTAATTCTTTTTTTATTGAAAATTGTTTTATATAATTTTTTTTTTTGTGACTAACAATCTTATTTCTCTAATAAGATTGTTATTAGAAAACTTTAAACGAAATAGCATTCGAATGCAGTTCAATCAATTTTTCCCTTTGTCATAAAGCTGCAAAATTAAGACCGGCATAAAGTACACTAGAAACACTGGCTCATTAGGGCCCTAGCAAACCCAAGGACCAAACTAGATAAATGTCCATGTGTACCCCCAAGCTGGCCAGCAAAAGTCACAAAGACTCAGATTTTAAAGTTCATTCAGTTTTCAGTTTCTAACAATGAATCCCCCAAAAAATCCCAAGCATGATGAGATTTACTTATTTAGCTTCCAGCTGTAGCTGGTAGGTCAATTGGCTTAGAGTCTTCTGCTTTCTCGTGTTCTTTATTGAGGATCTTGTTGTTGATTAGGTTGTGAAGAGCAATCACGCTTCGGATTAAGGGAAGAGAGATATATATAACCAACATCATATCATTTGTTTTCATTGAAAAACCCTTGATCAACTCAGCCACATTGAGATTTGGCAGTAGATTGAACACATCCTGTAAATGGTAAAGAATCTCATGATTTAATGGGATCTTTCCATCAATAACAAGGTCAAGATAACCCTGTATCTCTCTAAGCCTCGCATCCAAACCTCAACTACGGGTTTGCGAGTGTTCTTGGCAATCCTGTTATAGTTGTCGACGATGTAGAGAAAGTACCAAAGGATGTACTATCACCTTCTCTATGGGACTCTTTGTGTCTATCTGTTACGTCTTTATCACATCCATTTTGCTTTGATTTTCGATTTTCACAGCTTGCTTCTTCCCTAGGAAACCCCTGCAGCACCTCACCGTATAAATTGCTTTCGATTGCCTTGTGGGTAAATATCTTAATTTGCTTGTTCTAAGATTGAACTTTTAAATTTCAGTGGGATTTTGACTGAAAAAATACAACGGTAGCTTTACGACGAGTATTAGAACTGGTTCAATATTTTACTATTTACAAGATATGCATTCCTTAAACTAATTATGATCAGGTATCGGATAGTATTTAATTTTTTTGGTAAGCAAACTGGGTTATTATTTTTCTTCATGTTTTTGGCAAACATTCTGAAGTTTCATTCAGATTAGTCTTTTAATATGCATGGTGGCAGAACTTGCAATAGCTTGTATCATTAAATTGAGGCATCCAAACCCGCATCCATTAGCTCCACTTGAGTTTCCCATTTTGTTTGAGATGTTCAGTTTTAGTAATTTGAGCTAATGGATTTTTTATTTTTGCTCCACCTTGTATTTGTATATGCTATATGGCAAGGGGTAAATAAATAAACTTTTTTGAACCAAGTGTGTTTTACGACTTGAATTGCCATTAGATTTATTAGTAGCCCATAAAATATTCATTCATCCTAAATAAATTAAGCTTGACAAATATTATTTTTATAAGTTTCAGGTAAAATTATGCAGTTCAAGAGGAGATGGAAGAGGCAGAGTTTCTCCTTGGCAATCACAGATCTTAAAATTCTTGAAGAACCATCACATTCATTATCTCTAATATGTCCATATTTGCTGCCTATGGTTTCATATGATGTTGGAACAATTCCATACAACCCTCATCATTTGTAAATATAGTAGAAGATTTAAGTTGGTAATTTGGGCTATCATAGAAAGTCATATATGTAAATATGGTAGCTAGCTTGGTTTCACTTAATGTGCACTACATAATTTGTGGGATATGATGGTGGTTTAATATTATGTCGCCATTTTCAGGTTATTAATCCCATTGTGGTAGGAGCATATGTCTAGATTTATTAGTAGTAGTAGTAATTATGTATGTTTGATGAGATTGTTTTGGATTATAAATTCAGACCAGTACTTTTCTCTAGTGTATAAATATTTTGTTACGAATCCTCTACATATTATCAGAAAACAATTCGGTGTTAAAAGATTATTTTCCATGACATATGCGGTCACTATAATATTTTTAGTGGCAAATACAATGGTGGAAAAACACCTTGTAGTCATGTAAGGAGTAATTCTCACAAATCGAAATCATCTAAAAAATTCTTTTGTCACAACCAAAAATAGTGGGTATAAACATTTATGCCACGAACATGTTGGTGGATAAAGACCTTTTTTGACTTATTGTTTGCATGGAAAACATCATTAGGAGTTGATGGAAACCTTATTTGTCACGAATTTTGTATGCTATATCCACAATGTGAAGTGGTGGAAAAAACTGAGTATTTACTATGAAGTAAAAATTTGGTGGAAAATTTTTTTTCTTCATGGATTATATGCCACCAACCTCCCACCAAGAAATTTGGTGGAAAAAAAATATTTTTCACATAAAATGTACTTTTTCCACCATATACCTTTTTGACAAAAGATCAAAAATCTTGTAGTGAGAAGTAGATTATTGTGCCTAATTCTTATAAACCTATCATAACATCCGCTTAAAAATATTTTACAGGTAGGTACCTTTACACTGTTTATAAAGCTTTCTTACATATAGAGCATCTTTGAACCCTGAAGTGACTCTTTCAATTTTGTCTTTTGGACTGGGGAAAATGAAATAAATATATAAAGGAAAAAGCTTGGACCGGATGGGTTAAAGATTTATTTTTACACCAACCAATGAAAATCGGCCATGTAGACACTCTTGAAAAATAGGAGATGAGCCCGCATGCACATAAATTTCTCCTACTCCTCATTTGCATTTCGATAGATCCATCCGTGTTCAAATCGTATATCTGCGTTCAACGAGCTCCTATCAATTTTATCTTGGCCACACGAGAAATTTACATCCACCCACCCATTAATTAAGCCTTTCTATGCTCAACACTTTTATAGGTTGCAGCAACCATTAATGGAGTTCTATGCTCAAGAACAATTTGTTTTGAGCCTTTCTGGCGAACATACCAAAGTCCAACCTTATCAATTAAAGAAGCATCCTTTTCTTCTGCAAATCGCTTAAAGCCTCCAACATCATTGTTAGCGGCAAGATCGAGAAAGCTGGAAAAATAACCTTCGACTTGAACAGTTGGGTTATTCATATCTTTGGTGTTAGATGTGATTTTTACAGTTGACACAGATGGAATGGATGATGATTCTGATCGTTCTAGACCACTACACATGTTTCAATTGGCTGAAACGCGGATGAATCTCGCAGATGGGTGTATCGAAGATTCGAAATGCTGATGGGGGTTGGGGCGGAGAAAGAAAGGAGAAAATTTCTGTGCATGCGGCTCATCTTCTATTTGTTTGGAGTGTCTACATGGCCGGTTATCATTGATTGGTGTAAAAATAAATTTTGAATCCAACCGGGCTGAAGTTTTTCCTCCAAAAATTGTTAAGAGTCAGTTTGATATTGAATATCGAGATTTAAAAAATATTTTAAAACAGTTTGTAAACATTTTTTAGAAAATAATAATATATTTGATAATTTTATAATAATTGTTTTAATCGATTAAAAAAAATTAAAATCAACTTTTTTAAAAAAATATCAAATTAAAAATCTTATCAAAAAATTAATACAGATAATTATATATTTTTAAAAAATTTATGTAATTAATTCTAAAAATATTTTAGACATATAAATTTTAAAGAGTAAATAATTTTTTAATAATAAAACTTATTATATAAAAATTTTAAGTTATAAATTTTAAGGGTGTAAAAAAAATCAGAAAATTGATAAATCAACTCGAACTCAACTCGAACTGGTCCAAACTAGATCAACTAGATCGGGTTTGAACCGGTTTTTAAAAATACAAAATCGGTAAAATCCGGTATGGTTTTTATTTCTTTTATTTTAAAACTAGACCGGACCAAACCGAACCGGTCCTAGTAATTATATATTTTAAAATATTTTTTTAATATGATATATAATATGTTTTTACATTTTATATATTATATATATATAATACATAATAACATAATCATATATAAATAATATTATAATATTTATAAAGTAAAAGTTTAATTCTAAACATGAAATTAAAATAATTTTTTATATAACAATTTTTTTTATATAACAGATTTTTTATATAATTTTTTTTTATTTATAACGGTTTTTATATTACAGATTTTTTTATATAACAGATTTTTTGTTAGTCTAACAAATTTTTGTAATATAAAAATTAATTTTTAAACTAGATTTTTTTAAAAGAATATAGATTTATGTTTAAAACTTTATAATTTATTATAATTGAAAAATAAAATCAGATCTGATAAAATCGGTACTATCAATTTTAAAAAATAATTAAAGTATAATTAATTTTATATTTTACAAAATTGATAGTACTGATTTAATTTTATATTTTAACTAAAATCAGATCAAACCAAATCCATTATACTCTAATTAAACCAACCAAATCCATTATACTCTAATTGAACCAGCTTATCAAATTATTTAAGTGACCAACAAAAATACCTATCACTGGTAAGTAAACTCGACACTTTTAGTAAGATCCCTTCAGTTGTATAAAACTATTATTATTTCTATTATTATTATTATTATTATTATTAGATACAAAGAGATTTCTAGAAAAATCCAGAAAAAGTACACGTAGGAGAAATATCTGTCAAAAAGTTCGTA
Source organism: Platycarya longipes (assembly GCA_036559045.1). Classification (NCBI taxonomy): domain Eukaryota; kingdom Viridiplantae; phylum Streptophyta; class Magnoliopsida; order Fagales; family Juglandaceae; genus Platycarya; species Platycarya longipes. The sequence continues at coordinate 2,538,562 of CM071801.1, forward strand.
GGAGAAAATATCTTGTTCGGAAAAAATCTCTCTCAGTCGTCTCTTTTGTTTTCTTTCCTTATTTATCAGTTATCACCCCTGCATATCGACAACTCACACCGACGGTACTCGGCGCGTCGTTGAGCTCATCCTCCACCCTCAATGTCGTCGTCTACCGCCTTCCCGGAGTCTTCGGACCACTTTGAGACCCCAACGCTGGACTTGGAGGGCTCCACGCTCCTCCAGGCCATCACGGAGCACGGTGGTTACGCATATGTCAGCATGGCAACGCTGGCCGCCGCTGGAGACTCACGAGCGGCGGAGGCGGCGCGTGAGATGGCTTGGGAGCAGCTTCACTCGGGTCCATGGCACTCGGTGTTGCCCGTCTGGCGCGACGCCTATTCCATGGCCTGCCTCCACGTGGCCAGACTCCATTTTTCCAATGGGGAACTTAGCGAGTCCCTTAGGGTTTTGGACATGGGTTTGATCATGGGCGGGATGCTCCTCAGGAAGGACCTCGACTCGGCGGTGGACAAGGTCTCGGCTAAGGCCAGGGACGCAGCTGCGGTTTCAGAGCAACACGCAAAACGAAAACTTGTCCACCAGGACGAGCTCCGTGACGCAGAGGTGAGGTTCGTCCTTCTTATTTGAATTAGTCTAATTCTATTTTGAATATTACATAACCTGCTGAAGTGGTAGATCTTCTATATTTGTAGATTCTTGAGATTTGTGAAGGACAGAAAAGAGTAAAAGATTGTAGATTGTTGAAATTTCAGGTTTTTCTAACCGATGGGAAAGTCAGTTTCAATATGTATGCAAATACTGACTTTTCATATTCACTCGACCAAGTAAAGCCTTTTGTCCAATTTTCTAGCTCAGAGCACTCACATCCGTGATAAGATGAAGGTTCTGGAAATTATGAATTTCACTAAAGTGATAAAAGTCATATACAGAAAGTAGACGGGCTTTTATACTAAGCTAACTAACACTAAGATGAACTAGATGACAATTGATCTCAATGTGCTTGATCCTTTCGTGAAATACTGGATTTGCAGCAATATGAAGTACTACCTGGTTGTCACAATACAAAACAGGAGTAGTAGTAAGTGAAACACCAAAATCAAGAAGCAAGGAAACAAGCTGCTTGATCTCACAACATGTAGAAACCAATGATCTATATTCGGTTCAGCAGAAGATCTAAAAACAGTAACATGTTTCTTCGATTTCCAGGAAATTAAATAATCACCAATAAAAATACAGAAACTAGTAATAGACCTCTTAGAATCAGGACAAGTGGCCCAATCCGAATCACAAAACCCTTTGAGAACCACTGAATTGGTAGATGAAAAAGATAAACCCTGACCTGTAGTAGCCTTTATGTATCTGACCACCTTAATAGCTGCATCATAATGTAACTGTCGAGGCTGGTCCAAAAACTGACTTAAGGTATTTACTGAAAAAGATAGCTCAGGCCTAGTAATAGTCAAATATAAGAGTACCAATTAATCTTCTATAAGAAGAAGAATTTTTCAGCAATGGTCCTGAAGATTCTGTTTTAGACAATCTGTTCTTCTGATCCATTGGGCATGTAGTAGGTTTGGCAGCCAACAAACCAATATCATTGACAATATCAACATATTTTCTTTGAGACAAAAAATACCCTTAGTAGACCTTACAACTTCAAGGCCTAAAAATATCTCAAATTACCAAGGTCCTTCAACTTGAAATGCAATTGCAAGAAAGCTTTAAGATTACCATTAGAGTCATTAGAAGCAATGACAATGTCATATACATAAACCAACAGTGCCATGAAAGAAGTATCCGAGCCTTTTGTGAACAAAGAATAATCACACTTTGATTGGATAAAATCATAGGAAATCAAAGTTGATGAAAATTTGAAAAATCACTGTCAAGAAACTTGCTTAAGTCTATATAAAGACTTAAGAAGTTTACAAACCCTTGAGTCACCCAATTTAGAAAAACCAGGGGGAGGAGTCATATAAACCTCCTCATCCAAATGCCCATTGAGAAAAGCATTATTCACATCCAATTAATGCAAAGTCCAATTATTTATGGTAGCCAAAGAAAGAAGAACTCTATCAGTAGTCAACTTTGCTACAGGAGAAAATATATCAAAGTAATCAATCTCTTCCTTTTGAGTATATCCCTTTACAACCAAACGAGCTTTGTATCGCTCTAAAGTGCCATCAGAATTCAACTTGCACTTAGAAATCCCTTTACAACCTATAAGTTGCTTGCTAGGAGGTAAATCGGTTAAAGTCCAGGTATTATTTGCTTCAAGAGCAGTGATTTCAGTTGTCATAGTATCTCTCCGATGAGGATACTTAATGGCTTGATGATAAAATGTAGGCTCATATATGGAATCAACAGAAGAACAAAAATGTTAATATGATGGAGGAAATTTTGAATATGAAAGATATGAAGAAATATGATAAGAAATACTTGAATTAGAAGATACAGCAACCAGAGGAGAAGCAGTAGCATTATTTTTAGAAATCAAGGAACAATGATAATGTTGCAAATAATCAGGAGTTCTTCTAATTTTAGTAGACCTTCTGACAGGTTCAGATATGCCAGACTGAGAATTTTCCACTAAAATTGGTGGATTATCAACAGATGATGGCAGAGGAATATTCTAAAAATCTGGAAGAGGTAACGGAAGAACAGGACTTTGAGAAACAGGCATTTGATTACTAAGTTATGAGTCTGTTTTAAAAGGATAAACGAATTCATGAGAAATAACATCTCTTGAGATGAAAATTTTGTGAGTATGAAGATTATAGAGTTTATAACCTTTGATGCCTACAGGATATTCTAGAAAAACACAAGATTGAACTCTATGAGAGAATTTATGATGTGATATATTACCGAGAACAAAAGCATAACAGAGACAACCAAATGCATTGAGATGATTGTATTTTAGTTTAACAAAAAATAGAACTTCATAAGGAGATTTATTTGACAAGACAAGAGTTGGAACTCTATTAATAAGATAGACAACAGTCAATATACAATCACTCCAGAAAAGCAAAGGAAGATGAGATTGAAATCTGAGAGTCCTAGCCACATTTAATATATGTTGATGTTTTCATCCAACAATTGCATTTTGTTGAGGAGTATAGACACAACTGAATAGATGTATGATTCCTTTTTCAGAAAAGAAAGATTTTATATCAAACTCAAACGCATTATCAGTACGAATGGATTTGATTTTTGTATTGAATTGAGTTTCAACAAAAGAAAAGAAGGACTGGATGGATGATCTAGTATTGCCTTAGATTTAAGTAAATAAATCCAAGTACATCTACTATAATCATCCATAATTGTCAGAAAATATTTGAATCCATTATAAGAACTAGTAAAGAATGGACCCCAAACATCACAGTGAATTAATTCAAATAGAGACTGTGTAATAGAGGTACTTAATGGAAATGACAATCTTTTTTGTTTGGCTAATGGACAAACAGGACAAGTATGATTATTGATATGATGTAAACAAGAAATTTCAGATGCTAAATCATGTAATCTAGAATCAGACAAGTGTCCAAGACGACAATGCCAAATATACGAATTGTTTTTTATATAATTACAACAAGAAAAAGTAGAAGTAGTATTAAAAGAAGTAGAAGTCCCTGAAAATTGCAAATGATATAATCCTTGTTGAAGTTTAGCTACTCCAATCGTCCTCCAATTGCGAAGGTCCTGAATATAACAAAAGTCAAGTGAGAAAATTAGAAAACAAGATAACTAACAAGTTAACTTGCACAAAAATGAGATTGAAGGTAAATTCTGGAACATAAAGGACATCAGTTAGAAGAAATGAATCGAAAATTCTAACTATTTCAATATGTGTGACTCGAGTACAAGTCCCATTAGGTAACTTGACAGAAATAGTATCAGTAGATTTAACAGAGGAAAATAAAGAAAGAGAACTAACCATATGATCAGTTGCACCAGAATCAAGAATCCAAGACTGGTGACCAGATTTTTGTGTGTGAACAATAGGTAAATATAATGACTGAGAAGAGGCAACGAAGGAGATACCTGAAAAAGAATCACTAGATGCAAGTGCAGATGACGAAATTGTACCTGCCTGATTCACAAAAGAATTGTTAGTATGCGATTGAAGAAATGTAAGGAGCTGTTGGTATTGCTCTTGAGAAAATGGAAATTCTAGAGCTAAAACTGAATTATTTATAGATTGGCTAGCAACTACCTGGTTGACATTAGAGTTTCTAGGTTTAGCCTTGTATCCAAGTGGATAGCCGTGGATCTTGTAGCATTTGTTAACTGTATGACCTAGCAGACCACAATGTGTACAAAGAGGTCGCTCCTTGCGAGGAGTGGATTGTTTACTGTTCTTAGAACCAGTAAAACCTTTCACAGCTTCATTACTACCAGAAGACCGGTTAGTAAACATAACAAAGTCTTCACTTGAAGGTAATGAATTAGTGGAAGAGATTATATCTAAGTGGTAATTTGATCAATTAGTATGCAAGTCTCGTCTTCTAGGCTGTTGATTTTGCATCCTTCCCGCTCACTTGTCATGCTGTGATTTAAAAATATCTTCAAATCAAAGGAGGCTTTGATTCCGATACTTCATTGAAACTTTTTGGAATACAAAGAAGGCCGTACTTAATTATTTATTTTGATTGGTAAGATGTTAACCTTTGTCCTTCTCCAACCTATCTGGTCATCACCCCGAGTTAGGGCCAAGGATTACCCTTCAGTACTTATTTAATACAGTATTGAGATTAAATCTCAGTTGGTTTTTTGAGCCTCGTAATGAAACTAGTTTTCTTTTTTGGATAATCCTAAGTTATATTAGATTTAGATTTGTTTTACTTTTATACCAGTGAGATAATTTGTACTCAGGTTTACGTTTGTCTTTATCTTTTTTTCTTCTTTTTTCATTTGTGAAAACACGTTTACTTTTAAGAAGCCTTAAACTCAAGTGTGAATGCTGATTGATATAGCAACTTATAAACAGTTTGAATTTTGAATTTTTCATGTCGAAATAAACAGTTGAAAATGTAGGAAAAACCTCTTGCTGAGAGTGGTTTAGTTAAAATACAGGGCAATCTGTATGATTTTTTTCACAGGGTAATGAAGAGTTTGTTGAGCCTCAAATAAGGGGTATGATTGTGTATATCCCCTTTCTTTTCCTTCATTCTTTAAGCCTTCTTTGTATCTTATGATTTTATTAGTATGCCACAGAAGAAATGAAGGGTATTTTTTCAGGTTATTAGAAAATGCATGGCTTTTAAACTTGCAGGTGCTTCAGTCTTTGCCATTTAAATCTCTGTCTTTGAAACTTGTGGGAAGGAGACCTGCTCTATCTTTGGAGGGATTTCTTCGTGAATATTTCCTATCCGGTTCTCCAGTCATTATTAGTGACAGTATGGCACATTGGCCGGCAAGGACAAAGTGGAATGACATGGATTACCTAAGAAGGGTTGCTGGAGACCGCACAGTTCCAGTTGAGGTGATTGATTTTAAATGTTATCATTTAGCAACAGCAGCCAAAGATATTGTTACTTCAAGTTGCTTTATTTGCTTCTGTTTTTTTTTTTAATTGAGTGTTATTGTTGAATGATAGTTTACGATTGTTGTTACTGTCACAAAAAAATCCTCCCAATCTGTTGCGACTGTTTCAATTGATTTTGGTCTTAACTATATAAGCAGTTTGGTAATTTGGGTGTTTATCTGACACACAAAGCACGTATTACGTAGGATCAGTCTCTGAACATTGGATGGACAAGTCATGCCTACCTACCAAACCCGCCTGTCATCCCACTACTACAAACGAAGAAAGGAAGAAAGAGAAAAAGGGGGGAGGGGGGTTGTTTAGCTGTGATAGGACCCACAACATCCAACTAGAAATTACATGGATATATCCCAGTTTTGAAGATATCATTGAGAATATTTCTTTCTTGCCATCATCTTAATCACTAGCTATGAGATTGTCCCAGTTACTGGAAGTATGTTGTGCATGTATTGTTAGATGTAGAAAGTAGGTGTCCTAATTATACTTGCTGTTGAGCATCACATCATTGACGGAATATTTTTTTGATAGGTCACATCATTGACAGAATTCACATGTTTAGTGTTCATTTAGAGCAAGATGATACACCAAGATTATATATAAAATAAAACATTTCTTCTGACTTTCCATCAACTGGTAGTTTACCAGTTCCCACTAGATATTTAGTTTTTCTTTTCCTAACCCGCCAAGCAAACCATGTCAATAATTGACAAATGGTAAAGTCAAAACTCTTTTGCAGGTTGGCAAAAACTATTTGTGCCCAGAGTGGAAGCAAGAGCTAATTACATTTTCCCAATTTCTTGCAAGGATTGAAGCAAATGACTGTTCTTCTGCTGCCCCTACATATCTTGCTCAGCATCCATTGTTTGATCAGGTATTTATGTCATTCTTTGTGCCCCTACACAACATGACATATCTTGCTATGTCATGTTAGCATGATAGATGATAGTATAAGTAAATGATGTTTCCTTTCAAATGATAATATGAAATCTTAAATTACTTCTAAAAAAATATTGAAATCTTAATACCAGATAAGCGAGCTACGGAATGACATATGTATTCCTGACTACTGTTTTGCTGGGGGTGGGGAGCTGAGGTCTCTTAATGCCTGGTTTGGTCCAGCTGGGACAGTAACACCATTGCACCAGGATCCACATCATAATATACTTGCTCAGGTAGTTTAAACTTTAAATGTATGATGGATTCAGTAATTGTAAACTTGGAGCTTCCTCTGGATTTTCTTGATCAATATTTACCTAGAAGCGCATGCCTGACATTTATCATTTGAGCAATGGTCTACAAAGAATTACACGGAAGCGTGTGAATTGACATGAAATGTCATGTCTACTTTGCAGTGGAATAAAAAAAAAAAAAGATTTATGAACTGAGATACTACAATTACCACATTGAACTGCATTAGTTTGTAAATTAGTCCATTGTAATTCTCTTTTTAAGTCTAGCATTTCTCTAATTATTTGCCCTTTTGATGACCAAAAACACCAACTGGGACTCCCTGCCACACTAGTGTGCATTTGTTTATGGTCTGTTGTGTCATTAGTAAGGATATTGAAGATATACTCACATTAGCACTCTGCCTCTTTATTCTCAGGTTGTTGGCAGAAAGTATATAAGGCTTTATCATGCTTCACTGTCAGAGGAACTTTACCCATACAACGAAACAATGCTTAAAAACTCAAGCCAGGTAGCAGCTTCTTAAGCTCTGGAAAAATTGAATGATCTGCATGAGTTAGCTTTATCCTTAAATGAAAATGCATGGTTAATGGTTAGATCAAAAGCAATCAAGTTCCACATAGTCACGACTCTAATTTGCTCTCTTCTCTCTCTCTCTCTCTCTCTCTCACTCTCTCACACACACACACACACATGCGGGCACGTGTGGAATAAATACATGTAAGACCTCACTGGATTCTTATGCTGGTCTCCTATTTTAACTTGGTGAGATCGGCAAGTATATCTGGTCTCTGCATTTTCTCCTTTGGCATGGACATCATATCCTGTCAACCTCCTATGCTGGTACTCGTATCTTCCATTCCCACCTTTCTGGTGGTAGTTACTCTTCCAAGCAAGTACTGTATATTTGTGCGTTGTATAGTTAATGAAATTACCCTGCTCAGCTGATTGATGATAATTTTGAACGTAGGTTGATCTAGACAATATAGACGAGATACGGTTTCCAAAGGTGCGTGACTTAGAATTTGAGGACTGCATTTTAGAGGAAGGTGAGATGCTTTATATCCCGCCCAAGTGGTGGCACTACGTGCGATCTTTAACACCGAGTTTATCGGTTAGTTTTTGGTGGAGTGATTGCAAAAATTGAACCATGTCCTGATTAGAGTTGTTGAATATAAATCTGTATTAGGAGGAGGGCTATCAAGTTATTGGACACTAGATATGAAAGGTTCTGGATCCAGAGATTACATTCAACTGTCTCTTATAATTTGCATTGACAACGTAATTTTTATTTTGGGTACTCCTCCGCTAGAGAGTTCATTTTATATTCAGTTTTTTCGTCGAGGCACTTGTGTGTTAAGACGAGTTATGAGGTCCAAAGTGCTTCTGCTGTTCTACCACTTGAGTATTGGGCAACCTCATTGCCAGTTTTCGTACTGCGGAAGATTTTACCTTATCGTTAACCATCTTCCCAGGCTAATTTTCGCCACAATTGATACACTCGAACCATTTGGCAATTTTTTGTACAAACCAATTTAATGGTACCATCTCATAAAAAAAAATTAAGATCTTTTTTTATTTGAATGTTTAAAATTTGCATAATCGCCCATCTATTTAGATAGAATTATAAATGAATTGTAACATACATGATTGTAGGTTTTTATCTTATTTATGTGGTTTATTAAAAAATAAAGAAAAAAGGTCCATTGCACTCTTGCCCTGATTGTCAAAGTGATTCAGCCCGGTTTGTATTGGAAATTCTTCTCAAATCATTTTATCTCGTTTTTATTTCATCATTATATTTTTATAATTTTTTATACAAAATATAAATTTTTATACACATTTTTTAAATTTTAATATAAATTTTTTAAATTTTAAAATAATAATAATATTAAAAGATAAATTAAATTTATTTCAACTCATCTCATTTCTGAATCCAAACGAGGCCAGCCTTTCGTGATAAAGTCATATCTCTTCTATTTGATAAGAGAGATAATTTGGATAAGACTAGTTTAATTTTTTTATTCATTATCTATATATTAAATATTTGATAAAAATAAAAATAAAAATAAATATGGTGTGTAAAAGTTTAATGAATGGTAGGAAGTTATATAGATTTTTTCATTTGAATGTTATACAATCTTTCCAACTTTTACATGCTATCATTTTTTAATTTTTTTAATTTTTTTAATTTTTTAATATTTTAATTTTGAATTTTTTTTTAAACTAATATAAATTCATTATCTATATATTAAATATTTAATAAAATTAAAATTAAAAAATATATATATAGTGTGTGAAGATTGTATGTATAGTAAGAAGTTGTATAGATTTATTTGATGAATTCAAATTAAACTTAGATGGGGGCCTCAGAGCGCAACCTAAGCACCTTTCTGTGGTGGGATTCTTCGCTTTCATGATTAAGCTTTTCTCAAAGGTTTGCAGTGCTCCTAGGCCGTGGGATTAACATTTGTGATAAACCATATGCTCTCAAACATGGTTTTTGTTATGCTACCAATTGAGTTTACTATTAGATAGAATCTGATTTCTTTTTAGATATGAATTCAAGGCCGGCTAAAGGGCTAGCTAACGAGGCCACCATCTAAGGCTACCCATCTTGAGTAGGTCTCAACATTTTGCTTAAAAGATAAAAAATTTGATTAAAAAATAAATTCAAAATTTTTATTTAAAAATTATTCAAAATGTACAAAATTTTTAAATAATAGTAAAAGTATAATAAAAGAAACAAAATGACGTGTATTTTGATATTAATAGCCTTATTTATTTTCAAAATAAGTCTTAAAAGAAATATATTTTACTTAAAATAAAAGTAAGTATTTAAATTATAAAGAAGTATATTATATTTGCATCTCAGAATCTTCAAATAAAATTTTATTATTTAATATTTAAATATTATTATTATTTTTAAATTAAAATATAATATACTTAATGATCGTCTAAGACTACAAAATATATTAATTCACCCCTGGATATGAGGTGCTCATTCTTTTCTCATATATGGATTGTAGCATTGGACATGTTTGGCGTGAAGGAAACAAATTGGATGATGGGTAGGCTAAACTCGGTGCATCTGGTTTCCTATCGTTTTTTCTTTCTCAAGATCAACACCCTCGCAATTTAGTTTGTCACTTTGTTTTAGATAAATCTGGGATTCTTTGTTTTGGGCATAATCGTCTTCTCAAGTTTGAAAAATGATATTTACAGTCTTGGATATCGCTTACTCATTTTGACAAAAGTGGATAAATCTAGGATCCTTATGAATTTTTTTATTTATTTTTTTAATCACTTTTTTCTGTCAGTATGATATGTCGTTCATGTATCAGATGGAGCAGAAGCCAGCAATATTATTTGCTCAATTCGATTTGAATAACACAACAGATTTTACCACTTTTAGTCACACTCATTCATTCTGATTTTCTTTTTTCTTTTTTTCTTCTTTTTCTTTCGTGAAAACAACCGTTCTGTCTATGTGCTGGAGATGCAGATTCCCTGTCCCATACCCATATGTATTTCTCTCTTACTCGGCAAAACAACAGAGTAGCAAGAATATCTGTCGTGGCAAAGAAAGCAAGAATGTAGCAAAGGGTATGGCAGAAACAACAAAAACGACACGCAAAGTCATAAACAAAATAGAAAAACATCATGGTAACATAGGTTTCAATTCCTCACTTTCCTTTCCATAGCCCTACCTAATAATCAACCCAAGTAGAAAACCAATGTTTGTTGGTCAACAATTTAGGTGACCATTTGGACATTTATTCACACATCAATTTAATAGTTACAAGCATCTCTAAGTGAGACTAACTTAGAGAGTTAGAGAGAGAAAATAAAAAGAACGAAATTTTATAAATATAAATAGATTACATAAAAGTAAATTAACAAATTGACGTGACTTTACGTGATGCGTTAGATCTACTTTACATTAAAGTAATTTTACAATTTGACATACTGCATCAAACCACATCACTTTGTGAATTTATTTTTGTGTAATCTCTTTGTGGCTAAAATACTTCTCAAAAAGAAATTAAGAAGATGGGGAGGAAAGCTAAAGATCATAAAACTAGTTCAAACAACTTTAAGCTACAGATTTATACCTACATAGAACCTTACACCTCAAAACCCTGTCCTGAACATAAAACCCTGGCATTACCATAACCTTCACTCGGCTAGGACCATGTGATCTCTGCCTTTCCATGAACATATCCTCCATGTATTTGGGCTCAAAGCTTCTGTTCTCTTCAACCCTCAAAATCACCAATGGTGGGCTGAACGAAAAGGCAAGCAAATGAAGCAACCATACGCATTTGGCTGCAACAAAGAATGCTTGAAGTAGCTGTTCAGGCCATGGTCTTGTCCAATTCAGCATGGTAATAATGCAACTCATTTTCTGGTCACAAAATTTACTGAATTCTTCACTGTAATATTTAGTCCCCTTCCTCAATACCTCATTCCAGCTTAAGTTCCTCAGGGAAACAAACGAAGAGAATTGTGCCTGGCGATCTTGTTGGGGATCTAAGAGCTTTGGTGAGCCATTCTTCTGAAACACACAGTTCTCAAAGTCTTGGTAAAGTGACTGGTTTATGAAAGCTTCCAAATGGTATAACACTGCCTTCGAGTATTTGGAGTTCAAAGACAGTTTATATGGTTGGAGAAGTAAATTTAAGTTGTCCATTAAAGTGTTATCAGTTTCTTCAATCTGGACAACAAGGGTCTTGCAGAATTGCTTTACTGACAATCTTGCTTCTGATACTATCTGCAAGAAACCTTCCACCATTACTTCCTCGCTGACAGGTATCGAATTGTCTCCATTTCCATCTAAGGATTTCCCTCTCTTGAGAAAAGCTCCAAAATTTTCAGGAACTTGGGAATTTTTTGCCTCCATAGCTTGTCTCAGAGCTTTCTTCAGCTCTTCACAGTAGGTCTCCAAGTATTCCAGCTTCTGTTTAAGCTCCCCCAATGAGGATTTCATCTCAGAAACTTCCATTAAGGCTGCATCTCTATTCTCATTTGCTTCTATGAGCTCTTTCTTCAATGTTTCAGTAGACATGATCCCCAACTCTTTGAAGATTTGGGAAACTTCCTCGGATTCTGTTCTGTTTGGGGAATTCTCATTCTTATTCTTCTTCTTTAACCGAGGAAACAGCCATGAAATCACACCCCGGTTCTTCGGCTGTGATGATTGAATAGATGAGTGAGAATCTGTCAATGGAACAACAATATTAGAATTCTTGTTGTTCCTTGTCATATTTTCAGATTCAGTTGTTATAGTTGCAGGCCTGCATCTATTGCAGGATGATACTGATTTGAATTCCGCCAAACTGTTTCTTCTGCTTAGCTTGAAGTATTCATTCACAGGTGATGTTTGAAGCACAGTAATGTGGTTTGCACAAGAACCAGTGGTAGATTTGTTATCCTCAGCTGGACAAATATGAGATTCTACACTGGCCAAACCAGAAGGCAATCCCTTTCTTGAGGATGAATTCTCCTTATAATCTGATAGAACAGTTTCATTGCCAATATCTCCAAGACCATATTCATCCCAACTTTCTGATAATTTTCCATCTTTTAGTGGAATCTGTTGAAACCCTGGCAGCGGTTCATCTTCATAGCTCTGTACAATTTTTTTTTACAAATTCAGAAACTCCAACATTAATGAAAGAAGAAAGATTCATGACGATAGAGAGATTCAAAGTATATGTAAAATACAAAATTCAAAGTAAAGACATACACACACTGCAACAGCCAAGAAATCGAAGCAAAAGTAGAAAAAGAATAGCCAACAGAAAATCATGAAAATATATCAACAATAAAAGGATTGCAATAATTCTCTGGATTTCCTTTCAAACAGAAAAAAAGGCCAAAGCGCATAGAGTATTAAGGAAAAGAAAAAACGTAAGAAACAGATTTATACAATGTTGTGCTAGTATGTGGGTGGGTGTGTGATTGTGTGAAAATGTAGGTAAGCCCATCGAATAGTTCATTCACTAGTCAATTCAACAACATATGCTAAAAAAATTGAGAGATCAGTGAAGAATATAGATCATCATTGCAAGAAGCGAATGTAAATTGTTGAAATCTCAAAAAATTTCCAAACTTCAACACCAAAGAAAATACCCAGTACATAATCACATGAAATAAAGTGAACAGAGCAAAATGAAGGAGAAGATTAAAAAAATTTCTACTCACAGGTGTGAAAACAGGGTAATCTTTAGCAGAGAGCTGAGGACCATGGCGTGAAGCAGGGGAAGGAGAGGGGAATCTGACATTGGCGGGGCTATTCCCTTGCATTAAAGCGGCGTGGAGAGCTCTCAGCTCTACTGCTTTGGCAATGGCAGCTTGGATTTCTTGCCTGCTAATATCATGGTTTGTATTGTTGCGGTTGTTTTTATGGTTCTCAAAATTTTGTGAGGCAATAGTAGCAGTAGCCATGAACAGAGCAGAACATATATGAAGAACCCAAAAAGAAAAAAATAACACCTATGCTAGATATAGTTCAGAACATGAGAACCCACTTGGAACAAAGATGATTAACATGTGTCTCCAACGGTTGGATTTCATTTCTAGAGAGGAAGACCATATCCAGACCAGATTTTAGGAGAACCAGAAAATAGGGCGAGAGAATTTTAGAGAGAGAGAGAGAGAGATGCAAAGAGGGTATCTAAAACCAATGAGTTTTTTTGTCTTTGTTGTCCAAAGGATTAATAGATGGAGAGCATGTGAAGAAGAAAGAGACAGAGTGATAAGAGTAGTTGTGACTCCTTGTAGCCAAGGTTTGGTCTGCAATAATATGAATTTACCAAAATGCCCAAGGTTACTAAAAATAACTATGACAATAAGATGAAATAATGGTACAAATGTCAACACAATTACTTTTTAGTACTATCATAAGTAGTTCCACTATATTCCACTACCAATGCCAATTGGTATCCTCCAAATTATTGCTTATATTCTCTTTTAAGAAAATGCATTGTGTTTTCATGTCACAGCCTCACAGGCAATCATTTTGGTCATTGGTGGGTTGCCTGGCTATTAGCCTTTTCAAACATGCATCATTTTGAATCCCATTATGTAAAGTCATGCCAAGTAATAATTTATGGGTTTCCCGGGCTTTCAAACTTCAATTTGATTATCATACTGTTTTCTTTTTGTACTATGTGAATCATTTCCTTAAAAAAAAAAAAAAAACAGTTTAAGGTCTTAACAAAAGAAACCTGCAAAATATGCAATCATGCATGGAATTACATTCATTCTGCTATTAATATATGGCTGAGGTTGAGAATTGGGACCCTTTTTTGAGAAGGGTTAGTACAGTTGAGGGTTAATTTAATAATAACGAATTAAGGTTAGGTCAGCAATAAAATTAAGAATATATTTTAGGTGTAGAAACACTGACAAAAGAATAAAACCTTTCGTCTTCCTCTCCATGAGTCCCCACTCTACTCTCAGCTTAGATGTTGCCTTCTCCCCACATTATTCTTCTTCAAACAAGAACTGTTTATATCTTGGGCCCATGACTTGTTTAAGAACTTTTATATTAGGCAAATAGGACAATTTGGTTGTTTCTTGATATAAAATATTGGCAAATCACTAAACTTTGAAAACCCAAATTTATGGATTTGATTATTCTAACAACATATATATAATATTAATCTCAACCAATAATTAATAAAAGGTACAGTTCAATGTTCTAGTATATGCTCATTGCTGCATCACAAAGGAACAAAACTCTTTCCTACTGCAGAATGAGATCAGATTTATCTTTCTTGATGGATGTATATAGGATTAGCAATTAGCATCATTCCCGGCCGGGGCCGTGTTGGCCTGCAAATTATATTCACCATATTAGGAACAAATTCAACCTAGTCTTTATAAGGACTTACATCACTCCTAGTATTAGGCTTTTTAAGAAAAAAAATTGATGTTTCTTCGTAATATTAGAGCAGGTTAACTTATGACTCATGATGGACTGCGACTTATCCAAGATGACGGTACCAAAAATACCGGCTCACACCTTTGCCAAGAAGGATGAGATGAAATTCATATCCCACCGAAGAAGAAAATGTGATTTACAAAATGTCCTGCATTTTTTAATCTTTTTGTATATGTTCCTTACAAGCAAAGAAAACATGAAACCTATGTATTACTGTTGATGAGGGTTGACCTTGAAGTGCAGAAACAAAACAACTGCACCTCAAGTTGTTTTAATCTTATAAATTAAACCAAAAGATGATCAGGGTTATGAGAAATTACCATTTTTGTTTGCAGCTCCTACAATGTTAGTATGGAATTCAAGATGTGTAGGGCAAATTGGTCAGTAAAAAGATACTGAGCTGTCCTTGTGCTGTGCTTGCCGAAAGGGACTGGGGTGGTGGGGGGGACAGAAATATCCAAAACCTTCCAAACACCCTTTACAGTGGTTGTCTTTCTCTTCCTTTTTCCTTTGGTAAGTACCTTTCCCTTTTCTTCCAACAGTGAATCTTGTAAAGTCTAGCTTGGTGGCACAGTGGCCCAAAGGGGACCAAATTAAAAATGGAATTCACTTTTGCAATAATCCGATTATTGGGTAATCTAATAACTACTTTATACATGTAATCAAACTGCTTATAAAGCCATTCACAATTCCAAAGAAGAAAAATGAAAGAAAAGTTATTTTCCCAGCATCCAAACAGTGAATGTAGTAAGGTATGGTGCTAGTAGAGTCGGCAGGATGGGGACCAACTGGAACTGGGAACCACCACCTGATATGAAATTATAGAAATACCCACCATACTACATGTGATATGCCACAGTTCCAAGGGAAGAGAATAATACTGGGGGGGCTTGAGGAAGTATTCCAAATTTCCAAGAATTTTTTTTTAAAGAAAAAAGGTGAGTTTATTTTAAATAGAAACACAAAATAATTGTTTTTATATGAGAATGAAATTCCAAGTTGGATTGTGGGAATCGTTTGGCATGGAGTTCGCAGTTTCCAAGAACTGCTTTTTGTGTTAGAAAAATCATATCATATTGAAATTAACTTTCTGGACCAACCACCCCCACAGAAAAGTTACTAGGATTTGTCAACCTGCTCCACATGCATAAAGTGCTCTATCCTTCTTAATTTGATCAAAAAGGGTCAATTAACCTTAAGAACCAGCAAGTTTTTTTTTAATTAGCAGTTGAACTTGTGAACTAAAAGATGGCAACTTTGAGATGGTCCAATCTCCTTCTACTAACTTCACGGACGATTGCTTGCCATAGGCCAACTTTGGTTTCTTTTTGCAATTTCTTTAAGATTTGTTTTCCCATCTAATGAGTAATTTGGGCACTTCTGAAGTTTTTCTTATTGTATGTTGAAACAATGAATCATTATCACCTTTTCCAATCTTGTATTGTATTAATACATAACCAAATGATTTACCGCTATGTATATATGTAATCTTTAATTCTCATTATCAAAAAGATCAGCATTAATGGTACCGCTGATCGAGAGTTTAAGCCCTTTTATTTTTTGAGTACCTTAATTAAATAGCTGGCTATAGATCATTAAGATTAGAGAAGTGTACTTACATATAAAAAGAGAGTATATAAAAATAAATTTATAAGTTGATGTGATTTTATGTGATCTATTAAATCTATTTTATAATAAATGTAACTCTACAAACTGACGTACTCATCGCCATATCAGTTTGTAAATTTATTTTTCTATAATCTCTTTGTGGCTAAAATATTCCTCTTAAAATTATCAATCTACAATTATCAAACTCAAATAGACAGATCTGCAATTAGGAGAAAGCAGACACAACAGATGAACCCCTATAGTATTTACATAGGCGGCATTTAATGCCTCATTTTCATCTCATCTCATTATTACAATATTTTTAATATTTTTAAAATTTTCAAGTCTCAAAATAATAATAATATTAAAAAAATATTATTTAATTTTTAATTTTTATCTAAAACTATCTCATCTCATTTTACTATTCAAACTGATATCTTTGTAGAATGCAAAGATGTTTGGCTAACCTAGAGGACCATTATAAAATTAAAATGGTGAGAAAGTGACATACAAGCTCATGTTCCTGAATAATACCCCCACGGCCAATCTACAATATTATTAGAACTTTTTCTGCATGCTGTTATATAATTATACTGCAAACATGCCATCTGGCCCCAAAATAAGCTGCCTATGATCATTACTTGTGTACGTGCTTCCACCCCATGCATCCCAGGATAAGGTACTCTTTATAACTAATCAACTTGCCTTTTAGATAAACGACCCAAATGCCAATACCAGATCAGACGTCTCAAAATAAAATATCGTGTAGCACATGGGAATCACTAATACCTTTAATTACCATGCTGTAACCTTAATTTACTCTAATTCTTTATCCTTAATCAAGAATGACACTCCAAAAATCTGCAATATTTTTATTAGCATGTTCAGTTCTTTACGCAATCATGGCTTTCTTTCAAAGCAAACCAATCATCATTTGATTTTTTGTCTAATATTTGGCAATAGACATGGTTCATGATAATCCACACGAGCTAAATTAACTAATGACTGATACCCTTTACAATTTACATGGATCCAAACATCTGTGTATATATATTCAGTAACGTTGTTTTAATATAAATATTCTCACTTTGGAAACACCGAAATAGAGAGAATATGGTGCATCTGCATGATTGTATCTTTATGTCTGCAAAGATGCAACACTGCTGATCCTTTCATTTTCACCGGCCGACCGGCCACAATGAACCATAGGGAAAAATACAGGCATATATGTAAGTACATATATACAACAATGGCGATTAAGTACATGATTGCATATTGCATCATGCAGCTTCTCCTTTTAATTTGCGAATATATAACTCTGGCTCACTCGCTCGCTTGCTTACTCAAAGTCACTTTCGGTTTCTGGTACAAATGACAAGTATTCTTTACGATGTTTAAAGTAGAAAGAAAGAGCATTTCTTTGCTGGCTTTCCTCGTATAACGTTATTAGTTTGTCCTGTTTTGGTTGTTTCATTCGCGGGAAAGAGGATTCCGAATGTTCTGTAAAAGAACTCAGAACGTCGCTCTTTTTTGCCGCACAGCATTAATATATAACCAGAAAAATGCCTTTTGAACATATTCTTAACACCATATTGCATTAGGTTTTTGTGATTCCTAGACATCCTACATGATCTTAGGCATTTCTTTTTCAAATTCCCTACTAATTAAATTGCTCTGTTGTAGTACGCTATTTTTTAATTGTCTCAATATATAGCAAATTTTGGCTGAAACCTTATTTAAGACTGAAGATGATGGTAGCTAGACAACTCATTTTAAAGGAATACCTAGCATGCTAGCTAATTATTAGATCCCCAAACACCACAGTTGCTCCCGATGTAAATGAACAAGTCTTTTACGATTCCTCGTCCAATATTCGCTCGATTAAATTTGAACCGAGTCCCGCTCATGAAAATAAAAACTTAATCATCAAAGTAGAAACTTGATCACTTGATTAGTAAATTAAACATATTTTGTTTAACTCGACTCGATGTGATTAAGGCTCTCTAGTTCATATCCGACCCAACTCGTTAATTCGACTCGATTAGAGTCGTCCATAAATCATTAAATATATATAATTTATTTCTATATATTAGTATTCTTATACATAGACAAATAGATGCTTCTAAAC
This sequence comes from Platycarya longipes, assembly GCA_036559045.1. Taxonomy (NCBI): domain Eukaryota; kingdom Viridiplantae; phylum Streptophyta; class Magnoliopsida; order Fagales; family Juglandaceae; genus Platycarya; species Platycarya longipes. Next base: position 2,556,985 of record CM071801.1, read on the forward strand.
ATTAAATTTATTAACATAAACATATATAATTATCTTTATAATTAAATATGTAGTATGTAACCTAATTATTTATATCTAATCATTTATACCTCATTACCAGAAAAATAAGCATTTGTGATCAATTATTTATGACCAAAAAAGATTATTTGTGACGAAAACATATATTTTAGCTGGGAATAGACATTTCACTAGAAATAAATAAACAATTTTCTTATAGTGCATAAATATTGAATATAGTTCATAATTATATGTTATTAATTAAGTACCTAAGTCATTATATATATATATACACCACAATAAAATTATTTATTTGCAACCAATTATTTTTAGAGAAATGACTATTTTTAGCTAAAATGAGTCTATTTTTGTCCTAAATGATCATTTTCATCATAAATAATTAGTCACTAATGCCATTTTTCTTATAGTGATACTACAGTGTATAACCCATAATAAAAATGATTCATAATTTTTTTTTACCGAAGAGCCGGTAGCCCTACTCATAGTGGCATCGTCCCAAATTTATTAATAAAACTCTCACTTCTGGTAAAAGAATACTGTGATAACATTATTACACTTGGGGGTTACAAAAAATAAATCCAAAACTCAAGTGTGTAAAAATAATACCTTATACCTAGCAAACCAACAAATTAGTTATTGGAGATACAAGCTTATAGAAAGAAAAAACTAAACCCCAACAAGTAATAAAGAAAGACACGACCTAAACCACCAACAATAACCAATCCAAAAGCAAACCAAACTAAGAATAACGCAAATGAGAAAAAGAAAGCTTATCTGTGCGCACAAGTCCCTTGAGAAATTTGGGGCAGTGGAAAGATACCTCCAAACACGTGTTACTTTTTCAACACCTATCTTGGCCAAGAAATCAATTGGCATATTACCTTCACGAAAAACATGTTGAATAGAAAAGGAACCACCATCAAAGCAACATAAAACTTCCTCCCAAAAGTCTTCCAAATATTAAACACCACATCTGCAACGAAAAATCCAATTAACACATATCTTAGAGTCTGACTCAATCACTACATTATTCAGCCCAAGAGACTTGCAGTATTTCAATCTAATCAATAAGGCTTTTAATTCGGCCATATTATTAGTACCCTCGCCCAAAAAACTGCAAAAAGCTAAAACAAGATTCTTCTGATCATTCCAAATAAGACCACCTGCACCCATTCTCCCAGGATTCCCTAAACAACACCCATCAATATTCATCTTATAACACGTAGAATCTGGTTTAATCTTAGACACCGCCATCATTCTCTGCACCTTTATAGGCATAATAGGTAAGCCTAATTCCTTCAATCTTACTTCATCTGCAAAATTAATTTTTGAGAATTTATTGAAATTCCCTTGAACTTTGAATTACCAGGCACAAATTGATCTCCAAAGCTCTTCCACCGACAACTTCTTCCCCTCCATTATAGCTTTACACCTTCTTTGCCATAGCTTTCAGGAGATAATACAAGGAAGCAACCCCAAAATATTACCAATCTGAGAAGATTTGGCTGCACGATGAAACCAAAACAACATTAAACCTCTCCAGCCACAGCTTGGCACAAAAGGAACACCCAACACATTCGAAGCTTTAGTCCAGATTTTCGAGGCTACTTGATCGGAAGCAAGAATATGGTTTAAATCTTCAACATCACCATTAACACAGCAATCACATTTAGAAGAAATAGGAATTCCAACTCTTCTCAGCCTTTCATCTACACTTAGGCCACAGTGAAAGGCCTTCCACTAAAAAATAGAAATTTATTTTGGAAGAGCACTATGCCAAACCCAAGTATCCCAAGATACTTTAGGAGCAGTCACCCGAATGCATTGCCAGGCAGTTTTTGTAGAAAAAGAACCATCTTTATTATGTAGCCACACTAGAATGTCACGACCAGATTTCAAACTCGCCAAAGCAAAACAAATTTCTTCAGTTTTTTCCAAACCAACCAGCCTCTCAAATTCAGCTATATCCCAACTATTTTGCACTGTAATCTTTGCTATAGTCAACAAAGGAGAATCAACAATAGGCATGTTATCTACTAGGGGGCTAGAGTACAACCAATGATCTCTCCAAAAAGAAATATTGTCATCCCTCACATTCCATTTTGAATTATCTAAAACAACATGAATACATTTAACAACCATACACCAAAATTTAGACCCTTTTTGCAGATTTACAAGAGAGATATGTTTAGTCCCAACATACTTAGCACGAAAAAACTGAGACCAAATATCATTGCCAATCAACAATTTCCATGCAAACTTCATATGTAAAGATGTTTGAAACTCAAAAAAATCTCTAAGAGCCAAACCACCTTCCTTAAACGGCTTACACATATTCTTCCAAGCAATCAATTTCTTCTTCAACTTCCCATCATTTTCTCCCCAGAAAAAAGAATTACAAAGGCTATTAATAATATTTAACATCGACCGAGGGAGATGAAGAATAGACATAAGATGAATAGGTAAACTGTATAAAACATGCTTCAACAAAACAAGCTTACCCCCTGCAGAAAGACATCTTAATTTTCAACCGCCAAGCTTCGTTTTAATCTTTTGGAGAAGAGGTCCCAAATGTTGTTTAGAGAATTTACCCATCACAATAGGCACACCTAAGTTCTTAGAAGGAAAATAGGCACACCTAAGTACTTAAAAGGAAATCTGCCTTCACTGAACCCAGTACAAGAAAGAAGATCTCTTTTTCGTCCTGGTGAGAATTTTATTAGATCTAATATTTTATTTAGTATTTTAGTATTTTTTATTATTCAGTTCATTCAAAAAATATAGATACGAGTACAAACCGAATCAGCTCAAGTTCGTTAAAGAGTAGAAACAAAGATCGATGAATAATTCGACTTAACTTGAGCTTGTGTTTGATCAGTTTGAACTCGACTCTATTCATCGAGCTCTCAGCTCCAACTCGAATTCAAACTTAAGTTATGTGAATCCAGCTCCACTTGATAACCAAAAATTTGACTTGGCTCAAATCAATTACAACTCTAAATTAATTAATTATCATTATTCTAGAAATAATAAGGGTACCAACACGTCTCTTTTACAATTCATTTTACAATTAACCAATGTGATAGTGTTTTGTCATAAAATTATATTGACGTGTTTCTATTTTGAGTTTGTCAAGTACAGGATGTGAATTTTAAAGTCTCTGTAATCTGTCTTTAGTTGTAAAAGTAGAGTTATTATCCAAATACGTCTATAAAATAATCCAATTAAGGTTGACCAACGTGAGTAGAAGGGTCTTCTCAATCCGTCTTGGAATCCTGCTAAAATATTTTTAAGCCTAATTATATAAAAATTAAGCACCATATTCTTGACCCGCAAATTAGGGCGGCACTCCTTTTCAGTTGTGTAGGCTATATATTGCTTCAATTTGCACCTCCACATGTTTACATTTCCTCCCACTAATCCTCGAAAAGTCCTCTGGGATCCTTTTCTTTCTTTCGTTCTTTTTCGTATATAGGAAGTAGGAACCCTTAGAATTTTAATCACACAATTAAGCAAGCTGCCTCGAGTAAGCGTGTGTTACAATTATTAAACTTTTCTTTTGCAATAATGATCATTTCAACATGGATATCTATATATATAATCTTAATACATCCTCTAACGCGTGCGTCATTTTTGGGGTTGGGGGTTGGAAGTCATTGACATATAACCTATAAACCCAACACCAATAAGGTTACCATTTTTAAAATCACCTTGAGCACCCATACCACTTGATCTCTTTGGTAAAGTCTTTCTATATTTTTAAGAAATAGAGTAAAATCCATGTTAAATTTTCCAATATATCAAATTATAAATTATTAATGTTCGTTAACAATAAAGAATGGGAGTGTTTATTCTTCCTATGTCAATAAGGAAAGCTAATGTTAGAGAATTAGTATTCGATTTATTAAAAAATTTCTTTAAAAAAATACAAATTTAAACATATATCAAAAATATAATTTGAAAAAAATTTAAAATTTACTATTCACTTTTGAAGAATAAAAATATTTTTATTCATTTTTCCTATTTTTTTCTTCCTATTTTTGATCAAATATAACAAAATTTTTTTAATATATATACAAATTTATACTTTTAAAAAAAAAAAATAGTCAATCCAATACTAATACACTTATTGATTTAATTTGGTTATATAATCAGATGAGGCCTCAAAGCCAACTCAACCCATATATGGGTCGAATGGACCAACTTTAGCTTTCCCACAAGAGTGTCACCGACGAGGCCTTTTTATTTTTTCATATATTTCTGTATAGATTTAAATATTTAAAAAAAAAAACTAACAATCTCATTTAAAAATATTTTTCAATAATTAAAAAAATTAAAACATCAATCGGTGGCTTTAATAGTTGAATATATAGCAAAGTGACAATACTAGATACTATTTATTTTTAAATTTAAATTCTCATAAATTTGTTTCTGATATTCCCCATTTTCCTTCCAAACTAGTAAAACAGTTACTTTTTGTAAAATAATACCATTGAGAGAATCATTTTAAAATATAATCTTTGGCAAAAACTGAATTTTCAGAAATATCAGTACTGAGAACAGAGAAAGTCTAGATAGTGCATGTTATTGGAACCAAATTACTGGAAAGAAGAGCCTTGTATAATTTCTTGAAAGCAACAATGGTTTCTAAGTAAACTGAAAATTTGCTCCAACAAAAAACTGAAAATTTACCATCAAGAATTGCAATTAACATCCAGTTTACAGATCTAGCACTTCGGAAAGAGAAGATAAGAAAACCACGGTTTCAACTTTACTCAATCATCCAATAAATCAAACACTCAGATCCATTGCAACGAAGATAGAATAACATTGATCTAGAAATGAGTGACATAGAATGACATTGATCTAAAATACAACCCTAAAAGGAAACCAACAATACTACTACAGTTTTTTTCTTCCCAGCACTTTTCCCTACTTATGCTCTCTCCCCCCTAATCCGACGAGCGAGTTGGATATCCTTGGGCATGATAGTGACTCTTTTGGCGTGAATGGCGCACAGGTTAGTGTCTTCGAAGAGACCGACCAAGTACGCCTCGGCTGCCTCCTGTAGAGCTGAGACAGCGCTGCTCTGAAATCGAAGGTCGGTCTTGAAGTCCTGCGCAATTTCTCTCACCAGCCTCTGGAATGGAAGCTTCCGGATCAATAACTCCGTGCTCTTCTGATATTTCCTGATCTCTCTCAGGGCAACCGTTCCAGGCCTAAACCTGTGGGGCTTCTTGACTCCTCCGGTGGCTGGAGCTGACTTCCGAGCTGCTTTAGTTGCCAGCTGCTTCCTCGGAGCTTTCCCGCCGGTGGACTTACGAGCAGTCTGCTTGGTACGCGCCATTGGGAAATAGACAAAGGGCTTGGAAAATAACACGTTTGTTTCTCGAGGAAGTGTAGAAAAGGAATCTGAGTGATGGGAAAACGATGGGAGTTTTGGGGTTATTTATATTAGGGAAGGATGGAGGGAGAGGGAAGCGGGAGCTTTGAAAATTTTTGGGTTTCTTTGAATGTTTTGAGAGAGGGATAGGGACCGTTGATAAGTTGGATGATCGACGGATTAGGATCTTTTGTAGTAGTGTCACACGGATCGTGATCCGTGGCAAATATAAACGGGCTGTTAGACGCAACTGGTTTGCGTAAAAACTACAAATCTTGGGTAAATTTCTCCACGATAAAGTGGGAGTTTCTTTTTACAAAAATGATAGATGTACTATTATTTTATAATTTATTTTATATTTAATTTTTAAAATTTTTAATTTTATTTAATGATTAAGAATGTAAATATTAATAAAATTATATTTTTTTTCTTAATTATTAAAAATACTAAAAAAATACTTAAAAAATTATAAAAAAAAAATTATAACATTATAAATTATAAGAAAAAATATATATAAAATCCGTTGAATATTATTACTCTTCTTTTTAAGACAAATGCCTAAAACCAAATAAACAAAACGAAAATGCGAGGGAACAAGAAACACTCAATTAAAGTATGGGCTTCACGGCCTATTACATATCTCAATCAATTAGAATCAATTTTTCTTTTTTCTTTTTCTCTCTAAGAAAAAATCCATTTTTCCTTCATTTATAACCAAGGTCTCATAAGACCCCTTTTTTTTGAAAAAAAAAAAAAAAAAAGGATTTAATCTTCATTGTATCAAATTGTTCTATGGCCTTCAGCCATTTCAAGAGATAATATACATGATATTACATAGTCTTTGTCTATAATTCTATTATATAATGAAACTACTTGTTGAACCAATTGATGTGTCACCTTATTTGCATCTCTTTTTTTAGCATGTATGATTTCTCAACTTGTATCAACTAAGGTAGATTTAGGGGTGTAACGGGTCCAGTTTGGTCCGATTTTGGTCAAGATATAGAACCGAATCGAAACTACCAGTTTTGCAAAATGCAAAATTGATTACGACCCGATTATCTCCCAAAATTAATAGTACTAGTTTTACCAATTCTAGACCGATTTTTTTATTATAATAAATTGTAAGTTTTTAAAAATAAATATGTTTTAAAATATATATATATATATATGGTTTTAAATTTGTTTTTTATTACAAAAATCTATGAACTAACAAAAAAACTGTTATATAAAAAGAATCTGCATTAAAAAAATTGTTATAAAATAAAAATTGTTATATAAAAAATTGTTTTAATTCCATGTTTAGAATTAAACTTTTATTTTATAAATATTATAGTATTATTTATATATGATTATGTTATTGTGTTATTGTGTATTATATATAAAAATATATATATACAAAATATAAAAACATATTACATATAATATTAAAAAAATAATTTAAAATATATAGTTACTAGGACCTGTCCGTCCCAGTTTCAAAATGAAAGGAATCAGAACCGGAACGAAACTTACCGATTTTGTATATGTAAAAATAAGTTCCCAGACCGGACTAGCTCAAACCCAGTTTAACCGGTCCGATTTGGATTAGTTCGGGCCAGTTTATCGATTTTTTTCCCACCCCTAGATAGATTTAACATCATCCACCAAACATCTAAGCATTTGATGTTATTGTTTGTGTTGTCTCGTTACATTCACAACCTTACTTGAATCCCCTTTAAAAACAACATTTTGCATGTGCATATCTTTACATAAAAATGCAGTTGTAACTAGTCCCCCAACTTTTCCAAGAGTAGATTGTGAACAAAGTAATATTGGTTGCATTAGGGTAGCCAGAACTTCCCAATTTATTTTAATCCAATTTGGTGGTGGAGCTTCCTAAGTTGTACTTATCTACTAATTTGAAATCATTCTTGAACAACCATTCTATCTTTGTGCTTGTTTGAACTCTTCATGTGCTGGTGTAGCTTTGTTGAACAAAGTAAAGGGAGGTAAGTAACTACCTTTAAATATCCATTTATTTCTCCTAACCCACATTAACCTTGTTGTCTCTACAAATAGACGTATATTTGCTTGGCCTCTTATGTTAAGCACTTGCATAAAAATACTCCTAAAGTCCTCAAATGTAATTGAAGTTTTTTAAAGTTTCCTGCTTCTTAGCAACCATACATCTTGTGTAGATAGGCATAACCAGAGAGTATGTCCTGTGATTTCATATGAATTCTAATGGATGAGGCATAAAGAATTTGTGATGATTTTCCTTTTATATAAATTATGTTTGCTTGGTAAAGCATCATTGCATGCACGCCATATGAAAACTTTGATAACATTGGTAGTCTGCATCTTCCATATTTGTTTCCACATTTCTCTTTGATCACTTGTTGTTGAGGAATCCCCATTTTTGCTTTCTTGCATCTATTTACACAAGTGGTAGGCACTTCTTATTGAGAAGTAGCCATTTGATGTGCCTTTTCAAATCATTTTATCTTTATAAGCAGTCAGTGAGTTGGGAATCTGGGATCCATAAAAAGCAAGTATACGTGGACTAACAAAAGATCAAACCGATCCTTCACTAAGGAAATGTTAGATAGAGCTATAGCAACCTCTAATTGGCGTGCAGAATTTGGTGGGGAAGTGGTTCAAGTGTTGGCCTCCTCTACATCTGACCATTGCCCTCATTTTAATATCACGAAGCTTGCAAAATGACAACAGTATAGCAATAACACAGGTGGATTGAAAATAATAAAGAAGAAGCTTGAGGGTTGCATGAGTGAGTTAAGAAAGTGGAGCTACATAAAAGAATATGACTCAAAAGGTAGCTTAATACAGAAAACAAAAAGATTGCAAGAAATGCAGCAGTCACTCGCAGTAGATTCAGTGCAACAAGTGAAATAATTTCAAATAAAGAAGTAGAGAGCTAAGGTGACATGCCTACAACAATGATATCGAAATACAAAATACTATCATCTATGTGCAAGGCTGAAAAAGAAAAGGAACACCATTATGAAATCATTGATGATAATGGTGTGAATCTTTCAAATCCTAAACAAATCGAAAAGACCTTTATTTGGTACTATAGAGGTTTGTTTACAACCTCATAGCCTTGTAACACACAAGCTTTTTTCAATGCAACTAGAAAAAGGGTCACTCAAGCCCATGAATGAAGTGCCGCTATTACCTTCCAGCAAAGAGGGGATTAAGAACACTCACAATGGACTTTTTATTTATTTTTTCAAAATACATTATCAAAAACTTACTTTTTCTATTTTAACTGCTCACTTTTATATTTTATTATCTATTAGCATCTCTATTTTTCTCTATATATTTTAAAATATTCATATTTTATTTTAATTATATTTATTTTACAAATTAAAAAAAAAAGTCTGGAAATAGCCGAAACTCCCACGCGTAAACAGTGTTGCCGAATCCCAAAAGTTGCGTGTGGGAGTCGATGTTGCCATTGTCGAAACTGGGATTGCCGGGGGTTGATCGCTAGCGTGAGGGGATGCCGGCGATGTGGCTAGTGGTGGCCAGCGGTGGGTCGAACGAAATCCATAGAGTCCGAAACTCATTTTCGGTGTTGGAGTAGCGCGTGGGAGACAACGGTGGACTTGTCGACGATGAGATTGTCTGGAGTTAGTCGCTAGCGTGAGACAATGCCGGTGATGCCGGCGGTGTGTCGAACCTTGGCCAGCAGTGAGTCAAACCTTGGCCAGCAGTGAGTCAAACCTTGATTTGAACGCCATGGCAGTTGAAGATAGCCTGTAACAGAGAAGAAAAATAATAATATAAAATGATTTGAAGATGAATAGTATTATGCTACATGTAGTGCAAACACTGTTTATGTTTTCATAATATTTTTATTTTAAAAAGTCCAGTAGAGTGTATTTTTTGATACTTTAAACTAAATTTTACAAAAATCTTATGTTTAACTACTTCTTTGAGAATGCTCTAAGGATGCAATCTTTCAAATGAGTCCATACAAAGCACATGGTCTAAATGGTTATGGGTAGGGGTGTTCATCCGGGTTTCGGATTTAGGAATCCAGAACCCGGATTTAAAATTTTCTTCAATATTTTTGAAAAAAAAAATTAAAATATTAAGAAATATCTTAAAATTTCAAATGTACCCGGCCCGGATGAACAGGCCTAGTTATGGGGTCTTTTTTTTTTTTATCAAAAGTATTGATCAATGGTGGAAGAAGAGGTATGTGAAGCTATTCTTTCCTTTTTAAATTCTGAGCAAGATATGGCAGCAAGATATGACAAAATCTTATTTAATCCAAGCTATTCTTTCCTTTTTAAATTCTAAGCAAGATATGGGAGAAGAGGTATGTGATGATAAATGGGGTTTTCTTAAGAAGTGTTCAAACTCTCAAAGGGATTAAGACAAAGCTGCCCTTATCTCCTTTTTTATTCATCACCTATGTTAAAATCTTAACTGTAAAGCTTCGTGAGGCAGAAATGAAAGGTCTAATCTCAGGGGTTACATTGGCATGAGGAAAAGTTACAATGAATTATGTGCTCTTTGCAGATGACAATCTGCTATTTTGTCAGGCATATGTGCAAGAGTGGCTTGGGTTAAATAAGATTTTGTATTGCTATGAGAAGGCAGCTAGACAAAAACCTAATGTAAGAGTTAAGAGCATCTTCCAACTTGAAAAAATACCTGGGACTGTCATCCCTTATTAGCAGGTCAAAGGTAAGAGAATTCCAAGAAATAGTCGAAAGGGTCAGCAAAAGAATAGAAAATTGAAAGAAAATTCCTTTCACAAGCTGGAAAGGAGATTTTGATCAAGGCTGTCATTAAGCCATTTCCACATAGAGTATGTGTGTTTTTATTGCCGAAGCTCTTGTTTAACAAAATCAATGGTATAATGTCAAACTTACATTGGAAGGTCTCATTCAGACGTGCAGATTAGACAATTGCAAATTTATAGGAATAAAATAGGCATGTTTCGATACTTTTGAGTGTCTCGTAATTTTGTGATCCTAATAAAATGATTTGCTTGAAGATGTTTTATTAATTTTTTTTAAAGAAAGAGAAAAAATTAAATAAAAATATTATAAAATTAAAAAGTTATTTGAATATTTTTAATATTAATTTTTAAGCTGGTAAAAGTAGTATTAATTTTTGTGTTTAAATAATGCTCAAGTAATTATTAGATGAAAAGAGAAAAAATTATTTTATATTTGAGTGATGTTTGAAAATTATTAGAAGTTACGATACTTTTAAGAATTTTAAGATTCTCATAGTTAGTGTCAAACATGGTTAAACTTCAAATACTTTGAAGGATGTAATGCCACTGGAAGTTCAAGTTGGAATTCAAGTAGATAAATTTATCATGATCAATGACATTTTCAAATTTTCAAATCTATTGTGTTGTGTTAAATTTAAATTCTCCATTCCAATATGTACAAATCAAGTACAAGCGTTGTAAATAAACATACTATAGTAATACCATATCCGAGCAGCTAACATTTCAAACTGCCAATTCATTCCAGTTTTGAGATCTTACAAATAGAACAAGCAGCAAAACAGCAGCTTAAATCGCATAACTCCATGAACTCTGTGCCAATCCCATCAGTAAAGAAACAAAGTTCCGATCTTCCACAGGGTGAAGAGGCTACAATTCAATATCTGCATGCGTTCAAGACTGCAGCCACTGGCCAGGGTACAAAAGAAAAGGGGGACACAAGACTTCAAACCATTTTTTTTTTAAGTAGGGAGGGTCCAATTTAGAAGCAACCAAATATTCGATTGAAAGAGTAAAGAAAACACAAAAAAACAAAATATGCCACTTGCTATCACAGATTTGTTCCTACTTTTACACATTCCACATAAGAAGTCGATGACTTGCATGCTTTCAATTTGCAGTTTTGTCTTGCGGGTAGTTCCCTCTACTTTCTATTCTGTTCTAAATTGAGTTGATAGTGAAAGAGCAATCAAATGACATGCCTAATCTTGAGATTTCTCTATTTACAACAATTTAAGAAGTGAGAAACGTGGATGAAGAACAAATTTCATACCCAATTACTTGAAAGAGAAAAATCGTGGAATCTAAAGGAGAGCTCCCCAGCCGTGTCTCGCTCAAGCCTCACCTCAGCTCCATCACTAACTTCTCGACTCCCAGTAGGAACTTCAGCTGTCAATGGCTGTATTTGATTATCATTTGGACGGGATGCCAACTGAACTTCAGGTGGTAAGGGCAGGACACCCGGTGTTGGAGCCCTAAATCTGTTGCCCCCGCTTGGAATAGATAATGCTCGGTCCCACAGTAAAACATGCAAGAGAATGGGAACCTTGGCGTGCCGGTGCAATGAAAGTTTTTGGCTGACTGAAACAGTGTCAAAGCATCGAATTGCTCCTGTGGAAGAAACCATCCATGGAAGGACCTTCTGATTGCTAACTCTTGAGACCACCAGCAGCTTAGATGCATTTGTAGCTTCTTTGTACAAATTAGCTAGGCCTGACCGGGTTGAAGGAGCATTTTCATCACCATCAATAACCGATGAGATGAAGATAAATCCCTGTCAATTACAAACAAACAATGAGTGAATACCAAGAGGCTTCACAAATCTGACTGGCTATAAAATAGGTCAGAAGAACAAGTTAGGAAACCTCTTCTGTGCGGCTGATGGCAAACCCAAGCTTTGTGTCGTCTTCCTTTAGCTTGATCTCAATTGCAAGCTCTCCCCCAAGAGGTGCATACCAGAGACGAACTGCTTTAACTACACCAATGTCCACCCCGTGGTAATCCTCAAAACCATATAGACTCGCATTTCCAAGATTAGACAAATCAGATAAGGATCCGGTATTCACTGTGGAAGAAGCTGTTTCTCCAGAGATCTGTGGAAGGAATATGGGTAATACTCTCACTTTGAGAAGCATCATTAGACAATTAAGTTAACCAAATCTATATGTTTAGACAATCATGTTAACTGAAACTATCAAGCATATGCGTAAACAAATGGTGGCCAGGAAGGAGGAAGAATAATGCTTAACCATGCTGTGACTCCTACAGAATATTTGGATCTTAAGACAGGACTTAATTAATAAAGATCACTTATTATTAATAATCTATTCCAGAACTGGTTTTGACATCACCCTTGATTGCTGCTTAAAAACTTGATATAAGTTTTTGGCAAGTTTGTTCTATCATTCATCCTTCAGAGTTCACTGGTAAACAAAAAGGCATGCCATAATTAAAGACATGCCATTTATCATTACATGCAAGCTAATTAGTGCAGAGTGCACCTCTCACTACAAGAACTATAAAAGTTTCAATCATCTCTTTTTGTTGACATTAGGCAGTTTACCTTGGTAAGCAGAGACTCAGTCTGGATGTTCATGAAGACAATAGGAACCCCAGAGGCCTGAGCTGCATTAAGCCATGCATTTGCCCTAGCAAGGGTATCTTCCAAGTCATTGTAGCGAGAAGCAACTTGATCTGAAGCTTTTGGAAGGAGAAGTACAGAAAGAAAACAACTTGAAAATGGAACTGATAGGCACTCCTGCATCCTCCTCTCCCATGGATATGCAACATATCCATCTTGAAGGCGAGTGCTGGATAGTGCAGTTACCATCCTGGCACTCCTTGAAGCTGCAAGCTAGAGCTCATTACTTCACATTGCATGGAGAATCTCAAAACAGATAAAAAAAATTTTAAGTTTTACTTGATAAACTTTAATTCCAGCAGATAATAATACAGCCCTCTACATCTTTTTTTCTTTCATATTACCACAAACATATATCTCATAAAAAACCAAAAGTTAGAGACAGTGCTAGGGATCAAGCATAAATTGGCTCTGGGACTGCAGCACCAAATGCTCACTGAATGCTTGCTAAAATTGTTATTAATATGCATGCACAGAGAGAGAGAGAGAGAGAGAGGAAATGGTTTCATTCTTTCTTACTAAATCTAGACTTGAAGAAATGCCGTGTCTAGACTCACATGTGCGTACCTTTGCCATAAAGCATCAAAGAGTAGCAAGCAAATTTTGTGCAGTTTGTTTGTTATCAGGGATGAAGATTTTGGATTTCAGTTATGTCACATCATAAATCTTGAAAAATGCAGGCATATTAACAATATTTGATCGGGTTTGGGAAAATTCTCCTGGATCAAGAGAGGTCTTGTAACTAATTTCTTTAGATACCTATTGCTAACATTTTGAGTTTACATCTACAATCAAAAACCAAATACATATAGCATTCACAGGTAAAGGTGAGAGAAGATAGGCTGAGAAGTGCAGGAAGCTCTACAGGAGCTGTGGAGCCATCTAGGAGTTGCTTTCTGTTACTTGCATCCCCAGTGACATGTCTTGAGGTCTAAGGTTAGGATGGAAATAAGGCATAACCATATGAACTAGCAACATTGTTGGGTAAAGTTTGGATGATTTGTTGTGATCGTGCAGTAATTACGATGAATATACGGAATAATCGAAAAGAAAGTGAAAGAAAAATAATACAGAGATTTACATGATTCGGCAATGTGCCTACATCCACGAGAGTGAGCGGCGGTAATTTCACTGCATCCAAAGTAGGATTACATCATATGTATTTATACTAACTCTAGTTATATAGTAATTTCTTTGCCGCTGTGTATGTAGCAAATATGAGCCACATACTCCAACATATCTCATGGAAATGAACAACTTGCACCCGCTTTGGGTGGATGTGCATTTACCTGTTTACATTTTCTATACCTTTTCTCTTTAGAAAATACTCTTAACCACAAAAAAAATTATATAAGAAATCTCACAAACTGGTATGACTTGATATGGTTCATTAGATTAAGAAACTCATCAATTTTATCTCTACTATTTTTCCTATAAACCATCAATTTTATATGATTTTTTTAGTATTTTTACTTTAAATTCTATATTAAGAAACTCAATATTGTATAATATAAAATTAAGATAAATGTTAATAGTTTATTGTTTAATTTAATTTTAGTGTAGCCACATCTTAAAATATAGATAATATATGAAAATTATATAAAATGTAAAGGTTACAGAAAAAAAAAAAAAAAATTAGAGAGAGACATTTTTATGTATATTAAAATTTTATAAAATTTTAGAAAGTATATGGGTATAAGGAAATTTTAAATTTTTTGGAGGGGCCAATTTCTATATATATGGAATTATAAATAAAATTTAGAAGTTATTTTAAATTTTAAAATTTTTTTAAGGAACTATTTTAAATTTTTAAAAAATTTTGGGGGATTGCTCTTGCCCCAAGGCAGTTCCGACAATCAGACCCACTTGATTGTGTGAAAGGTAAACCCTGATCTTCAACGGTTGAGGCGTGATAAATGAAAGTAGGTCAACTATAAAAAGTTTGACAACAGCAAAGCCATCATTAAGAATCAGGCACGTTTCACGTTTGGGCGATAAAGATATATGCTTTCAGACAACACGATGATCCGAATTTAAAAATCAAGTGCTCAAGTCATTAGCATGCCGAGTGGAATCCAATTCAGTTTTCCAAGACTGGTCAATAGTAGTTCCAAAAAATAAAATAATCACCAAATGTTCATTATCTATATTATATGCACGCGCGCGCGCGCGCGCGCGCGCGCACACACATATATATATATATATGTATGTATAAATTCATTTGGTATAAATTCATTTATAAAAATATAGTGAATGAAATGAAACAAGTGCCGCAGACTCGAAGTGGGGCTAATGACCATTTCTGCATTTTATAAAGTCTTGTTTGCATACAACAAGTCCAATGTACTTACTCATACATCAACAGTTTTACGTTTCCTGCCAGAATTTCAACTACGAATTTCTAAATTTCTAACCCATGTTTGCAATTAAAATTCTTAATTTATTAAACAAATTAGAATCATCAGTGGTGATGATATACGTTGAACTATCAAAATATATGAAGTATTTAATTAATAATGATTATTCTTATTATTTTTAGTAGTTGAAAATAAAAGAAATTCCCCGTATGAACATGAAACTACCAAACTATGAAAGCCATACCCTTGTGCGAGGAACGCAGAGAATTGAAAAGTCAAACATGGCGCACCTTGAAGCTCGAGGCAATCAGCTTCCGTTCGATCCAAGAACCCAACGGTGTAATTCGGATCGGCGATCGACCTGAGCATGTACTGTTTCTTCCCGGCCGATTCATTGGGCACGATGCAAGCCTGCAACTCGGCGAGCTCATCCGCTCCCCTGCGAACCCGGACGAGAATTGAGGTCTCCTTCTTCTTGAACGCGTCGTGGAGAAGCTTCTGGACGCCGCTCCTGCCGTTCTTGAACGGCGCCGTGAATATGAGGGTCGAACTGGAGCGGCGAGAACCGGGGTTGTCGATGCGAAGCTCCTCAACTATGTCGCCGGTTTGGAGGAAATCGCCGGTCCACTCGTCGGCTTTGGAGCTGCCTTTGAGGCACTCGATGGAGAGGACCGTTGAGGAGGATCTTGGGTCCGATATGGGCTGGACTCGTTCCATAGGCATTAAGCTCTACGGCCCACTCTCACTTCAAACTCAGATCGAAATCAAACTCATTTACAGACAAAAGACTCGAAAGAGGGAGAAAAATTGAACAAGTTATGTAATTAAAGTAGAAGAAGACGAAACTTCCATCTAAATACACAAAAATATCGAACATAATAGTCAACAAAGACATCGTTGTTATCTTAAGGTAGCACTTTCTTTAGAAATAATGTACGATGTGATTCTTAAAACGTGCTACTTGACCTTGACTCTTCAGAGAAAGAGACCTTTTTTTTTCCCTTTCATATTTTTCGTGACTGGTATTTTAGTTATCACGCTCGGAACGCGCAGATTGGCCATTGGCTACAAAGTGATTATCTCAGCGTCCGAAAATTAAAAAAAAAAACAAAAACAAAATAAAATCATTCTTTTCTCTACACTTTTTTTTTTCTCTCTTTGTTTGTGAGAAATATCACAAGAAATGATGATGTTGAGATGATCAAAGGGTCCATCAAAGTGCAATGCTAAAATTTTGGGAAAGTATTGTAGAAACACAATTTTAAACTGTTTGAATAAATATAGAAAAGAATGATGGATAATATTCCAGCTTTGCCTTGCTTTTCCTCAAAACTCCGCTTATGATTGAATTTCAAATTTTTTGGAGAAGCCTGAATGGTGATGTTCAATGTTAGATATCAAACCATATGTGAACTTTTAAAAATAACAAAGGTACAACTAAGGTAGCTTATCACCCTGTGCAGAGTGAAACTAGTCCATTTCTTGGTATGCTTTGACAGATTATGTACAAATATATTGGTTGATCAAAGATAGGGAAGTATAAAAACAAGCGAAGCTATAAAAAAACTACATGATCACAAGCTTTTCTGAGATGTTGTTGCAACTAAGAGCCAAAGCTTCAGGACTCGGGTAATGCTGATGCACAGGAGATCAGTGCGGGTTTAACATAGGGAATGATCCGCAACTATTGTCCCGCAGAGCACGGACCCAAAACAAACATAAAAGGAAAATTATAAATGCAAAAGACTTCTTCACGACTTCCATATTTAGCATTTCGTAGTGTTCTCTTCTGACTTGAATGTACTGGATTCTCAAGAAAGACTAAACCTTAGGACTAGTTCAAAGAGACAAAACACCCCTAAAAAAAACCCGGAACCTAACGGGAAAAATAAAAAGTAACACGCTAATGGAAAACTGAACTTCTTATTACATTAATAATAGAATTAGCCCGAAACACTTTTTTTTTTTACTTTTTGTAAGAAGACGACGGTACTTCAATTTTGTTGATAGCCCCTTATAGAATAGTGAGACACAAGGCACTTTCAATGAGAATTTTTAACACACATTTCTATTGATTCTGCTGGCTGCTTTATACAGAGTTTACATCCTATCTAAGGAAATACACAGCTTTTATGATAGCAGTTACAAAATAAAAACAACAGTTACAAATGACTGATTTACATTAATTACAAAGAATAAATCCCATGATTTTAGGCCACACTGATTGCTTAAATATGTTGGCTGACTATTATGATTTTTGGATTGGTTGATTTGTGTCATCTTCCCTTATACGTCCCGCAAGATTGAGCTTCCATCGACAAGACCAATCTTGTTGCTTAAAATTTCTGTCCGTCGCTTTGACAAAGGCTTGCTCATTAAGTCAGTTAGTTGATCTTGTGTATGTACATGTCAGACATGTATTTCACCTTGTTGCACTAGATCACACACGAAATGAAGATCTATTTGAATATGTTTCATTCTTGAATGTTGCACCGGATTGAAACTTAAATGGGTTGCACCAAAATTATTACAAAGAATGAAAGGTTTATCTTTGATTGCAAATCCAAGTTCCTGAAATAAAGCTTTTAACCACATAGTTTCAGCCGCTGCATTAGCAAGAGCGCGATATTCAGCCTCCGTAATTGAGCATGCAACTGCTCTTTGTTTTTTAGAGCTCCAAGAAATTGGGTTGGAGCCAAGAAATATAATATAAGCTGATGCATAGGTGCGATCTTCTATGTTTCCAGCCCAATCGGCATTGCTGTAAGTTGTAAGAAGTGGTGCTGCAGATTTTTGAATTTGAATTCAATGAAAGATTTTTTTTTTTAGATACCGAAGAAGTCTCTTTATGGCTATCCAATATGTTGTAGTTGGCTTGTGCATGAATTGTGACAGCTTGTTGACTGAAAATGAAATGTCGGGACGTGTCAAAAATAGGTATTGCAAGCTGCCTATCACTCTCCTGAACTCGGTACTGTCCACTGCAGCAGTGCCATCCACTAAATGTAGAGATTTTGTAGTGGAAAGAGGTGTACAAACATCATTTGCTCCAATCATATTCCTGGTTTGCAAGAGTTCACGAATGTATTTGTGTTGTGATAAGATTAGACCTACAGAAGTTGGTATTACCTCCACTCCTAAAAAGTAGTGAAGTAAGCCCAAATCCTTCAAGGAAAACTAAATGCCGAGTTTATCAATAACATGAGTCACAAATTTCTGATCACTTCCCGTAACAACAAGATCATCGATATAAACTAAAAAATAGCATGTAATTGAATCATGTCGATAGATGTATGAAGAAGAATCGGTTTTAGAGTTCTAAAAACCAAGGTCAATTAAGGCATTCTTTAAGGCTAAGTACCAAGCCCGTGGGGCTTGTTTAAGGCCATAAATGGCTTTTCGCAGCTTGCACACATGATCAGCTTTTGACATATCTTTAAACCCAGGAGGTTGCATCATATACACATTTTCAGTCAAGTTCTCATGCAAGAAAGCATTGTTAACATCCATTTGTCTAAGTTCCCATCCATTGACAACAGCAATGCTTAAAACAGACCTTATTGTGGCCGGTTTAACCACGGGGCTAAAAGTTTCTTTATAGTCAAGGCCAAGACGTTGATTATACCCTTTTGTAACAAATCTTGCTTTGAACCGATCAATTGATCCATCAGATTTCCTTTTGACTCTAAACACCCACTTACATCCTACAGGATTACAATTCTTGGGTGGAGGGACTAACTCCCAAGTACCAAGTCCCATAAGAGAAGTGAGCTCATTAGACATGGCTTCACACCATTGGGGGTGAGATACGGCCTGACTCACATACTCTGGTTCAAGGGTGGGTTGTATAGGGTGTTTTGTGATTGTGTGGATCTGTTTGGGTTTAAAGATGTTATTCATTGACCTGGTGACCATGGTGTGAGTTCGGGAAGATGTATTTTGTGACTGTGCCGAACTATTGGGTGCAGAAATTGACACTGGAGCACTCTCATTAACATCAGCAGATTCTAGGTTAACATTGGAATCTGAAATTGCTGGAGCTAAAAGAGAGGAAATATTACTTGGAGATGATGCTTGAACGGCGGCCAGTGTTTCCGAAATCACAGGTTGCGGCAAGGGGTAATGAGGTGGCTGCGCAGACCGTGGAGCCGAAGGAGCATCTGGGTGTCGTGATATGTACACCTGTGAAAGAGGGAAACCGAAGGATGGAAGATGTTTAAGTGAGCTTTCGACTGGATGTGGGCCGCTTGAAGTAATTGGGCTTTTCACCTCATCAAATAGGACATGCCGTGAGATGTATAGTCTCTTAATTGATGGGTCCATGCATTTTGAGTTTGAGAATTTCCTAGAAAAATGCAAGGAACGGATTTGGGCTGTAATTTGTGAGTATTATATAGTTTGTGAGAGGATAACAAAAACACCCAAATTTCTAGAGTTTGAAGTAATTTGGTTTTTGTCCAAAAAGAGTCTCAAATGGTGATTTGTTTTGAAAATTTTGAGTGGGTTAGCGATTTATGAGATACGTGACCGTTTGAAATGCATGGTGCCAATAGTCTAATGGTAGGGAAGCATCATGAAGAAGAGTAAGACCCGTTTCCACAAGATGACGATAACGTTGTTCAAAAACACCATTTTATTGGGGCGTATATGGTGCAGTGGTGTAGTGACTTATGCCATGTAAAGAAAGATATTTCTTTAAACTTATGAATTCGCCACCATTATCCGAATACAAACTCTTTATTTTAGAGTTGAAGCGTGTTTCAACCAAGTATTTGAATTGTGGAAATATAGTAGACATGCATGATTTTGCAACCATTGGATAAAACTACATGTATTTTGTATAATGGTCGACAAAAATAAGATAATAACAAGATCCATCAAGACCAATATGTTGTGCGGGTCCCCAAACATCAGTGTAAACAATATCAAGATGAGCATGACTATGAAAACTCGTTGAACGAAATAGTTGTTAATATGCTTTATTAATAAAACAAGAAGTACCTGAAGATGATAATTTTTTTGTGGTAAGCGGAAGAGAGAATTGATTAACAAGATTTTGAACTACTTTAAGGGATGGGTATTCAAGACGTTTGTTCCATCCATCAATAGAAGTTATTTCATGCACATTGGCAACCATTTGTTGAGTTGAAGCCACCAGTGAGTTAGGAAACACGTAGATGCCATTCTCACATGCACCTCTTAGTAACGTGTTCTGTTCCTTCACAAGAAAATCAAATGGGTGAAATTCGACAAAAACATTATTTTGTTTTGTGAAGTGGTTAATAGAAATTAAATTCATGTGAATATTTGGAATACAAAGTGTACCACTCAAGATAAAAGTTTTTTGGGTTGAATGTAAAACCAACGTGTGAGACAGTCAAACTTGTACTATCACCAAGAACAACTTCGTCAATTCCATCATATTCAAAATGAATAAATAAATTTGTGAGATCACTTATGATGTTGTGAGAGGCTGCCGAATCAATGAACCATTTATTTTCGTTTGCATTTGAAAAAGTAGCGTAGTTTACCGTCACTTCATTTTGCTGTAACCGTGGACAAGCCTTGGCAATGTGGCCCAACTGATCACAGAACTGGCACTTCGGCTGGAAGCGGCGTTGGTTTGTATTAGGCCGGCTCGAGTTTTGATTAGGCCTGCGCTGATCTTTTCCGTTGGATGAGCGATAGGAGGCCTGTTGCTTTGATTGGCCATTTGGTTTATTGAAGCCCTTTGACTGTTGTCCTCCAGAGCTTCCATTTCTTCGACTAGTAAAGTTTGCAGCAACTACAAATTGTTGAGTCGCGGCTTCCATTCTTCTCAAATAGATTTCATGCCCCACTAGTAGATCATGAAGTTCCTCAAAAGCAAGGGATTTTTCCCTTGCCCGAATGGGAGCAGCTATTTCATGGAAATCAGGTCCCAATTCGTTGAGAATGTAGAGAGTGATATCATCGAAAATCGGATGATCGATGAGTGCAATTTCTTCGGTGAGAGCTTTTACAACATGTAAATAATCCGGAATAGATCGATTCCCACGCTGGATCAAGGTGAGTTCTTCCATGAGTTGCATAACTCTTGTACGCGATTTACTAGCATACAGAGTTGATAAATTTTTCCATGCCTCTTGTGAAGTCTTGGCAGTGGTGATGAGTGAGGTAATTGTGGTGGATGTTGACGCTGAGATAGCACTTAGGATTAGTTTGTCTTATCTAATCCAGTGATTTTTTTTTTTGAGATAGAGGATGGAGTGCCATCAAAAGATGGACATACGGAATCGCCATTTACATAATCCATCAGGTCATACCCAATTAAAAGAGTTTCAAATTGGGCACGCTACTGTGGAAATGTAGAGGGTGTAAGCTTCTCATTGATTTGGGCAGCAATGTTGAAAACAACAAGAGGTGTGTCTATAAAGGAAGAAGGTTGTGGGTTCGGGTTGCTTGAGAAAGACATGACCAATTTAGGATCGAGTTTCTCGGTAGAGATTACTGTCTCTTGATACCATATAGAATAGTGAGACACAAGGCACTTTCAATGAGAATTTTTAACACACATTTCTATTGATTCTGCTGGTTGCTTTACACAGAGTTTACATCCTATCTAAGGAAATACACAGCTTTTATGATAACAGTTACAAAATAAAAACAACATTTAAAAATCACTGATTTACAATAATTACAAAGAATAAATCCCATGATTTTAGGCCACGCTAATTACTTAAATGTGTTGGCTGACTGTTATGATTTTTGAATTGCTTGATTTGTGTCGTCTTCCCTTATACCCCTCTCTTATGGCAGAAAAAAAAAGCGTGATTACAAACAAACACCTGAAGTTACTAATAATCATAAGGAATGAAAATCCAAGCATCAATAAGAACTTTCAACATCCAACCACTATACAAATAACCAAGAAAATACATATAATTTTCAAAAAGAAACCAATCCTTAGCAAATGAAAATCAACCTACAGGTAAACGTCAGTGCACCAATAAGAAAAATAACAAAGAAAACAAATGCAACTAAACATGTAACTCACTACGATACCTGCAAATAAGATATTTCAATTCTATCCATGCGAAGAAGACTTCTTAACTTACTAACAACATATGTCATCAGCCATCGTAACAAGGATCATTCAACAGCCACACATCTTAAGTTGTCAGTGATAACTTGGCCCTTTTTGCATATCCTATTACACATTTACAAAAATACATGTTTAGGGTAATGCTAATGCATGTTGTGATAAATATTTCAAATATATGCAATACTAGATTCCGATCAATAGCATGTGCTTCTTATATATATATATATATATATATATTTATTTATAAACACAAAATGAAATAGTTTAACTTTAAAGTAATCACATAAATAAATAAAACTAAATTTCTTTTCAGGTCGAGAAGTGTTACTTATGCTACCTATTTATATAGCTTTAAATCCATCACCAATATACTTAAGCCTAGACTACCTTGAATATGTCAGGCAACAGCACACAACATTTCTAAAGCCAATAGTTGCAAAGAACTTATGAAGCATTGATAAAAAAAAAAAAAACATCTACAAGTCGTAAAAAGAATATTACAAACAAGTTACTACGTACCTGAGGCCAATCATTCAATTGATTGTAGTTGTCTATCTGTTCCACCAAACGGTTCAAGATCTGGGGAATTTACAATGCGAATCCTTGTCCAATCACTAAAAAACAGGACTCTTCTTAAGAGAGAAGAGCAGAAAACCCCAGTTATTGCCACTGGAAGCTGACGGTGTTAAAATCCCCGTCAGGCACTAAGGAAGAACGTCTAAAAGGAAATGTGTAGACAAATGTATCACCGCCACAAACCTGCAGCTTTATACGAATTTCACATTAATATCTTGCAGTGGCATGATAGAGTCTCAACAAATATCAGTAATTGTTTCTGAAATAATCAATTCGACTGAGAAGAAGCAATCGACAAAGCATTATGTTTCACTCAAGATACCTTTGTCGTCGTGCATCTATGTTGAAGATCATATAACTGAAATTGGGCACTCTTGCTAGACATGTGGTTTGGTCAAATCAATTTTCCATTAATATAAATGTAGGAGATCTGAGCAATATTGCGCCTTGCTTTTCCATTTTTACTTTCCAGTTGTTTCTCCAACAAAGCACATTTGTTGATATATAGATTAGAAATGGAGGCAGGCAACCATTCTTCTTGCATAAACTTCAACTTTGGGCAGGACTCGATCAACAATCGTTCAAGAGAGGTGAGGTGTCGAAGGGCCTCATAGTCTAGATATTTCATGTTTGGAAAATTACAGAATGAAAGAGAACGCAAACTAGTGGGAAGTAACCCCGCCTCTGGAAAGTACTCAACATATGTACAATTGCCTTTGATATTAATTTCTTGAATGGAGGGGAGATTTGTAATTCCCATCCCCTTCTCTGATTCCAATATAAGCTAGTTTGGACGGCAAGCCTCCTTCGGGAAATGACTCAAATTCTGGACAATTCGTTAAAGACAAAGTAGAAAGGGAAGGACAGAGCATGTGCATCTTGTCAGGTAGTGACGTCAGGCTCTGACAATTTCTGACATCAAAATATACAAGTTTTGGGACATGCAATCCAGGTATCGACGTCAGGCTCGAACAATTTCTGACAACAAAATGATAAAGTTTTGGGGCATGCAAGCCTCCATTTGAAAATGATACAAATTTGGGACAACTTTCAATTTGTATTTCTTCCAAAGCCATTAAATCATGTTCATGTTGTTGTGAAATATTAATAAACTCCAGATTCCCGCGTCCATTTAGACAGATGTATTTCAGATTTGGGAATAAACTCAATGGAAGCGACTGTAGAGAATCACAACTATTTTCTAACGGCAATGTCTCAAGGGAAGAATAGTTGCAGTGCATTGGAAGCTCTAACTTGCTACAATCTTTGATCTCAATGATTTTTAATGTAGAAGGGAGACCAGCACTGGACAGAGATGTAAGGGAGTGGCAACCGCTAATTTGTAACTCCTGAAGACAACTATTGAAGTCCATCAATCTCTCAGGCATGGACTCATTACAATCTCTTAGCTCTAGCTGACATAGAGTAGCAGCACTTGGAAGTGAAGTTACCAACAACGGACATTCTACCATTACAAGTCTAGATAAAAAAGAAGAATGGATCGGCAACTCTTCTGTTAACTTGGGGCAGTAAACAATCTCAAGTTCTTCAAGATGAGTAAAAGATCCACCTTCATTTTCGGCACCAAAATAAAACCATTTCTCCAGCTTCGACATGTCTTCAAACTTCAAAAATTTCAAGGCTTCAAATGGTTTCCATGAAGAAGAACTATTGCCATAAAAGTCTCGACCCACTGCATCAATTCCATCAAATTGAACAATAGAAAGGTACTGCAGAGATGGTAGCTGTCCGAGTGGTGGCAAAACACAACAATACTTGTAGTTAATTAGACTGAGAGATGCTATATTAGAAAATGAGTGATGTCCGATCCAATCTGGAAAACTTTTACCCCCATAGCGGAAGATCGAGAGACTTATCAAGTTTGCTTGGGGTTCGAGATTGTCCAATACTGCCCTTTGACTTGCTGAAATATTATTTTCGTCATTCCATTCCAACTCCAACTCCTCCAGATACTTTTTATCCTTCAAGTCGGCAGCCAAAGCATCTGTAGGAGATGCAACATTTTGGAGGTTCGAAATATGGAGCTTTCCCCCAAGATTTGAAAGTTCTCCAAACTCTTCTACGCCCGCTCTACTTTGTTTACCAACAATAAATTTAGTCAAAGTTTGAAGATGACGCAAATCTCCAAATCGTACTGGCATCTCCATTATAGGAGTATCACTAAAATCAAGATGATGCAAATTAATGAGTTTATGAATATCTCTTGGCAATACAGTAAGATCATAACAATGTTGTAGTTTCAAGGTCTGCAAATTGCACAACTTGCATATAGAATTAGGTAGTTTTCTAATTGAAGTCCAGGAAGCATCCAAATGCAGTAGATGTTTCATTTTTCCAATAGAATCAGGCAATTCGATCAAATGTTGAGACCAAGATAGATTAAGAACTCGTAAGCATAGTAGCAATGGCAGCAAAACATGCACGAGTTCTTTACCTACGATTTCATTGTAACCAAATGGTAGGAATGTACGCAACCCCTTAGCCTTATCAAGCGCCCCAAACTTCTTAGGAGTATCGACAGTTCTGAAAAATGACAGGCGGCGTGTCTTGTTCACAATTTCAAGAGAATTTTCACCCTCTTGTCTTATGATAAATTGTCCTGACACAAATTTTGCTAGGTCGTTGACAAGATCATGCATTCCAAATTTCAGAGGATTTCGACATGATTGTTGGAACAATGATCTTGACACAAGATTAATAAAGTATTCATCACCAATTTGTTCCATTATTTTGTTTTCCTCTTGTGGCAACAAACCTTCCGCCATCCACAATAAAATCAATTCTTCTTTTGTAAAATAATAATCTTGCGGAAATATTGAACAGTAAGCAAAGCAATGTTTAAGATCCAAGGACAGATATTTGTAGCTTAATCTTAGAGAAGGAATAACATCACTCGGCAAATCCCATATTTCGCTGTGCAATATCTTATTCCATTCTCTAACATCCAGTTTGGACCACAAGAGAGCTCCAATTGTCTTTATTGCCAAGGTCAAGCCATCACACCTTTTCACAATATGTCTACCAATTACTTCCAGCTCCTGATGAGCATTAGAATTGCCAGAATGAAATGCATGTTTTGATTATAGTGACCAGCAATCTTTCTCTGGTAATTTCGTTAGATCGTAAATTTTAATAGAGCGCATGATTGTTGCAACAGGTTTCTCCCATGTGGTTATAATCACCCTACTCCCTTCTGCTCCGAATCTAAAAGGGTTGCTAGAGGCCCCCCATTCAGCATAATTCTTATTCCAAAAATCGTCTAAAATAAGAAGAAATTTCTTTCCAGTCAAATTCTGTTGTAGTGTAACTTGAAGCCATTGTAGACTCTTATCATCACTGATACTACTTGACAATCCAAGTTGTTCTAACATTGTTTTTGTCATCTTCAACACATCAAAATCATCCGAAACACAAACCCATGCTTTAAGATCGAAATGCTCCTCCATCCTGTCATCGCAGTACACAAGTTGAGCAAGGGTTGTCTTACCAAGACCCCCCATGCCAACAATAGAAATCACACACAACTCATTGCCACTTACATTATCTGCCAGCAACAAATTAATTATTGTTTCCTTATCATCACTCCTACCAAAAATATCAATTTCTTTAACCAAAGAAGTAGTGGGCGATCTTCTAGATGATTTCACTCCAACCCATTCTTTCAAACCTACATCATCTTTCCATTTTACTAGATCATCCAATGTTTCGAGGACGCCTTTTATCTTTGGTTCTATCTCCCTGACAAAAGGATTACGACAAGTAGAGAATGTTTTTCGTACCTTAGTTGAAAAAGTTTGAGATTCAGCATCCAACTTGCATCGCAATACTTCAGTATGAATCTCGTCCAGGATATCCTTTGCATCATAGACGGCATCTTTCAGCTCATCAAGCCACTTTCTCACCATACGCTTTGTAAATTGCATATCCTCTACATCTTCGATCACCGCATTCGTAGACAGAAATGCTCCCTCCAGCCTCTTCAAGAGTCTTTCGTCAAGTTTTCGACTTCGAAAGAAGTCAACGAACTCAGGGGATGCAACTCTCTCAAAGAGTACTTGGACGAATGGGGAGAGAAATAGGCTTGCAACCTCAGCCATGTTTTCTGGGATGAAATGGCAGAAATCGAAGTAAATGAAACAAGGAAGAGATTGGAAACAGTAGAGCAAGATGGTATGGTCTCTTCTGTGCTTAGACGGTGTGCTTAAAAATACCGGTCTATATTGGTTATACAGAAAAATGTCTAGATGGAAGTGATGGACCCACACGCGGCTCAAGATATTACTTGGAATGGGAGGCGTAGAGTCAATGGAGATAATCTCATTTCTTTGTGGACTTTCACCACGTGACTAAGCAAAGGAAACAAACAACAAAGAAAGTAGAGAAATCATAACTTCCTACCAAACTTGACTTCCGAACAATTAGACGAAACCTAGTTTGTGGTTCTACCGTTGTGGGGTCAGAGCTGTCTACCACTACGTTACTTTTTTTTTTTTCGGAAACAGTGAATGATGTTTCTTCAACGTCTAAAAGCAGCATGTATAATGAGATATTTGTGGGGTCAGGGCTCTCATAATGGAGCGTGCAGAGTATGAGACATGATGGAATCTTACAAGGTTAAGCTTTGGGTTTGTTTTCTCGAATGTAATATTTATTCACACAATTTTGATCATATTTCTGTTTCATTTAAGAGAAATGAAGAGTTTACTTTTGATATTATGTTAAATTACTCTTATCATAAGAATATAAAATCCAAATGAATTGTAAATTCGATAATTCTTGTAAGTTACTTTGAACTTAACGTCTTTCCCTTATTTTTTTTTTGAAGTTAACAACTTTCTTTTTTCTTTTTCTTTTTCTCTCTGAAGGCAAGA
This sequence comes from Platycarya longipes, assembly GCA_036559045.1. Taxonomy (NCBI): domain Eukaryota; kingdom Viridiplantae; phylum Streptophyta; class Magnoliopsida; order Fagales; family Juglandaceae; genus Platycarya; species Platycarya longipes. The sequence continues at coordinate 2,584,692 of CM071801.1, forward strand.
GGTATATTACTATCAATAATGTTCAAACATACAAACATAAGTAGATAAATAAAAAGAGAGCTATGATAAAAATTAAAGATCTATTGGACGGTCCTTCCGACTCCTTCCCGCTGTGGATCAAGTGCAGCAAGCATGACAGGATAGAAATGAGGGGGAGACAAATATCTATTTTAATAGAAATTGTCTATTGCGCAATTAAACACGCACATTAATTGAAATTTTGATATATTTTTTTTTTAATTTCCAACTCTCGAATGATTTAAGGAATGATTGAATGTCTCTAGCAATCGGTTGGATAGACTAATCTATTGCTTTTTTTCAGGTCTTCAACTGCATCCAAAGTGATTTGGGAGTCCCCGGCTATTACTATTTTCTTGACTGCTTGGGATAGGGCCTCCTTGATGCCTTCTAGCCGTGCTCGTGCCTCACCTTGATTAGGATTTGTATTCTGAATTGATTTAGTGGAGATAAAAATGATTTTCCAATTTTCCAAGGAGCATACCTTCGCTGGGTGCTTGATTTGTCTCTTGCCACCACATCAAAAGTCATGTAATGATGTCCTTTGGGAAGAAGCTTTCAGTTTGAAGGTAAAGTTAGTAATATCCCTAAACCATTTCTCTAATTTCCATAACCGAAGGTTATATATTTTATTTATATGATTTTTTTAACATCTTGCATTATTTTTTAAAAATAGAAAAAAATCACAACATTATTTAAAAACACTTATATAAAAATTATGTAAAACAAAAAAAAAAAAAAAAAAACTTAGTAGGAAATAAAAGTATAAAAAGAATCCCTAGCATTATTCTAAAAACAAACGTTGAGGAATTATTCATTATAGGTGCATGGAAATGGCAGAACAAGCAGACAACTTTTGGAGTTTATGAATTGAAAATTGGTATTCAACATCCTCACACTAAACATCATATTTTATTTATTTATTTATTATTTTTTTACCAAAGATTTGAGATATTGATAATGAATAAAATAATTCAATTAGTTTAAAAAAAATAAACTCAATTTTAAAAAAATATATATTTATAGAAACTCAATGTATGAGGCCCTGAAGGTAGGGCTGCAAACGATCCGATCAAAAACGAGTTCGAGTCGAATTGAGTCGAGCTGGATTCAAATAACTCGAGTTCGAGTTCGAGTCGAGCTGAGAGTTTGCCGAGTCGAGTCGAATTTGAGCCGATCAAAGACGAGCTCGAGTCAAATCGAGTTATTTATCGATCTTTGTTTTTACTCTCTAACGAACGAGCCGAACTTAGTCGAGTAATTACTCAAGTTTCTTACTCTTTATAAATATTTGACTCAATAATTTTTTTATGAACTTAAGACATTATTATTGTAAAGAAATAAAATGCTACTTCTACATAAAGTAACAAAAAATATTACTTATACAAAATATTAAAAATAATATATATAACACAAAATATATATAATAAAAGAATATATGTAAGAATATATGCAAGATTATATATATGTATATAGAAATATTACGAGTATTGTTACGAACTCAAAATAAGTCAAATCGAGTTTATACGAATCTTGTTCACGAACACAAACCGAGTTGAGTCGAAATTATACGAGTTTAGCTCATTTAATATTCGAACCAATATTAGTGCTCATGAACAATTCATTTATTAAACGAATCGAGTTTATACGAGTCGAGCTCAAATTGTTCACGAGCAGCTCTGTTCGTTTGCAGCCCTACCTGAGGGTGATGAATAACAAACTCGAATTGAATGTTCCGTTTTGATTTTTGCAAGTTAAAATAAACAGAACATTATTCAGATTAGAGAGCTACAGCCCTAACAACATAGGCCATAATTGTTTAGACTTTATATGAAATACAAACTTTCATTCGACCCAGATGAAGGCAAACTTAGCCCATCATGTTCCTGATAAAGTGCCTTGATTGTTTGCTGGGCCGAATATATCCAATTTGGTATTCAGCCCATGTTTTTATTCACTTGAGAGAAATAAAAGGAATTTTTCACTTTCTTGAAGATCTCGAAGGATGATGAAAACGAGAGAAAAAGCTCAATGTCATCCATCATAACAGGAAAATTTTAGGAAAACACTTACTTTCCTCATCATTATCGGCCAAAGAAATATGAAAACTACTCATTTTCGGAAAAGCAATAATAATGTAATCGGACGTTGGGAAACCTAAGGATGTGACTTTCAGGGGTACAATGAAAGATTAAAACAAGCAATTGGAAGATGGTAGGTGATGGCCGGAATAGAGAGATCAAACGGTAGAAACTCTAGAGATTCATGAGACGTGTACGTGTAAACACTAATTTGAAGCATTGGAGATGGACAATTTTTGAAGTTGTAAAGCAACACGAAAAATGAGTTAGAAAGTAAATTGAAAAGATTGGTTCAAGATGATACCAGTCGTATTGCATTTAGTGTTTATATAGATAGAGTACAAGTATTTGAATTGAAACAACAGATGAGTGTTATAACTATAGATAAGTACAAATATATAGACAGAATATGGTTGGTTCTGGTATGATCTTCAACTGAGTACATAGTAGTGTTATCTTCATTTAAATTTAAATCATTTTGCTTCTCTGATAAGTATGTGGGGCGAGCACTAACAATCTCAAGAGTTAGTTTGATATTGATCATTATCTCTAACAGCAGTTAGTTTGATATTGATCATTATCTCTAACAGCCCCCTTCAAAGTGATGGAAAACTCATGAACTATCAGCTTGTCACAAAGCAACTAAAAGCAAGATGAAGACAGGCCTATAATGGATATATCAGAAGGTTGTGCAGTAGTTAAAATGTATCTAGCTTGGATGTCCATGTTGAAGATTTTCTTGCGGATAAAATGGTAATCTATCTCGATATGCTTAGTCCAGACATGAAATACTGGACTAAAAGAGTGTTAAGGTACTAATATTGTCAACCCAAAGACAAGGAGATGTAGTTAGGGCCGGTCGGGGTATGTGAAGTTCTTCAAACAACATTCTCAACTAATAAAGTTCATCTTTTGTATGGGTCATTGATCTGTATTTGCTTCAGTGCTAGATCTGGCTTCAACTAGTTGCTTCTTAGAAGCCCAAGAGATTAAGCATGAGCCAAGATAGATGTAGTAACCTGGCTGTGATATCAACTTAGAAAGTAATTGAAAAGGCTGGTTTGATCGTGAATCCCTTCTGGCAATGTCATTTTCATTGGGCTCATCCAAGAACACAGGTCTAATGTAAGAGAAGCTTCACGTACCTTTGAAGGTCCCCACTATACTTTTAACTAAATGGAAGTTATTTATTTCAGATAAAATGTAAAGAATCATTTTTTCAAAAACAAAATACAGCGATGGCATCCATCTTTCGAATAAAGAAATTTAGAAGTATGCACTTAACAAGATTGTGATGACTGGGTTGGCTTGATGATAGAAACAATATGCCCACCCCATCAGTTATTGACAGTATGCAGCTCAATTTCTGTGCTCTTCTTTGTCTCTTTGGTTATTCTTCCCCATTATAAACTTACTAAAGCCAATTAAAAAAAAAGATACGTGTAAAAGATCAAGCTTGTTACTCTATTAGGCAAGTTGTTAACAATTAAATGGACCATGACTTAATGGGGGGTTGTGGGATGGAGTACTTCGTTGAGGCCACTAACTTAAAAGGCAAGGGAAAGAATGCATTAATGACCTTGTTAAGCAACTAAGACATCATTTATTTTTACAAATACTCTCATCTAATTTAATATAAATTTATCTCATTTAATTATTACAATTTTTTAAAATTTTTCTATAAAATAAAATAAATAATTCAACTTTTTTAAATTTTAAATTAAAAAAAAATATATTCTAATTATTTTTTATTCAACTTTTAGTTTTTATTTCATGACCTTATCTCATCCCATCTATAAAACAAATAAGGCCTAATTATAGGCGGTACCAATTAATTTGGACATAGAAGCCAACCCCATTCTCCATTACCAAAAAGGAAAAGACAATGAAAAAAAGCTAGAAGGAATATCCGATGTTAGTCACACCAAATAGACCTAGATGCATCGAACTACACGCACTTTTAAAAAACCAACCATGGAATAGAAAAGCATATAGAGTAGCACATGGTATCATGTCCAAAAATGGGAAACTACAGAATTGCACTAAAAACCAAGACTTGATGAAGAAAACACACTTTATTGACATGAAAAGAGTTAATTTGCTTCCCTCATTCTTCTAATTTGTCTAATATGTCCAAAGAAACAATAAAAAGAAAAAAGAAAACACATGTTAACGCCCACATCTACATGTTACCCGTAACATTTCTTTCAACGGCCATCGATGACATTTCTCATCACTTTTAAACCATAATCTCTCCTCTCTCTCTAGAGGATTAAATTCATTGTTTCGGCTGAGCTCCACAACTAAAAATACACTGGATATATAGATCATGCACTGTACAGCTTTTCTTCTAATAATGGCATAATTGGGTATACAGATCTTACGGTTCAACACTAAAAGCACCCTATTTTCTCCTGTACACCCACACAATTCACGCCTCACCATTTTATTCTCTTTCACTACAAAAGAGATCGAACCTCTCTTTACTTTCATTATGGATTCTTGCACTATGGCTGCTGCTTGTTTGAACACGTACACCTTGCGCGGTTATCAGAAAGTGTCTGATATAATAATAACACGGAAATGAATGAGAAGGTTAAATTTACAATATAATATTAAATGTTGGGATGATTTTTTTTTTTTTTTTTTTTTTTTTGAAGATTTGGTGATTACTCATTCAAGAATCTTTGTTGGAATATACCTGAACTTGTTTTTGAAGGTCTTTAATGTAGTCGACAGCTAATTCTAACATGTCTGCTGTGTTTGTTTGCTGCAAAGAAAAAGTGAAATACATGAGCCCTCCCTAAGGCTGCAATCCTCAAGGAAGAGGAAGAAATGCAAGACAAGTTTGTACCTTGTCCATGTTAGGAACAAGATCTTGTAGTTTCCTCATCCGTTCGCTGATTCGGGTTCTTCTCACCTGAAATTTGACAGGAAAATTAAGATGTAGAGAAGTTTTAGCATCATGTAATTGTCTAAATCATCCTTTTTTTCAGATGAAATGACCGAGCAGTTGTTTTCCAAATCCATTTTGTTAATCAAACAAAAGTACCGGGATTGAACCATATATAATAAAAGAGGGCGGCTACAGCCACATAGAGATCCCACAAATTAACGTGATTTCATAAGATCCATTGATCTATTTTATAATCAATGTAATTTTACAATCTGACTAACTACATAAAATACATCAGTTTATGAGATTATTTTTATGTAATCCATTTGTGGCTGAAATATTTCTCATAATTGAAATAGAAACATTAAACTGATGGGAACTAAATATTACCCTCTCGGCAATGCTTCGTGGGTGAGTGGCAAAGCCACGCTTAGCTCGAATTTTACAAGGAACAGAATCTTGGAACTGCAAGATTTTTTCAATGGCAGCCATCTCTGCTGCAGTTTTTGGCAAGCTCAAATGATGAGCCAAACCAGTAGGAGGACGATTCCCAGACTCCATATTCTGATCGACAACCAAAAACTTCGATTAATTAGGAATGTTAAAGATGGCAAAACAATGGATCAGATATGAATATACACTACCGGAGTTTCGGACACTTTTAAGGTTTGAAAATGTATTTGCGTCATCATCTCTAACTCATTTTAGGCCAATGACGTTATCAGACATCAAGGCAGAGTCATCCCAAGAACCAATTGGGAAACCTGTGAGATAGTCGTCTCCACGATCTTCACCAAAATTTCCACTCTCTGAATTGTGTGTGATATCCCATGAATGGTAGGTGGTATATGGGATTCTACATATCCTTAGAAGGAAAAATTTTTGCTCTTTATAAGATTCTAATGGGACTCTAATCAAGATGGATCCAGCTTATGGGTTGGGGGCTACCGCCCCCCAAAGTTTTTTAAAAATTAATTTATAATATAAATATATATATATATAATAATTAAAATTCTCTCTCAAATTAAAAATAAATAAAAATTGCCCCCCCCAAATTTTTTTTACTAAAATTATTTATCTAAATCTTAATATATATCTATTTATATTCTAATTTTTAATTTCACTTAAACTCAAGTTTCAACTCACATAATCTCACAGTTACTCAATTAACAGTCTAACTCTAATGAAAAAATTGATTATAAATTTATATGATTGTAAAATTGATTGATTATACTCACTTATTTAATTTCAGTCTAACTTGTATGATTATGAGATATAGTTTGTTAAAAATTTAACAGCATTACATCATTACTTATTAGAAAATTCTCAAATTTATTCTTAATCTATAAATTTTTCTTAAATCATAGAAAATGAGCAAGAATTTAAAAATAATTGATTTTTTTTTTCAAAAAGACATGAACAATTCAAAGATTAATATACATTTAGAGAGCTCAATAATAACAAAACATGACATTTTTATCATTGATGATCATCCCTATAAAATTTACATTTATTGCATATTTTATTGATCGCCCCCCCAAACACAAAATTCTGGTTCCGCCCTTGGCTCTAATTATATCATTGATTAATCTTTTTGGAGTATGGATAATGTGGTTTGGACCTTTTATTATGGCGTTACATTGTGTGCCACCATATTTTTGTCATCGATTTCAGCGATTGGACTCATTATCCCAGCTGAAGAAGGTGGCCCTGATGAGTAATTCTTCAACCGGCTAGCAGAAGAAAAAGGTGCTTCTTCCTTAGTGCTCCTAGTTGTTTCAAAATTTCCAGTCCCTCTCATTGCAGCAAAGCCTGCAAATTGCCAAAATTTGCTTATCACCTTTCTGAAATTGTAATCACTAAAAATTTACATGAGCAAAACCAAGAACACTTCTGGATCAGAAATCAAGCTTAAGCAACACGATCTATTATCCAATAAGTTATTTTACCCAAAAGCAATAACTAAAGCAGAAACGTTTATAAAACTAAACATAGCACTAAAAAAACTGTTCAAAACCTTTTTGCAAAGCAAAATATAAGTACATAAAAAACAAAAAGAAAAGAAAAGAAAAAAGGGTTAGTATTAGTAATGACTTGCTGCAAGTATTTTCTTTTATGTCCTCTCCTATTTGCCAAGAAACAAACAATAAATAGGAACATACAACAGATACGTACTGTTTTCAACATTGTTGTTGGAGAAAGATCCGGCCGGCAAGCCACTATGCCGGACAAGAGTTGACTTATTACCAACGCCAGTCTTCATCTGAGGCAAAATTCGATCCATTCCCATGGGATAAGACCGAGCTTCCACACTTGAATTCAAGCCTCCAGGTGATGCTGATGCACAGGAGAGCAGTGCTGCAGTGCGGGTCTAACGGAGGGAATCCTTCCCATGGGATGATCCGCAAAAAGAAATGTGTCCTTGGTGATAAGAGCAGTAAGAAATATAAATGCAAAAGACTTCTTCACAACTCCCATATTTAGAAATTCGGAGTGTTCTCTTCTGACTTGAATGTACTGGATTCTCAACAAAGACTAACACCTTAGGACTAGTTCAAAGAGACAAAACACCAATGGAAAAACTGAACTTCTTTGATATGACATTAATAATAGAATTAACCAGTAACATTCTTTTTCTTTTTCTTTTTCGAAAAGTCAGAGCCAGTATCCCTCCTTAATTTTATTAATAGTACTCCTTTATAGAGAATGAATATCGTAGTTACAACCAAGACACAAGAAATTTACAAATAAACAATAAATCCATCCCATGCATCACCCAAAACATGCCTATAAAAATTATTAAAAACTTATTATAAACCTCTGTCAAAACAATCAAGCCAAAACAAAAGAAAAGACCAGCCAAACCAAGGAAAGAACGAAAAAAAAAAGGAAAAAAACAGAGCCAAACATGCAGACAACGTAACAAAAAACAGAGCCATACGAAATAAAAACCACTAGCAACGCAACTCTGAAAGACCCAGCCTATCAATCCTTAGAATTCCTTTGAGCAAGTGAGGAACCTCACGAAACTGCATCCACATCCCAGGACATCTCCCAGAGGGCCATACGCGCAAGATAACCCGCACTAGAATTGCTTTCCCTGTAAACTTGGCGGAACACAACCTGCTAGCCTCCCCAACCTGCATGCCAGATACCACACCTTCCCTTTTCAAACCAACTAACAATTAAAAGAGAATCCATTTTAACCTCCAGATTGATGAAACCCAATTCTCTGCAATGCTTCAAACCATAATAGAGAGCCAAAAATTCAGCCGAGTTGTTCATTCCCTGGCCTAAATATTTTGCAAAAGCCAACTTGAGTCTTCCTTGATCATCTCGGATAATACCACCGCCCCCATGGACCCCGGATTTCCCAGGAAACTGCCATCAACATTTAACTTGATCCATCCGAATGCTGGTTTTTGCATATAGACAAGACAAACCATCTTCATTTTCAATGGTTTCAGTGGGATAGAAAAAAACTGCAACATAAGTTAAATGTTACAAACAGCACTCGGACAGGCACCTGTGGCGGACAAAAATAACGTAGCGGAATCGTACAAAAGGAAAAATTCAAGAAGAGCTGTGTCTTCTCAAACAATGACTCACACGTTTACTGATAATACTCAGCCAAAATGCTTACAATATTCGAGATGATTCTTCCTTACATTATTCGGTTCCTTTATAAAGGAAGCTTAGACAACTTAGGAAATTAATTCAAAATGGAAGGTAGACTACTGTAACGTTAACAACTAAGGCAACTTTTATTGGAATGGACACAAATCTGCAAGAGCCTTTTTCGGAAAGAATAAAATCAGCAATCACCCATGATTTGTGCTGGAATCTTCTGGTGATCCTTCCATTCTTGGTGCTACGCCTGCTGCATCAAAAAACCAATGTTTCAGGTGGACCATGTAAGTTAAACCACAGGTCTCATAAACCAGCAATAAATTGACAGTAGTGAAGGAGACGAAAATGGAAGTTCTGAAATATTCCACTCTATGAGAAAAGAGCTAAGACCGTAGGCTATATACAGAGTATAAAGTAATAAGCACTGCTTTGAATTGAATTTTGTACAATTTCATTCATATTCCAGAACTGGTTTATATACACAAAACAGAGTAGCTATGTATGGAAAGTATACAACGTAATATTAATACAATGTAAAACTGGTCCTTCATTCTATACAAAGTAATATTAATATAGTGTAAAACTGGTCCTTCATTCTGGCTTGCAGCAATCCTGGCATATCAGTTTGAATCTTCCAGCATATCAGTTTGAGTCTTCCGTTACAAGTGAGTTGGCAGCAATCCTGGCATATCAGTTTGAGTCTTCCATTATAAGTGAGCTGGCATATTGATGAAATTTCATTCTTCCATGATACAGAGAGCTGTGTAACAAACAAAGATGCCTATATTCTATCCTTGCAGCTGTAAAAGAATTAATACTGAAATGACAAATACAATGTACAAACGACAATCCTGCACAGCAAAGAATATCAAAAACGACTAGTAGCTTTTATCCTTTTATCTTCTAACATCAGGCAGACACCTGGGGTTACAAATAATCATAAAGGACCAAAATCCAGGCATCAATAAAAACCTTCAACATCCAACCACTATACAAATGACCAAGAAAATACATACAGTTTTAAAAAAAGAAACCAATCCTTAGCAAATGAAAAACAACCTAACGGTAAACGTCAGTGCACCAACAAGAAAAATAACAAAGAAAACAAATGCATTTATCTCTATCTTCAATCCATTCCATATTTAATCTCCCGCCCCATGCTTAGCTAGTAAATCAACCACTGCATTTCCTTCACGGAAGACATGACTCACTCTTAGCACGAACATTTACAGTCGCCCATGTACCTATAAACACCATTGAGGATATTAGCTATCTCTTGTGGGTATAAAAAGAAAGATTGACAACCAAACCAAAACAATTACCATATCCTCTTCTGAAATCTTTGCATCGACAGCACATATTTGTTTAGTTTTGCCCTTTAGTCCAAGGAGAGAATTTTGACAATAAAGGCCTGCTCCAAATTCAGAGAGTGAGAGAGAGAGTCTGTTACAAACATATAATAGAGTCCCATGAAGATAAAACTTGGAGAAATCTACGGAAAAAGAGAACAGCAACACCGAGAATGTCACTTTCTCTGCCCATCCAAGATTCATCTCTAATGGTAAGGAATGACACCAAGGCTATTGAATGAAGAACCATCGAAACTTACCTGCATTGTCTAATCAGTAGATAATGTCACCATCTAAAACCCAATTTCAGTTTCTCATCCCAAAATTTTAATGGCTGGAGTTTGCCAAAATCTCAGTGGCTTGCAATTGTAAAGTGCCTTCTGGTGAGTAGGAAGCTTGATAACCACATAAGAATTCAACAGCAGCAGAGCTTTCAAGAGAAACATACCGAATGGAAATTTGGATTGGCACATCAATACTTCTTCCCCATTCTCTCGATATGGCAAAGCCTGACATCAAAGTCCCACAGCTCATCCCTAAAATTTCTACCAACACAAAGAAAATAATTACTTAATTAAATAAGTTAGCAAATAAATAACAACATAACAATAGTATTTTGAAAAAGAAAATCCATGAACAAAGATAACTTGGTCCTTTCTGCCAATCCTACCAAACTCTTATAAAAATCCAATAAATAACATATATTTCTTTATACATTTATAAACATACAACGAAATAGTTTAGCCTCACCTGCTTTCTGGTTCCCAAAAAGCTCACATTATAGGGAATTTAAAGTGTCAAGTCCTTGCCCTGAAGACTGCATCTGGATCGGAAATTTGGATAAACGGTTTGATTCAAAGGGCATGGCGCTAGTTATTGAGAAAGGAAAAAGCCCATGTTGAAAAAAAATTCCCGTATGGAATTAAGGAAGAACATCCAAAAGGAAATCTGTAGAAACACGCGCGCATCTCCGGCACAAACCTGCAGCTTTACACAAACTTCAGATCAGTATCTAGCAATGGCATGAGAGAGGCTCAACAAATTTCAATAATTGTTCTTGAAATAATCAATTTAAGGGATAAGGAGAAATCGAGAAAACATTCTGTTTCACTCAAGATAGTTTTAAAGCAAACCTTTAAAAGGAATGGTAAATCATATAGAGGAATTAGATGGTCGGGAATTAAGAGATAATAAAGTTAAAGCTGCACATACCATTGTCGTCGCCCAACTGTGGTTTGCAGATAATATAACTGAAATTGGGGACTCGTGCTAGACTTGTAGTTTGTTCAAATCAATGTATCATTAATATAAATGCAGGGAATGTGAGCAATCTTGCGCCATGCTTTTCCTTTTTTGTTTTCCAGTTGTTTCTCCAGCAAAGCACATTTGCTGATCCGTAGAGTAGAAAGGGAGGCAGGCAACCCTTCTTCTTGCATAAAGTTCAACTTGGGGCAGGAAGAAATTAACAATGTAAAAAGAGAGGTGAGGTGTCGAAGTGCCTTGCAGTCCAAAGATATAGTATTTGGAAAATCTTCGATGGAAATAGCGAACAAACTAGTGGGAAGTAACCCCGCCTCTGGAAAGGAATCCACGTCTTTACAATTGCCTTTGAACTCAATGTATCGAATGGAGGCGTAATTTTGCAATCCCCATCCCTTTCTATTGACGAAGAGTTTGTCACAGTAATTGATAATAATAGCATATAATTTGGAAGGCAAGCCTCCTTCAGGGAATGACTCAACTTCTGGACACTTCTTTAAATGCAAATGTTGAAGAGAAGGAAGGAGTATGTGCATCTTGTCAGGTAATGACTTTAGATTTCGACAATTGATGATGCTAAAAAACTCAAGTTTTGGGGCACGCAATCCTCCATTCGGAAATGAAACGAAATTAGGGCAATTAATTATTTTAATTGATGACAAGGCCACTAAATCAAGTTCAAGTTGTTGTGAAACATCAACAGACTCTAGATTCCTGCATCCATTTATTTTGATCGATTTGAGATTTGGGAATAAATTTAATGAAATTGACTCTAAAGAATCACAACTATTTTCAAGCCGCAACTTTTCAAGAGATGAATAGTTGCAGTGCATTGGAAGCTCTAACTTGCTACAATCTTTGATCTCAAGGACTTTTAATGTAGAAGGTCGACCACCACTGGACAAAGATATAAGCGAGTGGCAACCACTAATTTTTAACTCCTCAAGACTACTGTTGAAGCCCATCAATCTATCTGGCATGGACTCTAACTTATCAAACCCTCCAATTGCAAGTTTCTGCAATCCCGTTAGAAATTCTTCTAGTAGAAGTGAAGTTACCAACAACGGACATTCTTCTATCACGAGTCTAGTTAAAGGAGGATGGATGGGCAACTCTCTTGTTAACTTGGGGCAGTTAACAATCTCAAGCTCTTCAAGATGAGTAAAAGCTTTACCTTCATTTTCAGCACCAACAGCAAACCATTTCTCCAGCTTCGGCATGTCTCTAAACTTAAAACTTTCAAGGCTCCAAATGGTTTTGTTGAAGAAGAAGAGGAATTGCCATAAAAGTCTCGATCCACTCTATCAATTCCATCAAATTGAACAATAGAAAGGGACTGCAGAGAAGGTAGTTGTCCAAGTGGTGGTAAGACACAGCAATACTTGCACTTAAATAGACAAAGAGATGCTATATTAGAAAAAAAATGATGCCCAATCCAGTCTGAAATTTTTTTACCACCATAGCCGATGATAGAGAGACTTCTCAAGTTTACATGGGGTTTGAGATTGTCCAATACAGCCCGTTGACTTTCTGAAATATTATTTTCGTCATTCCATTCCAGTTTCAAATCCTCCACATACTTTTTATCGTTCAAGCTCGCAGCCAAAGCATCTATAGGAGATACAACATTTTGGAGATCCGAAATAGGGAGCCTTCCCGCAAGATTTACAAGTCCTCCCAGCTCATCTATGCCCGCTCTACTTTGTTTACCCACAATAAATTTAGTCAATGTCTGAAGACAACGTAGTCTTCCCATTTGTGTTGGCATCTCCTTTATGGGAGTATCACTAAAATCAAGATGGCGCAAATTGATGAGTTTATGAGTATCTCTTGGCAATACGGTAAGATTCTTACAATCCTGTAATTTCAAGGTCTGCAAATTGTACAACTTACATATGGAATCAGGTATCTTTCTAATTGGAGTTCCAGAAAGATCCAAATATCGTAGACATTTGATTTTGCCAATTGAATCTGGCAGCTCGATCAAATTTTGATAATAAAATATACTGAAAACTCGCAAGCATCTTAGCGTTGGCAACAAATCATGCACAAGTTCTTTAACTAGCATTGCATTAGTATAAGGTATTGGTAGGAAAGTACGCAATCTCTTGGCCTCGTAGAGCGCCCGAAGCTTTTCACTATTACCACCAAATTCTATGAAAAATGAAACATGGCGTGTCTTGTTGACTATATCGATAGAAGTTTCACCCTCCATCCTAGAAGTAAAATGTCCAGACACAAATCTTGCTAAGTCGTTGATAAGATCATGCATTCCGAACCTCATTTTCTCAAATTTTATACTTGATTGTTCAAACAATGATCTTGATACAAGATCGTTGAAGTAATCATAACCAATTTGTTCCATTGTTTTGTCTTTCACTTGTGGCAACAAACCTTCCGCCATCCACAATAAGATTAAATCTTCTTTTCCGAAACAATAATCTTGTGGAAATATTGAACAGTAAGCAAAGCAACGCTTTAAATGTACTGGTAAATAATTGTAGCTTAATCTTAGTGCAGGAATAATATCAGTAGGCAAGTCCCATATTTCGCTCCTCATTATTTTATTCCACTCCCTAACATCTGGTTCAGACCACAAGAGAGCTCCAATTGTCTTTACTGCTAAGGGTAGTCCTTCACACCTTTTCACAATTTGCCTACCAATTACTTCCAACTCCGGATGAGCATCAGAGTTACCAGAAAGAAACGCATGTTTTGAAAATAGTTTCCAGCAATCTTCTTCTTCTAATTTCTTTAATTCGTGAATTTCAGTAGAGTGCATGATTGATGCAACTCGTTTCTCCCGTGTGGTTACAATCACCCTACTCCCGTCTACCCCAAATCTAAAGGGGTTGCTGAAGGCCTCCCATTCAGAATAATTCTTATTCCAAACATCGTCTAAAACAAGAAGAAATTTCTTTCCAGTGAGATTCTGTTGTAGTGTAACTTGAAGCCACTCTAGATTCTTACTATCACTGTTAGTTGGCAATCCAAGTATCTCTAAAATTGTTTTCGTCATCTTCAACACATCAAAATCATCCGAAACACAAACCCATGCTTTCAGATCAAAATGCCCCTCCATCCTATTGTCGTTGTATATAAGTTGAGCAAGGGTTGTCTTCCCAAGTCCCCCCATGCCAACAATAGCAATCACACACAACTCAGTGCCACTTAAATGATTATCTGACAGCAACAAATTAATTATTGCCTCCTTGTCATCATTCCTACCAAAAATATTAGGTTCTTTAACCAAAGAAGTAGTGGACGATCTTCCGGATGATTTCGCTCCAACAACTTTTTTCAAACCTATAGCATCCATCTGTTTTACTAGATGATCCAATGTCTCGAGTACGTCTTTTATCTTTAGTTCTATCTCCTTAAAAAAAGGATTAAGAGAAGTAGAGATAGTTTTTCGTACCTTAATTGCGACAGTACTATGAAATTCAGAATCCAACTTGCATCGCAAGACTTGGGGATGAATCTCGTCCAAGATATCCTCTGCATCATAGATGGCATCTTTCAGCTCATGAAGCCACTTTTTAACCATAGGCTTTGTAAATTGCATTTCCTCTGCATCTTCGAGCACAGCATTTGCAGACAGCAATACTATCTCCAGCCTCTTCAAGAGTCTTCCGTCAAGTTTTCGGCTTCGAAAGAAGTCAACGAACTCAGGGGATGCAACTCTTTCAAAGAGTACCTGGAGGAAGAGGGAGAGAAGTAGGCCTGCAACCTCGGCCATGTTTTCTTGGTTGAAACAGTAGAAGTAAAAGGAAATGAAAGGAAGAGATCAGAAATATGGAGAGCCAAGTTAGATAATAATCTTTGGCTTATACTGGAAAATGGCTAGGGGGAAGTGATCGATGGACCTCATCTACTGCTGAAGGATGCTCATGCGTTAAAATTTTAGTTTAATAAGAAGTTGGAGAGAGACCGTGGTAGTTGAAACCAATTCAACCAGCAATTTCTCAGCAATTTCATCCTCATGCATGCGTGTTGCCGGCTTTTCTTTTTCTTTTTTCTATGCATGTTAATGCCAGCTTTCTTGTTTTATATTAATCATATTCTTTTTATTATTATTATTAATATTTGCTATAAGGTGACTGAATGTGGACATGATATTTGCGTTAAGTAGTCCAATTAATAAAATAGTTTGTGTGATAATTGTTGACGCACTAACAAGTAGACGAAAACGACTTGTACCAAATTGTTGATCCTAATATCAATTGTTTTTAGGCAATAGTACTTTAGCCTTATTTTTTTGGTTTAAACATGCATTTTTTACATATTGACTAATCTATTCAAAATCATGAAACGTATATTGGATTAGTCATTATTCTCTACATAATTATTAAATTTCATCATTCTTTTAAGTATTTTTTATTTGTTTTTGTATCTATTTTTCTAATGCGTATTTAAATCCATCGAATGAGCTCAATTTTCCCTTTGATAGTTTTCAAAAACAACTTATACAATCAAAATTGTAGTAAAATACATCCAACATATTCAAAACAACAAAATACATTAAATTTCATAAAAGTAACATAAAATCAAATTAAATCAACTTACAAATTACACAACGTATCATTTTTAATTAATTTATAACTAATTACCTACAGCTACAAAAGAATAAAGAGAGAGCATTGCCCGGAGAAAATGAAAAAGAGAATCTTAGGTTGGAAAAGCAAATTGTTGTCATTCGGAGGTTGACTAACACTTATTATGGATCTATATGCTTTGAGGAGTGAGACGTGGTGTAGCGTAGTCTGGTCAGCGCATCTATAGACTGTAAATGGCTCTTTTCGTCTAAGTCCTGAGAACGGGAAGAACTATGTCAAACGGGGGGAAGGACAAAGGAAAGAGTCTGCGGCACTTCGAAGGGGCATTCACACTTTAATTGTGAGCAACTTTGCGAACACTATGAAAATGGGAAAGGGCGGACAAGGGCTGCTGATTTATCATAGTAGATCTTCAGTAGTCTAAAGATAGTACTCATTACCTGAAGTCCTGTGATGAAGTTCCTCATTAAAACAACTTGGTTGATCATGTTTACAAAAAATGCAAGAAATCAAAGGTTCTTTCAATATGAAAAAGGTCTAAATGCTGAAATGAGGTGATCCCACACTTTTTATGGCGATACAAGAATTTCAAGGTAGGGATAGACGATTTAAGTTATTGGGAAAGAGGCGGTTTGAGGCAAAGACAAAACCTTTCAGGTGACGAATTGGACCAATGATAACTTGGGAACATTAGGTTGTGAGTTTACTATTGGTGTGGGTCGCGTGCAAGCTGCCCCAGTTCCCAACTCATCTAAAGAATGAATTGGGCCCCTATGTTGATGATCTACTAGTTGATTCAAGATCTGTGTGATTCACTCCATTTAACTAGTGTCGCAATTGGCTCCAACAATCCATATACTTGCTTTCAAACTTACGGATCAAGCTAAGGAGCTTTGTGTAAGAAAGGAGCACTGGCCGAGCACCCTGAATGAATAAGAAATGATAGTGGCCGTCCAAAAGCCAAAAGGAGAAAGCGAAATAAACTTTTGGCTCTGTAGGTTGTCATAGATCACCAAGGCCCGGTTTGGATTAGGAGATGAGATGAGATGGGTTTTGAAAATTTAATAAAATATTGTTTTTTTAATATTATTATTATTTTGAAATTTGAAAAAACTATATTAGAATTTGAAAAAATTATATTGAAATTTGTGTTTTGAATGAAAATTTGAAAAAGTATAATGATAAATTTGAAATCGAACCTAAGAGAGATAAGAGCAAATCCCCAGAGTATATTGGAGAAGGTGGATGATAATGTCCTTGCACATATAAAAAAAAAGTCCCTTGTGTGTATCTATAGTCACTCACTAGAGGTTTGGAACCTTGAGTGCAGTGTTTCGGGTGTAGCAAGAAAAGAAGTTGTACGCGAAACGGTGCTTAGACGAAACTTTCTTGGCCATTGAATCAGCAATCCAAAGCGTAGTTGAAGCACATTTTTGGGACTAGGCATAAAAGCTTTCGCGGAATAGGAATAGTGAATGCAGACACAAGAGAGGAGGACTATAATGAGGAGGACGACAGACCAACTCACGATCTACTAAAAGGCAAGTAGCTTGATATTAGTTCAAATCCAATTTAAAATATTGGACCTAGAAGAGAAGGGGGAAAAAAAGTAAAGTCTAAGGGCATGTGGCATAAACTTTTTGGATAGGATTTGTCGGGAGGCTAGTGTAATTTGATACGTTAGCTCCAAAAGGATAAATTGCATTGAAATTGAGAAAATTTCGTAGGGTTCAGAGCCAGCGTTGATATAAGTGTAGGTGTAAAAGGCGCCGTCAACGTATAGAAGGGTGATGAAAGATTTTGTCAAATGATAAAGAAAAATGGCCTGATTATCCACTTTTGTCCGTAGCCCCTCTCTTAGGCTGGAAGAAAGAAATAATTTCTAGGAATATGCAGAGTTGAGACTGTTGCCCAGATGATTAATACAAGAGGGGGGTGAATTTGGTTATATTATAAAAATTAACACTTATTAATCAAATATACAATATAAAATATAAACAAAATATAAAACAGTAAGAAATGTAAAGAATAGGGTAAGAGAAAGCAAACTCAATATTTTTACGAGGTTCAGCCCCACTGCCTACGTCCTCGCCTCAAGCTACCCCTTGAGGATCCCGAATTCACTAGTCAATCTCCTTTAGGTGGAGATAGAACCTATTACACTTTTGAGCAGCACCGCTCCAAAGAATCCGTGTAGAACACCCTCTATACTTCCAATCACCTCACACTTGGTGATTTAACTATTCCCCGTGTAGAACACCTTCTACACACACAAGGGTTATACACACCATTTTAAAAATACAAGAGTTGATAGTGGGTAGACTATCAAAGTACACTCCTCAATGAGTGAGATAGAAACAATACAGCGCAAACTATATCTCTCAAAATGAACAAGGGTTAAGGCTCAATGCTTAGAGAAGAGAGAATAAAAGTTTTGAATGAATGTTGTATGCTCTTGGTGTTGTGAATGTGAAGCTCTCAAATGATCTATTTATAGGTATATGAGATTTCATATTCAAATTTAAAAAGATTCACATGTCAAAGACATCATCATTCACTTTTCAAAAATTTCAAACCTAATCTTTTTACTTTTTGCATGTGACAAAAGGAGCACACTTTACTTTTCAAAAATTTCAAACCTAATCTTTTATTGTTTGCATATGACAAAAGGAGCACACTTTACTTTTCAAAATTTTCAAACAAAGACATCTACCTTTTGCATAAGTCAAGAAAATCATCTATCACTTTTGAAAATATTCAAATAAAACATGCACATGTGAAAGATGACAATCAATCATCTTAATATTTTCAAAGTTCAAACCTTTAATCATGTCATGCACATGTGGAAGATGACAATCAATCATCTTTCAAAATTTTCAAATTTAATTTTAAAATATTCATGCACATGTGGAAAATGTATTTTAATGCTTTATGATAAAATATTAATTTTGAGCCTTAATCCTAATTTCGAATTTTTAAGAGATTTACAACATTACTCTATGTCTTTAATGTGAAGTTGTTCCCTTCTTGCTCATGCTTGGTTCCTTGATGTGCATGATTCTATTGTGTGAACAACTTGAGCTTGAGACTCCTTTATTCTTTGAATTCATTTGTTATCATCAAAATCCATGTGTAGATTTATAATTACACGAAACTTGAAACCTTGGGTTCAACAATCTCTCCCTTTTTGATGATGACAAATACTTGATAGAACCTGAAGCCTGTATTAATACTTAAACTCCCCCTGAAAATATGCGTTAGTATTTTAAGAAAAATATAAACATGATTCTATCATATATAACAGGGTAGTATAATACTAGTATAAGACTTCTCCCCCTTTTGGCATCATTAAAAAGGAACCGTAATTAGTTTCAGTAAATTTTTTTTCCGTAATAAGTAATAACCAACTAAAATGGTGCGTTAGAGAGTAGAAGTTGGAACCACCCGTGCCCGACAAAACCTGCAAAGATTAGAGCCGAATTTTATCATCTCGGTGCGGAAGAAGATTTAAATCCGCTTGATGTTATTGACGAATTAGATGTTCCAGAGATTTGAATTTGAATAATTAAAATTATCCGTGTCCGACAAAGACAGCAAAAGCTGCAGGCCTAGCTCTGGCAATGCGGTGCGGAGCCATGCATGTCCGACAAAACCTGCAAATGTTGGAAGTCTAACTCTGGCAATTCGGTGCGGAGCCATGCGTGTCTGACAAAACCTGCAAAGGTTGGAGGCCTAGCTCTAGTAATTCGGTGCGGAAGGAGATTTTGTAAAGAGCTGAATAATTGAAATCACTCGTGCCCGACAAAACCTGCAAAGGCTGGAGGCGTAGCTTTGGCAATTCGGTGCAGAGATTTGATTCGCTTGATGTTGCTGAAAAATGAAATATTATTAGGATTTGTAAGCTTGTCTTGTTCTTATTTCCGTTTCTATAAGAGCAATCCTTAGTTTTATCTATTTCGCATCAAGCTTTCTTCTCATCTTTGCAATTTGCTTGCATTCTCATTCTACAAATTTTCAATGGCTCGTAGATTTCCCTTCAGTAGTTCTCTTGATCAAGATTTGAGGTATTCTTCACCTCAGTCTCAATCTATTTCTGCATCTGTCGTGGGTGCCATGAAGCAACAAGAGACTGATTTGGCTAATAAATCAGATTATGATGCCATTTACGAGCTTGTGGGTCTCGGAACTCAATACTCATCATCCATCGTCGCGTTTTCTGCTCGGTTGCAGTCCAAGACTCGCGAAATTGAGAAGCTTAGCGAGACTATCTCTGTACTTCAACGACTTGTTTATGAGTCAAACAAAAAAATAGTAGAGTTAAAGCAACAGAATAAGGATTTGAAATCCTTGCTTGCCTCTTCATTTCGATTGCCTAATCCTTTAGAGCTCTAGCTCTGATACCAATTGTTGCCCAGATGACTAATACAAGAGGTGGGGTGAATTTGGTTATATTATAAAAATTAACACTTATTAATCAAATATACAATATAAAATATAAACAAAATATAAAACAGTAAGAAATGTAAAGAATAGGGTAAGAGAAAGCAAACTCAATATTTTTACGAGGTTCAGCCCCACTGCCTACATCCTCGCCTCAAGCTACCCCTTGAGGATCCCGAATTCACTAGTCAATCTCCTTTAGGTGGAGATAGGACCGATTACACTTTTGAGCAGCACCGTTCCAAAGAATCCGTGTAGAACACCCTCTACACTTCCAATCACCTCACACTTGGTGATTTAACTATTCCCCGTGTAGAACACCTTTTACACACACAAGGGTTATACACACCCTCTTAAAAATACAAGAGTTGATAGTTGGTAGACTATCAAAGTACACTCCTCAATGAGTGAGATAGAAACAATACAGCGCAAACTATATCTCTCAAAATGAACAAGGGTTAAGGCTCAATGCTTAGAGAAGAGAGAATAAAAGTTTTGAATGAATGTTGTATGCTCTTGGTGTTGTGAATATGAAACTCTCAAATGATCTATTTATAGGTATATGAGATTTCATATTCAAATTTAAAAAGATTCACATGTCAAAGACATCATCATTCACTTTTCAAAAATTTCAAACCTAATCTTTTTACTTTTTGCACGTGACAAAAGGAGCACACTTTACTTTTCAAAAATTTCAAACCTAATCTTTTATTTTTTGCATATGACAAAAGGAGCACACTTTACTTTTCAAAATTTTCAAACAAAGACATCTACCTTTTGCATAAGTCAAGAAAAACATCTATCACTTTTGAAAATATTCAAATAAAACATGCACATGTGAAAGATGACAATCAATCATCTTTCAAAATTTTCAAATTTAATTTTAAAATATTCATGCACATGTGGAAAATGTATTTTAATGCTTTATGATAAAATATTAATTTTGAGCCTTAATCCTAATTTCGAATTTTTAAGAGATTTACAACATTACTCTATGTCTTTAATGTGAAGTTGTTCCCTTCTTGCTCATGCTTGGTTCCTTGATGTGCTTGATTCTATTGTGTGAACAACTTGAGCTTGAGACTCCTTTATTTTTTGAATTCATTTGTTATCATCAAAATCCATGTGTAGATTTATAATTACACGAAACTTGAAACTTTGGGTTCAACAGAGACCTACTGTTATTGAGTCATTTAGATACTTTAAGGAGAGAAAATAATTTTTTTAATTAATTGTCTCTACCAGGGGCGGACCTGTGTGGTTCGTTGGGGGGGGGGGGGGCGGCTACCGCCCCCCTAAAGCTTTTTAAAATCAAAGTTTAATATTACATATGGACCAGTAGGGTACAAGTCACCCCGCCCCCCCAAAAAAAAACTTGACATTCAACCCCCCCAAGTTCGTTCCAGTCGCATACTCCCCATGAGCATTTCGTGAGTCACGTACATCACTGATCGCAGACTGCATTTATGAACAGATGGTCGCACCAAGTCGCACCACATTTCACCAACAAACCAATGGTCCATGCCATGAAACAGTTGCTGGCTTGCAGCACGAGACAAATCAAACATCACTGATTCACTCCTTTTGTACCGTTGCAATTTACTTGCGTGTTTGGTCAGTTTGTTGTTGCCGATGCCGTATAAATTATTCTTATATACTCTGAGTCTGTCATTTGTCATCGAGTTATCAGTTGAGGTTTCAGTTTCATCTTTTAAACTTTTTCTTTCTGAACTAAGTGCAGTGAACTGTGAAGTCTCTGTCTGCCGTATCATAGTTTCGAAGCTTACAGTTACTGCAGTTGAATCGTTGATTGTTGGCCCTTGTGTTTCTGTAAGTTTGTAACATTCTTGGTTCGGGCCCTGCCCTGCTCGAAGCTTTCTGTAAGTTTGTAACATTTCAAAACAGAGCTTCAAGCTTGGTTTGAACTTCGGGCCCTGCCCTGTTTCCAGTTGCTCAAAACAGAGCCTGCTTTCCTTGCGAGTTCCGAGACGCCGGAGGCCTAGAGGCTGGACGTGACTCACGGGAGGAAATAGAGCTTGGTTCTGCCCCTGCCTGCCCTGTTGCCGGTTGCTCAAAACAGAGCAAACTTTTGTGGTTTCCTTGCGAGTTGCAAGACGCCGGAGAGCAAGACGCCTGAGACTTGAGAGCCTGGTTCGAGCTTCTTGCTTCCAGGTTCTATCATTCTTTGCATTATAATTTATATATTTTATATATATATAAATAAATTAATAATAGATTTAGTCTAACAAATTAATATATATATATAGAGAATAAGAAATATATATTATATATAATAGATTTATGTTGCTATTTGCTAACTTGCTGTGATATATAATATATATTCTGTGCATATTACATATAAATAATAAATTTGTTACTGTAATTTGTGGTGTTGCACTGCTGTGTCGCCTGCATAAGTTTGTAAATTTGTGTTGTTGTGCATTGCAGCATTATGAATATATAATATATTATAATTTATTTAGCCTAGCAAATTAATTATAATATATATAGAGAATTAGAAATATCAAATATATATATATATATATATATAAATAATAGATTTGTGTTGCTATTTATATATAACATAGATTTGCCGTTTGCGTTGCTGTACATATATAATAAGTTATATAAAAATTTATAATATATATGTATATAGATTTAATATATAGACTATAGTGATTAGTGTTATTCTGAAATAATATATTATATATTATATATAGTTTTGTTCAAATCTATCTTATATATTTGTCATTTGTGCAATAGTGCATATATTATATTTATATATATATAAATAACAAATCAAGAATGAGCAAACCAATAACAATTGATTCTTTTTTTAAAAAGAAAGACATGAACAAGTCGGAGACTGAGAGTAATATAAATATACCACACGAGGACTTGGTAACAATAGATTGCGAACCTTCTAGAAATGGTGAGCATTTCTCTAAAACTTCAAGAATGCAATCTGAAGAGATGAATGATACCAGTTTGGAACGTGGCACTTCTATTATTGATGAGCGTCCCTCTAAAACTTTAAGAATGTAACCTGAAGAGATGGATGCTACCTGTTTGGAACGTGATCCAGGATTACGTCCACAAATATGGGAATTTCCTACTAACATACAAGATGAGATACGACGTGCTTATCTTAAAGCTGGTTCATATCAACCTAAACTTTCAGAATATCCATTTTCAGGAATAGGTACTCAACGTCGTCGATTTCAATTTTCTTGGTTTCAAAGATATTCAAATTGGTTGGAATACTCACCTTCGAAGAATGCTGTATTTTGTCTTCCATGTTACGTCTTTGCTAAAAATTCAACATGCCGTCCAGGATCAAATGCATTTACCAATAAAGGTTTTGACAATTGGAAAAAAGTGAATGATGGAATGAATTATCCTTTAATAGGACATGTGGGAAGAGATCCAAATTCACCACATAAAAATGCTGTAAAATGTTGTGAGGATCTAATGAATCGTTCAAGATATATTGACAAGCTAGTTGAAAAACAAGTATCACAAGAGATGGAGAATAATCGATTGAGGTTCAAAACTTCGATAGATAGTGTTCGATGGTTAACATTCCAAGCATGTGCTTTTAGAGGTCATGATGAAAGTTCTGAATCAAAAAATCAAGGTAACTTCATTGAATTAATAAAGTTTATAGCAAATTATAATGATCAAGTTAAATGAGTTGTTTTGGAAAATGCTCCACAGAATGCCAAATATACATCACCTAAAATTTAGAAGGAAATTTTGCATATATTTGCAAATAAAGTACGAAATGTGATTCGTGAATAAATTGGGGATGCCAAATTTTGTATTCTTGTAGACGAAGCTCGGGATGAGTCTAAAAGAGAACAAATGGCTATTATTTTGAGATTTGTTGATAAAGATGGTTTTATTAGAGAACGATTTTTTCATATTGTGCATGTTAAGGATACCATGGCACTAATTCTAAAAAATGAGATATATGTTCTTCTTTCTCGTTACGACCTTCAAGTTGAGAATATTCGAGGTTAGAGATATGATGGAGGAAGTAATATGCGTGGTGAATGGAATGGACTACAAGCTTTATTTCTCAAAGATTGTCCTTATGCATATTATATACATTGTTGGGCTCATAAACTACAATTAGCTTTGGTTGCAGCTTCTAGAGAAGCCAAACATATTCATCAGTTCTTTATCCATTTGACATCTATTATTAATATTGTTGTTGGTTCTTGTAAACGTAATGATGAATTACAAGCTGCTCAAATTGTTGAAATTGAAAGTTTGATTGCTTCCAATGAGATTGAGACTGGAAAAGGGATTAATCAAATTGGTACACTACAAAGAGCTGGAGATACTAGATGGTGATCTCATTTTCAATCTATTTGTAGTTTGATGAGGATGTTCAATGCTACTTGCACAGTTATAAATACTATCTCAAATGAGGGATCAAATTATTCTCAGCGTGGTGATGCTGAAGCAGCTTATATGATATTGACATCTTTTGAATTTATTTTGATATTACATATGATGAAAAAAGTAATGGGAATCACTAATGCACTTTGCTAGTCTTTGCAACAAAATTCTCAAGATATTGTGAATGCCATGAGCCTAGTTTCAACTACAAAAATACTCATTCAAAAGTTAAGAGATGATGGGTGGGAGTCTTTGCTTAATGATGTTAGATCATTTTGTGAGAAACACGAAATTGACATTCCTGATATGAATGACCTATATACTCGAGGAAAATCACGTCGTCAAGTTGAAAGGACAACAATGGATCATCATTTTAGTATTGATATATTTACTGCTACAATAGACTTCCAGTTGCAAGAATTGAACAATAGATTTAACGACCAAGTAATGGAACTTCTTATTCTTAGTGCTGCTTTAAACTCTAAATGTGCATACAAATCATTTAATATTGATGACATATGCAAATTGACTGAGAAGTTTTATCCACAAGATCTTACTGAACAAGAAAAATTCCTTCTAAGAATTCAATTGCAACATTATGAACTTGATGTGCTAACGCATCCAGATTTTCAAGATATGTCTATATTATTTGAATTATGTAGAGTACTAGCAAATTCAGAGAAGTCAAAAATTTATTATTTGATTGACAGGTTAATTCGTCTAGTTTTAACTCTTCCAGTTTCTACTGCTACTACTGAACGGGCATTTTCTGCAATGAAACTTGTAAAAACTAGATTGCGAACTTGAATGGAAGATGAGTTTCTTACAGATCATTTGCTAGTTTATATTGAAAAAGAAATTGTTAAAAATTTCACTTCAGAGATGATAATGGCAGAATTTTATTCTATGAAAGATCGTCGTCGAGCTTAATTTAAAGAAAAAATTTTAAGTTAATCACCCCCCTATCACTAAATCCTGGTTCCACCCCTGGTCTCTACCTATAGCTGCACACCAACATAGCTCTTGAAAGTAGTAAGGAAGAAGCTACTTTTTCTACTAACGTTGGGGTTCTTTTTTAACTTGATAACTAAGTAAATATTTTTTAATAATATTGTAATTTTTTTAAAAATATCTAAAAGTGTTAAAAAAGACATAAAAAAATGAAAGAAAAAAAAAACACACAAAATGAACTAGCGGGAGTCCAGTACAACCGGAGCTCCTAGTGATGACTTTGGAGTCAACCTTAACCTTAGATATAAGTCATTATTTGTCTTTGCTTATTCCAATGTAAGGTAAAATATGTGATATTAATAAAAGATTAGGTAGGATGTCTATGCCAATTCTCTCTCTCTATTATTATGTCATGATAGATAGAGAATGCAAAAAGCTACCATGTAAAAACCCATGATACGCTAGCTGGTCATTGAATTCATTTGGAACACTTCAGTTTTGTCAACGCTGGCGGTTGAAGGTTTCTTGAAGACACAAAAAGTTGCTAGTCGGCGCTAAGACAACTTGGAAGAAGCTGGAAATTGCTGGAGGTGGGCACGGGATGGAAGAATAGTTGAAGGCCAGCTTTCACTAGTTGGAAACAGCCAGATTGCGGTGGCTGGAATTGATGAACCGCCTTGAACCCATGTGATGAAAATCGATCTAATTCACTCTTTAAATAGATGTAGCTGTTATATAATTTTGTGGTGTGATATGCGTGTAACTCTGGGGTTGTGTGTGTGATCTTGGTGAGATCCGAGAAGCACAATCCTGTGTTGTGAGAGTTGAGAGAAACATCATTTGTAAACGTTTGATTTTTTTTCATCAAATAAGATCTTCTCTCTATTAAAAATTGGTCCCCAATATATTTGTGAATGTTTGGTATCCTTAACAAGTGGTATTAGAGCTTGTAGGTGGTTGAGAGTTTGATTTTTCGAAGAGACCCATTTTTAAACTTGATCGAAATCAAGTTTGGAGGGTACGATCTTAGTCCCCACCTCAAGATGAGTATTCTGGTGAAACTCTTGTGGCAAACTGACCTCAGACCAGTCCGCACACGCCAGCTATCTTCTGGCAGGATCATCCACGCGCCTATCACGTGCTCTAGAGGTTGAAGACGCGTGGTCTTCATGCACCGGGTTGGGTCATATCCACCCGTGAATAACCCAAACCTAGTTTCTCGACTCGAAATTATTTGACCCATTCTGGAGGGAATATTCTAGCAAATATTTTGGCGACAGAAAGAATATTCCATTTCTGATTTCTTTTTTGCACGTAATTGTTGCAAGTTTCCAAGGTTTTCAATTGTTCCAAACGCCTAAGCTCCTTTCTTTTGAGAGTCGGCTTCGAACATTGGGAAAAAGTCATTTAAAGCACAAATTAAGGTCGAATTAATGAAGGATTCAGGACAATGTGTGATGATCAAGCTAACAGCAACAAATTATGCACTATGGAAATCTCAGATAGAAGATCTTCTGAATTTTAAAGATTTGTTCAATCCGATGGAAGAAAAAGGAGAAAATCCAGACATTATGGTGGAGAAGGATTGGAATAAGATGCACAAAAAAACTATGGGTCAAATTCGGCAATGGATTGACCATAGTGTTTTTTATCATATTGCACAAGAAACAGATACCTACTTGTTATGGCAAAAGTTGGAGAATATGTATTAGGCAAAAACTGCCCGAAATAAGACATTCTTGATGAGACGCCTTGTTAACCTAAAGTTAAAAAGTGGCATCTAAGTGGCCGAGCATACGAACGAGTTTTAGAACTTGGTGAATCAACTTGCAACCATAAGCTTGAAGCTTGGAGATGAAAAACAAGCTCTACTGCTTCTTAGTTCTTTACTAGACAGCTGGAAAACTCTAGTTGTCTCTCTCACCAATTCAGTTCTTGATGAATAACTCACTACGTCAATGGTGAAAGATGTGTTATTTAATGAGGAGGCTAGAAGAAAAGAGGCTGGCAGAGACCAGTCAGATGCCTTTGTAATTGAAGGAAGGTAGCAAATAAATAGTACTAGAGGAAGAAGCCAAGAAAAGAACTAGAGTAAAAACAGAGGTAGATCCTAGACTCGCGATGATCAGTGAAAAAAGAAAGGAAAGTGTTTTTACTATGGTATAGAAGACCATTTCAAAAAAGAATGTTGGAAGCTACAACAGAAGCGGAATCAGTCCAGCAACCAGGTAAAGCAAGAAGATGGTGAAGTCTTAGTGACATTTCTCGGAGATTGTGCATTTCTTTCTGCCGGTGACAAATCTTGCCTAAATGTTACAAGCCAGGAGACAAAGTGGATGATAAATACAACAGCTTCTTACCACGCCACTCCTTATAAAGATTTTTTTAGCACTTACAAATTTAGAGACTTTGGGACAATCATGACGGATAATTCAAGTTTCTCAAATATTGTGGGAATTGGAGATGTCAAAATAAAAACCAATGTTGGTTGTCCCATGGTATTAAAGGACGTTTGACTTAACTTGATATCCGTGAGAACACTTGATCAACAAGGTTACGAAAGTATCTTCAACAATAGTACTTGAAAGCTGAAGAAAGGAGCAATTGTTGTTACTCATGGACATATCTGCAGCACTTTGTACAAATCCAGTACAAAAATATGTGCTAATAGTCTCAATGTAGTTGAAGACAAGGTATCATCAAATTTGTGGCACAAGAGACTTGGCCACATGGGGGAGAAATGGTTGTTTACGCTGGCAAAGAAAGCGTGTATTGTAATAAATAAAGATATTGCACTCAACTCTTGTGAATTCTACTTGTTTGGCAAACAACATAGAGTTTCGTTCCAGATATCTGCTGAAAAAAAGGTCAGAGTTGTTAAACTTGGTATACTTTGATGTTTGTGGTCCCTAAACAGGCAAGAAACTAAAATGCCTTAGGACAGATAATGGAGAAGAATACATTTCTCGATAGTTTAGAGAATATTACTCTAATCATGACATCATACATGAGAAAACTGTTCCTTATACCCCAAAACACAATGGTGTGGCTGAGCGGATGAACTAGTTGGGATTGGCACACACTCACAAATAAGATGGGGACTATGATTTAATATGGTTCGGCCAATTTGGCCTACGTCCACACAAAGAGTAGATTTGATTAATCACAAATCGAAATTACACGGTTTCTCTCAACTCTCACAGCACAATGTACTTCTAATCTCACTCATGCATATTTTCTTGGCTTATACATGTATTTATAGGGAGAGTTAGTCGATTTAACTAAGAAAAAATCTCAGTCAAATTTGATGAAAATCTTCAAGAATTTCGGCTGCTCATTTCGTGTCCTTCCACGTTTGCTCTTCATCATTATTTCTTCTTCGTCAAGGAAAGTAGTTGCCTTGATCTACTGCCAAGTAGACAACTTCCTCCTTAATAATTCTTTTTCTCCAAGCAAACTTGACTGGTTTGAAGATTCAAACCTTATCTCATTTGTTTGAGTGTTGAATATTTAGAAATTCTCCCCCTGAACACCAAACGGAGAATGTCTTGACATCTTTTAGTACAATGTGTCTAATCCGGCTATATCTCTACATAGCTTGAGTTTTTTTTTCGAGTGATCACCTTTGTCAACATATCAGCATGATTCTCTTTGGCATGGATTTTCTCAAGTTTTAACAACTGTTGTTCCATCACTTTTTGTATCCAATGATAGTGAATGTCAATGTGCTTTGCTCGGGAGTGATACATCGAGTTTTTACTTAGATCAAAAGTACTTTGACTATCACAGTAGACTTTGTACTCTTTCTGATTGACTCCCATTTCTGGGAGGGACCGCTTTAGCCACAACATCTCCTTTCTTGTTTTTGCTATAGCAATGTATTCAGCTTCAGTTGTAGATAAAGTCACACATTTTTGTAATCAGGACTGCCATGATACAACTTCACCTACAAATGTGTAAATGTATCCTGATGTAGATTTTCTTCCATCAAGATCACCTGCCATATCATCATCTGTGTAGCCATCCAAGACTAGGTCAGCTCCCCCGTAGCACAAGCACAATTTTGATGTACCCTTGAGGTACTTGAGAATCTGCTTTACTGTTTTCTAATGTTCTTTCCCTAGATTGGAAAGAAAACGGCCCATAACTCCAACAGCGTGAGAGATGTCAGGTCTCGTACTTATCATAGTATACATAAGACTTCATACTGCTGAAGAGTAGGGTACTACAGCCATTTCTTGAACCTTTTCTGTTGTTGAAGGACACAAATTTTTGCTCAGCTTGAAGTGACTAGCCAGTGGAGTGCTGACTGGCTTTGTTTTATCCATGTTGAATCTTTTCAGTATCTGTTCAACATACTTTTCTTATGATAGCCACAACTTCTTTTCCTTCCTGTGAGGAGTGATCCTTATGCCCAAAATCTGCTGGGCAGCTCCTAAGTCTTTCATATCAAAAACTTTAGAAAGATCCAAATTTAACTTCCTGATGATGGATGGATTTTTTCTAATAATCATCATGTCATCAACATAGAGCAGTAATATCACAAAGTCACATTCTGAAAGTTTTGGATGTAGATGCACTGATTTGCAAAGGTTCTCTTGTAGCCATGACTCATCATGAATGAGTCAAATTTCTTGTACCAGTTTCTAGGAGCCTACTTCAAACCGTAGAGGCTCTTTTCCAACTTGCAGACCAAATGTTCCTTTCCAAGAGCTTGAAAATCTTTTGGCTCCTCTATGTAAATCTCCTCATCAAGGTTGCCGTGAAGGAATAATGTCTTCACAACCATCTGTTCAAGCTCTAAGTCAAGGCTCACAACTAATCTAAGTACCACACGAATTGAAGTCATTTTCAGAATAGGTGAAGACACCTAATCAAAGTCAATTCCTTTATTCTGCTGGAATTCTTTGACGACCAAGCGAGCTTTGTACTTCACTTGCTTGCTATCATTTTTCAACTTGAACACCCATTTAGTTTTCAGTGCTCTCTTATCCATCTGGATGAGATATTGCCTCTTGAAAGTTCTGTGGCTCCCTCTCATTTGTAAGAATAATATAATCTAATTCTGGATATCTTCAAGATGGAATTAACAATCGGCCTCTAAAGGACTTGACTTGCTGAGGCTAATCACTTGACAATTGTGAAGATTCTATAGTTTCAGATGGAGAAGGAAACTCCTCCCCCTGCTCAGTACTGGTTTCTCCGTTGTCAACTTCTTCTTCTTCTTCTGGGGAACTTTCCTGCCTGTTTTCAGTGTTTGAGGCAGACTGAAGTGGTGGTGAACTAGAAATTGGTTCTGGAGCACTTGTAGTTGTTTGTTCTGATCCATAAAGCTGGTTTTCATGAAACACAACGTCCCTGCTTCTGATGACCTTCCTTGCTTTTGGATCCCATAATCTGTATCCAAATTCTTCATCTTCATAGTCGATGAAAACATACGGAGTAGACTTTTCATTGAGTTTTTGTCTTTTCTCCTTGGATACATGTGCAAATGCTTTGCACCCAAATACTCTTAAATAAGAGTATGAAATCTTGCGGTCTGACTACGCAATCTCTGGGACTTCGAATTGTAGTGGAACTGACTGTATTCTATTTATCAGGTAATAGACTGCTCGTACTGCTTCACTCCAAAATGGCTTAGGCAGCTTTGTCATACTCAACATGCATCTGATTTACTCCATAATGGTCCAATTCATCCGTTCAACCACACCATTGTGCTGTGGGGTGTAAGAGACAATCTTCTCATGTCTGATGCCATGACTGGAGCAGTATTCTTTGAATTCTCGATAAGTATATTCTCCTCCATTGTCTGTCCGAAGGCATTTCAGCTTCTTGCCTGTTTCTCTTTCTATCATGGCATGAAAGTTTTTAAACTGTTCAAAAACCTGATCTTTCCTTTTTAGAAAAAATACCCACACTTTATGTGAAATATTATCAATAAAAGTCACAAAATATCTGTTACCTCCAAGTGATTCAACTTCAAAAGGGCCTCAAACATCAAAGTATACCAAGCTCAATAACTCTGATCTTTTTCCAACAGATGTCTGAAATGAGACTCTATAATGTTTTTCAAACAAACAAAATCCACAAGGGTTGAGAGCATTACATTTATTTATTGTGACCAACACTTTCTTTGCAAGTGTAAACAACTCATTTTCACTCATATGGTCGAGTCTCCAGTGCCATAGGTTTGGCGATGCCTCATCTTTGACTACGCTGAGGCTGTTGGCACATATATTAGTACTATATTTGTATAAAGTGCCACAGATATGTTGCAATAGCCTAGCCCATGGGCCCATCCCATTTGGCCCAACCCCCCTCTTCTTTTCCTTCTTTTCTTTTCCTATTTCTTCTACCATGTTCCTGTACACTCCGGACCCCCCCTCCCTTTTTTGATTTCTCTCAACAAACCTCACCTCCCTAACCTACATCCCTCTCTGTGCGTACAAACCCCTCTCTCACATCACGTTCTCTCCAACCTCACACACAGTTGCACAACACTCATCACTTTCCCTCACTTTGATTCTCTTCACATGCTCACTTTAGCTTCTCCTCCCCTTCATTTCATTTTCTCAATTTCACCTCATCTCCACCGTATACATACACACATATATATATTTATATAGTTAATTGTTCTTTTTTTCTCTCTATAAACCTCTATTTGTATACCTAGTTTTTGGGTTTTTCTCTCTACTTCTCTCTCGATAATCTCTACCCACAGCCCCTATTTCCAGCATCGTCAATAGTAAAATTTGGGTAAATTTCTCATCTCTTATTATTAGTGTTTTATTGATTTGATTTTAGAATTTGTTAAGTTTTGGATTAGGGATTTTTTTAGAATTTACCTAGCTAATTAATTGTGCTGTCTAGGTGTATTAAAATAGTTAAATTTTAGAAATTTTGGTGGGTATTGGTTACAATTTTAGTTGTGTTTGTGTTATATTTTTAGGGCTGAGTATATATATTATTAGGTTGTAATTATAAAGGGTAAAGGCTATGAAGGTGCTGTTTGGCAGTTTACATAGAGCTTCGAAATTTGGTATTTATCCATTTTGGGGGAAAAACTTCTTAGAACAAGTCTAAAGTCATGTTATTAAGGCTTATGTGGAATTTTAAAGTTTAGTAAGATTATTTTTAGAGTGAGAATTTGATGGATTATAATAACTTGAAATAGGTTTCAAATAACCATGGGCGAAAAAAATAGTATTTTGACTTTTGACAATAAATTGAGGTAAGTGGCTTTTTAATAGATTTTTATTAAAAGAATTGTTGGTTTGGCATGAAATGGTGTACTGAGGTATTACATTTCAAACTTGCGTAAATTGGGAATTTGTGCACATTCTAATGCTGTTTGGCTTTGCTTGTGGGATTTGTGCAAATTTTGTGATGGTTGAAATGTTTGAAAAATGCCATGTGATTTCTAAACTTGAAGGTTAAATGTGAGTATGCTATTTATTCTTGAGCCCATGATATAAATGTCTTTGTGACATGTTTGACGCCCTTTCGTGATATCTTCGTGGCATGATATCTGGGTGGTATATTGATGCCCCTGTGGCACGATGTTTTCGTGACATGATATTTTCGTGGTATATTGGTGATTTCCCTATTATCATGTGGCCTTGAATATGGTTTTTGATTGAATGTGTTGGTTGAGACTAAACTGTATTGCTTATGTTATTTTATTGAGAATTCATCTTCTTTTAAAATTAAGAAAATTGCTAACTCCCATACCCCCATTATATTGCTACTTACTGAGCATGTGGAAGCTCACCACTTTATCTCTCATATTTTTTTCAGTGTTATAGAAGTTCCTTCCTTCGAGATGATTGCTTGAACCAAAGATTCCTGAGAGGACTTGGTTTAGTCACTAAAAGTTGAAAGTTTTGGAGACTTTTGTTTCATTGCTTAGGAAAGATTTTGATTGTATAGAGGATTTTCTTATGGTTATGTTTTAGTGATTGTACAATTTTAGTTGATATTTCAGAATCTATAATTATTTAGAATAGTGTGACTCTGGTTGAATTTGTGAGTTGGTTTTGAGGATCATTGTATTTTTTGTTTTGAATATTTTGGAGATTTTGTATATTATGTGCTTTGTAAACAGGGAGAAACTTTTTAAAATATAGACGGAACTCTGTCCGTTTGTAGTTGGGTTTGGGGCGTTACATATGTTCTTGTGCAACGACCATGGTTTCTTTCTTCAACTTCCAAGTATTGTAGCTAAAAATACTTTAATAACCCTGTTGATCAAGAGTTCTCCTGGATAACAAATTGAGTTAGAGATCGGGTACGTGCCAAATGCCATTTAGCACCATTGTACAACCAACCTTGGTTTTTATTCTGACATTTCCAATGCTCACAATCTTGAGGAGTTTGAATTACCCATCATGACTGTACCGTAGTCTCCTGTTTTGTAAATACTAAAGAAATTTTTGCAACGAGTGGTGTGGTAATATGTTGTTGTATCTATCACCCACTTTGTTTCCTGGCTTGAAATATGCAAGCAATATTCTTCACTGGCCGAAAGGAATGCACAATCTCCAAAAAGTCCCACTGAGGCTTCTCCTTCTTCTTGCTTCGTCTGGTTGCTAGACTGGTTCCACTCCTTTTGCAGCTTTTGACATTCTTTTCTAAAGTGGCATTCAATACTACAGTAAAAGCATTTTTCCTTCTTTCGCTATCTACTGCGAGTCTGGGATCTCTCTCTGCTTTTACTTCTATTCTGTCTCGGCTTCTGCCTCTACTATTTCTTTGTTGCCGTCCTTCTGTTACAATGACATCTGACTGATCTCCGCCTGCCTCTTTTCGTCTGTTCTCTTCATTAAACAAGGCATCTATTACCATTGACATGGTGAGCTTTCCTTCTGAAGCTGGATTACCGAGGGAGACCACTAGCGTTTTCCAGCTATCTAGGAGAGAACTAAGAAGTAGCAGAGCCTATTCTTTGTCTCCAAGTTTGAGATCAACAGTTTCAAGTTGATTCACGAGATTCTGGAACTCGTTCGTGTGTTTGGCCATTGAGATGCCGCTTTTAAGTTTTAGGTTAACAAGGCGTCTTATCAACAGTGCCTTGTTCTGAGCAATTTTTGCTTGGTACATGTTCTCTGGCTTTTTCCACAATTGATAGGCATCCGTTTCCTATGTAACATGATGAAAAACAATATGATTAATCCACTGCCATATTTGATCAATAGTTTTTTTGTCCATTTTCTAGCAGTCTTTTTCTACATCGACTAGTTTTATTCATTTCTCTTCAATTTAGTCGTAAAGATCTTTGCAATTCAAGAGATCTTCTATTTGAGGCCTTCACAGTGCGTAGTTTGTAGTTGTTAGCTTGATCATCGCACCTGCTCCTGAGTCTTCTATCAGTTTGGGTTTAATCTGTGCTTTGAGTTTCTTTTTATTGATGTTCGAGGTTGAATTTCAACAAACAGAGGTCACCGTTGCATCCGGAATGGTCAAACACCTTGGAAACGATTTCGACCTAGTCCCGAAATGATCAAAATTGCTTCGAAAAACTGAAAAATGAAAAATGGAATATTCTTATCTTTGCCAGAATATTCTTGTCGCCGTTGGAATATTCCCTTCGGTACTAGAATATTCCAACTCCAGCAGGCAGGTCAATTGGGGCACGAACAGGGTTGGAACGGGTACAGGTCGAGTTACGTCTTCAACCTCCAGCTGGCGAATGTGACACGTGTCGCACGTAGCCGGTGTGTGGGGCATTTCCGAATAGCATCAATAACCAATTTAGCATCGCCTTCAAGGATAGGCAAATCTTACTTTCGCTTTGATGCCATTGTTGCAGCTAAAAGAGCTGCTTTTGCTTCTGTCGTCAAAGGGGATGTAGAATTTATCATTTATGTTTGGATTTCTAATATTGCACCTTCATGGCTCCTACAAATCGCTGATGCTACGGAAAAAGTATTTCTCATAGCTACATCAAAAGAGAAGCTTTGATAATTTGGTGGTGGTGACTGCCATCAAACTGTAATGATCTTCTTTATGCTCCAGGATTCTTTGTAGCTCGAGTAGACCCTTCCCAGCTGAGCTTTTGCTTCGTTTAAGGAAATTATAAGTTGGCTGTGGATAATCTCATTCCGAGTTTTCCATATGATATCTAGGAAAATGATTGCAAAAATCTAGAATTGGTGTTCCTTACTTGGAGTTAAGACCAACTATTTTCCACGAAAGAGAATCATTTGTATCCAGTCAATCATGGACTGTATTGGAAAATTTCCAAGACTTAGTAGCCATGGACTTCGAAGCCGAAGAATTTGAGCTACTGGGCACTTGATGAACAAATGTAGAGCCGTCTTAGTTTCTTGATTGCATAGAGGGCATTCTCCCACTTCAGCATGTAATAGCACTTTATTAACTCTTGTTGGCAGAATATTCCAAATCAATTTCCACAAAAGTAGTTTGTGACGATCATGAACTTTCATTTTCCACAAATTTTTGAAGAGAGTCGTATGAGTTGAATTAATGTCTAGCATCTGATTTGTCAACTCTTGTTGATAAGCTATTTTGACCGTAAATTTTCCACCGGAATTTAGAACCCATATTACTTGATCTTGACCTTAAAGAGAGGTAGGCAAATGTAATTTAATAATTTCATTGATGCTTTCATGAGTCAGTAGAGTTTGCATTTTGGGAATATCCCATCTCCTTGGATTATCTAATATAATGTCCAAGACAATGAGAAGAGGAAATAAAATTATCCATACCTTGGACTAGTGAAGGTTGGAATGAAACCATAGATGGCATCCAAGGTTCTCTCCATAAAGTTTTGGTAGCGCCATCATGGATTTGAATACATCCTCCTTTTTTTAAAAGGTCTCTGGTGCCTATGATTCCTTTCTGATTTGACTGCTTCATTTGTATTCCTTATAAAGAAGATAGAAGATTTACTCAAATTTACTTACTGACTAGACCAATTCTGATATTTGAGTAAGCTTTTAGATATAATCTGCGCATTAAATTCAGTTGCTTTTGCAAATATAATCATATCATCCGCAAACAAAAGGTGAGAAACTGAAGGACTATTTCTGCTAATTTTGATGCCTTCTATATGTCCTTGTGCCTCAGCTTTTAAAAGTAATCTTGATAAGGCCTCCGTTATCAACATAAAAAGAAAAGGAGAAATTGGATCGCGCTGCCTAAATCTTCTTTGTGCCGTGAAAAAACCCTTTGGTGAACCATTAATAACTACAGAAAAAGTGGCTGTAGTAATGCATTCTTTGACCAAATTTATCCACCTGTCACAGTAGCCCAGATTTTTCATAACTGCAAAAAGAAATTCCCATTCCACTAAATTAAAAGTCTTTTCCATATCCATTTTCACAGCCATCAAACCTTTAGCACTAGTTTTTTTCTTGAGATGATGAAATAACTCATGGGCGATTATCGTGTTTTCTTTGATATTTCTACTCAGGAGGAAGGCGGTTTGTAAAGGAGAGATGATATTGTCCAGAGTAAGTTTAAAACGATTCACCATGATTTTGGTTATGATTTTATAGACCACAGTAGTGAGGCTAATTTGTCTATAATGGCTAGGAGTATTAGGAATTGGAATCTTGGAGACGAGAGCAATGTCGGTGTGACTCAGCTGTTTAAGTAGTTTTCCGCTTCTGAAAAAATTCTGAATGGCATCAATTGCATCAATTCTAATTATATGCCAGTAGTGTCTGAAGAATAATGTAGTCATTCCATTAGGACCAGGGGCTTTGTGGCTCAGGATTTGTTTCAAAGCGCTATAAATCTCATTTTCATCAGGTATTGCTTGGAGCTTAGCATTGTCTTGGAGTTATCTGACTCTCAAATAAGTAGTCTAACTGATTCGGTAAGCTCGGGCTCCAAGTGGAATAAATAGTATGGAGATGATTAATGAAAGTATTCTCAATAAGAGTAGGATTAGTAGACCATGAAAACGCAAATTGGCTTGGATTAGTGAGGTGGAATTCAAAAGAGATAAAGCTGCAAATTTTGTATTATTCAATTTGAATTCAAATAAGATAAGATGGAGTCTTATCTTTAAGTTGTAATTTTTAGATAAGTGTAATTCAAACTATGGAGTTTATCCATAGCTTTTTAAGTCCATCTAGGAGTCTTGGAGTCTGGTAAAAAGGCTGGAGGCTTGAATTTCAAAATCTGGAATGATAAACTCAAAAGACAAATTCGAAATTCAAATAGCAGCAGTAAATCCGGAAGTCTGTTAGCAACCTGTCAGCAGATGGATTCTGATGAAGGATGACCTGTCAGCAGACGCGTTTCAGCAGCACTTTTTGGATAGACTATTTAAATGAAGTTAGACCATAACCCTAGATGGTTTTTTCGACCAGAGTATCTATCTTGAGATATTGGAGAGTCTTTCTAAGGAATAACGGCGAGGAAAACTCAAGGGAGAAGATCCATACACTTGTGAAGTGTGATTTTGCTTCAAGGTTGGAGGAAGATTGTTGATTGGAATATATAATCAACCACTGGAGGTTCCAGTAGGAAAGGCATAGATTGAAGATCGTCAGAGGTTCTGGCTGCTACTGCGGTAGGGATAAACGGGTCGTTTATCCGGTCAAGTAAGGGAGTCAATTGACAAAGGTTTTGTAATTGAATAGCTTACTTGTAAACTGATGTTCAATCAATAAAATGGACTTTCCTGGGTTTGGTTGCCCCGTAGGGTTTTACCTTTGAAGAGTTCTTCAGAGGGTTTCCCTTCGTAACCAATCGACGTGTTAATAATTAGTAATTTATTCATTACATGTTTATGAATATTTACACGATTGATATCTAACAAGTTTGTTTGAAATTGTTAGAAATATTTGAACATACAGGGGTAAAAATGGAATTTCAATTGGTATCAGAGCGGGTTCACTCATCCGAGTGTGATTCGTTCCCCTGGTAGAGATGACATCATTGAATATTCCACCGCAATTTGATGGTGAGAACTATGCATATTGGAAAGTACGCATGCGAGCATTCCTCAAATCATTGGATGAACGGGTATGACACACTGTTGAAACTGGCTGGAAAAGACCCGAGACTAGTGTAGAAGCTTGGTCGAAGGATGAATTGAGCAATAGTAATTTTAATAGCAAGGGATTGAACGCCATATTCATGGCGGCATCACAAGAAGAGTTTAAAAGGATCTCTATGTGTGAGATAGCTAAGGAGGCATGGGATATACTGGAAATTACACATGAGGGAACCAAGACTGTGAAAAACTCAAAATTACAATTGCTAACTTCTAGATTTGAAGAAATTAAGATGCATGAAGATGAATGCTTTAATGATTTCTATGCTAAACTAAATGATCTTGTGAATTCCAGGTTTAATCTTGGAGAGAAGGTTGAAGACTCAAGAGTTGTAAGGAAAATCCTGAGGTCATTACCTGAGAGATTTCGACCCAAAGTTACAGCTATTGAGGAAAGCAAAGACTTGGACACAATCAAAGTGGAAGAGCTGGTCGGATCCCTACAAACGTATGAATCCTCCCTCCCTCAACCAAGAAAATGTAAGTCCATTGCCTTGAGAACTATGAAAGAAGAAATTGAGGATAGCTGTGGTGAGGAAAGCCTAAATGATGATGATATAGCCCTCATTGCTAGGAAATTTAGAAAATTCATGTTCAATAAGAAAACAAATGGGAAACAAAAGAAATTTAAAGAATTTCCAGCAAAGAAAAATGACTCCGAAAATTTGAACAAAGAAAAAATTGAGAAAAAGGACAAAGTAAAATGTCATGAATGCTCAGGTTATGGTCATATTAGAGTAGAGTGTCCAAACTATAAGAAAAATAAAGGGAAAGCACTGAATGTGTCATTAAGTGATAGTTCGGATTCAGAAAGTGAAAAATCATCCTCAGATGATGAAAAATC
Organism: Platycarya longipes; assembly: GCA_036559045.1. Classification (NCBI taxonomy): domain Eukaryota; kingdom Viridiplantae; phylum Streptophyta; class Magnoliopsida; order Fagales; family Juglandaceae; genus Platycarya; species Platycarya longipes. The sequence continues at coordinate 2,624,154 of CM071801.1, forward strand.
ATTCATGATTTTTCTATCTAGTGTGACTGACTTACCTGAAAATTTAGTGACAAAATCTGAAAGTGGTGGTGACTCAAGTGACTCTGACATTGCTGTAGTCGATGCCGATCAAGAGTTGTGTGTTCAAGATGCCTATAATGAAGTATGTGAAGAGGTAGTCAAGTTGAAAAAGCTCACTAAAAAGCTGTACAATAATCTTACCGCTTTAGAATATGAAAAAAACAATTTGTGTGAGGCTTTAAAAGTGTCTGAGGTTGAAGTATTAAGATTAAAAGATCAAAAATGTGCATTAGAACAAAAATTAAAAAGGGCTCAAGAATGGAATCAAAATTCAGCAACACAAAGGTTAAATGAAATGTTGAGTTTCCAAAAGTCAAGCAGTGATAGGACAGGTCTAGGATATGCGGCATCCAAAGGAAAAGAAAAACAAATACCATCATCCGGTGCATCAAGTTCCAAAGGTATTGTGTTTGTACAAGAAAGTGAAAAGGAGAACCACAATATTCCTGACATGCCGAACGCTGCCCAGCCCAGAAACTCTAGCAAAAGCTCAGCACCTAGCTTGATGGGAAATGGTAAGTATAAAGGTAAGAAGACCCCTATTTGTTATCATTGTGGAATAATTGGTCATATAAGACCACATTGGTCTAACTTGTTTCAAGCGCAGAAAACCAAAGCTGGAAAAACTTCAAAAAGAAAAAGAAAAAGCTTACAAAATCAAGTTGATGATTTAAGTCATCAAATTAATTTTGTGAGTCGTGAACTTGGTCAATTAGTGAAGATATGCACCCAGAAAAATGAGAAAAGCAAGCTGGAAATTAAAGAAAAGTGGGTGATGAAAGACAAGACCGTAGGCCACATAGCTCACACGGCACTTAAAGCCAAGGAGAACTGGTTTTGGTACCTGGACAGCGCATGTTCAAGGCATATGTCTGGAGATAAAACACTCTTCAAAGAGATGGAACTTGCAAATGGAGGCACAGTAACATTTGGAGATGGAAGCAAAGCCATTGTAGAAGGAAAATGGAGTGTTGAAATACCTGGATTGCCTGTTTTATCCAATGTTTTGTTTGTCAATGGTCTTAAAGCCAATTTATTAAGTATAAGCCAATTTTGTGATGAAAATTTCTCTGTGCAGTTCACAAAAGAGGAGTGCAACATTTTCAATTCAGCCGGAGAATGGATGCTAAAGGGCCTAAGGACCACAGACAATTGTTATGGAGTGTCTCCAACTTCAAGATTGAGCTGCCATAGAGCCTTGCTAGATGAGGTTGAATTATGACATCAACGACTCGGGCATATCAATTTCAGAGATCTAGCTAAAATCTCAAAAAGAAAAGTGGTAGATGGATTACCAAGAGTCATGAAAGACAAGAAAATCGTGTGTGGAGCATGCCAAGAAGGGAAGCAAACAAGAACACAACACAAGAAAAATTCCCTCATTCACACCTCTCGACCTCTTGAACTTTTGCATATGGACTTGATGGGTTCGACTCAAACCGAGAGCATGGGTGGAAAAAAATACATCTTGGCGATTGTGGATGACTTTACACGATATACATGGACCATCCTCTTAAGAGAAAAATCTGAAGCATTTGATCTTGCAAAAAATCTGTTTAAAAAACTGCAAATAGAAAGGGAAGAATCAATTTCTAGAATTCGTAGCGATCATGGTAGGGAATTTGATAATGCTAATTTCACTACTTTTTGTGATGAACAGGGAATCCACCAAGAATTTTCAGCACCTATTACTCCACAACAAAATGGAGTGGTAGAGAGAAAGAACCGAACAATACAAGAGATGGCCCGGACCATGCTAAGCAACAAGAAAATGGCACTACATTTTTGGGGAGAAGCGGTTAACACTGCCAATCATATCTTGAATCGAGTAATCCTAAGACCCGGCACACAGCAAACTCCCTACGGTTTGTGGAAAAACAAAAAACCCACGGTAAAGTATTTCAGGACTTTTAGTAGTAAGTGTTACATTTTAAAAGACCGAGAGAACAATCATAAATTTGAAAGCAAAAGTGATGAAGGTTGGTTTCTTGGTTACTCTTCAAACAGTAGGGCTTATAGAGTTTACAACTTACGCACAAAATCTGTTATGGAATCTTTTAACGTAGTTGTAGATGACGTCTCAGATGAAGTCACCATGAGAGAGCTGGAAAAATTAAAAGGGGCTGCATCAACAAGTGAGAAAGATGCTTAAGAACAAAGTGACCAAGAGAACATAGAAAAGAGCAAACTCAAATCAAGGGAACCCTCATCAAGAGTGACAAATAATCATCCAAGGGAAAATCTACTGGGTGATTTAGATGAAGGTATGAGACTAAGAAAAAGAGTGATTAACCAAGTCTCATTTGTGTGCTACTTGTCGCAGGTCGAGCCCAAAAGGGTAGAAGAAGCACTACGAGATGAGAGTTGGATCAATGCAATGCATGAAGAACTCCATCAATTTACTAGAAATGATGTGTGGGAACTAGTTTCAAGACCAAAGAACCATAACATAATCGGGACTAAATGGATCTTCAAAAATAAGTTCGATGAACATGGAACAATCATAAGGAACAAAGCAAGATTGGTTGCTCAAGGATACACTCAAGTGGAGGGTGTCGACTTCGATGAGACTTTTGCCCCAGTAGCACGGCTAGAATCTGTCCGAATTCTGTTAGCTCTTGCTTGTCATCTAGACTTCAAACTCTATCAAATGGATGTCAAGAGTGCCTTCCTGAATGGCATACTCCAAGAAGAGGTATATGTTGAACAACCAAAAGGTTTTGTTGACCACTCACATTCTGATTCTGTTTACAGGTTGAAGAAGGCACTCTATGGACTAAAACAAGCACCTCGTGCCTGGTATGAGAGATTGACAGCTTACCTCCTGGAGCACGGATTTTGTAGGGGGCAAGCCAATAGAACTTTATTCATAAGAAGGTCAGGTAAGCAACTCTTAATCGCCCAAATATATGTGGATGACATTGTATTTGGAGCTACACTTGAGTCCCTAGCACATGAGTTTTCAAATGAAATGCAATCTGAATTTGAAATGAGCATGATAGGGGAGTTAAATTTTTTTCTGGGAATTCAAGTAAAACAATGCAAAGATGGAATTTTTATCTCTCAATCCAAGTATGCTAGAGATCTTGTGAAAAAGTTTGGCATGGAGGGGAAAAGCAATGCCTGTACACCTATGAGTGCATCAGTGAAAATTTGCAAGGATACTACAGGTAAAAGTGTTGACCCTACTCTTTATAGAAGCATGATAGGAAGTCTTTTATATATCACTGCCAGTAGACCTGATATAGCATTTAGCGTAGGAGTATATGCTCGGTTGCAGGCCAACCCAAAAGAGTCACACCTCACTGTAGTAAAAAGGATAATAAAATATCTTAATGCAACTGTGGATTATGGGATATGGTTTACTAGAGACACCAACCTAACTATTGCTGGGTATTCAGATGCGGATTGGGCTGGACATGCAGATGATAGAAAAAGTACCTCGGGTGGTTGCTTCTATGTAGGAGGAAATCTAGTTGCATGGCTAAGTAAAAAACAAAACTCAGTTTCCTTGTCAACTGCCGAGGCTGAGTACATAGCTGCAGGAAGTTGTTGTACTCAGCTATTGTGGATGAAAAAGGTCCTAGAAGACTATGGATTCCCTCAAGATACCATGATGGTCTATTGTGACAACTCGAGTGCTATTAATATCTCCAAAAATCCAGTGCAGCACTCAAGAACCAAACACATTGACATTAGACATCACTTCATTAGAGACTTAGTGGAATCCAAAACAGTGTCCCTAGAACATGTTTCCACTGAATATCAATTGGCCGACTTGTTCACTAAACCTCTAGACGGTTTAAGGTTTGAATTCTTAAGGAAAGCCCTTGGTATTTGCAACATCCCATAAAATATATATATATAAAAAAAAAAAATACATAAAAAATTATAAAAAAAAAAAATCATCATCTCTTCGTCTAGGACATGCATTTTCTTTTGTTTGCTGTTTCATTACTTTGAAACTTCTGATTGCATATTTAACAAAAAAAAAAAAAAAAAAGGGGCGGGGGGCTGACAGATAGTATTTCAGCCCAATGATATTAGAGTGTATGGTTGATCGTGGGCTGAAGGCTTTGAACATGTCTACATCACTTTATAAATCCCTGCACTCATGCAATATTCTTGTGTTGTGCATCCCACATCGCGCATTCTAACCCTATGGGTCATCATAGTAAAGGTTCACTCTTAATGCACTGTGAGAAACTTGTGTGAATGCACTTTTATTTGATTAAAAAAAAAAAGGGGCTGAATATGTGTATTGAGATGCTCATCATAGAAAGAGTCCAAACTTTAAATTGACTAATACTAGTTGAACCTAGTACAAGTATGAAAAATGTCTCCCCTTGCCAACACCACTTGTTGATCCATATAGAAAAAGTTGGTGTTAAATTCATTGCGGAAAAAGACTCACACCCCACATGGATCTAACCTTAGAAGTTCTTATAGAAAAAATCATTGCTCCTATCATTATGGAAAAAGATGAGCAATAAAAATGAACCAAAAAGGGGCTATGCAAGTAAAGTGTTTGGAGGAGACACTTATGTATCTAGGCCCTAGCATAAAGTTTGCCTTAAAGTGAGTGACAATCTCTTGGGAGCATCTTTTAAAATAAGATTCCTATTAAAAATGATGGAAAAAAAAAACATTCATGAAAAAAAAAAAAAAAATAAGGAATAAAATCATCAAGAAAAAGTTGCTACCTTTCATAAGTTGCTCACTCACACACTCACATGAACCTTGACTTTGGTGATTTTATGAGGAGTGAAAATCTATTGTGGTGTTGCAATCAAGAAGATGTATGGTCTTGAATTTATTTGGTGAGTAGCACTTTGATTAAACCTAAATGCATCTCTTTATGCTACTTGCCTCATTGTCATTATTTTTTTTCAAAAAAAAAAAAAAAAAATTTCTGCATATAAACATTTTTTTTGGCAATTTATTTTCTGACCAACATTAAAAAAAAAAAAAAAAATATATATATATATATATATTTAACTGTGAAGTGAACAGTGCATATAGAGCAGTCTCTGAAAAGAAAATCTTAGGGTATCTTGAGGTTTCACAGTGAACAGGTCATAAGTAGCTTAGCCACCATTATTGAAAGGATGAGTTTTGAGTGCTCTTAAAGCAGCATGCTGTGTGATTTAATCCCAGTATAATATGTCCTCTCTGTGCTGAATGCTTAAGTGTTTAAAACCCAGTAGGACTCAACCAATTAAGAGCATCTGCCGTAATGTCACGGCACGTGCCCAGGACTAGGCCACTTAAAATTCAAAGTATCTTCCCAAGCGGGCTCAACCCGACCTCATTCACTCGCACCCTCTCAAACGTCCCCTGTGTCTCGGCTCTCTGCACTACGGGTTCCGTGAAGCCCTAGCATCCCAAAGCTTGGGCATTTCGTCTCCCTTGCTTCACTCACCACTTTGGGATCAAATTCTCCTCATTGCTACATCAATTTCACGGTAAGTTCTCGGATTTCCATAAGACATTTCATGAACCCTAGGGTTCGGCGAGCGATTCTCTTTGTTAGGATGGACGGATTGAACTGAACCTTTAAGCTAGATTATTCACTTGTCTAAAGTTGGTAAATGATTAGTGAGTGCTCTGAGAGTAATTTATGCATGTATTAAGGCCGATTATCATGGGTACCAAACCTGTGCATTTCAGCTTCTACCGTATGCATACCACATGTTTGATAATTTGTCTCAGTCAAGTCTAATGTCTACTTATGACATCATTACTCGTTATTTCATGCATCTATGCATTGTTCTTCACTTAAGGATATGTCTATGACCATTCTCAGAGAAGATTGCTTAGTTTTTGAAACCAGGTGTTCTATTGCTTTCTTGCCACTCGGCATAAACCAGTTGCTAACTTGTGTACTTATTTTTCCTAACTGGTTTTGTTGAGTCTCAGATGAGGACAAAGGAGCGTGCCAAGCACACCAAGGCTCCTATGCCCACTCTTCACGACTCTTCCAGCGGTGACCATCCAGCGGAACCTTCCCCAAATCCTCAGCCTATTGGTGAAGCTTCAGCACCCTCTTCTCCACTCTCTCCTCAGCCACTGCAAACACGCTGTGGGCGATTTATTTTCCCCAATGCAGAGAATGCCTATCGCACTACATTCTCTAGACGTCCAGTGTTGGGAGAACGAGAAGTTCTTCTTAATGACTTTCCATCCGAGGACTTCAAATGTATTAAGAAGATGTTTGTTGACAGAGGCTGGGCCAAACTCACTCATGCACATACAGCTCCATACTCGGAGATGGTGAAGGAGTTTTATGCTAATATTGCTCATTTCAACTTGGATTCCCACAACATAACCTCCACCATTAGAGGTGTTCAAGTTGAGATCACCCCCGAGCTCATTCGCAGAATGTACGAGCTGCCAGAAGTTGCCTCTCCTGAGTATCCTTTTTCTGGTCTTGATGTGCCTTCCAAGGTTGCTCTAAAAAACCTACTGGTGGGTTCCATGAGCTCCAAAGGGTCGGTCAAGCTTGTACGCCTTCCTCTGAAGCAACTTCTGCCTCAATATCGACTTCTCTCTCAGATCGTGCTCTCCAATCTGTGGCCAATCAGTCGCAAAACAGAATTGACTTTGGATAAGGCTTACTTTGTATATGCTCTGGCTACTGACATGTCTATTGACTTTGCTACACATGTTATAGATGTGATTCATCGAGCTCAGCAAGATCCAGAACAAAGCCTTCCTTTTGGTAGCCTCATTACACGAGTAGCTTTGGAGGCTAAAGTCCCAGTTCGGCCAAGTGAACCCACTACTAAGACAGCAGGTCCAATTTCAACGCTCACCTTGGTCAAATTTGAAGCTGTTTTGACTAATGTGTCTAAAAAGCGCCCCCATGAGCCCCAGTCAGTCTCCTCTCCACCAGAACCCACTGTTCAGCCACCTCCATTTCAGGAGCAATTTAATTTGCTCACTCAAAAGCTGGACAGCTTGATAGATTTCTGCAAAACAGAGTTTCTATCCCTTAATGATCAAATTGCTCAACTCTCAAATGACATTCAGCATCTAACTGAGCATGTGATGCCCGAAAGTGATGATGAATTTTGATTTTCTTTGTCTGATATTGCTGACAAAAAGGGGGAGACATGAGAAAGGGGGAGCAGCAAAGAGATAGGGGGAGCTGGAGTTGAAGCTGCTGCTATGATATTTTGCTGCTATGATCATTTTGAATGACTCTGAATGATTTGTTTTGTTGACTTTAGTGACTTTCTTTGATATGCTCCTAACCAATTTGTTTGTTGGAACAATGTTGAACATATTATGAAATCTATCTCATGGACATATGAAATCTTATGGACAATGCTGATGATCATCTTAAAAAAAATTTGACGGTGTTAAGTATTTTTTTTGTGATCACAGGAATTACACATTCATCAAAATTTTTTTGTCACCAATCAGCCAAAGTGGGAGATTGAAAACGCAAATTGGCTTGGATTAGTGAGGTGGAATTCAAATGAGATAAAGCTGCAAATTTTGTATTATTCAATCTGAATTCAAATAAGATAAGATGGAGTCTTATCTTTAAGTTGTAATTTTTAGATAAGTGTAATTCAAACTATGGAGTTTATCCATAGCTTTTTAAGTCCATCTAGGAGTCTTGGAGTCTGGTAAAAAGGCTGGAGGCTTGAATTTCGAAATCTGGAATGATAAACTCAAAAGACAAATTCGAAATTCAAATAGCAGCAGTAAATCCGGAAGTCTGTTAGCAACCTGTCAGCAGACGGATTCTGATGAAGGATGACCTGTCAGCAGACGCGTTTCAGCAGCACTTTTTGGATAGACTATTTAAATGAAGTTAGACCATAACCCTAGAAGGTTTTTTCGACCAGAGCATCTATCTTGAGATATTGGAGAGTCTTTCTAAGGAATAACGGCGAGGAAAACTCAAGGGAGAAGATCTATACACTTGTGAAGTGTGATTTTGCTTCAAGGTCGGAGGAAGATTGTTGATTGGAATATATAATCAATCACTGGAGGTTCCAGTAGGAAAGGCATAGATTGAAGATCGTCAGAGGTTCTGGCTGCTACTGCGGTAGGGATAAACGGGTCGTTTATCCGGTCAAGTAAGGGAGTCAATTGACAAAGGTTTTGTAATTGAATAGCTTACTTGTAAACTGATGTTCAATCAATAAAATGGACTTTCCTGGGTTTGGTTGCCCCGTAGGGTTTTACCTTTGAAGAGTTCTTCAGAGGGTTTCCCTTCGTAACCAATCGACGTGTTAATAATTAGTAATTTATTCATTACATATTTATGAATATTTACACGATTGATATCTAACAAGTTTGTTTGAAATTGTTAGAAATATTTGAACATACAGGGGTAAAAAGGGAATTTCAGACCAATTACCGTTCCTGATCATATTAGGCTACTGGTGCACTGTTTATTTGCAGTAAATCATTTTCCAAGCATTGGATATCATCTTGAATTTTCCCAAAATGTGTTTTGTTCCAATACTTGAGGGCTTCTTTAATGGCTTTAATCTTCTAGCATAATATAAACGCTGAATTTCCCTAGAAGTGGTTTCGCCATGCTTCACCCACTATATTGTAACTTAGTGGCTCATTTGTCCAAAATGCTTCAATTTTGAAAGAATAAGCTATCTGAAAACTAGCAACAGTATCTAACAATAATAAATGATGATCTGAATTTCAGGAAGGTAGATGGTGAAGTTGAGCATCCGGGAAAAGTAATCTCCATTCATGGTTTGCAATCGTTCTATCTAATCTTTCTCTGAGAAGTGCTTGCCCATGATGGTTATTAGACCATGTAAATGATTGGGCTGAGTAACCGATATCAATTAATCCTTGTCAATTCATGAAATCTTTGAAGCCATTGTTATGATTGGATGGAATTGGTCGACTCCTGAATTTTTCATTTTAATAAAGAACATCATTGAAATCGCCCATACAGGACCATGGACCTTAATAAGCTGCTTGTATAATTTCCAAATGTTGCCAGAATTTCGATTTTTGGGTCCATTGAGCTGGTGCATAAACGAAAGTGATAAGCCAAGGATAATGTGAAGGGTCCGAGTAAACAAAAGCAAACCTCCTTTTTACGAGAAGAAGGATGATGCACAAAAAAGTGAAAACATAGTCTATGTACAATAGATGTGGTTTTTTCAGCATCCACCATAGTTTCTGAGAGAAAGATTATATCAGGATTATATTTGCTAATAATAGCCCTAAGGTTTCTGATTGCCGCGGGACAGGTCAGTCCCCGACAGTTCCAAGCTAGTGTCTTCATTCAAAATGTGGAGGCTTCTTTGAGCTGGCCTCTCTAGTTTTGTTGGACTGTTGGAGTGAGATAGTGTTCTTCCTGCTGTAAGGAGTGTATCGGGCTATTGGCTGGTTCTATTTTCATTGCTTCAAACACTGCTTCCAGCTTCACTGCTTTGAGTATCTTTTTCTTTGTTGGTTGGTGTTCTTCTTCTTGCATCATCGGATTCGTTCGTTTGGAGGGCAACAAAAGGGCTTGCTTTGCTTCATATTAAGTATGAGCATATTGCTGTACTGATGATATTTTTTCCGAAGCCTTGTCTAACTAAGGAGATGGATCCAACATAGAAGGTTTTGGAATGAAGTGTTTACTCTCTTCGGATGCATGCAAATTGGCCGTTGAAGCTTTAAGATTGACTGAGTGGCACTATCTCAAATGCAAAATTCTTTTCACCATGAGTAAAAAGGGAAATTTCACTAAATTGAGAAGGTGAAGATTGATGCTGAGTGAAAGCGGGAGATACCGAATGCTACATTGAAGGATTAAGATCACAGTCTATGTCATATTGGATGGAGAGTTCTACCGGATCAAAGACTTTGGTTGATGGTGGATAAGTGTAAGTGGGGGCTTTGGATGAAAGTGGGCTATATGATGGGGTTACAAGTTTTGGATTAGACAGCCCAATACTAAGCTCATGTATAGAGAGAGTAGATGACAATCTGGCCGATACTATATCATTACTGTTAACAGATGGGCTTATAATTTGAAAAGGTGAGCCTGGATTCACAATAGTCATTTTATCCTAAAGTCTGCAAGAGTTGGGCCTGGATAATTCGAGGTCGGTTTAGTTGAGTCCTTGGCCCAAATCTCCTCTTGATTCACATCAATAATTCTATTGTTATTGAAAGAGCTAACATGAGTGTGACTTTCACCTGATTGGGCTACAAAAAGGCCCTTTGAGACTTCGGCCCGATGTTTGACTTCCGCTAACTTGCGTGAGGAGAAGTTCCATTTTGTCGGAAGATGTTCAATCAGTTTTTGTGCGCTGGCCTTCTCGAGTTCTGGACAGAGAGGGGAAGAGATAAGATCTGAGATTGGGGAATGGGCTTCTTGCAAATGTATTAAATGTTCGGTGATGACTACGACAGTGTACTTGTACTACTGTTTATGAACAGTGCTGTTGAGCTGGGGAAGGGAGGTTCCTCGTTGTTTCAAGTTTGCCCAAATGAAGACGATCCCGAGGCTGTTGAAGTTCCAATTGTTGTTCCAGTGGTTCCATGATTTTCATCTCTCGGTTTGCTTGGGTATGTGGATTAGGATTTGAAAATTGAATCGATAAACTCTTTTTTGTGATTTCATCATCAATGTGTATCTTCTTTGGCTTGCTTGCTTGTTGTTCAGGCCAAAGTGGTGCTCTATTGCTCCTTCATTTCGGCCAACTCTCCTTTACCCTACAGGTATTTGATGTGTGTTCTGAGAGGGAGTAGGATTCGAGTATTCTGAGTGTAACCATGGGCCATAGTCATTAATTTCAGGGGGAAGAGGAAAGTAATTACAGAATATTTGCAATCGACCCATTCGGCCACAAGCATAGCAAAAATCTGATAATTTTTCATACTTTAGTGCAATCCAAGACTCCGTATTTTCCCCATGCGGCATCATGAACCCTTGAGGGGTTGTGTAACATCAATTCCACTTTAATTCTGAGATAGGGGCGCCAAGTGACTCCAAAAAGAGGATCTTCCTCCACCATAATCAATGTCCCTAAGGCTTTGCCAATATTTGTTACGTTCCTAACTGTCATGTATTCTAAAGGAAATTCATGGATTTGAATTGTAAAAGAATACAGGCTGAAATTGAGGTCTTTGATGGTTAGTCCCGGAGGCCAAGGTTTAAGGATTAGTAAATGACCTCTAAAGTTCCAAGGGGTTTGATTCAAAACTCGCTGCCTTTCCTGCGGGGTTGGAAATGTGAACACAAATATGTTTGCTTCCGTTTCTTCCATTCAATATTGTTTTGAGAAGTTCCATGCAGCTCGAATACTTGCCTGCAAAGCTTGTTTGTTCAAACTTGTATCTGTCAATAATTTCCCGAGTAATATCTTGTCTGAAGCTTGCTTTGCTGATACAGGGGCTGGCTCAAGATCCAAATCATTCCATGAAAGGGCTTCTGTTTGTGAGATGAGCTTGTCTATGTCCATTGCTGATGAACAACTTTGAGTGTTTTCTATCTAGATTGCCGAACGAAAGCGTTGATGATCAACTAGAATCAGTAACAGAACTGATTTCAAGAGGAGAAAATGCAAGAACACTATAGAAGTGTGGGAGCCTCTACTTCTAGGGAGAGAGAGAGTATTTCATATGAGAGACATTTTCATTTCACAAGGGCCGCAACTTCACAATGGACTTGGATTTAATTGAAGCACCGTATGTCAACTTGAGATAGGGCACGGAAAATTGAATTTAGGCCTGGCCTTAATCGGACTTAACAATAGCCGGATGGTTTTAGATTTTAAGTAGGGCACGAAATTTTGTTTTTCTACGGGGCGTAGCCCACATATAAAAGGAAGAGACATCGTACAACCAAAAGGAGAAGCCGCGAGGAAGAAGAGAAACGGAGCCACGCGCACGAATTTTTTTAGGTTTTTTTTTCCAGTTTTTTCAATTAGTTTTTTTTTTTTTATTTGTCTTGATTTAAATTTTTCTATTAGATTTTTATTTAATTTTCTCATGAACTAATTTATTCTTTTAGAGTTATGATGTAGCCTAATTTTAATTATGTGAATTTTTCATAGTTAGATTAATTAATATATGAGTTTTATTGTTGAGTATTTTATTTTAGACTTAATACTTGTAAATGTTTAATCATTATTTACATAATTTGAGATTCAGTTTGAGACTAAGAATTGATAATTGAAATACCATAGAATGTAATATGATAGAAATATCTATGAGCCTGTGTAATATTTATAGGCTTTCTTTATGCTTAATGAATTTTGATAGGTTTAGAATTGTCACAAAGATGTAGAAAATTTACCTGTTCAGATATTTCATTAATGCTTGAGAAAGATTAACGAATAAATTAGAGAGACCTGATTATCAACAATAGGAATAGAGATTTTAAATTCAATTAGGAAAATTGCATAGGATTAAATATGATGAATCGGAAGTCTTAAATTCTTGTCTTTTTGATAAAAACTTCTTTAATTTTGTTAGTTTAATGTTCTAATTTAGTAATTAATTCTTTTTATTCGAGTTATTAGATAAATCTTAATTGAATATATTTTAGTACTTGTTAGTAATTTTTCAATTCTCGTGAGATGATACTCTTACTCATTTACTTTATTACTAGTTACGATTTGTGCACTTTTAAAATTGACGAATAAATTTTTGGCGTCATTGCCAGAAATTTAGATAAAATTATTAATAATATCGATACCACTTCAATTTTGATCTAGTTTGATTTGTTCTATTTTTTATTTTCAGATTTATTTAGTGTATGAGACGAAGCAAAAGGATGGAGCAACTACTTTTCGATCTTAAAATTGAGAAAACAAGGAATGAAGGAAGAAGAAGCGAAAAGCTAGAGACGTTTAGTCTCTATGACAGGAAATGAAAATCTTAGATGGGATACACGGACATTGAGGGAATTTGCGCTAACATTTGATAAGCGTCGGCTACTGTCCAAATAAGCGCAACTAATCAATTAACGGATTTATCTGCTGGCGCAACCAAACGCTCCAAATGTTGAGACTTGAAAATCTCGTTATCAGTGTTTTTATACAAGTTAACAAAATTCATCTAAACGTTGCCAAATTTCTTAAATTAAATTAACGACGTTCATCTAAACGTTGCCACTACTACGTTATCATCCCATTGTATAAAATAGTAATGTTATAATAAACACCACCAATAGTATGTTGGTGACGCATTATTATAAACGTCAATAACTATATTTTCACGCTTTAGCAATTTATTTTATGTCGACGTTTAAAACACGCCAATAATATGATATACCACAATAAAAAATAATAATACATAAATTAATAATAAATATAATATAATAGGTTATTATTCATATAATAGAAAAAAAAATTACAAATCAAATCACATTCATGAAATAATGAATAACAATAACTAGATATAAAATCATTACATTCATGAAAAGTAAAAATAATGAATAAATTGTCAACAGACTCCACCAGATCATTTCATGCCGTAACTGCGTAGACTTTCTAATTAACAGCCATCAACTAAACCGCCAAAAAATGCTCAACCACATTCTGTCTGCAATACAGACTTCCGCAATCCTCTGTTATCTATTGGTGCAGATCGCCACTCAAGTACAGTATGCCCAAGAGACTCTGCAACCTTCAATAGAAGCAAAGGTTATCACATAAATAATTTCCATCAAAAGAGAAGAACATAGAAGAAACACGCACGAGAAAAAGAGAAGTAGGAAATTATGAAACTCAATCCAAACAAAGCAAAATTTCTGAACACAAAAAATCACCTTTCTTCTCTTCGACTGACTCTCGGATTTGGGCAAAAAGAACATGCCAACAGAATATTCCTTTAATGGTGGAGGAAGCTTAAACCCATGATCCTTGGCAAACATGATCAGCAAAGCCATGCAAGTTTAGGAAGAAAACTATCATAGACCAAAAAACCAGAGTACCTTACAGGCTCTCAACAATAATCTGAGTGAAATATATATTAAAAGATTAACATGTACATCACATTTTCAACAGCTAGTTGGCACTTGGGCACTCTTGCTCCTTTAGTACTAGTGCAACCCTCCTATGACTCATATATATACATATATATATATATATATATATATATACATATATATATATATATATTTGTATAGATAATACCTGCTAATCAAAGCTCCAAAATAACAGTTCAGTCAACAAATTAAGTATTCCATTAACAGTTCATCCACCGCAACACTTCACAAACCACACAACCAACACCTTCAACACAAACATATAAATTATTTTAAGTAGAAGAATAATGCTATTCATATTTATTTTACCAGTATTATTATGATTTCATTACTAATCAGAAGAATCCAATTATTATAAGAAGAATAAAACAATTAATAGTAAGTAGAAGAATAAAATTATCTCCAATTATATATTAATACTATATCATGAAATAATAATAATAATAATAATGGTGAAAATTAAAAAGAAACAATTAGTAGAAGAATTCAATTATTTTAAGAAGAATAAAACAAAAAATAAAAAATAAAAAGTGTAGTTATTGGCATGTGAGGATGATAAATAGCAAAGCTAAAATTTTTATATTGTGACCTGTGATTAAATACAACGTATTGACTCTTGTTTATAAAAATATTGCAAAGAAATTAGATAAAGATCATAAAATCTTGATCATTGTAATCAATTTTTTGAGTGAATAATTATTCAAATTATTACTTAGAATATTTGAAAATTATAAAAATTAAACAAGATAATAAACAAATCATAACGTTATTTGATATGATCTAAGACGATTGCATTAATCTAGTAGTTTATACCAAATAATGGATACACCACTTCAATTTGCATAAGAATTCAAAATTTTTTCTCTTTCTTTATTTTTTACACTCATAATATCACTTGTGAAAATCCATTCATCTTTTAATTTCACCGTAAGTTAAACAATTATATTTATATATCTAGAATGGGTTCTTTACTCTTTTTTTCTTTTAATGAGCCAAGTAGAGACTTCCTCCAATTTGCATAGGAATGTGGAGAAATGAAGTTTTCTTGAGTTCTAACGGTGGAATTCCATAAAATCCAAAGAATGAATATACTCATTTCTTACCAATATTGTCTACCGGCGAACTTGGTTGTTTTGACAATTTCTTAAAGAAAAATGCTATTCTTGCCACTCAAACTTATCGTTCGATGTTATTGCTAAAATTTTTACTTTTCTTTTTAATTTTTCTTTTTACTCAAAAATTAAGTATTTTTTAATAATATTGTGATTTTTTCAGTTTTTTAAAAATATTTAAAAGTGTAAAAAAATACATGTGATAAAAAAAAAAACTCATAAAAGTTCATTGTTTTATCTCCTAAACCACTTGCTTGCATGAAGAATAAGAAGCAGCAACAAAAGTATGGATTGGTAAATGTGAATCCATACTTTATTTTCCATTTTTCTCTCACGTATATGTTATTCAAAATCTCATTTAAGTTTTTTTTTTTTTTTTGTCAAAGAGCCAGTAGCCACTCTTCTTGTGGCCCTGTCCCAAGTTTATTAAAAAAACTTCACTTATAGCAGAGGAATACCGTGGTTACAAAACAAACATTTGAGAGATTACAGATAAGAAAAATAATCCTTCCAAATACAACCCAACCAGAACCAGAAAAACCAGAATAAAACCATCTAAACAGGCCTATCAACAAATAAAATAAAAATAACCAAGCCTAGCAAAAACAGAATAAAACTCTAAACAGGCCTAATAAACCAAAACAAACCAAGAAAAACAAAACATGCTAAGAAAACCAATCAATATCTGATATGCGGCGAAGAAAGCCTATCCAAACGTAACATACCCCTTAACGGCAACGGAAGCTCGTGTAAATCATAGAAGCGGCGAGTGACCCCCTCCTCCCCCAACCGAACGAGGAAATCAGTTGCAGAATTACCCTCTCGAAACTGATGATTAATTGTAAAATTAATATCAACCAAAATCAAAAGGAGTTCCTCCCAGTAATTCATAAATACCAGCATAAACATTTTTTTTCTTTAAGCCACTTTACAACTAGCATAGAATCCGACTCCAACTCAATAGATGTGAAACCTATATCCTTGCACATGCGAATTCCCATGATTAATGCTCTCAACTCAGCCAAGTTATTAGTACCATGACCAAAGGGGTTAGAGAAAGAACCCAAAAAAAAACCTCGATGATCATGAATCACCCCACCCCCGCCACAGCACCCAACTCATTTGAGTTCAAATATAATCAAACCAAAATAATTATCAGAAAAATTTAACAATTGTACCCTTGAATTGGCTGCAAAAAGTGAGAGAAATCTACTCTCTCTGTATTAGAGATTACAATTAAATATCAAGCAAGCAGCTGATGCAAGATTGCTAGCCACGTCAAGGAGCATTCAAGCCTCAAGAAGATGGGATGGGACTAGCAGCGCTGGTTCTTAAACCTTACCACACATCTGACTTTGAAGATCATGTTGTTTCTCACATTAACCATGATCTCCCCAAGAGGCTAACAAGAGCCACGACCTCTACCATATTTCCCAACAATAATGTTTCCATTACTCCTAAAGTTATCATTTTGAAAACCAAATTAACCGTCTTGATCGAAGCCATCGCCTTCTTTCTTTCATTGTTTTCTGCAAGAGCCACTAAATCATTAGCTCCAACCAAATACTGGGTTGTAAGTTAATAACTCAATTAATCAACCATATAGAAAACATAATTTGGTAGTAAATGTGATCCAATTGGTAGGGATGCTACAATTTAAGGAGAGATGCTATAAATTGCAAAAGGACAATTTAAAACTGTTTCCATAATTATAATGAAGTATGATGGATAGTATTGTAACTTACCCTGCTTTTTTCTCACAGCTCACGCTTATGTTTAATTTTAAGATATGGAGAAGCCTGAATGGAGTTGTTCAATGTTAGATGTAAAATCATACGAGAAATCCCTAAATGACTAATGCAAAAAACAAAAAGGCGGGCATAAGTATTAACAGATGTAACTGTTCACCCTGCAGAGATTGCATCGGCCCTGTTTCTTGGCATGCATAGACAGACGATCCTGTACAAATGGCACAAGTCTTGATTGGAACAAGTAAATATAAAACACATCGGTTGAATAAACACAAAAGGAGTTTTCAAAACCTGCATCACCTTTATACCTTTCTAAGATGTTGTTGCAACTATGACTCAAAGCTTCAAGTACTGCTGATAGAGCACTATAGTCCTGCAGAGCACTGACCTAGAACAAGCACAAAATGGAAATAAGTGTGCTTAGCTATAACAGTACTCTCAGAAACCTGCAACAAGAGAAGATGAAGGGGACTGCTCAACAATGAAGGGGACAACACAATGCAGGCCAAGGATCAAAGCAGAGCAGAACAGTGAAGGGGACTGCTCAACCCCATCCTGCTGCACTGTTGCAGGATTACCAGAAATGTATAGTGCAGAAATGTGTCTATGAAATGTATAGTTGACCTTACTATTTTATCTTAGAGGATTTGTGTATATATGTAACCTCTACTCTTTGTATCATTGTTCAGATTATTAGTTGAATCAAAATCAGAGTGGTTCACACTTCTCCCACTTCAATTTCATTCTTTCTCATTTCTCAACCTTCAACACCATTTTCAACAATCTTCAACATGGTATCAGAGAGGGTTTAGTACTCCTCTCATTTCAACAATCTCTCAAGAGTTTCTGGTACGTAGTATCATCTCAACTTCATCTTTCAAAGTTTCTTTCATCTCTCAAAGTTCCTTTCGTCTCTCAGAAATTTTCTCAAACACCTTCTGTGCATATCACTTCACTCACCTTTTTCAATGGCAAACACCCACAATGCTTCCATGTCACCCACAGAAGACCCAACTAAACCCTTTTACCTTCATCACAGTGATAACACTCATACGATTGTTATCTCACCTCCACTCACCGGGCCCAACTATGTTTCATGGAGTCGTTCTTTTATCTTGGCCATTTCGATCAAGAACAAACTTGGGTTTCTCGATGGAAGCATCGTGACCCCGGAACCCTCTGACCCACTTTATACACCTTGGTTGCGCTGCAACAACTTGATCCTTTCATGGATTCTCAACTCCATCTCGAAAGAGATAGCCTCCAATGTGTTTTACATTAGCTCTGCAAGAGAGGTTTGGGAGAAGCTCAAAATACGCTTTTCTCAACCCGATAATGTGCGAATATATCAGTTGCAACAACAACTTGGAACCATTACTCAAGGGACACGATCGGTTGGTGAATACTTCACCCAACTCAACGCCGTTTGGGAGGAGTTGCGCAACTATAGACCATTGCCATGTTGTTCTTGTGGACTATGCTCATGCAAAGCACTCAGCTCCATTGGTGAGGTACAAATCTCAGATTATGTTTTTAAATTTTTAATGGGTTTGAATGATTCCTATGAAAGCATTAGGGGACAAATCTTGCTTATGAGTCCAATCCCCTCTTTGGACAAAACCTTCTCCATGATTATTCAAGAAGAAAGGCAACGAGAGGCACGCACCTTGACCCTTCCCATTGCTGAATCTTCAGCATTGGCAGTGGTCAATAATCAAGCCAAGAGAAGAGACAAGATGGATGTATCATGCCAACACTGTGGAAAATCTGGACATACCCGAGAAAAATGTTATAGACTTGTTGGTTTTCCACCAAACTTCAAGTTTACAAAAACCAAACAATGGCACTATAGCAGCAACACTTTTGCTCCACCTCATGCGGCAAACCAGGTCCTCTCTCAAACGCAACAGCATGAGGAAATGCCACAGCTATTGTTGCTTCAAGATCAAGTTCAGAAACTCATGGCTCTTGTCAATGGAAAGGCACCGCAGCTTAATCATAGCCAACCCCCTGCACCCGAACAGCCAAAGTCGCCTCACCGCTCCAATATGGCAGGTATACTACCTTTCAACAATCTCATTTTTCCAACTTCTACTCTTCATTCTTGTAGTGCGTCTAGTCATCATTCAGCACCATGGATAATTGATACTGGTGCTACAGACCATATGATTTGCTCACCTTCACTGTTCACGACCATCACTTGCACCACACAAGCTCATGTCCAACTACCAAATGGTACTCAAGTCGCTGTCACACATATAGGAACTGTGCAACTCTCACCTGAAATCATGCTCACCAATGTTCTATGTGTCCCCTCCTTCACCTTTAATTTACTATCTGTCAGCAAACTCACTCACAACCCCTCTTTGTGCGTTGTGTTCCTGCATGATCATTGCTTTATACAGGTCCTTTCTTCATGGATGACGATTGGACTTGCTAAGAATAGTCATGGTCTTTATTACCTTCTACCCAGCTCTCTCGGATTCAAGTCTTCAAATTCCAAGTTCAACTCACAAGTTGCCTGTACCACAAAACAACCAGAAATTGATGTTTGGCATTTCAGACTAGGGCATTTGTCAAGTCAAAGGATGAATTTAATTCAATCCTCATTTCCTGATATAAAATTTAGCAATCAAGATCACTGTACTGTTTGTCATTTGGCTAAGCAAAAGAGAGTTTCTTTTCCCACTAGCATCACTCGTTCTGATTCAATCTTTGATTTAATACATTGTGATGTTTGGGGACCCTATTCTCAACCATCCTTGCAAGGACATCAATACTTTCTCACAATTGTTGATGATCACAGCCGTGTAACATGGGTCCACTTAATGAAATTCAAATCTGAAACCAAACAAATTCTGCAATCCTTCATTAGAATGGTAGGCACTCAATTCAACTCCAAGGTTAAACAAGTTAGAACCGACAATGGTATGGAGTTTCATATGCCAGATTTTTTCAACACCCATGGGATCCTACACCAAAAAACTTGTGCTTATACTCCACAACAGAATGGTGTCGTGGAAAGAAAACATCAACATCTTCTTAATGTGGCTAGAGCATTACTTTTTCAAGCTAATCTCCCACTGAGGTTTTGGGGTGATGCTGTATTAACAGCCACCTATTTGATTAATAGGATTCCCACACCAATTCTGGACAATAAAACTCCATATGAGCTTTTGTTTGGTTCTACTCCCTCCTATGACAATTTAAGAGTTTTTGGTTGCTTATGCTATGTGTCCACCCTCAAACATGCCCGAACGAAACTTGATCCGAGAGCTAAACCATGCATCTTCATTGGTTATCCAGCTGGGGTAAAAGGTTATAAGGTCTATGACTTGTACACTCACTCCACTTCGATTTCTCGGGATGTCACTTTCCTAGAGTCCACATTTCCTTTCACCCAATCAAGTTCCATATCGGTTTCAGACCCAAGCCCTTCTAGTCTTACTTTACCACCAGTCCTACCAGACATTTCCTTCCCTTTTTCCACACCCAGTGATCTTGCTCGACCTTCGCTCGACACCTCGCTCGAGTGAGGGTCAGGCAGTGACTTCGCTCGACCTTCGCTCGAGGAATCGCTCGAGCGAGGACCAGGCAGTGACTTCGCTCGACCTTCGCTCAAGGAATCGCTCGAGCGAGGGCCAGGCAGTGACTTCGCTCGACCTTCGCTCGACACCTCGCTCGAGCGAGGGTCAGGCAGTGACTTCGCTCGACACTCGCTCGACACTCCGCTCGAGCGAGTTTCCGAAAACACTAGGCGTTCTGATCGTGTTAAACGTGCTCCCTCCTACCTACTTGATTATCACTGTGCTGCAGCCTCATCACAGAATCCTCCACATAACTCTCCAACCATTCACCCTCTTGTCTCTCATCTTTCATACACTCACCTATCTCCCTCTCATAAATCCTATGCATTATCCCTCTCTCTCATCCATGAGCCAAAAACCTACGATGAAGCGGTTGTGTCAAACCATTGGAAAGAAGCCATTCAATCTGAACTTTCAGCCCTTGAAGCTAATGGTACTTGGACCATCACCTCTCTACCACCTGGACAGAAGAGCATTGGTTGTCGGTATGTTTTCAAGACTAAGTTGAAATCCGATGGCAGCATTGACAAGCATAAAGCTCGCCTAGTAGCTAAAGGTTACACTCAACGGGAAGGCTTTGACTATCAAGAGACTTTTAGCCCTGTTGCCAAACTCACCACCATGAGATTATTTCTTTCTCTTGCTTCTGTCCATGATTGGCATTTAACCCAACTTGATGTCCACAATGCATTCCTTCATGGCGACCTTAATGAAGAAATATACATGGATCTTCCTCTTGGTTTTCAGCTCAAGGGGGAGTCTCACACACAAGGTGAAAAGCTTGTATGCAAACTACACAAATCTCTCTATGGCTTGAAGCAAGCCTCTCGGCAATGGAATTCAAAATTCACTTCATTTCTCATCTCAATGGGATTTCATCAATCACAATCAGACTACTCATTGTTTACTAGACATGACAAATCTGGTTTTGTTGCTCTTCTTGTATATGTGGATGATATCATATTGGGCAGTGGCAACTTGACAATCATTGAAGAAATTAAGGATTATCTACATTCTCAATTTAAAATTCGAGACTTAGGAGTCCTTAAATATTTTCTTGGATTAGAAGTAGCAAGATCATCATCAGGTATTCACCTGTGTCAAAGAAAATACACTCTAGAAATTCTAGAGGATGCTGGACTACTTGGGAGTAAGCCTGTTAGTACACCGATAGAGCAGAATCACAAGTTATCTCACTCTTCCACGGATTACTTGACTAATACTACAAGCTATCGTAGACTAATTGGAAGACTCATCTACCTATCCAATACTCGGCCAGATATCACATATGCAGTCAATGTTTTGAGCCAATTTGTTGATAAACTGGCACAAGAACATTTACGTGCAGCTCATAGAATTCTAAAGTACTTGAAAGGCTCGATTGGGCAAGGCGTTTTCTACTCCTCTAAAACAGATGTGCACCTCAAAGCTTATAGTGACTCGGATTGGGCAACTTGTCCTGAGACACGAAGATCAGTGACTGGTTTCTGTGTGTTTCTTGGAGACTCATTGATTAGTTGGAAGTCCAAGAAACAACCCACTGTATCTAGATCATCAGCTGAAGCTGAGTATAGAGCATTGGCACACACGAGCTGTGAAATTGTTTGGCTTAACTACTTGTTGAAGGATTTTAATGTACACCAAGAAAAACCAGCAACTCTCTATTGTGATAGTCAATCGGCGATTCATTTGACCAAAAATCCTATCTTTCATGAGAGAACCAAGCATGTTGAGTTAGACTGTCATTTTGTTCGGGAAAAGGTCTTGGCTGGAATCATTACTATGGTTCATGTAGCCTCAAGGTTCCAATTGGCTGACATCCTCACCAAGGCATTGTCAGCTCCCACTTTTCAGTTTCTATTGTCCAAGATGGGTGTACTCAATATCTATGCCCATCTTGAGGGGGAGTCTCAGAAACCTGCAACAAGAGAAGATGAAGGGGACTGCTCAACAATGAAGGGGACAACACAATGCAGGCCAAGGATCAAAGCAGAGCAGAATAGTGAAGGGGACTGCTCAACCCCATCCTGCTGCACTGTTGCAGGATTACCAGAAATGTATAGTGCAGAAATGTGTCTATGAAATGTATAGTTGACCTTACTATTTTATCTTAGAGGATTTGTGTATATATGTAACCTCTACTCTTTGTATCATTGTTCAGATTATTAGTTGAATCAAAATCAGAGTGGTTCACACTTCTCCCACTTCAATTTCATTCTTTCTCATTTCTCAATCTTCAACACCATTTTCAACAATCTTCAACAAGTACTAAGATAACTATAAACAAATCATCATAGATGCAAAAGACTTCTTGACATTGTACTCCCAAACTAATCCAGAAGAGAACCCTAAAAAGAGAAAAACCCAGAACCTAAAAGGAAAAATAAAAGGTAATACAGAAATGGAAAAACAGGACTTGCCGGGTTGTAGTGTCTAAAGCAGCTTTCTGGAGAACTTTTTTAATACGACATAATGTACAGAACTAGAAGAATCATTCAGAGTCGCCCAATTGCCTAAAAACATCATTGAAGACAAAGTAGCAGCTTTCTCTTGTACTGAAAGATTGACTACAATAAAGGCCTGCTCCAAAATGTGTGTGCTTTTGTATGTGCGTGCGTGTGTGAGAGAGAGAGAGAGAGAGAGAGAGATCTCAAATAGTCGAAAACGAGTAATCGAAAAATGGTAGGTGATGGTCAGAAGAGAGAAATCAAATAGTCGAAAATTTAGAAATGCACGAGACGTGTACATGTGGATATTAATTTGGAGCGGACAATTTCCGAAGTTGTAAAGCAACATGAAAAATGAAATATTAAAAGTGTTAAAAAATACATGTAATGAAAAAAAAAAATCTATTTAAACTAGAAATTACCTGGGGGGCAGACCGTCTGCCCCCCTCGAACGGAGCAGCCCTTGCCGCCCCCGGTGGTGGTGGGTGACACCACTCCCGCCATCGGGACCGGCGGACTCAGGCGACCTCACCCCTACGACGGCGAGCTCCGGTGTGCCCCCGGCTCGCCGTCGTAGGGGTGAGGTCGCCTGAGTCCGCTGGTCTCGATGGCGGGGGTGGTGTCGCCCACCGCCACCGGCGGCGGCTCCGTTCGCTCCATGGCCGAATCCCCTTAAATTCATCTCCATTTTATTTTTTTATTGTATTTTTTATTATGTTTTTATTATGTTTTTTATTGTGTTTTTTATTATGTTTTGTTTATTTTATTTTTTTAGTATATTTTTAATCTTCATTTTTTTATTTAATTACTTTATTTATTTTATTTTAATGTGTTTTTCATCATCAAGCAGCCCAACTAACGTTGGACTGCTTTAGACGCTGGGGACAGCCGGACCGATCCCCAATGTCTCCCTTTAAACTAACAGTGACTCCCAGCAGGAGCTGGGAGTGTGGGCCGCCCTTTCTCAAAATGTTTGAAGTGGCTCAAGTTTTATAATAATAAACTGAGAAAGAGTCATATTATATGTATTTTTATTTTTATTTATATTTTTTACTTATATGACTTGTTTGATTAATTTTCTATAATTTAAATTCTAAATTTCATGATTTTTAGTATATCGATAAATGACATATAAAGTAAATTTTTTATAAATTTTTTAAACACATTTAACATTTTCTAGAAATGGAATAGAGAAGAAAGACTGAAAGTTATATTGGTTTTTTTTTTTCATAAAGAGAGGATAAATGGACTAGTAGAGATGAAAGTTTTATTTCTTTAATTCAATTTTTAAAATATATTTAAATAATAAATTTCTTAATTTTTTTTGAAAAAAAGGTGTTTTCTTCTCCTTTTTTCTTTTTAAGTTGAGGCATTTCTATATTTTAAATTAATATTTTCAATAAAAAATAAAGAAAAGTTCTACTCATCGTTAGGGGTGTTCATCCGGGCCGGATTGTACCCGGCCCGGTTTAAAATTTTATTTATTTCTTAACATTTTTGAATTTTTTTTTTAAATGTTTAAGGAAATTTCGAATCCGGAACCCGGATGAACACCCCTACTCATCATGATCCCAATACAAATCCGGAACCCGGATGAACACCCCTACTCATCATGATCCCAATACTCTATATACCTACTTCTATTTTTAATATTTTTAATTTTCTTTTTAACATGTGTGTGGTGTAGAAATGATAAGTAGAAGAACTCAAAATTAGTAAAATAGGTTGAGTTGAGTATTTTTATATGCTAGGCCCGAAATTAGGAAGATCGAATGTCTCTACTATAGATAAAAATAAATAAATAACTGGTCCGACTTGTGATCTCCTGTCATAAAAGTAACAGGACATATAGGACTAATGAGGAGTATCATTCACGAATATGTACCTGTCATTGAAAGGTTACTTAACCTTAAATGATACGATGAGCTGCAAGCAGAGTAAGAGTGCAATTTCAGGCAAAAGTTGCTATAAATTTGGATTGCAACATGAAGAGTTTTAAAGTTTCAAATATTATTGACCGTTACCATATACAGATTCCACAAAATCAGTAATTAGCTTAATTCTAGTAATTAGCTTAATTCATTCACTTATCATATGTGTATATTTACATATTTTTGTATCATATAAAGTCTATATATTTGTAAAGCAACATATAAAGCAATACAAGTCAAAGAATTCAAACACTTCTCTCCTTAGTTTTAACAAATATATATACTTCTAAATTATTTTTAAAGTTTCAAAAGCAATATGAAGAGTTTGAGAGGTGTAGGATTTTGTGTAGTCATAATTTAAATATTCTTGATGTTATGGATATGAAGATATAATAGAAGGGAAATGCTTTTTGTCCCTTTAAGTTGTCCCGCTAGATTGTCCCGCTCTTTTTTTTTTTTTTTACACATAATGATTAAGAAAATATTATTTAATAATATTGTGAATTTTTTTTTCTTTTTTTAAAAATATTTAAGCATTTAAAGAACATGGTGTAAAAAAAAAAAAAATTTTAAATAAACACTAATTTAAAACATATCTACATGCTCTATTATTTACGTAGTCTGGTGTTCTTATATTTTGAGTCGTCTTCTTTTTCTTCTTTTTGTTTTTTAAATCACTCTGTCTAATTTTAAAAAATAAAATATTGCATGCATTAATTAATATTTAATATTTTAAGTGTATTTACAAAATTAAAAAAAAATTAAAATATATGATATATATTATTATTTAGACTTTGATTTAACTAGACCAATGTGAATCTCTTAACTAAACCATATGGATTATAGCTAAGAACAAAATTGGACTTTAATTTAAACTTAGCAATGGCTAGTCTATTGCTAGTACTCTAGTCAATGTGATTCAATTGGTAGAGATGCTATAATTCAAGGAAAGATGCTATAAATTGCAAAAGGACAATTTTCAAAACTGTTTCCATAATTATACTGAAGTATGATGGATAATATTGCAACTTGCCTTGATTTTTCTCACAGCTCAAGTTTATGTTTAATTTCAAGATTTGGGGAAGCCTAAATGGAGTTGTTCAATGTTAGATGTAAAATCATACGAGAAATCCCAAAATGACTAATGCCCAAAAAAAAAAAAAAAAAGGCGGGCATAAATATTAACAGATGTAACTGTTCACCCTGCAGAAATGAACTTGGCCCTGTTTCTTGGCATGCGTAGACAGATGATCCTGTACAAATGGCACAAGTCTTGATTGGAACAAGTAAATATCAAACACATGATCGATTGTATAAAAACAAGAGAAGTTTTAAAAACCTGCACAACCTTTATACCTTTCTAAGATGATGTTGCAACTTTGAGCCAAAGCTTCAAGTACTGCTGATGCACAGGAGAGCACCGCATGTTTAACAGAGGGATTCCTTCGCTTGGAATGGAGCACTATGGTCCTGCAGAGCACCGACCCAAAACAAGCACAAAAAGGAAATAAGTGTGCTTAGCTATAACACTAGTAAGAAAACTACAAAGTAATCATCTTAAATGCAAAAGACTTCTTCACATTGTACTCCCAAACTAAACCAGTGTATTCAAATCAGAAGAGAACCCTGAAAAAAGAAAAAAACCCAGAACCTAAAAGTAAAAACAAAATGTAATACGGAAATGGAAAAACAGGACTTGCCGGGATGTAGTGTCTAAAGCAGCTTTCTCGACAACTTTTTTAATACGACATATGGCCCCGTTTGTATTCGCAAATCAACTCAACTCATTTCAACTCATCTTCATTTCACCATTATATTTTTATAATTTTTTATATAAAACACAAATTCCTATACACATTTTTTAAATCTCAATACACTTTTCAAATCTCAAAATAATAATAATATTAAAAAATAAGCTAAATTTATCTCATCTCCGAATCCAAACGGGGACATAATGTACAGAATTAGAATGAATCATTCAGACTCCCCCAAATGCCTAAAAACATCATTGAACACTGAAATTCCCTTTTTATCTCTGTATGGCCAAATATATCTAACAATTTTCACAATCAAATTTGTTAGATATCAATCGTGTGAATATTCATAAATATGCAATAAATAAATTATCAAGCATAACACACCGATTGGTTACGAAGGGAAACCTTTTGAAGAACTCTTCAAAAGTAAAACCCTACGGGGCAACCAAACCCAGGAAAGTCATTTTTATTGATTGAAAATCAGTTTACAAGTAAGCTATTCAATTACAAAACCTTTGTCAATTGACTCCCTTACTTGACCGGATAAACGACCCGTTTATCCCTACCGCAGTAGCAGCCAGAACCTCTGACGATCTTCAATCTATGTCTTTCCTACTGAAACCTCCAGTGGTTGATCACGTACACCAATCAACGATCTTCTCAAACCTTGAAGAAGATCACACTCACAAGTGTATAAAAATCACAAGGAAAATTCTCCACTAATTTTCCTCTCAAATGGCTCTCAAATATATCTAAAATCAGCTCTGGCTGAAATCCCTTACTCGGGTTACCATATGACTTGATTTAAATAGACAATCCAAAAGTGCTGCTGAAACGCGTATGCTGACAGGTCATCCTTCATCAGAATCCGTCTGCTGACAGGTTGCTAACAGACTTTCGGATTTACTGTTGCAATTTGAATTTCGAATTTGTCTTCTGATTTTATCCTTCCAGATCTCGCAATTCAACTTCCCAGCCTCTTTAACAGACTCCCTAGACTTCTAAATGAATTCAAAATACTATGGATAAATCCCATAGTTTAAATTACATTCATTCAAAAATCAAACTTATCCTATTTGAATTCAAATTTAACAATTCAAAATTACAGCTTTAGAGATAAGATGAAATCTTATCCTATTTGAATTCAAATATGCCAACACTAATCCAAGCCAATAAAATTTACATTAACAAACACAAAGTAGCTTTCTCTTGTACAGAAAGATTGACTACAATAAAGGCCTGCACCAAAATGTGTGTGTGTGTGTGAGAGAGAGAGAGAGAGAGCTTGTTATAAATATATACAACATATAATAGGAGTCCCAGGAAGACAAAAAACTTGGTGAAACTACAGAACCAACGAAAACTTACCAGCATTGTGTAATCAACAGTAATGTCACCATCAAAAATCAATTTCAGCTTCTCATCTCAAAGTTTTAATGGCTGATGGTAGTCGAAAATTCAGTAGCTTCCAATTGTGAAGTGCCTTTAGGTGAGTAGGTAGCTTGACATTTTGTCAACATATATCATCAACCATCGTAACAAGGATCATTAAACAGCCACATCTTAAGCTGTCATTGATAACTTCACCCTATTACACATTTACAAAAATACACGTTTAGCGTAATGCTAATGCATGTTGTGATAAATATTTCAAATATATGCAATACTAGATTCCGATCAATAGCACGTGCTTTATATATATATATATATATATATTTATAAACATACAATGAATTAGTTTAACTTTAAAGTAATCACATAAATAAATAAAACTAAATTTCTTTTCAGGTCGTGAAGTGTTACTTATGCTACCTATTTATATATATAGCTTTAAAGCCATCACCAATATACTTATCAGCCTAGACTACCCTTGAATATGTCAGGAAACAGCGCACAACATTTCTAAAGCCAATGGTCGCAAAGAACTTATGACGCATTGAAAAAAAAACATCTGCGAGTCGTAAAAAGAATATTGCAAACAAGTTACTACATACCTGAGGCCAATCATTCAATTGCTTGTAGTTTTCTATCTGTTCCACCAAATTATTCAAGTTCTGGGGAATGCAAGTCCTTGTCCAATCACAAAAAGACAGTACTCTTCTTAAGAGAGAAGAGTAGAAAACCCCAGTTATTGCCACTGGAAGCTGACGATGTTAAAAATCCCGTCAGGTACTAAGGAAGAACGTCCAAAAGAAAATGTGTAGACAAATGTATCACCGACACAAACCTGCAGCTTTATACGAATTTCATATTAATATCTTGTGGAGGCATGACAGAGACTCAACAAATATCAGTAATTGTTTATGAAATAATCAATTCGAGGGAGAAGAGCAATCGACAAAGCATTATGTTTCACTCTGAGATAGTTTTAAAGCAAACCTTAAACAAGAATATACAGGAGAATTAATTAATACAGTTAAAGCTACACATACCTTTGTCGTCGTGCATCTATGTTGTAGATCATATAACTGAAATTGGGCACTCTTGCTAGACATGTGGTTTGGTCAAATCAATTTGCGATTAATATAAATTTTGGGGATGTGAGCAATCTTGCGCCATGCCTTTCCTTTTTGGCTCTGCAACTGTTTCTCCAACAAATCACATTTGTAGATCCCTAGAGTATGAATGGAGGCAGGCAACCCTTCTTCTTGCATAAACTTCAACATAGGGCAGGAGTTGGTCCACAATTTATCAAGAGAGGTGAGGTGTCGAAGGGCCTCATAGTCCAGATATTTCATGTTTGGAAATTTACCCAAGGAAAGAGAACGCAAACTAGTGGGAAGTAACCCCACCTCTGGAAAGTACTCAACATCTGTACAGTTGCCTTTGATTTGAATGTACCGAATGGAGGGGAGATTTTGCAATCCCCATTTCCCTCTATTGGCGAAGAGCTTGTCACAGTCTATGATGCGAATACTAACTAGTTTAGAAGGCAAGCCTCCTTCGGGGAATGACTCAACTTCTGGACAATTCGTTAAAAACAAAGAAGAAAGGGAAGGATAGAGCATGTGCATCTTGTCAAGTAGTGACGTCAGACTCTGGCAATTACTGACAGAAAAATACCAAAGGTTTGGGGCATGCAATCCAGGTAGTGATGTCAGGCTCTGACAATTTCTGACAACAAAATCCCAAAGTATTGGGGCATGTAATCCAGGTAGTGACGTCAGACTCTGACAATTCATGACTTTAAATTGCACAAGTTTTGGGGCACGCAATTCTCCATTCGAAAATGATAGGAAATTGGGACAGTCTTTAATTTCTATTGATGTCAAAGCCATTAAATCATGTTTTTGTGAAACATTAATAAACTCCAGATTCCCGCATCCATTTAGACTGATGTATTTCAGATTTGGGAATAAACTCAATGGAAGCGACTGTAGAGAATCACAACTATTTTCTAACCACAATGTCTCAAGGGATGAATAGTTGCAGTGCATTGAAAGCTCTAACTTGCTACAATCTTCAATCCCAAGGTTTTTTAATGTAGATGGTAGACCAGAATTGGCCAAAGATGCAAGGGAGTGGCAACCACTAATTATTAACTCCTCAAGACAACTGTTCAAGTCCATCAATCTCTCTAGTATGGACTGTAGCGCATCAAATTCTCCAATTTTGAGTTTCTGCAATCCCATTGGAAATTCCATGGAGAGAAACTCATTACAATGTCTTAGCTCTAGTTGACGTAGAGTAGCAGCACTTGGAAGTGAAGTCACCAACAACGGACATTCTACTATCACAAGTCTTGATAAAGAAGAAGAACGGATGGGAAACTCTCCTATTAACTTGGGGCATTTCACAATCTCAAGCTCTTCAAGATGAGTAAAAGCTTCACCTTCATTTTCGGCATCAAAATCAAACCATTTCTCCAGCTTTGGCATGTCTCCTAACTTCAAAACTTTCAAGGCTCCAAATGGCTCCATGAAAGAAGAACAACTGCCATAAAAGTCTCGACCCACTGCATCGAGTCCATCAAACTGAAGAATATATAAAGGGACTGCAGAGATGTTAGTTGTCCGAGTGGTGGCAAAACACAACAATACTCGCAGTTAATTAGACTGAGAGATGCTATATTAGAAAATGAGTGATGTCCAATCCAATCTAGAAAACTTTTAGCCCCATAGCCGATGATCGAGAGAAGTTTCAAGTTTACATGGGGTTGGAGATTGTCCAATACTGTCTTTTAACTTTCTGAAATATTATTTTCGTCATTCCATTCCAACCTCAGCTCTTCTAGCTGTTTTTTATCTTTCAAACTGGCAGCCAAAGCATGTATAGGAGATACAACATTTTGTAGCTTCAAAATATGGAGCTTTCCCCCAAGATTTGTAAGTTCCCCCAACTCTTCTATGCCCCCTCCACTTTGTTTACTAACAATAAATTTAGTCAAAGTTTGAAGATGATGCAAATTACCCAATCGTATTGGCATCTCCTCTATATATGAAGAATGACTAAAATCAAGATGATGCAAATTAATGAGTTTATGAACATCTCTTGGCAATACAGAAAGATATTTACACCACGATATTTTCAAAGTTTGCAAATTGCACAACTTGCATATGGAATCAGGTAGTTTCCTAATTTTAGTCCAAGAAACATCTAAATGCCGAAGATGTTTCATTTTGCCAATAGAATCAGGCAATTCCGTCAAATTTTGAGACTCGGAGAGATTAAGAACTCGTAACCATGGTAGCATTGGCAGCAAATCATGCACGAGTTCTTTACCTACGATTTTATTGTAACCAAGCATTAGTAGGAATGTACGCAACCCCTTAGCCTTATCAAGCGCCCCTAACTTCTTAGGAGTATCTACAGTTGTTCTGAAAAATGACAGGTGGCGTGTCTTGTTCACAATCGCGAGAGACTTTTCACCCTCATGTCTGAAGGTAAATTGTCCTGACACAAATCTTGCTAGGTCGTTGACAAGATCATGCATTCCAAATTCCAGAGGACTTCGACTCGATTGTTGGAACAATGATCTTGACACAAGATCAATAAAGTATTCATCACCAATTTGTTCCATTGTTTTGTTTTTCCCTTGTGGCAACAAACCTTCCGCCATCCACAACAAAATCAAATATTCTTTTTCAAAATAATAATCTTGCGGAAATATTGAACAGTAAGCAAAGCAACGTTTAAGATCCAAGGACAAATATTTGTAGCTTAATCTGAGAGAAGGAATAACATCACTCGGCAAATCCCATATTTCGCTCCTCAATATCTTATTCCACTCTCTAACATCCAGTACGGACCACAAGAGAGCTCCAATTGTCTTTATTGCCAAGGGTAAGCCATCACACTTTTTCACAATCTGTCTACCAATTACTTCCAGCTCCTAATGAGCATTAGAATTGCCTGAATGAAACGCATGTTTCGAAAATAGTGACCAACAATCTTCTTTTGGTAATTTCGTTAGATCGTGAATCTTTATAGAGCGCATGATTGTTGCAACTCTTTTCTCCCGTGTGGTTACAATTACCCTATTCCCTTCTGCTCCAAATCTAAAGGGATTGCTGAAGGCCTCCCATTCAGGATAATTCTTATTCCAAACATCATCTAAAACAATAAGAAATTTCTTTCCTCTTAGATTCTGCTGCAGTGAAACTTGAAGCCAATTTAGACTCTCACCATCAGTACTGTTAGTTGACAGTCCAAGTTCCTTGAACATTGTTTTTGTCATCTTCAACACATCAAATTCATCAGAAACACAAACCCACGCTTTCAGATCAAAATGCCCCTCCATCCTGTCGTCGTTGTATACAAGTCGAGCAAGGGTTGTCTTACCAAGTCCCCCCATGCCAACAATAGAAATCACACATAACTCATTGCCACTTACGTTATCTGCCAGCAACAAATTAATTATTGCTTCCTTATCATCACTCCTACCAAAAATATCAGTTTCTTTAACCAAAGAAGTAGTGGGCGATCTTCTAGATGATTTCACTCCAACGCCTTCTTTTAGACCTATAGCATCTTTCTGTTTTACCAGATCATCCAACATCTCGATGACGTCTTTTATTTTTGGTTTTATCTCCCTGACAAAAGGATCACAAAGAGAAGTAGAGAAGGTTTTTCGTACCTTAGTTGACTTAGCATCCAACTTGCATCGCAATACTTCAGTATGAATCTCGTCCAGGATATCCTCTGCATCATAGACGGCATCTTTGAGCTCATCAAGCCACGTTTTCACCATAGGCTTTGTAAATTGCATATCCTTTGCGTCATCGATCACCGCATTCGCAGACAGCAATGCTAGCTCCAGTCCCTTCAAAAGTCTTCCGTCAAGTTTTCGGCTTCGAAAGAAGTCAACAAACTCAGGGGATGCAACTCTTTCAAAGAGTAGGTGGAGGAAGGGGGTGAGAAGTACGCCTGCAACCTCAGCCATGTTTTCTGGGATGAAATAGCAGAAACCGAAGTAAATCAAAGAAGGAAGAGACCGGAAACAGTAGAGCAGACTCAGATCGGAAATGCAAATGTACCAAGCTTGGATGTCTTTGTTGATGATTTTCGTGCAGATAAAATGGTAATCCACCTCGATGTACTTAGTTCGGGCATGAAATATTAGATTGCAAAAAAGTGTTAAGGCACTAATGTTGTCAACCTAAAGACAAAGGAGGTTAGGGGTATGTGAAATTCTTTAAACAACATTCTCAACCAAAAGATTTTATCTACTGTATGAGTCATTGATTTGTATTTGCTTCACTTGCTAGAACTGGTTACAACTGGTTGCTTATTAGCAGCTTAGTAGATTAAGCATGAGCCAAGATAGATGCAGTAACCTCGCTCTTCTACCAAGTTAGAAAGTATAGAAAAGGCTGGTTTGATCGCGTATCTTTTCTGGCAATGTCATTTTCATTGGGCTCATCCAAGAACATAGGTCTACTATAAGATAAGCTTCACGGAGCTTTGAAGGTCCCCACTATACTTTTAACTAAATGGATGCTATTTATTTAAAGATAAAACGTAAAGAATCCACTTAGTATGATTGTGATGACTGGGTTGGCTAGATGACAGAAACAATATGCCCACCCCCCTCAGTTATTGACAATATGCAGCTCAATTTCTAAGTTCTTTGTCTTTGTGGTTATTAAAGCTAATTCAGAATAGATATGCGTAAAAGATTAAGCTTGTTACTCTGTTAGGCAAGTTGAAAACAATGAAAAGGACCATGAATCAATTGGGGGTTGTGGGATGGAGTAGTTCTTTGAGGCCACTAACTTAAAAGGCCGGTAAGGCAAGGCAAAAAGAAAAGGAGAGTGCATTAATGGCG
This sequence comes from Platycarya longipes, assembly GCA_036559045.1. Classification (NCBI taxonomy): domain Eukaryota; kingdom Viridiplantae; phylum Streptophyta; class Magnoliopsida; order Fagales; family Juglandaceae; genus Platycarya; species Platycarya longipes. The sequence goes on from CM071801.1 coordinate 2,658,047, forward strand.
TTGTTAGACAACTAAGATCTAGTTTGTTTTTACAAACACTCTAATCATATTTTATCTTAGTTCATTTCATCTAACTATTACATTTTTTTTTGAATTTGCATGTAAAATAAAATAAATTAATTAACTTTTTCAAATTTTAAAATAAAAATTATATTAAAAAAATAAATTTTAATCATATTATATTTAATTTTTAACTTCTATTTCATCAAATAAGAAAGGCCTAAGTATACGTACAGGCAGTACCAATTTGGACATAGAAGCCAACCCCATTCTCCATTTCCAAAAAGGAAAAGACAATGAAAAAGCTAGTTTGGAATGTCTGATGTTAGTCACAGCAAATAGACCTAGATGCATCGAACTACACGCACTTTTAAAAAACCAACCATGGAATAGAAAAGCATATAGAGTAGCACATGGAATCATGTCCAAAAATGGGAAACTACAGAATTGCACTACAAACCAAGACTTGATGAAGAAAACACACTTTATTGACATGAAAAGAGTTAATTTGCTTCCCTCATTCTTCTAATTTGTCTAATATGTCCAAAGAAACAATAAAAAGAAAAAAGAAAACACACGTTAACGCCCACATCTACATGTTACCCGTAACATTTCTTTCAACGGCCATCGATGACATTTCTCATCACTTTTAAACCATAATCTCTCCTCTCTCTCTAGAGGATTAAATTCATTGTTTCGGCTGAGCTCCACAACTAAAAATACACTGGATATATAGATCATGCACTGTACAGCTTTTCTTCTAATAATGGCATAATTGGGTATACAGATCTTACGGTTCAACACTAAAAGCACCCTATTTTCTCCTGTACACCCACACAATTCATGCCTCACTATTTTATTCTCTTTCACTACAAAAGAGATCGAACCTCTCTTTAATTTCATTATGGCTTCTTGCACTATGGCTGCTGCTTGTTTGAACACGTACACCTTGCGCGGTTATCAGAAAGTGTCTGATATAATAATAATAACACGGAAATGAATGAGAAGGTTAAATTTAAAATATAATATTAAACGTTGGGATGATTTTTTTTTTTTTTTTGAAGATTTGGTGATTACTCATTCAAGAATCTTTGTTGGAATATACCTGCACTTGTTTTTGAAGGTCTTTAATGTAGTCGACAGCTAATTCTAACATGTCTGCTGTGTTTGTTTGCTGCAAAGAAAAAGTGAAATACTTGATCAGCACCTCCTAAGGCAATCTTCAGGGAAGAGGAAGAAATGCAAGACAAGTTTGTACCTTGTCCATATTAGGGACTAGATCTTGTGGTTTCCTCATCCGTTCACTGATTCGGGTTCTTCTCACCTGAAATTTGACAAGAAAATGAAGATGAAAAGAAGTTTTAGCATCATGTATTTGTCTAAATCATCCCATTTTTCAAATGAAATGACCAAGCAGTTGTTTTCCAAATCCATTTTGTTAATCAAAGAAAGTACAGGGACTGAACCATATATAACGAAAATTCTACAAATTGATGTAGTTTCATATGAATCTTTAGATCTATTTTACAATAAATATAACTTTACAATTTGTCTAACTACATAAAACCACATCAATTTATGAGAATATTTTTATGTAATCCATTTGTGGCTAAAATATTTTTCATAATTGAAATAAAAACAGTAAACTAATGGGAACTAAATATTACCCTCTCGGCAATGCTTCGCGAGTGAGTGGCAAAGCCACGCTTAGCTCGAATTTTACAAGGAACGGAATCTTGGAACTGCAAGATTTTTTTAATGGCAGCCATATCTGCTGCAGTTTTTGGCAAGCTCAAATGATGAGCCAAACCAGTAGGAGGACGATTCCCAGACTCCATATTCTGATCGACAACCAAAAACTTCGATTAATTAGGAATGTTAAAGATGGCAAAACAATGGATCAGATATGAATATACACTACCGGAGTTTCGGACACTTTAAGGTTTGAAAATGTCTTTGCGTCATCATCTCTAACTCATTTTAGGCCAATGATGTTATCAGACATCAAGGCAGAGTCATCCCAAGAACCAATTGGGAAACCTGTGAGATAGTCATCTCCACGACCTTCACCAAAATTTCCACTCTCTGGATTGTGTGTGATATCCTATGAAAATGAATGGTAGGTGGTGTATGGGATCCACATTACTTGAGAAGGAAAAGTTTTTGCTCTTTATAAGGTTCTAATGGAGCTCTAATTATATCATTGACTAATCTTTTTGGAGTATGAATCATGTGGTTTGAGCCTTCTATTGGGGCATTACATTATGTGCCACCATATTTTTGTCATCAATTTCAGCGATTGGACTCATTATCCCAGCTGAAGAAGGTGGCCCTGATGAGTAATTCTTCAACCGGCTAGCAGAAGAAAAAGGTGCTTCTTCATTGGTGCTCCTAGTTGTTCCAAAATTTCCAGTCCCTCTCATTGCAGCAAAGCCTGCAAATTGCCAATAATTGCTTATCACCTTTCTGAAATTGTAATCACTAAAAATTTACATGAGCAAAACCAAGAACACTTTTGGATCAGAAATCAAGCTTAAGCAACATGATCTATTATCAATAAGTTATTTTACCCAAAAGCAATAACTAAAGCAGAAACGTTTATAAAACTAAACATAGCACTAAAAAAACTGTGCAAAACCTTTTTGCAAAGCAAAATATAAGTACATAAAAAAACGAAATGAAAAAAAAAAGAAAAAAGGGTTAGTATTAGTAATGACTTGCTGCAAGTATTTTCTTTTATGTCCTCTCATATTTGCCAAGAACCAAACAATAAATAGGAAAATACAACAGATACGTACTGTTTTTAACATTGTTGTTGGAGAAAGATCCGGCCGGCAAGCCACTATGCCGGACAAGAGTTGAATTATTACCAACACCAGTCTTCATCTGAGGCAAAATTCGATCCATTCCCATGGGATAAGAACGAGCTTCCACACTTGAATTCAAGCCTCCGGGTGATGCTGATGCACAGGAGAGCAGTGCTGCAGTGCGGGTTTAACAGAGGGAATCCTTCCCATGGAATGATCCGCAAAAAGAAATGTGTCCTTGGTGATAAGAGTAGTAAGAAATATAAATGCAAAAGACTTCTTCACAGCATCCATATTTAGAAATTCGTAGTGTTCTCTTCTGACTTGAATGTACTGGATTGTCAACAAAGACTAACACCTTAGGACTAGTTCAAAGAGACAAAACACCCCTAAAAAAGCCGGGAAACATAAAAAGTAACACGCCAATGGAAAAACTGAACTTCTTTGATATGACATTAATAATAGAATTAGCCAGTAACATTCTTTTTCTTTTTCTTTTTAGAAAAGTCAGAGCCAGTATCCCTCCTTAATTTTATTAATAGTACTCCTTTATAGAGAATGAATATCGTAGTTACAACTAAGACACAAGAAATTTACAAATAAACAATAAATCCATCCCATGCATTACCCAAAACATGCCTATAAAAATTATTAAAAACTTATTATAAATCTCTGTCAAAACAATCAAGCCAAAACAAAAGAAAAGACCAGCCAAACCAACGAAAGAACGAAAAAAAAAAAAGTAAAAAAACAGAGCCAAACATGCAGACAACGTAACAAAAAACAGAGCCATACGAAATAAAAACCACTAGCAACGCAACGCTGGAAGACCCAGCCTATCAATCCTTAGAATTCCTTTGAGCAAGTGAGGAACCTCACGAAACTGCATCCACATCCCAGGACATCTCCCAGAGGGCCATACGCGCAAAATAGCCCACACTAGAATTGCTTTCCCTGTAAACTTGGCGGAACACAACCTGCTAGCCTCCCCAACCTGCATGCCAGATACCACACCTTCCCTTTTCAAACCAACTAACAATTAAAAGAGAATCCATTTTAACCTCCAGATTGATGAAATCATGAAACCCAATTCTCTGCAATGCTTCAAACCATAACAGAGAGCCAAAAATTCAGCCGAGTTGTTCATTCCCTGGCCTAAATATTTTGCAAAAGCCAACTTGAGTCTTCCTTGATCATCTCGGATAATACCACCGCCCCCATGGACCCCGGATTTCCCAGGAAACTGCCATCAACATTTAACTTGATCCATCCGAATGCTGGTTTTTGCAAATAGACAAGACAAACCATCTTCCTTTTCAATGGTTTCAGTGGGATAATAAAACCTGCAACATAAGTTAAATGTTACAAACAGCTGTCGGACAGGCACCTGTGGCGGACAAAAATAACGTAGCTGAAATGTACAAAAGGAAAAATTCAAGAAGAGCTGTGTCTTCTCAAACAATGACTCACACGTTTATTGATAACACTCAGCCAAAATGCTTACAATATTCAAGATGATTCTTCCTTACATTATTCGGTTCCTTTATAAAGGAAGCTTAGACAACTTAGGAAATTAATTCAAAATGGAAGGTAGACTACTGTAACGTTAACAACTAAGGCAATTTTTATTGGAATGGACACAAATCTGCAAGAGCCTTTTTTGGAAAGAATAAAATCAGCAATCACCCATGATTTGTGCTGGAATCTTCTGGTGATCCTTCCATTCTTGGTGCTACGCCTGCTGCATCAAAAAACCAATGTTTCAGGTGGACCATGTAAGTTAAACCACAGGTCTCATAAACCAGCAATAAATTGACAGTAGTGAAGGAGACGAAAATGGAAGTTCTGAAATATTCCACTCTATGAGAAAAGAGCTAAGACCGTAGGCTATATACAGAGCAAAAAGTAATAAGCACTGCTTTGAATTGAATTTTGTACAATTTCATTCATATTCCAGAACTGGTTTATATACACAAAACAGAGTAGCTATGCATGGAAAGTATACAACGTAATATTAATACAATGTAAAACTGGTCCTTCATTCCATACAACGTAATATTAATGTAGTGTACAACTGGACCTTGATTCTGGCTTGCAGCAATCCTGGCATATCAGTTTGAATCTTCCAGCATATCAGTTTGAATCTTCCGTTACAAGTGAGTTGGCAGCAATCCTGGCATATCAGTTTGAGTCTTCCGTTATAAGTGAGCTGGCATGTTGATGAAATTTCATTCTTCCATGATACAGAGAGCTGTGTAACAAACAAAGATGCCTATATTCTATCCTTGCAGCTGTAAAAGAATTAATAATGAAATGACAAATACAATGTACAAACGATAATCCTGTACAGCAAAGAATATCAAAAACGACTAGTAGCTTTTATCCTTTAATCTTCTAACATCAGGCAGACACCTGGGGTTACAAATAATCATAAAGGACCAAAATCCAGGCATCAATAAAAATCTTCAACATCCAACCACTATACAAATGACCAAGAAAATACATATAGTTTTTAAAAAAGAAACCAATCCTTAGCAAATGAAAAACAACCTAAAGGTAAACGTCAGTGCACCAACAAGAAAAATAACAAAGAAAACAAATGCATTTATCTCTATCTTCAATCCATTCCATATTTAATCTCCCGCCCCATGCTTAGCTAGTAAATCAACCACTGCATTTCCTTCACGGAAGACATGACTCACTCTTAGCACGAACATTTACAGTCGCCCATGTACCTATAAACACCATTGAGGATTTTAGCTATCTCTTGTGGGTATAAAAAGAAAGATTGACAACCAAACCAAAACAATTACCATATCCTCTTCTGAAATCTTTGCATCGACAGCACATATTTGTTTAGTTTTGCCCTTTAGTCCAAGGAGAGAATTTTGACAATAAAGGCCTGCTCCAAATTCAGAGAGTGAGAGAGAGAGTCTGTTACAAACATATAATAGAGTCCCATGAAGATAGAAACTTGGAGAAATCTAAGGAAAAAGAGAACAGCAACACCGAGAATGTCACTTTCTCTGCCCATCCAAGATTCATCTCTAATGGTAAGGAATGACACCAAGGCTATTGAATGAAGAACCATCGAAACTTACCTGCATTGTCTAATCAGTAGATAATGTCAGCATCTAAAACCCAATTTCAGTTTCTCATCCCAAAATTTTAATGGCTGGAGTTTGCCAAAATCTCAGTGGCTTGCAATTGTAAAGTGCCTTCTGGTGAGTAGGAAGCTTGATAACCACATAAGAATTCAACAGCAGCAGAGCTTTCAAGAGAAACAATCCGAATGGAAATTTGGATTGGCACATCAATACTTCTTCCCCATTCTCTCGATATGGCAAAGCCTGACATCAAAGTCCCACAGCTCATCCCTAAAATTTCTACCAACACAAAGAAAATAATTACTTAATTAAATAAGTTAGCAAATAAATAACAACATAACAATAGTATTTTGAATAAGAAAATCCATGAACAAAGATAACTTGGTCCTTTCTGCCAATCCTACCAAACTCTTATAAAAATCCAATAAATAACATATATTTCTTTATACATTTATAAACATACAACGAAATAGTTTAGCCTCACCTGCTTTCTGGTTCCCAAAAAGCTCACATTATAGGGAATTTAAAGTGTCAAGTCCTTGCCCTGAAGACTGCATCTGGATCGGAAATTTGGATAAACGGTTTGATTCAAAGGGCATGGCGCCAGTTATTGAGAAAGGAAAAAGCCCATGTTGAAAAAAATTCCCGTATGGAATTAAGGAAGAACATCCAAAAGGAAATCTGTAGAAACACGCGCGCATCTCCGGCACAAACCTGCAAGCTTTACACAAACTTCAGATCAGTATCTAGCAATGGCATGAGAGAGGCTCAACAAATTTCAATAATTGTTCTTGAAATAATCAATTTAAGGGATAAGGAGAAATCGAGAAAACATTCTGTTTCACTCAAGATAGTTTTAAAGCAAACCTTTAAAAGGAATGGTAAATCATATAGAGGAATTAGATGGTCGGGAATTAAGAGATAATATAGTTAAAGCTGCACATACCATTGTCGTCGCCCAACTGTGGTTTGCAGATAATATAACTGAAACTGGGGACTCGTACTAGACTTGTAGTTTGTTCAAATCAATGTATCATTAATATAAATGCAGGGAATGTGAGCAATCTTGCGCCATGCTTTTCCTTTTTTGTTTTCCAGTTGTTTCTCCAGCAAAGCACATTTGCTGATCCGTAGAGTAGAAAGGGAGGCAGGCAACCCTTCTTCTTGCATAAAGTTCAACTTGGGGCAGGAAGAAATTAACAACATAGCAAGAGAGGTGAGGTGTCGAAGTGCCTTGCAGTCCAAAGATATAGTATTTGGAAAATCTTCGATGTAAATATATAACGAACTAGTGGGAAGTAACCCCGCCTCTGGAAAGGAATCCACGTCTTTCCCAATGCCTTTGAACAGAATGTATCGAATGGAGGCGTAATTTTGCAATCCCCATCCCCTTCTATTGACGAAGAGTTTGTCACAGTAAATGATAATAATAGCATATAATTTGGAAGGCAAGCCTCCTTCAGGGAATGACTCAACTTCTGGACACTTCTCTAAATACAACTGTAGAAGAGAAGGAAGGAGTATGTGCATCTTGTCAGGTAATGACTTTAGATTTCGACAATTGATGATGCGAAACAACTCAAGTTTTGGGGCACGCAATCCTCCATTCGGAAATGAAACGAAATTAGGGCAATTATTTATTTCAATTGATGACAAGGCCACTAAATCAAGTTCAAGTTGTTGTGAAACATCAACAGACTCTAGATTCCTACATCCATTTATTACGATCGATTTGAGATTTGGGAATAAATTTAATGAAATTGACTCTAAAGAATCACAACTATTTTCAAGCCGCAACTTTTCAAGAGATGAATAGTTGCAGTGCATTGGAAGCTCTAACTTGCTACAATCTTTCATCTCAAGGACTTTTAGTGTAGAAGGCAGACAACCACTGGACAAAGATATAAGCGAGTGGCAACCACTAATTTTTAACTCCTCAAGACAACAGTTGAAGCCCATCAATCTATCTGGTATGGACTCTAACGCATCAAACCCTCCAATTGCAAGTTTCTGCAATCCCGTTGGAAATTCTTCTAGTAGAAGTGAAGTTACCAACAACGGACATTCTTCTATCACGAGTCTAGTTAAAGGAGGATGGATGGGCAACTCTCTTGTTAACTTGGGGCAGTTAACAATCTCAAGCTCTTCAAGATGAGTAAAAGCTTTACCTTCATTTTCAGCACCAACAGCAAACCATTTCTCCAGCTTCGGCATGTCTTTAAACTTCAAAACTTTCAAGGCTCCAAATGGTTTTGTTGAAGAAGAAGAAGAAGAATTGCCATAAAAGTCTCGATCCACTCTATCAATTCCATCAAATTGAACAATACAAAGGGACTGAAGAGAAGGTAGCTGTCCAAGTGGTGGTAAGACAGAGCAATACTTGCACTTAAATAGACAAAGAGATGCCATATTAGAAAATGAATGATGCCCAATCCAGTCTGAAATTTTTTTACCACCATAGCCGATGATAGAGAGACTTTTCAAGTTTACATGGGGTTTGAGATCGTCTAATATAGCCCGTTGACTTTCTGAAATACTATTTTCTTCATTCCATTCCAGTTTCAAATCCTCCACATACTTTTTATCCTTCATGTTGGCAGCCAAAGCATCTATAGGAGATACAACATTTTGGAGATCCGAAATAGAGAGCTTTCCCCCAAGATTTACAAGTCTTCCCAACTCTTCTATTCCTGCCATACTTTGTTTACCAACAATAAATTTAGTCAATGTCTGAAGACAACGTAGTCTTCCCATTTGTATTGGCATCTCCTTTATGGGAGTATAACTAAAATCAAGATGGCGCAAATTGATGAGTTTATGAGTATCTCTTGGCAATACAGTAAGATTCTGACAATACCGTAATTTCAAGGTCTGCAAATTGTACAACTTACATATGGAATCGGGTATCTGTCTAATTGGAGTATCAGAAAGATCCAAATATCGTAGAAGTTTGATTTTGCCAATTGAATTTGGCAACTCGATCAAATTCCAGTAAGCGTATAGACTGAGACCTCGTAAGCATCTTAGCATTGGCAACAAATCATGCACAAGTTCTTTATCCGGCACTGTTTTATAATTATAACCATAATATATTGGTAGCAAAGTACGCAATCTCTTGGCCTGGTAGAGCGTCGGCGGAAGCTTTTTGATATTATCCCCTTCGTTTATGATAAATGAAAAATGACGTGTCATGTTGACAATTTCGAGACAATTTCCACCCTTCATCCTAAAGGTAAATTTTCCAGACACAAATCTTGCCAAGTCATTGACAAGATCATGCATTCCAAACCCCGTTTCCATATATTCTGTACTTGATTGTTGGAACAGTGATCTTGATACAAGATCAACGAAGTAATCATCACCAATTTGTTCCATCGTTTTGTCTTTCACTTGTGGCAACAGACCTTCCGCCATCCACAAGAAGATTACATCTTCTTTTTCAAAATCATAATCTTGTGGAAATATTGAACAGTAAGCAAAGCAACGCTTTAGATGTAAAGGCAAATATTTATAGCTTAATTGTAGAGCAGGAATAATATCATTCGGCAAGTCCCATATTTCACTCCTCAGTATCTTATTCCACTCTCTAACATCAAGTTCAGACCACAAGAGAGCTCCAATTGTCTTAACTGCTAAGGGTAGGCCTTTACACTTTTTCACAATCTGTCTACCAATTACTTCCAACTCTTGATGAGCATTAGAATTACCAGAATGAAACGCATGTTTCAAAAATAGTTTCCAGCAATCTTCTTCTGGTAATTTCTTTAGATCGTGAATTTCAGTAGAGCGCATGATTGATCCAACACGTTTCTCCCGTGTGGTTACAATCACCCTACTCCCTTTTGCCCAGGATTTAAAGGGTTTGCTTAAGGTCTCCCATTCTGAATAATTCTTATTCCAAACATCGTCTAAAACAAGAAGAAACTTCTTTCCAGTTAGATTCTGCTGTAGTGTAACTTGAAGCCACTCTAGATTCTTACTATCGTTATTAGTTGACAATCCAAGTATCTCTAAAATTCTTTTCGTAATCTTCAACACATTAAAATCAGTCGAAACACAAACCCACGCTTTCAGATCGAAATGCCCTTCCATCCTGTCATCGTTGTATACAAGTTGAGCAAGGGTTGTTTTACCAAGTCCCCCCATGCCAACAATAGCAATCACACACAACTCATTGCCAATTACGTTATCTGACAGCAAGAAATTAATTATTGCCTCCTTATCATCATTCCTACCAAAAATATCAGATTCTTCGACCAAAGAAGTAGTGGACGATCTTCCGGATGATTTCCCTCCAACCCCTTCTTTCAAACCTATAGCATCTTTCTGTTTTACTAGGTAATCCATAGTCTCGAGGACGTCTTTTATCTTTGGTTCTATCTCCCTGACAAAAGGGTTAAGAAAAGTAGAGATGGTTTTTCGTACCTTAGTTGACTTAGTTTGAAATTCAGTATGAATCTCGTCCAGGATATCCTCTGCATCATAAACGGCATCTTTTAGCTCATCAAGCCACTTTTTCACCATAGGCTTTGTAAATTGCATTTCCTCTGCATCTTCGAGGACAGAATTCGCAGACAGCAGTGCTATCTCCAGCTTCTTCAAGAGTCTTCCATCAAGTTTTCGGCTTCGAAAGAAGTCAACGAACTCAGGGGATGCAACTTTTTCAAAGAGTACTTGGAGGAAGGGAGAGAGAAGTAGGCCAGCAACCTCAGCCATGTTTTCTGGGATGAAATAGCAGAAACCGAAGTGAATGATAGAAGAAAGAGATCGGAAATATGGAGAGCCAAGTTAGATAATAAGGTCTCTTGATCTGCTTATACAAGAAGATGGCTAGAGGGAAGTGAATGTGATCGATGGACCTCAACTACTGCTGAAGGATGCGTTAAATTTTATTTTTTATTTTTTTTTGGCAGAGACTTAAAAAAATTGTTTCATTTAATGAAAAGTTAGAGAGGAGAGCGTGGTAGTTGAAACCAATTGAACCAGCAATTTCTTAGGAAGTTCTTTGAAGTATCCTCATGCATGCGCGCGTGTTGCCGGCTTTTCTTTTTCTTTTTATGCATTTTAATGATGTTATTAATGCATTTTCTACATTTTGACTAATCTATTCAAAATCATGAAACGTATATTGGATTAGTCATTATTCTCTATATAATAATAATTAAATCTCATTATTCTTATTAGTATTTGTTATTTATTTTTGTATATATTTTTCCAAATGCGTATTTAAATCCATCGAATCACCTCCATTTTCCTTTTGATAGTTTTCAAAAACAAATTATACAATCAAAATACTAGTAAAATAGATCCAAAAAATTCAAAACAACAAAATACATTAAACTGCATAAAATCAACACCAAATAAAATTAAATCAACTTACAAAATATTACACAAAGCATCATTTTTATCAATATTTTTAATATGAAGGAGAGAAAATAATTTTAATTAATTAATTACCTCTAGCTATAGTTGCATACCACACTACAACAAATTTTATTTTTGGAGCCGAAATTTCTTAGAGACGAATTAAATTTCATCCCTAAAAATACTTATTTAGGACAATTTTAAATTTCATCTCAAAACATGGATCAATGAAGTCCACAAGGTGTTCGAACAGATTTAGTCTTTGTTCGAACTAGATATTATGTGACAAAATATATCGTCTCAAAAATAGAAAAATGTTGTTCTAACGTATAAAAATGTGTTCAAACAAAGAGAAAATCTATTCGAATGATTGAGTATTTGTTCGAATAATAATCTTGGTGGGAAAGTTTTACATTAAATCTATAGAAATTTTTTTTTCATATTTGATCAAAAATGAAGAAAAAAAATATAAAGACTAAAATAAAATATTTTTAATTTGATTTTTAAATAGTAAATCTTTTATATAATTTTTTGATGAATCTAATATTAAATTTTTTTAAGTGCTATACTTAAAGGATTTATTATTCAAAAATTAAACTAAAATTATTTTATTTTATTTTTATTTTTAATCAAACATATCAAAATTTTTTGATAAATTTAATATAAGATTTTCTTAAGTTTTTTTTTTTTTAAATTTATATGTTTTATCAAATTTTAAAAAGAATTTGTGATGAGACGAACGCTAGTACACTGACAAAGACTCTCTTTAATAGCCGGAAGATAATCCAATCTGAAAGTGGCACGCAGTTTTAAGTAGGAGAGTTGTTATGAGGGGGATTTTGCAGAGCTTGTCGACGAAGAAAGAAAGAAAGAAAAGACAACTGATATGCACAAGCAAACCAAAGCTTACTAACCAAGCTCGTGAAAGGAACAGAAGAATGAGGAGCAATTTCAGGGTTTCAGCAGTGAGTAGGGTCGGGGTCCCTTACTTTTTGGTGATTGTGGTGAAAGATCGACCATATATATATATATACATAAAAATATGTTAATAATATATATTTTATATGTACGGTGCAAATATAGTTTATGTCTGTCACTGGAATCATCTATATATATATATATATAGTCAATTAGTAATTTGCCATTATTAGTATTTTGTCTGAGCTCCCAATCGATCGCAGGTATGATTCCTCGAATAAGACTGCACGGATTTTCCTTATTTAAAAAAAAAAAGAAAAAGAAAAAAGAAAAAAAGTTGTTTCTATATATGTATTTAAAATATTGAATATTAGTGATTTCGCCAAAAGGATAAAATCATGAATGATAGTGGTTTTTATGCACTAGAGTGGTCTGGTCATGCTGTAGGGTTGGTACTTGGTATCATCATTTCCAGGTCTGTGTATATATATATATGTGTGTATATATATATATATATATATATATATTTATGCATGACTGAAAGAGAAAGTTCATGAAGTGGAATAACTAGTAATATTGGATCAATTTTATTTGTTCGAATAATGATTGAGAAAATCTAGCTCAAACCGTCGCTAGCCGTGTCAGAAGGCGATCAACGTACAAGTTTACCCCGCTATGGACACCGTAAATCGGTGTATATATATATATATATATATATATATCCTACTATATATATATTTAGTTGGTAGTGTCATAGTAGGTGTAGTAAGTCTATTATTATTATATACTATATATATATATATGTAATATTCATTCGATCTAATTGGCAAGTTCTACTGACTTACCTCGGATCTCACTTAATTTGCTTGAATTTGTAATTAAATTCTTAAATATGTTATCTTAACTCACTTGATCATGTCGATAAAGAATTCTTACAAAATAATCATAAAATTAACTTGATCCAGTAAATTAGATTATTAAGTTATTTTTATTATGTAATAAAATTGACATATCAAATTAATTTAATTTATATATTTATTTTTATATAAAAATTAACCTGATACTTTTCTATTTTTTGTTAATTCAGCTAAATCTGAGAGTACTTATCTTCTACTTAATTTCCAAGGTGCCATCTACAATTGGTATATGCATGCAATATGATCCTGCGACGTACCTAACCAGTACTAGACAACTCTATCCTCTACATAATTGTGAATTGCCGGCGATTGATAAGCATGGCTAATGTCCAAATAAACATCACTAATCAATTAACTGTGTTTATTTACACGTCCGGACGTTTGTACAAACATTTATCTAAATGCCGGGACTTGAAAATTACGAGTGAAACCGGGAAAGAATTTTTAGGTCCACATAAATAGTATCTGTACTATATGATCCTATTTCATGACATAACTTCCATACCATAAATACTCTCGAGATGTAAATAAAGAAGCAACCCCAACACTTCACAAACCACACAACCAAACACCTTCAGCACAAACATATAAAGTATGTTAAGTAGAAGAATAACGCTATTCATATTTTATTTTACCAGTATTATTATGATTTCATTACTAAGTAGAAGAATCCAATTATTTTAAGAAGAATAAAACAATTAATAGTAAGTAGAAGAATAAATTGTCTCCAATTATATATTAATACTATATCATGAAGTAATAATATTGGGAATTTGGGAGCGGTGGGCCGCCCTTTCTCAAAATGTTAGAAGTGGCTCAAGTTTTATAGTAATAAATTGAGAAAGTGTAATACTATATGTACTTATAATTTTATTTATAAGACTCATTTGATTAATTTTCTTTAATTTTAATTTTAAATTTCATGATTTTTAGCATATCGATAAGTGACGTATGAAGTAAAGTTTTTGTAAATTTTTTAAATACATTTAGCATTTTCCAGGAATGGGGTAGAGATGAAAAACTGAAAGTTATATTGGTTTTTTTTTCTTTTTTCCTAAAGAGGGGATAAATGGAGTAGAGATGGAAGTTTTATTTCTTTTGTAACACCCTGCTCTGATGCCAATTTCCTTTTTAAAAATTTTTGGTTTCATTTGTTCAAAAGGTCCATTAGAGTTTCCGAATACATATATATATATATATATATACTTAATAGACCCAAGTTGTTTTATTTTATTTTATTTTATTTATCATCATATTTAATATTTTTTTAGATATATGAATATTGCAACTCGTATTTGTGAAAAGTTTTTGCTTTCAAACTTGCTAGTGGTCCTCTACGTTTCACACGTATGCATGACTCAACTTCCTCTCCCATGCACTCGCATGACCCACTCTTTACCATTTGAACGTGCCACTATCTTGAGTAAACTACCATATACCGATGTAATAGCCCAAATTTTTCTAAGGTAAATTATTTTATAGAAATTATTTTAAGGAGATTTATTTAATGCATTTATTTATTAGGAAATTAGAATGGGAGATTTAGTTGAGGAAATGTGAGATTTTACTTAGTATTGAGAATTATGCACTTTCGGATCAATCTGTCGAGTTTTAGGAAAATGATCATAAGTCAGCCATATGATGTCTAAATGAGGTGATTCCAATTGGTATAGAACCCTAAGAGATAGATCTAAAACTCTTATGTTTGAAGTTTCCTGAGATTCGGAAGGAATCAATAACTTATTTGGAAGTCAAGTAGGCAGCTTTGGAATGGACTTAAATGGAACCCGAGTTGGGTAATTGAACTAGATTGGGGCATGTAACCAAATTGGCAACTGGTTTTAGGATTCTCTGGGATTAGGACATGTGTAGGGATAGTTAGGAATGAATGGAAAGTTGAATTGGAAGTCAATTGAATAGTTGGGGTGATGGAAACCCAAAGGAGCCAAAATCTGGTTGATTGGTGACTAATTGGATCAAAATTGGCTCTACCTTAACCAAACTATGAAGTGACCTTCTAGGACTTGTTGAGGGAAGACCTAAGGGAGTTGGGAAGGAACCAAATGGATGGGAAAATCTGGAAGGGGCGTGTGACTCAAGGGGGAGAGCTGGAGATGTGAGATGCATGCATGGTTAGGTGAAGTGCCACCTCACCTCTTATCCCTTTAGCTTGCTTCTCAGCCATGGATCAAAATGGGCAGCCAAACCACCTCAATTGTGAGCCCTTGGATGACTAATCCAGCTGCAAAGCCTAGGATTTGGGAGGCTTAATCCTCATCATTAGATTTTGCCTAGATGGACACCTCATCACATGCAAATCTGCCAACTAGGGCACCTTGGGTGCAATTCCTTTTCTCTCCCTCATGTTGGTCGACCACCACCATATATATAGGACCTTGAGAGCTTCCTAAGCTCCTTTAGAAGGAGAGAGCACTTGCCTTGTGAAGCCAAACCCTCAAAGTCTCCCCAAACCCTCAAAGTGATCACTTGTGAGTGAAGTGAGTGTGTGTGGGAGCAAACTTGGAGAAAGTGGGTTGGATCAATCCTCTTAAGCTTGGAAGAACTTGTAAGTCCACATTCTAGCTTAAATTAAGCATGGAACTGGTTTATTGGCATGATTGAGTTATGTTTCCTAGTAGTGAACACTTGAGAACATGTTTAAGTGTAAATTGAACACATGAGTAGGGTTGATGATATTTGTCTTGTTTTTATGTTCAATAAAATTGTGGGAACTTAGATTTAGGTTTTTAAGAAGATAAATGGAGTGTATGAAAAAGATTGGCATGTTTTGAGTGGAAAAACCATTAGAGCCGTGAGTTCGCTCGACTCTCGCTCGACAGGTGGTCGAGCGAAGGCAAAATCCGAACCCTCGCTTGACTGTCGCTCGATACCCCACTCGAGCGAGTCCCAACCCGAGACTTCGCTCGATACTCGCTCGACAGGCCGCTCGAGCGAGATACCCTGTGTTGCCTAGACTTAGGGTTTCCTTGGAATAGAAGTGGTGTTTCAAATGGGAATGGTTATGAGTGAGATGACTCATGTGTATAAGAGAAGAATATAAAGAAAGAAAATAATATATAAAAGATGAGTTAGTCACGTCATGACGGGGACGGCGATACGTAACGCCCGTATGACTGACGTGCCGGCAGGGACGGCGATACGTAACGCCTGTCGAGATTGAGTTAGTCACGTCATGACGGGGACGGCGATACGTAACGCCCGTATGACTGACGTGCCGGCAGGGACGGCGATACATAACGCCTGTCGTGATATGAAATTGTGATCTCCACGGGGACGGCGAGACGTAACGCCCGTGTGATTGATCCTTGCGGGGACGGCGAGACGTAACGCCCGCAGTACTATGTGTATATATTTCGTGTCATAACGGGGACGGCGATACGTAACGCCCGGATGATTGACACCAGACTCATCATAACGGGGACGGCGATACGTAACGCCCGGATGATTGATGAGTGTATGTGATGGGGACGGCGATACGTAACGCCCATCAGTGATATGAAATAATAAGAATTTTAAAGGGAAAAATAATATAATTTAATATAAGACAATGGGTGAGTTGAGAAATGTGTCAGTTAGACAGTGGTCTTGTGAGGGGTATGTTAGGGTTTTTTTTTTCCCTTGTTAGTTGTGGTAATAACTTTGTGGGTGTTTTCCCTGTTTCCTTTAAGCTGTTTATGTACTTACTGAGATTTCATTCGAAATCTCACTCTTTTGTGGCTCCATATATTTTGTGTATATTATTTCATACAGGTTTCGATGACCAGCAGGGGGACAGCCCCGACGATACAGGAGACTTCGGGGAGTCCTGAGGGACTTTCCGATTATAGTCCCTTTTTGGATGTTGCTTTTGTTTCCTTCGGACCTCCTATCAGACCCACTGGATCTTGGAGTCTCGACGCATCCACCTTCGTTGAGGAGAGGCGACGTACTGGATGCTGCTTAACCTTAGGAGTAGACGGCTCGTTGTCCATGTGTGGAGTTTGTGTGACTCCACAGGGACAACAGCTCCAGCGAGACTTTAGTATTAGCATGGATAGGTTTCGCTATGGGAGAGAGTATCCCGAGGTTAAGAGGGAGAAAGAGTGAGGTGAAGGAAAGTTTCTTTTGGGATGAATGTAAAATATGTTTTGCTACAGTTGGATTGTGTATATGTATAAAGTACAATGTTTAAGTTTAATGAATGTTGTATATATATAAATTTCCGTGTGATCTTTAGAAAGTCTTATGTTGAAAAACCTGATCCGCTGCGAATTTAATGATTTATGCTTTTAGACTTGTTAAGTACGAGGGTGAGTAGCCAAGTGTTGCTCATCCAGACACCTTAATTTACGTTAAATCCCAGACGTAAGTTGGGGGCGTCACATATACCCTTATCCGAATTTTTCTCTCATTTTAAATTTCTAACTCCCCACGACTCTTGCGGTTTCTCCATTTTAGTTTTTCACACAAAACCTCTCTGAAATAACTTGGAAACTTAGACTCCCCCTCTGACTTTTCCTCTAGGATTTCAGTCAACTATGTACATACTTATAGAGATCCTCACTTCGACAGACAAGGAAACTACCCAGCCCCATGTGCAAACAACTCGGCACTGAAAGAAGAGAAATCCATCACACGGCCTCGACCACGACCAAAACACCCCTAGTCGTAGACCTTTCCCCCAATGTGAAATTTTAGCAAACAAATAGATAACCACCAAAAGAAACCCAAGCTGGGACGATTGAGGACCACTATTGCTCTTCCACGACACAAGCAGGCCCTGCCACCAACATTCACATCACACTTCCACAAGACAAACCACTCAATGCTGCAAGTCCCTCATGCACGACTGAAAATATAACGCCCCAAACTCGTAGGGGGTCACGAAGTCCAACCTGTTTGGTATAATCCATCCTCAACTACAAATAATAGGTCTCCGACCATTTTCAAAAAAAAAATATTTTAACACATCTCAATCCATATAACAATGTCCAACAAGTCATAAATAAAAGAATAAGAATAAATCATAAATGAGAGAGTTCACATTCTCCCAAAAAGTTTAACAATAAGGAATAACTAACATTCTAAAATCCAATGAACTAGAATCCCAACATCTAAAATAAAAATTAATCGTTTTCCCCCATCTAGCCTGAGGTTCTAACTGCTTAAATTTGGTCAGAACTCTACTCTTGGTCCTCTGATGGAACATCCAAATCATCTGAAAAATATATGAGATAAGGGGGTTAGTTTTTCCACAACTTAGTAAGCGAAGAACTTATACAAGCGTGTAAACATGAGCATTTACCAAGTAATAAAATACGGATCAGAACATAATTAAGTATAAAAGAAACAAATAATTTTCAAAACAATTAAATCCCAAAGTACTTTGGCATAACAAAATTGAGTATTATCACTATATCAAACGGAGCATCTCACAAAGAAAAGACCATGGTTAACCCCCGTGGTAGGGTTGTGCAAATCCCGGTGGCCAAACCAGGCAGAGACAGAGGTGGAACTTTCCCTTAATCGTTCTCGGAGCCCCGAGTGTGCACATAGGAAAGCCCACAATAAACCACTTTGTTTCCAAAGCGGGTGCACTCAGAGATAGGAAATTGGTACCAATCCAAACAGAGCAAAGCAGAGATAGAGTCAAATACCAACCAGAATACTATGCCAAAGGTTTTCAGAGTTATTAAAGACACATAGTTCCAAACTATTCTCAGAATAAAGCTTATATAAATAAAACGTCGTCAACGCAAGCAAGGCATAATTTTTCGCAGATAGACAAAGACACTCTTTTTCACATTTCAGAAAATAACATGACAAAAATCAAGCTCATGTCTACACAATGCATGACAGAAATATTTTTCCTTCTTTTATATAAGCTTCATGAATAATGCAAATAATCGACTGAGGTTGGTTTTTCTCAAGTTTTCATTTCATAACTAACAAAAGCACAAATTTTCAAAAGTCAACCTCAGTCCTCTTTTGATATAAAACCGAGCATACGAACCCCGCTTACCTAACTCCTGCAGCGAATTATCAAAACTTTGAGTCTGACTTCTAAGAGTTTCGTCACCTATTCATAAAAACATATTCCCTAACGTTAAAGACTACTCCAAAAGCTTTAATCTGAAAATTATACGTTAAACTACGCTGCTTGCCTAAAATCATAAATTTCTAGCATATCAAGCCCAAGCAACCAGCCACTACGTAACCTGGACAGCCCCCAAAGATGCACGGAAAAACCAATATTTTAATCATTTTAAAAACTCTAAGATGCACTGAATTTATCTCCTTAAATCCACACCACCAGCTACTGTTTATCTTCTTAATCAAAACACATTTAACTTAACACAGCCAAGAACATGAAATTCCATAATCCACTCCAACCAGCAAACCAGCGCACTCCATATATAAACAATCACTTCAGCCCACTACCAAAACATCTCAGGCATCCCTCTGATAAAGCCAACCCAACAAATATAGTATCCTAATACGTTCAACTTAACCAAACCCAACTATTTTATATCACACAAAAGCGCTCCAAATAACCCATCGACAGCACCAAAACAGCAAAAGAAATTTAAACAACAAACCCTTGAACACCTACCAAAAATCACTTCGAAAATGGATTCGGAAATTAGAGAAAAATTCCGCAAAATATTTCGGCATAAAAAAATACTCAACCGAGGTATATACGTTTCAAATAAATCAAATTTTCCTCATCCCACACAAGATTTAGCAACTGTTCATCAAATCCCAAAACCACCGCCAACTAATATATATATATATATATATATATATACTATGCATAACCAAGCGTACGAGCTTCCGTTCGGTCTCAAGAAAAATGGTAGAAATTCTTACCAGAAATTGAAGGGAACCCGCGAGAGAACAGGGGCCGAGAACTGCTTCCAGCTTCCTCCAAAGTCGACTATAAACAACGAAATTCAACCAGGTTTTTAAGTGATTAAAACCCCAAAGCCACATCTCATTATGAACAGAAGAAATTTGAAAAACATTATGGGATTAAAAGAAACTTACCGGCGAGAAACTAGGGGTGAACGAAAGCAGAGGAGCCGGCGATGAGACCCAAAACGAAGATGCAAAAAGCTGGAAGGAGAGAGAGATAAATATTTCATTGCATTTTCTGATGAGCTCGGTAACTGCCGAGAACGTGGGGGAGTGGGCGTGAGGAAGAGGCAACGAAGGCTGAGGAGTAAACCGTCGCCCAGGGGAAAGAGAAGGAAAAGAGAAGAGAAGAAAGAAAGAAAGAAAGGGACGGAAGGTTAAATACCTGAGGACGAAAACGGCGTCGTTTCTGGAGGGCTGGGCCGGGTCTCGAACCGGCTTGGGCCTGGCTGCGGGCCTTACAGAAAACACCCAGTCTGGTCAGCCACCGAAGCTAGGCCCAAACCACCTTGCACCACCCAAGACTGTCTCAATAAGTTAAGAGGTCTAAGGCAAAATTTATGATTGAGGCCTTTTATTTTTTTTATTGAAGTAAAAAATTAAATTAATTAATTTTAATATTCACATTACATTTTTATTTTTTTTTTTAAATATCTATCGTTTGCCAAGTAAAATTATTAATTAAGATTTATTCTACCTTTCAACTAATAACCAACTTAATCTTTATTAAAAAAAATTGATTTAGAAAATGTTTTATTAAACCTAGCTAGAAAGACGTACTTTTGAGTTTTAAGGGTCGTTTGAGAATACAACTGTTTTATGTAGTCTCACATATTTTTAAATTAACTTTTTTTTCTCACTCAAAACCCAATAAAACATCTTAATTAAAATTATTTCACTACCATACTAGATATTTTAAGGTATTCTTAATATTGAAAAGAGACCTAGAAGCAATTATAATAATCATCATCAATAAAGTTCTATAAAAAAAAAAATGGGTCATTGCCTCTTCAAAGGATTATACAAATTTTTTTTTATGAACATTCAAAAATTAGATTTTTTTATTTATAATTCTCACATTATATATGAAACTAATAATGATAAAAAATAAATATATTCTTATAAATAGAGTACTTGAAACAATTATTATATGGAATACTTTTTAAATTAATAATGATATATAATATCTATTTAATAATTTTATTCTCTTATAAAATTAATTTTTTAATTGATTTTTAAAAAAATATATTCTTTTAAAATTTTTTAGAATGGGCTTTTGTTACTAGAGGCCTTAGGCAATTGCCTAACTTGCCTAAGGCAAGAGCCAGCCTTGGCACCACCATTGCGCAGTTTAGCCAGAGACCACCTAGACAGCCCTTGTTTTTGACACCCGGAAACAAAGCAGCCACCATGACCATCCTCCTTGCACCGCTCATGCAGAAATAACCCCTCCATTTCGCTGTCCCAGCACCTTCACAAAACCACCACTGTCCATCACCGAAATTGGGAGCCTCTGTTTTTAGCAACAAAAAATAGAGTAGTCTCATACTCCTACCTCCATTCACACTTCACTCAGCCATACGCCCCACATGATGGAACAAGCGGAAACTACCCAGGAGCCTCTGACTGTACCACCCCTGCCGCCGCAACCCCCTCAGTAAGCCCACGACGAGTTCCCTCCCAACTGATTTCATCTCTGTCTCTCCCTCTTGCTCTTACCCCCTCGGTCTCTCTCTCTTTGTATGCCTCTCTTATATTTATTTTATTTTGTTTTATTTTATTTTCTCTCTGACCTTAGTGCGATGTCATCGACGTAACCCCCACCACCTCCCAGCCCTTTGTGCCGCTCCTTCTCTTGGTGAGTATATACACCCCTGCCGCATGATTTGATCTGAAAGTTTCAAGTTTCCGTTGTCCTTTTTTGTTTTCGTGTGTCTTCTAGGGCCCATGCATCGAATGTTGTTTCTACTAAAAGAATACATTACCTTTAAGTGGGTTTTACTTTTGGGAGACGCTGGCGGCCGGTCGAGCTGCCCCCAGCCAAAAACAGCCCCCAGCCAAAATACAATAATTTTTTAAAAAATATAATAAATTAAAAAAATACAATAAAAAGTATAATTAAAATAATAATAATAAAAAACATAGTAAAAAACATAATAAAAAATAAAAATATAATAAAAAACACAATAAAAAAATAAAATGAATATGAATTTAAGAGAGGATTCGGCCTCAACCCAGACGGCGTCGGCACCGGCGACGATGGGCGACACCGCCCATCCCATCATGATCGCCGACGTCCGGCGACCCACCCCTGCAACGGCGACCCCTAGCGACCTCCGGTGTGCCCAACTCAGCCTTAGTGTGCCCCACGCAATGGGTCTAAGGTTGCATGGGGTACACCGGAGGTCGCTGGGGCTCCGTTGCAAGGGTAGGATCGCCGGACGCCAGAGGTCACGATGGGGTGGGCGTTGTCGCCCACCGCCGGAAGAGACGCCGGCGTCCACTTTTCAAGGGAATCGACGGACCGATTCCCAGTATTTTTCTTTACTTTTAAGTCTATCATTTTATTTTTGTGAATGTTTTATTTATTTATTTATTTGTGTTTCATTAAATCCTTTGGGAGTAAATGTTTTTGGGTTGGTTTCATGCTTTAATTTATTTTAGGCTCCAGTTTTAAATTATTTCGGGTTGGCCTTTAAATTATTTTAAGCTTTAGTTATAAATTATTTTGGATCAGATTTTGGGTGTTACATTATTTTAGTAGGTTGAATTTTGACTTATTTTGAAAAGAGACTTTATTTGAGTTGGAAATTGAGTCTAGTATTTATTAAGTGAAAAATCGAGGTTTTAGAGATTTTCTAATATTTTAAGGTTTTGAAAGAATTTAGTAGATTTCAAGCATTTTGGAGAGAGTTAATACTCAGGTTTTGAGGATTTTTAGATGTTAAGAGAAGTATTGGATTTTATGTCTCAAGTTCTATTTTCGAGGTTTGTGATTATTTGGAAATTTATGAATTACTTGATTATTTTATAGGTGTTAATCATTATTTGTTCAGCGTAGTCTGGAGAAATTCTAAAAAAGTTAAGAAGTCCAGGTAAGCGGGGTTTATATACTTGGTTTTATATCAAGTGTAGACTGAGGTTTACTTTCTAAAAAACTGTGCATGTTTTGTTATGAAATGAGAACTTCAGAAAAACCAACCTCAGTAAGTTATTTGCATTACTCATGAAGTTTATATGAAAGAAAGAAAAATATTTCTATCATGTATTGTGCAGACATTAACTTAATTTTTATCATGCTGTTTTTTTGAAAATGTGAAAATGAGCGATATTGAAAATCTGAAAATTTGTGCATTGAGTTTATAAGGATGCTCTGACTCTGTTTTATTTATGTAAGGATGATTCTGAAAATATTTTGGAACTATGTGTTATTTTGATGACTCTGAAAACCTTTGGTATGGTATACTAGTTTGTATTTGACTGTCTCTGCTCTACTCTACTCTGCTTTGTTTGGGTTGGTACCAACTTTTCTGTCTCTGAGTGCACCCACTTTGGAAACAAAGTGATTTATTGTGGATTTTCTGTGTGCATACTTGAAGTTCCGAGAACGAACAAGGGAAAGTTTTCACCTCTGTCTCTACCTGGTTTGGCAACCGGGATTAGCAAAACCCTACCACGAGGGTTAAACATGATCTATGCTCTGTAAGATGCTCTATTTTGATATAATGATGATGCTCAGTTTTGTTATGCTAAAGTATTCTGTATTTCATATGATTGAAAAATTATCGCTTTGTTACATTTGAAAATGTGTTTTGATCTGCATGTTAACTCTGAAGAATATTTATTGTTCTGCATACTGAACTTTGTACAATGCTCATATTTGCACTTTGATATATGTTTTTCGTTTACTAAGTTGTGGTTAAACTTGCTCCTTATCTTTGAATATTTTTCAGATGAGTTTGGATATTTCAGCCAATGATCGGATTATGAAGCATTGGGTGAGATGACTTAAGAATTGTTGATTAGGCATAAAGAATTTATATGAATATTGATAAGGTTTAGTAAAAAAGTATTATTTTATTCTAGTGACTTTGCATTTTTGGTATTGATGATATTGAGGAAATAAGTTTTAAGACCCAGCTCTATACAATTTTCAAAACTGTTTCCATAATTATACTGAAGTATGAGAGATAATATTGCAACTTGCCTTGTTTTTTCTCACAGCTCAAGTTTATGTTTAATTTCAAGATTTGGAGAAGCCTGAATGGAGTTGTTCAATGTTAGATGTAAAATCATACGAGAAATTCCAAAATGACTAATGCAAAAAAAAAAAAAAAGGCGGGCATAAATATTAACAGATGTAACTGTTCACCCTGCGGAAATGAAATTGGCCCTGTTTCTTGGCATGCGCAGACAGATGATCCTGTACAAATGGCACAAGTCTTGATTGGAACAAGTAAATATCAAACACATGATCGATTGTATAAAAACAAGAGAAGTTTTAAAAACCTGCACAACCTTTATACCTTTCTAAGGTGATGTTGCAACTTTGAGCCAAAGCTTCAAGTACTGCTGATGCACAGGAGAGCACCGCATGTTTAACAGAGGGAATCCTTTGCTTGGAATGGAGCACTATTGTCCTGCAGAGCACCGACCCAAAACAAGCACAAAAAGGAAATAAGTGTGCTTAGCTATAACACTAGTAAGAAAACTATAAAGTAATCATCATAGATGCAAAAGACTTCTTCACATTGTACTCCTAAACTAAACCAGTGTATTCAAATCAGAAGAGAACCCTGAAAAAAGAAAAAAACCCAGAACCTAAAAGTAAAAACAAAATGTAATACGGAAATGGAAAAACAGGACTTGCCGGGATGTAGTGTCTAAAGCAGCTTTCTGGACAACTTTTTTAATACGACATATGGCCCCGTTTGTATTCTCGCAACTCAAGTCAACTCATTTCAACTCATCTTCATTTCATCATTATATTATTATAATTTTTTTTTATATAAAACACAAATTCCTATACACCTTTTTTAAATCTCAATACACTTTTTTCAAATCTCAAAATAATAATAATATTAAAAAATAAACTAAATTCATCTCATCCCCAAATCCAAACGGAGACATAATGTACAGAATTAGAATGAATCATTCAGACTCCCCCAAATGCCTAAAAACATCATTGAACACAAAGTAGCTTTCTCTTGTGCAGAAAGATTGACTACAATAAAGGCCTGCACCAAAATGTGTGTGTGTGTGTGAGAGAGAGAGAGCTTGTTATAAATATATACAACATATAATAGGAGTCCTAGGAAGATAAAAAACTTGGTGAAAACTACAGAACCAACGAAAACTTACCAACATTGTGTAATCAACAGCAATGTCACCATCAAAAATCTCTCATCTCAAAGTTTTAATGGCTGATGGTAGTCGAAAATTCAGTAGCTTCCAATTGTGAACTGCCTTTAGGTGAGTAGGTAGCTTGACATTTTGTCAACATATATCATCAACCATCGTAACAAGGATCATTAAACAGCCACATCTTAAGCTGTCATTGATAACTTCACCCTTTTTGCCCATCCTATTATACATTTACAAAAATACACGTTTAGCGTAATGCTAATGCATGTTGTGATAAATATTTCAAATATATGCAATACTAGATTCCGATCAATAGCACGTGCTTTTTTTATATATATATTTATAAACATACAATAAATTAGTTTAACTTTAAAGTAATCACATAAATAAATAAAACTAAATTTCTTTTCAGGTCGTGAAGTGTTACTTATGCTACCTATTTATATATATAGCTTTAAAGCCATCACCAATATACTTATCAGCCTAGACTACCCTTGAATATGTCAGGAAATGGCACACAACATTTCTAAAGCCAATGGTCGCAAAGAACTTATGACGCATTGAAAAAAAAACATCTGCGAGTCGTAAAAAGAATATTGCAAACAAGTTACTACATACCTGAGGCCAATCATTCAATTGCTTGTAGTTTTCTATCTGTTCCACCAAATTATTCAAGTTCTGGGGAATGCGAGTCCTTGTCCAATCACAAAAAAACAGTACTCTTCTTAAGAGAGAAGAGTAGAAAACCTCAGTTATTGCCACTGGAAGCTGACGATGTTAAAAACCCCGTCAGGTACTAAGGAAGAACTTCCAAAAGGAAATGTGTAGACAAATGTATCACCGACACAAACCTGCAGCTTTATACGAATTTCAGTAATTGTTTATGAAATAATCAATTCGAGGGAGAAGAGCAATCGACAAAGCATTATGTTTCACTCTGAGATAGTTTTAAAGCAAACCTTAAACAGGAATATACAGGAGAATTAATTAATATAGTTAAAGCTGCACATACCTTTGTCGTCGTGCATCTGTGTTGTAGATCATATAACTGAAATTGGGCACTCTTGCTAGACATGTGGTTTGGTCAAATCAATTTGCGATTAATATAAATTTTGGGGATGTGAGCAATCTTGCGCCATGCTTTTCCTTTTTTGCTCTGCAACTGTTTCTCCAACAAATCACATTTGTCGATCCCTAGAGTATGAATGGAGGCAGGCAACCCTTCTTCTTGCATAAACTTCAACATAGGGCAGGAATTGGTCCACAATTTATCAAGAGAGGTGAGGTGTCGAAGGGCATCATAGTCCAGATATTTCATGTTTGGAAATTTACCCAAGGAAAGATAACGCAAACTAGTGGGAAGTAACCCTGCCTCTGGAAAGTACTCAACATCTGTACAATTGCCTTCGATTTGAATGTACCGAATGGAGGGGAGATTTTGCAATCCCCATCCCCCTCTATTGGCGAAGAGCTTGTCACAGTCTATAATGCGGATACTAACTAGTTTAGAAGGCAAGCCTCCATCAGGGAATGACACAACTTCTGGACAATTCGTTAAAAACAAAGAAGAAAGGGAAGGATAGAGCATGTGCATCCTGTCAGGTAATGACGTCAGACTCTGACAATTACTGACAGAAAAATACCAAAGGTTTGGGGCATGCAATTCAGGTAGTGATGTCAGGCTCTGACAATTTCTGACAAAAAAATCCCAGAGTATTGGGGCATGCAATCCAGGTAGTGACGTCAGACTCTGACAATTCATGACTTTAAATTGTACAAGTTTTGGGGCACGCAATCCTCCATTCGAAAATGATACAAAATTGGGACAGTCTTTAATTTCTATTGATGTCAAAGCCGTTAAATCATGTTGTCGTGACACATTAATAAACTCCAGATTCCCGCATCCATTTAGACTAATGTATTTCAGATTTGGGAATAAACTCAATGGAAGCGACTGTAGAGAATCACAACTATTTTCTAACCACAATGTCTCAAGGGATGAATAGTTGCAGTGCATTGGAAGCTCTATCTTGCTACAATCTTCAATCCCAAGGTTTTTTAATGTAAATGGTAGACCAGAATTGGACAGAGATGCAAGGGAGTGACAACTACTAATTATTAACTTCTCAAGACAACTGTTCAAGTCCATCAATCTCTCCGGTATGGATTGTAGCGCATCAAATTCTCCAATTTTGAGTTTCTGCAATCCCATTGGAAATTCCATGGAGAGAAACTCATTACAATCTCTTAGCTCCAGCTGACGTAGAGTAGCAGCACTTGGAAGTGAATTCACCAACAACGGACATTCTACTATCACAAGTCTTGATAAAGAAGAAGAATGGATGGGCAACTCTTCTATTAACTTGGGGCATTTCACAATCTCAAGCTCTTCAAGATGAGTAAAAGCTTCACCTTCATTTTCGGCATCAAAATCAAACCATTTCTCCAGCTTTGGCATGTCTCCTAACTTCAAAACTTTCAAGGCTCCAAATGGCTTCGTGAAAGAAGAACAACTGCCATAAAAGTCTCGACCCACTGCATCGAGTCCATCAAACTGAAGAATATAAAGGGACTGCAGAGATGTTAGCTGTCCGAGCGGTGGCAAAACACAACAATACTCGCAGTTAATTAGACTGAGAGATGCTATATTAGAAAATGAGTGATGTCCAATCCAATCTGGAAAACTTTTAGCCCCATAGCCGATGATCGAGAGAAGTTTCAAGTTTACATGGGGTTGGAGATTGTCCAATACTGTCTTTTGACTTTCTGAAATATTATTTTCGTCATTCCATTCCAACCTCAGCTCTTCTAGATGCTTTTTATCTTTCAAACTGGCAGCCAAAGCATGTATAGGAGATACAACATTTTGTAGCTTCAAAATATGGAGCTTTCCCCCAAGATTTGTAAGTTCCCCCAACTCTTCTATGCCCCCTCCACTTTGTTTACTAACAATAAATTTAGTCAAAGTTTGAAGATGATGCAAATTACCCAATCGTATTGGCATCTCCTCTATATATGAAGAATGACTAAAATCAAGATGATGCAAATTAATGAGTTTATGAACATCTCTTGGCAATACAGAAAGATATTTACACCACGATATTTTCAAAGTTTGCAAATTGCACAACTTGCATATGGAATCAGGTAGTTTCCTAATTTTAGTCCAAGAAACATCTAAATGCCGAAGATGTTTCATTTTGCCAATAGAATCAGGCAATTCCGTCAAATTTTGAGACTCAGAGAGATTAAGAACTCGTAAGCATGGTAGCATTGGCAGCAAATCATGCACGAGTTCTTTACCTACGATTTTATTGTAACCAAGCATTAGTAGGAATGTACGCAACCCCTTAGCCTTATCAAGCGCCCCTAACTTCTTAGGAGTATCTACAGTTGTTCTGAAAAATGACAGGTGGCGTGTCTTGTGTACAATCTCAAGAGACTTTTCACCCTCATGTCTGAAGGTAAATTGTCCTGACACAAATCTTGCTAGGTCGTTGACAAGATCATGCATTCCAAATTCCAGAGGACTTCCACTCGATTGTTGGAAAAATGATCTTGACACAAGATCAATAAAGTATTCATCACCAATTTGTTCCATTGTTTTGTTTTTCCTTTGTGGCAACAAACCTTCCGCCATCCACAATAAAATCAAATATTCTTTTTCAAAATAATAATCTTGCGGAAATATTGAACAGTAAGCAAAGCAACGTTTAAGATCCAAGGACAAATATTTGTAGCTTAATCTTAGAGAAGGAATAACATCACTCGGCAAATCCCATATTTCGCTCCTCAATATCTTATTCCACTCTCTAACATCCAATACGGACCACAAAAGAGCTCCAATTGTCTTTATCGCCAAGGGTAAGCCATCACACCTTTTCACAATCTGTCTACCAATTACTTCCAGCTCCTGATGAGCATTAGAATTGCCTGAATGAAACGCATGTTTCGAAAATAGTGACCAACAATCTTTTTTTGGTAATTTCGTTAGATCGTGAATCTTTATAGAGCGCATGATTGTTGCAACTCGTTTCTCCCGTGTGGTTACAATAACCCTACTCCCTTCTGCTCCGAATCTAAAGGGATTGCTGAAGGCCTCCCATTCAAGATAATTCTTATTCCAAACATCATCTAAAACAATAAGAAATTTCTTTCCTCTTAGATTCTGCTGCAGTGAAACTTGAAGCCAATTTAGACTCTCACCATCAGTACTGTTAGTTGACAGTCCAAGTTCCTTGAACATTGTTTTTGTCATCTTCAACACATCAAATTCATCAGAAACACAAACCCACGCTTTCAGATCAAAATGTCCCTCCATCCTGTCGTCGTTGTATACAAGTCGAGCAAGGGTTGTCTTACCAAGTCCCCCCATGCCAACAATTGAAATCACACATAACTCATTGCCACTTACATTATCTGCCAGCAACAAATTAATTATTGCTTCCTTATCATCACTCCTACCAAAAATATCAGTTTCTTTAACCAAAGAAGTAGTGGGCGATCTTCTAGATGATTTCACTCCAACGCCTTCTTTCAGACCTATAGCATCTTTCCTTTTTACTAGATCATCCAACGTCTCGAGGACGTCTTTTATTTTTGGTTCTATCTCCCTGACAAAAGGATCACTAAGAAAAGTAGAGAAGGTTTTTCGTACCTTAGTTGACTTAGCATCCAATTTGCATCGCAATACTTCAGTATGAATCTCGTCCAGGATATCTTCTGCATCATAAACGGCATCTTTCAGCTCATGAAGCCACTTTTTCACCATAGGCTTTGTAAATTGCATATCCTCTGCGTCATCGATCACCGCATTCGCAGACAGCAATGCTAGCTCCAGTCTCTTCAAAAGTCTTCCGTCAAGTTTTCGGCTTCGAAAGAAGTCAACAAACTCAGGGGATGCAACTCTTTCAAAGAGTAGTTGGAGGAAGGGGGTGAGAAGTACGCCTGCAACCTCAGCCATGTTTTCTGGGATGAAATAGCAGAAACCGAAGTAAATCAAAGAAGGAAGAGACCGGAAACAGTAGAGCAGACTCAGATGGTAAGGTCCCTTCTCCGCTGAGACGGTGTGCTAAAATACTGATCTATATTGGTCATACAGGAAAATGTGTAGAGGGAAACCCACACGGCTCAAGATATTACTTGGAATGAGAGGCGTTGTGTCAATGGAGATCATCTTATTTCTTTGTGGACCCTTACCATGTGACTGAACAAAGCAATCAAACAACAAAGAAAGTAGAGGAATTAGACGAAACTTGACTTCTTGTTTCTTGTTTGCAATGTTACTTTACAGCCTACCAAACTTGACTTCCGAACAATTAGACGAAACCCAGTTTGTGTTTCTACCGTTGTGGGGTCAGAGCTGTCTACCACTACGTTACTTTTTTTTCTGTTTTTGGAATCAATTAATGAAGTTTCTTCATGTCTAACGCAGCATATGTTATCAGATATTTGTGGGTTCAGGGCTTACCTTTGATATTATGTTAAATTACTCTTATCATAAGAATATAAAATCCAAATGAATGGTAAATTCAAAGGCAAGCGGTATATTAGTATCAATACTGTTCAGGCATACAAACATAAGCAGATAGATAAAAAGAGTGCTATGCTGAAAATTAAAGATCTATAGGAGGGTCCTTCCCGCTGTGGAAGCACAGCAAGTATGACAAGATAGAAATGAGAGAGAGATAACCAAATATTTTTGTAAAGGCTACCCATTGCGTAATTAAATGTACACATTGATTAAAATCTCAATGTATTTTTTTTAATCTCTGAAGGATTTAAGGAAGGATTGAATGTCTCTAGTAATCAATTGGATAGATCAGTCCATTGCTTCTTTTGAATCTTCAACTGCATTCCAAAGTGATTTGGGAGTCCCCAACTATGATTATTTTCTTGACTGCTCGGGATAGGGCCTCCTTGATGCCTCCTAGTAGTGATCGTGCCTCACCTTGATCAGGATTTGTATTCTGAATTGATAAAAATGATTTTCCCATTTTATATGGAGCATTCTATCGAAGTAGTGCTTGATTTGTCTCTTACCGCCACATCAAAGATTCAAAAGTCATGTAATGATGTCCTTTGGGAAGGAGCTTCCCGTTTGAAGGTGTAAAGAGTAATATCTCTAAACCAATTCTCTAATTTCCATAACCGAAGGTTAGACAAATCTTGAGGGATTATTCATTATAGGCGCATGGAAACGGCAGAACAAGCAGACATCTTTTCGAGATTATGAACTGAAAATTGTTATTCATATTCTAACACACCATACATCATATTTTATTCATATATTTTTTAATTTTTACGAAAGATTTGAGATATTAATTATGAATAAAATAATTTAATTAGTCTAAAAAGAATAAACTCGATTTTATATATATATATATATATAGAAACTCCATGTATGAGGGTGATTAATAACAAACTCGAATTGAATGTTCTGTTTTGATTTTTGCAAGTTAAAATAAACGGAATATTGTTCAGAATAGAGAGCTACAGCCCTAACAACATAGGCCTTAATTGTTTAGACTTTATATGAAATACAAACTTTCTTTCGGCCCAGATGAAGACAAAGGGCCTTGATTGTTTGATGGGCCGAAGACAACCAATTTGGTATTCAGCCCATGTTTTTATTCACTTGAGAGAAATAAAAGGACATTCTCACTTTATTGAAGATCCCCTTGAAAAAGAGAGAAAAAGCGCAATGTCGTTCATCATAACAAGAAAATTGTAGGAAAACACTCATTTTCCTCATGGTACTTGGCCAAACTAATATGAAAACTACTCATTTTCAGAAAAGCAATAATAATGTAATTGGACGTTGGAAAACCTAACGATGTGACTTTGAGAGGTACAATGCAAGATTAAAACAAGCAATCGGAAAATGGTAGGTGATAGCCAGAATAGAGAGATCAAACAGTGAAAATCCAGAGGTGCACAAGACGTGTACGTGTAAATATTAATTTGGAGTGTTAGAGACGGACAATTTTCAAAGTTGTCAAGCAACATGAAAAATGAGTTAGAGAGTAAATTGAAAAGGCTAGTTTAAGATGATACCAGTCGTATTGCATTTAGTGTTTACATACCCAGAGTAAGCAATCCCCTTTAAGGTGATGGAAAAGTCACGAATTATCAGCTTATCACAAAGCAACTGAAAGCGAGATAAAAAGAGATTTTTAGTGAAAATATCAGAAGGTTGCGCAATAGTTGAAATGCAAATGTACCTAGCTTGGATGTCTTTGTTGATGATTTTCTTACAGATAAAATGGTAATCCACCTCAATATGCTTAGTTCGGGCATGAAATACTAGATTGCAAAAAAGTGTTAAGGCACTAATATTGTCGACCTAAAGACAAGGAGGTTAGGGGTATGTGAAGTTCTTTAAACAACATTCTCAACCAAAAGATTTTATCTACCGTATGAGTCATTGATTTGTATTTGCTTCACTTGCTAGAACTGGTTACAACTGGTTGCTTATTAGCAGCTTAGTAGATTAAGCATGAGCCAAGATAGATGCAGTAACCTCGCTCTTCTACCAAGTTAGAAAGTATTGAAAAGGCTGGTTTGATCGCGTATCTTTTCTGGCAATGTCATTTTCATTGGGCTCATCCAAGAACATAGGTCTACTATAAGATAAGCTTCACGGGGTTTTGAAGGTCCCCACTATACTTTTAACTAAATGGATGCTATTTATTTAAAGATAAAACGTAAAGAATCCACTTAGTATGATTGTGATGACTGGGTTGGCTAGATGACAGAAACAATATGCCCGCCCCCCTCAGTTATTGACAATATGCAGCTCAATTTCTAAGTTCTTTGTCTTTGTGGTTATTAAAGCTAATTCGGAATAGATATGCGTAAAAGATTAAGCTTGTTACTCTGTTAGGCGAGTTGAAAACAATGAAAAGGACCATGAATTAATTGGGGGTTGTGGGATGGAGTAGTTCTTTGAGGCCACTAACTTAAAAGGCCGGTAAGGCAAGGCAAAAAGAAAAGGAGCGTGCATTAATGGCCTTGTTAGACAATTAAGATCTAGTTTGTTTTTACGAACACTCTAATCATATTTTATCTTAATTCATTTCATCTAACTATTACATTTTTTTTTTATTTGCATGTAAGATAAAATAAACAAATTAAATTTTTAAAATTTTAAAATAAAAATTATATTAAAAAAATAAATTTTAATTATATTTTATTTAATTTTTAACTTCTATTTCATCAAATAAGAAAGGCCTAAGTATAGGCAGTACCAATTTGGACATAGAAGCCAACCCCATTCTCCATTACCAAAAAGGAAAAGACAATGAAAAAGTTAGTTTGGAATGTCTGATGTTAGTCACAGCAAATAGACCTAGATGCATCGAACTACACGCACTTTTAAAAAACCAACCATTGAATAGAAAAGCATATAGAGTAGCACATGGAATCATGTCCAAAAATGGGAAACTACAGAATTGCACTAAAAACCAAGACTTGATGAAGAAAACACACTTTATTGACATGAAAAGAGTTAATTTGCTTCCCTCATTCTTCTAATTTGTCTAATATGTCCAAAGAAACAATAAAAAGAAAAAAGAAAACACATGTTAACGCCCACATCTACATGTTACCCGTAACATTTCTTTCAACGGCCATCGATGGCATTTCTCATCACTTCTATACCATAATCTCTCCTCTCTCTCTAGAGGATTAAATTCATTGTTTCGGCTGAGCTCCACAACTAAAAATACACTGGATATATAGATCATGCACTGTACAGCTTTTCTTCTAATAATGGCATAATTGGGTATACAGATCTTACGGTTCAACACTAAAAGCACCCTATTTTCTCCTGTACACCCACACAATTCATGCCTCACTATTTTATTCTCTTTCACTACAAAAGAGATCGAACCTCTCTTTACTTTCATTATGGCTTCTTGCACTATGGCTGCTGCTCGTTTGAACACGTACACCTTGCGCGGTTATCAGAAAGTGTCTGATATAATAATAACACGGAAAAGAATGAGAAGGTTAAATTTACAATATAATATTAAATGTTGGAATGAATTTTTTTATTTTTTTTTTTTTGAAGATTTGGTGATTACTCATTCAAGAATCTTTGTTGGAATTTACCTGAACTTGTTTTTGAAGGTCTTTAATGTAGTCGACAGCTAATTCTAACATGTCTGCTGTGTTTGTTTGCTGCAGAGAAAAAGTGAAATACATGAGCCCTCCCTAAGGCTGCAATCCTCAAGGAAGAGGAAGAAATGCAAGACAAGTTTGTACCTTGTCCATGTTAGGAACAAGATCTTGTAGTTTCCTCATCCGTTCGCTGATTCGGGTTCTTCTCACCTGAAATTT
Organism: Platycarya longipes; assembly: GCA_036559045.1. NCBI lineage: Eukaryota > Viridiplantae > Streptophyta > Magnoliopsida > Fagales > Juglandaceae > Platycarya > Platycarya longipes. Next base: position 2,692,778 of record CM071801.1, read on the forward strand.
GACAGGAAAATTAAGATGTAGAGAAGTTTTAGCATCATGTAATTGTCTAAATCATCCTTTTTTCCAGATGAAATGACCGAGCAGTTGTTTTCCAAATCCATTTTGTTAATCAAACAAAAGTACCGGGATTGAACCATATATAATAAAAGAGGGCGGCTACAGCCACATAGAGATCCCACAAATTAACGTGATTTCATATGATCCATTGATCTATTTTATAATAAATGTAATTTTACAATCTGACTAACTACATAAAATACATCAGTTTATGAGATTATTTTTATGTAATCCATTTGTGACTGAAATATTTCTCATAATTGAAATAGAAACATTAAACTGATGGGAACTAAATATTACCCTCTCGGCAATGCTTCGTGGGTGAGTGGCAAAGCCACGCTTAGCTCGAATTTTACAAGGAACAGAATCTTGGAACTGCAAGATTTTTTCAATGGCTGCCATCTCTGCTGCAGTTTTTGGCAAGCTCAAATGATGAGCCAAACCAGTCGGAGGACGATTCCCAGACTCCATATTCTGATCGACAACCAAAAACTTCGATTAATTAGGAATGTTAAAGATGGCAAAAAAATGGATCGGATATGAATATACACTACCTGAGTTTCGGACACTTTAAGGTTTGAAAATGTCTTTGCGTCATCATCTCTAACTCTTTTTAGGCCAATGATGTTATCAGACATCAAGGCAGAGTCATCCCAAGAACCAATTGGGAAACCTGTGACATAGTCGTCTCCACGACCTTCACCAAAATTTCCACTCTCTGGATTGTGTGCCACCATATTTTTGTCATCGATTTCGGCGATTGGACTCATTATCCCAGCTGAAGAAGGTGGCCCTGATGAGTAATTCTTTAACCGGCTAGCAGAAGAAAAAGGTGCTTCTTCATTAGTGCTCCTAGTTGTTCCAAACTTTCCAGTCCCTCTCATTGCAGCAAAGCCTGCAAATTGCCAATAATTGCTTATCACCTTTCTGAAATTGTAATCTCTAAAATTTTACATGAGAAAAACCAATAACACTTTTGGATCAGAAATCAAGCTTAAGCAACATGATCTATTATCCAATAAGTTATTTTACCCAAAAGCAATAACTAAAGCAGAAACGTTTATAAAACTAAACATAGCACTAAAAAAACTGTTCAAAATCTTTTTGCAAAGCAAAATATAAGTACATAAAAAAACAAAAAGAAATGAAAAGAAAAGAAAAAAGGGTTAGCATTAGTAATGACTTGCTGCAAGTATTTTCTTTTTATGTCCTCTCATATTTTGCCAAGAACCAAACAATAAATAGGAAAATACAACAGATACGTACTGTTTTCAACATTGATGTTGGAGAAAGATCCGACCGGCAAGCTACTATGCCGGACAAGAGTTGAATTATTACCAACACCAGTCTTCATCTGAGGCAAAATTCGATCTATTCCCATGGGATAAGACCCAGTTTCCACACTTGAAATTAAGCCTTGATTCGGCAAAGGCTGCCCTGATGATGGGCTTTGATAAAAATTCTGAGAAGCAGAAACATAATTGTTCACTGGTGGTGCTATAAACTGTGGTAACTGCTGCCTATTTGCCTCTTTTGCCTCTACTTCTGATGCATCTTCATCTGTTCCACCACTGGTCATGAAACGAGCGAAAATTCGCTCTGTTTCGGGACTCGAAGGCCGGTTAAAGAATTGTTCGCAAAATTCTCTGTCAATGATGTTCGAGAAATACGAGCTTGGGGCCGAACGGTACCTCGTCAAGCCGGAGTTGTTCATCTGGTTTTGGTGATGTTGGTTTTGATTATTATGAAAATTATGGTGCTGTCGTTGAAGATCTGACTCCATCTTCCTCAGTTTTTCTTCAATTTTCTTCCATAAATCAAACAAAAAGCTTATAAAACCAGAAATACTCCCATAAATCACCAACAAGAACAGAGTTTGGATCCGTTTTGTTCCTAACAAAAAGTACTTCCCATCAAGCTTTCTGAAAAATTTGCTGCTAATTCGAGTGGATCTAACACCAAATATTAAACCCAAATCAATATAGTCTGCTCGGAAGGAGAACACACTGATATTAAAGTAGCTTTTAGAAATAGAGGAAACATGATAATAAAGTTACTAACTTTTTCCTCATAAACACCAACCGCCATTAAATCTGATGATAACCCAGTTTTCCATTTGTGAATCTGAACCACTCAGCTGAAGAAAATAACGTTAAAAATAAAAGCAGCTGAAAATGAAAAGAAGAAAATATCAGATTGGAACAAAGGCGAAGAAGAAAGGCAAAATCTCTTTCCTCTCTCTTTCTAAAATCTCTCTGTATAGAAGTGATGAAGTGGTGCTGGGAGTGGAGGTGGTGGTGATGATGCCTGTGAGTGTGGAGAGAGAAAGTGCAAACCACAAAAAAACATTTTCTTACCTCTTCCGTGAGTTGGGCCAATGAGAACTGAACAGAGGAAAGAAATCCTAGATTTGCTATGTTTGTTTTGGTTTGACAATAATGTCCTTCGTAGTTGAACATTATTTCTTTCTAGCTATAGGTAGAGAGACAATGGCTCGATCATTTACGCGTCAGCAACATGTGAATGGGTTTGGGCGTCAACATAAATTAATCCTACTTTTAGAAAGTAATGCTACGTTTTGATAAATGGCGCATCCACGTTTGGAAATGACTTTTGGATAGCGAGGAAGACATAGTTTTGAATAAATTGGTTTAAGTAATCTCATTTTATTTTATATTTTTAATTTATTTTAATTATTTATTTCAAATTTCAATTTATTTTAATTATTTATTTTATTATTATTTATAATTCATCTTATTTTATCTCTAAATTAAAACGAATCCATTTGAAATAATTTATAAATAATAATAATAATAAAATTTTAATTAAAATGATGTTATTATATAAATAATATTATATGTAATCTTAAAATGTAAAAATATCATATAATTATTTTAAAAAATGTCATATATAAATTTTACATTTACTTATTTTTTTAAAAATAATTATATAATAATTATATATTCTACTATTGAAATATCATTTCTCTCTATTTTTTCTTTATCCCTAAACGAGCGCTTAGTCTTAGATACCGACACCCATGTGAAACCGATGGTCTGAGGCTGCTCTTTGGCCATACTTCCGGTTTTTTCTTCCTATATTTTTATTTACTGCTTGTAATTGAAGAACTACTTCTAAAGTTTGCAACTTTTCTTATGAATATTTTTAATAATTTATTTTAAATTTACCATCTCAGTTCGATAAATTGACTAGTTCAATTTAGATGACTAAATATCAATTATAAGATTGATGATGATAAAATTGAGAATAAAAATCAATATTTTTCCTTTCCCTTAATAAATCATGATTTTCAATTGTTCCATTCTGTCAATTCCCAATTTTTTAATCTTTCAGATAGGTTGGTGAAACTTTCTCTATTTTTTTTTTATTCGCTACAATTTTAAGGTATGTAAATTTTATATCTATTACAGCACATATCCAACACCCATAATTCTAGCAATTTCACAAATTTTGTAATTAGACAATTATACAAATTTTTGATTTTATTTGTACAATCAACATTTATTTCTTTTCATGTAAGGCAAGGCCATATGTAGCTATATATTTCCACACGAAATCAATGAGAAAGTACGTCAAAACATTCAACCAAATTGTTTTTTAACCTAGCTTCACTGGTGATAACTTCCCCGAATGGCAACATGCCCTTCGCCGAGCCCTCAACGTTAAAAACAAATTATGTTTTGTTTATGACACTTTCAATGCCCCACCCACCACTTCACCCGATTGTGCCCAATAAAGCCGCACTAAGGACAAGGTCCTCACTTGGATCCCCAACACAATTACCCCCTCTCTTACAACTTCTTTGGACTACCATGATGACCCACTTGCTGTCTGGCTTGATCTTGAGTCTCGATTTTGCCATGGCAACAACGCTCACCTCTTTTATCTCAAAAGAGAAATTTCCAAATTACATCAAAATCAATCATCCATACCAGATTATTACAATAGCATTAAACAATTATGGGATGAATTAGGTAATATTCAAACCCCAACTGATGTTTCCACTTTGGAGAAGAGAGTTGAGGATGAATGAGTGTTCCGATTCCTCTTGGGACTCCACGATTCGTTCGCCGCTCTCTGATCTCGAATTCTTACCACTGATCATCTCCCGCCCCTGAACAAAGTGTTTTCTATTCTATTTCAAGAAGAATAGCAAAGGCTTCTTCATGTCTCACGCACCCCATCGAAAAATGTTTCCCACACCGCTTGGAGTTCTCATCATGACCGGCCACCTCTCAAGTGCACCGAATGTGGCAAAGAGGGGCATTTGTGCAATCGTCGCTAGCTGATAATCGGCTACCCCCTGGACGCGAACCTCGCAATCACTGCAAGTTGTTACTGCTCAGAAAACCACCTTATGTAATTGTCCATCTTGCAGAATCTTCCTCCAGTCCAATGCCAGGCCTCTCGCCGGAGAGCTAATCAACAGCTCATGAACCTCTTGAAAAATCCCTCCCCAAACCCTAACTTTGTTGGTAACTCCTTCTCAACTCTCTCATTTTTTTATCCTCAAATTGATTGGATTATCGACAGTGGCGTCAGTGATCATATGAGCCACTATTGATCATCCTTCTTGGAGCTCCGATTGCCATTTCAAGCCGCACGATTCGACTACCCACAAGAAACATGGTCCTCGTTGAAGGAATTGGCACAATTCGCCTATCTAATACCCTAACCCTCTATAATGTCCTTTATGTCCCTTAGTTTAATTATGATCTCTTTTCTATCCCTCAACTCACTTGCACTTTATCTTGCATTGTTTTTTTCTCATCCACCAAGTGTTTTTTTCAAGACTTTCAATTGAAGAGGCTGATTGGAGCGGGTGAAATTTGCAATGAGTTCTACATCTTTTGGCCACAAAAATCCGCTGCCTTCTCCTTGCACAATCTTGACAATAAGACTCTATGGTATCAACGTCTAGATCACCCTTTCAGTTATTTTATTCCTACAATTTTTTATAGTCCTTGTATTATTTCGTATTGTGATATTTGTGCTCATATTAAACACACCCACTTATCCTTTCTCACTCATGCTAATAAAAGTACGATTCCTTTTAATCGACTTTATTATGATATTTGGGGTGGATACTCTACTACTTCCATCTGTGGCACACACTATTTCTTGACAATTGTTGATGATTTTTCACGCACTACCTGGATTTGTTTAATGCATTTGAAATTAGAAACTTTTAACCACTTAATGCATTTCTTCGCCATTGTTAAAAATCATTTTTTTCCAATATCAAAATCATTCGTACTGATAATGGCCAAAAATTTCTCTCTCAAAATATCCAAAACTATTTTCATACTCACAGCATTATTCATGAACGTACTTGTGCTGAAACTTATCAACAAAATGGTGTTGTGAAGCGTAAACATCGTCACCTTTACCTCTACAATCTTGCTCGCAGTCTTCGCTTTCAAACACATTTACCTCTACATTTTTTAGGCGTCTTACTGCTGCTTACCTCATCAATAGAACTCCTAGCAAATCTATTCAAAATCAAACTCCTTTTCAATTGCTCATTAACACTCTACCCAACTATAATCACCTCTGGGTATTTGGTTGCCTTTGTTACACTCAAACTCTTATCGTCCACTGAGACAAATTTTCACCTCGTGCCTCTCGCTGCGTTTTTCTTGTTTACCCAAACAACCAAAAAGCATACAAGTTATACAATCTAGACACACATACCATTTTCTACCCCCCGCGACGTCAGCTTTCATGAAAATCAATTTCCATTCCAAAATCATATTCCTTCCAATACTCTTAATACCACCATCCTTCATTTACTTGTCCAAAAAAATACTTCCACTTCCATAACCCCACTTCAAATTCTACTCCTCTTGATTCTACTCCTCTCGATCCTACCTTTCCCAGTTCTCGATCATGATGCACTATCACTCGACCAGCATATCTACTTGATTATGTTTGTCCCACCGTTGTTACGGTGTCCATTGTTACTTCAATTGCTACACAGGCCTCAGGTACTTGTCACCCCTTATTTTTTTTTTTTTTCATACTCTCGTTTTTCTTCTGACCATTTTTCTTTCTTAACTGCTCTTACTACCTCTGTTGATCCTACCTGTTACTCAAAAGCTAATCACCACCCTCACTGGCATAAAGCTATGGCCTCTGAACTTCGTGCTCCAAAAGAAAACTCCACTTGGACATTAAAATCTCTCCCACCTGGAAAACAACCCATCCGTTGCAAATGGATCTTCAAGACCAAACTTCGAGAAAATGGTAACATTGAGCGTCACAAAACTTGACTTATGGCAAAAGGATACACTTAAGTTGAAAACATTGACTATCACGAAACATTTATTCTAGCTGCCAAAATGACCACAGTTCGTTGTGTTCTTGCAATTGCTATTGCAAAACAGTGGATTATTCACCAAATGGATGTTCACAATGCATTCTTGCATGGCGATCTTGATGAAGAATTTTACATGAAACTACCACCCGATTATTGTCTTAAGGGGGAAACATGCATTTACCGCTTTCGAAAGTCTCTCTACGGCCTCAAGCAGGCTTCCCGAAATTTATTTTTTAAACTAACGTCTGTTCTTCTTACTATAGGTTTTATTCAATCGTAAGCCAATCACTCTCTCTTCACAATAATTACTACCATCAATGTTACCATTGTGTTTGTTTATGTTGATAACATCTTGGTCATTGGCAATAATCTTCCTTAGGTTACTCACTTCAAGTCTGTTATTTTTACTTGCTTCAAAACCAAGGATCTCGGCCCTCTCAAGTACTTTCTTGGACTTGAAGTTGTTCGCTCGCCGTCAAGCATTTTTCTCAATCAGCAAAAATATGCACTGGACATTCTTGTTAATAGCGGACTACTTGGCTCTCGCCCGGCTTCCTTTCTTATGGAATAGAATCTAAGACTCAGCAACACTGATGGCGACCTTCTCTCTAATCCCGACCCTTGTTGACGGTTAGTTGAGCGCCTCATTTATCTCACCATCACCAGACCCGACATTATTTTTGCAGTGAACATTCTCAGCTAATTCATGCATAAACCTCAGCTTCTGCATATGACAGCTGTCACACGGGTTTTTCTCTACATCAAAGGCACTCCATGTAAAGGCATCTTCTTCCCTTCCTCCAATGATCTGGATGTTCGTGCTTATACTAGTTCAGATTGTGCTAGTTGTCTTATCACTCGACGCTCTACCACTGGCTTCTTCATCACTCTTAGTTCTAATCTCATTTCTTGGCACACTAAGAAACAAACCACAGTTGCTCATTCCTCTACGGAAGCTGAATATCGCGCCATGACCGTCACTACATGTAAACTAGTTTGGATACAACAATTACTTCTTGATCTCAGCATTTCTCACAAAGACCCAATGACTTTCTATTGTGACAATCAATCTGCTCTCTACATTGCTCAAAATTTAGATTTTCACGAATGTACTAAACACCTTGAAATTGACTGTCACATTGTTCGTGACAAGCTTTACTTTGGTCTTTTCACAACAGCTCATCTCCCATCTTCTAAGCAGGTTGCCGACATCTTTACCAAAATTTTGGGTTCTGACCTCTTCCATTATTTATCTCGCAAGTTAAGCATTACGGATCTCTATGCACCAACTTGAGGGAGAGTATTACAGCACATATACAGCACCCATGATTCTAGCAAACCCACAAATTTTGTAATTAGACAATTACACAAATCTTTGATTTTATTTGTACAATCAACATTTATTTCTTTCCATGTAAGCCAAGACCATGTATAGCTATATATTTTCACACGAAATAAATGAGAAAGTATGTCAGAATATTCAACTAAATTATTTTTTAACAATATCTTTTTATTCAAAAGTAGAATTTTTCATTAAAAAATAATATTTTTATATGAATTTTAGATTTATCTACTTTTCAAAAAATAATATACCACACTTGCACGTTTTAAAACGACAAAAATCATTTCTCATCATTTTATCTATATTAGTTGTTTTGATTTCTCTTTTATCTGTTATGGTTTTGGTTGTTGATTTGTTTGTTTCTTGGACCAAGTTTATTGTTCTGATTTTGTTGGAGGAATTTGTTTGTGTTTTGGCTGTTGATCTATCAGATTTTTCATTGTTCATGATCAATATGCTAATGAAGTTTGAATTGTGTCTTCATAGTGCATGATCATGCTATTGAAGACATTCGCCCTCAGTGTTGCAACACATCTATTTTTTATTGTGAATAAGTCTGAGTGCATATTTGGATATTATAAATTTTATTTTTGTATTTAATGCAATTTATTTTATATGGACAGTCCAAGCTAATGATGATAAAGTGAAATTTTCATTTGTTTGAAAAGCTTAAGGGAATAAAAAGATATATATTTAATCATTTATTTTATATAAAGATATTCTCATTCATTATATAGAGTCAGAGTTTGACATATATCTCTATTTTAATATTATATAAAATCATCATTATTTCTATTATTTTAAAAAATTGAGCCAGCAAAAAGCTGATCAGTTAAGTTTTATTGTTTAATTTATATATTAATATATAATAGTGATATTGACACTTAATAAATTAGTGATAATATTAATAAGTAAACCTGTTGATTATCAAACTTGATATACAGGAGTGCCCTTCACGACCATTGATCTACATGTGAGTTTTTTTGTGAAGATCTTTGCCTTTAAGCAAAATCAATTAATTTATTTTAAAAAAAAAAAAGCAAAATCAATTAAACCACAATAGTTATTTCGTGGGGACAAACTGGACTTTCAACACACTGCCTGCCGTGCCACCAACCTAAGGGGAAATATAGATAAATAAATAATCTCCATCAGTCTTGGAGATAGATAGGAGACAAAAATATTATTTTTATTCATTTATTTATCTATATATGCTTGGAATTTAATTTGATGGGGGTAAGAAAAACAAAACAAAGAATAATTTCTTTTGCTACTGTAGTGGGGGACCTGTGGTGCACGCGGAGGTTTATAGGCGTTTTGGGTTATTATATTTTTTTGGTAATGATACAGATAGACACTCTTCTACTAAAATACAAAAACCATCCATTTTTTAACCATGTTAAAAAAATATAATTTTAAGGGCTAATTTGTCTCATTATTATCATTAATACTCTAAATTATATAGAATATATCATCTTCAACTCAACGATGCACTAATCCTTTGAATTAGAACCAACGGATATTATCTCTTGAGAACAACATTTTCTTTCAAACCTTTCAACCAACCTTTCAACGATGCCAAGATTATTTAAATATAAATATGTACGTAAATCTTCTTTATTGTGTAAATAAGATTATTACTTCAATATAAAATTTTAACTCCTTTGATTAAAAAAATAAGTAGCTAAATGACAATATGCACGTGGCTAAAGGGTGGGAAATTTAAATGATGAACGTAGCTTGAATGAAAGTGGTACACAAAACAACGTGCTTTTTATTTTTATTTTTCCCCAAAACTCTTCATTTAAGGTTTCTTAAAAGTGATTTATAGCCTTAAAAAGTGGTAATGCACGTGTAATCAAAATTAAATCATAGCTTTAGTTGACCATAAAAAAAAAGGAGGGGCTTGGGGGATGAAAATGGCAGCAACTTAAACCAATTAGAATCTCTAGATGTGATTGACATCTTAATTAACTAAGTTTTCAGACCCTTTTCATTAATTAATTATCACTAAATGACAACCCCATTGAGTGGATATTAAGCACTTCCATATAAAATTGGAGATAACGATGTATAAGTTTCTGCTTGCTTTATTCTCGTTATGCCACATTTTAAAATATGATGAAGTTAGGGCCCCATTCACTATATACAAAATATGTCATTTTCTTAAGCCCCTCTCTTTTTATCTGATAAAAGTTAGTGATCTCCACTTTTATCACTTTTTTTTTAGGTGAAATATAGTTTTCACAAAAAGATTGCAACAAAAGTAATTAGCAATAATACATATTCTAGCTTATGACAAATATTTAATTCACTATTCCTAGTCTTAAGTCTTAATGATGTGAACATATCAAATATCCCATTAGGGGTTCTTGTCATGCTCTTGTTGGTTAATTAGCTAACTAGGGACCCTTTCATGATGAGATTTCTGAATTCTAATTATGATATAGTATTGTTTTTCTTAGATTTGAAATGATTTATTTTAGAGACGTCTCGAACACAAAAATTAGCTGGTTCTTCTCAAAATGTGTTGAGGTGCAATTGTAAATTAAATATCTAAGAATAAAGTACTAGATATTAAATTTCGGTGTGGGTGAAAGAGAAAAGTTAAATCTAAGCTAAATTTAAATATTAAATGAGATCTTACAATAAGAAAAATGAAAGATGCTCAGTTAGTGAGACTATGGGAATAAGCTTCACCATCGAGATGGAAACAAAGTCAACAACCTTCTTTTATAGAAAAAACTATTTTTCTCTAATTTTAAGAAATTGAAACGAGATGCACATATAAGCACAAGGTTTGTTCCTGAACAAATAATTTCCCATATGAATTTTTTACTCATATATATATATATATATATGTATATAAATATATACTTTATCCTATCAAAAAATATACACTCTATCACTATGTTTTAATAAGATTTGGTGCGGATGTTATGTTTGAATGTTGAGAGTGTTTGTGAATAATAATAAAAAGTAAGTAAAAAGTAATAATATAATATTAAATAATAATACAAAAATAAGAAATAAAAATAGGTAAAAATAATAATAAAATAATAAAATAATAATAATAAATATCTAAAAGTATTTAAAAATTGTCTGTTTCCAAACCTAGTCTCAGATTCAACACTATTTGAGGGGGTTCATGCAAGTATGATCCCTTTTTCACTTTGTGTCAGACCATTCAGACTTATCAAGTTTTGTTTTATTTTTTCAATTTGGTATTTGATTAATCAGTTCAAATCTGACGTCAATGATCTTCACCGTATTTCAATTGATAATTTAACAATAATAAATGATGATCTTCTCACTGGGAATATCACATGTATGGGCCCCAAATTATTATAAAATGATAATATTCACTCTCTTTTGAAATCTAACATCATGATTGTCACGTCACTTATTTTTATATTGATCTTAACATTTGTTTTTTCTCTTTTTTATATAGCTGGAAATTAGAATATATAAACTTCTTTAATTTGTGGTGAAAGTGTAAAACTTCTAGTATTAGAATGGTGCCTTTTTTTAGTCACAAATTGCAACTTTCGTAACAAAAAAATGGTTCATTCTTGACCCATAATTGATCCAAACATCACTTTAATGGATTACCATTCTACAGCATATGCAATTTTGGTGTTCAAAGCTTTTATAGGATGGATTTGGCATGGTTTGTTTTGATAGACGAGGTAAGATAAATTAAGATAAAAACTTTTAAAAAATATATTGTTATAAATTTTTTTAATATTAGTTTTATTTTAAGATTTAAAAAAATTGTTTTAGAATTTAAAATAATTAAATTATTTATTTTATTTTATATAAAAATTAAAATATATATATATAATAATAAATTTTAGATAAAATATGATGATATGATATGATATAATTTAAAGTAAGCCGTATGCTATTTCTTTTTCCATTTATGGGAAGGGATGTTTATTGGTGCAATTTTGATCCATAATTGTCGACTTTTTGGGTGTAGGATTTATAGGCGATAGGTTATAAAATTTATAAAATTATAGGGACCAATTGACAGCTTCCGCTTGACGTTATTCGTAAGATTTATTGGTAGTCTCATTTATGATAGAAGAGTACGGTGAATCTTACCTTTTCCATTTGACACATCCTTTCACTTGAGTGATTACATTGGAAAATTATTATACTTAGAAAACTATTATAAATATAAAAAAAATTACATAAAATAAATTTATAAATTAGCCTAATTTTGTAAATTTATTAGATTTATTAATTTATAATAAAAATAATTTTATAATCTGAGATATTATATTAAAATATATTAATTTATAATTTTATTTTTATATAATTATTTTATAAGTAAACTATCTTTCTTGTTGTCATAAATAGGAATAAATGACATATATCAACTTCTCTACCTTTGGGACCTCATCACTAACCCCACACCATTTAAGTTTTAGAAAACCGAGCTAGACATCAGGGCTGAAGCACTTCAAGTCTCCATTGCCTGATTTGAATTGACCTGAAAATGACATTACAATACAGTTAAAACCCACAATTTTCATTTTTTTCCTTAATCCCAAAAGACTGGAGGTGAGCCCAACCACAATACTTCTTGCATTCACCCAAATATTTAAAACACATATTTATGAAAAACTTAGATTTTTATAAAGGATTATATATGATTGAGTAATATTATATATAGAGTTGTGAAGTTGTAAGTAGTATGCAGTTACTTTAAAAAAAAAAGATCTACCGTTAAAAAATTAACTTTTTTTCATATGAATTTCATATATATTCACTTTTCTTCTAAATAACTATACACCATTTATAAATTCACGATTATATCTATTATTTTTTTATATGATTTGCAAGGCATCGTGCCATTTTCAAGTGGTAATGTCAGGAATTTTACTTAAAAACAAAGCAAGCAATCTCACGAAGATCTTAGTTTTTTTTTAATTATTAATTATTGTTTTTTTTTTGTTCTAGGCTCTTGGTAGACTTGGATGTCAAATGGATGGATCCCTTTCTTTCTTTTTAATAGATACGTCATACTCATGCAGTCTTTCTCACGACCTAATTATCACTAAGCTTATCTAATTTTCTTACCAAAATGAACAGCTATATCATCACATTAAAGTACATGATGTTCGCTGAAACATTATATTCTTTCTCTATTAGCATCTATATTGACTTTTATGCATGATTACAAAGACTTACGAATTTTAAACAAAAACTTTAAGCTATATTTTAGAGTTTTAGAAAAATAAGAGATATTAATTAATGTAATAATGGTTTATACTTTGGTCTAGAACATTTACACATTATAGGCTTATAAAATCTTTAGCCCCATTAATGAGAAATATTAATTTTCCTTGAGGAGTACGGAAGTTGAAAATTTAATGGAAAGCCTTTTTAGGTATTGACTTTGTAAATTCAATTATTTCGGTGTTAGGGCCCACAAAAAAAAAAAAGCCAAAACAAATTCATGATATTCCTCCATGATTGAATTGGGATGCATTCCTTCTGAATATGGCTTTTGAGATAATGAGATGTTGTCCTGGGATACCCCATAACTTGGGGGAATTCAATGAGTTCATCCCAACCAATTCTTGATCCATTAACCAAAAACAGAATAATAATTGAACTAAAGCTGTAATTTGGGTTATTTCCTCACTCCCAACTTAGGAAAAAGTTAATAACCAGCTTATACTTGGGATAAGTTTAACCAGTAGATATAAAAACACAAAAAGGCATGGCAATTTCTTTTATTTTTCTGGGATTGAAGATTTGGTACCAAGAGAAATGACCTGGAGATTGTTGGTTTGCACATTTTGGGTGGGAGAGAATCTCAATGCTATACTATTTTGATGATAAATAATTTGTACAAAATTCAAATAGACAAGTTTGGAACAAGTCTTTGATAAAAAAAAATAAATAAATAAAGCCCCACTTAAAAAAAAAAATTAACTATTTTCATAGTGAGACCCACCCTTTTGAAAACCATGCCTTTCGAGCTAAACGACCGCAATGCCCGTCTTCAAAATCAAAAGAGAAATTGGCTTGTTGGAAAGAAAGATGGAGTGCGATCCGACCCACGCAAAACTTGTCTATTTGAGGCTTGTATTCAATATTATTCTTATTTTGATACTTAAATTGTATCCCATTATGCATTCCTTATCAGCACCCTACATTTGAGGAAATAGAAAAGGGGAACACGCATCCATCGCAAACTTTAAGCTAAACTCTTTTTTTCTCTGAAGACTTTAAGCTAAACTCTTAAAGGAAGAGATTGTTGAATTAAATAAGCATGACATGGATCCTCATGGAAGTTTCACGTCCACGACTCCACACGCTATCGTGCGGATCTTCTTTTTTTTTTTCCTTCTGTTTTTTGGTATTTTGTCCCACCTCCTTTATGCGACGACTTTTCCACAGAAGCGGGGTCTAAATTAGGTGCCATAAACATATAACAAGAAGTTCGAAAGTTAGGTGTTCACATGTGCAAATTAGTGTTCTACATTTCTCTTTCTTGCAAGTGTTAAAATGTATGAAAAGGAGCCAAATTCAAGTGGATCTACACTTTATAAGCCACTTGTTACAAACTTACATGCTAGGACTCATATCTCTAATCTAAAATATCTCTAATCTAAATACTTCTTCTTCTTCTTCTTTTTCTTTAATGTAGGAAAATCTCTCCAAGACAAGATCCTTCGGATCCACTCCTATAGAGTAAACCCCAATTTCGTGCATCGCATCCTCGAAAGTTTTCCTACGCTAAACTGGTTAAATTGCTGGCTTTTTACAAGGGAATGTGGCCTCTAAGGATTGTTTGCACCCATGAGGTGTTAATCCTTGAACTTTAAAGGGAGTGATACCCCAAAACCAAGGCCTTCACCACTTGGCCAACCCTTGTGGGTTAAAAGATCTAAATATTTCTAAACACCTTTTATCTAAATGGGGCGTTGCATGAAAAAATTCTAAGAGCCTTTGAGCTCAAGAGGAAACTGATTTCAGATTTCAACCCTAATATACCAATAGACTGACTTATCTTAGACTGAAAGCTCAAGCGAAGCAGTGTTTCTGGCTTCAAGGACAGAACAACTGTGCAGTAAAAATCATATCTATTCAATTCATTTAAATTGTCACTTTTGATCAAAACAAGAAGAAGACGAACAACAACAATTACTCTAACCTGACAAGAACATGCACTTAGGAAATGTTCGTTTATATTAGCACTCGACTGAAAGCTATCAGTACTGCAACTAATCCCTAATAAAAGGAAAAGGGAACACAAAATAAGAACAGACAGGACATTCAGCACTTTCAAAAGTTTATAGCACATAAAATTGTCATCATTATACCTAAATGTTCTGACATTTCTTTGTAGGTAATAGGTATCAATCGCTCACGATAGTATAGTAGCTCTAACTGCTCTACACCTTCCTAATTGATCAATGGATAACAGGCTTAAGGGGATGAGCCCTCAGTTTCGATAAATCAAGACTAGAATCAAGCTCTTCATCCAGCTCCCCAACAATACTTCTGCAAGAATCAAGGCATATAGGTTATGATATTGCATGTACTAAAAATGTCAAAGGACATAAATCCTCACACTTTTCCCCGCCGGATGAAACAAAGTTAAAAGGTATTACATGTTGTCACCCCTTATTATGTACAAACCCAGCACAAGCTGTTGAACACCTTCCTGTGGATCAGACGCCAGAGTCAAGTTACTTAGCGGAGTGAAATTCCACTATCACAGGCAAAATAACCAAAAATTAAACCATTCAGCACTCTTACCACAACCCCCCACCCCAAAAAGATAAAATATGGCGGCATCAAGACAAGGGTGATTTCACAGAGAGACGCTGAAATCTTCTGGGGGAAGCTAATAAATGCTCCAGTAGGCCAAATGTTTATAAAGTTGGGAGAAGTCAGACTTAGAATTATATTGGTTCACAAATTCACCACCAATTGCACATGCACCAAAAATGAGAAAGAACCTGAGTCATGCCTAGCTAAGGGTACAAACCTTTGTGGAGTAGACACGTTCGTGAGATTCATCAAGGATAATATTTGTAGCCTGGTCAAAGCCTTTTAGAACTCCCTGAATTGAAAACCAAACTTGTTAATACAATTATTGCCTCATTCATATGATCTAGCTGGTCCACTGAGCTAATATCATGTAACATACCACTATATTGCGGCCATCATTTGTGATAACTGATATAGTTTCTGCACAGACAAAATGACTAGGGAGTAAATATTTAAAGAAAAAAGGAAGTAAGGCAAAGAAACACTGAGAACTAACAACCCCAAAGTTAAACTTACTTTTTCCCACCATAAATATAAACCAAAGTTTTCAGGCTTGCTCTGAATCATACCTATAGGGGGAAGAGGGATTCAAATGATGCCCCGAAGTTTATGATTACCCATAGAAGTTTATGATTGAGTCCTAATAGGCAAAAACTTCACAAGTCAAGGCACACCACCTGCTGTGCTCGATGTGCATTGACTCTTGAGAGATGAACTAGATGGAATACTACGATCATTTCTGTTTCATTTATATTTAGCTTATTTTTTTTGTAACTCAGTCAACCAAACTTCCTAGATTGAATGCATTGCATAGTCTACTAAATCTTTGAACAATCTTAATGTCATTTAAATAATGTCTTTTCTTTCCCAACAAGACACAAAATGCTTGCACTCGTTACTAAAAATTTGAACCAGAAGTAATCATCATGTTCATTTCTGTTTCTTTTATTTAATTGATGTCATATCTTTAATGTTAACCAATAATACTGTAACAAAGAATGCTCCACATACTCTGGTACATCATCGAGCAATCTTGAAGTGATTTAAATTCTTTTTCTTCTCACAACAAATCTTCAATTAGGATACAACGTTTAACACATTAATACATTCTACAATTTACTCATTGAATTCCCTCACCTCCACTATTTTTAAACAAACAAAAGGAAAACACTCTGACTATTACTCTTTTGTAATCAATCATATATGTTGTATAAGAAATGCATATGGAAACCTCAAACTGCTACAGACATATCTCTTGCAGGAGAAGTTTTCACAAAATCTTCTACTCCATAGTTACACAACTTTTTTGTTATGGGAAAAAAAACAAAAGTCGTCATTTGAAAAGCTTACACCTCAATGCACCTAGGCTTGTGCCTTGTACAAAAAGTGACAAAACACCTTGCCTACAGGTTAATAAATACATGAAACATAAAAGAATGGAAAGGGTTAGTCAAGTATTTGCATACGATCTACAAGTGATTCAAGTCCAGGGCCACCACTTGACATATTTGAGTTCCCAAATGGATATGTCCGAGATCCGCACACAAGATTGTTTATAAACCAAATTTCCTGCCAAAATAGAAAGGACATGAGTTTTTCAAGGGCAATATACAGAGAAGTAAGGAAACCTGATACATGGCAAACATTTTGTTGTTGATTTATACATGAGGACATTCTTATAAAAAAACCAATCAAAAATTCATATACAAGGACGTTTCTTTGTACTTTATGCATTCCTCCTTTTTATTCTTTTATGACATCACAAACAAAGCATTAGGCGGCCAAAGGAGAGTGAGGGTGAGATTCAAATTGGCAAAAACAAGACAATCAACTAAGCCACAAATAAGCACACGATATATTTGTTTAATAAATAAAAAATGAAATCATCTTACATCAACTAGAAAGGGTAAAAAACAAAACTGGATACGATTACCATCTGTATAGAATAATCACTTATCTGTCATTTTAAGATCTCTTAAAAGCATAGTGGAGTCTTAAAATTATCATGAGATGTCCAATTGCAAAAACGAAAAATTCAAATACAAAATTCCAACCTTTATATACCCATAGATTTACAAGTCCATCTGGTGATGTTAGTATTGGGTAGGTTTGGATGTTGAGAAGTGTTGAGAAGAGTTGTGAATAGTAATAAAAAGTAGGTGAAAAGTAAAAATAAAATATTAAATAGTAGTAAAAAAGTAATGAAGAGTAATAAAAATAATAAAAGTAGGTGAAAAGTAATAACAAAGTAATGAATAGTAGTGAAGTATTTGAGAAGACTTGAAATACTCTCCGGTTGCCAAACGCAACCTAAATACTTCATTTTCTCTAATTCAAAATACAGAATAAATCAGGCCAAAAGGCTGAAACTTTAGGAAAGGATGATTGCACCAAACCATGCCCAATGTTGGTAAAGGCGCACATAAGCACAAAGCACCAAGAGGCCAAAGCTGCTAAGCACATTTACAAAAAGTGTGCTTTCTTAGTGAGCTTAGAGCACAAAAGCAGCAGTTTTTACTTCTTTGAAAAAAATATAAACCATCTGTGTTAACTATTATTACTCATCTGGACCTTTTTTATGTGGTCAATGCGTAAATTTTGACACTTCAGAATTTCATTTTATTGCATATGTTAGCATTGAACACAATACATACTTTTTTTTTATCATTGCTTTTTTAGGTATATTTTGAATCTTTGATTCAAATGTGTATCTTAGGAAAGGGTGATTGCACCAAGATTTCGCCTCTGAAAAACAGAAACCCGATGCCCAGATAATTGTTTAATTTGAAATCCAGCTAAACTAGGGACTGTGTAGTGTATTTGTGTGTGAGGTATAGCGCAGGCACAGACACATCAAATTACAGTGATACATCAAATTACAGAGATACAATGCATCCAAAAACACAATGAGAAATATTAAGATTTCTTCTTTAATCCAATTCAGCATACGCAGCCCAGCCCACCATCGGCAGAATAAATTAGCAAGCCATAGACACACAATCAAGTTACAGAATATGAATAATTTGCAAGCTCTTCGACCAAACCACATACAAATATTTACCCTTTTGGGCAACTAAACCAATTAAGACTGAATGAGGAGCCCTAGAAATAATTTATTATTTTTTTTTTTAAATGCCCAAGACCCATGTACCTCTGAGAAGGCAGCAGTATTCAGTTATCCCGAGCCAGAAATAACGAAAGCAAACTTTTCTGTCTACTTGAGTGACTGAACAAAAAAACAGAGAGAAAAACTAGAGTCTTAGATAAACCGAAACCGAAACCGAGAGACAGAGATAAGAGAAAGACAGAGAGAGAACCTTGAAACGAAGCAGCGGAACGGAGGCCTGGAACCTCGGAGTCGGCAGTCGGCACAGCTGTAGAGACAAGGAGATTTCAAGCTTGAGAGTTTAGAGTGGTGGTTATTGGTTACTGGTTAGCTGGCCGATGGAGAGTAGAAGGCTCTAGGGCTCGCCGTTTCGGGTTCGGGAGTGGTGGCCCGTGGGGGACTCTCTTGCCCTCTATAAACCAAGACGGCGCCGTTTATGTTAATGTAAACTCTTAACAAAATTGAAAGCATTGGTAGTGAAAATACTGTGAAATGGCTAAATTTTGGCTAGAAAATCTATTTTTCTTTTTTTCCATTTTAGCTGGCCATTTTGCTTTACGTTGACATCAAATAAGAATTTTTTTTAATTAATATTTGTTTTTAAAAAATATTTATTTCTAATCTTAGCTTATACTTTTTAATCTAAATAATTCTACGTAGAGTCGATTTTAAAAAATAAATAAATAATCGACCTTGGTTTAAAAAAGATTCTTCTAATTTTCAATTTTATTTTCAATTCTTATATAAAAAATAAATCAATAGAATTTATTAGATATATAAAAATAAGATTAAAAATTAGGAGAATTTTTTTTTAAATCAATGCTCACTTTCTATCAACTCTCTAAAATCGACTCTACGTAGAATTACTCTTTTAAACCTAATGGAAATTAGAATATTTATTTTTGATGATGAATATATTTTTCTAACTTCCATATTATTTCAAAGGTCATATTTTTCCAACAAACTTATCATTTCCCAACAGTAAAATTCTTCTAATGGCCATATTCTTTCAAGCGTTTTATTCTTCCAACGGACATTTTCGTCCAATGGCTAGATTTCTCCAACAATTATATTCTTTCACTACAAAATATTATTCACTTTAATACAAGTTAATATGCGGTTGTTTTTTTTTTTTTTTCTCCTAATGGACTGTTGTTTTTTCGCAATATGACACTTCTTGATTCAAATTCTTAGTTAAGAATTTAAGATAGCAAGACAACTCGTTATGGAAGAAGAATAATCAGGCTTACATGGTTATTCTAAAAAATCACGCAAATTCATCAAGTAAGGTCGATTGCAAGCCTATTAAAATATTTTTGTGATTATTATACTTGTTAACTAGTGTGCAAGCGAAAAAGTATTTAATTGATCTTTTTAGGTTCAATTAAACTCTATTTTAATTAGGGAGATGTTAGGGATTTCGATTTTGGGATCCCTATTACATCTTGATTCTTGTTTTTTTTTTTTACATGATTTTTAAGTAAGTGTTTTTAAATAATATTGTGATTTTTTTATATTTTTAATAAATATTTTTAGATGTAATATTATTTAAAAATATTTTTAAAATCACAACATTAATTAAAAATAATTACTTAAAAGTCATGTGCAAAAAAATATTAAAAAATAAAATAAAATGCAAATCGAGATCTGAAATCAGAATGGACAAATAACACTTTCCTTAATTTTATGGAGAACTTTCTTAGAATTAAATATTTCAGTTTAGGCTCACTCTCTCTCTCTCTATTTTGGAAACCTGATGGCATTGGTTTGTGAAGATTTTATTACTTTTATGAATGGGCCGTGGTATAGCATGATGTATCTAATTTCATGAATGTACTCATGTTCGAGAGCTGATAGTGATTGTACTGCATCAGCATGCATGTCATGTGGCTATGCTAGTTATATAAGCTAGAATTTGGCTGGCACTGTTGGCTTGACAT
Source organism: Platycarya longipes (assembly GCA_036559045.1). Taxonomy (NCBI): domain Eukaryota; kingdom Viridiplantae; phylum Streptophyta; class Magnoliopsida; order Fagales; family Juglandaceae; genus Platycarya; species Platycarya longipes. The sequence continues at coordinate 2,713,360 of CM071801.1, forward strand.
TTTAAGTTTTAACCATTTAAGGATTGAGACTCCTCGTGACATGCTTAAATGCATCGGCCGGAAAACTATTTAACTTTCACAACCCTAATTAATTAATGATAAATGTGAGGTGACTTCAATCACTAATACGTACCAGCTTTGAGTTTTAACTTTTTGTACATGGCCGGGCCGGCACATAATAATTAGGGCTACAAACAAATCGAGTCGAGTCGAGTTCAAACAGGAGGTCTCGAGCTCATTAAACATATATGCCTGCTCGAACTCGACTCGAGCTCGACAAAAACTAAGAATGTCTGATCGAATTCGACTCGCTTAACTTATATGATAGATCAACCTCGACTCGAACTCATATAAAATGAATAAACGAATCAATACGAACTCGAGTAGCTCGAGATCGACCTCGAGTTAAAAGTGTAGGTTTCCTTCTAAATGTGCCGTTGTGACAAAGAAACACGTTTAAATACCAAATTTTCCGCAAAGAAAACCTTAGACCCGGGAATAAAAACGATGCGTAGATAAGATTTATAACGTTAACATCAAACTCAAAGTAGAACAAATTCAAAGGAAAATTATTTGAAGAATAAATGACAGAGGACAAACCCATTTACCTGACAGTTTTCCCTTACGCTTGAAATGCATGTCTTAACATCAAACCCAATTTCATAAACTTCAAGACCACAAATCACAAGGAAACATCCGGACTTTTCACACAAAACCACGCCTTTACTTCCAGCAAAGTTGCCCACGCTCAAAACTCTAACATTGTCTATCTAAAATGTCGATCTTGGAGTTGATTCTTTCACTTTTTAGACTCCATAATTATGAAGTAGATGCTTAAAAAAAGAAAATGAGAGAATGGAATGGACATAATAAATCAAGAAAAATCGAGAAAAAAATAAGAGTGCCTGTAAGACTGTAAGTAGTGACCACTCTCTTTATGAAGTTCATAAATTCTCGTACTTTTACTTGAAAGAGTAATGTTAGAGAATATCCAATACTCATAGCACACACTCATATGAACATTGTACTATTCATATGAGTGTGTTATAAATATTAGATACTCTCAACATTTTCTCTACTTGAAATGATAGTGGTACGCTCAAGATCTCTCATTTACTTTTTTTTTTTTTTTCTCCTGGCTCAAATGTCAATGTCCTCTCCGTGGTTGCAGTTTTCTTTTTTAGTCTTTTAAAGTCCTAAATCTCAATATTTTATTGGCTAATACTTTAAGTCATTATTGATTTATAATTTTTTTTTCTTTTATTAATGATTTTGATTTAATGATTCCTTTAAATCTATAATTTCGAGATGTAAATATATTTTTATGAGCAATGTTGGGGAGTAGCCACACTCAGGGCACTCCCCCTCACATGAACAGTGTCATGTACTGTTCATGACACTGTTCATGTGAGGAGGAGCGTACTGAGTGTGGCTTCTCTCCCACATTTTTCTTTTTTTATTGTTCAATAAAATTAATCGTTTACTATTAATGAATTGAAACGTTATATTTTGAAAATTAAAGCGTTATATTCTTATTATATAAATACGTAATATACAACATTCATATTCGACTTTAACTATTAAAAGTAACAATAATATGTGAGATAATATAATTAAAAAAATTTATAATGCTATATAATAATTATATTTTCATAAGAGCATATGGAAATGTAAATATTTATTATAATAGATTTGTATTTTCACTATGCATGTCTCTTACTACTAATATTAAATATAATCAAATAATCCAAATAAATTTGATAAGAAAGTGCAGTAATTAAATTAGAGCAGTTTACGTTATTATGCTCAACATGATTCAACAATATTTGATTCAATAATTTTTGTGAATTTAATACATTATTATGTTTAACATTATTTTTCTATCACCTTGTTATACATAAACTATTAAAGTAATAAAATATATTATTTATATAAAATATCAAAAATAAGAGATATAATACATAAAATATATATAATAAAAAAATATAAAAGAATATATATAAGAATATATATATATAACAAGTATTGTGACAAGTCCAAAACGAGTCGAGTCGAGTTTATACGAATATTGTTCACGAGCCTAAACCGAGTCGAGTCGAGATTATACGAGTTTAGATCTTTTAATATTCGAACCAATATTAGTGATCGTGAACAACTCATTTATTAAATAAACTGAGTTTGAATCGAGTTTAAACGAGTCGAGTTCAAATTGTTCACGAGTAGCTCTTGTTTGCAGCCCTAAGCATATGCATCAATCATCACACTGGATTTATTTTTTTAAACAAGTGTTATGTACATGATACTTACATGCATGTATTTATCTATATTATAAAAAAATTATTTATTTATGAGCATTTATTTTTAATAAAATAATTATTTACAGTTAAAATAAGTTTATTTTTATCATAAATAATCTTTTTTATCGTAAATAATTAATCATAAAAACTCATTTTTCTTATAATAATATTAGAATGCAATATCAAATTATAATAACTTGTGGCTGGACATGTCTGACGAGTAGTGGCGGAGCCACGTTGGGGCGGGGGCCACCTGGCCCACCCTTTTTAAAAAAATTAAAAATATATTTTTTTTAAAGAAAAGAATTATATAGGTTCATTTTTTTTATAATTTAGTAGAATAAATATTAATTTTATCTTGTGTTGACTCTCTCTCTAAAAATTATCTTGGCCCCCTCTACAAAATTTAAGCTCATTTTAAAAAAATGATATAATAACATGATGACATGTTTTTATTATAGATAAAAATTAAAATTAAAAAGAATTTAGATGATTTCTAACGTATTTTTAATATTTTTTATTATGGTGACATGTTCTTGATATATTATATATTTTTTTAATATATAAGTTGTATTAAACATATTTTATTTTTATTTTAGATTTTAATATTAGATTGTTCTATACTACATAAAAATATATAAAAATAAAATAAAAAATATTTTATATATTTTGTATTAATTTTAATTGGTCCTTTTAAAAGTGATTCCTGACTCCGTTACTGCTGCCGAGAGGCCCTCTTTGTTCCATGCAGCTTTTATGCCCACGCAGTTGCATGTAATGGTGGCAATTAATTTACAAGGTGTCACAATGTTGCAGGCTAGAATAGACTTTAGTTATATCTTTTCTACTTTTCTCTCACTCCCTCTCATTTCTCTCCAACCAGAAGGCATTAGGTTCAATTCTTCATCGGGCAGAGGGGGTTTGGTGCTGTGGCACCAACCTCCTCCTTCCCTCACCGATCAGATAGACTTCTCCTTTCGTAATTTTTCCGTTTTAGCTAGTTTTAGCTAGTTTCCATTTAGTTTTCGTGTGTTTCTCTCCAGTCACATCGAACGTCACCGATCTGTACTTACATTCTAGCATTCTTCTACTGCTACGCACCACCTTCTCAAACACCTCAAATGCGGATCATCTACAAATTTGGAGGGAGAGCTTGTGTTTTCAAAAGGCACGATTGCCACACGTGCGGTCTTTGTTGTATACGTAGCTTACGAACAGTTACATTTTGGGGTGGCTACATAAGCCACACGCGGCTTTTTTGATCTCAGAAGCACCAGATTCGTCGAACCGTCAGATCTATTAGTCCATGCACCTCTCCAGCGAAGCGCATGCCACACGCACCATCATTGTCTGTGCTGGTCGACCGTCGACAACTTGATCAAGCTTTCAACTGCTACTCTATGTTTTTGCTCTCCATAAGCTATGATCTTGTTCGAGAGGTTGTAGACCCACCCAACAATTTTCTCCAAACAACAATATTCGATAGTACTTCCGCCATCTTCAGTGTTTCTTGCAGTGGTTCCACAATCTCCAATGGTGGTTCTTGTGTTCACCTTCTGGCAAACATTTATTTTTTTCCATCTTTCTTTAAGATGACGTCGTTTTTTAGGACTTGGGTAGGGACCAAATAATTGGTTCTAAATAAACCCATTTTATTTTTCTGTTTTACCACTTCTTTCTATTATTGCCTTTTGTTTTGAGATGATTGTTGTGAAACCCTACTCACTCCTCTTGTATCATTTTTCTAATTTAATGCTATTAACTTGTTTAAAAAAAATAAAATAGACTTTAGTTTTTTAGTTTTAGCTTCTTTAGTGTAAAAGTGTTAAAAAATATAATATAATATAAAAGAAGATGGAAAAGAAATAAAAAAGGCAATAGATTTTTGAGGGTTACATTTTTATTTTTTAAATTGATACTAAATATAAAGCATATATTCTTATTTATAAAAAAATTATATTAAAATAAAAAAAAAAGTAAATATTTTAAATATTATGAGATTTACATCAAAATCAAATCAAATCAAAATGATTTAAGAAATTTAAAAATCAAATCAAGCTTATCTAAACAAAAAGACTATCATGTCAACATTAATTGTCTGAGGACGACTTTAACAAAAGCACTTTAAAGTTTAAACATTTTTGCAGTTGCTAACACTTCATGTCCAAAATTAGAATGAAAAAGTGTTTGCTGTCCATATAATTGGATATTAAAACTAGAAGAATATAAAGGTATAAAGCGAAAGGTTTTTCTTTGATTTGCTAAAAAAAAAAAGGCTTTTCAATGCTGAACTAGTTTCCAAAAACAAAATAATATATATGTTGCAGCGAGATATTTGATAAGATATACAATATGAAGATCAATATATATATTAGCATGGCATGATAACAACAAAATCCTCCAATTAATTTTCATGATACCATTCATGTCGTCTTATCAAAATGGTAATTTAAAACCATCCCAATGCATGCATGACATGATGATCAGAGTCCAAGTTCTTCATATCCATGAATATAGGGTTCAAAATTAAAAGGGTACGTAAGGACTAAGGTTCAAAAAAAAGAAAAAATATGCTAGAATTCCTGACATTCATTTATCCATATATAATATATATATATATATATATATATATTAATTAAGAAAACTTGTATTTTTTATTTGGTACTCTTCTCGAATTATGATGCGTACTAGAGAAGAAACCAATTGCGCCACTAGATTCCATGTATAGGATCGAGTTGTTCCTTGTTTATGGGGGAAAGAACCTGTAACATGAGCCAACTTTTTTCCATCACTTCCTCGAAATGGTCTCTCATAAAACTCTTCCACCATGCATTTCCTCGAAGATGCTCGATCAAGATATATAGAAGCTATATATAGCTGGACACCAAACATTATTTTGCGTCAAAATTAAGGAGAAAAAAACACCAACATTAGCGTGATTTAAGGTTCAATATCTAATAATACCAATATTATTTAGGAGAGAAGATTAAAAAGCTAGTGGTCCTTAATTAATGAGACACGTTGCACATGCATGATTCTCATCATGATGATGATCAACCAGCTAGTTTCGGCATTCTTAATTAACATGGGACCTGTCTATGGATTAAATTGGTCAATTTTCCGAGTGCTGTTGTTGATGACTACCGGCCTAGATATGACCTAATTGAACTGAACACTTTAATAATATTATATATTAGTTCATGTTTATGTACTTTATTAATTAATTGTTTCCGATCGACCTCATTGGCTACACATGCAATCATGTAGTACTTGAAAATTCTCTTGGATTAACGAGGCTTTCTTTTAACGGTTAGTCGATGTCAAGTTTTATGATCTCTATTCTTTAAGGGTAATACTACATACAGTCGTGGAGTTACAAACGGCATGTAGTCGCTTTAGAAAAAAAGTTAACTTTTTCACGTGGGTCCCATATATCTTTACTTTTTTTCAAAGCGACTGCACGCCGCTTGCAACTCCATGACTGCATCTATCATTTTTCTTTCTTTAAACGGTTTGTCGATGTCAAGTTAATTTATTGGGTGGATCTCAAACGGATTGTGGAGCAGTATTATTTATTTCCAATTCCGCCCTACTTACCTAATTCACAAATTCAAAAGATTGAAATTATAATATAATAGGATCCCATAATTTTGGCCAAGATGTATGGTGGTTCTGACTTTTTGACTTGAGACTCGAACTGACTTCACGTGCAAGAAGATCAGACAGTTTGAGATTGTGCAATATGGTCGGCTAAATTGCTAATACCAAAAGAGTGACGCTGGGGATCGGTCCGGCTGTCCCCAGCGTCCAAAGCAGTCCAATAAACGTTGGGCTGTTTGATGATGAATGATACATGAAAATAAAATAAAAAAATATAATTAAATAAAAAAATGAAGATTAAAAATATATTAAAAAAATAAAATGAACAAAACATAATAAAAAACACAATAAAAAACATAATTAAAAAATAAAAACATAATAAAAAATACAATAAAAAAATAAAATGAAGATGAATTTAAGAGGGGATTCGGCCATAGAGCAAACGGAGCCGCCGCCGGTGGCGGTGGGCGACCCGAAACGGGTTGAAGGCTGCCGGGGGCACACCGGAGCTCGCCGGAGCTCGCCGTCGTAGGGGTGAAGTCGCCTGAGTCCGCCGGTCCCGATGGCGGGGGCGGTGTCGCCCACCGCCACCGGCGGCGGCGGGGGGCTGCTTTTGTTAGGGGGGGCAGCCCGTCTGCCCCCCAGGATTCCTCATACCAAAAATCTTTTATTCTTTATATTGATTATGGAACTCAAAACGCGGTTTTGTTAGGTTGAAATGACGTAAGTGTGTGTTTGAGATTATGGTGAAAATTTTAGTTTATAGTTTTAGGGTTTATAATTTATAATTTAAATAATCAATTCTATATTTTTAAAATTATTTATTATTTGATAAATATGTATCTAAAGTATTTTTAAAATTAGTTATAGTAATATTTTTTTTAAATATACAATTATCTAAAGGAATTTTTTTGATAAAACTTTTAATTTGGCATTTCTTTTTAAAGTAGGCTTTCAGCCTTTTAATTAGATGATTAAAACACTCTTTTATAAATTTATCAAATATGTATTTTTTCTTTAATTTTTTTTTAAATTAAAAATATTTTTTTAACTTCGAAACGCTGCTTCAAACATAGCCTAAATTATGAAACCCCATGATCTTCTCTTATAAGAACCATATATATATATATATATATATATATATATCTCTCTCTCTCTCTCTTTTTGGAGTAGTTAATTAGATCTCTAGTACCACATGTACACCACATGAGATGCATGATTCTAATCATGATTTTTACTAGCTAGGAAATAAAACCTGGGTCAATCACAATTCAAAACTTTGTTGTGTCCTCTGAATGCCATAAATTTAATTAAGCTGTTCCCAGGCACTTGCCGGATGTTGTGAAATATATATATATATATATATATATATATATCATCATTTAATATAGGATGACTAATCTATTTAATTTACATCATGTGCCAGGCCGTTGCCAGATATTAATTATACATGAAAATCTCTCATTTAACATTTGTTTATTCATATTCTTCAAATTGCTGTGGTTCTTGAAATTGTCTTTTTTCTTTCAATTGAGTTCTTTCTATTTGGTAATGATCATGACTCATGTTGTTATAAACTGATGATCACTTGTCAAGAATCTTTTGTGAAATTAGGAATCCGGATTTTATGCCCAATATGTTTTGTTTTAATTTGATTCTGAAGTTGCTTGCAGTGATCATCAAATGGCATCTTTGTCACGTGTTTTTTTTTCTTGTAGCCGTCTGTATTTATTATAAAAGAAGGAAAAAGAAGAAGGTTAATCATGTCATTACTTACCAAGGAAAACTAAAGACCTTTTTCTTTATATTTTTTGCTAGCTAGAAAATTTCAATAAATTCATTTTTTTTTTAAATAATGTATTAATTTTTTTTTTTTTTGGGGGGGGGGGGGGGGGAGAAGCCAAAAAGCTTTGATCGGCCTACAATGACATATTTTGTCATGATGCTGAATATATTAAATACAGGATCCAGAGACCTGATCGAGCGACTTCACAAAAGCAAGGGCAGTACTCTTAACTACTTACATGCATGCATGATCCTTGTCTTGGTGGGTCAGCTTGTTACAGTCTTTTGATAAGAGCAGATAGGCATGCATCATTCAAACCCTTCTTCTGGATAGACTTAACATAATAATACTCACAATCTTTCAAAAAAAAAAAAACATGTATCATTTAACTTACAAATATAATATCTTTATCATAATTCCTCCTTGGAACCACTACAAGAAATTATTTATTTATGATCAAATTATTTTTAACAAAATGATTATTTTTCAGTAAAAATAAATCTGTTTAATTTTATTATAAATAGTTATTTTCATCACAAATAATTCTTCAAAAATATTCATTTATCTTATAGTGAATTATAGATAAAATAATGCCAAAGACAATTAAGAATGAAATATATCTGATCAGTTAGAGATCTGCTCTAAATTAAGATAAGCTTTGTTAATTTGTTTATAATATTATTGATGATGATGATGATGATGATGATGATAAATAGTACTAAGATCATCAAGATGTTGATCATGATGATCCAGATAGTAGAATGAGTGAGTATTGATGCATGCATGAGTGAATTAAGTGGGTCAGGTTGTGCAGCCGCGTGATCATGATAGGGATGGTGGATCAGGAGCTGGACCGTCCAGACCATTACTCATGATATCATGTGGGATATATAGCCCCACATATCTAAACAAACAAATGGACAAATTACTCTCAATAAGGTTGAGTATTAATTAATTAATTATATATACATATATTTATTTATATATATAATAGAGTACTGCTTAATATTACTTGAGGGCCAATCTGATGACTCCATTAAGGGAGACAAAGATTCAGGTACCATGGGGCTCTGATTGAAATGGATAAAAACCTAAATTTATATGTTTATTATTGCAACTACACAGAACATGGCTTTATAAAAGACTTCTGATCCATCAAGACCCCTGTTTTTGTTACTATCCCAATAAGAGAAATCTACTTTGTTTATTTTTTTTTTTTAATTTTAAGTTTTGCCATTTTATATGATAATGCTTAATTTGTTATTACAGTATATTTTAAGTAATAATTCATAACAATTTAAATGATTCATATATATATATATATATATCTCCACTTAAATTAATTTGCATCGGAATCATAAATTGATTTCGAGTTTGGACGATGAAGAGATTAGACTAGTACTGTCTCAGGTCTGTCACCCACAATCTCTCCCGGATATTGGCTTGAATAAAGGTAGAAAATGGAACTGCCTCGAAATTGGAACTTGAGCACAACTACCGTGAGTGTAAATTTAAATTAAAAAATTAGAGAATTGGTTTAAATTGAATCGAACCGAATTGAAAATTTTGGTTTATATTAGTTTCATAAATTATAAAATTAGGTAATATCGATTCGATTTTGATTTAGTCTATTTTAAGATCAAATCAGACCGAACCAGATTAATTTATTTTTTTTAGTATTATTATATAATCTATCCTATGCTATATATAATAATATAAATTATAATTAGATATGAAATAGTGTAAATTTTTTATAGAACAATTTTTTGTTTTATAGTTGTTTTTCTAATACAGCTTTTTTTTTATAACAAATATTATTAAAACAGATTTTTTATAGAATAATTTTTTTTTATAAAACAATATTATTTTATAGCAGTTTTTTTAATGCAATTTTTTACATAATAGATTTTTTTTTTTACTAAAATAGTTTTTGTAATAGATTACAATTTTTTGACTAAAATAGAATTTTCAAATTAGTTTTTTTTTTTAAATAGATTAGTTTTTTATAAACTTACATTTTATTAAAATCAGACCGAAACCGGTATTATCGATTTTAAGAAATAATTAAGACGTATTTAATTTTAAAAAATATAAAACTGGTGGTACCAATTCGATTATTAATTTTATTTAAAATCGAATGGATTACACTCCTAACAACTATTTATACTATTACTGTTCTCAAAAAATTTCAGGTAAACTTCCTTTCATTAATAAATAAATTAATAATATTAAATATAATTATAAAATACATAAAGATTACACAAATATTTTTTAAAAAAATAAAATTTATTATGAAAATTTTATTTATTATTTGTTAAAATATTATACAATATTTACGTATTTTATAATTATAAATATTATTTTTTTAAATAATTTGATGCGAGTGTAGCCAGAAATTAAGGTGATGTGAGAAATAAAAACAAAATCAAAGGACCTAAAACTGCCACTTGTGCAATCTCCATGGCCTCTCTCTGTCTCCACATCGTAGTTCCCACCGAAAGCTTATCCTTTCCCCCATGTCAAGCTAACTGTTCTTCCTCAATTCTATGCACTTTACTAGGGGTCCGGCCAGAAAGAAAGAAAATCCGACAAAGGGGTGCTTTTATAGATATTTAAAAAAATTTCTTTGGTTCTCATTTATATGGGATTAAAAAAAGAGGGTTGAACACGAAATAGTGGAAAAACATGTGGTGAAATCTATTGAAAAATATAAGATACAAAGGTAATTAGGTTGGTCAAATTAAATTAAGTTAAAGGTTTCGAGATATTTGTAATATTGAACCGCGACTCTAAAATCATCTTGAACAATATCCCATATATCTCATATCATGTAGTTTTTTTTTTAATTCTTACAAATCTAAACTTTTATAAAAAAAAAGGTTAATTATAATAACTAAGAGGAAATTCTCAAACCTTAGTTGATCTTTGTATTTTCATACTTTATTTATCCATATTCTTAATTAAACACTTTTCTTCTATGATAATCATGTGTAAAACATTTCTTTATTTCCACCTTTTGGACATTATCATTGCCATCTAAAGTACACAATCTATGTTAAAAGAAAGAGAAATAATAGATGCAGTCATAGAATTGTAAGTAGCATGCAGTTACTTTAAAAATATATATATATATATGAGATTTACGTAAAAAAAAAGTTAACTTTTTTCTAAAGTGACTATACATTGTTTATAATTCCACAACTATATGTAGTATTACTTAAAAAGAAAAGTAAAGTAAATACTTAGAATCAGTATAATCAAATCTCACTAGCTAATATATAAAAATAATAAAGAAATTCCACGTGTAAGATATATTGTGGACATCCTACGCATGCAATATGCTTCCTGCACATGAGAAACATATATAGGATCCTTATCCTTTTATCCTTAAAAAAAAAAAATCTTCCTCTACCTCCAATTATTTAACTTCATACAAAAAAAATATATCTTTTTTACACATCCATTTCAAACACGTTTTACTTGTAAAAAATATTTAATTTCACAAACAGGTCCGATGAAAATTCCAGGAAAGATATCATGTAACAAATGATCAGTCTCTATGCTAGTCAATAAGTATTATTATTAAAAAATTATTTTATTGTCAATTATTTTTTATAAAAATAATTATTTTATCAGAATTAATATATTATATTATAAATAATCATTTTCATCACAAATAACTCGTCTTAAATATTATTTTTTTTGCATTACTAATAGCTAAACCACCATAATTATTAAAGATTTTAAAAAAGTTTTTTTAAAATTAATCATTTCTATCATAATATTTATTACTGTGAAATAGTTTAATTTCATATATATTTATAAAAAAAAATAATACTGATATTCACTCGATAAATATTTTTATTGTGGGAGATACAAAATTTAACATAAACAACAATAATTTAAAAAATAAACAAAATAATGCCAATCATGCAAATCAATAAGACCCACGTTAGGGGCAAAATCGTAAGAAGGAACATTTTGACAATCTCGAGATCTATAAATATAGACACACGTAGTCTGCTGTCTTCGTACCTATGCTTCAGTCCCCAACGTGATCTCTGACATCCCCTCTATTACTATTCACAGTTAAAAGCTTTGAGCTCACACAGTTAATTGAGAGAGAGAGAGAGAGAGAGTTGCCATGGGTGCGGGTTGGTATTTCACGTTGGCACTACTAGCCGTTGCTTCGGCTGTCGCTAATGGGTGCCCGCCGTCCGACCGGGCAGCGCTGCTGGCCTTCAAGGCAACTCTCCACGAGCCCTACTTGGGCATCTTCAACTCGTGGACCGGCACCGACTGTTGCCACAACTGGTATGGCGTCAGCTGTGACCCGGAGACCCTACGGGTCGCCGACATCACCCTCCGTGGAGAGTCCGAGGACCCCATCTTCGAGCGGGCTCACCGAACCGGTTACATGACCGGCTATATCTCTCCCTCCATCTGCAGGCTCACGCGCCTCTCCTCCATTATCATTGCCGATTGGAAGGGAATATCGGGCGAGATCCCACGGTGCATCACCTACCTTCCTTTTCTCCGAATCGTGGATCTCATTGGAAACCGGATCTCTGGAATGATCCCGGACGATATCGGTCGGCTCCAACGGCTCACAGTTTTCAACATCGCCGATAATCTCATCTCGGGGAGAATCCCGCCGTCCATCACTAACCTCACGAGTTTGATGCACCTCGATCTCAGGAACAATCGAATCTCCGGAGAACTTCCCGGAGATTTCCATAGACTCGGGATGCTAAGCCGGGCTCTGCTGAGTCGCAACCAGCTCACCGGCCCAATCCCAGGTGCTATTTCCCGGATATACCGCCTCGCCGATCTGGATCTTTCTCTGAATCGGCTCTCAGGTACAATCCCGGAATCACTCGGAAGAATGGCGGTTCTGGCGACGTTAAATCTGGATTTCAACAAAATATCGGGTAATATACCAGCTAGCTTGTTTACCTCCGGTATCAGCAACTTAAACCTGAGCCGAAATGCACTTGAGGGCGCAATACCGAATGTATTCGGCCCGAGATCATACTTTACTGTGCTGGACTTATCGTACAATAATCTTCGGGGTTCGATACCAAAATCGGTAGTTTCAGCATCGTACATCGGACACATGGATTTGAGTCACAACCACCTGTGTGGGAGAATACCGGCGGGGTCGCCGTTTGATCATCTGGAAGCATCGTCGTTCGTTTACAATGATTGTCTCTGTGGGAAGCCGCTAAAAGCTTGCTAAACTAACATATATATCTTACACACGAAGACGAAGGGTTGGCTGATGATCAGTGATCCATAGAAATATTATGGATAATATGTTTGTGTTATGTAAGAGAAAAAGAAAATTATAAATCAGTACGACGTATTAGTATACGTGCATGTTTTTTTTTCTAATAATTATAATTAGTTTTATTATATATCAATATTCTTTTTTGTGTTTACGTTGTGATTAGGGAACATAAATGTCTCATTCACGAAATTTGCATGCCTAAAAAATTCAGCATTCATGATCATATATAATTATTAATTTGTCACGGATGCTTCTTCTTCTTTTTTTCACCGATTTTTGAACCTTGATCATTAGATGAAAATAAGTATTTTTAAAAAAAAAAATAGAGATAAATGTTATTATGCTGCCTCAATTTGTTTATTTATTCTGATCGCTAATATATTTAATTTAATTTTTTAATTTGTTCTTTACTTAATAATTAAAGAAGTGATTATTAGTGTATTGATATTTTTTTAATATTTTTTAAAAATATTTAAACATGTTTCAAAAATGTTTGAAATAGAAAATAAAAAAAATAAAAAGTACAAATTTCATTAGGAGGCACAATATGTGAGTAAATTGAGAAGGTATTGTAACACTACTCTTAAAAAAAAAAAAATGATGACATATAGTACATTACTCTTCTAACTCTTATTGTATTGTCATAATATAACATTATCTATCACATAATAAACTTTCTTTCTTTTAAATAAAAAATTTAAGAATTATTGAATAATATGATATCATTATATATCGACACTAGTAATTATGAAAGAATATTTTCTGAGATTTTTATAAATGGAATATTTTACTTTGTAGTTCGTAGCTCGACAAGTCATGAGATCCCTCCAAAATGATTATGCCGTAAAGTAATATTAACATCTAATTATTTGATTACACAAAAAAGATAAAATTAAAGTTTAAAAATTAAATAAAATATTATTAGAATATAATTTTTATTTTAAAATTTATATTATTTATTATGTTTAATATAAAAATTTTAAAAAAATATATAATAATTAGATAAAATAAAATAGAATAAATGATTTACGTAAACAAACGAATCTTAATATAAATCAACATTGAAAGCACCGAGTGAGGGATGAAATGGGCGTGCCGCGTAGAACATAGATAGACCCATTTCCATATCCAATTAAACAATCAACGACGGCCTGCCTTACTATCATTGTCACTATTATTGTCGTTGTCCCACTCTTTTGTCGTAGACGCAATCTAAAGATCATGAAATAGATTTGGAGGTTGAATTAAGTCCATCCTTAAAATTTCTTTCAAACCAATTTCATAGAATTTAGAGGCCGTCTCATATAATTTCCTTCTTCTTCTCGTATTTTTAAAAAAAGAATAAATAGTTGATCTGAGAATCTAAAACAGTGACAAAGCTCGTTACATCAAAGAAGATTAGTGATTTGACAATGACATTAAAGTCAAAAGCCCACATGATTATGATAATTATTGATTATCGGCGTTACTTGAATTTGAAGAGCAAATTAAGCTTTCTCCACAAGTTGGATCCATAATACATTCGACAAAATCACAGGCTGAGGTTATCTCAAAAACAGCGAGACAGCACACGTGATAGAGAACTGTACAATAAAGAAGAGGGGTCCAACGGTGGATTCAAAGTTCCTTCAACGGTGGAATGAAGAGGTCCGCCATGTGCGCGCGGACCAGTATTTCAAGATACACATACAACATTTAGATTAGATCTAATTGTATTTAACGTTGAAATCTAAACTACCACGAACAATATTTGACATTGTGAATGCTCATAAGTAGTCTCAGATTTGTAACCAATGTTAATGTTTAGGTCACAAAAGCATAAGCGATCTCATTCCAATCCAAAGATGCCAAAGTAGTAACAGTTTGATAGCAACGAATGTAACTTTCAAGGTGTCTACTTTCCACTTTGGTAGCATCGAATGTCGAATGCTTGAGGCCCAAGGATAACGACAAATTGTGTAAGCTATTCAATAGGTGCACAAGTAACGCAGGTAACAGTTTGGAATTTATTTATTTATTTATTTTCGATTGGCACCGACTAGTATCCCAAATAATCCCAAGAGTGCATAAAGCCACAAACCCTTGACAAAAATATTTCTGCAAATGACCCTCAATTAATTCAAGGAGAAAATCCCCTAATCCAATGACCCTTAAAAATTGTTTATACCTTTAAACAGGTTACCTATTTCATAGATCATCATGCCTTTGAAAGACTCCCATATTCATTTTAAAACTTTCACACGCGCAGCCAAAAATAATAAAAAAGTCCCACATAGTCGCCAAGGAACCACATCCATATAGGAAAGGCTCATTAAAAGAGTATAAAAAAGAATGGGCATAATAGCAATGCTGCAGAATCATTAGTTCTTTTTAAGGAGCAATGCAAAATTTGAGCAAAAACTAAAAACCCAATGGCTGGCTTACAATCCATTACATCAACTCTTCTGCGCAAAATAGTTAATCATCCTTACCAAAAACATATCAGAGCTTGGAAGTAAATTGTTTATGGAATAAAACAAAATTACCATGAGTATCATACTACTCATTCATCCCCATCGATGACTTTGGTTCCCAATCCCCTCAAACCCTCTGGTGGAATCTCAGTGACGGTGACTAGAGAATAAAGCTCCTCCTTTGCATCTTCCTCATCATTTCTTTTCCGGGCAATACGTACACGAACCCTCCTTGGCACACTTCGGATTCCACGGCTCCATATATGCTTGTTCAGCTTCACATCCACTCTCACATCCGTTGTTCCCATAGCCTTCTGGGCAAACTTCCTTATCTCTTTTATGGCATTTGGAGCTTTCTTTTTGAATGTGCTACAAAAGAAAAAATGCACATGCCACACAGGTCTCAAGACCAAAGCAATAATACCACACTTTGAAGACATCAAAATAAATTAAAAGCAAGATATTGTCAGAGAATTGCTGCCAGCTACCATGGTCCAAGTAAATGTGTGAAAACAAAGATTTGAAATCACACTGGATAGAGGTACCAAAAAGCCTTTTTTTCAGTAAGTAGCATAAAAATGCCCGAGTAGTATCATAAAAAAGACTTAGATAACACTAGATGAAAACCCGGTTATTCTTCCTTCAATGTACATTTTGACATCAAAGACTTGAATCTCGGCTGACAAAATAAAACTGACATCAAATTTTTTTAAAAAAAGGGGCAATCTTTCCATTTGTAGAACAAAATGGATCCAGTCAGTAATGTGTGAAATCATTAATACAAATTATGGGCAAGTTTGGATAGTGAGTGGAGATGAGATGAGATAATTTATAAATAGTAATAAAATGACTTGAGTTAATATATTTTATGAAATTTTGGGAAAGTGAGAGACCAAGTTGAATAAAAATATAATAAAGTTAAACTATTATTAAAATATAATTTTTTATTTGGTATTTAAAAAAGTTGAATTATTTTTTATGTTTTGTTCGGAACTATGGAAGATTGAGAAAAGTTGTGATGATTAGGTAATGATTTGATGAAAAAGTTGAAAATTGTAAATTGAAAAATATTTTTGTTTGTGATGTTTGGATATTGAGATAAGATGGGATGAGTTGGGAGGATTTTGCTATCCAAACCAGGCCTAAAACTTAAGATGAAAAACAAGGGATGAAAATGAAATTACTCGATGAAACACAAGTGACACAATAATTATGAGGTTGGGCACAAAGGTTTATATGTTAACAAAAAACAAAAAAAAACTTGATAACAGAAGGAGGAGTACATATTCGGGAAATGCTCAAGCCCTAGTCTCCGATGCAACTCAAATTTCATTCCTTCATTTTTTTTATAAGTAAAAGTGTATTAATACTCAAAAAATGGGCAAAACGCCAATTACAAAAGGTTCGATGCCTGTCAAGACAACACATTAGAAACAAGAAAATCATGAAGGTCCATACTATTAAATTCAACGGCGATGGACCAGGTACATAAAGTTCTAAAAAAGAACGCGACTAGTTGCTCCAGAAAGAAAGCGACTAGTTGCTCTGGTAAATTTCATTCCTTCATACAAGAGAATATTTTCACTTGGAAATGATTGAACCCATGTGATAAAATTCAAACCACGCCAACAACAGTCACTCACTGTAAACAACTTCAGAAAAGCACAAATCAATATTTAAAATGGCCACCAAACAAAACTGTAGTGGTTCCACAAATAATGTAATGGCCCCATTTACAACAGACTTGACTTATTAAAAAACTAGAGTTCAACATAGAAGGTAATGGAGTCCCATCAATTTTGGTGTGGCATCCTAGCGCACACTAAATTTGAAAGCAAACATATACGTATATCCTCTTGTAAGCAAGAATCAACTAAATTATAACATGCCACTCCAAAAAACGCAAACCTAAAGATAGCAATACAACAGTCACATGCAGCTATTAGCTTGAAATTGGTGCCAGACACAATATCGGGATTATCAAACCAGACGAAGATATTTGGCAAAAAAGAACCCGTGAACTAAAGTGAGGCCAAGGTTGCAGTATCCAATATACTCATGTCAATACACACTCATATATATACTTCTTAACATGAATGAAGGCCAGTTTATTTAGGCAACTAAGGTTCACTGCGCAATACTGACTGCTGCAAGGGCCTGATATCTGAAAAGCTTGATGCAGAAAGAAAATGGATATCCTTGAAAATAAGATCAATTTAAGCATTTTCCTTTCCTGTATTCGGTCATACCAATCTAGATCTAAACCAAACCCACAAAGTCCCAACCATTTCCTTCGTAGCCTAAAAATAAATGTTAATCCCGACTCTAGCACGTGGAATTGCCCACAGCTTCAAATGTAAGTAATTAAAAAGGAATATAAAGCGGAAAAATGGAATGCAAAAGAAGCAAGTGCACATATACCATCCATGAAGGCGCTTGTGGAGATTGATGGTGTACTCTCTGGTAACAACCTCTTCTTTCCTCCCCCTGGTCGCCTTTTCCACCATTGTTATGGGATCTGAGACTGAAACTCCGCCGCGGTAAGAAACCCAAAACCCTAATCGCTACAATTACAAACCTTGGATGATGGAGCAATGAAGCGATATATATATCGTGGGTCAAATTGTGGCCTAAAATGCCCTCGGAAACACCAAGTAAAAGTACAGTAATAACCTTGGGCCGACGCTATTTCAGAAGCCCAGAACTTTGACTCAACAGGTCACTTTTGTTTAGACTACTATTGGGCCGGGTCTTGAATATTGTCCCAATTTTAATTTTATACAACTACAATTCTTCTGTATGTTACTCTCAATCAATCGTTGTCTTAATTTTTTATATGAAAAAAAATATAAGGTTTGATAGTTGGATTAAAATGTAGTAAATAGTACTTTCTGTTATTAATCCATTGTACCACGTCACATTCTTGGACGTCAAACCCTACTAAAAAGGAAATAAAAAGAAAAATGTTACTTATCACATGTTTATTTTATGATGTTCTAATTCCTATCATACTGCATGCCCAGCACCGCCGTGCGGAGACGGAATCACCCATCCGATAGGCGGGAGGCGGGATTCTCCCGTTCGCTTTCTACACATAAGGCGGAGGCGGGAGCGGTATAGGGTTCCCCCGCCCAGCTTTTACCCCGCCCCCGCCTTTTCTTATTATATATAAATAAATATATAATTATATATATTAATAAATCACCAATGTTATGTAAAATGATTTTGTTCGTTTAGAATTTAGATTCTTAGAAAGTTAGAAGTAGTATTTGTAAATTGTAATGTTAATAGTTAATAGCACAATTTATAATTTTGTAAGATTAATTTGTATTATTGTAAATTTGTAATAATTTAGTCTTTATTTTAAGTTTTATTATTTTAGTGATTTTTTTAAGTGACTTTAGATTTTAGTAATGGAATACAGAATATTTTTTAATATATAATTGTGTGTTTAAATCAGGTTTAATGGTGTTTTAGGCTAAAAATGACTTGAAAACTTGATCTGAGCTAAAAATGCCCAAAATTGCAAAATGGGCAAGGCCCTATAGGGGCAGGGGGGCGGATGGACCCCCACCCCCACTACCCCGTTGTGGGACGGGGTACCCCGGCCTCGTATAGGCGGGGACGGGGTGCAGGATTGAATTCTCACCCCCCCGCCCACGCAAGGGCGGGGGGTGGAAGTAGGGGTGCCCCGCCCCCACCTGGGCGGGTATCACCCCTAATACCGTATTAGGTCTCCAAAGACATATGGTAGTTGTGATATGTTTTTTGCCTTATTGACTGCAATAGGGTGGTTGTGATATAGTTTTTTATTTGATACAATGACACGAGAATGCAGACCATAGATTGAGCCATGCGTCCGCCTATCGAATGAATGAGGCTAGAGAGCATATGGTGGTGGGGTGCAGTCGTGACGGGGAAAACTGGAAGGATCCATGGTTACTTGCGTAATTAGAGACTCTGAGTTCTTCGTATAAAAATTTATAAATCCTTATTGTTAATCTAAAGCAACCGAAATTAAGTTATTTTTTTTCTTAATGGTAAATATTTCATTCTCGCTTTTAAAAATGATCCTTATTCTGACTTGAATTATTATTTTTTGCAAGAATCTTATTTTATTATAACTTATATTTTTGGGGGGAGTAATTGAGATTTTCTTTAGAGAAGAAGAACGAAAAAGGAAGATCGAGAGAGAGATGCTTTGCCTTTCTGTAAAGAAAAGAGAATGAAAGAAAATGTCCTTGTTCTAGCTTCTATGTTGTATTTAATTTCTTTTTTACTTTTCATTTATTCTTCTCTTTATTTCGGACAAATAAATAAAAATCATTAATAATAGCCATCTTCTTTTCTCAATACCTTTTTTAACAGCTAGCTAGCGATGTGTGAATTTTCATATAATGTATAGGTTTTTCAATATTAATTATAGAGCACATCAATATTAATATTAATATTAATTATAGAGCACTGCAGCCGATCAAATATTAAAGAGTGATGTGGCACTGTTCATGTGAGATGGATGCAATGGATGTTGGCTATTTTCATTCATTTTCCAATATTAAATGATCATGTAGGAAAAGCTATATATCTTGCATGGCTTTTCTGTGGCTTTTGTAAACTCCGCAATACCATTAGGCACTCAGCTCCAAAGCTAATTTGATGCGAGCAGTCTTGAACTTTGTGGCCGTATATATCGATCGGCAACGATAAAGATCACAAGGACTTTGAATTCAAGAAAGATATTAGACTACGAGAGAGAGAGACTGAGTTAGGACTGTTCATCCAAGCTAAGCAAAATCTACTCAGGCCTTAAAATTTTCATGACACTGATATTGATTTATGTCTTCAAGTTTAAAAAAATTACTCATCTTTCAAATTTAGATTCTCGGATCCGAAATCTAGATGAACAAACCTACTATGAGTTTTCTTTCCGAGTCGACATGGGATTTCTCATATTTTTAGGGTTATAAAAAAACTTTGGATATGCTACACAAAGAATCTTTATTTTTTTTATACGTCAAAATTGTTAGGAACTATAACAATTAAGTAACTGAAGGAATTAGACTTTACTTTTCAAGAGGAGATATGGATAGACCCATGTATCGTCTACTTGGATTAAGCTGAACAAATCCTCACAAAGGTTAGTTTCACATCACTCACAAAACCTACGTTGCCTTCACTTCTATGAAGGAAAACTTTTTATATGTCAACAATGCTACAATTTCAAAGATATCTCCGCAAACTGGCCGTTTTACAAAACAATAAACACCTGATAAAGTAAAACCAATGCCCAAGTAGGATTTCCCACACGAGGCAGGTTACCGGTTTATTGCATTAACCAAAGTTCAAACAGTCCAAAGAGTTGAAGATTGATGCAAATGAACAAATATCATCATCTAGAACACACCCAAAAAAGGAAAAAAAAAACACACACACACACATCATCATCTCAATCTAAAATAGCAGAATGAAGCCTTATGAAAAAAAATTAAAAACAATCTATCTCTATTTTGGCATTTCAGCTTAACTAAAAAGTAACAGAAAAAGAGAGAAAAAAAAAAAATACAAGATGAACAAAAATTAGCAGCACTTGAATCACATGACAATACAATACATCGTGATCAAATGTTTCCAGTGGTGCTGTCTTTGTTGACATTCCCTTATCCTCTCCTCCTCCTCTTCCTCCGTCTATCATCCCTTTCACTCTCATCTGCACCTGATGAATCAGACTGTGTCTCAGAACTAGCTGTCTCTGTATCAGAACTACCAGATTCGTCATCTGATTCAGATTCTGACACTGCTTGCTCTTGTTGCATGATTAGGCGTGGCATATTCTTCAAGTACTCACGCAAATTCTCAGTGATGCCACCAAGCCCAATGGATGTGAAGAAGTTAATAGAAAAACGCGTGTTCTTGGGATTATCCCTTGGGAATATAGATTCGAAGGAGTCCATCATCGTAGGATCCGTAAGCCGTTCATTCAGCAACCTGATGCCCAAATGCTCTGACAATTCCTGCACCAGATACCATGCTACAATAAATTTAACAGCTTCCAGAAGAAATGGTGCTAATTTCACATATTAGATTCTAGGAGGACAGCATGAACAAAAAAGAGACATGTCTTGTAATAACTAGGATGATTGGATAAGTCCCAACAGATTACAATTCAGCAGAAAATATAACACAACTAACAGACCAAAATAAAATAAGGGTTAATTATCCGCTCACAGGCCCTTTACAAGATCACAAGAGAATGGCAAAGTAAAGAGACATAACTGCATGGATTTGCTGTATTCATAATCCTGATGGTTGTGCTGTCATGTGACCATATATGCCACACAAGAGCATGCTTCAAATTATTCCCACTTGCCATACATCATACAATTAGAATTCACGTCCCTAGTTTTTTTGTTACCCAACCATGTGGCAAATGGATTGGTTATCAAGCCAACTGATGCCAACACGAAAATAGGACTACATAGATCTGGTTGAAAACAGAAATTCTCTTCAAAGATGATGGTAATTGTTTAAACAACTCAATTTAGGCAAATGTGCAATGTTAATTTCATAGTTCATGTTAAAATAAATTTAGATTTTCAAGCTTCAGAAGGGAAATAAGAATGGCAACAAATTATAACAAGGATGCCTAGGACAAAAAACAGGTGTATCAAAAATTTAAATTTCTAATTTGTTACCTGAAATAGAATCTTAATGAATATTCGAGAAGAAGAAGTAGTATCCTCCTCTGTTAAGCGTATGTAGGCTAAAACATGCCAAGGCAGAGCATCTGTTCCGAGTAGATGTGCAAAAAACTTCCCCACATTACGCAGCTTATTTGTTTCAAGCCGATGAATCATGGAATATTGCTGGACAAAGCACTTCTCAAAGTTTTCCTGGTGCACTTTATTGATCATACAGAATCGCTGGCCCAAAAGACCATAATACCGGAGGTAAGTTCTCTCCTGACTGCAACATTCCAAGAGCATAATGCACAACTCCATCTGCATAAGCCATATCAAGCTAATTGTAAGTCAGAAAGTAATATATTGCCAGGTCCAATGTAATAGAAAAACAAAAACCTCAAAAAATACCCGACAATTGTAGGTTAACATATATGGCAATTCATCATGGTTGATATATTGTTTCCAATTTGAGAGATTGTTGATTTGCATGTTCTGACCTTGCAATAAATGCAGGTCTGTTGGACTTGACTTTTTGACTGAAAGTTGCTGCTTAACAGATTTTAGTCCAAAGTCTTTTGACAAATATTGTGAAAGATGCTGCTGGGTCTAGGTTTGATAATCTAGAGCCTCTAGTAAGCCCCTACCGTGCACCATGCAAACCAAGCTCAAGCAATAGTCCTAAGGTTCATATTTAAGCCTAACCAGAGCTCAAGCCCTGGTAACTATCAATGAGCCAAGAGATAAGCTGAGCCCAAGCAGCACGAAGCTGGGCTTGAGCTTGGCACAGCATGCTTTGCCTACACCCCTAACAGCAACTCAAGCACCAAAGGCCATATTATTCCAAGCACCATGCAAGTTGGTGCATGAAACTGCTGGTTGGGCGGAGCAGGGGCTACACAATGAAGCATAGAATAAGGAACGATTTCTTAATTCTGATATGCAATATTAGGTCTGCAAACGATCCGATCAAGACAAGTTCGAGTCGAATCGAGTCGAGCTGGACTAAAATAACTCGAGTTCGAGTTCGAGTCGAGCTGAGAATTTACCGAATCGAGTCGAATTCGAGCCGATCAAAGACGAGCTCGAGCCGAATCAAGTTATTTATCGATCTTCGTTTTTACTCTCTAACGATCCGCACGAACTGAGCCGAACTTAGTCGAGTAATTACTCGAGTTTCTAACTCTTTATAAATATTTGACTCAATAATTCTTTTGTGAATTTAATACATTATTATTGTAAATAAACAAAATAGGTTACTTCTACATAATGTAATAAAATATATTACTTATACAAAGTATTAAAAATAATATATATAACACATAAAATATATATAATAAAAGAATATATGTAAGAATATATGCAACATTATATATATATATATGTATATAGAAATATTACGAGTATTGTTACAAGCTCAAAACGAGTCGAGTCGAGTCGAGTCGAGTCTATTCTATACGAATCTTGTTCACAAACACAAATCGAGTCAAGTCGAGATTATACGAGTTTTGCTCATTTAATATTCGAACTAATATTAGTGATCACAAACTCATTTATTAAATGAACCGAGTTCGAATCGAGTTTATACGAGTCGAGCTCAAATTGTTCACGAGCAGCTCTGTTCGTTTACAGCCCTATGCAATATTATTTAGCATTTTGAAAGGTTAGACAGTGTGTAATGCTACAAAACTTGATTAATCATTCTTTATTCATTTATTCATTTGATATGCAATCGGGGTGAAGGAGACGTTCATGCTGAAAAAAAGAGGACCTGAACCTAGCCTGTAGTTCTTCTACACAATTGTGATTATTAGATAATTACAAGTAATTTGCAGAAACTCATCAACTGTAACCAAATATTCAGTCTTAATTTATTCATGTCCATCCTGTCACAAATAAGCAATTAGCCAATAAGGTAACTTTGTTTATACAGCAGAAAAAGCTAGCATCACTTACCTCTTGACCTGGCTCTAGTTTGATTTTCAGGAGCTTATGACCAGCCTCCTCAAAATCTACACTAGACATGATGGTTAAGTAGATTGTCCTCCGAAGATTTACAAGGTTTGTCTCTGTTTCATCCTTTATTTTCATCTGCTCCTCGTCCTCTTCCTCAGATTCATCTTCATCATCCTCATCCTCATCTGAACCAGCATCTGAAACGTCCTCATCATCAGACTCCTCACCCAATATAGTTTTCCTAACCTCTTCATAGCGTCTCTCATTCTCAATAAAATTAGGATCTGCCTTGAATATATCTGAAGAAGGAAGAATAAGAATATGAATGAAAATAGTACATATATACAGACAAATCAAGAAGCCAAAGACAACTGAGAGCACAAGGCATACCAAGCGTAATCTCTGGATCTATTTCATCTTGAAGGGATGCCTCATGGGTTAACTGATCTTCCTGCTCAACAAGGTCCAGTTCTGGACGAACAGCGGGGTATCCCTGCAGACAAATACATCACGGAGAGCATCTTTGTTCAGGCTTTTGACTCTAATACATCACGGCATAACTCAAAGTAAAAAAGTGATAACAAGATATACTAACCTGAAACTTTGCTTTTCTTATTGCAAATAGCCCTTCAATAAGAAATTGTACCCGTTTATCTATTTCCCCTTCATGAAGAATTCCACGAAACCTCTCAAATATTCCTGTTAAATTACGAACCATGAGAACAGTAACTAAAACTAATTTAGGTTTACACGATATGAGAGGATCTCTATCGTAAAATGGATGATTTGAGATTCGATCTTTGACATAATATTGTAATACCCCACATCTATGGGAGCAAGGGAGATGAATGGAATCGACATTGGGAGGGAAAAGATTTTGACCTTAGGGACACCAATTGTAATCTTGACTTATCCTTCTAGGATATGATATAAATTGTGGCTTACTATTATTATTATTATTATTATTATTATTATTATTATTATTATTATTACTATTTGGCTGTTACAAATATAAGGTTTAAAATAAAACTGCATTTAGAGCACCCAAAAAGAAGACTTCAAATGACCGGGATGCTTGATGGATTAATGTTCAGGTGGTTACGGCGTTGATGATAATTGACATATCGATGATTCAAATACCCTGAGGAATTTTTTTCTTATATGGTTATAGAATTCATCAATTTTCTTTTCAAATGTCAATGACATTTAAGTTCAGAACTAAATTGAAAGGATATTCTAGAAAATGGAAAATAAATTTAAGAACTACTATAGGGATAATTAAGAACAAAACAAGCTCATATAAGAAGCATACAGGACTAAATCCAACCGCATACCCACCATGCAAGCCTTTGGGAGAGAGATCTTGCAAAATCGATCCACACTCTGTGACAAAGCCAACAGCTACCTCAACGCTGTCATCAGTTGGATTCTCAAGAAGCACTGTGAGCAACTCCAATGCAATGATCTCATGAGCCACTTGCTGATTCACTAGATGTGCGATAAATTTAACAGCAGCTAGTAATTGCGGCTGTAAAGAAAGTAAAGCAATAGAAAAAGACAAGTTAGGATGATATCGAAGTGAAAAAATGTTCCAATCAGCCAACAGTAAATCAATAAAATTATAGAAAAGAGCTAATACACATACCTTGTCGTTACGCTTATATGCTCTCTTGAGCTGCAAAATAATCCTTCTCAATAGAAGATCTCCCACCTCAGGAAACTTGGTGTTGACAACAGCAACCAGTGCAGCAAACACATCTGTGAAACCTGGAGATGACATCTGTGATTTCATACATGATCGGCAGAATAGACCCCTACCCCGGATCATATTCTCTGAGAAGAGCTCAGGAATAATATTCTTTATATTAGCGGCATTAACCTTGTTCACAAGCCCGTTTATACTCTTCCGGAGGGCATCCCAAGTCAACCGCTGATACTCAACACTGCTTTTATCCTCGACCTCTTTCATCATTCTAGCCAACTTAAATGGTGGAATATAAACTCCACCACTCTTACCCAAATTTGATGCATCCCCATTTAAATTTCCTTCTTGCAATCTTGGCTGTCTATGAGGTTTTGCATCTTCCAGGGCCTTACTGTCTCTATCATCTTCCCCCCTGGAACTCAAACCCTGCTTTTGTTGTTCAGTACTATGTTTTCGACGCTCTGATTTTCTGTGTGTTTTCCTGTCATCATCATCTCCTGAATTTTGACGTGCGTGCCGGTCCTTTCTTCTACCACTATCATCAGTTTCCCGCTGCCTATGAGCATCCCCATGCCAACGAGATCTCTCTCTTTCTTGCTTATCTCTCTCCATTCGATTATCATATTCATCAGAACTTTGATAAGATTCTTTCACCTTATCAAGCTCCCCAGTTTCCCGATGTCTATGCCCCTCCTCATGTCGATGGTTTCTCTCTCTTTCTCGCCTGCGCTTTTCTCTATCTACCCACTCACCCTCTTCATCAGAACTTTGCCGAGATTGCTTTTGCTCTACATGTTTGCTTTGCCACCTTCCATTTTTATCCCTAGTATCCTTCTCATCCACTCTTTCCCTATCCTTATCATCACCACTACGCTCATCTAGTCTCCCGTGCCGTTGTCTACTTCTTTTATCAGAATCCAACAAATCCTTGCCGCTGCCTCTTTCCCTATGTTTATCATCGTGTGGACGATCACCTCGCCTCTCATCGCGTTTGCGTCTATTTCTTTTCTCAGAATCCGAGGACGCACTACTGTCCTTTCTAGCCATATCAATTAAAATCTAAGCAACACTACCAGTGCACACACGATACTGCAACCCACGCGTCTGCAATGCAAATTAAATCGCACATCAACCACCAAAACTACATTAGCTTCTTAGGAACTTTAACCCTAAAGCTGAAACCCAAGAAAAATTTATTCGAAAACAAAAAGAAAATAAACCAAGCAGCAGCCGAATCGGATTAGAAACTAGTGAAACCCAGTAAACAAGTTGGAAAACGTCAAACCCTAGAGACTAGCGCATTATCTCATCAAAATTGTCGAAAATAATCAAGGAAAACTAACATGAAAAAGGAAGAAGCGAATTATCGGATTAGATTACATACCCAAGGGTAATCAATTGAATATAGTAACTCGGGTTCGCGTTGACACAAATCCAAAAGGAGGGAAGAGGCGGCTCCGGCTACGGGAAATATTTTGAGCGACACCCTTCCGCGTTTCGCCGATTTTCGTTTGAATCGAACTCGATTAGAACTTTTTTTTGATAGAAGGAACTCGATTAGAATTAGAAAGTTCGGAGGTATTAGGAATTCGAAAGAGTTTCTCAATACGCTGTCGTGCGCTGTCAAGAGCAGCAGAAGCCCAAAGCCCGTTTATTTTTCCAATAGGGCCCAATCTGGTAAACCTATCAGCCCACTAAACTTGTAGTTTTATTTTTTAAATACACATTTTGGAAAAAAGAATATAGAGGATGGCAAGGACTGGGAATCAATTAACACATCAAATTCTTATTTGTTTTCTCAGTAATGGTGTGGAATGTGGATTCAATAGTAAGATGAGATCACTTCATTCTATTATTATAATTTTTTTAAATTTTAATATAAAATATAATAAATAATTTTATTTTTTTAATTTTAATTCAAATTTTTAAATATCAAAATAATAATAATATTAAAAAATAATATTTTATTTAACTTTCAACTTAAATATAAAATCATCTTATTGTATCTCACTATTCAAACTTCATCGTATCTCCCATTTTTTCTATTACCATTTTATGAAGAATATTTAAAAAATTTAGTCATTTATTTATACTAGTCAGGAATCAGAATCATTATCTTTAACTTTAATTAACAGTTCAATTACTTATTTTTTGAAAACAAAAATGTTATTAAGCCGCTTTAATTTGTTCACTCAATTTGATTGCTAGTCTATTTAAGTTTTTTTCTTTTTAATTTAATGATTAAAAAATTATTATTAATTTATTAATAATTTCTTTTTTTTTAATTGAAATATAATGAAAAAATGTCTAAAATAAAAAGTAAAAAAAAAAAAGTACAAATTATACTAGAGGACATATTAAGTAGGCAAGTTAAGGCGGTATAATAGCACTATTATTTTCAAACATAAATAATTATATTTTACAACTTTATCTGTTTTTTGATAAAATATTTTACAACTTTTTAACAATTTAATTTTAATAAAACTTTCAACTACCTTTCTACATAAAAAAATTCCATAAATAGATTAGAAAAAAAATTCCATAAATAATTGAATCGTCGAAATCATGCCAAATATCTTTATTTATTGTTTTGATTTTGCCAACCAAATCTAAAATCGGAGTATCGATGGTACAGAATCGGAGTATCGATACTACAAGACCTCTGTAGACTTCCACTGCGTTTTGCTGCTGCTGTTGAAGCCGAGCACCTGCAGCACTCTCAACGTTAAGGTATTCCGTCCACTCATATTTGGTCGTCTGAATTATGCCCTCTTGGTCGCTGAGAAAGCGAGGTAAAATTGGTTGAAAATTGAGAATTTTGTTTCTATACGGTTCCTTGAATGGCAATAATTCTAACGATTTTGCCCCCAGCATTTGGCAAACTTGATCAAGAAGGTTCTGTACGGGAAAGTTTTTATGTCTCTTAGTTATGGTTGTATAATTTTTTTTCGTTTATGCACATACCAAACCCTCTGCTTGGTTAGATGGCAACTGAAATAGAGAGAGAAAAAAATCTTCATTTTTAGTTGTTTGGAAGAAGCTTCTGTTTCTTGGAATTAGCGGTTTCATACGTAACCGTTGAAGCTCGCGTATATTTGGCTGGTTATGGTCAATGAATGCTAAATAGAAAAACAGATGGGAGTTGAATCAATTTATCTAAGCAGCATAATGAAAAGGATTTACTTATATATTTTTCCATTGTAATAGAATGTATCAAATCCTATAAAGGTTTTTTGTAAAAATATGGAAGAATATTTTTCTTGAGAAATTTTTCTTCGGAGATAAATTATAAATAGAAGATAAATTGATTTAATATATAAACTTCAGCTAAATTTTGTTTTTTAGGGTTAAAAAATTAAAGGATTTGAGTGCTTTAT
Source organism: Platycarya longipes (assembly GCA_036559045.1). Classification (NCBI taxonomy): domain Eukaryota; kingdom Viridiplantae; phylum Streptophyta; class Magnoliopsida; order Fagales; family Juglandaceae; genus Platycarya; species Platycarya longipes. The sequence continues at coordinate 2,742,501 of CM071801.1, forward strand.
TCTGTTTGGTGTGATCAATTGATTTTCATTATCTCGTTTTATATCTTGATATTTTCTTGGTGGGCGTTTGATTAAGTCTTTTGCTTGGATTTCAATGCTTAGGGTTTGATTATTTGGTTTAGAACAGAAGAAAGGGAAAAATAACTTCAGTTCTAAGTGAATGTGTATTTGATGGTATACTACAGAAACGTAGAGAAAAATTTTCAATACAAATGATTGGCTGCATCTCTCTTACTAAACAGAGCTGAGGTCATCATATATGCTTCATGCATTGTAGAAAGAAAAAGAAAAGAGCAGAAAATCACCAAAAAGATTTAGTATGTCTTTATTATGCTTATTTAGAAATGGTCTTCTGGTCACAGGTTTCGCATTGACTATCTTGGTTTTAGAATTTGACTCATCTAACTTCGCCTTCATTTACCGGAAGAACTGAGAGGAATTCCTCGAAGAACCTAGTATGGTAAGTTTAAATTTCAGTGCCCTGTTGATTATCTTGTTGAACATGTCCTTTTAGACTGTATGTGTGAAATTTTAAGGTTTGGAATCTGTATATATATTTAGGATCAAGATACTAATAAGAACTATTCATGAATGTGATACAATTGGCCATTCTCTTTGCACCTGGAAAGTCTTCAACCATTTACTCATAAAAAAATTGATCGAGATACAAAGTGTGGATTAAATGGTAAGTTTAGACCATTCTTGTGCATTTAAAAGGCTTCCTGTGCTTTTCTGTTTGAGATACATCTGAATCCAGTATAATCTACTCTGGTTTGGCCCCTGCATGCCATTGGGTCTGATAAATGGTGGTAAGGTGAGTTTGAAATTGAAAGCACCATGCATGTTGTATAGTGCGGATTTGTGATTGATGTTAAGCAACTGCGTCTTGTTCAAACAACTGATCTATGTAGCAGAATGGTGAATAATTATATGAAATATATAGTAAATATTTGAGCTAATGACAAAGCATATGGGTCATGAGTAAGATTGAACCTGCAAATCTTAAAGGTTCTGTATATATATGAACATATAAGATATGCCTGATAAATCCAAAGTTTATCACTGTCAGGCTAAATGTGTGATTAGATTTCTGCCACTGAGCTCTACCTCAAATGGAATCACATCTCCGTGTAAGAATATGATGGAGGGTAAAGTCATGAGTTCAAGTTCCATTGGATACATGTACCACACCATAAAGGGAAAAGAAGAGTGAAGTTGAGTTTCTTCCATGAATATTTTAGAACCAGCACTGTATAAAAATCACATTTTTTATAATGGCTATTTTAGTTGAGAGAATGGAGCACTTGAGTGTTAACATATAATTGCCCAACTTCAGCACTACTTGCTGTGGTCCATTTGTAGATACCATAAATAGATACTGACATATAAACTTTAGAAATCATGCAAACCTCCTAACAGTCAGCTAAGCTGTAAACAATTGTAGATATGTAACTGAGGACTGGGCTTCTTTTGGCCTAAGACGTGGGGCTCATGTATCTAATTTTCGTGCATAGCTAGGCCCTTAAATCACATCTGTATTCCCTTGTGAGCCTATAATGTTGCATCCTTAGTCAAGTTTTTAGCTGTGTGAGTTTCAGTAGCCAACTTACCAGCACTATCATTGCTTCCTTTACTAAATGCATGACTTGAAAGTGGAAAGTGATGGTTTCTTTCATAGTTTTAGTGACTGATAATGCGTTGTTAACCTGAGCATTCACTGGATATTGTATTTTACTGCGTACTGCTCTAAACAAAATGCTATATCTCTTTATTGTAGTCAGGCCGCAAAGAAACGGTTTTAGATCTTGCCAAGTTTGTTGATAAGGGTGTACAGGTCAAGCTTACTGGTGGTAGACAAGGTTAATGGTGATCTCTCTTAAGTTATTAACTTATAGATATATCAAATTGAGTTATATTTGTTCATGCTTTATTAATTTAGAAAATGTAATTGAGGCTGAAAATCTTTTGTCGTTTTCATTTCATACCATCTGGTTTAATGAATAATAGGAGTCCCTTTCTTGTTAGTTGGGTGTTTCCTTTTGTAGATTTCATGTGTAGTGAGCTTCTCCCCTTTTGCTCTTAATAAAATGAAGTAATTGTTAAGGGATTTTAATATTTTATATCTTAATACTTGTTGGGTTTGTGGAAATCAGTATTGATGTTATGAAATTTGTTTGATTAGTCAGTGTCATCATCATTATTATTATGCTTTCACAAGAAACGTTTACACACATTGAGGTACAAACTCCCCCCCCCCCCCCCCTCCCCCGGCCCCCAAATCTCCCCCACCCCACAAAAAGTAAATAAATGAATAAAGAAAACAGCTGGCGTTTAAAAATGAGATAGAGCTTATGTCATTATGTTTAAGCTAGTTCAAAAACATTTATGCTACCCAAAAATTGGGTAACATAGCCCCCAAGAAAATTGCTAAAAAGATTTTGTGAGACTGCTTAATTGACTCGGAAGATGTTTTTTAATTATGCGTAAGGAAAATATTTTTCATCTTCAATTAGCTTTGGGCTCTAAGATCCCTCCCTCTATTTCCTTTTTTTTTTCTCAAAACAAAAAACCAGTAAAAAACACCGCTCAGTTCCTAATGTGATGAACATCGCTTCCCATAATTCTCTAGCCCACCCACAATGCAATAAATGTTATCAATGCTTTCCCAATTTGCTCACACATAGGTCGCAAAATTGTTATTAAGTCTTTGTTGTTAGAATCTTTCCCAATGTGGCCATCCAAAAAAATAGCTTCCCTAAAGGCATATTTCTCCAAATACATTTTGGAGGAAATTGAGAGTTGGCTGGAGGGATGAGCCTTTAACGAAAGATATAATCTTGATGATTGCCTTTTGGATGGGATTCAACATATATGATCATCACTGCATCTTCTTCGTTAGAAGAAGTGCAACTTGTCAAAGAATGAGGAGAACAAAATTGAGATCATCTCCAATTTCTTTTGACCAAGTTGGAGCAGCTTTATGTCCTAATCATGGGCTCTTACGAATAAAGTTAACATTCCAATGGAGCATATTATCATAAATTTACATGTCCTCTACTACAGAAGTCTCCTTGCATTGGGATAGGTAGAAGAAATCCAGAAAATAAGTCTTTAGGTGCTGGTCCGTGCACCACACATTGCACCAAAATCTGATTTTAGATACATCACCCACCTCATATCTAATGAACCAAGTGAAGTCCCCCCACCCTCTCCCAATGTTTTACAATTGGGCCCCATATGGTCTGTTGATCTCATAAGAACACCATCCACGCCCACATGCTACCATATTTTGCATCCACAACCAATTGTCACTGAGCCTCCCTCTTTGTAGCATAATGCCATTACTATTTCCCGGACAAAGCTTTATTGAATAAAAATAAATTTCTATTCCCAAGCCTCCCGTCAAGACTGGGATGCAAACCTTCGACCGCTTGACTAGGTGGCCTATTTTCTCCCCACAAGAAGTCTCTCTGAGTCTTATTGAGAGACAGAACTACACCAGCAGGGCGGGGAAAGAGAGACGCGGTGTAGGTTGAAAGATAAGAGAAACAAACTTTTATTGTATTAGTCTTCATTTAAGTTAGTATTCTTCAGTCTATATGTATTTTCTGGAGTCTTCAAGTATTTACATGATGCTTATATGCTTTCAGCCTTTGGTTTCTTCTTTTCAACCTTGATTTCATAATTAGCGATCTCATTAAGCTATTTATGTCCTCTAACAGTCACAGGAACCTTGAAAGGTTATGACCAGTTACTGAACCTTGTCCTTGATGAAGCTATAGAATTCTTGAGAGGTATAAACTCCTTTGCACATCATTGCCAGTGGTTTGCTTTTTTTTAATTTTTTCTTTTCCCTGTAATATTTTCTCCAGGGTGAAAACAAACAATCTCTGTTTAGTCTCTTGTCAGCAGAACAATCAGTCGGCTATTCTTTAGTTGAAACAAGTTTTTTCTTTTCTCCTTTTATATTGTCTATAATAAATCAATTGACTTTTTTTCCTACAGCATCTATAAATTGGAGGATGCTGGTTAGTGTGCAAAAAACAGATTTAAATTTGTTGATAATAGTGGCCTCCTGATTTCCTTTCATACAAGATTTGCCCCATTTTTGTCTCAGGATTCATGAAATTGGGCAATATAAGCCCCAAGCACAGAGGGCATGCTTTTGAGATGTAACTGAAATTTTTTCTTATGCTTACTGCTAATGGTCTATGAATATGTGACTGGATATATTGATTGTTAGAAGATAAATATCAAATAACAAAATATATGTTTTATACATGAATATGTTCCATAATCCATGTTTGACCTAGGAATTTGTAAATCTGAAGGTCTATAACTTTGTAAATTTTGGACTTTGTATTTTCCATTCAGGTCACTTTTCTTATATTCTCAAGAAAATTGAACCTCTCCCTTATATTGCTGTCATACCCATGCCATTCATATATGTTCTTATTATTTGATATCTATACCATTGTATCCTATCATATATGTGGCAGATGCGGGTATGACTATTCTTTTTTATAAGTGGGTACAACATCTACTTTTAACTAGCTTATGTTGTGTAGGGTTGGGCATTGTGAAAACTAGATAAAAGAAGTGGCTCATTTGGAAGGGAAAAAAAAAATGCATGTGTAGTTTGCACACACGAGGAAATTGGAAAAATTAGATTAGAGCTTGACAATGGATGTCATACTGATGTTGCATATTATGCAGCCTTGTTGGTGGGATTTCCACCCACTCTTAAATTGAGAAAATATGGTCTGTTAAATAAGCAAAATAATGAGAAATTAATCCTCAAAAATGTAGATAAACTAACGCTTTAGAAAAAAAAAAAATCAGTGTCTTTAGGGCCTAACCCATTCAAGCTTCTCTATGGCTTCGGTTTCTGAAGTTGTGAAGATGTAATACCTTTTACCATATCTCTCTGCTGCTGGGAATTATCTGTAATAGATGGCTACATTTTTCTTTCAAACAATTTAAATTCCCAGCCAACTGCTTTGCTAGCAAATTTATTCCCACTTCTGCTACTGCAGATCCAGATGATCCTCTGAAGACTACGGATCAAACTAGACGTCTTGGCCTAATAGTATGTCTTTTAACTTCATTTTCTGAAGCAAATTTTGACGAAACTTTTAAATTAATTTGTAATTAGCTTTTGCAATTAGTTTTAGTCTTTGAAGGTTTGGATAAGATTACTGTTTACTGTTACCACTTTTCTCTCCTACAGCATTTTTTCCCTTAAATTGTAGATATGGAGGGCATGCCAGTTATGGTGCCATTTGAAGTAATCAGTGCTATAACCACTGCATTTCATACGCTCAATGAAACTTAATTATATTTGGAAGTTGATAATGCAAATGTAATATGATAGGAGAGTGCAGTTTTTTTTTTTGATAAGTAAAAATATATTAAGACTAGGCAAAAGCCAATTACAAATGTTCACAGCAATTACAAACAAAGAAATGATAGGAGAGTGCAGTTTTGGATATTGAGTCGAAATTGCAGGTCTATGACACTGAACGGAGATAACATGATTGGTTAGACTACTAATCCATTAATGGTGATTGCGTCTTGGGCCTGACTCAGGTTGTAAAGGGATAAATTGGAGCTTGGGTAGGATTTGAATTCAACAAAGAAGGGTTTTGTGTAGGGCAACTACAGTTAATATGGAGATTGTTAGGATACCCAAAACAAATACATGAAAAGTGAGATGGGTCATGTTTAAAAAATTGCATTTCTAGACCAAGTGTTATGTTCTTTCATTTTCATTTTCATTTTCATTTTCATTAGGAGTAATCATCACTTTAGAACTTCCATTTTCATTTTCTTTTACATGGGAATGCTATTGCAGGTATGTAGGGGCACTGCTGTGATGCTTGTTTCCCCAACTGATGGCACTGATGAAATTGCAAACCCCTTCCTCCAAGGGGACGGGGTGTAGTTGATGTCATTCTAATCCCTAAAAAATGTTTGCTAAATAAACAGAAATTTCCTTTTAAAAAGCCCAATTACCTTTAGATAGTTGCCTCCCACTCTTACTTTTGGAATTTACGTTTGGTTTTATGGGGGACATGAAAAAGACCGTGTGATCTGAATGATAGCTTTGTGTAGTATGTAAGAGTTTGTCTATGTCTTAAATTTTAATGCTTGAAATTATTTGAGCACTTGATGCCAAGTTGTTTATGTCTGTATTGGAGAGAACATGGTTTGGCCCAAGGTTCAAGAAATATTGTTTGGTAGCGTAGCTTGTATTATTCAAGGCTCAACTTGTACTTGAACTTCAAGGAAAGGACTAAGGAGGACTAGCAGCTATATATATGAATCTACACAGCCTTATCATTTAAGATCATATTATTTGTACTCTTCTTTGTTGGCTCTCTCTAACTTTACGTTGATTGCTGCTGTATCCGAGTAGGCCGTTTGTTTGGGATGGGCATCATGAAAGCTTCGGCTGCTTTCTTGTCTTTTGCAACTTGTCCTTGCTGTGGCCTGGCTTGCCTATCAGATGTAGATCCAAGCCTATACTAACGTCTTTAGCAACTTTGCATTTCGAAAAGAATAGTGATAAACACAATATATTTCATAATATTTTATACAATAATGTTGTAAAAAGATGTATTTTTAGAAATTATCTTATAAAATTAACATTATTTTATAAGAATATCTCTATTTTATATGTATTGTATTAAGTATTGTAAAATATATTATATGTACCATTTTTTGTTGGTGTGTAGAGCATACTTTCTACTTAAATGATGTAACTTATTTAGAAAATAAACGTTAAAATTTTAATTTTATAAATTAAATCTTACTATTTAAATCATGTGAATAATATGATTTTCTTACTGATTTGATGATAGAATAACTTATTTTTTAAATATCGATATTTGTGGTTGGAAGCTGCCTCTTGGATCACCGACTGCCCCTTAGAGTGAGGGCTAGCCACCAGTTAGGGTAAGCTACCAGACAACTTTGCAATAATTTGGGTCTCTGACGATCCACCATTTTGGGTCTCGAATCATACGGCGGGTTCTTAAAGGCAATGATTAGTTCAATACATATATTCACTTAAATTGAGCTAAAATGTAAATTTAATTGTTTCAATTATGTTATAAAAACCATGGGTCTTTACAAAGTTTACATCGAGATCAAGTCCCACAATAGACGCATATCTTGGATATCCATAAAGTTTGCATCGAGATCAAGTCCCACAATAGACCTATATCTTGGATATCCATAAAGACCCATGCGAGTAGTAAGTTCCAAAAGAGAAATAATATTTATAATCAAGAACAATAATAGAATGAAGTCATACTCATTGCACTCACACACATCTCCCAATATTTTTTCTATAGTCATGGAGTATGTTAATATTTTAAAAAAAATAAATAAATATGAAATTCATATAAAAAAATTAATTTTTTAATAGTGGATCTCACTCTTTTTCAAAACGTTTGCGTGGCATTTGTGCGTAGGGTCGTAAATGAACCAATCTATTAGACAGTTTGTTTGGTACTCGTTCGGTTAAACTCGAATCGAACTCAACTTGTAAAAAAAAACTCGCTCATAAAAGCAGACACCCGCTCGATTAGTAAATGACACATACTTGACAAAACTCGATTCAATTCGACTATAACTCGTTAAGACTTGCTCGTTTATACTTGAGTTGACTCATTAGCTCGACTCGATTAAAGTTCATTCATATATTGATAAATATGTATACATATATTATGTGTTATATGTATTGCTAATAATATAACTATATCACTTTTATAATTAAATATATAATATGTAATTTAATTACTTATATCTATATATTGAATATTCTTCATAGCTATATTTATAATTTATACAATAATTAGTTTATAACATTTAATAATTTTATATATTAGTACGTGAGGATTATGTATGAAATATATATATGCTATCATATTATGTGTATTTATTAATAATATATATAAATATATAACATATTGTTATTATGGATAAATACCAACCAGTAAATTATTAAGTATTAATTTTTATTGAATTTTTAATTTTATTTTTTTCTCAAAAAACTAAAAAAAAAAATCGAACTCGAGCTCGAGCTCGAGCTCGATTCAACTCAAGTTCGTTTGTGAAACAAATTCAAATTAAAATTTTAACTTATCGAGTCAAGCTCGAACGAGAAATAAATAAAAATCTCAAACTCAAATTCGAGTATTTCGACTTGAGTCGAGCTCGACAAGCTAAAGTTTGACTCGATTATAGTCTTATTTATGCGATGTTTACACACTCCATGACTGTATATAGCATTATTCATTTAAAAAACCCATTGCTAACACTGCATCTCCTAATCTATGGATGGCTTGTCTGATGATCTGATTGAAGAGCTTTCGAATCAATTTCAATAATTTATATTTACTAAAATATAACGATTTTTTTTAAATAAGTACATTTTCGCATTAACATTGAGTAAGAACTTTACAACTTCTCTTTCCTAGTTGGAAGGTCCATAATGTACCCTAGTCCCCATTTTTGTTGTGATTTTGATAGGTATTGATTATGAGCTACTCTATACATATGGCCGGTTGTGTCTTGCTTTTTTTTTAGTTGAAAAGTGAACCATTTTTTAGGTTGGACTTGGAAGCTGAGGAAGTATTCAACTAGGTGGTTTAACCATATATATGATGCCTTCAACCTTAAAGTAATACCTTTATAACCGACCCTAATTATAAAATCCCTACATAGAGGAAGAAGAAACCGAATGGAAGGTATCTTCAAAAAGCTGTTTCAAACCCGGTAACGTTGGAATCCCAAAAGATATTTCATTAAAGCCAAAATTCCGCAATAGTTCCCTTGACTAGCTAGTCAAGGACATCTCATGTTGTTAGACCATGCAACCACATGGGAAATGAAAAAAAAAAAGAGCATTCATCGGTAATGAAAGATGCCATGTTGAACGTCAAAAACAATCTAAAAACAAAATATAAATAGCATAATTACAGAGGAAGGAATTCGATGCTTTGGTCGTATATTCATCCTTAAAAAAGGATTTTGGCTTAAAATGATCATGGGAACCCCTTTCAAAGATAATGAGATTACTTTGACATCAATTATTGTTCCAATCCAAGCAATACTAGAAAACTCTTGGCGATCAATCACAATTGTGTCCAAAGTCTTGAGATCATCGGTCGGTCAAGACATTACATTCTTCTTTTATCTTGCTCTTTCTTAAAGCAATCCCTCAAACAAGTTGACCAATGGGGTTCAAGTTTTATTGACTTGAATAGGGTGAGGAAAGAATTATACATAACGTACATAATTTTTGAAGCTCAATAGATTTCAGTAAAATTCTTTCTGAACTGAGAGATCTCAATTAGTTGAACTTTCAAAAATTGAATTTCTATTCGAATAATACATAATCAGATGGATAAACTCACACTAACTTGTTAATTTTGATCGAACCACTTAATTTCGCTTCTTTGTTGTGGCACATAACATGTTTTAAGGTTAATTATAGAGATCTTGCTAATGTGAAAAAAATATGCTAAACGTGCTCAATTGGAAGAAACTTTTGAATTAAATCACACTCCACCGAAAATTCCCTCTACTCCTACCGTACTCCTGCAAATCTAGATCTGCTAATTGTTCTCAAATAGCGTGGTGTATTTGAATTTTTTATAATATTCTTTATTTACACACACACACACACACACACACACACACACACACACACACACACACACATATATATATATATATATATCTTTTAATACAATAGTTATAGGACATGTGTGGAGTTGTTATATTTGGCCCCACTTGTATCTAAAATTCATCTTATCTTATCTCAAATTTATATTATATTTTTTAAAATTTTCGTATAAAATATAATAAATAATTCAACCTTTTCAAATCTCAATTCATTTATTTAAATTCTAAAATAATAATAATATTAAAAAATAATATTTTTATAAGATTTTATTCAATTTTCAAAAATAATCTTAATTCATCTTATCCCATCTTATCTTGTCTCTGGATCGAAACGAGACCATCATATCATGTGATCTAGTCCAGTATTAAATGAAGATCATGGATTTTATCATATAAATTTAAAATAACTTGAAAGCTGGTAAAAATAATATTATTAGACAATATGTAATTTTAACATATGATAAACTTGCTGAAGGGAGCACCGACACATTCGTGGCGTATGCAAACCGGTCTAAGCTCCTCACAGCTATTTTGGACCTTTTGGTCCAAAAAAACAAAAAACATGATCAAGAGACCCACACGATGTTCAATCTTTCGAGGTCACTGTTGTAATACCCATTGGGAACAATGAGTAAGACGTTTTAGGAACCAATAACATAATAATTTAAAAAAAAAATACAATAATTATAAAAAAAATTATATAAATTTTTTTTATAAATTAATATAATCTCATATAATTCATTGAATCTATTTTATAATAAAAATAATTTTATAATCTAATAAATTATATAAAATTACATCAGTAATTCGTAGAATTATAAACTTTTATATAATTTATTTGTAATTAAGATATTTTTTAAAAAAGAAAGGAAATAAAAGTCATGGACAAGCAAGAGAAAATATCTTAATTAGCATGGAAAAAGAGATGAAGAAAAAGAAAGGGAAAGATAGCTTTCGCAGTTTCTTCAAGAAAGGGATTGGAGGGGGAGTAATTAAAGGCCATCCCGGCCAATGGCGATGCATGGCCATGATCAGCCTCTCGATCGATTCCTATCCAAATGATCAAGGGCATGCAGAGGGTTGCTTACGTGTTGTGTATTTTTGCTTAAGTTGTGAAGAGTTAGGAAGAAGACAAAGGTTGGATTTGGATTATAGTAAATCGATCTTAGGTCACAGTCACGAGAAGAACAGCTAACATGGTAGCCTTAAATTCACAGACAAATGGCATAAATTCTCATCAACTTAATGGGGCACCTACTGCCTGGGAAAATCTTCCTGCTGCTTTTGTTACTGCTTGAGTTGTCAGTTGTCTCCATTACTTCATTCTATGGAATAACATTCACAGCGTCTACATTTTTTTATTTTTTGGTTCCTATTTTATGCCATTTTTATTTTATTTTATTTTTATAAAATTATCATTTATTTAAAAATTTTAAATTTATAAAAAGAAGTATATTTTATTATTTATTTTATATCTTATTACTATCTCTCACATATGGGTCTAGACCCACCTTTAATAGATGACTCAATACATGTAATATTTAATTAAATAGAATAAAGTATAGAGTCAAGTTTGAACTCAAGACTTATGGTCTAATAGCATATGAAATTGGGCAATGCTATTTGTCCCTACTTAGAATTCCGATTTGGGTTCTCGATTTACAATTTTTTTTTTTTGGTTTTTTAATATGATTTTTTTCACATCTTAGAATATTTTTAAAAATATAAAAAAAAATCATAACATTATTTAAAAATACTTACTTAATTATAAATTAAAAATAAATCTTAAAAAAATTGTAAATTGAGATCCCAATTAAAAACAAGTAGCATTTTTTATGAAATTACCATTTGTCATAAAAACTTAAACTGATAAAAAAAATTATTATTTGTTTTATATCTCAAATATACTCTAACTCAGGTATAGGCTAATTCCCCAACAACACAAACTCACACCCGGTCCAAATCTATGTAATAAATTATAATTGTTTTTTCCAAACATCTTTTTAGAAAAATATCTAAAATCCTTTGTTACCCAAAAACAAAAAATCTTTACCAAATATATTCTTAAGAGCCACACCATTTGATCATTTTCCCTAATAAAAACATCTCCAAATAAAATAACTTGCTAAATCCAAATATTGTTATTGTGTCCCACCACATTCACAAGACAAAGATGTGACCTAAATTATTTTAATGGTTAAATTATTACAATAATCTCCATGATTTGCCTATTTTTGGATAGACTTGTTTTATACATCACTTTTGAGAATTTCCCGCTCAGATCCCATCAAGGTAAAATTAAATTTCTTTTTGAGTTTTTTTCATATTTTTTTTAACATTTTGAAATAATTTATTTAAAAAAAAAATCATAACATCATAAAAAAAAAAACACATCCTTCATTACTAAATAAAAAATAAACTAAAATCTTGTGGGGTGTGACTTTGAGAAGTGATTTTGGAGAGTGATTTAGCATTTTTTTATTTTGAGTTTATTATTAATTTTTGTCTTCTTTTTATTATTAATATTATTTAATTTTTTATAAGCTATGTGAAAAGGCACGTTAGCCACATCATTGGTGCTGACGTGGAGTTTTTACTAAAATATTAACACAACGACTAAAATTATATATATTTTGGCTTTATAGGAGGACGATTGCAAATCACAAGAATTAATTTAGGCCCCGCTTGGATTCGGAGATGAGATGAGTTGAGATGAGTTTGGTTTATTTTTTAATATTATTATTATTTTGGGATTTGAAAAAGGTGTGTTGGGATTTGAAAAAGGTGTTTTGGAATTTGAAAAAGGTGTATTGGAATTTGAAAAAGGTGTATAGGAATTTGTGTTTTGTATAAAAAATTATAAAAATATAATGATGAAATAGAAGTGAGTTGAGATGAGCTCAACCCACTTCCCAATCCAAGCAGGCCTTAATATCCAAATCTTATCTTAAAGGTTAACATCTTTGCATCCTCTTTTCCTTAAAAGCAAGTTTGCACAGTGGCCAACGTTTGTAGACTTTATTTATGCTCTATCGCTTTTAACAAACGGGAGGGCGGCCCATGGGTTAGGTTTTTTCAAATCAAATATTAGGTTTAAATTATTTTTTAATTTTCTTCTCACTGTTTCACAAATGGATTTAAAGATAGGGAGACGCTGGGGACCGGTCCGGCTGTCTTCAGTGTCTAAAGCAGTCGTTGGACTGCTTTATGATGAAAAATACATTAAAATAAAATAAAAAATGAAGATTAAATAAAAAAATAAGATTAAAAATATAATAAAAAAATAAAATGAACAAAACATAATAAAAAACACAATAAAAAACATAATAAAAACATAAAAACATAATAAAAAAATACAATAAAAAAATAAAATGAAGATGAATTTAAGGGAATTCGACCATGGAAAAAACGGAGCCGCCGCCGGTGGCGGTGGGCGACACCGCCCACGCCATCGGGACCGGCGGACTCAGGCGACCTCACCCCTACGACGGCGAGCTCCGACGAGCTCCATTTTTCATAACATTTGTGCATTTCACGATTATATTTAATATTACTCAAAACTTAATTGCATAGGATCATTTTCAGAGAATTCGATACATATGCGTATATTAATGTCTCAAAATCAAACATCCTAATAATTTTATGAAAGAAATTCTATTTTATTTAGCTATCAATAAAATAAAAAAATGAATTAAAAGGAAGGCCTCACTTCTTAGAATTCTTGGCCTTTTCACTTTAAAGGCCGGAACTTTTGGTAAAAGACCTTTGCTTTTATTCAAAACTTAGACCCTATTTTTTATTCCTTCATTTCCATGGCAAGATATTATATATTTTTGTTTATATTATATTATTTTTACACAGTCAAATTATCAAAATTGACACATTACATCTTCATTCTTTTTTACATCTTTAATATTCTACCAATAACTAATGCATAACATACTCATATTAAATTCTAGCTGTTAAATAATAAAAATAGGTATAATACTATTTAATTGAGTAATGCTAAATACAGTTATGGATTATGTGCGCGTCGCATACTATTTTGAAAAAGAATAAAATTCACGGTTAAAAATTTAATTTTTTTATATGAATTTTATATTTATTTATTTAAAAAAAGAAAATTGCATAACACTTACACATTTTACGACTACACAATTCAAATATCATTTTTCTAATTATAAACTGTCGGATCTAAAAATAAATTATAAGTTTTTGATGGTTTAAAGATATAATATGTCATTATTAATATTTTACCTTCCGAAGAGCAAAATATTGAAATGAATTTATAATTGTCATTTCTAAATATATATATATATATATATTTATATATATTTATAATTTGTTGAATTAAAACCATAAAAACTCCTTATGTTTTGACATACATTACATAGCTTTCATTTTCGATTTTCTCACGTGTAAAAACATTTAGGAATTAGGATGAGTTGGGAGGAGGGCGGGGGGAGATTGACAATGGTAAGATCATTTTCTTTGTAATTGTGGCACTGAATAACATGATCTGGAACATGTTAACATGCACCATAACCTACCCGATCTTTCCCTTCTTGAAAAGTTGTATTTAATATTAGTTATTCTTTTTAGTATATGTTTAACAAGATGTTTAATAATTAGTAACATATCCTCTTTTCACAACAAAGCTGAAGGTAAAGCTAAAAATTGGGCCAATAATCTACCATCATAGCCATTAGCCCGTAATTTAAGAACACCTTGTCCCGTAATCATATGAACCCACCCATCTCTTTGTCTTGAAATCCGTAAAAATTATCATGACCATTAATTTAAGGTCTCAAGACTTAATAAATAATTTTTTGAATTAAAAATATTTTTATAATTTAAATTAATATAAACATGGCATGAATATCCATCTCCCTGTAATTAACCTTAAAACTTATGTTATCACCAACAACATTTAAAATTATAAGGTCTATAAATTATATCTGTTTCTAGTCTAATTTATTTTTATAAATAAGATAAAATGAGATGAGATAAATGTTAAAAATTAAATAAAATTTTATTATAAAATATTTTTTTAATAATTATTTTATTTTGAAATTGAAAAAAATTATTTTGAGATTTAAAAAATTTGAATTGTTTAAATTTTAAAAAATAATAATAAAAAAATTAAATTAAATGAAATGTAATGAAATTATTTGTAAATACAAAACATGCATTATTGAAAAATAGAAAGGATTTTTCATTTTGTTGGTTTCTGTATATTTCCACTTAAGTTCATTTTTTAAAACTCAATGAGAATATATCAAAAACTTGAAGCCATCAAGCATGAGCACGTGTCATTTGGACCACCAACTTTAGCTTGTTATTATTTTTAGTAATAGCTACTTGCTGTATCACCCCTCTTCACGGATCCAACAGTGTTTATAATTATTATTACTATTATAATTAATAATAATAATAATAATATATTTTTAGTCAGTAAAATGATGTTAATTCAAATTCTTGACCCTACCAAAAACCTTTTCCCTCAAGTCTTTTTTACATTATACTCTAAATGAACTTCAAAAAATATGAATCTTTCAAGATCAATGGCACAAGAAATATAAGAATTTAATTTTGTGCCACAAGTTAAAAGGCTTAAAGAGGCATATTTCTATTTTACGGATTTATTAAATTTATTTTATAATAAAAATAAATTTATAATATAATGAATCATATAAAATTATATTAATTTATAAAATTATTTTTATATAATCTATTTATGACTAAAATATTTCTCTAAATAAAATTATATATTCTTAAATCTCTTGCAATGAAAATTATAAAAAGAATTTTTCTCATCAGTAAAATTTAAATTTTCTTGTAAAAAAGCGTGAACATATGGCGCGTGGGAATTGGAACTCGGGAAGTATAACCGTATCAACAACTGTATAATACAGCTTTTTAGCTAATCATTGCTAGCGACAATTAATCTTTCTCTACTAATGCCTTTTCACGTTCTACAGTTATTTTATATACACAAAAATACACAGAATTTTGGGGGGAAAAAACAAAAAGATTCTTACACGTGCGAGCGAGCACATTGGATCAGAACTCAGGTAATGAAACGGTATCGTGATGCTCTGATACCGGTGATGGTGGAAATGACGGCGGTGATCTCAATTTCTGGAAGTAGTCCTTTATGTCCAAACCTCCCGACGTTATCTGGTCCGTCAAGTCCTCCCCGTCGTCTCTGGACGGGATAAACGGCGGTCGTGTTATATCCGTCAATAGGTCCCACCTGACACCACGAAAGAACACGTGTCCCTTGATCTCGCTCGCTCCTCTCAGGTACCCCAATCTTCTGGTAGGGTCCTTCTCTAACAACCGTCCGATCAAATCCGTTAAGGCCGTGCCTTTACCAATGAATTCGGGCGCTTTCATCAAAACGTTCCGAAACGTTTCCTTCCGGCTCTTCCCCTTGAACGGCGTCGTACCGTAGAGCATCTCGTAAGTTAGTACTCCCAGGGCCCACCAATCGACGGCGAACTCGTGGCCGTCTCCCCGTACCACCTCCGGCGCCACGTACTCCTCCGTTCCCACGAACGAGTTGGACCGTTCACCATCGGAGAAACTTAGCCTGCGACGACTCACCGGGCTGACTCGTGCCGACTTGGCCTTCTTCAGGCCCTTCTTGTTCTTGCTGTTATTATCAGGTAATATTGTTATCCACCTCGACAGATTCCTCCGGTGTTTCCGGCGAATATCCGGTGGTTCCTCGGCGGCCTCAGTGGAAATGAAGGTCTTGACGGCGACCGTCCTCGGCGATAAGCTCCTGGAGAGGTCGAAGTCCGTGAGGGTCAGATGACCTGACTGTTGGATGAGAACGTTCTCGGGCTTGAGGTCGCGGTAGACGATGCCCATGCGATGGAGGTGATCGAGAGCGCAGACGATCTCGGCCAAGTAGAAGCGAATGACGGCTTGGGAGAAAACGCGATCGTTTTGTCGGTAACGGAGAACGTTGAGGTCGCCACCGGGGCAGTAAGGGACAGCCCAGGCGAGGAAGTCGTGTGTGTCGAGGTAACCGAGAAGCGAAGGCAGGAATGGATGGGAGGAGTCGGAGAGGCGGGAAAGGACCCGGATTTCCCATCGGGCACGGCGCGCAGCGTCGAGCTTGGTATGGAGGGAAGCTTTCTCGACGACCTTGAGGGCGAAAGGAGAGCAGGCAGAAGGATCGGACGTCTTGTCATGAACGAGGAAGACGGTGCCCATGGCGCCTTTACCGAGAACTTTGAGAGCTTTAAGGTTATCTAAGTCAAGTTCCGGCGAAGGTTGCGGTGGTAAATCCATTGTACAGAAATGAGGAAGAAAAGAGAAGAACTTAAGAGAGAGAGAGAGAGAGAGAGACAGACAGAGAGCGAGGAGACAGAGAGGTGGTTTTGAGCGTTGGTTTTTGGCTTTTATAGGCCGCTTTCTCTTTTTCTCTATCCGAGTTCAGCCTTCTCTACCCCCTCTCTCTCTCTCTGTTGTCTGGTATTTGTAACTTTGTTTTTATTTTCTTTATTTTTTTGAATTTTTGTAGGAGTGAGTTATTGTCGTTTTAGGGCTGGTAATCGAAACGAATTGGTTTCAAATTCTCAATTTATTTTAAATTTATTATTATATATTTTTAATTATTATATAAAATACAAATTTTAATATAATTTTTTTAATTTTTAATATAATTTTTTTAATTTTTAATATAATTTTTTTAAAATTTTTAAAATAATTATAATATTAAAAAATAAATAAAATTTATTTTACTCCATCTCAACTCTCAATTCAAATCAAACCTAAAGTATCGTACTAAATTTATTTTCTGTTTATTTGTTTTACTTTTCAATATTAATAAATCATAAGTTTTTAAACTCAACGAAGTTTTTTCTTTTTCTTTTTGTCTTTTGTCTCCATCTCTGAGCAATGTATTTTCTTTTCTTGTTTTTATTTTCGTTTTACACAACCTTTATCTTCACCTTTATAGGTGGGATACTGTGCGCGACGTGTCTTTATTCATTTTTGGTAAAAAGTACGGGCCTAATTTCAATATTCAAATTTTAATTTTTTCACAACTTTAATTTTTTTTTTAATTTTTTCAACTTTAATTCATATTATAATATTTAGGTTTGATTTATTTTATAAATAAAATGAGATAAAAATTAAAAAACTAAAAAAACATATATTATTAAAAAATGTTTTTTAATATTAATTTTGTTTTGAAATTTAAAAAACTTATTTTAAAATTTGAAAAAATTAATTTGTTTATTTTATTTTATATAAAAATTTAATAAAGTAGTAATAATGGATAATATAAAATAAAATGAGAGTATATATGAAAACAAACTAAACATAAAAATTTTAATCGGCTTGTAAAACACATCATTCAAATCATTTTTAAATCAAATTATATCATATAAAAACTTTATTAAATGTATTATTCAGACCAACTTATAAATAGAATTTCAGATATATTATACATTATTGATTATATATTCGGCGTTACTCGGTCCAAACACTCTTTATTTTAGCAATTAAATTACAACTCATAAAAAAAGTGAAAATTCTAAGATTTATATAAATAAAAGATTGGCAGATTAGATAGATTTTACAATATTTATTATTATTATTATTATTATATCATATACCGCTTCCATGATTCATATAAAATTGCTATGTTCCATATGTCTATTTTATTTTTATTTTACTATATAAGACACTCTTTATTTTAGCAATAGTGCTTATTTATCACTATTAGATGATATAGAATATTTAATAAAGGATTATCTAATAATAATAAATCTGCTACATTTTAAATAATAAGATAAAAATAAGATAGTAATATGGTGTATAAAATTTTCTAAAAATATTTATATATAAATAGGTATATAAAATTGAAATAACGCTACAACTCTACGGCTTCGTGCACCTTTTATAAAATCAATGACGTGATAATAATAATATTATGTCAGTTGAAATAATAAAAATAATATATGAAAAAAAATAAAAATATGGTGAAAGAGAAACAAAATATATATATATATAAATAGTTAAATTAAAAGATGTATAAAAATATTATTTTAATACGGTGTATATATAAAAAATACACAAATCTTATAAAAATAACATTTTTGATAAAAATAAAGTAGGCCAACAAATGGGTGGGCACACGTGTAATACATAAAAGAAAAGATATCACGCATAGAGCCAAACACAAGAGGCGGAAAAACAATTTTCTTGTACGGTTCTCACATGGGAGCTCCCATAATCTAAGGCCAATGCGAACGTGCACTTGGAGGTCGTTGTTGGAATGTTGTCACTTCTTGTCAATTCCTTGTTTCTTTCATTTTTTATTTTTATTTTTTTTTAGTTTTTAGTTTATGTATATTACATAAATTATCCATTAAACATAAAATATTAGATATTTTGATCATTTTACTTGTTTTATTCATTTCAAATAAAATTATAGACAGTATCTATTTAATGTAAATTATGAATTATTTTGGTCATTTTATTTTTTAATATAATATAATATAAAATAACCAAAATATCTCATATTATATTATTAAAAAAATAATGTAATATATCTTATTTGGAATGAAGGAAAGGATCCATCCCCTTGATTTAGAACATTCATTTTCTTGATATTTTTTAATCTTAATTTAGATGCCATGTGTCATGCACTTGGACCTAAACTATAAGGAAATATTGACTCTGGGTAAGCTAACCATCATTAATAATTGATTTGGTTTGAGCAAGTTTATGAAATTCAGGAAATCATCTAATTAATCAATATTTGGCCGGATTTTGGCTCATGAATTAAGGAACAAGCAAGGAAGAAGTAGATGACCCAATTCATTTAGCTCTTGAATATTGTAACCTAATTAATTAATTATGAAAATGTGGTTTTTATGAACGAATAAAGAATATACGAGCAAATTTATATTAGGATTAAAATTAATATAGAGAAGTCAAGCTGCTCAAGTACTATAATTGCCTTCTTAATCTAAAGGATTGGGACATGATATTTTGTCCATTAAAAATTTAAAATGCTCTACAAAAAATTAAGCTTTTATGATCATTTAATTGTGACCAAATAATTATTTACAGCTAATTTTGACTGTAAATAGTTATTTGGTTGTAATGAAATGACCATAATTAACTGTAATTTTTTTGTAGTGATAGTTCATAAATATATCCGTGCTTAACGAATGTATCTATTTTTTTTTTAAAATTATGACTAACAAATTGCTAGGAAAATTCTTAATTACATATTAATAAAAAAAAATCACTATACTAAAAAACAGCTTATTTGTAGACAATAATTTTTTGCTAAAATGATTATTTCTTGCCAAATTAATAAGTTTATTTTCATCACAAATAGTTATTTTTATCTCGAATAACTTGTTATATATATAATTGCTCATTTTCTTGTAATGAATGGATTATATTAGCAAACGGGATGGATCGAAATAAATTTTCATAAATTAGGATTCCTCCAAATACATGAGATATCTACCAAATACGAAGTAATTATATAATATAATATAGTTGTATATGCAGCCTAGTGATTAGGGGATCCAATAACACATCGTTTTAGCTAGCCTAGCTAGTTAGTCTTAACCTTTCAGCTTTTTTCTTTTTCTTTTTCTACCTTTTCAAAATCGAAGTAGTTTTAATTGTTTGACTACTTATGAGTGTTGGGCATTAATGTAAGGATTTGATTTTACCATTCGGTGAAAAAATAAAGGTGCTGATCGATGCATGCAAAGTCATGCATGATCTACATGTTTATGAATGCACGATGATCAGAGGCTGCGCATGCATTAGCGACATTTAACTGCATCTACAACTGAAATGTTTTTTACCATCGTTAAAAGTAGAAACGACGTCTAATGGAACATGAATATAATTAATGTAACAGTTGAAACATTAATAATGGTTAACCTCTACTAGTTTAACAAATTAATAAAGAAATATTAAAAGAAAATGATGGGGCCGTACGAATTAAAAGGGAATTAGAAAGAAAATTAGTAGATAAAAAAGAAGAAATTAAATTATATATTAGTTTGACCCTAAACAAATTATAAATTTCTTATTTTTGATCATGTAATTTGTGAAATTACCACTTATCTCAAAAACTTAATTAAGTTGATAGAAATATATAAATTTTATTATTTTATGTCTTAACATTTTCTTTTACTTGTGGGCCATTAGACTTTTCCTCAATTAGTAGACCCAATAAGTGAAATATTTAATAAAATGAGATAAAATGTAGAGTTAGGATTCGAACTCAAGACTTCTGCTCTAATACTATGTAAAATTATCACTTGTTTCAAAAGTTTAAATTAATGAGAATATGTAGATTTTATTCTGTTATATCTTACCAATGTCCATTTTGAAAATGCTATATAAACATATATATATATATATATATATATATATATATTTCAGAATTTATTTTCTAGTGTTTCATTTTTGCGCCATGCTTGTCGAATATATGAGTGGCATGCGTGCGTAATTAACGGGCATGCATGCATTAGGTAATATATATTAATATATATATATATATATATAAATATATAAAAACAAAATAGTATTTTTGGGGAAACACATTTAACTTGCAGTACTTTAGCTAGCTATATAGCTAGATAGCTTAATTTAATTAAACATAAAATTAAAAAAAAAAAAAAAAAACATTCATGATATTCTTGATATGGGTAAGACGGGTGGTTTGGGTGCATGTTAGGTGGGTGCTGGTGGATCAAACCCTCCATCCATAACATTGCGTGGTCTACATTAACTATGAGTGTGAAGGAATCATGCATTATGCTTTTAACTCGAAACTAATATTCCTCTAGGTACAATTTATATAATATATATATATATATATATATATATATATATATATATATGGTATCTAATTCTTTTTTAACGGTTCGCCAATCTTTGAACTAATTTCATAGATATATGTGTGTGTGTGTGTGTGTGACGTTTGAAATATATGCTCTAGCCTTTAATATTATCTTTAGATATTCTCTGAGATATTATTTATGCTTTGATCCCGTTTTGAAAAAAAAAAATCCTATAAAAGAACAATATTAATCTATAAATAGTCTTAATTCAATGTTTTCGGTTTGAAGATTTCATACACGATCAAATAATATCACACTTCTTAATCCCCTTTTGCAGCGTCGTTCTACGAACGGATCAAAATAAAACTGATCAAGAAGCCAAATGGCCGAATCAATGCATGAATATTGTCGGTTTAGAGTATGATGATGATAAAGCAAAGTAGCATGCAGCATGTGAAGTTGTAGCCAGGCATTTATGCTTTGGGCGGGCGCTAGCTGTGTGTGAACATATACATAGATAATATTAGGATCGACAACAATGAGAAAGACAGATCATACATGCTATAAAGGTACGTAGTACTATCCTTAGCTAGCTAGATTATGAGAATTGTTATAGATACAAAGAAAAATTCATAAACCGATCTGTACTTTCATAATATATTTATATGTTAGATTTACTTTATAATAATTATAATTTTACAATTTAATATATCATATCAAGCCACGTCAGTTTATGAATAATTTTTTTTTTTTTATAAAATCCTTTTGTGACTAATAAAGTATTTTTCTACCATTATATATATAGACATTTTCATCACATATATACACACACACACACACACATATATATATATATGTAGATTGATCAAGTACTCGATCGTAGTCCTGTTGATTGTTACAATTCAGAAGCATGGATTAAAATGTGTGGCTGGCGTCAGCTTATTTTGCTTGTCGAACGGTCATGATCACTCAATTGGCAATATTGTCAAACAATCACCATCTCTCGCGAGAACATGCATGCTGATGAGCTGATATTGTTTGCATATATATATATATGGTTTTCAAGAGATTAATTGCGCGCCTACTTTTTCAACACGTTAGATTGTGACATGAGAATATTAATCTAGCAGCTAGTTTTTACAATATTTATAATCATGAGTAGATAAAGGCTGTAGCTTGGTTATATATATATGTATATTATGAATTAGTAGCAGCTACGTCGACCGTCCTTTTTGGTAAGATGGGAGTCTCAATATGCAACTAATTAATTTATAAGTTTGATAGGATGATTACCCACACTACGTTGCTCCTAATAACCAGCGATGTGCCCCCCGCTACAACATTAATATTTTAACTCAAAACGAAACTTCTTGCATATTGCATGCAGGTGAATGGAATATTGATACAATGAAAAAATTTATATAAATATATTTATAAATAATAACGCACGACTAAATTAAACTGAGGATGCATGGTTAATATTATTGGTAAAATACTACGTACTCAGAATTAACAAGTTGACCTTACAACATCTTAGCTGGTCATGTGAATCAATGATTTTCGACTTTTTGGGGGTTTTAAAATGATGCCAGTACTAGTACTACTGCAGTCTGCAATTAAACCCTAGCTTTTACGGAACTTTAACAAATAATTAGCACTAATTAATCAAGCTGCTGGTTAATCAGTGATAATTCACAGCTCTTGCATGCATAGTTGCATGCAAACAGATAACCATGCATCATGCATATTATATATATATATATATATATATACATCTTCCTTATTTGGCTCTCGTAATGGTTGCCTGGTAAGTTGTTTTTCTTGGTTTATTTTCTCTATTTTTATCTTACTGTGTATGAGATTTTTCTTTCTTGCACTTTCTTCTATTTCGGGTGGTTTGTTGTTAATTAGATCTATTGGCTTCGTAATTAGACGATATTAATTTTGGTTTTAGATGTAGTACTTTTTGATATCTGGATTTTAATTTTTTTATGTCTATTTATATCTCCTAATATCTAGTTGTAACTACGATTTTTCTCCACCACAAGTGGAGATTTATTAATAAAATCGAGAAGAGAGATGAGTCACTCATAGACATCTGACTCAATCTCTTTTTATAAAATTATATATATATATATTCATGTTCTCAGAGTGAATCTTTTTAATTGTGTTTGCATTCTTTTTTTCACTATAAAAATTCAATAAACACGGTAGAATTTTGATCAAAGTAATGCTATTTATTATGCAATGAGATTAGCGCATCGATTCTGAAACCGATATATACTTTTTTGCTTACATATATATATTTCCCTCATCAGCTTTATAACTTGATCCCCGCAAATTGGATACAGTACTTATATATATATTTAACATGACATGGGAAAAAAAAGAGTCATATGTGCATGGGGGCATGCATGCATGATGCATGTGATCATGAGCGCGTTGATATATATGGTAGCTAGTAGGGAGGGCAACCTCACCAACCATATTCAATGGATACTTTGGAAAAGGATCCATATATATACATAAAACCCCATATCTTCCAACTTTAGGTTACACAAAATCTTTTAAACTATTTTCTTTTTGGCTATCTTTTGAGCCTCTATCTGTTGGAGACATAATAACCCCACCTTGGTTTTATTTTTTCAAATTTACTTTTGAAGTTTCATAAAATGTGTTCCTGTCGGCCATCATTAGGTTGGAGAAAATGCAAGCTTCCACCTAAGATCAAAGTAAAAGGAAAGGAAAGATTAAAAAAATTACTAATTATATTCCTCCACCCATGTCAAAGTTTGGAATGTATGTACTTTAAAGAAAAAAGCTGTGAATGCTTTGATGATGGCTTTGTCGGCCATGATTCCACCATCTAAAAGAAATCCCTTTATTTTATAATTCTTGAGATTTAATTTCAGCTTTGGGTATCTAAAGGGGCAAAACACTATTTCTTAAGATCAATATGAACATGATCACCAAATTAAGAGGTTCATTATGTGAGTGCGTGTTCATGTGGAAGTCGCCTGCCTTTAACTCGATGAAGAGCACCACATTTTGTATATATATATATATATATATATATATATATATATAAGGAAAATATTCAAAGAAATTATATAAAAATAAACTTATAATTAAACTGATATAATTTGATGTGATATATTAAATTATAAAGTTACTTTTATTATAAAACAGATTTAATAGATCTCATAAAATTACGCATTTTGTGAGTTCATTTTTATATAATTTTTTTTTTATATATGTAGCAATTCTTATATATATATTTTAAATAAACGTAGAAGAGATCATGTGGATCCAACGACTTAATGTTGGGGTTTTTCAAAGATTCTTCCAAATACTTAATTTATAGGTTTGGTATTTTACATGGAATTAATATATATGATCAGCTGAAATATTCAACTTCAAGAATCGGTCTCAATTGATCGAGTGATCCAAATCTTGATAGATCGACCTTAATTAATCATGCATGCTCCTATAAGAATATATATTAGTAGAATATTTGATATATAAATGATCTCTAATTTATTATAATAACAAAAGGTACAAATATAATATTTACTCAGATTATATATTAATTCAATTGTCATTGCTTTCTCAATATACTCCATGATTTTATGATATATTTGTGTGTATGTATATATATATATATATATATTAACAGTAGTGACAGTCACAAAGGAGACAGAAGAGGCCCCATAGTGTTCTTTGATTCAAAGAAACGTTGGGTGCAGTTTGGTTATAAGCCAAATCGAAGTGGGAACCACTATGTCTGATCACTTGGCCGTGTGATTGTGCGTTCTACGGTGGAAACCGAAAGGAGCACAAACCCACAAATTAATCTTTTAATTTTAATTTGTACGTGGAGAAAACCCACAAATTAAATAAATAAATAAATAATTTCATTAATATAAAGCTAGCCTGATGATCTCCGGCCACCTGCATGAATGAATGATCTCTTTGTCATGTACCTTTAATGATCAAGAACTAGAAATTGCCGATCGAAATACAATACATGATGATGATTCGATCAATATCCATCGATCCGTCCATGCATCTATCTTGGGATGAATTATTTTTCTATAATAACTTCTTTCATTTCTTTGGATTGATTACTTGAAGGCTCCTCCAATGATGGTTAAAGTAGCCATCACTCACATTTACATTACTTTATTTCTTTTTTATTTTTTTATTTATTTATTTTGTGCTCAAATTGGTGCACCATGTTGTCAGGAGTCACCAAAGGGACCCTACCACATACCTGTAAAATTCCACTTATGTGCTTATTTACAGGAAAATGATGGCATATATTATTATTCATCATGACTTTTTTTGTTTTTGTTTTCAATTTGTTTTTTCAGTTTTAATTTCTCTCTTTATATATATATATATATATATATATATTATATAGATATATAATATTTATCAGAGATTCAGAGATTAGATCCAAAATTTATATATACTCAACCTAATTTTGATTAGGTTGAATTAATTTATGTTTCTTACAGTTTTGTTTACAATTTTATTTACAATATTCATTTTGTTAGTTTTCTTTTTAAATTTAAATTCTGAATTTTAAGCAGATGGATAATAGACATGTAAAAAAAATAGATTTTTTTTTTTATAAATTTTTCTTAAGTACATTTAATATTTCTCATAATTTATTATATTAAGGCCAATATATATATATATATATATGTAAATAATACTGAAAAGACTCCTCACATGAACACATGACTAGGAGAAAAAAGGGTGGAATTTTCCTTTTGATTTTGTAGATTTATTTTTCTCTTTCTTTTAATTATTATTGGTACGTTGTTGCTTTGGACATTGATGGCCCAAAGGAATTCAAGTATAATATCATTGCAAAAGATTACCAACATTGCCAGTAGTAGTAGTAGTAGTAATGCATATAATGATCAGGCTGTATGTGTATGATCATGGCATAATCACTACTATTACTTTTCATTCCTCTAACCATTGGGCCTTATATTTTTTAGGGCCGGCCTTAAATCTATTTTACCCGCCAAATCAAGTTTTGAGTGTTGAAAGGCTGAAATGGTCTTGAAATTTGAAACCAATGGCATTACTACTTTACTTGTGATATTATTGGACCTTCACTTTTGTTTAAAATTTTTACATTTTTAAGGAACACAATTCATATGGACTATTCTATGACTTTAAAGAGTACTCAACCCCTAAGGGTTGACACAAGTGGTATTAAAATTTTTACATTTTTAAGGAACACAATTCATATAGACTATTCTATGACGGGAAAGAGTACTCAACCCCTAAGGGTTGACACAAGTAGTAAAAACCTAAGTTTGGTGGTATTCTCCCTCTAAATTTTAAGGTCTGAATCTTATTAGGTGCAAATAATCTTTAAGAATTATCAGAAATGATTTTTTTTTCTTGATTTACACGATATATACTTGTAAAAAAATCCTTTGTCGAAAGTCTATGCACCTTCAAAATTAGTCGGACGCTCGATGCAAAAAAAAAAAAGAGTACTTGGACTGGTACATGCATTCTTAAAAAAGAAAATAATATTTGCAAGGAATTTTGCGCAAGAATTGTGCAGGAAATGAGTTATAGTTTATTTTTAATTATATTTTGCATTTAAGTCTTTTTAATTTCCAGTTTCGTTTGTGTTGGGCAAATGAATATTTCTATTTTTTTATTTTTTATTTTTTATTTAATTATAATTGATGTGGGATTTTAAACTTATTCTTGCATAATTCTTACGTAAAAAATTTTTGTATGTACCAGAATCCTTTGAAAAATGATACTGCTGTTATACTATTCACAAGCCGATAGCACTTTCGTTACAAAAGTGGGTATCCATTGCCGTTCCAAATCAAGCCCATTAAAATAGGTTGGTAAATGTTCGGTTGAAGATAATCGATCGAGGCTAATACAAATTCACAAGCCTGAAAGTGAAAACCTGTGTTGGGCGGCCTGCCTGCCTTTTCAATTCCAACTCTGTATTATGTATAGAGTAATGATAATTGATATTCTTGGAATAAGCTGAGTAGGCATTTCAGTTTGATCTTTTGATGCATCGATGCGAAAATATCATATCTGGGCCTCAATACCGCCATCCGAAGAAGCGCTTTTAATTTGTACACATGATGGGCTACATGAGTTGGCGGTGGCCCAACGTCTGGGCCAATATAAACATTAGCTAAGCCCATGGTTGTATGTTTTTGGACAGGAAGAGATCTTAAAATCCAATGATCCATCATCTCTGTCTCCCTGCGATCAATTCTCTGGCCAGACTGCGGCACCTGAAACCACTAAACTCTAAGGTGCTCCCTCTTGGATCTATAACTATCTGCTCTAATTTTTCTAATTTTAATTGGGGCTTCCGTTTTGACCTAAATAATTCGTCTTTTTCTCTTCTCTGTTTTAACAAGTAATTTAGTCAAAAAAAATCGAAGAAGGTCTATATTGCTATTTAATTACATTAATTTTTCTTCTTTGATTGGTTATTGGGTAGGTTATTTAGTGTTTATCGGGGTTGCTGTAAGAGCATAGCACAAGTTTGAAGCGCTTTTCAAACAAGGTGCTTGCTTTAATAAATTCATTTCAATACAAACGAATAATTATATGATGCGTTTCTAATATTGGTCTTGGGTCCATATTGGGTTTGAAGTTTGTACTTTTTATTAATTTTCCTTTTTTTTTTTTTTTTTTTGAGGTACTGAGTTCTGCTGTTAAAAGAAGAACTATCCTATCCAAACCAATAAAGAAGAATCAGCTATAACTAAGTTTCGATTAAACCCCTAAGGGTTGGCTCAAGTGATTAAGGCTTTGGGCTTAGAAGTATGCTCCACTTAGGTCTAAGGTTCAAATCCCTTTGAGTGCAAACTGCAAACAATCTCTGGGGACCATCGGACTGGTGGATTTTTTTCTTGAATTAACCGAGAGGCACTTATGGAAAACTCCTTGCCAAGGGCCTGTGCACTATCGGGATTAGTTAGAATGCTGTCCTGAACACCCTGTGCCAATTAAAAAAAAACACGAAGTTTTACTTAGCTTTGGCACGAAGTAATAGCTTTCTTGTCGGATTCCATATGCAATGCGATTGAGCATGGAGTTGAATATTATGCAGTGACTACAACGATCAGATTTGTCGTCTCCTTTCTAGTGGTAACCTTGGAAAGTTTTTTTTTTGGGATTTTAGAAACATTTTAATCAGTATAAGAGGGAAAGTAAAGATATGTAATTTTTATTATCCAGCCCTAATAGCGTCACATTTCTCAGCTGGCAAATAAAAAAGAAAAAAAAAGCATAGTACTATCATAATGATGAGCAGGGGTAATGGGTCACTATGAGAACATAGTTGTTGATTAAAATTTTACTGAAGTTTGTGTTTAGAATGATGGCTTTTCTGTGTCTAATTTGGATAATTCAATTTCTGAAAGTGACTTTGTAATGAATAGACCAATGTAAGATCTAATGGGCCTAATCACATATGGACTTATATTCCAAAAAGACTAGTTAATGCTACAAACGGAATCCTTTGGAACTCCTTTGCAGCGATTTAAGGAAAACTTATGAGGGAGGGAGGGAGGGAGACTCCAAAATGATGAGTTAGGTTACAATCCGAGCCACTTTCAGAAATTATATTTGGAGCTCCTTAGGATTATTATATTTGGAGCTCCGTTACAATCAATCATAGTGTTCCTTCCACAAGCTTATAAGAAACTCTTCTTCAACACTCTACTTTCCTGGGCTTCTGTCATTGATTGTAACAGGGCTAGTTTTCATAATTTGCTTGTATCCATTTCTAGCTCCTAGTTGTTGCTAGGTGTACTTTGTGTACTTCCTGTGTACTTTGCACTATGACTACTTTCAGTCAATAAAATTTTATCTTATTTACCAAAAAAAAACTTCTCCCTCATAAACAATGTGGGAGATGTCATTCATCACCATCTCATATTAAGTCCAGGTCCTACAAAATTCTTCCTGAGATGTCATTGATATGGATAAAAAGGTATACTCAATTGTGTTCATGCCTCTGATTTGGTAAGCAGCATAGCTATGAGGTGTTTTGTGTTCTTCAAACGCATCTGATTTAACAAGTTTCTGTGTTTCTTGGCTTGCTTCTTTTAAGCCTTTTTTTTTCCTTTTTTTTTTAGTATCTTCATGGTCATTAAAAGAATTTTTTTTTTTTTTAGTTAATAAGAAAATTGGGCACTTAAGATTTGAAATTAGAGAACCATATGTGTTGGCTTCTGGGCTTGTAGGTTTATGAAATACATACAAAAGAAAGAAAAGGGGGGGGGGGGGGGGGGGGGGGGGGCAGAGTGGGGGGAGGGTTTTCCTAAGATTAGAGAGCCCCTTTTCTTTGATGAATATGTTTAGGTAATTGCTTTTTCAACTAGAAATCAACCTAACCCAAAGATTGCACTATGCCTTCATTAGCAAACTAACTTTTTGTTTCCTTCTCTGGGTGAACAGTGACAGAAAAACATAATGGTTAAAGCATATTCTCAGGAGTATGTTTACAAGCACCCGTGGGAGCGGGTTACTTCTGCATCTTGGCGCAAGTTTGCTGACCCTGAGAATAAGCGTACATTATCTCACATACTTGAAGTTGACACATTGAACAGAAAGCTTGACTCTCAATCTGGGAAGCTTTACACCACTCGAGCAATCACTATCCATGCCCCAGGACCATGGTTCCTTCGCAAAATCATCGGTCAGGATATCTGCCATTGTGTTGAATCAACAGTTGTGGATGCCCAAACACGGTCGATGCAACTCAATACACGCAATATCAGTCTCCAGAAGTTTGTAGAAGTAGTAGAGAAGATTCAGTATGTTCCTCACCCGGATAATCCAGATGGGTGGACTATCTGTCGGCAGGAGACTAGCATTCAGATTAAGCCATTGTCAGCACTGGCAACAATGGCAGAAAAGATAGAGCAACGATGTGCTGAAAAATTTGTGCAGAATAGTGCTAAGGGTAGAGAAGTTATGGAGAGGATTTGTAAGTATCTTGAAGCTGAATCTAGCGGGATTTCCCTCTAATTTAGCTGTTTCAATTCAATCTTGGTCATTTATAGGAGTAGGTCGAAGGTTTGTAGCTCATTTGAAGTATAAAGTAACAGAAGAATGTGAAATTCTAAAACCAAAGAGGCTCAGCCTTGAATTTCCCGTGGATTGGCTTAATGTGTATCAACTGATATGTAACTTTGGGACATTTTGTTCTCCTGGATTTTCCATTTGTTTTGGAGGTTTGAGCTATCTGATGCTTTAGACTATAGAAATAAGTATTTGATTGATTAATCCGACCCCATAATTCGAGACATTGTTTGTTGACACGGACAAAGTCAAGACAAACTTTTGAAATTATTTCAATATTGGATCTTGAATATATAATAAATAGTTCTGAATCAAATTTCTTTAAAAAGAAGAACTTTTGTCTCATGGTAGCCTACTCCTACTTCCTTACGAAACTTTTGTTATTGGGTTAGCCATATACTTCATATGTTTCTAGTGATTCGTATGGCATCTTCTTTCAATGTTGACTTATTGAATAAGAACCTACAACGCACTTCCTACTGAAAGATTAGCCAAGAGCTGTATAATACCTACTTACTGCTCATGATTCAACTGGAAGCTGTTCTCCTTGAAATAATAGATGAATTATTGACTAAGAAACAAGGCTGCATGGTGGCTGTTATCAACCGTTGCAATGTTTCTTGTATTAAGTTTCAATGTTGAGTTGCAAAAGCGAGAACTTCCCTACAGCATTAACAACTTGATTAAGTAGACCTTAATTTAAATATGGTTGGACAGCAGGGGTCTGCACCCTGCTATCCCCTGGTCCGCCCATGTGGGACGGTAGCCGCCCGTCTCGCAAGGAGAAATCCCAGTGGAGGTGGGGGACGGGACAGGCTGATCCCATCATTCCAAACATAAACTTCAGTAAAGTTTGTCAAGATTTTTCTCAATAAACTTATTAGAAGTTAGATTAAGGCTCGATTTAGTTTGGGAGGCGAGTTGAGTTCATCTTAATTCATGATTATATTTTTTTAAATTCTTATTCAAAACATAAATTCTAATACAATTTTTTTAAATTTTAAAATAATAATATTATTAAAAAAATAATATTTTATTTAATTTGTAAAACTCATCTCAATTCATCTTATCTCATCTCTCAATCCAAACCATCCCTAAAAAATTTTCTCAACATTTTTTTGGAATTAGATAAAGTTATGATTATTTCCGAGGAGAAGAAAATTATACAATTAATTTTATAAGTTAATTAATATAAAAATGGCATGAGCCGCAGTTACGCCAAGTCATCAAGTCATACCATAAGTGTATTTTTATAAAAGGTACTTCTAGAGTCACAATTGTGGGATCTCATCTGGGATCCAACTCAGTGCATTTTTTTTTCTTTTTTTTTAATGTTTTTTTTTTATCATATTTTAATAATTTTTTAAATAAATTCACAATATCATTAAATAATACTTACTTCATTATTACGTAAAAAAAAAAAAAAAAAAAAACAATCGGAAACAGTGGGCAAGGAATATTGGGGTGTGGGTTTTTTAGCATTTTTCTTTTATAAAATAATTGAAAGTCAAAACATTTATCTTTTTCCACGCCTATTGAACCGTCGATGCCCTTCGACGTGTTCCACAAATTCTTCTATACTGCTTTTTTCTTTTTGCTAACTTCATCTTCTTCCACACGTTAGGACTTGAGGTAATTTCTTGTCGTGTTCTCAACTTCTCGCCAACAAAATGGTAAAAAAAATCAATATTCCGTGTGGTATAACAAGAGTAATGATACAATTAAATAGTGTGTAAGTGGTGCATTTTATTTTAAATAGTAAAATGTATTATTAAAAAACTAAATTTTTATATAAAAATTCTAAATTTATCTATTTTACTATATATATAAACAGATTTATGGACCAATTTACACATTAATACAAAGTATGCATACACGATTACGAATATTCGAATTTTGATATTCTTCAATTACTCATCTTATTTTGCCTCAAAGGAAACATGCCTTTGGCATATTCTTGCTTATTCTCTCTTGACTTCTCTCTCTCTCTCTCTCTCTCTGAGATCTTCCGCCTGGACTGCCATTCACTCTTCGTAATAGCAGGCAATTCTTGAGGTATGCTCCTTTCGCTATATACATTTCCTTCATTCCTCCTCTGCTTTGGTCTTTTGTTCTTTTTCTCTCTATTTACTATATTTTCTGGTCTGCTCTTGTTGAAATATACTTGTATGAAATTGATTCTAGTCCATACTTCACCTTCTTTTGCAGTAAGAAAGAACACGGAAAAGGGATCTTTAGGTATCTTTAAAACCTCCAACGGTTTAAAAGTGTTGCCATTTTTATTTTTTCGTTGGATTGGATGGAGTATATTGGTTGCTTGTAATTTGGTGAAGATCAAATGATAAATGACGGGTTCCAGGATCCTGTATGACTTAATTCCTGGTTTAGAGAGCTTTTGACAACTTCCATGTCTCTTTATCTAATGCATAGGTAGGACTTTATGTTTGAGTGAACATTATATTAGATTCGGATTGCCTTCCAACTGATTGCTGTTTTTTAGAAATTTGGCCATTTTACTTTTTCTTGGAGGTGCTGGGGAAGGTTTCGAATGTCAGTTTCTTTGTCTTGTGGGTCTGCAATGATTCAAAAAGACAAACTAGGTTGGAATGTCTATAGCTTTTCTAGCAGATTAGCATCTTTCTTGTAGGCTATTCAGTACGACGGAATAAGGTGGAGAAAACTATGATCAAGGCACTTTTACGGCTGTTTGAATATTGAAATGAGATGCAATAAGATGGTTTTAGATGAAAGTTGAAAGTTGAATAAAAATTATTGAAATGTTAGTTTTTTATATTATTATTATTTTGAGATTTGAAAAAATTGAATTGTTTATTATATTTTATATGAAAATTTGAAAAAATTATAATAATGAGATGAGATGAGATGAAATCATTTGTATTCAAACGGAAACTTAATATCATGGCAGCCCCTTTCGGCTAAGAAGCAACAGTTGTTTTTTTGAATAAAATACACTTTCAGTGTTTCACTGTTCAACCATTGGATGTTGTACACTTTGTCTCCAAAGTTGACTCATTGCACCATCAAATTATCAAATAATTTTCATTGTGCACCATAAGTTAAGATCTGACAATCAAGATCTTACCTTGTCACCTCTTTTTCATCCATCGTAACGGTTGGGATGGTGCAAGGGTATTTCTCATTTTTCGTAGTTTGGGGTACAAAGCGTAAAACACCCACTAGTTGGAGGTTTTAAAGAGTATTATTTCCCACATTTTGTTGAGGTTTGTGATTGGTATGACTAGTGCAGTAATCTTTATGTCGTGTACAATTGTGATGATCCAATTTGTGTGTATCACTTTCTTCCCAAGCTCTAGGCATGTAAATCTCTATAATCGTACCTGAGAACTTTTGATTTTGTGCACATCCTTCAATGAGCAATGTCCTCTTCTTCTTAAACAAGCATTCCTTTGGCATAATTTCTTGGTTTGTAGTTTTCCCTCGTTCTTCCTTTCTAATAATGAGTAGGAAACCAGGCTATGCCTGAATATATGGTATTCATTTTCCAGTTGTAATCTTATGTGGCGTTTCTTTATAAGGTTGAAGCCAAAATAAAGAAAAGTGATGGTCAAAGCATACACACAAGAGCACATTTACAAGCACCCATGGGAGCGTGTAACTTCTGCATCTTATCGCAAGTTTACTGACCATGAAAACAGGCACGTATTAAACCATATCCTTGAAGTTGACACCTTAAGCTGTAAGGTTGACCCTATATCTAAGAAGCTTTACACCACCCGTGCAGTCACTATCCATTTCCCTGGACCATGGTTCTTTCGCAAAATTGTCGGTCAGGATGTCTGTCACTGTATTGAAACTACAATCGTCGATGCCAAATCACGGTCGATGCAACTCACTTCCCGGAATGTTAGTCTTCAGAAGTTCATTGAAGTGGAGGAAAAGATCCAATATGACCCCCACCCAGATAATCCAAAATTATGGACAACTTGCAGGCAGGAGACTAATATTCATATAAAGCCATTACCAGCACTGGCATCAATTGCAGAAAAGGCAGAGCAACGATATGTAGAGAAGGCTGCGAAGTATAGTACTACGGGTAGAGAGGTTATGGAGAGAATCTGTAGATATCTTGAAGCTGAATCTGCACAGATTGCTCTCTAATCCCAATCTGAAGCTAATATCCTCTTCTTCACTTATGTGGAAGTATCTCTTAAGAAGGGAGGTATATGTGGATGTGATTAAAATTAACATCTTTAAATCCGAAGGAACAAAGGATCTTATCAAGTAATACAAAGTACAAGTTCCAAATAGACAAGCTTCATACAAGCTATTTGTAGAAAAGTGGGTCACTCTTTTTTACACTTTTTTTTATAAGGACATGTATGGAACTTATCTATTTGAGACTGGTACAAATCATGATATTTATCTCTTAAAAGGAACTGTTACAACGAAGTAGAAGAGACTTTGTATGCAGCAACTGCAAGGTTGCTGTGAAATTGTGGTAGGTTGCTGTGCCAGATATCCGTCGGCATTAGTGATAGCTTGGACCTGAATTGGGTATGTAAATAAAACAACAAACAGACAAGTTATTTGAGATGAACTCAACAAGATTCAAACCCGATATAATAGCTCGGAATCCATTTGTTCAACTTTGTCTATGCTATTTTACAGTTGGCTTAAAAACTGTAAAAACTACAGTCGGAACTCAGACATTCAAATACAGTATATTCATAGCTAGGATAATACCTTGAGAGCCATAATAATAACTTAGAATGCCTTTGCAGAAATGTTTTGGATGTCCAAATCATTACAACTTTTCCAAACTTTCAATCAGAAAATAAAAAACAATTCAAACATTTTCAAATCCCCAAACAAGAATAATATTAAAAATCTATATTCTAACAATATTTTAACATTATAATATTTTGTATTTAATTTTTTCTCCTTTTTCAAAATCCCATAAAATATTAAATCAAACTATTTTACTACTTACTATTCACAAACTATCTTACTACTTATTCACAAAATTCTCATCTCATCTCACTTCACAAACTTGTGTTCTAAAGACTTTAGACACTGTAGCCAACATACAACTTCTCACCACTCACTAGTACAGAGTTCTTCAAAGAGCAGAGATGTCCTAATACCTTGCCTCCCAGCAAATATGACAATATAAAAGGACACCACTAAGATACGCAGCAAACTCAGGAAGCATCTCATGGATGAAACTGAAACTGAAACTGAGGTCCGATTTCAACACATGGAACTCCACCCCGTCAAATTCAGATTTTATCAAGTTTCTCTGCCTTGACAACGGGGTTTGCTTTAGCTAGTGCATCACGTGCAGCAGTGCGATAGTCAAAGGGGCAGCCATGTTTGTCAGAATAGCGATGTACCGCACAGAAAAGGTCACCACACCGACAATTGAACCCCGTTAAACCAACCCGCTTGTTGCAGCTACTACAACGTTTTGGACCCTCCTTTGGCTTTGCCTCAGTATTCTCCTCTAAGCCAAAACTGAAGGAGGATGGCTTTGCCTCACTACTCTCCCCTGAACCGATACTGAAGGATGGCTGCACAGAGATGGTCTTTGGCTCCACTGAGTTGACTTCCACATCCACATCCACAGTTGCAGTATCCAATTCACTTCCATTGCTGCTTGATGATCCATTCACAATACTTCCAAAGGAAGATGCAGCAAGCTTAGTCTGCTCCTGTTTTAACAACATATCCTTGTGGCACTTGGAACACATATTCATGGTAGCTGCGCTACCAAAGAAGCCACAGTTGTTAACACACAAAATGGGACCTTCAGGAGGAGCTTGGCATCCTGTCTCATCATGATCCATCTTTTCAACTCTCCTACAACAAAGAACACTAGAAAATATAAAGACACAGAAAAGACTTAAATGAAACTACATACTACACATACACACTCGCAACATAACAACAAAAATAAAGCATTTACACCTAGATCCACATCAGGTTAAAATAAAATACTACCTCAATCCTAAGATGGACAGAAGATTTGTAAATATCGGTATTTAATGAAACAAAATAAACAAATATCTCTAATCTTATGATGAAAGAAGTAAAAACATGATTTAAGTGGAAAACTAGTTTTGGAAAGTTATCGTTATCTGGGATAAAAGCTTTCATTTTTATGAACTCTCGTAACATATCCAAGTGGAATAAGATAAAGACCATAATGTTTTCTTCGTTGCTTTAATTCGTAAGATACATACACATAATGGGTTTTGGAGCCCACAACCATAATGCCTACACCATTCTCACAGGTATGAAGTACCATTGAACTAAAGCTCATACACTTGAGATGAAGAAATGTGAAACTATTACAAATCAAAACTTGGGAGACAATACTGCAAAGAAATTGTGAGGCAATCCAAAGATTCATTTAGGGTTATAGAGACAGGGCAAAGATCAAATGGTGGTGATAGAGCAAAATTGATATAGAGCATCACATCAGTATTGTAGAAAACATAAATATTTTGGGTTGAGTGACTTTTTCTTACTATTCAATACCAATTGTTCAAATAGAATGCCAAATGATTGGAGTTAGGATTGTCGGCAAGCAAAGACAATGGCATCCATAACAAATATCGAGTTTGAGGCATGGAGCTCAACACATGCTTGTAAGAGAGATGGGTTCACATGGCAAAACCTTATGAAACCACATTTCTTCTACATTAGCCACCTTTACTCTAAACCTTATGCAAATTCTCCCACAATCTGAATTCTGAAGCCCTTATACTCACATGTCATGAAGCCCCAAAGCCATAATCATCAACAGAGGCTACATAAGCATGTCCCAAACCTGTCATTCTTTATCTCAACATAATAAAGGTACCTACCCCCCCCCCCCAAAAAAAAAAGAAAAAAGAAAAAACTCTTTCCCCTCACTCGGTAGAAAGGCAAGGTCACAGTTAAAACATTAAAGTTGGTCAAATCCAGAGTTGTGATCAATAGCAAGGCCAGCAGTCCTATCCTACTGTTATGGATACCATTGTTTGTACTAGTTCAATCCTTTTCTCTTATCCAACTATAAAAAATTTAAGCACGTTTATAAGTTGGTTACGGTATAACAGCACCAAATACATACATGAATAGATTTTTTCTATATGTACATACATGAAAAGATGTCATATGCCCATGCATTACATTTAGAAGTCAAAATTTTCTAAATGAAACACGGGTTTTCCAACTTTAAACAAGAGACAAGCTATATCCATTGCAATGAAATGTTAAAAAGACACCAGCTTCCAAATGTTTCGCATGTCTCCTTCAGTATAGCGTAAACTAAACATGCATGTCCAACAAACAATTTAAATTTTTTACCATAAATAAAAGGTTAACTTACGAACTTTACATGCGATCATTTTTATTTTTGAAAATTACTACCTGTACCCGCGATTCTAAAAAAAAATACCATAAATCCAGCACACACATATACGTCCTACTAAGTTTAAGGAATATGCTTCATAAACAATAATGGGCCGGTTGAGGAATACTTCATATTACCACCTAAAAAGAATTTCATCAACAGCCGAAAGGGCAAATATTTGAGTTTCTCTCATGTTTCCGTAAATGAATACTAAATCTCAAATCTTGTCTCCAAACGGAAAGTATTTCCATGTAATACGACAAAAAAACTCGAACCTTAACCACAACACTGCAAAATTTTAGCAATTCCACGTTCTCATGCATCAATGAATCTAACACTAGATCCTTTAATAATCCCTTATAAACGTTTGCCAGATATGCATACCAAGATGCTATAGAAGCAGATATATACACATACGCACAGATACTTTTGCAAAAGAGCTAACCTACTCGTCAGTGGGGACAAGAACCTCTCAGAAATGATACCTTCGGGACCGATCTCTGAGCTCACAGCATCGGATCCAAATCCTGCGTCCAAAACATAGAACAAAAAACAAATAAACAAGCGACTTAATGAATAACGAGAAAGAAACAGATCGATAACCAAAACCAAAAAACAGAAAATGAAGGGAGAGATTATAAACCCTAACCCTAACAAGATTTGGGATCTCCGAGGAGAGAGAAAGCAAAGCCAAAGAAGGGAAAGGGTTATTATTTCCCTTTCTCTTTTTTTGGTATTTAAAAGGCTTTTCCTTCCTTCTCTGCCAACGAACGCTCTTTTCTGATTAGGGGAGACGTGGAGAGTTAATATTGGTCGCACGTGTTTTCCTGACATTCCCGGTTTGTCCCTTTCTAGAAGTGCTAATAACGGTTTTGCCAGTTTCGGCGGTCGATTGATCACTGTGAAATGTCTGAAAAGTAAAAACCTTGAAAAATTCTTCTTCAATTACGGGAATTTATTATAATCATTTTATTAAAAAAACAATTACCACCATTTTTACACTTATTTATAAAAAAAAAATTATATTTAATTTTTTTAAAATTTTATTTAATGATTAAGGATATGAATATTAATAAAATTATATGTATTTTTATTTTTTCTTAATGATTAAAGATATTAAAAAAATAGTTAAAAGAAAATGATAAAAAAAAAAAAAGTTCAAATCCACATATAAGTTGCAAAATAAATGTAAAAGTGTCGGACATCTATCACTGCTCTTAAAAAAAAAAATTCTAAGCAAGTTTAATATAAAAAAATATTATGAACAAATGCTAGAGACAAGTGGCGGACAAACGCCATGTAATAATATATGATATTTGATATTTGTTGTGTACTATACAATATCTGTGAATTGAGGAATAAATAAATAGATCTGAAATTGAAGGAAATGGATCTAAAACGTTTTGTTTATCATACTATATCAATTGGCATTTATCCGTCGCTTATATCTAACATTTGTCCCTAACATTGCTTTTAATATATTAACTAAAAGATAAAGAATACAAATTTTGGTAGGGTAAGAGGCCACAATAATTTTTTAAAAAAGTTAACACATAATGCAACATACAAAAAAAAGAAAAAAAAATGGATAATCGGAGACGAATAAATCACTCACACTCATTCCCGTAAAGGAAAAACTGTTTGGAGACGATTTTGAAATAATGTGATAAATAAACTTTTTAGCATGCGGCTGAAAGTCGCAGCAAAAGAACGTATGTTGTATTGTGTTAGTCTAAAGTGATTGTAAGAGCTCGTCACGTTCATTTTCATTTGATAATTGGTTAGGGAAAACAGTAGCATAGCAGGAGACACGGCATGGGGTGGACAGATTTGTCACTAAATATTAACGTCACATGTCTGTGATAGCTTGTGGGGACTACATGCTAGTGAGATGGAGGTAGAGGGACCAGATTTAAAAGATCTCAACATGAGGAATCCGCTAGTACGATGCGTGTAGCCGATGGAGGGGTCGAGGTGCAACGACGCTTGAAGACTACACGTAGGAACAAACTGCGTGTGTGATCAACAGGCTAAGAGAAACAAACAGTGGCGAAGCCACGTTGGGGTAAGGGGGCCATGGCCCCCCTACCTCTAGCCCCACCCTTTTTTTTTTCAAAAAAAATTTAATATATTTTTTTTCAAGAAAAAAATAATATAAGTTAGTTTTTTAATAATTTAGTAGGATAAATATTAATTTTTATTTTGTGTTGGCTCCCTCTCTAAAAATTATCTTAGCTCTCTTGACACAATTTAATCTAATTTAAAAATAGAATACATCTTATATAAAATAAAATGATATAATAATATGATTATATGTTTTTATTATAAATAAAAATAAAAAAGAATTTGGATGATTTCTAACGTATTTTTAATGTTTTTTATTATGATGACATGTTTTTGACATATTATATATATTTTTAATATATAAGTTATATTAAACTTATTTTATTTTTATTATAGATTTTAATATTAGATTGTTCTATACTGCATAAAAAAATATATAAGAATAAATAAAAAATATTTTATATATTTTATGTTAATTTTGTTTAGCCCCCTAAAACAAATCTCGGCTCCGCTACTGGAAACAGCACGACTCCGCGTCATACCAGTAGATCGGCGACAGTGGATCACGATGGTGGGGGACGTGTTGACGAGTGGTGAATAGAAAGTAATAGATTTGGCAAAAACTGAACCAAAGATGGAGAGAGATGGAAAAAAAAAAAAACATACTCAAAAAGTGTATGCATAAGGAGATAGAAAAGAGAAAGAGAAATGGAGGGTGAGAGCCTCAGCTCTATCCTCTCCTCCGGCAAAGGCACTCAGTAGAGGGTTGGAAATTAAGTCATCCAGTCATCTTTGTTGAGTTCTTGACTAATAAAAAAATTTTAAAAATATATATTAGATATAATTTTTAGATGTAAGTTTCATGCATTATTATTATTTTTTTTTAAGTCCAAACATTAAGAATGATTTTTATTTTTAAATGTTAGTCCCAAATTTAAGAATACTTTTTTAAAATACTTTTTTTAAATGTTATTCTAAAATTCACATATTATTTTTTTGCAAAAAAAAAAAGAAGAAAATTTCATAATAAAATGTTGAGTTTAGTTTGAATAATGAGATGAGATTATTAAAATGATTTCTAAATAATAATAAAATTATTAAAGTGAAATAAGTTGACATGAGAGAAGATGGTTTCATCTCACATTTATATCCATACGGTCCTAAAGTTTCTAACAATAAGAAAAATATATATTTTTTAAAAAAATTTAAAGAAGGGGTTTAAAATTTTAAAAAATCTGATCGTAAGTAATTTTGCACACCAATAGATATACATCAGTGCATAAATTAATCAAAAAGTTAAATTTTATAAAAGCAATCAATAATATGTATTGATGTACAGATTGATTCACAAATCTGTTTATATGTAGAATTATTTTTAAAACTCACTCGATTGTAAACCATCCGATTGTCTCGATTGCTTGGAGAATAAGTTTATTTATTTATTTATTTATTTGTGGAATAGGAAGCTTGGAGAATAAGTTAACAACAACTGAAACCAGAAATCCAGTTCATGACAATTATTATAACATTACTCCAACAGATCGGTTGTATTTAGGAGATTCCCCTAAAAGATCACTCTTTTAGTAAAAGGGTGTTGCTACTTAACCACATGAATTTGTCCTCTAAAACTTACCCTATTTTTTTTAATTTTTCTTTTAAATATTTTTTCAAATATCTTTAAATAATTTTTTGAAATAAAAAATATATCAATTTACTAATAGTTAGTAACTTAACTATTAAAAAAAAAAAATATATATCCAAACAATAATTTTGAGGAGTCAAACTCATGGGACCAAATATTATTTCCCTAGAAAAATATTTACTTGAATAACTTTCTTATTTTCTTCATCCATTATTCTCTAAATAAGTTTTTTTTATTAATACTCCTAATTCTTTGGGATTCAATTGATTTTGACGTAGTTTTTATTGATTCAATCCTTGAAACATAGAAATATTATTATTTATTATCCTATTAGTTATCATCTACACGTAACACATGTTCGAATGGTACATTAAATGCGTAGAATTTTTTTTTATCATCCTTTACCTATATGTGAATTATGCATATATATCTAACCAAAGAGTCAGACTAAAGAGTACTTCTACGTACATCTATAAAGAAATTATACAAATCAGCCTCATAATTAATATAGCTTTATCTGATTTGTTATATTTATTTTATAATAAAAATAATTTTATATTTTATTAAATTACACCAAATTATATCAATTTGTAAGATTATTTTAATATAATTTATTTGTAGTTAAGAGTATTTTCCAAAACTATCATGTTTGGAA
This sequence comes from Platycarya longipes, assembly GCA_036559045.1. Taxonomy (NCBI): domain Eukaryota; kingdom Viridiplantae; phylum Streptophyta; class Magnoliopsida; order Fagales; family Juglandaceae; genus Platycarya; species Platycarya longipes. Next base: position 2,784,887 of record CM071801.1, read on the forward strand.
TTGCATTTTAACTTAAAAAGTGCTTTTAACTACTTAAAATTTTTTTAAAAAAAAATGGACATATTTGCTAAATTTATAAAAAAAAAATACTTTAATCACTTAAAAATAAATTGAAAAACTACTTTTTTTTAAAGTATCAAATTAAAACTTTTATCAAAAAATTTTGACAGAGAACTTTATATTTTAAAAAAATTTTATAACTAACTTTAAAAGCACTTTAAAAATATGTTTACCAAATAATATACAATTTTGAAATATAGAATATATTATTTAAGTTATAAGCTATAAATTCCAAGTACATGTTTGAGATTGTAGTGAAAAATATTACTTTTGATTTAAAACTTATAGTTTAAAACTTAATTTAATAAGCTCTACTGCTAAAAAATCATTTACTATTTGGGATCCATATGTCTAAAGAGCTTTTTAAAATTAGTTGAGATAGATTTTTAAAATATATAGTTACCTGCATGAGCTTTTTTGATAAAAATTCTAATTTAGTGGGTTTTGAAAAAGTTAATTTTTAGCTTTTCTAACTGACTAAAGTACTTTTAATGCCTGTTTGGGGTTGCAGTGAAAAATATTACTTTTAACTTAAAGCTTATAGTTTAAAGTTTAATTTAATAAGTTTTACTACTAAAAAGTTATTTATTGTTTAGGATCTATATATCTAAAATGTTTTTAGAGTTAGTTATGGTAATTTTTTAAAAATATGTAGTTATCTGCATGAGTTTTTTAATAAAAGCTCAAATTTTATGCTTTTTGAAAAAATTGATTTCTAATTTTTTTAATCGACTAAAACATTTTTTATAAAATTATTAAGCATGTCATTTTTTTTAAAATATTTTTAACTACTTAAAAATACTTTTTAAGTTTTGAAACGTAATTCCAAATATGTTCTTAATAAAATTATTAAACATGTTATTTTTTTAAATATTTTTAATTGATTAAAAGCAATTTTTAATTCTTAAAATGCAACTTCAAAAAGGCTCTAAAACCCATATTAACATCGTGGGTTTGTGTGAAGAAGGTGACCTATGTTTGCAACATAAGTCTCTACTTGCCATGGGTCCCTGAGAGGAAAGTAGAAAAGAAAAAGAAGGAAGAAATTCACCAGTGTCTTCTGCTCCTAGCAGTCCCCTTCCTTCGAAGCAATCAAATTCATTGATCTTTTAAGTTTTAACCCCTTGAAACCGGCCTTCTTCTAGTTACAAGATTTATGGGCAGTGAAAAAAATCCGAGCTAATGTCCATCAAATCGTTGCACTAAATTCTATATATTCATAATTAATATCATGAATATATTAATGCAATGATTTTACAATACCTCATAAGTCATAAGCTAACAATATATTAATGCAACGGTACGTACTAGATAATTCATTACCCAGAGGCTGGACTTTACTCAATTTCCAGCAACATTCTTATACATATTCTAAAGAAATCTCTGGTTGTTGAAAAGTCAAAAAAAAAAAAAAAAGAATGGAGATTTTCGGTTGAGAGACAATGACATATCAGCCATTGCAGTAATGATATCCCAGAAATCTGAAAAATGAAACCGATCCTTGCCTTTAAATTTCAGACAGTGGTTTCCATACCTGCCACTGGACCCTTTTCTTTCTTTTCCCCTTTGCTTTGTCTCTAAATCTTCTCTCCCATTCAGAGCATTTACTTTTGGTTGTTTTTCCAACCATCATATAAGTTTTATTGAGCTTGGACAATATCAAGAATCCTTTTGGCAGATGCTTTTCCAGGTGATCTTTTTAAAAGAGTGCTGTCTGATATTTTAATCGACAATACGGTACTGTTCTATCATTTTCATGGTTATAATTACATGAATAAGGAGTTGGGAACTCTGAAATGGTATTAATGTCAATTTAATAACATGGTGGCATTGTAAATAGCATGGAGTTCTGCAACTTTCTTGAGTTTTGAAGGTGCTAATGGAAATGAATAACAAGGAAACAGTGTCCAAGATGGATGGTTATGAAGTGATAGAACAGATTGGGAGAGGAACATTCGGAGCAGCATTTCTTGTTCTTCACAAATTGGAGAGAAAGAAGTAAGGAATAGTACTCTCAAATCTTCCGTTCCTCGTTTTCATTATCAATTTGTACTTAGAAAAACATGTGTCCTAGGTGATGAAATAATGACTGTTATTGGAAATAGAGTTAATGCTTTCGGTTATAATGCAGTTATTTGGAGTAAATTAGGGTGTTGATTTGTCTACATATATAGAGTACTGTTATTGGAAATAGAGTTAATGCTTTCGGTTATAATACAGTTATTTGGAATAAATTAGGGTGTTTAGTTGTCTACATAAATAGAGTTCTTTCTTCTTCTTCTTTAAATAAATAGAGTTCTTTACATAATGACTCTCTCTGTGAATGCTATTCTACTATATATCTAACATAAATTCTATACTTCAGTCTAAACTTATGTTTAGGTCTTAACCATTATCCTCACTTTTATATTGGTATTTTGAAATTTTCTAAACAGAAACCTCACACCCTGCACACCACTTAAAAATGTGACTTTACTTTTTTACCTTCTTTTATTTTTAGGTATGTTTTGAAGAAAATTCGTTTGTCTAGACAAACTGAAAAATTCAAGCGTGCAGCTCATCAAGAGGTTATCCTTTATCCCTTTGTGCCATATTTAGCTTTTATCATGTGTTTTACACTTCATGTAATGTTTACATTTTAGTTTATGCCAAAAGTGTTTCTAAGTTTTGCCATATTACCAATACAGAAGAATATGTGCTTGCATACTAAAATCCAAGACTTCCCTTAGTAGGTTACTGAAATCCTAGACAGATAGAGGAGAAGCCGAGTAACTTCTAACCTTTGGTCTGCTGCAGATGAATATGATTGCAAAGCTAAATAACCCTTATATTGTGGAGTACAAAGATGCATGGGTGGAAAAGGTAGTCTATTACCAATTTGCAACTTCTTTAATATCATACCAAAAATTTGAAAGCAGATTTTCGCATTATTTGCTGGAATCTAATGAAACAGTATAATGGGAAAATCATGACCTAAACCACACCGTGAATGTTATTTTGATGCTGATTTTTATGTTTTTTGTATCACAGGAATGTTTTATCTGCATTGTGACTAGTTACTGTGAGGGAGGAGATATGTAAGTCAGCACCATCTAGAACTTTGAATATAGCTATCCAAATTTCTGGATTCTAAGAAAGTCGAGGACCATTCCTCATCGGTGTTAGAACTTTGAGCATTTCTTTTACTCTTGCCTTCTTTTCTTAACCTTTCTATTGACAAACTAAAGCAAAGCTTATCATACAGGGCTGAGATGATAAGGAAAGCTAGGGGAACATTTTTCCCAGAAGAGGTAAGGAACATAAATAACTGCATGAAAAAGGAAGTCCCCAGATGCAAGTATGATAATTTGCACTTGACACTCAAAATCTTCAACTTTTTATCCAGAAACTCTGTAAATGGCTGACCCAACTATTGCTAGCTGTGGATTACCTCCATTCCAACCGTGTTCTTCACAGGGATTTAAAGGTATGTACGTACCTTTAGCTACCATCAGTTAGTAAGTTATGAGAAATGATATTTGTAGTGGTAAAATATGTAAGTACTGCATAACACTTTATAAAAAGTGAGTAAAACACGGGTTCTCACATGAAAAAAAAAATTAATTTTTTAATAATGGACTCTTTTTTAAAGTAATTATGCGGCGCTTATGCACTCTACGACTATACGTAGCATTACTTATAAGTTATTCAGCCCAGAACATCTTATTGCAGTAAATAACTTCATCATCTGTTTTCAGTGCTCCAACATATTCCTCACAAAAAGCAATGAGGCCAAGCTTGGTGAGAAGGCAGATACATAGATCTTCTCTATTCTAGATATGATTTCAAATTTTCAATTATATTCGAAGAATATTCATCTCACAATATTATATTTGCAGGTGACTTCGGACTTGCTAGATTGCTTAACAAAGAAGACCTTGCTTCCTCGGTAATGGTCGAGTTGCCTCTTTGATCCAATGGCATTGGTGTACTGGCAGTGCAGTCTTCTGTATTTCCTCATCACAAGAGGAAATATGCTGTAAAAGATTTTACTTTGTCCGGTAGGAGATAATAACCTAGATGGATCGAGGCTTTGAGCTATACCTTTCACTTTTCTTAGAGCCAACACCTATATAGATCAAGGATAAAAGCCAGTAATATTTAAAGGATTGGTTTTTGAGTTGAAGAGCCAACAATAGCAGGAAACATATTCAAAAGTTCTAGCAGAACCTCTTACTGAATTCGCTAATGATTTTGTCCTTACCCTTCTAGAGCGGTTTCTCAATGAAGTAATTTTCTATGTTCAAAAGTTCTTGGGGAAAATCTGAATGCTCATATTAAACTATTGGTTGTACTTCATATGCAATGTAGGTTGTGGGCAGTCCCATCTACATGTGTCCAGAGCTTCTCGCCAATATACCCTATGGATACAAGTCAGACATATGGTCATTAGGTTGTAAAATATCCGATAAATGTCATTTTACTCATCTAACAAACCACATATTACATCCCCAGAAATAACATTTTTTAATATAACAGGTTGCTGCATGTTTGAAATGGCAGCACATCAACCTCCATTTCGAGCTCTCGTAAGTGTTGTTTTTACCTATGGTAGCCATATTTTTAAGTGATGGGAGTTGAAAATTGAACTATATTTCAATTTCTGGCTAACTAGTGAATGGGATTATTGATAACTTAATGAAACAGGATATGGCTAGACTTGTTAACAAAATAATCCGCTCATCCATATCCCCACTACCAGTTGTGTATTCCTCTACATTGTAAGTGACTCTTGTGATTTTGCAGCAAGTTCTGAGTATATACATACAGTATGAATATTTGACAACTAATGTAAGATGGAATGCAGGAAACAAATGATCAAGAGCATGTTAAGAAAGAGCCCAGACCACAGGCCAACAGTGAGTACAAATTGCCTAACTCTTGTGTCCTATCTTTCTCAAAGTAATGGATTTATCCTGAAACTTTCACTCTCCCACACTCTAGGCTGCAGAGCTGCTGAGGCATCCCCACTTACAACCATACCTTGCTCAATGCCACGGTATATCTCCTGTTTTCTTACCCGTAAAGTCCGAACACAGTAACAAGATTCGACCAAAAGAAAACCAATTGTCTAACAAATTGAGTGTTGGAAAAGACACCAAAGATGGAAAGGCAAGGTCGTCAATTAAACAAGCAGCAAGTGAAACTGACACTTCTGATTCTATCGGAACTAAAGTTGAGACAAATCTGGTTGATACCACTTGCAATTCTCAGCCAACATATAGAGCAGAAAAGAGTTCTAGAGTTATCTCCAATTCTGTTGAACAAATTGGAAATACCAACTCAGAAACTGCCTCGGTGCATGTGTCAACAGATTATCATGAAAATATGAAGCAAGGATCTGAATCTAAGGACTCCCAGATAATGCATGAGGAACAGCAAGTTGCCAAAGAAGCCAACACAAAGGTTGGGAATGCTAGTGAAAAACTTCACAAGATAATGGCAACAAAGTATGCAAATTGCAACTGTTGTGAAATGGCATCCCAGTCAAATAAAAATAACAAATGTGAGCATGGTGTGGAGCCCAGATGCTGTTCACAAACTATAATGATCCCAACACATTCTTCCACGGTAAGGGAATCACTGGCAAGTAAAATTGCAGATCCTTGTGAAAATAAATTCAAAGGAAGAGAAGAAAGTCTTGTCTCTTGTAAGAAGACACAGAAAGAGTATATCTCCAACTCAAATGGAGTTGCTAGCAACTTCACTTCGACGAGTACGCCGACTTTGGTGCATGGTGATGAGACAAGAATTGAGTGGGATCCTCCAATCAGGCAAAGAGCTGAAGGTCTAGAGTCGCTACTAGAGATTTGTTCAAAGTTACTAAAACAAGAAAGGTTTGAGGAACTTGCAAGAGTGTTGAGACCTTTTGGTGAAGAAGCCGTGTCATCAAGAGAAACAGCAATTTGGTTGACTCAGACCCTAATGAATATTTACAAAACTGTTAGTGGAAAAGAGTCTATGTAATATAGCCTGGGTATTATGTACCAAGCTGCCTAATTAGTGATAAATTCCCTGGTGGCGCTTTTCTGCCAGATTTATTTGTTGATAAGAACCATCTATATACACTTTGATAGGAAGAAATCTGAAGTCATACATTGCACTCGCATTGTAAATCATATCCAGAATGTTGTTTACTTTTCAGACTTTCTTCCCAGGAAATTACCAACTGTTTTTTAATAGAAAATGAATTGACAATGTTGCTCATGCCCTTTCCTAGGAATTTTATTTGTTGTATTTTTCAGTACTAGATTAGGTTCCACATATGGAAATGTACTCCAATGAAGACTAAATAAGAGTCAACACGTGAGAAATTTAATTGGAAATATTTAACTGCTCTATCATGTTAAATGTCTACAAATTCAAGCTGAAAATGTAAATTCAATCGGATTAAGAATTTGAGAGTAGCAAATCAGTTTGAATCTTCCCCTCCCCACCTTTTTTATGTCATTCACTTATCATTATAAATTTTAAAAAAATGTAAAATCCAATATATTTTGTTCTCCAAGACACGCACGAAACAAATTGATCGTGCCTAACACATGTTATGGCTTTAGTGAATGAATACAATAAAAAACATTCATCAATCATCAATCACAAGTTATATTGTATTTGAAGATTTTAATTCAAGTGCAGCCTAATGCTAAAACAAGTCTCATTTTGGAAGGACATAATGTAAATGCACTAGATTACACCATAAAGCTAACCAGTTCGAGAACACTGTCGCTAAAGATCATGAAGGCCTTTGGATATTGGGACGATTTCCCACAAGTAATCAAAACCAACCTGTGGTGGTTTAAGAGCATGGAGAACATTCACTGAATGGTTGTCATAAATCACATGGAGTAGGAATCTGGGTCATTTGAGAAGCGTTTGAACAGTTGGACAAGCATCCAGTTAAGATTTTTTTCTATAAGTAATAAGAAATGCTTTCTTCCAAGTAAATAGGCATAGCCCAAGTACACAGAGAGTGTACAATTGAGAGATGCCTACTTACAAGCTGAAGTAAGAAAATCAAGACAAAACACAACAATCATTCCCATCTCGGAGCTTTCCTCAGAGCTTGCCCTACTCTTAGGAGCAAGATTGACAACCCCGTTCAGCCCTCCCAGAAGTGGTAACCCCTTCCATAGCCAAGGATGACTTGAGCAATCTGGGACAATCTCCCCTTGCCCGGCCTTCAGAGCAGGAACTTTTTTCTGGAAACAGAAACTATCTTCTTCTCAAGAGCACCTTGAATTCAAAGTAAGAAAATCAAGACAAAACACAACAATCATTCCCACCCCTTACAAAATTTGAAACCCAAAATCTGAGAGTACTATGGAAAAAATCCCTTAACTCCCCTAAGGAATATTCACAATTGTCAAAACATCTTCCATTTCTTTCAACCCATAAGCACCAAAGTAAACATAAGGGGATGATCTTCATGTCGGCAGGAGTTATATCTTCCCCAACAACGAAAAATATAACATGTTAAGATTGGTAGACATCTGTGGCAACAACGAAAAATATAACATGTTTCTCCCCCTCTCCGTCTCGTCTCTAGTCTCTACGTGATCAATACAAATACGGATGTCCCGACACTTCAAATTATCAGACACATATCAAGGATTCTGTTTGATGATCTGAAAGACCAAACAGGACCAACAAAAGTACAAGATAGAGGTCCACATTTACGTTCTTCAATCAGTTGCCACTTCTAGCAAAGATTAGAACACATACTCAGGAACTATCAGTATTCAGTTATCTGATAAAATCTGTTACTTTCATAGGGCCACAAAAGCATATCCTCATCTACATTTTTGTGCCAGCAATCCTGCAATCCATTTCTGTCATATGCTCTAGCAAATCTTAGAACATCCTCGTGGAACTACAACTATGGAAAGCTCTTATAAGGGATTACTCGCTAAAGTTAAACAGAGTTGTGCGGCTACCTTTGAATGTCTAACTTAGGCAAATGCTAACAGGCCAGGCATTAACTGCAACTTTTCCAATATCGTCAGAAGCATCTCAGAGATTTACCGAAAGCAAAATCACACAACAATGTCATACAGTTATTGTGGACAGAAAATTTACACTTCATATCAAAGTTTACTTATCATTCCATTTAAGGCAAAACGCTGTACTGATCGCCAATGAGTTTTTAGCATTACAACAAATGAAGTATTTGTTTAAAAAAAAGGCATTACAACAAAGGAAGTTTTGCCAACATCATCAGAATCTTCTCAGAGATATCCCAAAAGCAAAATCAGACAACAATGTCATCCAGGTATTTCGGACAGAAAATTTATTACATCATATCAAAGTTTATTCATCATTTGAAGACAAAACGATGTAACAATCGCCTATGAGTTTTTAGCACTACAACAAATGAAGTATCGAAATCTCAAAAGCCTTGATTAATAATCAAAACCATCTCTCAACACATGTGAGTAGTCCCTCTGCTATAAATCAGTCGAACAATATCTTAGCTATCCAATTACATAGAACCCATCACCCCCTTTGGAACTATATCATGGTTCCTATATATCTAACCCAAAAATGCTGAATATCATTAAACAAAAATAGAAATCTGAATCATACGCATTACTCGTACTACGATGCTTGCAAACCCTTCTGGTCCGCCTCCGCGATCTTCTTCCTGTTCTTCTCGATCTGTGACGCGACCTCTTGGGGCATATACTTCTCGTCATGCTTGGCCAACACCTCCGTAGCGGAAAAATAGCAATCGCCGGTCCTCGCCTTCCCGGAGACGCTCTTCGCCGAGACCTCCTTCTTAGTCTCTTCCGTGAATGGCTTCACGAACCCTTCCACCACCACGGAATGGCCCTCTCGGAACAGGTCCGGCAGTGATCCCTGGTACTTGACCAGAATGTCGGTGATCAAGTCCGTGATCACGAACTCCATCTCAGCTGACGAGGCGGGATGTACTACGCTTCCCTCGAGGACCAAGCCGCCCAGTCGAAACTTGGTCTTCGAAGGGTTCTCGGCATACTTCTGGAGCGCGTCGGTGGGAGTGACGTAGAAGACGAGCTGGTCTTGGAAGTTGTTGAGGACGATGACGACGAAGCCAGCTACGCAGCTGAAGGTGAGGGCGTAGGTCCAGAGGCGACGAGTCTGTAGCTGCCGGGCCCGGGCACCAATATCCACGGTCTTGGGACGGGTTGGGTGGCGCCGTGTGGCGGTAGAGAGGAAGCGGAGGCTGGAGAGGGAGAGATCGTTGGAGGAAAAGGACGGTGGGGGTTTGATGGGGGACATGAAAATGTTGGTTGAGCTGGTTGTGGTTCGGAGGAGGTGGGATCTGAGCCGGAGGGAGAAGCGTGCGGCCATTGGGGGGGATTTTCCGGGATACTTTCTCCGGAAAGTGATAGAAAAATGTGTGAGAACAAGGGATTTGATAAGGGTTTATGCTTGTAGGAGGGACTAGGCGTGGGAGAAAGAGAGTAAGGCGGCTAATAAGCGGAGGAAACAAAAAGAACAGGTGGGGGAAAGGAAAGTCAAGGACTCAAGAAGGGTCGGGAGAGAGAACCAGGAAACCCGTTCCCTAGCAGCCAAAAGCGAAAGAATATTTTTGAAGTTACGTTTCAACTTTCAGAGGAAAATGAAACGTTTCATAAAATTAAAAATTCTCTACACCATATAATGATTTATTATTTTATTTTTAATTTCAACACAAATATTGATGTGTAATTATATATATTTAAATAAAAATAATATATGATGATAAAACTATATATATAAAAAAAAATAAGTTACATAATAATAATAGTATATAGTATAAGATGATAAAATATAAATAGCATTTCTCAATAATAAATTACTTAACAATAATAAAAGCCAAATCTTCATAAGGCAGGGCATATTATGCTTTTTTTTTTCTTAACTTATTTTTTTTTTTTTCACTTTTAGACAACAATATTTGGAATTTTGTATTTGACTAGTCTCCCAAATGGAATAAACTTCAGTTTGACTAAACGTGGGGTGAGAATAGTTTTATTCATGTTGTATATTAAATTATAAAATTATTTTTAATAAAGATATATTAAATATATCAAATAAAGTTATATTAGTTTATAAAGTTTTTTTTAAGATTTTTTGTTGTTGAATCACTTCTCTCTCGAAAAAGTATAAGATTAAAATTTTATATTACTATTTCTTTTAATTTTGATGTTTTAATTTGAAGAGACAAATGCACTATTATTTTTTTTTTCTCCTTTTTAATACAAGGGAAATGTTATTCTTCTTTTTGAAAAGCATCCCGATGGATCCTATTTTGGATTTTTATTTTTAATTTTTTTTACATGATTTTTAAGTATGTATTTTTAAATAATATTATGATTTTTTTATATTTTTAAAAAATATTTTAAGATATTAAAAAAATCATGTAAAATAAATATATTTATTTAAAAATATAAAAAATTACAATATTATTTTAAAACACTTACTTAAAAATTATGTAAAAAAAACTAAAAAAAATTCCCAAAACAGAATCCATCAAAATGCTTTTCAAAGGAATGAGTACCACTTCCCTTAATACAATGCTAGGTATCCCAGGATATATCTTCGTCATAGGCCTCGAGACTGATGTGGCACTATTATTTATTTATTTTTATAATAATATGGCACTATAATTTGGAAAAAACTTGTAGCTGGACAGGTGTAAAACCTGATTTTACACCCGCCATTGTAAAACGCCATGTAGGCAGTTATCGAAGAAAAAAGATGGGCCTTACTCCACCAAAGCCAAGTCAGGCTATATTTGAATGTTAAGAATGTTTAAGAGTGTTTGTGAATAATAGTAAAAAGTAGGTTAAAATTAATAATAAAATATTGAATAGTAATAAAAAAGTAATGAATAGTAATAAAAATAAGTAAAAAGTAATAATAAAGTAGTGAATAGTAGTTAAAAATATTTGAGAGTAGTTGAATTTTTTTTTTTCCAAACCTAAACCAACCCTCTCTCTTCTCTCTTGTTCTCGTGGGCGTGCCTCTCATCTCTCTCAATTCTCTCTGGCAGCTAACACCACCGGACGGAACTCCCACCTGAATCCGGCCTCCAGTTCGATGGCCCCCCCACCTGCAGTTTGACGGCCCCTCCCACCTGCAGTCTGACAGTCCTCCCATCTGCAGTCCGACGGCCACCTTGACGGAACCCAAACTTAGCTCCACGACGGTAACTCGAAATCTAACCTCATTTTTATTTCGAAAACGTTAATTTGTGATGCTTATTGTATGATTCTTTGAATTTCTCGATAGACAAACAAACTCCTAACCATAAATCATTAGAAATAAGCAAAATCCTAAATTTGCCCCCTTTTCATTTTCTGTTATTTTCTTGGTAGACAAATAGAGATTTATCTTATATTTTCTATTTGAATTTGTTTTTGCAAGGCTTAAGAAAAAGGAAGTTTGGATAAGCCATTGTAGTTGGGAAGACACGCTGGGTAATCTGCTAAATTATTCACCATATTGCACAACATCGACATTGAACTCATCTTGATTTCACTTATTTCTTCGTAATTGTTGAAGTTAAAAGTGGGGGTTTTAACATTGGGATCTTTGTCATCGAAACAGAATCATCGACGGCAAATTTTCCATACTATGGTCGTCATTCCTCCAAATCTTATGGGAGATTTCGAAGGTGGCCTGGTCGTGTGGGCTCTTGAAGGAGATGTCTTTGTTGGTCCTAGACTTTGCTTAGATGTTGCGGTAATTCTTCAAATGACGAAGCTTCTCGACGAGCTGGTTCTTGTGGAAGTCAAGCTGGTTCTTGTTGAAGTCAAGTTGGGAGGGAATCGAGAGAGATGAGAGGGACATCTGGTTTCAGATTTGGCTTCGATGGAGTAAGGCCTATGTTTTTTCTCTATAAACCGTCTACGTGGTGTTATATTATTGGTGGGTGTAAAACTGGGTTTTACATCGGTCCGGATCCAAGCGCCTCTCCTATAATTTATATATATATATATATATATAAAGAAATCTAATGAATAAAGAAAGTTATTAAAGTCCTTCGTCTTCAATCCCGGGAAAACCCCATCCCCAGGACCCCACGATTAGCCATCGTCTTTCCTCCACCCCATCATCTGGTCAAGAGGTTGCACACAAGAAAATAAATAAATAAAATAGAAAAACGAAAAATAAAAAGGCAAAGGCAAAGATCCATTTTTACTCCCTCTTCATCTTCTTCATGCTTCATGCTTGATCTAAAGCAACTTAGGCTTACCAAGCGACTCGTTGTTTGATCCTCATTGTTGTATTTCTCTATATTTTTTTGTTCATCATTTGATGAAAGAATTTTATTTTTGGTCCCCTACATAATAATCCTGTTATTGGAAAGAAAATTAGCAAAGATTGGTACATATTTACACTTGCAAATCTAGAAGAAGTTTAAAAATATGTCGCCAAATGGCTTCATGTAAAAACAAATTTCTGCAGGATGTAAAGATTTTTTCACAACGGCTGTCCATGGCTTCTCTCTTCCTCGTGCAGAAGGCTCGATTTCAAGATAAATAAAATCTAAATCCACAGAATCACACCCAAAAACCCACTAATCTCCATCTTTATTTTTATTTTCCTTCTTTGATTTCAAGTTTCCTTGTTTTTAATTTTTTTTTTTATCTTCTCCTCACAAAAAAAGGGAGATAGAGAAATGTTTCATAAGCAATCTTTCTTGTTTTTTAGTTAACCTAGCTTTTGCTTTGTTGCTTCCAACATTTTTCTTTATTTCTTGGGTTGGCAAGAGCTCAAGTGTAGAAATAGACCATGAATTGCAAATGAAGATCATAGTTTCTGGGTTATGGAATGGAATCTGCCTTCTTGCACCCTATGGATTGATTTGGAGCTTCTTGGTGTATTGGAAAAGAGAAAACACAGAGGAAGGGAAATAGAAAAAGATAAAAAATAGGGGATTAGGTGGAAAAGTAAAACGACGCCGTTGTTTTCATTAGAGTGCCACGTAGGACATGAGACTGCGGCGAGATTATTACTGTGGCTTCCTATAAAGTTTTCCTTTTTATTATAATGACATCTAAAAGATTTGGAGGAGGTGATTTACCTCCTTAAGCCATAGCTCACTCAACTCAAAATATTTGAGCTTGAGTCCGAACTTAAAATTTTTATTTATTTTTTGTTCGATCTCAACTCAGCAAACCAAACTCTTAACTTGAGCTTGAACTTGTCCCATGAACGAGTTTGAATTAAGCTCGAGCTCGAGTTTGAATTATTTATTTATTTTTTCAATAAAAAATTTGATTTTGAATTTATACAACTAACAAGTAGAATTTTCATTGAATTCTATGATTTTAAAAATTTATAAATAATTAATATCTAACTAATTGATATTTATCCATAATAACAACATATTATTTGTCTATGTATATTATATTCATACATACACATAATGTGATATGATATATCTATTTCATATGTGGTTTCAACATACTAGTACATGAAATCATTTAATCTTATCGACTAATTATAGTAAAAATTATAAAATATAATTATGAAATATATTTAATATATAGAAATAAGTAATTAAGTTATATATTATATACTTAATGATAAAAGTGTGATGTTTATATTACTAGCTAATACATATATATACATAACTATTTGTATACAATTATCACTATATAAATGAGTTTTAATCGAGTTGAGTCCAGTTAAACGAGCACGAGTCTTAATCGAATCAAGTCAAATTTTGTCGGGTATGTACTATTTACTAATCAAGCGGATATCTACTTTCACAGATGAGGTTTTTTTTTTTTCCGCATCACGAATCGAGTTCGATTTGAGTTTAATTGGACGAGTACCAAACAAGTTATTGAATATATTGGTTCAACAGCCCTAGTGAGATGAAATTCGCAAAGGCTGTCAAATGTCATAACTGGATACGACGCCTGCTCATACAATAACCCACGTTGATGGATAGTAGGCATGCAACATTAAATGGTCAAAGAAGCCAGCACACAATGCAAGTGCAGACACCCACCTCTGAGTTAGAGCAGAGAACTCACCCCCACACCTTACTTGTTGCAAGGGACATATAGGTGACTCACGTGCAATATGGTAGGGTGGCGGCAGACATGGTAGTGGCTAAGGGCTGCCATTCGCGCAATATCATGTTAGCCCCATGATGACCTGCCAACAAAACGATGAAGGCCATCAGTGACGTGTATATAAATAGAACTCGAGCATATGTATTGCTCTAGATAACCTTTTTCTCGATTACTTGTGCATAAAGAGACTAATCTAACTCAAGCATTGGAGGTTTTGTTTACCATCCCGAGCCTTTACCTTGTTGAATTTTGTATACCATAACTACGAGATCATGAGTTGCCTAGGCAAATCTCGACATCAACATATCTATTTTCAATGATGAGATTGTGCAATCTAAGTGTTGTGAGAAAAGCACTTCTCCATGCTAATGATCTGCATCCAACCACGAGTTTTAAAGCTACAGAGGTTGCCACCAAGACCCAAAACCTAGTAGATGGAAAGGAATTTCCTCACAATCAGGTTAGGGTATTCTTCAGATTCAAGATTCAGCACTAGGCAGAAAATCACGTAACTCGCAACTTGTAGATGCCAAGCATTAGTATGGAGATGTTTCTCGTTCACGAACATCATAAAAAATAAGGCTAACTTCATCGCCAAGCTAGCATTGTCCACGACAGCTAAACCTCCAAAAAGATCGAGTATGGAACACCAAATGACCCATAAAGGGCACAAAGGTTGGCAAAAGAGGCTATCGACTTCCAATCTTAATTGCCAAAGCATGCCGATTTCTCTCCAGCGTGCTGCGACACTCCCTCTTCAAAGCAATTGAAGGTCCCCTCAAGACGAGCTAGAGGATCTTTCTTGGGAATGGAACGAGGAACATTATTGGGAGTCATGGGAGCAAGAACAGTAAATTGAGGGAATGAAAGGGCTCAAGGAAGAAAATGATGAGGGAAATGAAGACGACGAGAAATAGGAAAGAAAGTAGATGGAAGGAGAAAAGGGGCAATGAATTCGAGTCACGCGCCAGTTAGAATGCCCAATGCACGAAATGATAGGGACCATCAGAAGCAAAGTGACAAGAACAAATCCCGAGATTCACACTACATGCAGTAACGATAGAGGTAAACCATCATGAACACCTTAATTGCGAAAAGGATAAGGAGTTAGGAGTGTACGTAGCACGAACTAGCCAAGTCGATGCATAGGAGTCAAGCTACCACCATGCGCAAACCAATGTGAGTGCAGTCTGTGGTAATGGGCATAGCCACATGAGAGTCAAGATTGCCCCTCCCCCATTGCTCAAAGCCAATGGGCAGCCCAATATAAAGATGTTAAAGGCAAGGAAAGGGAAAGGTGAGGTGAGGTTCACAAAGGTTCGTCAAGTGTCATGATTGGACATGAAGCCCACCTAGATGGTAATCCATGTCTTTGGACAATAGACATGACGCATTAAATGGTCAGAGAAGTCGACACGCAATACAAGTGCAGACACTCACTTATGAGTCAGGGTAGAGAGTGCATCCTCGCACCTTACTTATCGTAAGGAACAAGCAGGCCACGTGCAATATGGTAGGTTGATGGCAGACATGACAGGGATGGAGGGCTGCTATCTGCCAATATGGCAAGGCAATAGCAAACCTACCAATAGAACAATGGGGACCACCAGTGGCGTGTATATAAACATGGCTTAAGTGCAAGTGTTGCTCTAGATAACCTTTTTCTCGACTATTCGCGCATAGAAAGATCATTCTAATTTGGGCTACGTTTGCATGTTGAGCTGAATTAAGATAGGTTGAGTTTTTTATAAATAATAGTTGAAATGGTGGAGTAAGTTTTATGGGGCTCACTTAAGATGAGTTTAGATATGTTTGGATGTTAAAATGAATTTAAATATATTTATAAAAATTTGAAAAAAGTTGTATGTCCCACATGTAAAGAGGTATTTAGTTGAAAAATATTATAAATCCCATGTATAAAGAGGTTTTGATCAGTTGAGATGAGTTTAGTGATTTGAAAGTTAGATGTTGGGATATTACACTCAACTTAAATTAGATTAAACTGAGTTAATTTTAGTAAAGTCCAACAACCAAACGCGATCTTAAGCATACCACTACTTTGATAAGATAGTTGGTCATATCCCATTTGAGAGACCATCATTTATATCGCACACATACTCAGTTCAAAACTCTAATTTTAGTTAAAATTTTGGCAGTATTTCCCTACAATTCTCTAAATATGCTAGTTACGATAAGTCGCCGACCCTATTCATGGATCGCATACTCGAAGAATGTAAGGAACTATCCACTTTAGACAATTCAAGAGTTGGACCCAATCATTCTTTAAGAGAAAATTTGCCAATAACTATTGAATGAGTCTAAGGTTTAATTTAACATTAAAATTAACTCTGACATACAACTTCTATAATAGCAAATCAAGCTACTAGATAATTATTAACACACATTTTTATATTTTTAGACAAAAACATCAATTTCATTATTTTCCGTTCGAACGACAAGAGTTTTGTTCGAAGAATATAACTTATATTCAAACGAAACAAGACTTTCGTTTAGATGTTAAAATGTCTGTTTGAATGAGATTCGAGTGTGCAGACAGAATACCTAAATTACACTAAAAACTCAAAACACCAAATATCCAAATCAACAAATCATACGAAATACATTAACATATTTCAACTTCATTATAACAATACTAAAAACTTCTAAACACCATTAAATTTATTACATTAATATTCAATTTATAAACAAATACATTAATATTTGATTTATTTCACGTACGTTAAATTCAATAATACCAACTTCTAACACCAAATTCCACAATACCAATCACTAATAAATTTAAAAAATTACTACACGATCAACACTTTCTAAAACATATAAATCTGATCTCAATTTTTTGCAATCCAATAACAAATTCCTTCTCAATAATACCTACTCATGCATAAAGCACAATATGATAAAAGTTTCAATCAGACCATAGCCACGAGATCGCAAGTTGTCCAAGCTGCGAAACACAGCGTCAACAAATTTATTTTTAAAAATGAGATTATACAGTTAAGGCATAGTTTGTTATTAGATAAGATAAAAAAAGATGAGATAAAAATTAAAAATTAAATAAAATATTATTATAATATATTTTTAATATTAAAAAAATTAAATTATTTATTTTATTTTATAGAAACGACGGGTGCAGCAGAGAAATAAAAGAATTCTGACAAAACATAAACGATTTCCTTAAAAACTCACTCCAGCGATTTCCTTAAAGAGTCGTCTTCCCCTTGCGTTCGAGTGGAGTAAAGTTAGGGGTATTTCAGTTATTCCACTTATATGGGCCTCTGTTATCTGGGCTCGGGTTAATCCCTCTCACTGTCCCAAATTGTTTCTACCGCCAACTCCCAACAAAGGCATACTATCGGGGGAATAACCATGCAAAGTTTGGTATAGACTCTTGCAGAAGAAAATGGAGTCTCCACACCACCATTCTAGTTCACAAAGATCATTTTTCTTAAACGTTTCTTGGACCACCCAAGCAAACCATCTCTTTCTTCTTCCATAGAGATCCCAAATCTTTCTCCCACGGCCTGTTAAATAGTTTTCATGTCGATGGGGTGCCCACCGACCAACTCTCATTCTCTATCTCACCGAATCAAATCCCCGACTGTTCCCGCTATTTCGCTTTCTATTTTTGAGGTTACTGAATTTAATTTCTTGGGTACAAGAAAAACCCGCTATGGATTCCCAGCTCTTGGTGGCCCTTGCACTCTCACTTGTTGGTGGACTGAGTAATTCTGTAGGTGAGTGAAGCCTCCAGAGTTTCAAGTTCAAATCTTTTATCCCATTGAAGGAACATTTCTCGGATTTAATTTATGGTTTGTTTGTTTACTCCATTTGATTATTCAATTGTGCTTTTGGGTACGTTAACTACGGAATTTGCTTTCTTTGTTTTACTCTTTTCTGGGATTTGAATGTGTATACAAGTATTATAGTGAAGGAAATTGGTTGATGGGTTGCTTTCAAATTGGCTTTAAACTCAGCAATTTGGATTTTAGGCTCATTTACTTTATTACTTATCTGTGATTAATGCTCCCCTTTGCGACCAAGACCTTGCTGAGTGGAGTTTAATGGTTGGATGCTTATCCAAGTCCATATATTTTGGCGGGAAATTATGTCTTCGTATGAGTTGTTGGAGATAATAATAATATCAAATAGTTTATTTGATATATTCTTGATTTGATATTATCTCCATTTGATTATCATAAACATCAAATTAGTTTGATTTGATTTTCATAATAATTAAAACTTATCAAAAAAAAAAAAATCATAATAATTAATATATTTACTTTATTTCCATATGAATAGAAACCAATACTTTGTATGCAATTACAATTCAGAAAAGCAAAGATGTAGCATTTAAAGTTTCTTCCCCTCTTCTTTATTTCAATTTTTTTTTATATTTTCTATCATGGTATTAGAGCTCTTGGTTAACGCCAGACTCAATACTATGTATATTTATTTTTAAGTTCTTTTGTTTGCTTTACCTCTCACAAAATTTTGATCGCAGTTTAACTATATTTCATCTCAAATTCACACATTTGGAGTAACTTTATTAGTTGTGAGTCTTTTTTATGTTTTGGGCTTGGGTCTAGGAAAAAGCTCCCAGCAGGTAATGTGTAAATTTAATTTTTACACCAGCCAATAAAATCTACCACATAAGACGTGTATCAACCAAAAATTTACACACACATGCACATACTTTTATTTTATTTCTCCATCTCCCTCTCTCTCTCCCTCCCTTCCCCACGCCCAACGCCTGCAACTCCCTCTCTCAAGGTTGTATATATTTTCTGCTATGAAAGAGATTTTCTAGCGATTATATAGCTTCACAAGAAAAATAGCCAATCCAAGCAGCTTTCTAATTGCAATTAGAAAGAGAAGGAGAACCAAAAATAGCCAACAATGCAAACAAATCACCTGAGCTAGGCAGAAGAAAAACAATGCAAGATGCCCAAAACTGGTCTGGAATAATGACAAAGAAGCTTAAGATATATGTTGGACTAAATGATGAACGCCAATAGGTTTTATTTCAAAGAAGAGCTCATCTTTTTCCAAAGCGTTTACATTTAGTTGATTTTCTGCTATGGAACATTTATATGAACTCTTACATTTAGATGATTTTCTACAACCCCCTCCCACACGCAGAAAATGATCTCAACATATGGATGCAGAAATGTGGCATTGGGTAGATGGAAGCTTCAAGAAAGAGAAGGTGGCAGGCATATTTTAGAGAGAGAAAGAGTGTATTTTAGAGAGAGAAAGGGGAGTTGCAGGTTGGGAGTGGGGGAGGGAGGGAGGGAGGGAGAGAGAGAAGGGGGAAGAGATGAGAAATAAAATAAATCTTCTGCATGTAGTGTAAATTTTTATTTGAGAGTACACCTCTTACATGGTAGGTTTATATATATTTTTTTGATAAGTAAAAGATCTTATTACTAAAAGAAATGACGTCGCAGCCAGTTACAAAATGTGGTAGGTTTATATTGGTTGGTGTAAAAATTAGATTCGCAACCGACCGATTGTGAGCTTTTCTCTTTGGTCTATTGTGAGCATTGCTTGAAGTCTCAGATCAATTTTTGAACTTTTTTTTTTTTAAAAACAATATTGGTTCTATAGTTGACCAAGGCCATATGTAGCCCATTTTCGACTCAATCTTTTGACCTATTGCTAGCCCTTTGTTGACTTTGGCACATTATCAACCTATTCTTGGTCATAGCTCCAGATTTGATGTTCTAACTATCAGACACTTCATCACTAACGTCATTTTTATCAATTCATCGGCGATCAATCAACGAATATGAAGGCTATACTTAAATATCAAACTCAAGATTTCAAAGTTTTCAACCTTGAATTTGAGGGGGAATGCTGGAGATGAAATCAAATCAAGAATTTAATTTGATATTGAATAATTCTTTGAAGGCCTTTACACCACATGGCATCCACTTGGCATAATTTGATGTGGAATATAAATTTTAAAATTTGAATCTTACAAATCAATTTATGACATGTGAATGGTGCATGGTGGAGAGGCCTTAGAATAGGATTTCTCTTTGATATTATCTTCTTTTTTTTTTCCATAATGATTAAGATATTTTCGTCATTTTATTTCCATGTAATTTCCCTATAAATTGGGACCAATGCTTTGTACTCAAACACACTTAAGAATAAGAAAGACATAGCCTGATTTGATATTTCTTGATATGATATTTTCTTGATATGATATTTTCTCTAACCTGATTTGCTAATGCATTGTGGGATAATACATCTTCTGGTCAAGGGCATCTTAGTGTAGTAGAATAAGGCGTTCTAATGCAAACATTTGTTTAGTCTTTCGTTATACATTCTACATAAAGGTTTCCTGGATCTCATTAATGCATTTTGAGAAGTTTTCACGCTCATGGTCTGTGTGTATGTCCAAGTTATACAAGTTTTAGTTTTAATATAGCTTTCTTCCTTGACTTATTCAACTCTAACAAGCTGAAACATCATATATCATTCCTGCTCATGTTAGAAGCATCTCTCCGAAACTTTCTGATTTACAGTGGATCTGGTCCTTTTCTGGTTACTTCGTGGCCTTGGTGATGGATATAAGTAGTTACACATTTCCTAGTCTAATTTTAAGTTCTGGAATATTGAACAGGAGCTCTGTTTGTGATTGTTAATCCAGCTCCCAATTTGAAGGTGCTTGGGCTCTTACAGGTAATTATCAGTAATGAACATCTTCATTTCTTAATCCTAAACTCTGGATAGCTTACCTGGGCCATGTGATACCCTCTTTTCCTTAATTACTGTCATTTCATCTTCTAGATAAAGTTTATTTATATAGATATTTTCCAGATTATCATAGAATTGTGGAACGATTATCTTTGGTTTGATCACAGATTGACTTTCCCAATTAATATAATGTTGGGAGATGGATATTTTGTGTAGTACGATTATCTCTTCCTTGCAGGGATTTGCTGCAGGTCTGATGCTGAGCATATCATTCCTGGATTTGGCTCACAACGCTATGAATTCTATTGGCTTCTTGAAAGGCAATCTTTGGGTAAACTATATAATCCAATGAACTTTTATATGAATCAAGTTTTATTTCATGATTTATTCATGTCCATTACCATAATTAAATTCTAAGATTTTGGCAAGGCAGTTTTTTGCAGGTGTCATATTCTTTGCTGTTATTGGCAATTTTATCCCAGAGCCGACACTTGCTTCTGTTTCAGATGGGAAAACTAAAAAGGTACATATGATTTAGTTTTCTACATTGTATGTCTTTTATCAATGTACCATATGATGGATTATTCTATCATGGATCAATAAATTAAAATCATTGAAATTTGTTCACCTGCGCATAGAAATCTGGAGATGAAGGTGGCAAGGAAATTGTGAAAAATCATCGCCGCCAACTCTTATACAGTGGGGTTGTTACAGCTATAGGTAACCTCATTGACATGGTTAAGTTCCTCAAGGATTGTGCAGTGAATCTTTCAAAATTAATTGTTTATGTTTGGTTAAACTGGAACTGTAGTCGATTGATTTATTCCCTTTTTAAGCAATATGGCTATAAATAAAGACATAGGATACATAGGTTTAAAGGCTTGAATTTATGGTGCTCAATCTTTCAATTTTTTATTTTTTTATTTTTTTGTGTTCTGATAATGGAAATTTTCTATTTTCTGGAAATTTTATTTTATTTCCCTTAGAAGTAAGGTATGGCATGTTTTTTGGGCTAATATGCCGAATCCCATTGTAGTAAATGATTTTTAGAATTTATATTATTGTATTTGGAAGTTTTAAGAGAATGTGACTTGGATTCTTGGCAGACTGAGAATAGTCTGAGTAGCTAATCCAATAAACTAGTAGACAGATCTGGCTGCCAAAACTAATCTTGATGATGAAACTAAACATTTATGACTTGGATGCTTTGCAAACCAAGAAACTCATAATTCAAGGCACTGAGAAATTCCAAACTTCAATATTTATGATTTACTCCATATTTCTATGTAAACAAAGTTCTTGTTTTGATCATGTATAACGAAAAATTTGTGTCCTACAAGTTGCAGGCATAAGCTTGCACAATTTTCCTGAAGGAATGGCAGTATTCCTTGGGTCAATGAAGGTATTGCCAGCAATTTCTTTTAAACTGTTGTGGGAGTGTTGAGATAAATTTTATGAGATATTTTATGGCCTTCATTATGAATATACTTCTTTGACTAGAATCATTAGTTCCATGTAAATTATTCTTTGGAAAGAATGTTCTTTCACTTATCATTGTGCTTATGCATTTCATGTTGAAGTATATGAATTCGATTTTCCCTCTATGCTATTGCACATGCACGGCAGCAGAGGTGTGGAGGCTGAGACTTATGTATTCATCCTTCATGTTAACATATAGCAGGCAAAATAATTAAGTCAATTACAAATGGATTAACTTATTGCACAGCAGCTGTTTAGGAAGTATTGT
This sequence comes from Platycarya longipes, assembly GCA_036559045.1. Taxonomy (NCBI): domain Eukaryota; kingdom Viridiplantae; phylum Streptophyta; class Magnoliopsida; order Fagales; family Juglandaceae; genus Platycarya; species Platycarya longipes. Next base: position 2,807,516 of record CM071801.1, read on the forward strand.
GTTGTGTTTTATGCTGCATGACCAAGCAGGCAGGTGGTTGATTTAAGAACTACCATCAAGTTAGTTGCTGTAATTTTTTTTTTTTGACATCCTTGCTTTACATTTTTAGTCATTGTGGCCTTTCTTTGAGCCAATAAGCCTCCAACTAAAAAATGAAACTAATCAAATCTTCTGTGATCTTTCCATTTGTTCCTGACTTTCAATCTTTTGATACTTCATACTAGTTAAATTTGGGCAACTATAGAGACTATGCTCATTTGTGGTTCATAAAATAGTTTGAATTGATTGGATGCATATAAAACTTGATCTGCGAGTATGCTAAGACTTTGAATGTGTGCTCCCAAATTTCATTGAATTAATATTGCATAGTTTAATCTAGTTTTCATGAACATAGCCATGCTTCTTTGGTAGGGTCTTCGTGTTGGTGTCAACTTGGCCTTGGCCATTGCTCTCCACAACATTCCAGAGGTGTGTATTCTCGATTTCTTTAGCTTATTTATATTGCATAAAATTTTATTAGCTCTCTTGTATGCTTGCACTTGTCATGAAAAACAGGAATTTCCAACTTCCAACTGCTCACAAATTCTGGATTATTATATTGATAACTTAAGGGATCGGTCCTTTACTTCCCACCAGATGAATAAGAGCTGATTGAGCCTATTTTCTGGTTTCATAAGCACAGCCAATTTGGCATGCAATTCTCTTAGAATAGCTTTATTCACATACCTTTTCATGCATGTACTAGAATTAACTTTCTGCAGTAAGATCTCAAGTACTACTTGCGAAAGGTTACCTCAAAAAATCTAAAATGCATTCGGCTTCTTTCATCGATGTAGTAAGTTTATTTTAGTGGAGAAGAAAGGTTTACTGTTTGGGTCCATGGGTGGGATACAGTGCTTAAAGCTTGGCTTCAGAAATTAGGTTGTAACTTGAAATAGGGTATGTATTTTTAGGCTGAAATTGGGCTTCTGTATATCAGGGTTTCTTGAGAACTTTTGCAAGGAAATGTTGCGAGCATCGACATGATTATTAAAATTTGAGAAGCTAATTAGTCAGACCATGTAAATTAATCCAAGAAACTGCATGAGATAAGGTTTAGTAAAAAAAAAAAAAAAAAAGGAAGAAGAAGAAGAAGAAGCTGTTTCATGAGGTAGTCCATCGGCTAAAAGTTTCCTTTAACATTACTGAGTAGAACAGGGCAAAATAGAGATCCTTCTGTAATCTTTTAGGGGCCTGCAATATCAAATAGTCTTAAGCAGGAGCGGAACCAGGATTTTATGTTTGGGGGGGCGATCGATAAAGTGTGCGGTGCGTATAAATTTTAGAAGGATGATCATCAGTAATAGAAATATCATATTCTGTTGTTACCGAGCTCTCTAAACGTATATTACTTTTCGAATTATACTCTATTTATTTCTTTTTTAAAAAAAAAAATTAATTATTCTTAAGTACTTGCTCATTTTTTTATGATTTAAGAAAAATTTATAAATCAAGAATAAATTTAAAAACTTTCTATTAAGTAATGATGTAACGCTATTAGATTTTTAACAAACTATATCTCACAATCATACAAGTTAGAGTGAAATTAAATAAGTGAGTATAATCAATAAATTTTATAATTATATAAATTTATAATTAATTTTTTTGCTAGAATTAGACTATTAGAGTAATTGTAAGATTATATAAGTTAAAATTTGAGCTTACGTAAAGTTAAAAGTTAAAATATAAATGGATGTATATTGAAATTTAAAAGAATAATTTTCGTAAAAAAAATTTTGGGGGCTAATTTTTATTTTTATTTTTAAAATCTAAGAGAGAATTTTAATTATATATATATTTTTATTATAAATCAAATTTGGAAAAATTTTGGGGGGTCCGTAGCCCCCCCAACCGAAGGCGTGGGTCCGCCCCTGGTCTTAAGTGCATGCATATATGCCTTTGGCATTTATTTTTGGATAGGAAAAATAGTGCTTATATAAAAAGTTCAGTGATTCTATTCTGTTTAAGATAAAAAAAATTTCCGATATCCATATGAGGTACTGAAACAATTTTTAACATATATCTAGATACAACAAAACTAGATTTTGGAAGAATATTATAATTTGAACAGCTTTAGAAAGATCCAAACAAAGTTAAGAATGTGGTGATCTGGTACATCGATCTAATTTTCTATCTCAGTTGTTTATATTTGATGTGTTTGATTGTACCAGTTTTTCTCTCAAGGTTCTTCATTACTGTCTAGGAAACATTTTTCTGGACTGTAGGTATAAACTGTTCCCAATCATTCTTGAATTCCCACTATTTGGGTATCTCAAAGAAACTTCAATTATGTTATGGAATATAATTGTAATTGGATTGGTCCATGAAAGGGTTGTTTTTAGATTGCTTACTTCCTAAAATCCTCTATCAGAAAGCATTTATCATTGGCGTGGTCTGTTAGTGCTCTTGGTTATGATATAGAATTAGAATGGTAACTAGATTGGTTAATGAAAAGTATTATCATGGTACTGAGCGTAGTAGAGTTATTGGTATGTCACTTACATGGTTCAATCCACTGGCCAATGTTGTCATATCTTCCTATCTCTGGCAATTCAAAACTTCATTGTATGATCAAGATTTCAGAAATCACAAAATTAACAATCTGCTTCAGTGTTTGATCTCTAACTGATAGCGTCTCAGGCAGATAACAGTAGTAATAATTTACAATAGCAATAGTAACTGTTTGATAACACATGATATTAAGTTGATTATCATTTTCCCTTGGTTTTGGAAAGTGAACCTGTCTTCTTATCGAATAATTACCATTTATGTGCGATACATTTCATTTTGCCCTTTTTGGCTTTACAGGGCGTTGCTGTTGCACTTCCTGTTTATTTTGCAACACAGAGGTGAGAATCTTTGAAGGCACCTTTAAGTCCACCTTTTTGAAACTATTATAACTTGTCAGAATGCCACATTTTTTTTTTTTTTGAATATTTTTTTTTTTGCCTATGTTGGAACGTATAAACTAAACCATGGTTGGTCATCCCATATGCAAATATTGATACTTTATCAGAAATATGAAAAGTGTTTAAAAGAGTAGCACTGATGGTAACAGCAGTTGGATAGTGTCAGAGGTGGAAGATCATTGCATGGCTGGAAGCATGGTGTGAAAATTGGTTTCATGTGGTTACAGAATTATTAGTCGTCGAGAGGTGATCACATAGTCAGCTCCTATTGTAAAGTCTGGTTGTGAAGTGTAGGCTGTTGGTGGTGTTGGAGGAGGTTATCTATCTATATGGTCGTGAACCTTTTAGTGGTGTTGTGGTACCAATGGTTGCGTGTGCTAGCACTTTGGAGGCGACTGTTTATATTTTCTCTCCATTAAGAAAGAAAAAGTGCCTCTGAAATTTGAAACCCTTCTGAACAGGAGTTCATTGTTTTTCACTTTTCAAAGTAAAATAAGAGCTTTGGAGTTGCCACCTTAAGGCATGCTAATAAATCCAGGGCTTCAATATGGCTCCAACGGGATCTTATTGATTGTAGAAATTGGGTTTGTAGTATGTGATGAGAATTTTCCCTTGATCACGCCATGGACATTACAGTTTCTAGATTTAACAATGTTCCTTTTTTTTTTCAAAATTTTTTTGTTGCATATTGAAGAAATGCTACAGTAAAGTAATAGAAATCAAATCATAAAATTTTTGTTTCTTCTACAAATCGCAGCAAATGGCAAGCATTCAAATTGGCTACACTTTCTGGTTTTGCTGAGCCCCTAGGTGTTCTAGTTGTAGGTATGTCAACTGCTTTCTATTGTATAAAGCCAAAGAAGACCCTTCTTTCTGCTTCTGAAAGAATTGAAAACATAAATTTGAATGAAAGCCTTATTTTAACTAATAGTGTGATGTTTGTGAGTTTTAAACCTCGGTGTTGAAGTAAGTTATGAGCTAGATACAGTATGCGTTGCTCATTTGCAAAATTTTTTACTATATGTTTTATTTGTTTATTTGGCCTTGAAAACTAGACTTTTGGATGTTTTATTTGTAGCCTATCTATTCCCAAGCAGCTTGAGTCCTGAAATTCTTGAAGGCCTGCTTGGATCAGGTTAGCAATATGATCATTTCCTCGTCATCCCAGCTGATCAAAAACATATACTTGATACTCATAATGATTATTTGTTTCTTTGTTTTCAGTTGGGGGTGTGATGGCTTTTCTAACCCTGCATGAAATGCTGCCACTGGCGTTTGATTATGCGGGGCAGAAGCAAGCTGTCAAGGCTGTGTTTTTTGGAATGGCATTCATGTCTGCAAGGTAGTTATTATAATATTGAATTTATTATCAAATACACATTTTCTGCATTATCTCAAATTTTATCTAAACATTAATAGAATTAATGGAGAAGAAATTCCATTTCAGAAGCCGATTGGAAGCCTTTCTTCATGAAAAAAATGAAAAAAGCAAAAGTATTTGGTTTTACTTTTGCCATCTACCATTCTAGAACTGGTGGCACCAAAGTTACATATTAAACTATGAAATCAAACATTAAGGAGCATCGATTAGTTTTCATGTAGCTCCTTTGCCCTTGTTTTATCTTATCTTATACATATCTCTCTGCATCTTTGCAGCCTATATTTTCTTGAAATCAGCTTACCCGAGGAGATGAGCCTGTAGTCATGGATCAGAAAATTGCTATTCCCAGTGCTGTACATTCCTGAACTATCATAATGGGTTTTCAAATAGTGTTGCTTTTGTAAACTGGCATTGAAGACATGTACTAAAGGTTGACTTACTTTGATCTCCGCCTGCAGGTAGCCCTGTCCTTGTACTTATCCCAGTTCCTATCGTTAATATAGGAGACATGTACTTCACTACTGTTATTGCATTGTTGGATTGGGGAAAAAAATATGAAGATTCTATCATGAAAATTCTTTACTTTTCATATCTTTTGTCTTCCATTGTTCATGCTTGTCTTGTACACAATCTCAGATCAGTTATAGACTTATTTTGGCGTCTTTCTTTCTCTTTCCCCTGGTTGAAGAATTAATTATTGGTCACCAAAGTATTCCCCAGTGGACTGTTAGCTACCCCAATTTGGTTGGCACAAATAAATAAATAAGCCCAATTTGGAGGTATATATAAGACTGTAGCTTTTATTCTTGGTGATTTATAAGAACAGGCATTGCCATGAGTTTATTTGCCATCATGAAAGTGTGACTCCTATTGCCTGTTGTTCTAAAAAGGATGGCAGGTTTAGGCAACTGATAGGACTGGATTTCATTGTGAATCCCACAATTATCTTAAATCAGTAATTTGTGTAAAGAAAATTAAAATATACTGTGCATCCTCTTCCCATTTCATCATTATTTTTCACCACTTTTTCACTACTCTTCACAGATCATCTGGAAAATTATATATTCTTGATGGATAACATCACGCGATAAGGATTAAGGTGTAATATATAACGTGTTTCATCAAAGAATTACAGGATTCCTAATGAAAAATTCAACTATCAGACATCCAAACATGCATGCTAAAAAACTATATATATATATATATATATATATAGAGGTTTGTGGATCATCATGCACAATAGGGCTCCGGGACCACAATGGAAGAAAACACTTCTTTAGATGTGCTAGAGCAAGTACATTCATTTACTGCAATTCCACACTTCAAGGGCTCCAGATTGTTCTTTATGCCATCTAGCAAGGACAAATTGAGACATGTAAAACAAAAACGAAAGTGGGGAAAACGAAAGTGAAAGGATAGAAAATTAAGCTACAGCATGGACTATAACTTTTTGAGTCCTTTTCTGGATTTCAGAGAAATGCATGCATTGATAACTCTATAAATTTATGGGTTGATAACTTTTTACATCATTAATTGACTTCTAAGTCTTCCTGATTTCCATCATTAATTGAAGTATTTATAATTTCAGGGCAATAGTACAAAATCTCCGGGCAAAGTAATAGGAGCTGAGACAAAAATCTCAGCTAAGAGATTCATGGGTTTAAAGCTGTCTAGTCCCATCTAATTTCCTTCATATAGAAAAAGTGAGGTTTTGATTGGATTCTTAAAAGTTGAATAAGAGAGAATGGGATATTGATGAAGTAGGGAGAGGAAAAAAGAAAAGAAAAAAGAGAGCTACGCCCAAAGCAGAAAAAATAAAAATAAAAGAGAAGAAAAAGTGATTCACCAACTAAAGGGAGTCATGAAAATAAGAAAAAATAAATAAAATAAAAATAAAGCCAAGTTTTCTCTTCTCTTTTTAATTTTTTCCCAAATGCTTTATTGGGAGAAGGATCAAAACGTCTAATTCCCAAAAATAAATAATAAATAAATAAAAACCTAGTCATATATATATATATATGGAGACTTGGAGGCATGGACTTATCCGTTCACAATAAATTAGGTGGTTAATTTGGAAATACTTCTTAAAATTGTCCAAAACTTTATTTAAAGATGCATGGCCTTTTAGAGTTTTAGTTTATTAATTCGGATAAGAAATGCAAAGTGTGTAAACAAAATTACAAAAAAATTGTTTTACAAATTATCGTGGCTGCAGGCTTGAATGTCGTAATTATTTTATATTTTTCACATTCTAATTACATGCATTAAGTCACTTAGCTTTGTAATAATCTGTTGGACCAATTCGAGCCGATTCAAATTATCTAATTTTACAGTGCGCATATAATCTCTTTCTGTGTATATATATATATAGATATAGATATGTATATATATAATTATAAACTAGTTGTCCAAAAAGTATTCATGTGCTTAATTTGACAAATAGTCATATTATTGATTGACAAAATATTTTTTGCCACAATAAGGTCCGATTTGGATTTAAAGATGAGTTTAATTTATCTTAATTTATATTCATTTTATCATTATATTTTTTCAATTTTTTATACAAAACACAAATTTTAATATAATTTTTTCAAAGTTCAATACACATTTTTTAAATCTCAATTCAACTTTTTTTAATTTTAAAATAATAATAATATTAAAAAATAAATTAAATTCATTTCAATTTATTTTATCTCTAAATCTAAACAGAGCCTTAGTCTATTAAGATGTTGCGAAGAGAATTTAGTCTTTTTTTTTTTTTTTTTTTTAAAATTTTTAAACTAGAAATAAAAAAGAAAAGAACTTCCTGGCCTAAACCAACACACAGTAGTACGTACTCATGTACTGTGATCCAAAGGAATGAGCTTTTTGTCGGCACTACTCTTCTCATAAAAAAATAATAGTAGTCTTACATTTTTTTTTATTATCTCTTTACCATTTTTTAAAAATTAATAATTAAAAAATGACTATTAGTAAAATTATATATTTTTAACTTTTTTTCATAATAATTAAAGATATTAAAAAAATATTTAAAAAATACAAAAAAACAAATATATTATAAATAATAAAATAATAATAACCCGATCATTATCCTCAGTCAAAAAAAAAAAAAAAGAAAAAAAAAAGCATACTGCATGCAAACAGAATGCTTCAGATATATGCAGTACTAATGATCATCCAGGGTACCGCTAGTACAAGAAGCTGCTTTATTAATTTTAAAGAAATAAAGAAGACTTTGAGATTTTTTTGGTAAAAAAATTATCAGAAAATCTTAAAATTCACATTTTGCAACTACTGATCCCTCACCGGCTTTAATTAATTAAGCCCTGGTCAATCTTAGTTTTATAATTAAGGCCCTTTTCTTGATCTTTTTATAAATTGCAAGCCTCGATCTTAAAGAGAGACTGATGATCTTGATGATTTAATTTATATGATCATCTTTTTCCAATTAGAATCATTATTAAAGTGTACCTTCCTAAAGAAATAGACGGGTAAAAGTTTTAAGATTTTTTAGTTGAACTATCATCACATCATTATTCATGGAATATTTATATGTTATGAAAAAAAATTAAAATAATTTGTGAATAATAATAAACTCATGTTTATAAATAATTGTAAAATAATTTGAGATGGATGTCTTATAAACTTCTTGCCAATACAGCTAAGTGAGTGTGTTGTTTACGTACTCAAAAAAAAGGCGCTCCAAAAAGCCAGGTGGGTTGATACGCTAGCATGCATACTCAGAATCCTAACCTTTAATTAATTAACACTATAAAAAATAAATATTTATAATATTTTAATTATAACTAAAATGATTATTTACGAATTAAAACAGTCTGTTTTCGTTATAAATAGTCATTTTAATTATAATTAAAGTGTCACAAATATCTATTTTTTTTTTTATAATAATCAAATATTTAATGTGCTTAATTTCAGAGAAGGTATTATTCACTAATAAATGGTCCTAGCTAGTTGGGCCAATAATCAGGCATCCCATATATAGCAGAAAAAACAGCATTATTTCTCAAGAAATAAGATTGAAAGTTTCAAATATTAAGCTGGATAAGGATATAATATATAATACATATTTAATATCTTAAACTTATATATTGTTTGAACTCTACGATTAAAATAGGAGAGATATAGACATATATAATGATCTTATGATCACATTTACCAAATATTTAGTATTACCCAATAAGATTTACGTAGATAATTATAAATACGTGATTTAACGTTAAGTGTCTTTTCTCTATAAATCTTTTGTTTTCAACCTCAAAGTTTGAACTTGAAATTTGAAAAGACTTATATTCTATAAAATAAATAAGAATTTTTTTTTTTATTGTAATCCTCATGAGTAGAGGATTGTATTGCAGTTTTATTGATAAATGAAGATAAAAAAATAATATTATTTAAAAAAAATTTGATTGTATTTTTAAAACTTTTTATAATTACAGCTTCTAATTTAGAAACTACATAATATTGTTCAAATAATAATATTGATATATATAACAGTTGTAGAGTGCGTAAACATCGTGTAAATGCTTTGAAAAAGAATATGGTCCACTATTAAAATATTAACTTTTTTTTAATGTAAGATCTATATTTACTCAATTTTTAAAAAAATATTTATATGATATTTACACATTCAAATATCATTTCTTTCAAAAGTAATAGGACCCAGGCAGGATGTAGTAAGCTTGGAAAATAATGATAGGCTTACCTCTCTTTTATCATTTTTTTTATCATTTTTTTTAATTTTTTAATTTTAATTTTTTGATTTAATAATTAAGAAAGTGATTATTAATAAAATTATATATTTTTTAGATTTTCTTTCTTAATGATTAAGAATATTTAAAAATATTTAAAAAAATATAAAAATTTATAAATAATAAATAAGTAATAAAGTGATGATAAATATTTATCATTACTATACATGGAAGAGAGATATTCGTGATCATCCCTTTGTGCCTCAGGGGGCGGAGATATTACTGGTCATTAGGTCTGTAACAGAACACTGGGCAAGAAAGATAAATACAAGAAAAGAAAAGCCTGACAATAAAACTAATTCTCGTTTTCATCACCAATTTTTACTGTTCTGTTAAATCTAAGGTTATGTTTGAATTTAAAATTTAAAATTATTATTATATATTTTTAAATTTTTATATAAAATATAATTTTTTAAAATTCTAATATAATTTTTTTATATTTTAAAATAATAATAATAATATTTTATTTAATTTTTAAAATCTATCTTATTTCAACTCTCAATTCAAACCGATTCTAAACGTACAATGAAAACCCAATAACTGTCAAAAGACTGCCACACTTAATACCTCATCATGACCGTGTGGAAGACTGAGAGAGAGAAACAGAGACCGAAGTGGATCGATCAGACATCAAATGTAGAGCCCTACTTCCGCTGGTTTGGTTCACCTTTACGTGTCGACACACGGAAGCTACAGTACATATAACTCTGGTTTTGTCATATGGTTTGAAATGACATGTCAAGAAACTCTTTTGACTCTTCTCTCTCTCTCTGGAGCTAATCATTTGACTTAATTTGTTTTAATAATTGAACCTCAAATAAATATAGTATACGATCTGTCCATCAAAGTTCATGAACATATCTACAATGTTTCCACCACTAAATTAAAGGAAAATGTATCATCTCGAAATTGAAGCTGATGCATTAATTACATCATGATGAAAAGCCAGTACTACATGGCGATCGATATATATACTTACATATATATATATATATATATATAAATAAAGGACCTGGTATGATAAACAATAATATTAAACGTAACATGCATGCTTGATCAGCCTCCTATTTATAACTGGTGTATACTCTACAAGAGGAATATATAATCAAAGGACAAAACGTATGTTAATAAGAATATTGATAGGGGTTTATATAAACTGCAGCCTCGCCCGCATTAACCATCCGGCCCCCTCTAAAAGTAGAAAATATTGGCTCCTCCTTCGTGTCCTTTTGATATAGTTATATATTATTCTTATTGTAGTTGTGAAAGAAAGATTCTTTGTAAAAGTTTAACTCATGAACGAAACCCAAGCAGTACTACTTCATATATATCTCAAGTTTCAACCTTTTTATATATGGATCAGGACCACATGCATGCATTAGCTGCAATTACCTTAAATTTATGAAATCAAATGTGTTAAATTATAACTAATTGTTTATAAGCTTATAAGCTCAGATCGAGGTGGTGATTAAAATAGTATAATTAGAGCAGACATCTTAAGTTTAAACATTATCTGATTGATCCATATATACTTTATATATCTTGTTTAATCAAGTACTAACCATGACTGTACAAGTAGTTAATTATGTTTATATTATAACTTAATAAGGCCACACAATATACATACATACATACATACATACATACATATATATATACGTGTATACACACACACATATAGATATATATGGAACAGCTGCTAAATTTAAATATTTGATGAGTTTAAGCCAGCATTACTATTCATTAATTTTCTTGGAGGGTAGGCTAGCTATTAACCTTTAAACTTGAATTTGGAAGAGAGAGAGAGAGAGAGAGAGAGTCAAAACGCTTGTACGATCTTGGGCTAGCTAACATTTATAAGGAGTCTCTGCAACACCAAGCAAGCAAATTCTAGGAATATAAGTAAATTAAAGGAAGAAAAGGAGTGATAATGAGAGATGGATTAAAGGAAGAAGACGGCTCTTGGAATAATGCAGACATATAATATCATGCTCTGGCCGTGTTAAGCATCAGCGCCTAGATATATCAAAAATCAGTTGAGATTGATATCCATTAATTTGATTCCATCTGGGAGGATTCATTATTATCTAGCTCAAATTCAGAGGCTGCTTCATCTTCCTCTTCGAAACATGAGTCAATTCCATAAGCTGCATGGCCTTGTCCAAATGCCTTGATATGATCTTTGAGAGATCTTTTGTGTTTGAAATCAGATCCACAAGTGCAATACCAAAGTTTCCCACAATTCTTTTCATGGGTTCTCCAATCACCTCTTACAGCAAAGGCCTTGCCACATTTTCTACACACGAAAGGCTTGATCCCATGCTTTCTCTTGTAATGGGTTTGGAGGGTCCTGAAGTCTTTGAGTGGCTTTGATCTTGGGTGGTCAATGTTGTTCCTGCACCCGGGTGCACAGCAATAGCAAGGAAGCCTAAGCATAGCTGTTGGTTGTGTGCCCCTTAGAGATTCCGGGCCTTTTCTGTATTGAGATCCATGCCCCCACATATGCATCTATATATATTATAAGCAGCAACGTCAATCAATTAGGTCAGAGAAGAAAAATGTCTTAGGGTTATATATTGATAATGTGTACTAGTATTGTTACATACACAAAAAATATTTACAAAAAAAAATTTACAAGCTGATTTGATTTTATCTGATTCATTAAATCTATTTTATAACAAATAAATATTACAACTTGATAAATCACATTAAATTACCGTTAATTTATAAAATTATTTTTATATAATCATGGCTAGAGTATATTTTATTGATAATATGTCACTGGCTTCTGGAATAGTGAAGGGGAAGCTAGATGGAGATTGTTTCCTTGTTTAATTAGGTCGTAAAATCATTTTGCTTATAAAATCATCAGAATTTAAAAATAAAAGAGCAAAACTATCCCACTGAATCAAATAGAATTGAGATTCCAGTGTTTTTTCCCTGAGTCAAATCGGGACTTACACGAAAGATAGAGAATATTCTGTTTCAAGAGCATTCATGGGTCAAAGGGTTTGGCGGTTGTTTTAATTATCTGCATGTGCCGAATTTGGATGGTTTCTGTTTCATATTCTCATATCAAGTGCCTGTTTTACTTAGTACATTCGAACAGGTATCTTACTTTTCAAATTGTCTGCAATAAAAGATCAAAACCAACAAAAATGGTGCATGATTAGAGAAAGATCAGATGCTTTTATTTATTTACAGATGAAGCAATACTATGCTTGGGGTATCCATGTACTAATTTTACTCTTTCAGATTGTGTTTTCTGATTGAGATTTTGTTCTTGGACTTTGCTGAGGTCATGATCTTGGGTTTTTTACGCCTGCCTACGTGTAATGCGCAAACTTCTAAGTGCAAAAAGCATAAGGTTGTGTATGTAGTGCAATCACAAAAAGAGGGACTGATCTTATTCTTCGAAAACCAGACATAATCATGCAAAAAGATGAAATTAGGAGAGTGGGACGGAAGAAACTGTAGAAGAGGAGGAGAAAAAAATATGAACCTTCAAATTAGCCAGGTGTTTATATACGCACGTGTGTGGTAAGTGTGTGTATATATAGACATATATCAAGCAGCTAGCAGTAAGGGAATATAAAGCAGCAATAAAGGGAAGGAAACCCTAAGGACCCATTTACTCCATCAGTCCGTCAAAATAAAAGTAAAAGGTTGAAATCAAGCCAGAAAAGAAGTGTCCAAGCAAAGACAGGAATGGGTTTTGTGTTTGTTTTTTTCCTTTTTAATCCTTCCGGGTAAGAAAAGGGAAATCGACTCATTTTCCAGCCTTTGGTTCTTTTTTCTTTTTTTTGAGCAATGAGGACTCAGATAATTAAAGTTACAAATAATTACCTGCATGTTGTTGTATCTGTTGAAGGTCTTGAAACAAAGGGGGCATGAGAACTGTGTTGGACCAATCAGAATGTGAGCAGGAGTAGGAATCCAATACTGTCCCTTGTTGAGCCTGTTTGAGGGATACCCAGATGCAAGAGTACTGACTTCATCTTTATCAGAGATCTCTGTGGAGGAGAACCTTGAGATCAAATCAGCAGAAGAACTAGGGTTTGGAAGCCCTAAATGAAGAGCCAATGCGACAGTGTCTTCATGATCATGAGAGAACAAGCTTTCTTCTTTCTCTTTCATGATATTCTTGTCCACGTCCATGGCTGATCTGCAGGAAGAAGATTCTTGTTCTTCATATCTAGTGGGGCTTAAACTGAGGAGGGGAAGAGCTTCTTTGAGAGGAGGAGAAGGAGGAGAGGATCCAGAGTTAGTGAAAGAGGTCGTATTAAGGATGTCGTTTGAGAAATAATCATAAGAATAATAAAGAGATGGTTTGGAAGATGCGGAGGATGAGAAGTGTTGGAGATCAGAATTGAGGTTGAACCATCCGGTGAAGTAATTGGAAGAGGGATCAGTCATGATGAGAGGTGGGAGCAGAGAAGACTAGTTGAGGTAGATGGATTAGAGAGAGAGAGAGAGAGAGAGATCAGATCAGATAGACAGGTGACGAAAAGTTTTTAAGGTAGAGATGGAACAAATTAACCAAATCAAAAGAGCTGTATGCAAGGGTACTAGTGAAAGGGCTGGAAAAAACAAGAAGTAAGAAAAATTACAAAATCAAGATTGATTAGAAAGTGAACCGAATTGAGTATAATTAAAGGAGAGACAACAAATCACTTGTGAGGTCTATGTGACTAAACAATGGACACATTATATCTAAAGAAAGGAGAGAAAGAGAGAGAGAGAGAGAGAGAGAGAGAGAGAGAGAGAGTCGTGGAAAGTATTGTGTAACTGTGGAAGGGGTGAGTCGAATAATATATATAAGATCTTGGGACTTGAAAGAACAAGCTATTTTTATGGGACACTGTGAAAATAACGGAAATTCTTTTTTCTTTTTATTTTTTGAAAAAGAAAGCTACCTCGACCACCCAAGGAATAATGGAGCTCAATTCAAAGAATGAGCAAAAAGGCCAAAGAGTCAAAGACAAAGTTGTAAGTTGGATTGGAGGTTGTCCCCCAAAATCGTATTAGAAATATTCCCATTGGCATGCGAGAGAGAGAGATTTTTACTTGGCATTCCATTGTAGTTTATGTTTTACCCTAGTGACTTTGATCTCCTCGTTCGGAAACAAATAGTTCCAATCCAACCCAGCATTTGCTTTGGTGGGCGCGCCCTGGTCGGCTTAGCTATCTCCTTACCAGCACAGATACTGTTCCAACCTGACCCCACACTGTTCGATCTCAGCTCTGATACTGTTTCACGTTTTCTTCTCTCTCTCTCTCTCTTAATGGCTGAATGCTTCAAGTCTACAAATGCAGCCATCTGGCTAGCTTTAATTAACTCGTTTCTTCTGCATGTTTAAGGTCCAAAAGGCCTCATGTCTCTACCTTAGGTTACATATTATGATCAGACTGTGATTATAAGGAGAAACTATATTACCACAATTCTTAGCTTTACTAAATCGAATTATCATTTGAATAAGTGAAATGTTGGAAAACTTGATAACGGAAGAAAATTATGATCATGGTATAATGGAACTATATTATATATATTTATAATCTATCTTGTCTACCTTGGAATAAAAAACTGAAAAAAGAGTAAACAAAAACAGAGAAGAAAGTTTTGTGATTAATGTTATAACTGCTTTCCAGTAAACGGGTCTTTTGAGGATATGATCATCTGATGATCGGTTTTTGACAAAAAGAAGCAGTAAGTTGGATGGATTCGATTGCTGACAGTTTAAAATGCTTTGCAGGCTTTAGAGCCAAAGGCAGAATAGCAGACATGCATGCATGCATGCATGTGAGGTGAACTAATCATCCTGATCAGTGTAGTGTGCATGCATGTATGTATGTACATATGTTTATATGATCCCTGCCCGACTATATACAGCTGTTTTCTTCTATGCAGCACTTGGAGCTATCACAGAAGCATATGGATGGTGTGAGATGTTACAGAAGCTAGTTAGGCTACATAAAATCTTAAATATAATATATATATATATATATATATTATATGAGAAATACTACTCTTACTCTCCAATATTCCTTATTAGAATCTCACTAACTATTATTTTTACTTAATAACTAAGGAAGTAATATTTTTTTAATAATATTGTGAATTTAATAAATGTATATATATATATATATATATTTAAAATTAGTGTTATATTATATATAAAGCAAAAATAAAGTAAAACACTGATGCCGAACAGAACAACGATTATTTTATAGATTAGTTTCAACAGATGATTCACAAGCAAAAACACAAGAGAAAACCTCAAAGACATAGAGAAAACGTTTCTGATGTTCAATTGAAAAATTATCAAATTAAGTAATATCAAAAATCAATCCATAAGCCGAATTAAATAGCCAAAAATGGTTTGGTTCGAAATTTTACCAAAATTAGTAAAATTCTAATAATTATGTCAAAATCAAATACATAATAAGAGAAGTAATTTGTCAAAAATATGGTCTGACTCGGGTTTAGAATTACTTCCTAACTGACAAACGAAATATTACCCAAAAAGAAAAAGAATAACTAAAAATAAGAATTTTAAAGGGAAAACAGAGGATTTTGAGGTCGGAAACGATGCACACTAAGCGTAACTCGATGGCCACAACGTATGCACCGAAAAGAGCTTTACGAATTGGGATTTTATGCACAATTATAATACATGTAATCAAAATTATGGCCAAAATACTGAAACACATATAAAATTGTCCTAATTAAAAAAAATATCTTGATTACTTGCTACATTTGAGTTGATATGCCAATTCAAAGTATCATACAATCTGACAATTCAATATCATCTGATTCGGATCCCCCTACATCAAACACATGACTGGGAGGGAGTACTCTAGTCGGGATCCGGCCATGTGTGAATGTAGAACTAATATATATATATATATATATATATATATATATATTATAGAAATCAGCCTGCTGCAACTACTGATCACCAGCTAGCTGCATGCATGGCTGCCCACGTTACTCCTCCCTTTATTAGTACCTAATGCTAGCTAGAACCAAAGGTCTTTTTCCTGCTCGATCTGTATAATATGTTATATATATATTTATATATATATATAGAGAGAGAGAGAGAGAGAGAGAGAGAGAGAGAGAGAGAGAGAGAGAGAGAGAGGGACGTAACCTGTAATAGTTGGAGGGGGAATCGGTTAATTTAATTGTAACTTCAATTGGTATCTTCTCTCTTTGCGGTAAGAAATGAAGGACATTAATGTACGTTGTTACTGCTGGTTCTAATCCACCAAGCTGAGTCCATCTTCTCTTTGTAGAAATAAAAAGTGTTCTACAATTTAAAATATTTAATTAATTAGTAACTATTTTACAATAAAATTATAATGTCATATGCGCATTTACCGCAAACAATTTAAAAAAAAATGGATGGGTGCAATATGGATTCATAGTTTGTCATGCTTGCATTCATGGGATGGCCGGAATCTCAATTTTAATTGGAGAGTTCGCATATATAGTTTAAGAAATTGTTCGCAGGTGAAAAACAATTGTATGTACCATTAAATTAGGCTTTACTCATGATCAGCTAGCTAGTAGAGAAAAAGAAAAAAGAAAAAAGAAAAAGAACAAGATCAAATGCTTTTTATAAAGTGATTCAGATCATGAATCACCTGCAACAGTGGATATATAGATACATTCAATGAAATATATATATATATATATATATGTACATATATATATCTCAAATAAGTCAGCACACGGGACCATCTAATTTTTCTTAATTTGAATAACAATACGAGAAAGATCACTGATACGTACCTAGCTAGCCGGCCCCCTGATGATGATGATCTCTTCCTGAATATATATTCTAGATCAGCGTCCAACATTAGTTATAAGATGATTGGATTCAATTTATGACATGAGTTCCTCAACTCAACAGCACTACTAGTCTTACATCACACACTTGCTGATGTGGATTTTTATTTTTTTTCCTCAACAGGTATGTGGGGTAAGACTGTTTATGAGTAGAATATTTATAAATAAATTCTATCTGCAGTTCTCAAGTGATGTTGTCTGCGTTATTGCGTAGGCAAACTCATTGATATATTTCATTAAATGAAAAGTATTATAATTTAGAAAGAATATTATTTTAATTCTAAAAAGTTTTTAAAAATAAAATTATCCAGCATGATGAACTATCTCCAAAGAGGAACTTTACATGATAGACTCTCTCATTTTTATATAATTATCATGTGTAGACGTGCATGCAATAACCTAAAAGTCTACGTAAGATTAATTTAATTTTAATTACTTCGATCCTAGCAGCTTGTTTTTTTTTTTAACCTAAAGGGAGCACGAATCGAGTGGGTACATCTTGGGAGAGATCTTGGAGCCCTCCTACCATGCATATACATATATATATATATATAGAGAGAAAGAGAGAGAGAGAGAGAGAGAGAGGGGGGGGAGAGAGAGAGAGAGTGTGTATTTGTGTGTGTTTTGTACTGAAATATCGAAACATCTACCTCTATTCCCCCGTAAATTACCAGCATCTATTAACATTAATGCTTTGGGATTGCTTCCTGAATCCTGCGTGCAGATAAGCATACCTATATATGGGGTTGATCATCATGACTTTAAAGTGCATGGGACAAAAGGATCGAAACATAGCATTTGCATACCAGTACTCCAAGCCATGAGTAAATACTAAACAACACGACCAACCAAAAGAATAAAAAAACGAAGCATGCATGCAAAGTTATTATCAATTGTATATCATATTATATATTTTTATATGAGAAATTCTATTTACAATCTCATAATGGGGGACTAGTACGTGCGTATATATACCTAATAACCTATTGATGGATGGCGATCATAAAAGGAGAAAAAATATCAATTTAGGAAGGATATTATTTAAATTTTAAAATGTATTTAAAAATAATTATATGGGCTTATATGAGCAATTCTCGAATGGAGACGGTACATATACTAACTATATATATATATATATATATATGTATGGGTGTGTTAGACTATTCCACTTCTGTACTTATTAATGCATCCAATATTGAAAGATCAGGTCACGATCTTCTTCCTTTTCATGCTTTTTTTTTAATCTTAATTAGTTGCACTTATCATATATGTGTTTTATTTTAATTGGTTGTCATTTAAGTAATTGACGCATAAAATTATTTAAAAATGTATTGTATGAATAAGCCATTTGTCTTGCCATATGTGATTATGTCTACCATTGCCCACTCTCTAAATAAGCCCATCCTTTAGTTTAGCTTAATAGCCTGACAAATAATTCTCCACATAAAAAAATTAGGACCCAGATTGGCATGCACGGACGGACCTGTGTATGGTGTGTGTGGGGGGGGGGGGGGGGGGGGGGGGGGGGTGGGGGGTGTGTGGGGGGGGCTACCGCCCCCAAAGTTTTAAAAAAAAATTATATACTATATAAATTGTTATATTTTTTCTTTATATAATTAAAATTGCCCCCTTCAATACTCAGACCTCTAAAATTATTATTTAAATTATCTCTCCAAATTGCAATACTTACGTTATTGTGTAGTATCATTCTAACTTTTTACTTCACTGACATTCAAATCTTCAACTGTTACTAACTAATAAACTTTAAAAATCCCTTAAAAAATCTGACTAAAAAAGTTTAATCAATCTCTCGAAAAATTTGTTGAGTTGCACTAGGAATGAGAAATCCATATTAAGAAAGAAATTATTAAGAATTTCACTTCAAAAATGATAATAAATGAATATTATTTTATGAAAGATGGTCATCAAGCTTAATCTAAAAGGAAAATTTTAAGTTGATGTTTTCTTTTCTTTTCTTTTTGTAATGGTATTTAACAAACTCCAAAAATCTTAAGAAAAGTTATCTTATAAGATAATTTATTGACATATATTTTTGTAAACAATTTCATGACGTACCACACATTTTTATATAATCACGTGCAAAAAACACATATTAATACTTATACTCACACATACCACACATTTTGTCAATCGACGTTCAAACACCAAATCTTAGTTCCACCCCTGTTGGCATGTAATACTGATGAAGTGGCCGAGAAATAATTAGCTTTAAAAGTCATGCTAGGTAGAGAATTTGGGGCAATAAGAAACCTCCATGTCTGTTTGGCCAAAAGAGCTAGGTTAAACCTATTAATCTTGAAAGCCACAACACCTTGTTGTTTACCGGTGCATAGCTCTCTTCATGATGTCCGGTGCATTTCATTCTTTTCCTCCATTCCACCCACTAAAATTTCAAAGTCAAAGAATTTAGTTGCTAACATAGAGTTTTAGGCCGATTAAAAACACTTATACAATATCTGGGGATTTACTTAAGCACTACCTTAATGAGAATTTTCCTACCAGCTTAAGAGAGAGAGATTTGTTTTTCCAGTTCCGCTATCTTACCTTTCACTTTTTCTACAATATCCTGGAAAGCCATCTCAACACCAAGCTAGGTAAACCATTATATTAGAAGAACCTTTTAGTCCAACAACCTCCATAATATAAGCTTTAGTTGAAAGCTTTGCATTGCTACTGAAAAATAGTGATGTTGTTTCTCTATTAAACATTTGTCCTAGAGCCTATTCATACAAACTCAATTTTTGATTTAGTCTTGCCCATTCCATCATATATGCTTGATAAACACTAAACTATCATTAGCAAAAAATATATGATTCATGGATAGTGTACCTCGAGCAATAGGCACACCAGCAATCAATCTTTGATGTTCAGTAACAAAAACTTAAGAGCTTAGTTGCGTTTGGATAGTAAAGTAATCTTAAATACTTTGTGAATACTAATGAGAAAGTATTAAAAAAGTAGTACAATATTAAATAGTAATGAATAGTAGTGAAAAGTAAGTAAAAAGTAATAATAAAATAATAAATAGTAATAAAGTATTATAATAATACTTCAACACATAAATTAGTGGACTTCAACACATAAGATACAAATATATGGTGAAAAAGGGCAGTCTTGTCTTAAGACTTATTTGTGATTTGAAAACCTACAAAAGGGATCCATTCACCAATATAGCAAATGTTAATGAAGAAACGCATTCCATAATCAACTAAATCCAACTTTGCTCATGTCAAATGTTAATGTCATATATCCCATTTTTGCATAAAGTACTATGCACTATATGAAAAGTCTTATATGCTACTAATATATTGCCAGAAATTAAACAACCAGGCACAAATGGACATTGAGTTTGTGAGACTATTATTGGCAATATCCTCTTCAATTTATTAGCCAGAAATTAAAACTAAATAGGCAATATTCAATAATGAATTGAGGATTAAGCTTTTTTGGTATCATAACAAGATGGCTAGAATTAATCTTAGCAATAGAACTCTTTGAATTTAAGAAAGAAAACACATCCTGTCAAACCTCTTCCTTTACAATGATCCAATGCTCTTAATATAAACATGTTTCATACCTGTCAGGTCCAAAGCTTTATGATGACCCAATTTATTAGTCTCTCATTCATCTCACGATAAATGAGCTAGACATAAATCAATATTTGAGGGATTGGATGAGAAGAAAAGAGACTGATAATATACAATGAAAGCATCACCAATATCCCTAGAATTGGTATACATTGCACATTTCTTATCAGTAATACTTTTTATATGATTCCTTTTTTCCTTTTGTGTAGCACAGAAATAAAATAAAAAAATACTTTGAATTTATATTCCCTTTTTAAAGCCAATGAACTTTAGCTCTTTACTTTCACTTTATATTAAGTCTTTCTAGTAACACATCAATATCCTTTTGCAATTATGATATTTCCCCACCAAAAGCGACAAACATGGATTGCTACAGGAAATGTAACCTGTCTAACTTTGATTACAGAAATAAATCATGTATATGATTTTTAAATTTACTCGACCTCCTTAAAGTGTGCATGCCTTGTCAAAGTTTATTCATGATTGAAGAGAAAGAACCCTTGGAAGCACTGTTGGAAAGCCACATATATTTAACCACATCTCTACAGCCTTCATAAGATGACCAATTAGTTTTATATCTGTGAATTCTATAGTGAGGTACCTTTTGCTGTTGTCGAGGCAATATGGTTATCACAAATGGACAATAATCTGATGGTAAAGTAGGCAACACTTGAGTATCACAATCTCCAAATGCCTTACACCAGTGCTTTGAAGTAGCTACACGACCCAATTTCTCCTTAATAAAATTGCCATCTTTTTTGTTATTGGACCAAGGGAAAAAACCATTGCTAAACTCCAAATCACTCAGTTGGCAATCATGCAAAGCCTAATGGAAAAGTTACATTTGTCTATGATGTCTCCTAGCCCCACCACTTTTCTCATAATTATACAAAAGTTCATTAAAATCGTCTATGCAAAGCCACATTCGAGAATTCAACTACTTTAAAGATATTAGTATATCGTAACCAACAAACCTTTGATGAGTCTTTAGATGGCCATAAAAACAAGTCAAAATCCAAT
This sequence comes from Platycarya longipes, assembly GCA_036559045.1. Taxonomy (NCBI): domain Eukaryota; kingdom Viridiplantae; phylum Streptophyta; class Magnoliopsida; order Fagales; family Juglandaceae; genus Platycarya; species Platycarya longipes. The sequence continues at coordinate 2,829,094 of CM071801.1, forward strand.
TTGTATCACCCTCTTATGTCACCCCATTAAACACTAATGTGCCTATGTGTATAACAATTGATAGTAAGATCAGGTATATCATTCTTTCAAAACAATGCTAATTCCCTACCTTGACCAATCACAGCCACCACTGCTTATGAGTAGCTATCCTCAATGGAAGGCACGTTGGAGGAAACACGTAATACACCCAAAGGTGGGCACTAAAGTATAGTATATATACATCAAGGACGATGCATAAATAAACACTGAAATCCCAATCGAGCCTTTAAATTATCCAACTTAAACTTCAATACTCTAGTTTTCATTAAGAATGCAATAGATGGATTGTGGATCTTGATCGTACAATCTAGATTATGAATTGTTTGAGAGTTGCCAGTCACTCGACCATTCCAAATTAGAAGTTTCATTCCTCCCAGTGAAACTATATCACAGCCTTCATCAATAATAAGGAATTAATAACATCTATCATGCCTCTACTCCTTATCTACCTTTTCCACTTCACCAAAAAATTACACGAATCTCCTTAATAACCAAAGTTTCCATGAACCACATTCTCCATCAAAGTTAATGGATCAACATTAGAAAACAACACATCCCTCCTCAATAAATCATCAATTATGCCACACAGTAGCAGAGTCAGGTTAGGACAAGGGGCCATGGCCCCCCCAAAAATTAAAAATATATATATAGATTTTTTATTATTTAGTAGGGTAATATTATTTTTTATCTTGTATTGACGCTCTCTCTAAAATTTATTTTAGCCCCCCGAACAAAATTTAATCTGATTTAAAAATAAAATAAATAAAATACATCTCATATGTTGTTTTAGTTTTGTTTAAACCCTTAAAGCAAAATTTTGGCTCTGCCACTAGTGTCACATGTCATAGACAATGGTAGATCTATAGCATGGGACTAGGGAGATTCATGGTGACGGTTTTGTTAGCTACCACCTCTGGTGAATGTGTCTAGTTATTTTCAAACACATGGAATTAACTACTAGACCAACCAATCTCTGTCAAAACAATTTAGAACCACCAAGTAACTGCTTATAGCAGTTATCACTTCCAAACTGACCCTTAGAAACTATCTTCTTCCCATCATCAAAAGAGGAAACAATCCGTTGTCGCCAGTTATTTTCTATCAAACTGACTATTTTTTGTCAAAATAAGTCTATTTTATTGCAAATAATCATTATCACTGTAAATAAACCATCACAAATACTCATATTTTTTGCAGTAAGGAATAAATCGACTAAGTCTCATGAATGCAACTGAACTAGAAGCTCTTAACAAGCCTCATATTGCATATTGGATATACTTGCTTCAGGACCAGCAATGTTATTCCAAGGACATCCCATAGTTACATGGGATATCATACCATAGTTAAAACAGAATCTTGAAGACCTTTTATACTTAAACTAGATGAAGACCCTTTTTCCTTTGTATATTAATCATCTTGCCATGAATCAAAGGCTTAGTAAGATCAAGTTCAATAAGAACATGTAAAATCCTTCCCCACCCTGTACTCATGGCATCAACCTCCACATGAAACACTCTTCTAATTGAATTACAATTGTAAACTAACCCCAGCAGTCATGCACCACCCAAATGAAGTTGGAACCATAAATAAGCAAGCGTAAAGGTGGAGTAAGACCATCAAAATATTCAAAACAAAGAAGGCATTGGTCAAAAAACTAAGGTTGTCCATCCCATACATGTTGAAGTGCAATCTCAAAGGTGAATTCAAAGAGAGAGAAATTTAGTCCCACTTCAATAATATTGATAATTGTATCAAATTTCTAAACTTTCATTGTAGTAGACTTAAATGCCTCACAATTAACCCTATTTTCTTATAGAAGTCTTACAAGCAAACAAAATCTACCCCACTTCAACGATACATAATTGGCATCATCTTTGACAATCACATCCATAGTCTCCTCCTCCGTAAGAGACAATTTTTTCCATAAAGTACTAATAATATTCTCTGTCATTAAATAGAGGATATAATGATGTTTCAATAATTTGCAAGTCAGATCCAAATATCACCAAAGAATTGGATTAAAATTGCATGCAACAGACAATCCCCTTCTCTTCACAGGAAGGAATGTACTTTCGATCGCCTCACAAACAAGAGAAAAAAATAGTGAAGGGTTGGCTTTCTAGTCTTGTTTGATTTTCGTAACCTCTTCGTTTTCATGCTTTTTTTGTATCTTAATTAGTTACCCTTGATATATGTTAAGTACTATATTAGTTTTCATTTAAGTAATTGGCACATAAAATTATTTAAAAAATTATCATATTAATAAATTAATATGATTAAAGATAATAAGATTTAAAGCAGACGCATAAGTACCGCAGCTTGTCTATTTTTCAATATAAAATTGTTGACTATTGTGTTTCGAATTACAATCTCTTTGTATTTACTTTTTGTGATGATGTTCTCTTTCTATGTGTGTTTCTTTTTTTACAATGAGCAATCCTAGTCATCATCAATTTTCTTATTATCCTGATCTCATCATCTCATAATATAATGCTACATGATTGAAAACTATTTATTATTTTTCACTTATGAGCCTATCATTTAATTATGTCACATCATGAGATGATGAAAAAAAAAAGATGATGTATAGATTTATTCTCTTACAATACTGCTCATGATATTGTGTACATGCAACTTGCTATTAATTCATCCTTTTTTGCATCATGTGATCAAATCAAGTCTTTCACGGATCACTATAGAAGGTAATACAGCAACTCTGCCTACACCGAAAACACAACGTATAGCAGCCAAGAATACTCCAACTCATCACACACAAAGCGCACAGCATCAAAGAAATACACTTCCAAATTCTAGAAATATTCCATTATAACAAGCTTTGGACAGGTGTCCTTTTATGATTAGAAAAGTGTACTGTCACTTTGTAACCGCAAAGGCTATAAGAAGCACAGCACTACTCTATAAATATAGTAGTGAAATATGAGGAGAAAATTCAGCTAGTATTATTCTCTGTTCTGTTTAGCATTCTTATTTCATTTTCTCAACATGGTATCAAGAGCCTAAAAGACCAACGTCTTCAATGGCTTCCTCTGATGCTACTCCATTTCCCTTAATTTCCCCCTCCATTGTTACAGCTGCTACTCATTATGTCACCATTAAACTCACTGTTGAGAACTACCTTCTCTGGAAGGCTCAAATAGTTCCATTCCTAAAGGGACATCAACTATTCTCCTATGTTGAGAGTTCTCTTCCAATGCCTATAGCAACACTAGATGGCAAACCCAATCCCGCCCATACCCAATGGTTATTCCAAGATCAGCTTATTATTTTGGCTCTTAACTCTTCTTTATATGAGTCTCCTCTAACTCAAGTACTTGATTGTGCTACGTCTCAAGAAGTCTGGGTAACTCTTCAAGGTTTGATTTCTTCCCATTCATCTGCTCATCTTATGCATACACAGTATCAACTTGCTACCCTCAAAAAAAGGGTCTGAGCCCATCTCTAAATATTACAACAAAGTAAAACATCTTAGCTCTCTTCTAGGTGTTGCCGGTCATCCTCTTTCTGATTCAGAGTTTGCCATTTATCTTCTAACTGGGTTAGGGTCTGACTATGAATCGTTAGTCACGTCCTTAACCACTAAACTAGATCCACTCTCACAATCACAACTTTTTAGCTTCCTAGTCACACATGAGTCTAGGTTATCTCATCAGACCCAATCTCTTTTATCTGGAACATCAGTTTCAACCAACAACACCATTATCAGACCTCCTTCTTCACCAAACTCTGCCAATCAAGGCCGAAACAGTTCTTATCGAGGGCGACATAGGGGTCGTGGCAGGGGAGGCTCTCGCGATTCCTTTAACCATGCTTCGAATTCTTATCACACCAGACCCCTTTGTCAGGTGTGTAACCGAGTGGGTCACTCTGCCATTTCTTGTTACTATCGCTTTGATCATTCGTATCAAGCAGCTGCTCCATCTTCTCTAATTGCAAATCTTACCACCATACCGCAAGCCCCAACTTCGAACTCGTGGTTCTCAGATACGGCGACTTCTCACCACTTTACACCAGAGTTTATCAATCTCAACCTTGATTCGGTGTCTTACCAAGGCTCAGATCAGGTCAGCATTGGCGATGGGTCTTCCTTGCCCATTCAACACGCCGGTTCCGCCCATCTCAGCACTCCCACTAGCAATTATCTCTTATCCCATCTCCTTCATGTTTCTTTAATTTCTAGACATCTCCTTTCTATTCGGCAGTTTTGTCAAGACAATAATGCATATTTTGAATTTCACTCATCTTTTTTTGTTGTGAAGGATTCTCATACCCAAGTGGAGCTGCTCCGGGGCCTCGTTGAGAATGGCATAGACGTTCTACCCAACACCACTGCCACGACTGCTTCCCCTTCATCCTCTCCTCCTCAAGCCTTTTGAAGATCGACAATCTCACCTCAACTTTAACATCTGTGCTTAGGGCATCCCTCTCGGCAAACAATGGCCCTCACAATCTCCAAATTTCATCTTCCTGCTTCGTCTAAAGTGATCTCAGACTGTGCTGTCTGTGCACAGGCCAAGGCCTATGCCTTACCGCACCCAACATCTCCTACCCGAAGCAATAGGCCTTTTGTTCTTTTATTTTGTGATGTATGGGGCCCAGCCTCTGTTTTATCTTCCATGGGTTGTAGGTTTTATCTTTCAATAGTTGATGACTACTCCAAATACATTTGGTTTTTCCCTTTACAAACTAAGTCCAATGTTACTCCTATTATTTTAGCTTTTCTTTGTTATGTTCGAAATACCTTTTCAACAAATGTTGTCTCCATGCAATCTGATTGGGGTGGAGAATTTCACCCTTTAGCACCCATTTTCAAAAATCTGGGTATAACTCATCGTATTACTTGTCCGTATCCGCACCCTCAAAATGGTACGGTTGAATGTCGACATCAACACATTGTCGAGACTGGTCTCTCTCTTTTGGCCCATGCTTCTATGCCTAAAAAATATTGGGCCGAAACATTCCAAACAGCTACGTTCCTTATTAATCGAATGCCAACTACCATTCTTAATAACCGGTCTCCATATAAGGTTCTTATGGGCTTTATACTAGATTTTGGCTTCCTAAGAGTGTTTGGTTCCTTATGCTGGCCCAACCTACGGCCTTATAATAAACATAAATTGGAATTTCGTTCAAAGCCTTGTGTGTTCATGGGCTATAGCCCAGATCACAAAGGCTATTGTTGTCTTCATATTAAAACTGGGTGTATGTATGTATGTATCTCATGATGTTAAATTTTTTAAGTACCAATTTTCGTTTGAATCTCAGCCCGAATCCATTATGTCCTCTCCTCCTCCATCTGTCAAACCCACTGGGCCTTATCTTCCGTTACTTATTTATCTACCAGCCCATAATGCTCCAGCTCATTCGGCCTCTCATCCCATTCCAAATTCTCATCAACCCATACCTGATATCCCTTTTCCAAACTCTTCTACGTCATCTTCCTCCTGTGATTCCCCTGCTGTCAATCATCCCACTTCGTCCACGTTCACCGCACCCATACCTCCTCCTCCACATCCGATGGTCACACGGTCCAAATCCAATGTCCAGTGTCCCCAAATTCGTTCGGATGATACTATCCCCTGGCCTCCGCCGAAGACAACCACTAACCTCACCATCTCTGCCGACCACATACCAAAAAAGCCTACCTCCTTCACCGAAGCCTCAAAATTTCCGAAGTGGCAGTCTGCTATGCATATTGAATTTCAAGCCCTCCTTCGGAATCACACTTGGGATCTAGTTTCCCATTCTCCTCACTACAACCTTCTAAGAGCCAAGTGGGTTCTGAAAACCAAGCACCATGCTAATGGAACCCTTGAACATAGTCCCGCCTTGTGGCCAAGGGCTTCCATCAGCAGCCGGGGTGTGATTATTCCAAGACCTTCAGTCCGGTGGTGAAACCGGTTACCATCTGCCTCCTTCTATCTCTGGCAGTCACCTTTCACTGGCCTCTACATCAACTGGACGTACAAAACGCTTTTCTCCATGGGGACCTGGCTAAGACGTCTTCATGCAACAACCATTGAGGTTTGTTAATCCTGACCATCCTTCATATGTTTGTAAGTTTTGAAAATCGATTTATGGTTTAAAACAAGCCCCTCGGGCTTGGTTTTCTAAGTTGAGTGATAAATTGCAATCTCTTGGATTTCATGGGTCTCGTCCAATTCTTCTCTGTTTATTTTTCGAAATTCCACTGATTGTGTCTATATTTTAGTCTACGTTGATGATTTAATTGTGACGGGCTCAAGCTCTGTGTTGATTTCTGAATTTCTTAGTTCTTTGAGTCTGTCGTTTCCTGTTAAAGACTTAGGTGATTTGCATTTTTTTTCTTGGCATTGAGGTATTGCGTAACTCCTCTGGTTTATACTTGTCACAATCAAAATATATTCATGACCTGCTTGTTAAGACTAACATGCAAAACGCGAAATGTCTCTACCAAAATTTTAAATTTCGTACTGTACCGGCCGGTACGGTCGAAATATGCCGTATTGGCCAGTTAACCGGTACAGAAAATAGCCTGTTTCGTTTCGCTGCAGATTTCGGCTGTTTTGGCCGTACTGGCCAATATTTCGGCCGTATTGGTCAGTACCGGCCGTACCGGATTTTGATTTTGATTTTTTTTTTCAATTTCTTGCTATTTTTTATCTTAATTCAGACTAGATTATTTACATATATGTATTTATATGTATAATTTATTTATATATTGACTATTTTTTTTAAATATAATTTATATATGTATTTATATATATAATTTTTTTATATAGACTATTCCGAAACGGTACATGAAATGGTACTGATATCAAAATATCAGAATATTTTGTTCCAGTACCTTGACCGGTACGTTCACCGGTACGGTATTCAAAATTTTGGTCTCTACTCCTATGTGTTCCTCGACTAAGTTGTCTGCCTTAGAGGGTCATTCTTTTGAGGATCCGAGTCTCTATCGGAATGTGGTTGGAAGCTTACAATACTTGGCTTTCACCCACCCTAATATTTCATATGCCGTGAATCATGTGTGCCAATATATGCATCATCCATGTCTGCCCCACTAGCAGGCTGTCAAAAGAATTCTCAGGTACCTAAATCATACTCAAAACTTTGGTCTTTTTTTCAACTCTGTCTCTACTCCTACCTTGAGTGCCTTCTCCGATGCTAACTGGGCTGGATTTTCTAATGACCGCCGTTCCACATGTGGATTTTGTGTATACTTTGGTTCTCATCTTGTTTCATGGGGTTCAAAGAAGCAATCGACAATAGTCTGGTCTCCAACCGAAGCTGAATACAAGTCTGTTGCTAATGCAACTTGTGAAATTTTATGGCTCCAATCTTTGCTTAAGGAACTTGGGATTTTTCTTAAATATTCTCCCACTATGGTCCATTGCAACAAACTCTGGACAAGTGTCCTTTTATGATTAGGAAAGTGTACTGTCACTTTGTAACCACAAAGGCTATAAGAAGCACAGCACTACTCTGTAAATATAGTAGTGAAATATGAGGAGAAAATTCAGCTAGTATTATTCTTTGTTCTATTTAGCATTCTTATTTCATTTTCTCAACAATCATCCTAGGTCTAAGCATGAAGATCATTTTGGCACACTGAAAATCTGGCGCTCATACTCATATTCACAAGACAATGAAGCAAATAAACAAATATACATGCTATAAAAACCCACTTTGATTGGAGCTAGAGCTATCGATATGTGATGAACTGTGGTGGTTGGTGGCAGTAAGAAGAGATGATTTTCCAAGCACAACAAGGCCCCGAACTCCATCAAAGAGTGCACCAACTAGTTGGGGTTGGAAGTAAATACAGGCACTAGAAGTGAAGGATGAAGAGATCGACAAATTACAAGAAAAATTGGTTTTTATATATGACCAATTATTTACGATGAAAATGCTATTTGTGACTCATTTAGCAATAAATAGTCATTTCACTGGTATTAACTGGCTGTAAATTAAATAAACAATTTTCTTGTAGCAATATAAAAAAAAAAAATTAATGTCTTTCATGAATGAATAGTTTACTTTAGATGTAGCGGGATCATTTTTGCAAAATGAAACTTAAATTGAGCATGAAATTAATGCACAATCCATTTAATGGAACCACATTTTACAAAGAAAAATGCTATCATACTGCCTTAGTTTGTTTACTTAATTTGACTACTCATATATTTAATTTTATATTTTAAATTTTTTTTATTTAATAGTTAAGAAAGTGACTATTAGTATATTGGTAATTTTTTTAGTTTTTTAAAAATGTTTAAAATGTCTAAAAATGATTTTTTAAAAAACAAAAAAAAAAACACAAAAAAAGAGTGCAAATTGTACTAAAAAATAATAAGTAAATTGAAGAAGCATAATAATTTCACTCTTTTACAAATAGTTATAAGCCATTTTGCATTGGGATAATGCTCTAATAGAATGAATAGTAACATTTCTTTTCTTTCAAGACTTGTCTGCATGCCTATCAATGATCTCATTTAAACCTATCGCTTTCATGAGCCAGTTTCGGTCATAGTTGTTCCGGCCCATTTTTTGCCAATTGTTGAGAAGGCTAGGCAAACTGTTTATAACTCCATATTTCAGTAATCAATTGCTTTTTTTTTTTTGTCAAAAGAAAAAATACAAAATACCATGTATTTACAATTTTTTTCAAACTTTCAAGCTAGCTAAACAATGGTACCTTGCCCCAAACTACCATGCAAACAGTTCCAATATGCCCCTTTTCAAGATCAACAAATATGCATGCTTTTATAATGGAGTCGATTGTGACCCAATAATGGATCACGCACCAGATTCAAGAGAAACAACTCAAAAATGTAACTCTAAATGCATTAATAATGAAAGGGACAATATAAATGATCTGGTTTGTATAGAATGAAATGCAAAAACAAAATGGTCCATTACCTACTTGTTAGTTGGTTCCTGGTTAAAAGGTTTAAAACTGAGATTGCAGACAGCGAATCGCTTTAGTAAGACAATGATGGATGTAGCCTGCAAATTGCTGAAGGAATCCACACAACTGGACCAAGAAATTACAGAGAAAAAGCCGGTGAATATTAGGATAAAGCAACAAAAATTATCGATGATTTTATAGTTACAAAGAAATTATATAAAAATAAGTTTATAAATTGATGTAATTTTATATATAATTTGTTAAATTTATTTTATAATAAAAATAATTTTATAATTTGATTAATTATGTAAAATTATATTAATTTATGAGATTATTTGTTTTATAATTTATTTATTATTTTTCAAAATTATATCGATCGAGGAGTATGTAGCTGATCATCAAACATGTGAGTGTGCCACGTGGGTGTCGTTTCAGTTCGACACGTAAGGGAAAAAGCATGCATGGTAAAGAGCAGCTAGCCTAGCTGTTTTCAGACTTTCAAAGAACAAAGGTTAAATTTAGAGTCACTGTTTGAGGCTGCAGGATGACATCATTTTTTCAAAGTTTTCGAAGTACTGATCTCCATCATCTCTGTCGTCCCTCCCACACGTACAGTACATGCGTGCAGTTCTGAGTGATTTTACAGAAATTTTTGTCATTCTTCTGCATCCATCTTCCTCCTCTCATATGCATGCCAATGGCTGAAACCTAGTCTTTCTGCAGAATTTTAAAACTTCTTTTGTCTGTTGCTTTCAAAATAATAAAAGATAAACGTATCTGCACTCTGCCCTGATCTCTATGATATCCCTACCTTTATTATATATCCCTTTCAGTTTTGGTCTTTTATATGTTTTCATTTGAAATTACAGCCTATAGCCTAGTTCTTCTCCTTGATATGCGTAAATTTTTACTCAATAATTTGAAACACATTTTATTTGCATCAATCTTGACAAATCCGAAGTTCCAATCACATGTTGATGATCTGTCAGTATCAGTTTCTGATCCACAGTTGAGAAAATAATTAAAAAAATTAAAATCACGTCTAAATTTAAAATTAAGATAAGATAAAATAAATTGAGATAAATTTTAAAATTTAAATAAAATATTATTATTATTATTTTAAAATTTAAAAAAATTATATTAAAAATTATATTTTATATAAAAATTTAAAAAAATATATTAATGAATTTGAAATAAACTAATTTCAAATTAAGTCTATTAATTATATAAATATATATAATTAAGTCTATTAAAAGTGTGTGAAAAGTGCATTTGAAATTAATGACAATTAATATATTGATGTTTGTGTACGATAAGTGCTTCCTAAAATTCAAACTACAGTTCGGGTTGTACATGCTGAAAATTTATTAGCATAAATGAGAATGATAAATAATATTTCAGAAGAAAAAATATATATATATTGCTGCCTCTTTCTCTTCTTTCGAGCAAATCAGGTATCGATGATGGATTAGGTTGTCACTTTCTTTTAATGAATTAAGAAAGAACACAGCTTAATTAGATTCATGTGTTTGCAGAAAAAATACAAATAATGCCTCTAATTAATTATATAAATATAGATATACGACTACCACCACCACTAATATTTTGTAATCCTCAAGTTCTTGTTTTGTATATGGTATTCTTTCACTATAAATAAGGACTATTAATAAAAAAAGAAGTATCATCTCTCTTCCTAATAGTATTTATATAAATATAAAGCAACGGCCAATTCGGATTGGTAAGATGAGTGAAAAATAAATTAGAATAAGTGATATTGTAGCAACATCTTTATTGTCAAATTTTAACAAATAGAGCACATGTATGTTTCAAGTCTAATTGTAATGTTCGTTATTAATGAATACAGTTTATAACTTTATTCCACAAAAAAAAAACCAAAACAAAACAATTGGTGCACATTATGATTTTTTTTCATGATTTGAAGACACAATGTTGGTATTGAAAGTTTGAGATCATACAAGTGGTGTATACACATATAATTAATCAGTGAAGGGATGAGAATTATATTTTACAAACAGTTTCAGAAAATATATACATTATTAAATAGGATACAATATGATACTCATTATATCAATTAGGAAAATATTAGAACCATCTAATTTTGACAGTCCGATTTCTTTTCTCTTCTTTTTTTTTTTTTTTTCTTGATTTTCAATTTTCATATAGTTTAAAAAGAAAAATAAGTTCTCTCATAGATTTTTTATATTCATAAACAACTTGAAAAGTTTAAAAAAATCGAAAAAGAAAATAAAAAGGATGTAGTGGTAAAATAGTGGGCTTAAGTAACATGGATGTTCTACAATTATGTCATATAATTAAAAACTAGTAGTTATGGATAAGCAATTTTGAGAATATAACATCTTAATTAGTCTTAGGATGCCTAATAACTCGAGAAGTTAAGTCGTATATAGTTTGTAAGGAACCTTATATATATCTTCTGTTCATCCTCTGTAATTTTACCGAGCATTGCTGTAGAAATATGCATAGACGAACATAGAATTGGATGCATGCATGGAATAGGCATCAGTTATTGGTAATTAAAGCTTTGGCAAAATAAGAAAACCACCATCTTCAACCCAAATTCGGGTTATAAGGAAAGTGAGAGCCCAACTGATGCCACGCAAGGAAAAATGGAACACAATTTGGTTGAAATAGAAGCAATTTATATTCTACAAAACGCAAATCATGTGATCTTTGTGGTTGCCAAGATCGGGGGAGGCTATATTATATAAAGAGGGATGCTACGGTCACAAACCCACAAATTGATGTCTTCATGTAATTTGTCAAATCTACTTAAAAGTAAAAATAACTTTACAATCTGACAAATCACGTCAAGCCACATTAGTTTGTAAGATTACTTTTGTGCAATCACTTTGTGGCTAGAGTATTTCTCTTATATAAAACGTATAGCATCACTGAATCTGGTAATAGCCACAATCATACAGCCAAAAACCTAAAATAAATATAAAAAAAAAAATCCCTAGAAATGCTAGACCTCTGCCAAAAATAGGGAAAAAATAGGTAACGATACAGATAAGGACCATAACAACTAGCATCCATAGTATATTAGGATATAAAACAAAGTTCAGTTCCGATGACCGACCCCAAAATGAAACCTCTTGGCATGCTTATCACTGAATGCATATTCGAGACGTAAAGGGCCCAATGGTGAGTCGACCCGGATGCCAAACCCGTATCCATATCCACTTCCGGGCTTCAGCCTTGCCCCAGCCGGATCACCTGATAAAGAAGCACCAATATTTTGAAAATGTAGCTTGAGCTGAAAGATGAGAAGAAAAGAAGAAATGGGAACTAAACATGCATTAAGAGGAAAACATCTGAGCAATTAAAAATGTCCAAATAAAATTGAGTTCTACAGTGATTGATCTTGCCACAATCAGAAACTGGAGCATGTCTAGATTGCTGCCAACTTGTATTCCTTTCCAGGTAAAATGTTTAACTAACCATCTGCCTGAATGTTAATAAAGCATGATTGCCTAAATTATTGTTCAAAGATCCCTGCATTAGAAGACAACTATTGTTTTCTGCTAGATGGTGAGGTTTTATGCCAGACCATTAAGCCTTAAAGACAGATCTCGCAGAACAGATGAGCCTGTCGAACGTACAGAAAATGCAGCTGGCTCTTCTAGAAACTGTCATTTCTAATCTTCACAATCAATCATCTCATAACCACCACCATTATGTATAATAGCAAATACAACACCAAATAATGACCAGAAATCTGACAATCACCAAGGAAAAAGAATTACAGAGTAGACATGAAAGACAAAAATACATACCAAGCACAGTAGGGCCTGATGCAAGATCAGTTCCATAGTCAGCAAAAATAGCTCCCTCTACCGGACCCAACTGCAAAACATGTAGGCAAATCAAAATTACAGTTTCCAAGTAAAGCTGCAATCAAGGGGTCAAATCTCCCAGATACTCTAAGCATTAACAGAGTCGTGTTGGTCAAAGTGAAGAAGTTTGCCCTGTTGGTGATCTTAATACATGAATAAGGACAAATGCATTGACTAAAATATATCTGAAACATTTTGAAGTACCCCCAACCCTGCAAGAAATGACACGAAATACCAGGATGGGTAATAACTATTGGTGTATGCACATATTATATCATACAAATAAATGAATCTTGTAACAATTTCTTATCATTTCGATAATGTTATAGTTCTAAAAGTGAACCCCACCCCTCTCCCAAATTCTGCCAACAAAACGATGTACTTTTAAAATACTTAAAAAGTTCCAATGAGGTCCTTCAAGTTTAAAATTGTTGCAATATCCCAATCACTAGGAACTTGGAAGGGACCCCCCATACCCCCCCCCCCCCCCCCCCCCACCCAAAAAAAAAATAATAATAAAAAAAAAAAATAAAAGGTACCCCTTACCAAGGGGAAAGAGATTTCTCCAGAACTAACAGCATAAGATCGGCCAGAGCCCACTGCACCTTCTTCATAACCTCTCACACTGTTTGTTCCACCGATGGCAAATGCTTCATGCGGAGGGAAATTACCAACCACGTGGCCACCAGACAAACTAGCAATGGAAAAGCATGTCAGCAAACTAAACAGATCAACACTTGCTTCTATTACGAAGAAGAGAAAGAAAGAGAGAAAGGGAGGGAGGTGTTCTAGGCACCATGCCTTAAAAGAACACGAGCAGGACCAATTTCTACACCCTTCCTAGCACGAGCATTCACTCTGTTGAAAGACAACCACTCAGGTAAAACAGGAAGTCCCTGCTCGGTGTTAACTACAAACTGCAAGGGAAACAGGTACGAGTGTCAAGGATATAAGAATAATAATAGCTTTATAAACAGTCAAAGGTCTAACCATCGAGGAGCCTTGGTCAGAACCAGTGTAGACAATCTCAAACTTAGCAAGTAGCATATCGTCATGGTGTTTTCCACTGCACACCGAATAAAAAAATGACGAACATCAGATCCAAACCAAGTGTGCTGGACCTCTTCTTTATAAATTAACACGAACACCTGGGAAACAAACTCATAACAGATTGGTAGTATCCACTTCTAAATGTATACCTTGCAGTAAGAGGACTGCCATGACAATCCTTGATAACAGGATCTCCTTTATCACTACGAACACCAGCATGCTAAAACAGTGAGGATTAATTTGGATAAGTAACAACGCAGATTAATAAATGGGAGTAACAAAAAGAAAAGAAATTATACAGACAAGAAATAAATACTAGTCTTTCCACCATGGATTTCTGACACAACAAAAACAGCAATCCCATTTCAATATCAAAACATCACTAGCATCAGCCAGTTTTTCTTTTAAAAAGAAACTTGTTCTATTTGGAGTAAGCTAGACATTGCTGATGGTGATTTTTAGTGCAAGTACCTGAAAAATAAGTCCTGCTGTTCCACTCCACTTTGGCCTGAAAGGTTGGCTGAATTCTATACCTGCCGTCACACGGCCAATGGTCAGGCTACCATCATTTTCACCTTGGGCATGAACCAGTGTTCCAGGGGTTCTTGAATTCTAAAAACAAAAATATCAAAAAGAAATGTGCGGTAATGAGCTTCCCATCATCAAGATATTCGTCATACTCACTTATCAAAAAAGGTAATCATCATACTCGGGCATTAAAAAAATGAGATTACCTGAACCATTATTGTCCTGGATGTCCGTTTGTCATCTCCTTCAATCCATGGGTCCGTGTAGTTTATGCGGAATATCGAGTCAATTTGGCCTCGCTCTAAGGAGATATTGAGCTTCTGGTTTCTTCCGAAAACATTTCTATGAGAGTATGCAAAGCTGCAATTCATATAAAATTACAATAAGAGACGGCATAATTATGAAAAGTCACAAGAATATAGGGTGCACTAGTTACTATGACCAGAAATTGCATGTGTTTCTCCAAATAGAACTAATCCACATCAAATCAATGTTTGGATACATGAGCAGTTTTAGCTTTCCATCAATGAAAATAAACAAGCAATGAAGTTTTTACAAAAATCAGAAAATATGGAACTAAAAAAAAAAAAACTTCGTTAACTAAGAAAACACTCAATCGTAATCAACAAGTTTTATCAATTGACAGCATCCCCTGTACTTCGGTTATGCCTATTGTTTTCTGTTTTTTGTAACAAAAAAGTTCTATCAATTGAAAAGTAATCAATGTTTTACTAATTGAAAGCATCCCTTGTACTTGGGTTATGCCTATTGTTTTCATTCAATAAACCTTTTTTTGTACCAAAAGAAAAAGCTTAATTAATTGAAAACAAAAGGCAAAAACCAAGTACACCAGAGGTTAACTCTTTTACAATAATGAAATCAACCCGCTTCTAAAAAATAACCATAATCATAATTATTTCAAGTAATGCCATGGTACTAGTCCCAGTCATTGGCACATAATAAAACCAAGACTAACAAATTGATGTGTTGATCATAATCTCATAACTAAGAATAGACTCAACCCACCAAACTTCAACTTATGTTGGCTACTGTGTTACATGAACCCATGCAACTGCATTCACAAAAGTATGAGAACTGGCTTCACCATGTTATCTTGTCAAGATAAGCACTCTTCAAGAGTAAAATGTGCTAGGTCACTTCTGGCTCAAATCAATTAGACAACCGATTCATCTGGTTTAAAGATGGATTTTTTTTATAATTAATAACGAGACATTTCATTCCAAGTAAATAGGCATTGCCCAAGTACACAGCAAGTATTCAAATGATAACATGATAGATTATTTAAAATTGGTCATTTCTCTCTAGAGTTATGGATGCATGGAAACAACCCATTGCCTCACAAAAAAGCACTCCATTGCTCCTTTAGATATAGGAAAGGTTACTTAAAAAAAAAACTGCATTATCACGTGTGATGAAGAAGGAAGAATAAGAACTGGAAAATATACCAAAGAGATAATGTTGTCTGTAACCATACCTTCCAATGAGTCCTGATAGAGGGCCACTTGTAATCCTATAAATTGAAATATCACCAAGTAAATATCATATTTTTATATCACCAAGTAGATATCATCCAGAAAATAGTCCATTTTTAGTCAGATTGTATGTGTGATATCGTCCTTCAAACCAACACACTTACCCACTTGATATTCCGCCACCAGCAGAAAAACCACCACTTGGACGCTCGACAACATTCATTACTATATCAACCTTACCAGTATCTACCATAGTGAAAACAAGAAATAGCAACAATAAGAAATAATATTGGACATAAAAATAGAACCAACAAAGCAACATTATTAGGAGGTGAGTGTCAATAATTGTCAGCTTTCAACATGAAAAAAAAATCTAAGCCTAAGAAAAAGAACTCAAAAAAGTTGTTTTCCTGATTAAAAAAAAATCACTGACAAAAAAATATCAGTTCAATAGGTTGTACAACATGGATGTTGATGATGTGCATTTACTTTTAGAGGGAAGGGGGTGAGACATCATATGGGCCAGTAACATGATCAAAGGTTTTTTTTATCAGTAAAGAAGAAATTTATTGATGATTATAGGCATAGCCCAAGTACTTTTTTTTTAATGGCACCGGGTGTCCAAAAACAAGGTCCCAATTAATCCTCGGGGTGCATAGGCCCTCCAACAAGAAGTTTCCTGCAAGTACACCTCTAGTAGTTCAAGGGGAAGGTCCCCCAATCCGATGACCCCAATAATTGTTTGCACTTAAGAGGATTCAAACGTTAGACCTGGAGGGAGCATACCACTAAGACAAGGCCTGAACCACTTGAACCAACCGTTAGGGCTTTATATAGTCCAAGTACATGGCACATTTTTTTTTTTTTGATTGGTAAACAAGTATTATTAATAAAAGAATGGGCAAAAATGCCATTTACAAAGTTCATGTGACCCATCAAGTGTGCACATTTGAAACAAGAAAATCATAAAGGAAAATGCCATTGAAGTCCACGACAATGGTCCAATTACAAAGAGTTCTAAAAAATAAAACTTTAAGCTCTTCCAACGATTTCTCCTTGTCTTCAAATGTCCGCTCGTTCTACTCCTACCACAAGCACCACATAATACAGATGGGAATCATCTTCCAAATCGCCTTAACTTGTCACCTACCTCAGATCGAAGTCCAGCTCGCCATAGTTGCTTCCACTATCTCTAGCATAACCCAAACCAAGTCCAGTCTACTAAACACTTCATTCCAAAGTACTCTAGCTTCTCACAATGTAGAAGTAGATGGTTTACCGACTCACCCACCCCACTCCCCCCGGCGCGTTTACACATATAACACTAATCTACTATGATAACCCTCATTTTTCTCAAATTATCAATAGTGAGAATCTTGCCGAGTAAAGACCCATTTCTTTGCAGATGTCCACCACAAGCCATCTACTTGCTGGAAGTTCGGAGTAAGGGCATAAATAAGACTATAGAATTCCACAAAACTACTCATCTCTCAATCCTGAGCCGCCCTAATAAAACTGATACCCAATGGATCCATCATCCTACATATCCCACAACCTTCGCTACAGTGATATCTTTAACACTTGCAATCTGAAAAAGTGAGAGGAACAAATCTTGTAGTGCACCGTTAACACACCAAACATCCTTCTAAAATCTAATCCTTGTTCTGAACCCAAAAGTAGCCTAGTATGACGATTAAAAACCCCCCACCTTCTCCTAATATTTTTCCACATCCCCACCCCACTAGCCCCCTTAACTTCACTAGTACACCATCCCAACCTTGAACTACCATGGCACATATACAAGAGTGACAGCTACCAATTTTTGAGAGGGACACGTTCAAGTCCTTTATAATGATTCCAATGGGTTCCAATTGTGACCTTGACTAGTCCTTTTGGACTTTGGGCCTGGGTGTCACTTACACCTTCCTTGAATCGTTACAAACAGCATAAGAGCCAATCCCAACCAGAAGTGTGGGAGAGAGAATTGTAAGCCCTTTACATTGATTTCAAGGGCTCCACTTATAACCTTGATTGCTCCTTTCGGAATATAAGCCCAAGTGTGGCTCTAGCCTTCCTTAGTCATTAGATCATAAATTAGCTATGGAAAATGCTAGGGATCTCTACTTTGAGATCCCTATTAGGGAATCCTTATTTAGGATTTTTTTTTTTTTTACATGATTTTTCATGTAAAGAAAATATACATTTTAAAATATTAAAATATATTTTTTCTTTACATGATTTTTTTAACATCTTATAAATATTTAAAAATATAAAAAAATCACAACATTGTTTTAAAACACTTATATAAAAATCATGTAAAATAAAAAAAATAAAAATAAAAAATCCTAAGTAGGGATCCCTAGCATTTTGCAATTAGCTATATGTGCATTATATAAAGGGGGATAACCTTGTGTAGGTCAATAAGCAACACTAAGGGTGAATGTTGTGGTTTGACAGTGAAGGAAGTAGTCTAGATAGGTCATGTCTTATGTATATCATCTTGTGTACTTGGACTTTGCCTATTCTATTAATACAATTATTTACTTATCAAAAAAAAAAAAAATAGTGATGTATACTCCATGTGTACATGGGCTATGCCTAATTGCATTCAATCAATAAAAATTATTACTTATAAAAAAAAAATAGTGAAGGAAGGAGTCCAAATGCAAGAACACTTCTACAAGTTATAGTAAAGAGTAAAGTGAGAAAAGGCGTGGCTTGAGTGGAAGATGCTACATAGGAAACAAAGAGTCACATGAAAAGGCATCTAATCTAACAAATACTAACCCTTCAAAATCTCCTATCCATTATTTTTTTCATAGGTAAAATCTCCTATTCATTATTTCTCTTTTACATTCATTATAACTATTAATTTTTAAGTCTCTTGTATACTTCATGTGTACTAGTGTAACATCCTATTTCATCAAAATATGGTTTGTAGTAGTAGCCATTGACAACTGTTTAAAAGTGATTTGTTAATGCATAAGAAAGCCAATTCTAAATAGTATACTTTTTATATAATAATACTCTCTTTTTTTTTATATAAGTAATACTCTTAACAAAAAATATATTTTGGAGGGGATCCATTTGTAAGAAAAAAAATTGACACACCACCAGCAGGTTGGGGAATAATGCTAACATCTTCCATGACTCCCATAGTTAATACAGTCTCCACATCTCTTTTTCCCTGAAGCATACTGTAGACCTGAAGAAGGATATTTCAAAGTGATCAGTTTATGTGTAACTAAATCTCGTGCATATCTGTAGACAAGACACATTTATGGCAAAGGGAAATTATTGAAGTTCCTCTTCCAATTTGGTCAATGTTTGTCTCTCAAGAAACATTGAATAATGCACAGAAAACAAGGATATAGTTTCCTTCTAAGAAATGATAATAGTAAAAAACAGGAAAGAATAGACAAAAGTAAGAGAAACTTTTAATGCAAAAATACAGCAAAGCATTTTTCTTTAGCTGATACACAACCAATCACTGGTTCCTCTAAAAGTTACTATGAGTAAAATTATCTATAGAAGTACAGAAAACACAATAATAATAACAATAACAATAGAAATATTATTTTCTTGTAATTAAAAATATAATAGAAGTCATTGGCTTGTCAAATTTATTATTATTATTGTTATAACAATAGAAATATTATTATTATTATTATTATTATTGGCTTGTCAGATTATCTACAAGTCAAACCAGGCATTTACACAAAGGAAGAGGCAGATAAATCAGAATGGTGACAAGAAGGACAGCCAGAAGAGAGATTTGAGCCTACAAGTAAAAAGTAAAATATTGACAGATGAACCACCTGTCCCTTCTTGGTTGTAAGTTGCCGAAGTATTGTTTCAGGTTTTGTCTTCCCTGTAGTTGGCTCACCACTGAAGATATAGCAATAAAGAATAAAATTAGTCATGAAATCCTACCACTACTATTTTTTTAATAGGTAACAAAGGATTATGTTGATGTGGATAACAGGCATAGCCTATGAAGTCCTACCACTATTGTTGTTTCTAGAAGCTTTTTATTGCATATTTGAGAGTGGTAGTCATGAATGCATGTAAATCAAATAGGCAACTCTTACGTCTTTCTGTCAAGGAATCGAATGGAGATGTTATTGACCTCAGCTTCAGAAACTTGTAACCGGAGAATACCCCCTGAGAGAATCTCAACAGCTGAAACCTTTTGAGAATGATTAAAGAAGAAAAAATCATTAATATGAATAATTGTCTTCACAGACCAAGGCTAACATCCAGTTATAATGGTAAATTGGCATGACGATCAGACCATAGAAAATTAATTTTATATTTCCACAGTAAACATGATAAAGTTTCATGACTCAAGCACTAACCAAGGCAAAAAGGCCGCGTTCCATGTACCATCCATTGATGGAAGATATAACTTCATCTAAACGCCTGAGATTAATCACTTTTCCTGCATAACTTGACACCAAAATTCAAAAAAATAAAGGTGTCCCATGAGCAATTTTCAAAACTGGCTAACCTAAGAAGAAAAATAGCAGCGCACAAATGCAAGCATATGCACAGAATTATACACATGAATGAGAAGACCAAAGAAAACCTACCATATCCATCACGGAAAGAATCCTCTAGAAACTTCGCAGGAAGAACGTTAGCTCCTTCACAAACCAATCCTTGGAATTCCTGGTTTGGTTCTACCTTATGCCAGAACAAAAATCAATATTAAAATCCTATTCATGCAAAACCAAACAAAACACTTCTTGCTATAAATGCTTCTCATGTGTTTTTCAACAGTAGGCCCAAACTGATCCTCCTTTCTATTTAATCACAGACAAAAACTGATACTCTTTTCAAATTTTGCACAGGAAATTACAAGATATCTTAACGTTTCTTACCAATTTACAATAATTAGACAGAGAGATGGAGAAAATTTCAACATGTGCATGCGAAATGGATGTCAATTCACAATCTTCCCAACACCTTCTGAATACAAATCATGAATGGCATCCTGGTCATTGACGAAGCACTATCACCACAATATCTACCAGATCTTATGCTTCAATAAGAAAGCTGCTTCAAATGTCTAAAAGACTACATTATCCCTAAAAGTATTATATTAATATAATATATGAGTAGCAATACATGTCTTCTCTCAGGTAGATGCCTAGGATCCATAGCTATGATGCCTAGGTTTCTTATTCCCTTCTCTTCACCTATTTCTCTTGATTAAAGTGAGCCTCTCTCTCTCTCCAAGTTTTATAACCTTCTTGCAAGCTCTGGGTTTCAATAAGTACACAGCAACCCTAAATGGTTAAAATTAGGATGCTGAAACTAGATTGTACATACTTCTGAATAGGTAAAATCTCTGCCATATCTATTTTCAGATAGGTAAAAGCTATTCTTGTTCTTTCTTTTTTGCATCAAAGCTTTGAGGTGCCCTGCATCATAAGGCATCCGCATGATAAGTAATGGAGAACTAGAAAGCAATATTCTACTCCTTTTCCTCCTAACTTATAATTAGGTGTTCTATTTCGCAGACTTCACGTGTACTTAAGCTACACTACTTTTTACCAATAAAAGGCAATATTTTCATAATGTCAGGGACTTTATGTACCCCACCTCCACTGAATAGGTAAAAATGAAATACGTCCTTATGATAATCTCCAGCAAGCTTCACAAAAATAAAAGGGAAAATTAATAATTTTTTTAATGAAGAGGTACGAGCTTCTAACAGAGGGGCGTAAGGACTAGCAAATGCGTTCAATTCCACAACTATATCAAGCAACCCAAAGTCTTAGATGAACACTCCCCACATAAAGTGGGATTTAATTTTCTCCTTTCAAGAAAGATGGAGATGGTCAAGATAAAAATAGAAGCTAATAAGCCAGTGCATTTGAACGACAAGATCAATCTCATAAAACCGATGGTTCATTCTTTGGATAAACATTCCTTCATCACATGCATCATCTAACTTTTCCGTAGTATTTTATTTACTTCCAAAAATACTAAAAAATTCTGCCTTACGAACTTCGCAACCACTGCATTAACAGGAAAGCCTTGACCGCCCCATCATTTAATATCAATTCATAGAACAAACTCTTTCTACATCACTTATAAAAATAAATAACTCTCTATATATCACATTGAACATAATGCTGAACCAATAATTATACCTGAAACATTAATCTGATGCCGTCCCGCGTGTCAACAGCAACAGGCATGCAAGAGGAAAAGTACCCACTATGGATGATCCTATGCACATCCTCTTGAACCTCACGCACTGTCAACGCCGAGTTGGCTCGGCTTGCCTTCAGCGCCTGCAATGCCTCCATTTCCAAGTCCTTCCTCTCAAGTTCCTCGCCATCCTTGTTCCTCACCAGCACTTCACTGATCAGCACTCTCTCCTCGTCATACACTCGACCCGCAGAGTGCCCCTTCTGCAAGGTCTCCCTCCCTGACGTGTCGGCGGCCTGAGTCGTCGACTCTTCGGACCGAGTCAGAGCCAACGAAGCCGAACAGAGAAGCGGAGAATTTGGTATTAAAAATCCTTTCTTCTCCGTCCCTTTTTGACTTTTAGAAGGCGAAATATGAGTTCCCAAGGAATCTTCCCGGGTCGACTCGTCAGACCCAATAAGAGACAATGAGGCCGAACACAGAAGAGAAGATTTTCCAATCAATAACCCCCCAACACCACCCACATTCTTCAGTCGACTGTCAGAGCGCCCATTCCGTGTTACTGACGCGAACTGAGTAGTTGACCGACTCCAGAAAAGAGATAATCCGTGACTGAGTTGTCTGAAGTCGGAGCGAGCCTTGACCGCGTCGATGAGCTGAGCAAGCGAGTTTCTGGTATTTTCCATTTGAGAAGATATTGCTAGGGAACGGAATGGGAAATTGAAGGGTGATGGCTGTGGAGGAAGAGGGATTTTGAGAGAAGATGAAGTGAACCGCACGTCGTCGTTTTGCCGCATCGTTATTGACCAGAGAGCGACCGGAAGAGAATTTCAGTGAAAAAGATAAAGCTCGTTAATGATCGCAGCAGAAGCTCATTCGGAGGTCTGTGGTTTTAAGCCGGAGCTTTGGATTTGAAAGGACAGGAGATAAACCCTAGCCTACGAAACTCATGCTAGGTTTGGAAACAAACAATTCTCAAACTCAAACGAGCGCTGCTCTCCGGATGTAATCCCGGGACATCCTCGCGGCTGATGTGGCTACTGCCACATCAACGGCATATTTTTAGTACAAAAAAATTAAAAAAATGAGAATTAGAAATACGACAAGGAGAGAGAGAATTGATTTCATATATTTGAAGCTTTGCGTTAAATTCCTATTTCGCTAGTTATCGTGTGTGGTCGTCGTGGTAAAAATTTTGGTCGTGTCCCTACTTAATTAAGCGGTCTTTCTTATCTTGTTGCTCCTCAATAATCAAGAAAAACTCCTTTTACTTAGCAATAGTTCGCGTATACCAATAATGTATGAAGGAGTGATATGAGGCTAAGGTAATTAAAGGAAATAAATTGAGTTCATCTAGGTTAAGGTAGGTTAGAGTGGTGCACGGCAATAAAATTGAATGGTTAAGTGTATGGAGTAATAAGGTGGTGTTTAGAGATATGTTTAGTTTGTATAAGGAGATATGGTGGTCTTTAGGGTAAATTAAGATTGAAATGGTTTTAAAAAGTGTTCTTTGAGTAGGCCTATGTGTTGGGATTCTTTTGGTAAGACATGTGAGTTATATGGTATAATAGAATTAGGATTTTAGTAAAGGCTAAAGAGAATTTCGAGATTGTGATTAGGTTAGGGTTTGAAAGTATATTTTGGAGATGGTATGAGAATGTAGTTTCGGCTAGGGCTATGTGGACAAGATGAAGGGTTAAGAGATAATGAGTTCGGCTAAAGGGAGTTATGAGGTGCACAGTTAAAGGTTGAGAGGTTTGGGCGTGTGAGTGGTTTGCTAGAGTTTAGGATGGCCAAATGTTGCTAGGGCAACACTAGGGTTTCGGCCAAGAGTAGATTGGGTCAAATGGCTAGGGTATTAAGATGATTTGGAAAATTCCTAAAATAGAGAAATATGGTTATGGTGAGATATGGTGAGCGACAATGAGGAATGTGAGTTGGCCGAGTAGTTGGGGTTATTTTTGGGCAAGATTTGATTAGATTAGTCATTTGATTAATTGATCAATCAATTGAGAGAATTAAGGGATGATTAGATGAGGTGGTAAGTGGAGGATTTCGACAATGGCTAGAGATGGAATGGCCGAGTAAGATATATATGGAAAGTGAAAAGATTTTTATTTTAAATTGATTTGGATTTGGATAGAGTTGAGTGGTCGGTTGGTGGGGGCTGGTATGGGCAAATTTTGTGGCTATTTTTGGACAGGAGATAATTTGATTTAATTGAGAAATTTTAGGAAATGATGAGGGTAGATGGCCAGCTAGGATTTGGAGGAGTGATGGGCGAAATGGTCAAGTGGTTTTGATCGATTTTGGATAGCTTGGTGATTGGAGGGGATTGATGTGGCTGGTTGTACGGAGACTTTCTAGGCCAAGACCAGGAGTATTTTTGGGATGTTTAGGTCTGATTTTATAAGGCAAACAAGGTAGTAAAGGCTAGGGTTAAGTGGCTGGTCTAGGGTTTTATCAAAAGGGGCGTTTTGGGCAAATGATGGGGTTAAGGCTTTATGGCTTATACCGTGGGCTACTAGGAATTTGATGGGGCTGCCTTTTGGTGTATAAGGCAAGAAAAAATACAAATTAATTGAATGAACAATCAAAAGAAGATTGATCACTCAAATAATAGCAAGAACACACCAACCCCTTGAGAACACTAAGGGTTCGGCTAGCACTTCACTAGCACACTCCAACACTTCTTCAATGCAACTCACACTCTCTCTCAACTCTCTTGAAGATTTCGAAATTCACAAAGGTTGTAGATCTCGAATTCCTCTATGGAAATCACACACACATTCTCAAATTCACCAGTGGGATGAATTTGGCCTCACTCACTCCAATGTAATCGCGAACACAATCAACAATCACCAAACTCAAGAACACTCACACAACAATTCTCAAATTCACAAGTGGTGTGAATTTGGCACTCTCGCAAGACATTCAAATACTTTTTTTTTGTAATTTTTTCAATGACCAAACAATTAGAAAAGAACTCCAAGTAATTCCAAGACAAAAGATCAAACCAAACAAACTCCAAATACTCAAAAACAACACCAAATAAAAAAGAATATCAAAATGAAAAAATACCTAAAATGCTTTTATAAATAAAGGATAGATGTGAAACACATCGATTCACGAATTACACGATGTGTTTCTCTCCAAAAGGATTCACAAATTGTACTATTTGAAACCCAAGTGCTTAAGCACCGAAAGAAAATCAAAACCACACTAAGTAGCCAGCCTAAGCTCCTAAGAAGTCACTCCAATTCTCAAATGTTCAAAATATGTGAAATGAAAACCTATAGGTCTTATTTATAGATCCTTACAACTTGGAAACCCCCAATGGGTCCCTAGCAAAATAAAATAATTACTAAAATAACAAAATGCATAAATAAATAAATAAAATAATTAAATAAGTATGATAGATGCCAATGATGATGAAGTCGTGACATGCTATGGCTTATGGCATGACATGGCTCATGGATGGTTGTCTACGTGGTGCTTGGCTGCGCGGCATCTAATGGTGTGCATGGCATGGTAACATGACATGCCTAAGCCTGATGGTGTGTCCATGATGATGCCGTGCTGTGGTAGTGTAGCCCAGTCAGATGGCTTGGGCGGTGGTCTTGCATGGCCCAGGCTGGGTATCAGGGTGATGAGCATGCATGGCCCAAGCTGGCAGTCTGGGTGTGGGCTGGGGCCACATACTAAATGGCATGCGTGGTGTGCATGCCACTAACCTGCGTTGCAAGGCATGGGCTGGAGCCATGCGCTGGATGGCATGCCTGGTGGGCATGCCACTAGCCTGCTCTGCAAGGCGCGGGCTGGTACCACGCGTTGGATGACGTGCCTGTGAAGACACGCCATTAACCTTGCTAGAGGGTGCTGGGGTGCACTGGGGTGCGCGGGTCATGGGTGTGCACTATGCAGGTGCTCATGCAAATGTGCGTGCAAGGGAGTGTGCAATGATGAGCACAAAGGCACATATCTGGCTGTGCACATGGGCTGCACGCGGTCAGTAGCCTCCATGGTTGCCTGCTATGTGTCAAAGCCTAGGCCAAGACATGCATGCATGCTAGCCAAGTGATTGTCCTGACCTTCCAAGAGCAGTGTCAATGCATGATCTAGGGCGGTTTTTAATAGGGTACTATCACGCTGTCTGTGGTCGCTATCTTCGGTCACCTTCTTCGTTCATTGCCGTCGTCCCGGTGTTGCTCTCGCTGGTTGGTTTCAGTTTCTATTTTTTGATTTTTGCTTCCATTTTTTGAGTTCTGTTTCATTTTGCTTCCGATTGGTGGTTTTTTTAATTGTCATGGTAGATATTATACCATTGTGCAAAAGAGAAAGATGATTTCTATAATGCATTACTTAGTTGAGTTTATCTTCATGGAAGTATTATTTCTTTAGGTATAGATTTGATTTATCGAATTATTAAAGGGGATTTAGGCAAATTGTAGGTCAAATGGGTGGCCTGATCTTTCTATTTACACACCAGATTCAATATTTTTATCTTATTTGTTTATCTAATTGAAAACTAGCTCAAGAAGATACTGGTTAGGTGATTCAAATATCGAGAATGCATTCAGCTACAAACCTGAAAGAAAGCTGTTGCAATAATGACATCTGAGTTTTCTTTGAAATGCATTGGAAATACTGCTATGATTTCTTGTGGCTGTCAGACATATAAATTCCCTTCCACTTAGAAAACTCAGAATAGCATAAGCAAGTAGAGTAAGATTTGGAACTGTTCAAACTTTTCAATTTGGGCTTGAATTTGAAATGTAGGTTTTGGATGAGCTTTTTGATATGCCAAATTACTAGATGATTGTTTCTAAAGTTTTTTGATAGTGGAGGCCAATTTGAATGTATGTGGGGATTACCTGTCTGATGACAAAGACCGGCTCCGTTGGGTTATAGACTAGTTTGATAGGATTTGTGCATCCCATGAAGTGTAACCTGGGAATTGACATTCTGCAACATTTCTTTTATTTTCCTCCATAAATCTGATTTGTTTCTCCTTAACATTATGTTTATCAAGAGGTGGAGCAAATAGCCTGAATAATCTATTCAATGCTCCAAATAATTGCATACTTTTAATGTTTTTTGCATAATGCTAATTATCCATTTCAACAAGGCATGATGGAACCTTCGACTCCTGAACCCATAAATTTTCGAGTTTAATACTTATATCCATAAATTGATTATTATTTGGGGTATATTATTTATAGATGCGGCTTGGATTGGATGGATCACAACCGTTGCAACGAAAGTTCAGGATGGATGGAATATTTGTATTAATGTTGGAGATGATTTTTTGTTGTGGACAAATGTATTTGATATTGGAAAAGTGTATGGATGGCTGGAGTATTGGTATTAATGTTGGAAAAGATTTTTCTATTGTGGACAAATGTATTTGATCGATGTATAGATGGATGGAAAAATGATATCAGAAAAATGTATGGATGAAGATTTTTTAGTTTTGGTATTAATGTTGCAAGTACCATTATCTTACAAAATGTTTCAAGTTGCAGATTTTTGCCTTAAGGCATTACCAATCTTGCAGGTCTCATTTTTTTGACCCCTTTATGATGGCACACGTGCATTCCAAATGTTTTTAGCAAGTGAATTCTCATCCTGTTTCATGGGGTGGAATCATTCCTGGTGCTTATATTGGCCATCAAACTACTAGAAAAAAATGACAAGTCAAGGATTAAATGCTCCAATATCAATATAATTGATTCCATGAAAATCATGGTCAGGAATATGCTTCAATAACAAATATAGACTTGTCCATTCATTCGTGTCATGTTATTTCCATTGTGTGCATGATCATATCTTTGGATAGTAAGGTACTCAGTAACATGATAGCATCCAGCTATGACTGAATTAATGGCAACATGCATAACTTGTTCTCAGCAAACCATTAGGAACAAGTTCTTCCAAATTTTATTACTAAAGAATGCAAATTCTGCATAGTCCAAGAACTTTTACTCACTTTTTTTTGTAAGAAAATAAACTGAATTAAGCGTAGGAAATAATCGAGAGGCCAACTTGTCTTCTTCTTCTTCTTCATTTGATTTAAATATTACACTAGAACTTTACAAGGTACAGCTTTACAAAGTTAAGTATGGAAATGTACAGCTTTACAACAAATATAATAATGTATAAAATGGAGATACACGGGAAAAACAGGGAAGCAAATCACGTTGATTGAGGAGGAGATTGTGATGTTGCTCTTAGTTTGAATTTTTCCATGTATAGCAGCTCAAGATTGCGGAAGAGATTTGATTGCTGATCTTGTTTTGGAAGGTCCATGAATAGCAGCTCCAGTTTTGGATCTTTACAAATACTTGCTATTCGAGATTAAATAAGATATTTGATTGCTGCTCTTGTTTTGGAAGGTCTACATATAGCAGCTCTAGTTTTGTATGCTCTCCATGGCTGCAAAACCTGATTCTATCAAATACAAATCCTTTTAAATTAGACTGTTAAAATATAAGTAATTGTCAAAAATAGCAGATAATTGAAGAAGACTATCCTAACAAGAGAAAAAACACAATCGACCTTATACAATATAAAAACCTGACGTCAAACAATCTAATACCATATATTTAATTATTTTGAAGTTCACGTCAACCAACATGGATCGAATTTTAAATCAATATCAAAGAACAAATATGTCATGATGATCATATATATCATTCCAAGAGCATACATGAAAATAAATAACTCAAATACATTGCATCAAGATATAATTACTAGCGATCGCAAAAAAAATCTAAGGGATGCATCAAGATTCACATCATATTTCATATTTTCACTCTTTCATTTAACAATTAATACAACTATTTAAATCTCCATCAAGACATCTTCTCAAGTATTAAGTTCAAAATATAAATTTTTTCTCGATCCATCTGAGTAGGGAAATATAATTTTTTTCCAATTCCCACAAATCACCAATAAAATTAATACTTCCTAAATCAAGATAGAAACCCTAATACTCCAAAATAGCAAATACAATCGGAAGAAAAAACAAAAACAAAAACAAAAACAAAAAATTACCTTTGAAAAGAGATCCCAACAAAAACTTTGTAGGTTTGTGGGGGAAGATGATCGAATGGAGATTTGGTTGGAGAGAGAGAAGGGGGGTTGGGATGACGGGGATTGTTGCTTCATGCCTTGTGGGGGTAGAGAGAACACAGAGAGGAAATTGGCTTCGTGGGTAGAGATAACACAGAGTGAACGACGTCGTTTTTTTTTATTATGCCACGTAGGACACGAAGTCGCGGCGAGATTATTATTTCGGTGCGCTAAAGAATTTTCCTTCTCAAACACTGTCTACTACTATTTATTATTATTTTTCACCTATTGTTATTATTATTCATTATTTTTTCATTATTATTTAATATTTTATTATTATTTTTTATTATTATTCATAAACACTCTCAACATTCAAACATAACCGACAGTTTGAGATGGTAAGTTGAACCAAATGAAAATTGTATCGGATCCGACTGGATCTTAAACGGGTTTAAATAATTTGGGTGGGCTTGAAATAAAACGGCAATAAGTGATATGGATCCGTGAAAATGTAAACCGGTCCGGTCCATCATTTTCCCTGGACCGGACCGAAAATCCCTAAGGATTGGTCCATATATTTTTATTTTGTTCTCAATAAATTAAATAAACTATTAATATGAATTATGTAACTAAATCAATAAAAAAGATATTTTATATGTTCACTGGTAATAAATTAGATAGAAATTACATTATTAGCTTATATAATTACTATATAATTAGTTAATTTTAAATACATTATTAATGTGAATTATACAACTAACTCAATAAAAAAAATTATTTATATTGTCACTGATAATAAATTAGATAAAAATTACAATATTAAATTAATTACTATATAATTATTAATTTATAGCTCAAACTGAATACTGACAAAGCTATATTCTCGAAATTTTACAAGTCAAGTGCTGGTATGGTTCTTCAAGATAAGTAAAGGACACGTTGTTTTTACTAGCAACAAACCAGAGAGATCGAATTCCTTGCAATACTGAGAGACCTTAAGCTGTGTCTACCCTTGGGCATTAACAATCTTCTTGTGGAGAATAATTCTTTATTGGTGGTGCATAAACTGAATAAGGTAGGGGAGTCTCTATCTATATGGGGAAATCTTATCCATGAGATTAGAAGTTTGATGCAGCGGTTTCGTAGAGTTGAGATTCAATTTAGTAATCACATAACAAATGATGTAGCACATTATCTTGCAAAACATTCATGGCATCTAGATGACCTTATGGTTTGATGGAATTCTATCTGGATTGTGTTTCCTAAATTCTATGGCATAATGCATTGATGTAATTTCTTTTCAGTGAAATGAAAATCAGCAATCTTTCCATAAAAAAAGTTAATTTATATAATATTAATTTATTAATAACATATTTAAAATTTTATATTATTAATGGTGATATGTTTTATAAAAATTATATAATTATTATATAAATAATATATGTAAAATATACATTTCTTATTTTATGAATTCGGTTGGTCTGGGGTGGGAATACCCCACCCAAGACTGGACCGAAAATCAAATTTATCCTACCTTATAGACCGAGACCGATCGGCCTATGTTTTCGATCCCGTCGATTGTTTCGGTTTGGACCGACTGGCTTGCACCCCTACGTGAATTCAATATGAGTATGAGTTTAAATTAGTGAATTTAAGTTTCATATTAATGAGTTCAAATTAAAATGGATTGACTAATAAAGATACGATTTATAAACAAGTCAATATCGAATCAACATGTTTATTTCAAAATAACACGTTTTGATTCGTATAGATGTGAGGTTTGTAATATCACTTTTATTATAAGTTAAAATTCAAAAAATATTGATATATATATATTAAGATATTGTTATTATTAATAAATATAAATTTTAACTTTAATGTAAAATTATGTTAATTATGTCAAATATTTTGTGCACTCAAATATAAAAATTGAAATGGCTCTCAACGGTCTCCCACTTTGAGTCTAGTCTTTCTCTAAACACCTTGTCATGTGCAAGTGTCTTTATGGTATCAGAGTTGGCACCATTCGAATGTTTATGACTTTTTTTTTTAAGAAAACCTTACAAACTTTCATTAACTAGAAATGGAGTTACAATTGGTATCACCAAGTAAACATCCCACAATAAAATCACATAGCAACACCAGTCCACCTCCCTTACCCAAAGCATCCACCCCAAAAAATCCTTCATACCTCAGTCTATGTTTTATCCTCTCACAGTATTTACTAGTCATCTTAGTTTTCATAATAAAAGTTATATTGGGTTTTATTTTCTTTGACATAGAACAGAGATCTTGAACCATCCAAGAATTCTCCAACCCCCTTACAATTCCAATGTAAGAGTTTCGTATTATTTGGCGGGGTTGAATCTCAGCCTCCTACAAAACAATTGGAATATCAACAGAACCATTCTTTTACCTTTCTTGCAAAGGTGTTCAGTGACCCCTTCTACTGCCTCAGCCCCTTATCTCTTTTTACTTGCTTTTTGCCTTATAACATTGCCTACTATAGAAGCCTTAACCCGAGTCTTTCTCGTCTACACTCCCTTCTTGGCTATTCTGGCCCCCTTCCCCTTTAAAATCTCAGGCGACTCTATTTTTCTCCCTTATTTCAAATTGAACTTCCACTTCTTGTAAGGTTTCCAAAAAAATCACAGAATTAAGAACCATAGAGATGGAAAGACTATCACCCTCCCCTTCAATTATCATTCCTCAGTTTGATTCAGCTTACTACTCCCCCCTTATATACGAAGTGGGTCAGACTCTCCCACTCCTTTACCACTCTAGTCCCCTTCCTTCTTCTTATTGCCCTATCCCCATACTCGCCTCTTTCCCCTTCAAAATGAGACTGGTTGTCCATTTCCTTCCTCCACCACTCATTCTCCCTATTAGGCTTATAATCTTTGTTAAAGAACTGAGATTCTTAAGACTATGTAGCCCACATCCACTGACTGTATTGCTAGTCCATTGCCCCATCACTCCCTCATCCTCTGTAGCCATTTTTCCCATGGTAAATACACCCACAAGAAAAACAAATCTAAGGCATTTTCTCATAGTTAAATGGAACCCATAAAGTATTACCTTTGGCAGTCACCTTCCTCCCCCTTGCCAAAGGTTTAGTGATGTCCATATGAATCTGAACTCGCAAAAAGCTCCCCCATCCACTTCTGTCTTCTTTCACGTCCACTCTCTCCACCTTGCCAACCAACCTCCCTATCTTCTCTCCTTAATTCTCATTCATACAAGATAGAGCCAGTTTCTGGAACCTAACCCAAAAACTTTTTGAGTTGAAACCCATTTGCTTCAATGGAGTATTCACATCAAACTTCTTGAGGATCAGTAATTGATTATCAAACAACCACGGTCTTCCAAACTAGACCATGCATTTATCAGTAACGTTATCCATGACAATTGCAAAGGTATTAGGGCTCACCTCCGTGAACTAAACAGCCTTGCTGATCTTCCAGATTTTGGCCGTTGTCGACCCTAAAATCTCTTTACTTATCAACCGAGCCGAACAAAACCTCCCCATGAGAGATCTCTGTTCTTTCTCAAGTAAATCACTTGGGATATCATCTTCCAGTTTAACCATGTACTTCTCTTCTTCCAATAGCTTTAAATCCTTCCACCGTTACTCCAAATCCTCAATTTTCCTGAAAAAACAAGGAAAAAAGCACCAGAATGGTGTCGATGCGGTGGTTTTCCAAATCTTCCATGCCATAATCGTACTATCCTACCATTGATGTCACTATCCTGCTTCGAATCTTTTCAGAACCGTTATGGACCACCACGAAAACACATTTTTTGTTGTTATCCTCTCCTCACATGCCTCATGCACACTTTACCCCTTTACCCATTTTCTTGAGAGAAAAGAAAGAAGATTTTTTTCACGATTTCGTATTATTCTGAATGTTTATGACTTGACATAACATGAATGTAACCCAAAAATTGGTTTGTCACCTAAGCAATGCTACATCCATTAAGGATGTATCACAATTTTCTCTCAATAAGAACAATAATTGTTTTTTATTTTTTCATTCATTTTTTCATATTCTTAAATATTTTAAAGACATTACAACATTATTTAAAAAAAAATACTATCTTAGTCAATAAAAGAAATGACATCTGGAGAAATCCTAAATCCTCTAAACATTTCTATGTCACCTCTACTAAAAAATAATGGAGCAAATAGTAAGATATAAAAGCACTGTGCACATTTCAAGCCCCAGTTGACTATGAAGTTGACTTTTATATTTATAAAAAGCTTATTTAATATGTGAGCAAATTTAAATTTATTCACAAGTTGCTTTTTGATAAAAATAAGTTATTTATATTATATTTTATAATCTTATGTGCAAATTTGACTTTTTGATAATAGAGTTATTAATCATATATATATAGATATACCAATAATTATATTTATAAAGATTTAAATAACATGTTTACTATAAAAAATATGATTTCCTCTAATCTCTATAGATATAGAAATATTCTAATTATAGATATAGAGAAAATAATATAAAAACTAATAAATTTGTAAGTTATTCAAGTTCATACAATTCGATTACGAACTATATGGTTTAACAATTGGTTGTAATTTTGTATTTAATAATGACCTATTTAATAAACAAATAGAACCATTTTTACCTGTCAAGGATACGTTACCTTAATCCACGGCTTGCCATATTGACCTTAATCTTAGGAGATCCATTTGTATAGATTTATTCATTATTTCCATTTTTATTGTAATCAACATTTATAACTTTGATTTGTAATTATTCTGACGCATATTGTAATTGACAATGTATATAGAAGAAATACTCATCATGATCGAGTGTGGTGGTTTTGCTCAAACCTTTACATGGTATTGGCAGCCCTCTTGAATTAGCTTCCATTGATCCATCTTGCTCAATGGCTACTGAAAACACCTCACCCACCATTCTTCCTTTCAATACCATGATTCACATGGTAACCATCAAATTATCATCCTCCAATTATCTCCTATGGAAGAACTAACTTCTTCCTCTACTTGAAAGCCAAGAACTACTCAGCCATGTGGATGGAACTCTTCAACCTCCTCCACGTATTGACCATGTGCACTCTAAGAAGCCAAGCATCAAACACCTGGCGTGGAAGAACACCGACTAGTGCCTCTTGAGTCTCTTGCTCTCCTCTCTCACGGAGGAAGCCATGGCTGAGGTTGTGGGCCTTTCCACCTCACGCGAGGTCTGGTTAGCACTTGAAAACACCTTCAGTCACTGATCAAAAGCCAGAGAAATTCGTCTCAAGGACGACCCTCAACTGATGATATGTGAGACTCGATCAGTAACAGAGTATGCTCGAACGTTCAAAGCCCTTTGCGATCAACTCCATACCATCGGAAGACCCGTCGATGGCATTGATAAGGCTCACTAGTTCTTTCGAGGACTGAGTTCGGAGTTCACTAATTTCTCCAAACGCCTCTACTGTCCTTCATCGATTTGGTCTTCAAGGTTGAAAGCTTCGAGCTTTTCCAGCGGTCTCTTGAATCCTCTGGTCCTCCAATTGCTGCTTTCATAGCCACAAATCGTGATCCCAAACATCCAAATCCCAGGTACTCAAACCGCAACCAACAAGGACAAAATCCCTCTTCAAACCGCGAAAATGGTTGTTCCAAATTCGGGCAAGGACGCCGTCCACTGCGCTGCCAAATCTGCCAGCAGGAAGGGCACTATGCCGACAAGTGCAACTAGAGGTATGCACGGGGAGGAGATGATGTCGGCAACACAACCCATCTCACTGAGGCTTTTAACGCCTCTTGCTATCTTAATGGGCCTGAGCCCAGTGATTGGTACTTGGACATAGTGGCTTCAGCCCACGTGACACTAGACCTCTCCCACTTGAATCAAGCAAGTAATTATATAGGTAAGGATTGTGTAATTGTAGAGAATGGTGCTTCCTTGCCCATTTCTCATACCGGTACCATTTCTCCTATCCCAACACTTGATTTATTTGATATTTTAGTCACTCATCGTCTAACCAAAAATATCCTGTCAATTAGTAAATTAACATATGATTTTTCTCTCTCTGTTACATTTACTAATAATTTTTTTTTTAAAATCTAGAATCATCAAACGGGAATGGTGGTGACAACCGGTAAAAGAGATGGTGGCTTATAAAGTTATATGTGTTAGAGCGCAAAAATTCCGCTTTTATTTCTATTTTTATATAAAGCTTTACATGTCTTTGATGACTTATGGCATGCTCGTTTTGGATATGTGAACCATTTTGTTATTTCTTTTTTTAAATAAAAATAGCCATCTATATCTTACCTCTTTATTGCATTCTCCTTCATTATATGACACATGTCAAATTGCAAAGAATCATCGCTTGCCTTATTCTTGTAATGATCGTCGATCGTCTAATGTGTTGGATCTTATTCATTGCAATATTTGGAGTCCTTCCCCCGTCAAGTCAAATTCGAGATTTATTTACTATGTGCTATTCATTGATGAATATTCTCGTTTCACTTGGCTTTATCATTTGAAGTTAAAATCTGAATTTTACGATATTTTTATTCACTTTTTAAAACTTGTGGAAAACCAACATTCACGCACATCAAAATTTTTCAAAGTGATAGTGGTACCGAGTTTACAAGCAAAATTGCTTCAAAGCGCCCCTTAGTACCTCAAGTATTCACCATCAACTCTTTTGCCCACATACACCCGCTCAGAATGGCCGTGCTGAAAGAAAACACCGACATATGATCAAGACAAAACTGATACTCATTTATCATTCCCATCTTTCTCCTCGTTTCTAGGTTGACGCCTTTAGCACTGCAACCTATATCATCAACCGTTTGCCCACACCGCTTCTTGGAGATATGTCTCCTTTTCAGCTAATTTATAGTTCATCACCAAATTATGAGAATTTGCATCCATTTAGTTGTCGTGTTTATCTTTATTTGCGTGATTGTATAACTTGCTCAAACTTTTACATTATCAAACTAATCTCAGGCAATTTGTATGTCAAATAGTCTTTTTATTTACAGTCTTATATGCACGTATATTAGAAGCATGAATGACAAGGTATTTGATTCGAATTGTGAAAATATATACATGTGCGTGTGTAAGTTGAGTAAATTTGATGCAAGTTTTATGCAAAACGAATTGAAAAGAAGTACGATCCATTGTAAAGAAGTTGATTATTTTTAGGTCGATTCCATTTTTTTAAAAAGGCCTGCAAACCCTAACTTGAACAGATTATTTTCTTTTTGAAGTTTGCGAATTTGATTGATTTGCTTTTATTTTTTTCACAACACACTTCACACTTACATATATTTTAAAATAAAGATATTATTGTAAAAAATATTTTATAAAAATAATATCATTTTACAAATATATCTTTATTTTATCTCATTTTATAATAATATATTATTAAAAAAAAAGAAACATAATATATCTAGCAAATAACAAATGGCAACACAATGTAATGAATGACACATGGGAACAAGCATCAAGAGAACAACTAGTGGAATGCGAATGTGGGTATCAAAGTTACACATATATAATCAGGGGCGGAACCAGGATTTTGTATTTGGGGGGCAATCGATAAAATGTGTACTATATATAAATTTTAAAAGGACTCAATAGAAATATCACATTTTTTTGTTATCGAACTCTCTAAATGTATTACTCTTCGAATTATCTACATTCTTTAAAAAAAAAAATCAATTTTTTTACTTGCTCATATTATTTTTTGATTTAAAAAAAACTATAGATCAAGAATAAATATAAAAAATTTCTAATAACTACTGATATACTGATGTTAGATTTTTAACAAACTATATCTCATAATCATACAATCAAGTTAGAGTGAAACTATATAAGTAAGTATAATTAATCAATTTTGACAATCATATAAATTTATAATCATATTTTTTTAGAATTATACTGTTAAAATAATTATGAGATTAGGTGAGTTGAAATTTGAATTTCAATAAAGTTAAAAGTTAGAATAAAATTATATGTGTATTAACATTTGAGAGAATAATTTTAATAAAAATTTGAGGGGAGCAATTTTTAATTTTTTTATAATTTGGGAAATAATTTAATTTATACATATGTAAATATATAAACTTATATATCATATATAAATTTTTTGAAGAATCTTGAAGGGTTGTAGCCCCTCCAAGCTCCCAAGGTCCACCCCTGTATATAATGTTAAAACTCTTTAAGGAAGCATTTGGGCTCAAGTCCAGCCCATCAAATCATTAGGGGATAAGAGACTTCCTTTGGGCTCAAGTCCAGCCCATCAAATCATTAGGGGATAAGAGGGGAGTAGGTCATAAGGTAACGTGGGTGCAAGTCGGGGTGTTAGAGGTCAAGGAGTAGGGTGGGCTGTCGGGAATTAGGAAGTAAGATGAACTGTCAGAAGGCATATAGAAAAGGAAAGTTGGCCGAGCACGTAAAACAGGCCCTATCTCATCACTACAGAGGACATGTGGGAAGAGCAATAAGATAAATAAAGGAGTTCAGACAACTTCCAGAATTCTTCTTTTTCTTCTTCCTCAGCTTCTTTGGACTTCTTCTTCAATTTATGGAAAAGAGCACCAATGAAGGTATTTTCTTCAATAAATATATATAAAATTATCATTGTATAGTGAAGGATGAGAGGCCACTAGAGACTGTAAACAAGAATATTATAATGAATTTCTCCTCTCTAAATATTTGTAGATGTAAGTATTATGCTGAAGTACATTAAATTTGTGTATCTATTTCTTTTTATTTGATTTACACTCATTTATCATAAACATGTGCACTGTCATTGTACAATCATATTAGAACACCGTTGGATTCTTCAAATAATACTGATCAAGGCCCAAGTTAATGGTTGAGAATAACTCTCTTTTCTCTTTTTGGCCTGTTAAGCAAATTTTAGAGCATTAACAATATGATTAGCATAAGGGAACTGGTATATAAGCTAGATGGCAGCCAGCCACAGGTCATTGACCTACCATAAAAAATCAACACTCAGTAATTAGGGAAGAAATGGTATGTTGGAGAGAGGCGCATGCAGCCATGTGTCAAAGGGTGGAGGTGGTAGATGGCTGAGGATGTTACTAGAATCTATAAGAGAACGAGTAAAATAAAAAGAATCAATCAGACACTATAAAATTTATGTGATTCGAGAACGTATCTATATCTACGGAATTTCAGATGAATTTATTTAGACAATAATCAAATATATTTATTTATTAAATACAAAAATAAGACTCCATCAAATTTATTGACCACTAAATCGAAAAAAAAAATGTTTGGAAATATAATAAACGGATAGGAACTTGGACTTGGTTTCTAATTTTGGAACTTTTGCAGTTAACTTCATCAAATCAATTTTTGCTAGACCCATTGACCCACACAGGACATGACATTAATGTCATCATGTCAAATGTGTTACTCTCATAACTTATAATACTCGGTATTTGTGGCGACCACCTTATTAAAAGAAAGTTATAAAAATAAAACAAAGTCAAAATTAGTTTTCGATTTTTCACAGTACCTTTGCAAAAAGCTCTCTGGCTTTTCAAGTTTTTATATATTTTTACATTTGTTTTTCAAGTCTTTTTTTTTTCTTAATTCTTCACTTTTTTTTTTTTTGCTTAGAAAAAAAAAACTGAAAAGAGTATATATTTTGCGAGAAAATATATGGTCCCTTTGCGCCCCGATTTTTTAATTAAAAAAAATTACACATATTTTATTTATATATATTATTTTATTATTTTTATAAAAAAATAAAAGTTAAAAAAAATATAAAAATAATTTACACTATAGAGGCGTAAAAGGGCCAACACGGCTCTTTATAAAATTGCCATTTTTTGTAAGAATTATTTTTATATTTTGTAACAAGACCGCTAACGTTGTATTTTTATGCTGAGAAATGATATATACATAATATCCTGCCCGACATTTTTCACAATTTATGTTTTAAAATAAAGAATATTATTATAAAATACTGTACAAAAATAATATTATTTTACAACAATGTTATGAAAAGTATTATAAAAAATATTGTATATTTATCGTTACTTTTATGCGGCCGCCCCTTTGTTTCTAAATGAAAAATGATAAATTCACAATAATTTATACAATTTATTACATAACATGTGTGGTAAAGTATGGATATTTTTGTAAAGTAATATTAATTTTATAAGGCAAATTACAGAAATACCCTCATTTTATAACTTGTATTATATAAATATTGTAAAATATATTATATGTATATCACTTTCCTTCTAAATATAATTGACATCTAGGAATAATGCCGCGTGTCAATCCGTACAGTTAATAAATCTACTTGGAGTTAAATAGATGGACTGAAATGGAGGAAGACTTCTACTCTCTTTGGGCAATGATAGAGCATTAGCAAGGGTGTTAATTAATTTTCTTTTTTTAAAAAAAGGTATAAATTTATACATTTTTAAAATTTTTTTATCGTATATAATTAATAATAAGGAGAAAAAAGTGTGACAAATAGAATAAATTTTTTTTTTTCATTTATAAATAGTAACTCTCCAAATTTAAAAGTTTATTAGTATGCACGACTAACTTGCTACTAGTGTTAAAATATCTTTTTTGCATTTTTTATATTATATTTTTAAAATACTTGAATATTTTAAAAAAAGAAAAAAAATTTCAACATTATTAGATAATATTTTTTTAATCATTAAATAAAAAAATAGAAAAATAAAAAACAAAAATATAAGAAGCAGAACAATGAAACGGAACAATCCAACATGCTAAAAGACATTTTCTTATCTCTTTATATCACACATTACAAATTAAAAATACGTATAAAAAGATAAAAGCATAAAAATCAAAATTTTAAGACCTAATTTGTTTTGGGAGATAAAACTAATTTTTTTTTTCAAATTTATCTATTATATTTTTAAATTTTTATACAAAATATAATAAAAAATTCAATTTTTTCAAATTTAAAAATCACTTTTTAAAATCTCAAAATAAAACTAATATTAAAAAAATATATTACAATAATATATATATTTTTTTAAACTTTTATCTTAACTAATCTTATCTTTAAAAATAAACTGGACCTAAGTTCCCTCTAACAGTTTTATATTTCGGTTTTTAATTTAATTTTTTAATAAAACACCAAACACCATATGCTAATGTTACGTCATGAGGGTCATCTGTGTGTTAAGTTTGAGATGGCCAAATAGCATTATTTTTCTACCATTTCTGTATTGATAAATTTGAAAGGTTAAAGTAGCCTCTTTTTTCAACGATGGAAACCTCCACATGGTTAGCCTTCATCTACAAAGAAACAAAGTAATAAGGGCTGCAACAGACAGACACCACAGCAAACATGATAAGAGTGGGGGAGAAAGTGAAAAAAGCATAGAAAAGAGTTCTTATCTCAAAGGTGATATGGGAACATGGCCAAAAAGGCAAAAAAGAGCGAAATGATGGGCATATTAATATAGCAACTGGCAGCCTTTTTTTTATTTATTTATTGATCTCTGATCTATGAGTTTTCAGTGGAACCAAGCTGCCATGGCCGTATGGGTCTTCATTTCTTGGCGAGAAACTGAAAGTGATGTGAAGGCACCTCAGAAAATTAAAGTAATGGTCCCTTGTTTTGTAGTACATCTCCCACGTCTTGGAGACCAACAGATTCATGTGGTTCCTAACCCAAACACATCATCCACCTCCACTTTATTCCTTCAACACAATTCCTAACACTTCAAAAAATAAATTTTTATAATTAATTATTGGTGATAAAAAATCTATTTATAACTTATTTTAATTATAAATAATTATTTTATTATAATTAAATAAATAGTTTTCTTATATTATAATTTTTCTGTTAATTTCTCTTCCCCTTTTCATCAATTATTACTAGTTTTAATTCCTACTACATTTTCTGTCTTAAAACTTGTCTATCCTCT
Organism: Platycarya longipes; assembly: GCA_036559045.1. Classification (NCBI taxonomy): domain Eukaryota; kingdom Viridiplantae; phylum Streptophyta; class Magnoliopsida; order Fagales; family Juglandaceae; genus Platycarya; species Platycarya longipes. Next base: position 2,870,173 of record CM071801.1, read on the forward strand.
CACATTATATCTCATTAATTAAGTGGTCCACCCTGATTTCTCTAAAGATTTGCCATCTTTCTTTTTAGTGCTTTTGACTATTTTAATGTATATACATATATGGAGAAAATTACTATTCATTTGCCATTATTAATGTGCGTTCCTCACTTGGATTGTAGCTCAAATTAACGTTACTAAATTAAGCCACATTTCAAAAACTCTCGAGGGTACAATAATCTCTTTAGAATCACTCTTAGGGTTGTGGGTAAATGGAGATCTAGTATTTGGATTTGTCACTTTAATCCATGTGCATATACAAAAGAAGGACAAGGCACTGGACTAGTGAGGGACAATTAGTTATACTAGAAACTAAGATGTTAAAATTTAATTCAAACTCCATCGAGATATGAATTGAACCCATGCATTCGATATGAGATTGTAATTGCTTTAGGTCAAGTTGTCAACCCTCCTTCCTATTTGGCGAAACAATCTCTTTTATTTGACTAGTGTGAGGGTGTAACGCACTTTAAGTGATATTGTGATACTACTATAAAGTACAACTGTATCTTCATCCTCACATACTACTCACCCTTTTTGAGCATCAAATATAAAGTTTTTTTCTTTATAATTTCATCTTTCTCCATTTTTTATCTTTTTCCTTTTCTTTCAAAAGCAACATCTATAATATTTTGTTTGCAGCCAACTTTGTCAGCCTCAAATTTACCTCTTTTCATGTTACTAACTCTTCAGTCTTATTGGCAGGTGAGACTTATGCTCCACCATACATATACACGATGAGTTTCACACATTGATATTTCAACCAAAGGATATCTATGATTTTTTTAGGAAATCATGATGGATGTGTGTTCTCATATTGTCTATGAATATTAGAGACGATATTCTACTCAACAGCCACATCTCAAACAAATATAGTGCAATATTACGTAATTACGTGACATCACATTTGCCAAATTGCCAAATTGCCAAAATGAGTTTGCCTCCAAACCTGGAGCAAATTCCTCACACAAATCCTAACCTTCACATGAACGCGAAATAAGATATTTTCATAATCATGCCTATTTCATACCCAATAAATCCATAATCCATCATGTGCTCGGCCTCTAAACTATTCACACACACACACACACACACACACACACACACGCACACAAAAAAAAAAAAAAAAATACTACAAATACAAAAAGATTATACAAAGAAAAATCTACAATTGATGTGACTTTATGATATTTATTAGATTTTTTTATAATAATAATAATTTTACAATCTGACGGATTATATCAAGTCATGTCTATTTATAAATTTACTTTTATGTAATTTAATTTTGGCTAAAATATTTTTTAAAAGAATAAATTTATTTATCATCCTCTTTCTTTTTATCTGTTCATCATTTCATGACGTGGCATTAGACGATATGTTAATAAATAAAACATAATAAATAACTTTCAATCATTTAATATTATATTATAAAATGATGAGAGAATGATAAAAAATAGAATGATGATATCATTACTTTTTCCAAAAAATAATTTGATATCAAAGCTATCAAAGTTATCAAAGTTTGTAATAATTAATATATAATGCTTCAAGCATTATAGGAAACTACAGAAGTGGTTCTTTCATGATTCATTTTGGACTTCAGATTGAATGCACTTACCATAAATAAGCGTGAAGTGTATCTTTCCATTAGTGCTTCCTGAGATCATGCTATGGTCATTATAATCTCTTTTGAATCTTATTTGAGATGTTTTTAGTAACTGTATAGGATTATTGTTAAATATTAGTAAGTGATTTAATGAAGTCTTTAAGGTAGATATCAATCAATAAGATAATAAAAACTTTGTTTCATTTTTCTTTTTCAGTGCTCACCGTTCTTTATATATATAAGGCTACTCAATAAATGATTTAGATTCGTTAGAGATTTTAAAATGAATGAGTATGATTTTAAAGATAAAAGAGCAAAATTAAAGCCAAAGTGAGGGCCAGTTTGAGGGTTTTTTTTTTTTTTGTAATATAAACTTAATATAGTGAATTTCAAGAGTTTGAAAGTACTTGTCTGGCAATAACTTTTTGGGTTGACGCTGCGGTCCGGACCGAATCCCTTATAAATGTAATCCCTTCTAAAATATAAAAAAAAAAAAAAAAAAAAACTTTATAAATAGTACAATAAAAAAAATAAAGATGATTTGATAGAGGAGTTCGGTCCAGTCCAACCGCCGTCACCATTGGCCTCTGTGGACGACACCGCCCATACCATCGAGACCTACCTCCTTCGAAAAGCTAAAAAATTTTATTAAAATCGTTTTAGTTGGTTAAAAAAAATTAAAAACCAACTTTTTCAAAAAGCATCAAATTAGAGTTTTTATCAAAAAGTTTCGGCAGATAACTATATATTTTTAAAAAATTATTGTAACTAACTTTAAAAGTGTTTTAGATATATGGATTTTAAATAGTAAATAATTTTTTAGTAAGAGAATTTATTATATTAAATTTTAAACCATAAATTTTAAATTAAAAATAATATTTTCTATTACAACTTTAAACCTGCGCTAAGTATTATATTTTTATCAAATTTATAATTTTTTTATTAAATTAATCTTATTTTTGATGAATCTAGTGGGAGTGGTCTTTGGCGTTACCTTTTTATCAAATTAGTATTAATAAACTCCTTAATCCATTTTATCTGCACATAAGAAAAATTAAAAAGAAAAGAAAAGAAAAGAGATAGGGTGGGAATCAGTGGGATGGGACAACCGTATGAAAGACGTTGGAGAATTCAAAATTTCAAAACGGCAGCAAAGCGTATAAAAGGACAAGTCTCGCAGTATCACGCGCACAGAACTTTCTGGCGCACTCTCTCTGTTTGCGGTTACCTGACCTTGACCTCCCTCGTCGGCAGCCAAAACAATTATCGAAAAAGAACCCTAAAATTTCTCTTCCCATTTCTTCTAGCCCCACCACGTCCGTTTCCATCTCTGAAAGAAAAGCCCCAAACTTTTTCCCTTTTCGAGCGCAAAACTTAACCCTTTTTTCCCCTTGGTCCACCGCCCGTTCCATCGAAAGCGAATCCACACAGAGCGTACTCCTATATATCTCCGTGTTGTTTCGTTTGGGTTCTTTCAAAGCAGGTTGTAGTTTTGCTTATTTGGTTTTTCTTCCTTATTTTGAAACGTTCATTTTTGGGGGATATGGAAAATGGTGCTCTGATCAGTATCGGGATTACTTGAAACGTTTTGATTTCGTATACTCTTGCTCGAATTACTCTCTCGCTTGTTTATTTAGGCGTTCGATGTTTCTTATGGGCGGTTTTTTTTTTTTTCTCAAATTTGATTTTTTTTTTTTTTTTGCAGTAGAAATTTTCTTATCGTTTCATTTCTCAAGTGTTTGTCAAACTACGCCTCTTTTCGAAGTTTTTGTGGTTTAGTAAGTCTGATCGTATTGGAATGGAAAAGTTCCTCGTTTGTTTGTGTTTTGTTTTACGAAGTCAACTTTACAAGATCAAGAAATTCAAGATAACTTTACAGACGAGAAAAGATTTGTACAAAGTCAACTTTACAAGAATAAGAAATTCAAGATAACTATAAAGGCCAGAAGAGAAAAGATTTGTATTGTTAACGATGCATCGATGATGTAGCCGGGCAAAAAAGTCTAGAATTATGGTTCAAATCGCTGTATTATGAGCCACAATATAGTTAAAATGGGTGAAATATCCGAACTTAATAATTATGATCCAGTGCTACATGGGCTGTGTTTGCATTGTTTACGCTGAAAACTTTGTGTTTGAGTTGGCTTGTAGTTCGTAATGCAAAATATGGAGTGCTTGACGTTGTTTTCTTTTTCTATTTAGGAGCAGTGAACTTGAACTCTTGGATTTGAGTTATGGACGTTAATGGGCGGGATGATCTCCAAGCGCCTCTACTGCAGCCTTCAGACAGTGTTGCAATTACTATATCTGAAATAAATGACAAGAGGGAGAAGAAGCACAGGACGGCTAAGTTCAGGATAGGGGATATCAAGTGTGCGTCATGTGCAACTTCTATAGAGTCTGTGCTGGGAAAGCTTAATGGGGTTGAGAATGCCGTGGTTTCACCCCTTCAAGGCGAGGCGGCAATTACTTACATACCCGAGCTTATCAATGTAAGTGTGCTTTGAGAAGTTACCAACAAAGAAGTCTGCTTTTAGAAACTAAGTATATAAACTTCAGAGCTCATTTCGTTATTTGTTGGGGCAAATTTATTTTCAATGAAATATCTATCTTTGCATTCTTATAATTCTCCTGACCTTTGTGATGCAGAAGATAGATGGTAGATGAGCTTGATTTTGTTACTTTATTAATTTCCCACACATTTATATTTGTGTGGCCAGAAATTTATATTTTGTTCCTCCTCTTTGTATTAAAGAGGAGATATATTTTTTCCACTTGGCTGCTGAGGTTTACGGAAAAGATAGGATAACTAGAAATATTGTAATGCAGGGTGTTGAATATTACAACTGTTTTCAATGTTTATGTATCTAGAAATTTATAAGCATGGGTGTACTTGCGATTGTATTTGTGTGGATGTGAACCCTAGATATTGTCATCAAATTTTAAACAAAAGACGCATTCCGGAAAGCTTTTGATTTGTACTGGAAGAATCCTATATTGAGTTTATTTTATAGTCATTTCCAAATTTCATAACATAGCAGAATGCATTATGGTTCATTCCTGGCTCTTTATAATTTGAAATGTGAATCTTCTATATATTCTTGGTAACCGGAAACATGGCAACCTTTATTTTAGGCAAAAGAAATTAAGGAAGCCATAGAAGACGCAGGCTTCCCAGTTTATGAATTTCCAGAACAAGATATAACAGTATGCCGACTCAAGATTAAAGGAATGATGTGCACCAGCTGCTCTGAGTCTGTTGAACGTGCCCTTCTAATAGCTGATGGAGTGAAAACGGCAGTGGTTGGGCTAGCTCTTGAAGAAGCAAAGGTCCACTTTGATCCAAATGTTACTGATACTTACCGCATTATCGAAGCAATAGAAGATGCTGGCTTTGGAGCTGATCTCATCAGCTCCGGGAATGATTTAAATAAAGTACATCTAACAATTGAAGGAGTTAATTCAGATGAAGATGTGATTATCGTTCGGTCATCTCTTGAGTCAGCTGTAGGTGTGACTGGTGTTGAAATGGACTTGGGAGAAAAAAAGGTAAGTGTTTCTTATAACCCAGACCTCACTGGTCCAAGATCTATTATAAGTTGCATCCAAGAGGCTGGCCGTGGCTCAAAATCCTACAATGCACACTTGTATGTTGCTCCGAGACGAAGGGAAACTGAGCAGCTGCAGGAAATTCAGAGGTATAGAAACCAGTTTCTCTTGAGTGCCCTTTTTCAGTTCCAGTGTTCACCTTCTCCATGGTGCTACCAATGCTTCCTCCTTATGGGAACTGGCTAGACTGCAAGATTCACAAAATGCTCTCTGTCGGTATGCTTCTAAGGTGGATCTTTTGTACACCAGTACAGTTCATTGTTGGTCGAAGGTAGTCAATTCGTTTTCCTTTGATATTGGTCCTTGCAATTGTTTCAAGCTCTGTATTTTTAGCTTGAGAATCTCTGTCTCTGAGCAGCATAAATATGCTAATAAAATTGTGAAAGTAATTTTTTGGTTTGTATCTCCTTGCCAGGTTTTATGTGGGATCATATCATTCACTGAGACGTATGTCCGCTAACATGGATGTTCTGGTTGCTCTAGGCACCAATGCTGCTTACTTTTACTCTGTTTATGTAGTGATAAAAGCATTGACTTCTAACAAATTTGAAGGGCAAGACTTTTTTGAGACCAGTGCCATGTTGATATCCTTTATACTCTTGGGGAAATATCTGGAAGTTCTGGCTAAAGGAAAGACATCAGATGCTTTATCGAAATTGACTGAACTTGCTCCTGAAACAGCTCATCTATTAACGTTAGATAACAATGGAAATGTTGTTTCAGAGATGGAAGTTAGCACTCAATTGTTACAAAAAAATGACATAATTAAGATTGTTCCTGGAGCAAAAGTTCCCGTTGATGGCATAGTGATCAGTGGTCAAAGCCATGTCAATGAGAGTATGATCACAGGAGAGGCAATACCTATTGCTAAACGACCTGGTGACAAGGTTCTACATCTTTGGCTCTTACATTCTGCTGAGTGATATTTAATAAGGACAATCTGTATTGCGAATGATTTCTGTTTCTAATGCCAAAAATAGGTTATTGGTGGGACTATGAACGAGAATGGATGCATACTCGTTAAGGCCACTCATGTTGGATCAGAGACTGCACTTTCCCAAATTGTTCAACTTGTTGAAGCTGCTCAGCTTGCCAGAGCACCTGTACAGAAACTGGCTGATAAGATATCCAAGTTTTTTGTTCCTATGGTGAGTCAATGGTCCTAAAGTCTTGAAATTTGTATTAATGGGCCTGTCATTGTTTTCAACAGGTATAGTTTTCATGACTTTCTTGTATTCATTTCTAGTCCTTAACTTGTAATTAAGTGTTCTCATTATATATCTCCTATGTACTTGGGCCACGTCTATGTTTCCTTTCAACAAAATTGATATTACTATATAAAAAAAATATCTTGATCCAATGCTTGCCCTGCCAAAACCTACACACATTGGGACGATGTGAAAGCTTTGTACTAGGGAAATGGATCTAAATTAAATATTTGAATCTTGCCGTTGGTTCCCCTGCCAAAACACACACACAGACATTGGGAAGATGAGAAAGCTTTGTTCTAGGGAAATGGATCCAAATTAAGTAATTTGAGGCTTGCCATTGGTTCATGAATAAGATTATCATTGGCTTGTGTGTATGGGTGTCATGATTTGATTTGAATCCACAGTAGACCTCTATATTGGCAGTCACTCTGCTATCAACAGGAGATGCAGAATGACTTGTAATCTTCTTTTCTTCTTATTTTGTCTTTCGTGTTCTTGCTTGAAACATTACCCCATTTCTATTCTGTTCTTTTACTTCTTTCTTTTCCATTCTATTTAATGGATTTACTAGTTTAAACCAGAACTACGGTCGCATGTTCTTGCTGAGGGTATAATAGGAAAGCATTAAGGGCATGTTTAGGAAGAAAAAATTTCTTCAACTTTTGAGAATTTTCAAAAAACTTTTTGGGAAGTTTTTTGTATTGGGTTTTATGAACGTAGTTAAAACGAGACGTTATCTGGATAACATTTTTTGAGATGCATTTTGTATTGGAGTTTGTGAAAGTGGGTTGGTAGAATTGAAAAGTTGTTTGGATAAGTTTTTTTTGTAAGAGGTGTTTTTTGTGAAACATGGTCAAGTGATTAGATGTTGGGATTTTTAAAACATGGGCAAAAGGATTTTCTTGCCTATGTTTAATCTTTTTAAAATTCAATCCCAACATACGCAAATGATTTGATTTAGGAGGATGAGCTTATGGATGCCTATCAAGGAAAGTGGAACTCATATGCTATATGATCTGGGACTTTGTTCTCACTCAGCTTGGAAACTCATCATCTATGATGATTTGCTCTTGATGGTTGCTGGGCAGAATAATTCCATTGGTTCTCTGTAACTTTTTGCATTGGGGTTTTTTAACAACTTTTATTATGAGAGATCCAAACTTTTTCTTCTAAATATTAATTTTGAATTAATTTTATTTTCACACCTTTTCTACTGTTAATTTGATCTTTGGTGGATAGCAAATGTCTAATAGAGGAGATATCAAGGCATTTCTTATAGAACTGTACTGTCTGTTACAGAAGTTTGTTCTATGACAACTGTTGAAGGAAATATGATATTGTTGGTTCAACCTATTTCAGGTTGTTGTTGCTGCATTTATGACATGGCTGGGATGGTTTATTGCTGGACAAGCTTGTCTTTACCCCGAAGATTGGATGCCACAAGCAATTAATAAGTTCGAGCTTGCTTTGCAGTTTGGTATTTCAGTATTGGTGGTTGCTTGTCCTTGTGCTTTGGGACTAGCAACCCCTACAGCTGTAATGGTTGCCACGGGGAAGGGTGCTTCCCAAGGTGTGCTTATCAAGGGAGGGAATGCTCTTGAAAAGGCACACAAGGTAATGTGACACTGTTCAAAAACCGCTATTGTCGTGGACAAACGCTTTGATCTTATTTTTTATATATTGTGTGAATATACTTACCCCTAGCTCTAGCTCTTGAGAGGGTGGAAGCCTTGTGAGTCATTTGTATTATCTGAATTAAGTTTGAGAAATTGCTTTTGAAAAATCAATTACTAGTCGTATTAGTGTTGTAATATCAAATATCAAATACTATAAACTTTTCATGCTCGGAGTTGTGTTCATGTTCCTTTTCCCTTGTAGTCTGTTTTGAAACATATCTTAATTAGTATATCATGTTTGATACAATATCATTGTTTTGCAGATCGTAGGTTTGTGCTTTCTCTATCTTTTGTGTGGAATGTCATCTAAAATTTCATATCCCCTGAAGTTAATTGTTTCCTTCGATAAATTTCTACATTTCAGATTGTGGGAATGGTTGACTTTTATGTCTTATAGTGAGATTTTGCTACAGAAAATAGCTGGGCATATGCACCTTTTTTTATATTTAGAAAAATATTATTAGCACTAGTCTAACAGCACCTAATTATTATTATTTATTTTTCAAATTTGGCTTGATGGAGAATCTCATTTAAACATATTGCTTCCATCCTTGTGTTTATTTCTTGTGACGTTATTCCCAAGTCTTGCCAGTTTGAAATTATCTCGTTGTTATTTATCCTAAAAAAGAAAAATATTCTCATTGTCATTTGTCGCTTTGCGGGTGAAAGGATTATTGAACTTAAGACTCATTTTCCTATTTTGCCTGCAGGTGAAATTAGTTGTCTTTGATAAAACAGGGACACTGACTCTTGGAAAACCAGAAGTAGTTAGTGATGTTCTCTTTTCCAGTTATTCAATGGAGGACTTATGTGATATGGCTACTGCTGCAGAGGTTAGTATTTATAGCTTGGATGCTGTTCTTGTGTGAAAGAAATTTCAGTTGTTACGCATTTTTGAAAGATGTCTAGTTCTAGTAGTTTTTTAAATAATGTTGGAAGCATGTCCGATGTTTCTGATTGTCTGGAATAACCCCCGACATAATATTTGGGGTAAATTCCATGTTGGCATGACAGCACAGCCACTATGATGCCTGCTTTACTAAAGATGAGGATAAAGTATGAGCTAATTTCATGATTTTTTTCCAACAAATGTCTAGGCCAATAGTGAACACCCTCTTGCAAAGGCTGTGATGGAACATGCTAAGAGGTTGTGCCTGAAGAATGGCTCTTTCACTGAACATGTCACAGAGGTCAAGGACTTTCAGGTGCATACTGGAGCTGGAGTTAGTGGAAAGGTTGGTGAAGCAACGGTTTTAGTTGGGAACAAAAGACTGATGCGGGCTTGTAGCATTTCAGTTGGTCCTGAGGTTGAGGATTATATTTTGAAAAATGAACAACTTGCTCGAACATGTGTATTAGTTGCCATCGATGGAAAGGTTGCTGGCGCTTTTGCTGTAACTGATCCAGTGAAGCCAGAGGCTAGGTGTGTCATCTCTCTCCTCCGCTCAATGGGCATCTCAAGCATCATGGTGACTGGTGATAACCGGACTACAGCAACTGCCATTGCAAAGGAGGTTGGAATTGATAAGGTTTTCGCTGAGATAGATCCAATGGGCAAAGCTGATAAGATCAAAGAATTACAGGTGAGTGTAGTTGATGCCTTGGTGTGATATGTGAATATATGTCTCTTTTGAAATTCTGTTCTTGATGAGGTATTTAGGAGTAGGTAAGGTTACAATATGGTAGAGACCTAAGGCCTAGTAGTGAATAGATAGCAGGGACATGAGAAGAGATAGCTGTCCCAAACTGAAAAGTGACTGAGTTGATCAGGGTCAATGACAGTTGGCAATTTTACCTGAACATTTACATAATTGGTCCTGTTGCCTTAAGTTTTTTTAACCAATATGGTTCTTATCCGGCTAATTACTTATTTAACCCACTTCTTTGCATAGTTTGATAGTGTATATAAATTAATTTTGAAAGCAGAGAGTTAAGGCTGTCTGACTGTCTGAACTCTCCCCAAGTATATCACCATACGCTTTTGACTGCAATTTTCCAAATTTGTGATAATCCAGTTACTTGATAAATTTCAAAATTTTTCAAGAAGAGGGTTAAAGAAGGTTTTTTTTTCATGATTTTGGGTTGAGGCATGATAACATTCATTATGGATTAGTAAAACCCATCAGCCAAACTTTAATTACTGTGGTTCTTGGAGTGGTTCATAGAGGTTTGGTAAATTATGCGAGATGATTAAAAAAGTGAGGGGATTTGGTTTGAATCAATGCCTCTCACGTATGGACTGATCTTACTAACCTACCTATGCCTAGTTGGTCACTTCTAGATAGTGAGCCTAATATGACCTTGTTTGACATGTCGAACTGTTATTGGATGCAGATGAAAGGAATGAATGTGGCAATGGTTGGGGATGGGATAAATGACTCGCCAGCCTTAGTTGCTGCTGATGTTGGTATGGCAATTGGTGCTGGCACTGATGTGGCTATAGAAGCTGCTGATATAGTTCTCATCAAGAGCAACTTGGAAGATGTAGCTACGGCCATCGACCTCTCCAGAAAGACAATGTCTCGCATCCGGCTCAACTATGTTTGGGCCCTTGGCTACAACATCCTTGGTGTCCCAATTGCTGCTGGAATTTTATTTCCCTTCACTGGAATTCGGTTACCACCTTGGCTTGCGGGTGCTTGCATGGCTGCTTCATCCATTAGTGTGGTTTGTTCTTCTCTATTGTTGCAGTCTTATAAGAAGCCTTTCCATTTTCAGAAAACTCAAGGGGAATCTCACTATGCCAAGTCTGCATGAAAGTTCACATTTTTGCTATTTTTCAGCCTGAAGGTTTAGCTTTATTTCTCATTGATGCTGCAATGGATCATTGGATATGAACTGGACTTGTAAATAGAAAAAGCATAAGGTCCTAGTTATTCTTCCGACCATATTATGCATTTCTTCCATTAGGTAGGTTAATCTCTTCAAATTGCTCCACAACTTAGAATGTTGTGGAGGGTGGCATCTGCATTCTCTCGTGCTAAGAGACCGCTGCATTGTTCAGACAACAGATTAGTTATATTCTGGTAGTTTGCTGATGTGAACTATATATATATATATATATATATATATATATAGTTATTTAGGAGTCAAGGTATGTTACAATGAATTGTGTTTAGTGGTGATCAAGTACATGGAGTATCAGTTTATGTAGTTTATGTTGATCATAAAGTAAGCTACAACCTCTTTTATATGATTATTCTAGTTGGAGTATAAGAATAAATAATCAATATTTAATTTTAAAAGCAAGTAGTTATCCTATGGACCTCCTCTAACAAAATTGAAACAATATTCTACAAACATACAAAAAGCTCAGGAAACTAGACAGGGTTTGGAAACCAATTTTTATAAGAGTAATGTTTGATATAGTCATGAGTTGTTTACTTTCTCCAAAACGTTTATGAGTTGTTTACTTACTCATAGAATAATATGTATCAGTTTATGTAGTTTATGTTGATCATAAAGTGTGACATTTTTGGAAAATATTAAAATTGGTGTGGATTGGAAAGGAGGAAAATAATGATAGAAGAAAAACTAAAAGAAAAAGACGAACAAGACAGGTAGCACTAGGAGGGTTTCTACATTCTATCAATTTTTTTAATTGTTTATTTATTCTTAATACGAATTTACAGGCAATAAAATAGTTATAATCTATTTCTAAATGACAAAGGAAAAAAAAAAAAACAAAAAACAAAGACAAATCAGCATTAAATTAAAGGTAATGTTACATACAGTCGTGGAATTGTAAATGGCATACAATCGCTTTAATTTTTTTAATAATAAATTTTATTTTTTTTTAAAGTGACTGCACACCGTTTATAATTACACAACTATATTTATCATTTCTCTTAAATTAGTTTAAGCTGTGGTGCACTTGGCCCGTTTTGTCTCTTTTCTTTACTTTTGTCGACTGAAATGACAACCAACAATCGAAATATACGGTCGCCAAGGTCAGTAATTTTAGTACCACTTAGCTCGGTCCCTTCTCTTGATAACAATTCTTTTTCCTTGTACATATTGTTCTATGGATAGTGCTATACGGATCGCTATATCAAGCATATTGCACGGTTAAAATATTATTTTATTTTATTTATTTTAAAATATTGCTACACTCTCTTCTGTGGGATCCCAAGGGATCCAAAGAGCATTGTAATAATCCCGCCTAGTGTTAGGTTTTTTTTGGGTATTTCTTTTATATATTTTTTTAAACATTTGAAAATACTTACAAAAAAAGAGAAAAATCAAAATATTTAAAAACTATATCCTTTTAATTATTACGTAAAAAAAAAAAGATTAAAAAAAAATATATCCTACAGTCGGGGGATTCTCAGACGGGAATCCCATTTGTGGGACTATTATTTCTCATCGACAAACGTGTGTCCGCCACCCTTGGGACACGGACACGCATCACTGCCCAACAGCACCCCGACACGTTGCTTATATATTGCTTCTATCACCAACCTTGTTCAATCTGGAAACTTAGGATGCAGTCCCTAGTTCCCAACTTCCTGGTCTCCCTCTAACCAATTTCACAGTTCACACGAAACTCTCTTTTCTGATTGAACTTCCTTTGGTAGATCATCAAAAGGTAGGCTTGAAAGATCTATTACTCTTTCTTTTATTCTTAGTTAGTTATTTTTTCTCTTGAAACTTTGGTCCAATTCCTTAATAACTCCCTGCGTAGTATTCAAGATAAATTTGTGACTTCGGAGTTTGTAGAAATACAAAGTTTGAATCTTGTTTTCTGATTTGGTTTCAAAGGTCTATATCTGGTTTTGGGGTTTTAGCTTACGGCTGATATTAAATATGGATGCTGGAGGAAGCGTGGAGTGGTTATGATAGAGTTCAATCTGTTATGGGTTTCATGGAATTAGTACTTCTTTGGCGACCTATTGTTTGATTGCTACTAAAATGTAGGAAAATAGGATATTGGTTTTTGTGATTTCTGGTTGTTTTTGTTATTGATCAAGGAAGAATAAACTTGAACTCTAGACGAGGGCCTTAAAAAAGTGTTCAGATTTTGTCAACGAATGGATAGTTCAGGTTTGGGAGGTGGGTTTATGTCGAGTCCAAATGGGGCAATATTAGACCTTGAATCGTCGATTCATAGGCACCAACAAACCCAGTTGGGTCATCCCTCATTAAGACATCAACATCATATGAATCTGATGGGTGGCCTTGAAAGTGATCACCATCCCCCCATTGGACTTATGGAAGAGAAAGGCACAGTCGTGAAATGTACGTCTATGAATTTCAGTAAAGGGAAGGCAATTGCCCCCGCTATTGTTCCCAACGCTAACAATATGAGTGAAGAAGATGAGCCGAGTTTTACAGAAGATGGATATGGGGACAATGCTGATGGGGGGAAAAGAGGGTCTCCATGGCAGCGAATGAAATGGACAGATGATGTGGTTAGGCTTCTTATAGCAGTGGTTTCATGCGTGGGTGATGATGGCACGCTTGAGGGTGGGGAGGGGCTCAAGAGGAAATCTGGTATTTTACAAAAGAAGGGTAAGTGGAAAACAGTATCCAAGATAATGCTGAGCAAGGGTTGTCATGTTTCGCCGCAGCAGTGTGAGGACAAGTTTAATGACTTGAACAAGAGATACAAGAGGTTGAATGATATTCTTGGCAGAGGAACTAGCTGTAGAGTGGTTGAGAACCCTGCTCTTATGGACTCAATGCCCCAGCTCTCAGCTAAGGCAAAGGATGATGTTAAAAAGATACTGAGCTCGAAACACTTGTTTTACAAAGAAATGTGTGCTTACCATAATGGGCAAAGGATACCGAATTGCCAAGATCTTGATCTACAAGGCCATTCTTTACCTATTGGGAGGTGCTCAAAAGACAATACTGGCTCAGACGAGGAAGAAGCTGAGGAAAATAATGATAGCGAGGATGATGAAATCGATAACGAAGATGATAACAATGCTGAGGGGGATGTGGAGAGGATGGGGGAGTTCAGTGGGAGGGAAAAAGTAAGTGAAGAGGATGGCCATTTCTGGTCACAATCTATTGCGCTGGATAGTTTTGAAGCCAAAATAGCCGAGATTTTTGAAGACCCCACAAAGTCATTATGGGACCGCAGAGAGTGGATTAAGAGACAGATGTTGCAGCTCGAAGAAGAAAGAGTCAGCTTCCAGGCTGATGCTTTTGAGCTTGAGAAACAACGTTTCAAGTGGCTTAGATACTGCAGCAAGAAAGATAGGGAGCTGGAAAGGTTGAGGCTGGAAAATGAGAGGGTGAAACTAGAGAATGAGCGCAGGGTATTGCAACTGAGACAGAAGGAACTGGAGATAGATCTCAGAAGGTCAGAAATTGGCCCTACTTCTGTTGGTATTGACAGGCTGCAAGGAAGAGATCACATTGACTTGAGCAGGCGTCAATAGCATCTTGCAGAAGGGCTAGAAATCATGTATAACATCCTGCTAAACCCTTACGAGCGTCAGAGGCATAACTTACCTTATGAGCCACTTGTATCGCTTTGGGTAAATTTTAGAAATAAGTGATATCATGCTTTATGTTAAGCTTTTGGCTATGCAGTTGTTATTAAATCACGTAGGCTTCCCCCCCCCCCCCTGGATTTCTCATGTTTAGACAATGTAACTTCATGTACATTGAAGTTTAATATGATTTTAAACTTTTGGGTTCCAATTTTCTACTTTTGAATGAGGTAACTTCTGCGCCGCCCCTGAGTCTTCCTCTTTTTATTCCATTTCAAAAGTTTGAGAAACACCTGGCATCTGATGAATTATTGGATTTGTTGATGATATATATGTATTTATTGGTTCCCTCATCATCTTTTTGTTGGATGAATTTTATATGATCATGAGAAAAACTTACCAGTGACTCTTGATGATTACAGATTTTTGGTTACTTGTGAGATGTTTTTGAAGAATGGTTTTGTTACTATCATAGCTATTGCTATTGTATTTGTTTTGTTTTGTTTTGTTTTTTTTATTAAAATTTAGTGAACTTGTACTCATGTTTTGCTTGCCTCCCTTATCCCAATGCCGGTTTGGTACCCTTGATTTTTTTTTGATGACGGGTGAACCACTCTAGGGCAGAGCCCTTAAGACTCATCCATGGAACCCAAACTCCTGGAGATACTAGCATAGCGACCCACCGCCATGGCCTCCCACTTCAATTGCAGTTTGGTACCCTTGATATAGCTCATTAATTTTCTGTCTTCTAGGGAGTCAACATAAGATTGTGATAATTCAAGTTTTTTCGAGTTTGTGATAATTCAAAGAAATTCTGAATTCTGGGATGATGTTGTAGAGATTTTTGACTTCGAAAAATTGCTGGGATGAATGATTTTAAGACTTTGTAATGCAACGATGAATTGAGAGTTTTGGCTGTTGAGTCCACATCTAATATGCCATTGCCTTTATAGCTATATCTTTGTTACTATCAAGGAAACGAATAGTCGAATACAATGCATAGGTGATAGGTCCTTATTTTAAGAAAATTACAAAGTGAGATAAGAAATCTCCAATAATCACAAAAATCAATCTTCGCAAGGACACTAATATATCTGATTCCATCTCCAAGAATTTCTTTTTGCGAGTTCGGCGGGATGATATATGGATCAAGTATTTGGGGGCATTTTAAGGATGATACATACACACACATACTATGTATATATATATATATATATATATATATATATAATAAAATATATGGGATGCTTAGCGGGGGATCATAGATTAGGCCTGTCCATTCGGGCTGGATAAACCTTAAATTTTCTTGGCGTTGTTGTTGATTTCTGCCTTTATTTTAGAAGTTCAAGACAATTATTCATCTTTCGAGTTCGAATTTTCAGATCTAGAATCTGAATGAACAAACCTATCATGTATGGAGAATGCCTACACTCTGTCACCAATTCCGGGAAACAGAAGAAGAATGGGTAATATATAGATATACACACACAAATACGCATGTATGTATATATATTTAATGTTTGAAGAACATGGCTGTGTAGGTACAATATGGGGAAAGAAAGTTTGTACAGGTAATGTCGTGAAGATTATTCTTTTGGAAAGCTCAATAATGGTGGCCATGAATTGTTTCAAATCTCTCTCACTTCACTGACGTTGTACAAGAATATGATGCCATCTTGTCTGCTGGATGTTTGAGGCTTTTTAAATCAATTAATGATTTTCCTCTACATTTTTGGAACAAGAACAAGCCTTTTGAACTTAAATCTGAACCCTATATTTCATCCCTGCATTTGATTAAATATCAATCTAATCTACATTGGGAATCAGAGTATTGCTATAAAACTTAGAAAAAATCTATCTTTTTGGATCATAGCTGATTTAATGACCTAGAAATGCAGAAAAAAACCTGTTCCTCCAAAATTTGCTGTACAAATATAATTTTAATTTTGAGTGTCATGCATGATAAATATAGAATATAGAATATGCAAAAAAGAAAAAGAAAAAGAAAAAGAAAAAGAAAAAGAAAATAGAATTGGAAAGTAATAAGTTTTAAAAGAAAAGAAATTACAGCATTTCCTAAGAATCTGGAAGAAGTAATTTTTAATTTTTTAGTCAAAGTTGGCTAAAAGAAAATAGAAGTTTCCAAATAAAAGTCGTAGCCGGTAGCCATCTCTTTTTGCCAACACATTTCAAACGTAAAACATTCCAAAAAGCACACGGCCACCAGCAAACAGATGGTCAAAACATCAATCCACCACCGTACGATCCATCAAACGGTAAAAGTTCAACACACTTTTGAAACCACTGAACAGTGTCGCGCCCGATCATTCCTCCACTTATGAAAATATTTTACGTCTCTCAGCCTATATATAAAAACACACGCCCCGGCCATTCAAACCATCTTTCGTTTCCTCTCTTCCTCTCACACGACGAGATCCAAGGAACGCGAACTGGTACATTCTCTCTCTCTCTCTCTCTCTCTCTGATTTTAGCTTTTTTTGCACGGACCGGATCTGTCGGTTTGAACTTGTGTTTGTGACATGGAAAATGTTTGGTTTTCTTGTTCCTGCAACCGTCTCTGTTTGTTAGGAGGCTGGAGTTTCGGGTTTTTATATGTTGTCGTATAGAATTCCTTAATAAACCCAGAAAAGGGCTTTCGGATCTCTCTGCTTTTTTCTTCTGAGTTTTCTCGTATATATCTGTTTCTTCCTTTGTCTTCCATCTTTTTTTTTTGTCTTCACAAATCTTCGAATACTTTTTCCCAGGTTGGTCTGATTAGATCTACGTATTATCGTTGCTTTTGTTGCTGTGGATCTGAGGCTCATTTGTTTGGTTTTAGACTTTGGATTGATTTATTGACATTGCATCGCTGTGGCTTTCTGATAAATGTTTGGTTGGAGATTTTCTTGTGTTACTTGGAATTTAATGGCTTCCATGACTTCTTATTCTGAAAGTTAGTTTATCAGATATATAGATGTTAGTTTCTGGTAAAATGCATTACCCATCAATCTGGTTGATGGGTAATGCATTTTAGCTTTGTTTTTAAGAATATAGATGTTAGAGATTTACTATTGTAAGATTGAGAATGTGAATGATATATTTTTTTTATATCTTTATTGATTTTAGTATCCAGCAGGCATATGAAATAATATGGATGGTTGATTTTTTACGTCAAATTGCTGTCAGTTTGGTTTCTTTCTTTAAAGATTCGGGTTGTATTATGCTTTTCCAAATAGTTAAGACGTTCGGCCTAAGAAAAATCAGTTCGGATTTTTATATTTATTGCACAAGGTAAACTGGCTTTTCTGGGATTTCTGTGTTGTTTAGGCTCAATGTTTCGATCAGTGGCCGAACATGAATGAGTTTGATGCGTTATGGGTGTTAGGCTGTTGGGCTAACAGATCTTCTTTGTTTGTTAAAAAAAAAAAGGTTGTCGTTTTGAACAGTAGCAAGCAAATAAGAGACTTGACCATAAATTTAGAAAATAAAAAAGAAAGTTGACCGGAATAATACTATATATACCAAAAAAATGAACTGAGGAAGAAGACCTCCATGTTTTTTAAGTAGTGGCATGGCTTTCCAATGTGCATTTTGAGAAGATTAAAAGAACATTTTATGTTCCTGAGAGCTTTTGTTGGTCTATTGACCCTTTAAGGCTGCTTTGTCGCATGAAAGAACATTTAGATTCTCTGTTTCAAGCATTTTCGCATGCTGTTTGGTAACTTTAGTTTAGCATTTGGACAGAATGGAGAACCTAACTGGTACTGTAGGCTGCTAAAAGAAAGAACTTTTCAATTTTCTGTTGATGAGCTACTAACCATCTTTAGCTGTATATTTTATTATCTCTTTTTCCTCCTCTTATGACTATGCATATAATGTTTCAACCATTTTATGGGTTGTGGCAGTCAGACATTCTGGATTGGTTGTTTTATATGTTCATCCTCTCTGATCTCTATATGCTGGCATGGCTTGCAGTGTTTCAATTGTAAGAAGAGATGGCAGACAGGCACCAGCACCCAACAGTCATGCAAAAGTTTGCTGGTCAGCTCCATCTCAGTTCCAGTCGCCAAGATGTTCAAAGGCCTGCTCTATATCAAAGGCATTTTGCATATGGAAATTACTCCAATGCAGGATTACAGTATCCCATGACTCAGGCGTGTCGGGCTACCAGTGATTTGTCATTGGTTTCTTCAGCAGCCTCACCTGTGTTTGTCCAAGCCCCAAATGAGAAGGGTTTTGCCAGCTTCGCTACTGATTTTCTTATGGGTGGAGTATCCGCTGCGGTGTCCAAAACTGCTGCTGCTCCAATTGAGCGAGTGAAGCTCTTGATCCAGAACCAGGATGAGATGATCAAAGCTGGTCGGCTCTCTGAACCCTACAAGGGAATTGGAGATTGTTTTGGCCGAACAATCAAAGATGAGGGTTTTGTATCATTGTGGAGAGGGAACACAGCTAATGTCATCCGTTACTTCCCCACACAGGTTTGCCATTTTAAATGTTGCTAGCACTTCAGTTTAGCTATAACTATTTGATGTCAACCCAGTGTGCTTATTTCTTTAGTTTTCTTATTCTCACCCAGGCCTTGAACTTTGCTTTCAAAGATTACTTTAAGAGGCTCTTCAACTTCAAGAAAGACAAGGATGGGTACTGGAAATGGTTTGCAGGTAACTTGGCATCTGGTGGTGCTGCTGGTGCTTCTTCCCTGCTCTTTGTCTACTCTTTGGATTATGCTCGAACCCGTCTTGCAAATGATGCAAAGGCTGCAAAGAAGGGAGGAGGAGGAAGGCAATTCAATGGCTTGATCGATGTTTACAGGAAGACTCTCCAATCTGATGGTATTGCTGGCCTTTACCGTGGCTTCAACATTTCTTGTGTAGGCATCATTGTCTACCGTGGTTTGTACTTTGGAATGTATGACTCTTTGAAGCCAGTTATCCTGACTGGAAAGCTGCAGGTTAGTGGATTACATTATGGAATCATTGCAACTATAGCCCTTGTAACATAAATGAGTCATTGTATTCTATGTCGAGGACTGCTACATCCACAAAAGAATTATACAAAAACAATCCCACAAACTGACGTAGTTTCATCTGATCCGTTATATCAACTTGATAATAAAATTAATTTTATAATCTGAAAATTCACATCAAACTACGTCAGTTTGTATGATTGCTTTTGTGTAATCACTCTGTGGTTAGAATATTTTCCTTCCATGTCAAACTATTTGATTTGGCATTATCCTACCAAGTTTTCAACTTTAAATTGTTGTTATTCTTGGGGTTGAGCACTGAGCAGTTTTATCACATATATTTTCTGGATGGATGATTTCAGGATAGTTTCTTCGCTAGCTTTGCTCTTGGTTGGGTCATCACGAATGGTGCTGGCCTTGCATCCTATCCAATTGACACTGTCCGTAGAAGAATGATGATGACATCTGGTGAAGCCGTCAAGTATAAGAGTTCCTTTGATGCATTCTCTCAAATCCTCAAGAATGAGGGTCCCAAATCTCTCTTTAAGGGAGCTGGTGCAAATATACTTCGTGCTGTTGCTGGTGCTGGTGTGCTCGCAGGTTATGACAAGCTTCAGGTGATCCTCTTAGGTAAGAAGTATGGTTCTGGTGGGGCATAATTAAGGTAAACGATGAGAATCTCCACCTCATATTACGAGCTATAGATGTTGATGAAAATCTTTCTGATTTCAGTTTGATAGGAGCCATATTTTCACTCACTTGAAAATATGGAGGGAGTTTTAGTGGGAGTTTTACTCCCAAAGGTTATTTCCTTCTTGAATGAGTTTTGTTTCCATTGTTTGTCCTTGGTTGTCAAAGTGGTCTCAATTTCACTTTGTTGGCTTTTGATTCATAGGCAATTATAATTTGTTCCCTCTTGAATTTTTACCAATTTAAAATTAGGGAGAAGCTTTTGCTGAACATTGATGTCATGTCTCCATATCATTTGTGTACTAAACATTATTTGAATAAATTTCATTAACCCCAGCAATCCAATCCAAGGTTTTGTTTGACCCTTGGATGGTTATTTGGTCAGGAATTATATATTATATGCTCATGTAAAACAGTAAGACACAAAAGTTGTAATGCAGATTTGAATCATCTCAAAGCTTAAAATAATAATGGACACAAGAGTCTGAACAGGTGTGACAGTCGAGACATTGTGTTGCTGAAGTAGACTAGAATATTCGTACATTTCAAATGTGAGACTTATGTTCTAACTTCACAGGTCATGTAAAGTTGTCTTGCCAAAATATTCGTACATTTCAAAAGTAAATTGCCTTAGATAATCAATGTACTGAATGTACACTGAATTCCCCCTCCCGCTCTTTGCATGTGGCTATGCACTGCACAAGTGTGAAGGAATTAGGGGCATACATGAAACAATTAAATACAATAGGCCAACAAGAAGGAAAGAAAATTATATAAAAAAAAAAAAAAAATCCTAAAGAAGCAACTATACGCTGCTTGTACAAATGACTATAACACAAGGGAAGGGTGATTGATCGATAGTTGTGAGCAGATTGCTGCCCAAGTTTGTGCTCTCTCTACCTTATTAAGGGGGTAAGAAAAAACCGGTGAACTGGACCGGACCGGACCGGACAGGTAGAATCATTTGATTTTGGGTAGGTATCGATTTGAAATCGATTTTCATAATATTAAAACTGGTTGATATCGGTTCTGTTCCAGTTCTAAATTTTTTAGAACCGGTTCAATATAATATATATTTTAAATTAATTTTTTTAATATGATACATAATATAAAATATTTTTTTAATTATATATAATATGTTATACATTAGTATATAATATAAATTAGTTATAATTTATATTTTATGGCTAGGGCTGTAAATGAACCAGGCTACTTGATTGCTCGTCCGATACTTGCTCGGCTAAACTCGGATCGAGCTTGACTTGTGAAAAAAAAAACTCGATCGTGAAAGTAGAAATCTGCTCGATTAGTAAATGACATATACTCAATTAAACTCGACTCGACTCGATTAAGGCTCGTTAAAGCTCGCTCGTTCAGACTCGACTCGATTCGTTAGCTCGACTCGATTATAACTTGTCCATAAATCATGAATATATATGATTTTTTTCTATATATTAGTATTTTTACACGCACATATATACTTCTATGCATATTAAATTTAATAACATAAATATAATTATCTTGAAAATTAAATATGTAGTATATAACCCACTTACTTATGCCTAATCATTTATACCTATATATTGAATATAATTTATAATGATATATTAGTTAATTAAGTACTTAAGTGAATAATTATAGTATATGTATAATGTAATAGTTAATAAATAAGACTTAGTGATTTCATTATATACTTTAATGTGTAACCATATAAAAAATGTATTAATAAAAATGTTATAACTTTAAAGTTTAATATAAGGTTTATATATTAATTAAGTTTTTATTATATTTAATATTTTATTTTATAATTTGGTATTTTTAATTTTTCAATTTATTCAAAAAATATATATGAGTATAAATAAAACTCAAATAATAACTCAATTCGGTTCGACTCGACTCAAACTCGTTGAAGAATAAAAATCAAGATCGATAAATAACTCGACTCGGCTCGAAATTGTGCTTGATCCGCTCGAACTTTGCTCGGCTCGGCAAGCTATTAACTCGAGCTCAAGTTATTTGAATCCAGCTCGACTCGATAACTCAAAAACTCGACTCGGCTCGGATCGATTACAGCCTTATTTATGGCCAAATACTAATAGCATAATACTATATTACTATTAGTAATATACTTTAAGTCTATATATAAATTATTATACTAAATAATTACAAATGAAATAATGATATAGTAATACAAATATCATTCTTTTTGAGCTAATACTAATAATATTAGTTATAACTATCAATAATATAATTATAAAAAATTAAACTTATTATAACAAATACTAATATATAATGATTTTAATCATTATAAATAATACTAATATATATACTAATAGTTTAATAAATTAATATAGACTAATTTAAAATCAGAAAATTGGACCGAACCAAACTATAATCGGTAAAACTGGTGCTACTGGTTTTAGAGGATAACCGGTATGTAATCGGTGTTAAAAAATAGAAAACCAGTGGTACCAGTTCAGTTATAAATTTTATCTAAATCGGATTGGTTACACCTCATGTCTTATGGCAGCAACAGTCACCGGGCTTATGGCTTCAAGTTTGACGAGCTGTAACACTAAGCACATTGAGATCAAAATAGGGGTAGGCAGCGGCCTCGCTGCCCCCGCATGGCAAGGCAATAGGGGGGCCCCACCCTGTCCCCGTCCTTGCACCCAATTTCTTAATATATATATATATAATTACATAATTATAATACTTATTATATATAATTATAGTAATATGTATTAAGTAAATAGATTGTTATCTCTCAATCCAACACTAAGGCCGAGTATTGTGCCTTGGTAGACACCACCTTTGAACTCCTTGGCTTCGATAGTTATTGCGTGATTTAGGAGTGTCTCTCACCTCTGCCACTCCTCTTTATTGTGACAATTGTAGTACCATTCAAATTGCTC
Source organism: Platycarya longipes (assembly GCA_036559045.1). Classification (NCBI taxonomy): domain Eukaryota; kingdom Viridiplantae; phylum Streptophyta; class Magnoliopsida; order Fagales; family Juglandaceae; genus Platycarya; species Platycarya longipes. The sequence goes on from CM071801.1 coordinate 2,893,328, forward strand.
ATAATGATATGTTCATAAGCAGACCAATCACATCGAAATTGATTGTCATATCGTTCATCATCATTTGATACGGGGTTCTCTTTAGTTACTCTATATCTCCTCTCAAGATTAGCTTGCTGACATCTTTATCAAATCTCATCCTACAATTCGGTTTCATTTATTTGGTTGACAATCTCAAGTTGGTTTCTCATTCACCTTGAGTTTGAGGGGTTGTTAGTGTATGTGTTATGTGAGTCCCACATTGGTTTAGTAATGCTCTTGTATCATCTTTGGCCTCCTATATATAGGTCACCTTCTTTAATCCAATATAGATATACATAATTGATCAATACAATTCTAACAATAAAATCGTTTAGAAGAGGTGATAAAGTTCTGTTTACCAAAATATATATTTTAAAAGTAGTAATGACATCCTAATTTATTTTTCTGATCGCACGAGGAATATTTGAGAAATCTCATATATGATAATAGTAATTACATTATGACCTATATATAAGCCCGTAAGGAAGTTAATTATTACTTTTATGGTTTAATTAAATAGTTAAAAAATTTGGTTAATTTAAGAGATGAATTTTCCCAAGTCCACGACTATAACAAACTTATTATTTAACACTCAAATTTTGTTATCTTTATAAAGTTAATTATTTGCTGATTAATCCCTTCCCTCTTAATTACTTGAATCAAGTAATTGGAACCCTTAAACAATTAATGGCTAAGCAGGAATTTAGAATACTTCCTGGAAAAACACAAGGGGATATATTATATAATTTTTGCAATTACCACTTTATAATGGAGAGGTAATTATTAAGGTTGCGATTTGGGTGGTGATGTGATTTTAGATATTTTGTGAATAATAGTAAAAATAAAAATAATAAAATATTGAATAATTATAAAGGGTAATAAAAAATAATGAAAAGTAGGTAAAAAATAATGATAAAATAATCAATAATAGTGAAGTATTATCAAAATACTTGAGTTTATAGAAATTGTTAGTGTGTATCAAAACATCTTAAGTTTGCCTCTATTTTATTTGTTATTTTATTTTTAAAGTTAATTCTGATCGCCAATTGAACCTTTTTCTTGGTCCCACTTTAGAAAGATGTATCCGGAACTTTTAAAGATTTGGTTTGGATAACCAGTTGATATAAGAGAGTTTATAAATAATAGTACGGCATTTGAGTTAAGATGAAATGTGTTAGAAATTGTTTGAATTAAAATCATTTTATGGAATTTTGGAAAAAGCGAAAGAAAAAGTTGATTATTTTTTAATAAAGTTAAAATGTTAGAATGTAATTTTTAATATAATTTTTTGTTTTAAGATTTGAAAAAACTTGATTTTTCTTGTTTTTGATTTGTTTTGTTTGGAAGTTTGAGAAAATTGAAGATTTTAAAATAAAAAGGTGATTATGTATGTGGTGTTTAAATATTGAGATAAGATATTATGATGAGATAGATGCATCTCTCTATTCAAACTAGACCTTAATCAATGGTGGAGCTATCTTGGGTTGGCCCCCCCTATGATTTAGTAAGATAATATTAATTTTATTTATGTTAGTCATGTCTAAAAATTATTTTGGCCTTCTCCACAAAATTTAATCTAATTTAAAAATAAAATATATCTCATATTAAATAAAATGATATAATAATATGATGACATGTTTTTATTATAGATAAAAAAAATAAAAAAGAAGTTTAATGATATCTAATGTATTTTTAATATTTTTTTACTATGATGACATGTTTTTGACATATTATATTTTTTTTTAATACATAAGTTATATTAAACATATTTTATTTTTATTGTAAATTTTACTATCAGATTATTTTATACAGCATAAAAAATTATATATAAATAAAACAAAAAATATTTTATATATTTTGTTTTAGTTTTGCTTGGTCTCCTTAAAGCAGATCCCTGATGACTCCGTCACTGACCTTAATGCTTATAAATAGATGTGTTCCACTAGAAATTATAAAATTAGAATACATGCGCGACGCCTAACGCTGATCACATGCTTTTGACGTATTTAGTGCTTTTTTCTTTTGGTGATCAGTGAAATTTTCTATTTTTATTTCAGTTGTTGTAACTTCTATTAGTTGTTAGGATGCTTTGAATTTCAATAACAGCTACTTTAACAATATTTATTAATGGTATTTTATTTTCTTAATAAATACAATTTTGTTCAAAAATTTTGAATTAATTTTCTTTCTTCTTCGTTTTTATCTGTTGCTAAAATATACTATTCTATTTTCATAATAGTATATATTCAATATTTGCAATATGCACACTATTTACAGAAATGTTAATATTTCTTGAGGACAATAATGTTGGGTTCCAGCTTATTGCAAAAGCCGTTCTTGAGTGGAAAGCAATATTTTTCTAAGAGACATAATCGCAATCGTCTAGCTCACTGTCTAACTAGATAACCCCTCTCTTTGATTAACCTCTTTCATTTTTCCAGTAGAAATTATGTAATACGATCGAGAGAGATAGTGACAGACAATGGCATCAACCATAAATTGAATATATATGAATAGATCATCGATGGCGCCCCAATCAATAAAAACTAAGAAAATGCATCTACATGCACTGATGAACAGATATCATGTAACTGGCCATCGTTTTATTATATCAAGTCAAGAAAATACATTTATATATTGCACAAGACCTGCCAGGCATATATATCATATATATCTCGGTTGTCTTGAACGGTTGCTAATTTAATTGGCATTGAGTTATAATGATAAACCAAAGCTCGATAGTAGAATCTCAGCACTTCAGCAGCAATTGTTCTTTTATCAATTTATAAGGTACCTAAAAAACATAGGAAAAGTTAACATAATTGATGATGGGTAAAAGAACCAAAAGGAAAAAAAGACCGTTATACACTTACATAATCTCATAGAAATTGTGATTTGTTTAGTAAATGATGTGAGGTCTTAGGTACTTGTAGTCTTCAGTATGAGGAGATGAGCCTGATGGTGGAGGTGGAGATTTGTAGCGGGGTGGAGGTGGAGATGGCAAAGGTGGTGGTGGAGACTTGTAGCGGGGTGGAGGAGGAGATGGGGAAGATGGTGGTGGAGACTTGTTACGGGGTGGGGGAGGAGATGGAGAAAGTGGTGGTGGAGACTTGTTACGAGGTGGTGGGGGATGAGATGGAGAAGGTGGTGGTGGAGACTTGTTACGGGGTGGGAGAGGAGATGGAGAAGGTGGTGGTGGAGACTTATTACGGGGTGGGGGAGGAGATGGTGAAGGTGGTGGTGGAGACTTGTTACGGGGTGGGGGAGGAGATGGTGAAGGCTTGTTACGGGGTGGGGGAGGAGATGGCGAAGGTGGTGGTGGAGACTTGTTACGAGGTGGTGGAGGAGGAGATGGCGAAGGTGGTGGTGGAGACTTGTTACGGGGTGGGGGAGGAGATGGCGAAGGTGGTGGTGGAGACTTGTTACGGGGTGGGGGAGGAGATGGAGAAGGTGGTGGTGGAGACTTGTTATGGGGTGGGGGAGGAGATGGTGAAGGCTTGTTACGGGTGGGGGAGGAGATGGCGAAGGTGGTGGTGGAGACTTGTTATGAGGTGGTGGGGGAGGAGATGGCGAAGGTGGTGGTGGAGACTTGTTACGAGGTGGTGGGAGAGGAGATGGCGAAGGTGGTGGTGGAGACTTGTTACGGGGTGGGGGAGGAGATGGAGAAGGTGGTGGTGGAGACTTGTTACGGGGTGGGGGAGGAGATGGTGAAGGCTTGTTACGGGGTGGGGGAGGAGATGGTGAAGGCTTGTTACGGGGTGGGGGAGGAGATGGCGAAGGTGGTGGTGGAGACTTGTTACGAGGTGGTGGGGGAGGAGATGGCGAAGGTGGTGGTGGAGACTTGTTACTGGGTGGGGGAGGAGATGGCGAAAGTGGTGGTGGAGACTTGTTACGAGGTGGTGGGGGAGGAGATGGCGAAGGTGGTGGTGGAGACTTGTTACGGGGTGGGGGAGGAGATGGAGAAGGTGGTGGTGGAGACTTGTTACGGGGAGGGGGAGGAGATGGCGAAGGTGGTGGTGGAGACTTGTTACGAGGTGGGGGAGGAGATGGCGAAGGTGGTGGTGGAGACTTGTTACGAGGTGGTGGTGGAGACTTGTTACGGTGTGGGGAAGGAGACTTGTTACGGGGTGGGGGAGGAGATGGAGAAGGTGGTGGTGGAGACTTGTAACGGGGTGGAGGAGCAGATGACGAAGGCTTGTTACGGGGTGGGGGAGGAGATGGAGAAGGTGGTGGTGGAGACTTGTTACGGGGAAGGGGAGGAGATGGAGAAGGTGGTGGGGGAGGAGATGGCATAGGCTTGTTACGGGGTGGGGGAGGAGGTGATGTAGGTGGTGGTGGAGACTTGTTACGAGGTGGGGGAGGAGAGGGCGAATGTGGTGGTGGAGACTTGTTATGGGGTGGGGGAGGAGATGGAGTAGGTGGTGGTGGAGACTTGTTACGGGGTGGAGGAGGAGACTTCTTGTGATATGGTGATGGAGGTGGTGGGGATTTACGACTACTTGGTGATGGTGGGGGCGAAGACTTATGACGACTTGGTGGTGGAGGCGGAGACTTCTTGTAGTATGGTGGTGGAGGTGGCGGGGATTTACGACGACTTGGTGGTGGTGGAGGAGACTTGCTATAATATGGTGGTGGTGGAGGTGGTTGCCTATTCTTGTTGACTGGTGGTAGTGGGTATGGGACTGTTATTGGTGGTTGTCTTATTTGGTTAGGAGGTGGAGAGTGGAAAAAATAAGGCTCGTCAATGGCTGCTACTACATTGGTGGCCAACAAGAGCAGTCCCAATGCATAGAGCAGGTAAAGCCATAGATTGGCCATTTTTCGAGCCAACACTTGCAAAGTCCAACAGTTGGGGGGCTTCTATGCTTTGAGAATATATTCAGATCAGTACATGTGAATAAGCATCAAGATGCTCTCAATTTATAGAGAGCCATCCCTTTAGAAAGCATTGCTTGCATTTTGTATAACATTGTGTACGCATGAAGTTTCCGTCCTCTAACTAGCCTATTATCTACCTTTGATTTTCTGGCCCTCCCATTTTTTTCTTCGTTACAAATAAAATGGGGTTAATGGAATATTACTTCCTTCTCTTTGCATTACTTACGTTTTGAAAGTCTACATAGTAACAGTAATGGAGTTAAGTTTGAGTTTGGAAACAGGGAGGGTTCGATCTCAATTTCTTGATTACCATTACATTTTCATTAAAGTATTGGCTTGTGTTGGAAGGAAAATTGCACTGAAGAATGGGAGTTTATAATGGCGTGCAGAAAAAATCCACTTGTTAGAACTTTTCCAATTCCTGTATGGAAAAATGTGTCCCACATCACCCTTAAAACTCTAGTTGCACTCTAGCTAAAACTACCAACATAGAATTTCCATTCAACTACGCCTTCATTCGGTTAAAGATCCTCTAAAATTCTTCTCTAAATTTGATCATGGTCTCAAGTAGAAGAGAGATAGATACATCAAATAGAGTCTACAGTATTTATATTACTCATTTAATACTGCTCCGAATATATATAAGGTAACATTAAAAATTATAGGATCTATTTTATGTTACAATAATTCTATACAGAGTCGGATTTCTTGTAGTTGGATGGGAGTCAACTGATCTAGCAACACGTCACATCAGTCGATAAATTAAAAAATATTATTTTCTTTTAAAAAATGCAGAAAATGGAGTTGAAGATGACACTGAGGAGAGAGAAACATCATGTAGAGAGAAACGCTACGTCAGCTGACTCCCATCCAACTACAAGAAATTCGACTCATGTAGAATTGCTCTTTATGTTATTCTCATTTCCTCACTCAGATTTTCAAATAATAACTTTCAAAAGATGTTTACTCACTTCACAATGCACTTCAACAGTAAAGACAAAATGGTCTGGTTTGTTTTCATAAACAATTTCATCACATCACATCTCATCCTATTTATCTCATCTTATCATTATTACTTTTTAAAATTTTCATACAAAATAAAAATAAAAATTCAATTTTTTCAAATCTCAAAACAACTTTTCGAATTTCAAAATAAATTAATATTAAAAAAAAATATTTAAAAAATATTTTATTCAATTTTTAACTTTTATTTTATCTTATGATCTTATCTTATGTATAAAAATAAACCAATCATTTTTATGGTTTGAACACATTTTTCAGAGAAGTTAATTGCCAACATTTGTCCACTTGTTTGACAGCTTGCATAGGCAGAAACTAGCTAGAACCCTTTGGCGGAAGAAGAAAACACATTGTATTCATCATTCAACTTATTTCTACAACTCTTACCACTTCTATTATTTGTACTTTCACAGTTTCCTTCAATTAGGAGAACACATTAATTAAAGTTGGGGCTGAAACTCGTGCATCTACGAGAACATACATTTGTGTTGCAACGACTAAACTGTACCTTAATTTAGTCGCCGCCCTTCAAGCATGCTTAATTTTGCATATACAAGAACTTGATCAATATATATATTATAATAACCATGATTCAATTTTTTTTTTAAAATTTTTTTCATATTTAAATACTAGAGTTATATATATCATGAGTAGTACTCCATATATCGATAATTGTTTCTTCGTTTTTATTTTTTATTTTTTTATTTTTTTTATTTTATGTACATACATATCAAGGATGAGGTGAAGGAGATTATGGTCCCAATGATTTATAGATCATGTAGAGAGGAGTTGACGGCCGAGGCAGAGAAGATATATATATATATATATATATATATATTTATATGCGAAGGAGGTGGGGATGGAAATAATGGTGAAGAATGGAGGCCGAGACTATGTAGTATGGAGATGGTGGAGATCAAAATAATGGCGGTGGTGGTGTAATTTGTAGGGAGATATTTTTCTGATCACACGAGGAATATTTGAGAAATCTCATATAAGGTAATAGTAATTACATTATGACCTATATATAAAATATTACATTATGACCTAGTTAATTATTACTTTTGCGGTTTAATTAAAAAGTTAAAAAATTTGGTTAATTTAAGAGATGAATTTTCCTATGTCCACGACTATAACAAACTTATTTATTAACACTCAAATCTTGTAATCTTTATAAATTTAATTATTTGCTGATTAATCCCTTCCCTCTTAATTACTTGAATTAAGTAATTGGAACCCTTAAACAATTAATGGTTAAGCAGGAATTTAGAGTACTTCCTGGAAAAACTCTAGCTTATGATATATTATATAGTCTTCGAAATTTCCACTTTATAATGGAGAGGTAATTATTAAGGTTGCGATTTGGGTGGTGATGTGATTTTAGATATTTTGTGAATAATAGTAAAAACTATAATAATAAAATATTAAATAATAATAAAGGGTAATAAAAAATAATGAAATGTAGTTAAAAAAAAATGATAAAATAATCAATAATAGTGAAGTATCATCAGAATACTTAAATTTATAGAAATTGTTAGTGTATATCAAAAAATCTTAAGTTTTCCTCTATTTTATTTATTTTATTTGTTATTTTATTTTTAAAGTTAATTCTGATCGCCAATTGAACCTTTTTCTTGGTCCCACTTTAGAAAGATGTATCAGGAACTTTTAAAGATTTGGTTTGGATAACCAGTTGAGATAAGAGAGTTTATAAATAATAGTAAGGCATTTGAGTTAAAGATGAGATGTGTTAGAAATTGTTTGAATTAAAACCATTTTATGGGATTTTGGAAAAAGCAAAAGAAAAAGTTGATTTTTTTTAATAAAGTTAAAATGTTAGAATGTAATTTTCGATATAATGTTTTGTTTTAAGATTTGAAAAACTTGTTTTTTTGTTTTGTTTGGAAGTTTGAGAAAATTGAAGATTTTAAAATAAAAAAGGTGATTGTGTATGTGGTGTTAAATTATTAAGAAAAGATAAGATAAGATATTATGATGAGATAGAGGCATCTCTCTATTCAAACTAGACCTTAATCAATTGTGGAGCCATGTTAGGGTGGCTCACCCTTTATGATTTAGTAGGATAATATTAATTTTATCTTGTGTTGGTCATATCTAAAATTTATCTTGGCCCCCTCCACAAAATTTAATCTAATTTTAAAAATAAAATATATCTCATATAAAATAAAATGATATAATAACATGATGACATGTTTTTATTATAGATAAAAAAATAAAAAAGAAGTTGAATGATATCTAACGTAATTTTAATACATTTTTATTATGATGACATGTTTTTGACATATTATATACTTTTTTAATACATAAGTTATATTAAACATATTTTATTTTTATTGTAGATTTTACTATCAGATTGTTTTATACAACATAAAAAATTATATATAAATAAAACAAAAAATATTTTATATATTTTGTTGTAGTTTTGCTAGTCCTCCTTATAAATAGATGTGTTCCACTAGAAATTACAAAATTAGAACACATGCGCGACGGCTAACGCTGATCACATGCTTTTGACGTATTTAGTGCTTTTTTCTTTTGGTGATCAGTGAAATTTTCTATTTTTATTTCAGTTGTTGTAACTTCTATTAGTTGTTAGGATGCTTTGAATTTCAATAACAGCTACTTTAACAATATTTATTAGTAGTTTTTTATTTTCTTAATAAATACAATTTTGTTCAAAAATTTTGAATTAATTTTCTTTCTTCTTTGTTTTTATCTGTTGCTACAATATACTATTCTATTTTCATAATAGTATATATTCAATATTTGCAATATGCACACCATTTACAGAAATGTTAATATTTCTTGAGGACAATAAGGTTGTGCTCCAGCTTATTGCAAAAGCCGTTCTTGAGTGGAAAGCAATATTTTTCTAAGAGACATAATCGCAATCGTCTAGCTCACTGTCTAACTAGATAACCCCTCTCTTTGATTAATCTCTTTCATTTTTCCAGTAGAAATTATGTAATACGATCGAGAGAGATATTGACAGACAATGGCATCAACCATAAATTAAATATATATGAATAGGATCATCGATGGCGCCCCAATTAATAAAAACTAAGAAAATGCATCTACATGCACTGATGAACAGATATCATGTAACTGGCCATCGTTTTATTATATCAAGTCAAGAAAATACATTTATATATTGTACAAGACCTGCCAGGCATATATATCATATATATCTCGGTTGTCTTGAACGGTTGTGTTGAATTTCATTAAGTTATAATGATAAACCAAAGCTCAATAATAGAATCTGAGTACTTCAGCAGCAATTGTTCTTTTATCAATTTATAAGGTACCTAAAAAACATAGAAAAAGTTATTAGAATTAATGATGGGTAAATAAACAGGAAGGAAAAAAAGACCGTCACACACTTACATAATCTCATAGAAATTGTGATTTGTTTAGTAAATGATGTGAGGTCTTAGGTACTTGTAGTCTTAAGTATGAGGAGATGAGCCTGATGGTGGAGGTGGAGATTTGTAGCGGGGTGGAGGTGGAGATGGTGAAGGTGGTGGTGGAGACTTGTAGCGGGGTGGAGGAGGAGATGGGGAAGATGGTGATGGAGATTTGTAACGGGGTGGAGGAGGAGATGGAGAAGGTGGTGGTGGAGACTTGTTACGAGGTGGTGGGAGATGAGATGGCGTAGGTGGTGGTGGAGACTTGTTATGGTGTGGGGGAGGAGATGGCGAAGGTGGTGGTGGAGACTTGTTACGAGGTGGTGGGGGAGGAGATGGCGAAGGTGGTGGTGGAGACTTGTTACGAGGTGGGGGAGGAGATGGAGAAGGTGGTGGTGGAGACTTGTTACGGGGTGAGGGAGGAGATGGCGAAGGTGGTGGTGGAGACTTGTTACGAGGTGGTGGGGGAGGAGATGGCGAAGGTGGTGGTGGAGACTTGTTACGGGGTGAGGGAGGAGATGGCGAATGTGGTGGTGGAGACTTGTTATGGGGTGGAGGAGGAGACTTCTTGTGATATGGTGGTGGAGGTGGTGGGGATTTACGACTACTTGGTGATGGTGGGGGCGGGGACTTATGACGACTTGGTGGTGGAGGCGGAGACTTCTTGTAGTATGGTGGTGGAGGTGGCGGGGATTTACGACGACTTGGTGGTGGTGGTGGAGGAGACTTGTTGTAATATGGTGGTGGTGGAGGTGGTTGCCTATTCTTGTTGACTGGTGGTAGTGGGTATGGGACTGTTATTGGTGGTTGTCTTATTTGGTTAGGAGGTGGAGAGTGGAAAAAATAAGGCTCGTCAATGGCAGCTACTACATGGACATTGGTGGCTAACAAGAGCAGTCCCAGCGCATAGACCAGGTAAAGCCATAGATTGGCCATTTTTCGAGCCAACACTTGCAAAGGCCAACAGTTGGGGGGCTTCTATGCCTTGAGAATATATTCAGATCAGTACATGTGAATGAGCATGAAGATGCTCTCAATTTATAGAGAGCCATCCCTTTAGAAAGCATTGCTTGCATTTTGTATAACATTGTGTACGCATGAAGTGTCCGTCCTCTAACTAGTCTATCTACCTTTGATTTTCTGGCCCTCCCATCTTTTTCTTCTTTACAAAGAAATTGGGGTTAATGGAATATTACTCCCTTCTCTATGCATTACTTACGTTTTGAAATTCTACATAGTAACAGTAATGGAGTTAAGTTTGAGTTTGGAAACAGGGAGGGTTCGATCTCAATTTCTTGATTAAGATTACATTTTCATTCAAGTATTGGCTTGTGTTTGAAGGAAAATTGCACTGAAGAATGGGAGTTTATAATGGCGTGCAGAAAAAAATCCACTTGTTAGAACATTTCCCAATTCCTGTATGGAAAAATGTGTCCCACATCACCCTTAAAACTCTAGTTGCACTCTAGCTAAAACTACCAACATAGAATTTCCCTTCAACTACGCCTTCATTTGGTTGAAGATCCTCTAAAATTCTTCTCTAAATTTGATCATGGTCTCAAGTAGAAGAGAGATAGATACATCAAATAGAGTCTACATCATTTATATTACTCATTTAATACTGCTCCGAATATATATAAGGTAACAATAAAAATTATAGGATCTTTTTTATGTGGCAATAATTCTATACAGAGTCGGATTTCTTGTAGTTGGATAGGAGTCGACTAATCTGGCAATACGTCACGTCAGTCGATAAATTAAAAAATATTATTATTTTTTTTAAAAAGGCAAAAAATGGAGTTGAAGATGACACTGAGGAGAGAGAAACATTATGTAGTGAGAAACATCACGTTAACTAACTCCCATCCGACTACAAGAAATCTGACTCATGTAGAATTGCTCTTTATGTTATTTTCATTTCCTCACTCAGATTTTCAAATACTAACTTTCAAAAGATGTTTACTCGCTTCACAATGCACTTCAACAGTAAAGACAGGGGCATTGCTACATACAGTCCCAAAAGTTGGACTCCTTTGCAGTCTAAGCAATAAACAAATAAAAAAAATCTCTATTTTAGAATAAAATTAATTAAAACACCCTTATTTACAAATAAGAAACTTTAAAAATTTGAAAATTTCATTTCATTTAGTTATAAAAATGGAGCGTTTGTATGTGGACTGCAATACAGTCCATCAAATATGGACTGCAAAACGAATTATCCTAAAGACAAAATGGTCTGGTTTGTTTTCATAAACAATCTCATCAAATCACATCTCATCCTATCTTATCTCATTTTATCATTATTACTTTTTAAAATTTTCATACAAAATAAAAATAACTATTCAATTTTTTAAATCTCAAAACAACTTTTTCAAATCTTAAAACAAATTAATATTAAAAAAAATATTATAATAATATTTTATTCATTTTTTTACTTTTATTTTATCTTATGATCTTATCTTATGTATAAAAACAAACCAATCATTTTTATGGTTTGAACACATTTTTCAGAGAAGTTAATTGCCAACATTTGTCCACTTGTTTGACAGCTTGCATAGGCAGAAACTAGAACCCTTTGGCGGAAGAAGAAAACACATTGTATTCATTATTCAACTTATTTCTACAACTCATATCACTTCTATTATTTGTACTCTCAGTTTCCTTCAATTAGGAGAACACATTAATTAAAGTTGGGGCTGAAACTCGTGCATCTACGGGAACATGACATTTATGTTGCAATGACTAAGAACATGTTTGGGATTGCGTTTCTAGGCTTTAAAAGTGTTTTTAAGTAGTTAAAAATACTTTTAAAGAAGAATGACATGTTTAGATAATTTTATAAAAAGTACTTTTGATTTTTATAAAAGCTCAAATCTGCGTTTTAACAAAAGCTATATTTTGGTGCTTTTTAACAGAAGCACTTTTGACAAGGTAGTTCCTATTTTAATGCATTGTTAAATATATGAAATAACCCTCGTGGCAGAATCAATAATTATTTGAATTTAATTGAGATATCAGATTCTTTTGCTCGCCAAATTGATTATAGGAGGATTGATTGCAGATCGAGATTGACCATTTAACAACATAAACGTGTGATGGTTTGTATAACAACAGAAATGATATATTTATTATTTTTATAATTTATTTACAACTTTTTTTCTATTTAATTTTTTTAATTTTTAATTTTATTTAATAATTAAAGATGTGAATATTAATAAAATTATATATTTTTAAAATTTTTTCTTAATAATTAAGAATATTAAAATAGTAATAATAATAAAATAATAAAAAATTAAAAAGTTCGATCCAAATAAAAAAATTTAAAATCATCATACGTTTATTTCGAAAAATGAAAGCAACTATATGGACTGCACTGTGTTTCCACCAATTCTACTTTGGCGTGATAGAATATTCATTGCCAAGCTTAAAGGGTCGGTATTATATATATCCACATATAGGTAGGCTGAAGGGGTATGAAAGACAGGCATGTTATCATGTACAATGCTGATTCATCATGCCAATAGGCATGTTATTGTTGGTAATGAAGAAAAGATATGGCTTTACCCATGGTTTGTATTTATAAATGAAATTAGATAACATAAGATAATTTAAAATAAAAATAAATAATAAATAATTTTTTTTTAATATTGATCTTATTTTAAAATTTGAAATAATTGAATCATTTATATTATTTTATGTAGATATTTAAAAAAAATTATAATAATTAAATAAATAAATTGAGACTATTTTCGTAGCGTTCAGTGTTTAACTTTTGCCATGTGTGCAAACATATTAGCAGTCATTATTTAATTTGCTTCATTGTTATTAAATTATAATAATTATCAAGACATGTCCTTTTATGTCATTTCTCTCTAAAAAAGTACTTTTTTAATTTGTTTCCAAACAAGTATAATAGGTTAAAAAGTACTTTAGACATATGGATAATGAACAATAATAGCTTTTTAATAGTAGAGCTTTTTACATTAAGCTTTAAGTTAAAAGCAATATTTTTTACCGCAATCCCAAACGGGCGCTAAACTATACCTTAATTTAGTCGTCGCCCTTCAAGCATGCTTAATTTTACATATACAAGAACTTGATAAATACATATATTATAATAACCACGACTCAATTTTTTTAAATTTTTACATATTTAAATACTAGAGTTATATATATCATGAGTAGTACTCCATATATCGATAATGGTTTCTTCGTTTGTTTTTTATTTATTTATTTATTTATTTTTTTTTATGTACATACATATCAAGGATGAGGTGAAGGAGATTATGGTCCCAATGATTTATAGATCATGTAGAGAGGAGTTGACGGCCGAGGCAGAGAAGATATATCCATATATATGCGAAGGAGGTGGGGATGGAAATAATGGTGAAGAATGGAGGCCAAGACTGTGTAGTATGGAGATGGTGGAGATCAAAATAATGGCGTTGGTGGTGTAATTTGTAGGGAGATATTTTGTGGCGGAGGTTACTTGTAAATAAATAGTTACCTAAAGAGAAAGAAGGATGCAAAATTGATTTTGCAGAATTTTAATCATATGCAGGCTAGGCCGGGTACTTAAAGAAAAACAAAAAAATAAAATTAAAAGAAAAAGTCTCAAGAAGCTTTTGAATGGCTAATTTAGAATGACTTTGGATATTGAGGTGAATTGAGTTGAATTATAAATAATATTATTTTGTGAGTCTTATTGAGATGAATTTAAATTTTTTAAGTTGAAATGTACTAAAAAGTAAGTTTAGATCTAGATGAATTTAACTTGTTTATGAAAAATTAAAAAAGTAATAGATTCCATCAATAATTAATTTGAGATAAATTAAACTTGGTTCATTAATCAAACATACATAGCTTAATTCAGAAAATTTATAGAGCATGGTTCTCGCTAACTTAGGCCTGGTTTGCTTTGGGAGATACAACTAAAAACTCTAAACTCTTCTCAAATTCATCATTACATTTTTTCAAATTTTCATACAAAATATAATAAAAAACTCAACTTTTTCAAATTCTAAAATTATTTTTTCTAATCCCAAAACAAAATTAATATTAAAAAAATATATTATAATAATATTTTATTCTTTTTTTAACTTTTATCTTATTTTATCTCATCCCTAAAAACAAACCACACTAATTTATTCGATTGAGGACACAAGGGTTGTAATGCATATTTGAATCATCACAAAGCTTAATATAATGATGGACACAAGAGTCTGAACAGGCGTGACAGTCGAGACTTTGTGTTGCTGAAGTAGGCTAGAATCGAAATGGACGTGTTTTTAATTAATTTAAAAACTAAATTTCATTTCATCAAGGCATGGGCAATGCTAACACAAAAAATGTGAGCCTTATGCTCTAACTTCCCAGGTTATGTAAACAGGGTTGATGTTGTCTTGCCAAAATATTCTTACATTGCAAAACTTATTTGTTTTCATAGATGAAATGAGATAAGATCGAATAAAAGTTAAAAAAAGAATAAAATATTATTATAAAATATTTTTCTAATAGTAATTTTGTTTTGAGATTTGAAAAAAGTTATTTTGAAATTTGAAAAAATTGAATTGTTTAATTTAATTTGTATGAAAATTTAAAAATTGTAATGATGAGTTTGAAATGAGATGAGATGAACTAAGATGTGTTTGGAAATCAAACAATGCCAAATTATCTCAGATAATCAATTTACTGAATGTTCACTGAATCCCCCCTCCCGCTCTTTGCATGTGCCTATGCACTGCACAAGTGTGAAGGAATTAGGGGCATCCATGAAACAAATAAATACAATAGGCCAATAAGAAGGCAAGAAAATAAAAAAAAAAAAAAAAAATCCTAAATAAGCAACTATAAGCTTGTACGAAAGACTATAACAAGGGAATGGTGCTTGATCGATAGTCGTGAACAGATAGCTGACCAAGTTTGTGCTCCCTCTGCCTCGTGGCAGCAATAGTCACCAGGCTTATGGCTTCAAGTTTGTCGAGCTACTAAGCACATTAAGATCAAAATAGGGTAGGTAGCGGGGCTCGCATGGCAAGACAATGGTGGGGTGGGGGAATCCCCGACCTTGCTCCCAATTTTCTAATATATATATAAATATATCTATACTATACATAATTACATATTTATAATATTTATTATTTTTATTATATATAAATATAGTAAAATGTATTAAGTAAAAATTTAACCTAGCACTTTGTGTAAGTTGTAGTCTAGCAGGGTAACCCTTTTATCTTCAGAATAGAAGTATCATTTTTTAGGTTTTAAACTATCAAATTTAAAAACTACATAGTTTTTAAATCATAGTCATATTTATAAACTTAAACTTACAATTTAGAATAAAAAATATATTTTTGATCACTTTTAGACACATGAATAATTTTTGGGCCTAGTGGGCTATAATTCATTATTGAAGTGGGCATAGAGTGTGACAAATTAAGAATCCATCTAGTTGTCCGAGATTGGGGATGGAAGCGGGGGTGAAAACCCCACCTCTTGGCCCATGTAAGGCGGGGTGTAAGGAGGGGACTACCCCGCATTGTATGGTGCTGATAACACCCTTACCTCATTCTAGAGCGAAACTACCCTTACTGTAATTCATACCATTAACCACCACCTTCCAAGTCTAGTCATTTGAAATTAGTCTCCATAAGCGCGTTTATTTTGATCTCTCCGTGACCATCAACACCTTTGTTCGTTTGGTTCTGCTGGCTTTGTTATTCTTCAGTCTCATGAACACACAAAGTTAAGTCTATGATTAGCTTTAAGTGGATTTATAAATAATAACTCGTTCAGATGGTTCTATTGAGACTAATACAGCTTGCCTTATTGCCAAAGGTTTGACATAAAAATATGACATTGACTATGAGAAAACTTTTACCCTAAGTGCTTGTCTTTCCTTGCACTCTCATGGCTGTTGCGGCCTTTTGTTAGTAGGAACTCTTTGAGATGGATGTCAAAAATGCCTTCTTGAATGGTGATTTGTGAAAAGGTCTATATATGCAGCCTTTGCTTGGTCTACTTCCTTTGTTGTGCTCTCTTTGACTTTAAACAAGCCCCTTACGCTTGTATGGTTTGCAAAATTCACCTCCATGATTTTTGGCTTGGAATACTCCCTTAGTGCTTATGACTTGATCCGCTTCATTCACCATTTTAATAGATCTCATTTTGCTACTATTATATGTGGATGACATGATTATTATTGGTGATGATCCTAATGACATTCAGGAACTTAAAAACCTTTTCAATCAACAATTTGAGATAAAAGATCTTGGTCACCTTGGTTGTTTTCTCGGCTTGGAGATAACTTCTTCAGCAGACAGATTCTACCTCACCTAAGCCAAGTATGTCTTTGATCTGTTGTCTCGAGATGGCCTTACTGACAACAAGATTGCCAATTCACCCATCGAGCTTCGTGCAAATTTGACCCCCTCGTGTGGGAAATTATTGATTGACTTCACGCTTTGTCGACAGTTGGTTGGCAACCTAGTTTTCCTTATAGTCATTCATCTAAACATTTCTTATGTTGTGCATCAGGTAACCCAATTCATGTCTGCCCCTCGAATAACCCACTATACTACTATCCTACACATTCTTTGGTATTTTAAGGGCACTCTCTTCTATGGTCTGCACCTCTCTGCTCAGTCTCCAATAGTTTTTCGAACATACTCTAATGCTGATTCGGCAAGTGATCCCACTAATTGCCATTTCACCACAAGTTACTACTTTCTTCTCGGTTCCTCATTGATCTATTTGCATAGCAAGAAATAGATTGTTGTCTCTTGATCCAACATTAAGGTCGAGTATTGTGCCTTGGTAGACACCACCGTCAAACTCCTTGGCTTCGATAGTTACTGTAGGGTTTAGGTGTGCCTCTCACCTCAGCCACTCCTCTTTATTGTGACAATTGTACTGCCATCCAAATTACTCATAATGATATATTTTATGAGTGGACCAATTAGCATATCGAGATTGATTGCGATCTCGTTCGTCATAATTTGATATAGGGTTCTCTTAATTAATTACTCTGTATCTCCTGTCAAGAGCTGACATCTTTATCAAGTCTCATCCTATGACTCGATTTGGTTGACAATCTCAAGTTGGTTTCTCACCCATCTAAAGTTTGAGGGGGCTGTTAGTGTATATGTGTTATGTGAGTCTCACATTGGTTTAGTAATGCTCTTGTATCATCTTTGGCCTCCTGTATATAGGCCACCTTATTTAATCCAATAGAATATACATAATTGATCAATACAATTCTAACAATAACATCGTTTAGAAAAGGTGATAAAGTTGTGCATACCAAAATATATATTTTAGAAGTAGTAATGACATCCTAATTTATTTTTCTGATCACACGAGGAATATTTGAGAAATCTTATATATGATAATAGTAATAACATTATGACCTATATATAAGCCCGTAAGGAAGTTAATTATTACTTTTATGGTTTAATTAAAAAGTTAAAAAATTTGGTTAATTCAAGAGATGAATTTTCGTAAGTCCACGACTATAACAAACTTATTTATCAACACTCAAATTTTGTTATCTTTATAAAGTTAATTATTTGCTAATTAATCTATTTCCTCTTAATTACCTGAATTAAGTAATTGGAATCCTTAAATTAACAATGGCTAAGCAGGAATTTAGAATACTTCCTGGAAAAACACAAGCGGATATATATATTGTAACGTCCCAATAGAAGGCCCAAAGTACATGGCCTATACTCCAAAATGACTAGTTAATGATACAATTGGAGTCTCATTGGATCTTTATAAAGAGCAAGAACTTCTCATTCCCAAGCAATATGAGATCCCATACAGCACCCACCTTTATATTTATTATATGAGGTATCACAGTTTACTCCCCTTAAATGCCCGACGTCCTCGTCGGGCTTGTTTCTCGTAGGTGGTATGGCTCAAGTCCCATGTTTTTGGTTGGGATAGGCTCGGATATCATTTGTAACGCCCCAATAGAAGACCCAAACCACATGACCTATACTTCAAAATGATTAGTCAATGATACAATTGGAGCCCTATTAGAACCTTATAAAAAGCAAGAATTTCTTTTTCCCAAGCAATGTGGGATCCCATACACCACCCACCTTTATCTTTATCATATAGGCTATTACATATATAGTCTTCGAAATTTCCATTTTATAATGGAGAGGTAATTATTAAGATTGCAATTGGGTGTTGATGTGATCTCAGATATTTTGTTAATAGTAATAAAAAAATAATAAAAAAGTAATAATAATAAAAAGTAATAAAAAGTAATGTAAAATATTGTTAAAAAATAATAATAAAATAATAAATAATAGTGAAGTACTATTCTCAGAATACTTGAGTTCAAGGAAATTGTTAGCGTATAGATTCAAAATATCTTAAGTTTACCTCTCTTTTATCTAATTTATTTGTTATTTTATTTTTAAAGTTAATTCTGATCTCCAATTTAGCCTTTTTCTTAGTCCCACTTTTGAAAGATGTATCAAAAACTTTTTAAGACTTGATCTGGTTAGTAAGCTGAGATAACAGGGTTAATACATAGTAGTAAGATATTTGAGCTAAAATGAGATGTGTTAGAAATGGTTTGAGTTACAAACATTTTCTGGGATTTTGGAAAAAGGGAAAGAAAAAGTTGGCTTTTTTTAATAAAGTTAAAACGTTAAAATGTAATTTTTAATATAATTTTTTGTTTTAGGATTTGAAAAAGTTTGAATTTATTTTTGTTTTTGTTTTGTTTGAAAGTTTGAGAAAATTGCAATGATTAAGTGAAAAAATTGAGGATTTAAAATACAAAGGTGAATGTGTATGTGGTGTTTAGATATTGAGATAAGATAAAAAGAGATATTATGATGAGATAGAGGCAATCTCTCTATTCAAACCAGACCTTAATGCTTTTTAAATAGATGTGTTCCACTAGAATGATAAAATTAGAACACTGATGCATTGGACGCATTTAGTACTTTTTTTTCTTTTGGTTCGTGAAATTTTCTATTTTTTTTTTCAAATGTTGTAACTTCAATTAATTGTTAGGATGCTTTGAACTTCAATAACTGCTACTTTAACAATATTCATTAACGGTTTTTATTTTCTTAATAAATAGTGCTATTTTGTTCAAAAATTTTGAATGAAGTTTCTTTCTTCTTCGTTTTTATCTGTTGCTATAATATATTATTCTATTTTCATAATAGTATATATTCAGTATTTGCAATATGTACACTATTTACAGAAATGTTATTTCTTGAGGACAATAATGCTGGGTTCGTTATTGCAAAAGCCCTTCTTGAATCTTGAGTGGGAAGTAATATTTTTTTAAGAGATAGATTCGCAATTGTCTAGCTTACTGTCTAACTAGATAATCCCTCTCTTCAATTAATCTCTTTCATTTTTTCAATCAATAGGAATTATGTAATATGATCGAGAGAGATATTGAGAGACAATGTCATCAACCATAAATTGATTGTATATGAATAGATCGATGAAGGCCCAATCAATAAAAACTAAGAAAGTGCATCTACATGCATCGGCATTGATGAACAGATATCATGTAACCGTCGTTTTATTATATCAAGTCAAGAAAATACATTTATATATTGCACAAGAGCTGCCAGGCATATCATATCTCGGTTGTCTTGAACGGTTGCTAATTTAATTGGCATTGAGTTATAATGATAAACCAAAGCTCGATAGTAGAATCTCAGCACTTCAGCAGCAATTGTTCTTTTATCAATTTATAAGGTACCTAAAAAACATAGGAAAAGTTAACATAATTGATGATGGGTAAAAGAACAGGAAGGAAAAAAAGACCGTTATACACTTACATAATCTCATAGAAATTGTGATTTGTTTAGTAAATGATGTGAGATCTTAGGTACTTTGTAGCCTTAAGTACGAGGAGATGAGCTTGATGGTGGAGGTGGAGATTTGTAGCGGGGTGGAGGAGGAGATGGGGAAGGTGGTGGTGGAGACTTGTAACGGGGTGGAGGAGGAGATGGAGAAGGTGGTGGTGGAGACTTGTAACGGGGTGGGGGAGGAGATGGAGAAGGTGGTGGTGGAGACTTGTAACGGGGTGGGGGAGGAGATGGGGAAGGTGGTGGTGGAGACTTGTAACGGGGTGGGGGAGGAGATGGGGAAGGTGGTGGTGGAGACTTGTAACGGGGTGGGGGAGGAGATGGTGAAGGTGGTGGTGGAGACTTGTAACGGGGTGGGGGAGGAGATGGGGAAGGTGGTGGTGGAGACTTGTAACGGGGTGGGGGAGGAGATGGGGAAGGTGGTGGTGGAGACTTGTAACGGGGTGGGGGAGGAGATGGCGAAGGTGGTGGTGGAGACTTGTAACGGGGTGGGGGAGGAGATGGGGAAGGTGGTGGTGGAGACTTGTAGCGGGGTGGGGGAGGAGATGGGGAAGGTGGTGGTGGAGACTTGTAACGGGGTGGGGGAGGAGATGGAGAAGGTGGTGGTGGAGACTTGTAACGGGGTGGGGGAGGAGATGGGGAAGGTGGTGGTGGAGACTTGTAACGGGGTGGGGGAGGAGATGGCGAAGGTGGTGGTGGAGACTTGTAACGGGGTGGGGGAGGAGATGGGGAAGGTGGTGGTGGAGACTTGTAACGGGGTGGAGGAGGAGATGGGGAAGGTGGTGGTGGAGACTTGTAACGGGGTGGGGGAGGAGATGGGGAAGGTGGTGGTGGAGACTTGTAACGGGGTGGGGGAGGAGATGGAGAAGGTGGTGGTGGAGACTTGTAACGGGGTGGGGGAGGAGATGGCGAAGGTGGTGGTGGAGACTTGTAACGGGGTGGGGGAGGAGATGGAGGAGGTGGTGGTGGAGATTTGTTACGGGGTGGGGGAGGAGATGGAGGAGGTGGTGGTGGAGATTTGTAACGGGGTGGAGGAGGAGATGGAGGAGGTGGTGGTGGAGGTGGTTGCCTATTCTTGTCGACTGGTGGTAGTGGGTATGGGATTGTTATTGGTGGACGTCTTATTTGGTTAGGAGGTGGAGAGTGGAAAAAATAAGGCTCGTCAATGGCTGCTACTACATTGGTGGCTAACAAGAGCAGTCCCAATGCATAGACCAGGTAAAGCCATAGATTGGCCATTTTTTGAGCCAACACTTGCAAAGTCCCACAGTTGGGGGGCTTCTATCTATGCCTTGAGAATATATTCAGAGTACATGTGAAAGAGAATCAAGATGCTCTCAATTTATAGGCAGCCATCCCTTCAGAAAGCATTGCTTGCATTTCGTATAACATTGTGTACGCATGAAGTTTCCGTCCTCTAACTAGCCTATTATCTACCTTTGATTTTCTGGCCCTCCCATTTTTTTCTTCTTTACAAATAAATTGGGTTAATGGAATACTACTTCCTTCTCTATGCATTACTTACGTTTTGAAAGTCTACGTAGTAACAGTAATGGAGGTAAGTTTGAGTTTGGAAACAGGGAGGGTTCGATCTTAATTGCTTGATAAACATTACATTTTCATTAAAGTATTGGCTTGTGTTGGAAGGAAAATTGCACTGAAGAATGGGAGTTTATATTGGCGTGCAGAAAAAATCCACTTGTTAGAACATTTCCTAATTTCTACAAGGAAAAATGTGTCCCACATCACCCTTAAAACTCTAGTTGCACTCTAGCTAAAACTACCAATGTAGAATTTCCCTTCAACTACCACTCTATTCGGTTCAAGATTCTGTAATGTTCTTCTCTAAATTTGATGGTCTCTCAAGTAGAAGGGAGATGGATACATCAAATAGAGTCTTCATAATTTATATTACTCATTTAATACTGCTCGGAATATATATAAGATAACAATAAATATTATAGGATCTATTTTTACAAGTTTTTCTCTTTTTCTCACACGAGATTTTCAAATTGAAACTTAAAAAGAGATGTTTGTTTGCTTCAAAATGCCCTTCAACAGTAAAGAGAAAGTTGCCTGGTTTGTTTTCACGAACACTCTCATCTTATCTCATCTCATTATTTGTAATTTTTCAAATTTCCATACAAAATAATGTAAACAATTCAACATTTTCAAATTTCAAAACATCTTTCTCAGATTTTAAAGCAAAATTAATACTGAAAAAATATATTATTACAATATATTATTTAATTTTTAATTTTTTATCTCATATTATCTATGAAAATATACCAGACCTAAATTTTATGGTTTGAACACATTTTTCAGAGAAGTTAATTGCCAACGTTTGTCCACTTGTTTGACAGCTTGCATAGGCAGAAACTAGAACCCTTTGGCGGAAAAAGAAAACACATGTATTCATTATTCAACTTATTTCTACAACTCATAACACTTCTATTATTTGTACTTTCAGAGTTTCCTTCAATTAGGAGAACACATTAATTAAAGTTGGGGCTGAAACTCGAGCATCTACGAGAACATGACATTTATTTTGCAACAACTAAACTGTACCTTAATTTAGTTGCCGCCCCTTCAAGCATGCTTAACTTTACATACACAAGATCAACTTGATCAATATATAATAATAACCATAATTCAATTTTTAAAATTTTTTTCATATTGAAATACTAGAGTTATATATCATGAGTAGTACTCTATGTAGCCATAATTGTTTCTTCGTATTAGTTTTTATGTACATACATATGAAGGATGAGGTGAATTGGTGATTATGGTCCCGATGATTTATAGATGTAGAGAGGAGGAGTTGACGGCGGAGGCGGAGAAGATTTATATATATATGGAGGAGGTGGAGATGGAAATAATGGTGAAGAATGGAGGAGACTGTGTAGCATGGAGATGATGGAGATCAAAATAATTAATGGCGGTGGTGGTATAATTTGTAGGGCGATATACTGTGGCGGAGGTGACTTGGAAATATACTTAATTTGCAGGGCGATATACAGTTTCGTTCTTAATAAAAGGGTCTATGCGAGACTAATATATTTAAGATTTGTACATAGTATTACTCATTATCACATATTTGAGTCATAAAAGAGATCAATTAAAAGATTTTATCAGGGACCATGCATTCTAGAGAGGATTGTTTTCAGCAGCGACTTCTCATGCCTTCATCTGGATGAGCGATTGCTCCGAGGAAAGATTAATGCGCCGGATGATGAAGGGATTGCAGTGGTTTCAACTATTGCGGCGGATTGTGGTAATGATGAGGCAGAGCTATCTGCAGATAGTCATGCTATTGTTTATAAATTATGTCATGGAGTTCCTAAAATTGGGGATAAGTGGGAGGAATGGACAAGTATGAGAGAACCCACCAGAATTCAGGGAAAGGGTTTGATGACGATCCTTAAGAACGAAACTGTACGTGAGCAGTTGATGTCAGGCAGAAAACTCAGGATTTTGAGATACGAGGACACATTGCTGAGTGTTGAGAGAATTTGTGTCGAGGAAAATTACAAAAGGGAACTAATTCCAGATTACGAACCACAGAGTTTTGAGTCTCTATTGTTGAAGCGGAAGAAGGAGCTTGAGATGGAGGGTGATGCTGCGATAGATAGCCCAAGCAATGAGACGGATATCATACTTAGTATTCTGGAAGATGCACAAGCAGACTCTGACATAAACAAACCAATCCTGAAGCAGATAGAACATATATCTCGAGAGGTGGGTCATGGTAAACTACTATCTTTTTCTCTCTGTTTAGTTGATTTACGAACATGTGAATTGTTCCAAATTATTTGGGAAAATTCGTGTTTTCTCTGTGGTTCTTGGGTGTGATATTTTGCCTTTTGAACTATAGTATTCAAAACTAACATGGAGATAAAATGAGATATTTTTGTTCCCTTTTCGTCTCACAAAGTCAAATGTTTCAGCTTAACAGACTTGATGTCTTAATCCTGGCAAATAAATTCTCCATGGAAGTGACGAGGAAGGAACTTTGGTGCGTATTAGTTCATGACTATCGGTTCATTATCGTTCCCCTGTTGAAGTCATTTGTGCTGGTTTGTGTTGGCTTCGTTGGGACGTTTTCTTGAATGCTCTAAGCTCCTTGTCGGTAAATGTGTTTATGGTTTTGGGATGAATTTCTGCTTTATAGGCACACCTACAGGAAATGGTTGACAAAGATGCTGCAGAGAAGTCTAATACTGCAGCAGAAGCTCTGTTAGCAGAGCTTGCCCTTGATGCCAAGAAAAACACTGATAAAGGAGGTGTTGGTTCGAAAACAGGAGACGGAAAGTCAAAGAGTAAAAAGAAGGCAAAAAATCGCAGCAAGGCCAAAAACTCTGAGGTTTGAATTACTGGTGTTGTTCTATTTCTTTCTATCATGTCAATTAGAGTTCTTGCGTATTGAATCTTTTGTGTAAACTGATTTCTTAACACCTATATTATAGGGAACTGGTTGTAGTAAGGAGCGGCATCCATTTAATCCCAAAAATGTGGAACAATAGTAAGTCTTTGTTTTGTTTTTACCACCATAATGGCATTGTGAAACTTCCTCTCTTTTGCTAAAACACATGTACATTGCTTAAAATTTGTCAGCATGAGTGTTCACAATTTCCTGTAAAGCTCAATGTGTTTTCATTCTTTGTTTTGCTTCAGTGACATTCCCATAAGCCCGGATGAATTGGAGCAACGAGAACAGGAAGATGTTGGCCCAAGTAAGCAGGAACAGGAAGAGGAACTTCAGCGTGAGGTGGAAAGAAAGCTTGAGGAAGCTTTGGACTTTCAGAGGAATTTCGAGGATGAGGCTAAACAAAAGCACCTTGCTGAAAAAGCAAAGATCTTGGGGGAACCAATGCTGAAAATGTTGTGGAGGATGTGCATGTTGTCTCCTCCAAACTTGGTGAAGATGTTGGTCCAAGTAAGCAGGAACAGGAAGAGGAACTTCAGCATGAGGCTATGGAGGTGGGAAGAAAGCTTGAGGAAGCTTTCGAGGATGAGGCTAAACAAAAGCGCCTTGCTGAAAAAGCAAAGATCTTGGGGGGAACCAGTGCTGAAAATGTTGTGGAGGATGTGCATGATGTGTCCTCCAAACTTAGTGAAGATGTTGGTCCAAGTAAGCAGGAACAAGAAGAGCAACTTGAGCGTGAGAAAAAGCTTGAGGAAGTTTTGGAGTTTCGGAGGAAATTCGAGGATGAGGCTAAACAAAAGCGCCTTGCTGAAAAAGCAAAGGTCTTGGGGGGAACCAGTGCTGAAAATGTTGCGGAGGATGTGCATGTTGTTTCCTCCAAACTTAGTGAAGATGTTGGTCCAAGGGAGCAGGGGCATGAAGAGGAACTTCACCATGAGGATGAGGAGGTACAAGGAAAGATTGATGAAGCTTTGGAGTTTCAGAAGAAATTAGAGGACAAGAGTAAACAAAAGCACCTTGCTGAAAAAGCAAAAATTATGGAAAATGTTGCAGAGGATGTTCCTGTTATCTCCTCTGAACCTGGTGAAAATGTTGAT
Organism: Platycarya longipes; assembly: GCA_036559045.1. Classification (NCBI taxonomy): domain Eukaryota; kingdom Viridiplantae; phylum Streptophyta; class Magnoliopsida; order Fagales; family Juglandaceae; genus Platycarya; species Platycarya longipes. The sequence continues at coordinate 2,919,048 of CM071801.1, forward strand.
CCAAGTTGGCTGGAACATGAAGAAAAATTTCGGCTCGAGGATGAGGAGGTGCAAAGAAAGGTTGATAAAGCATTGGAGGTTTATTTGAAAATTGAGGAAGAGATTAAAAGAAAGATCCTTGCTGAAAAAGCAAAGATTGAGGAAAATGTTTTAGAGGAGGTGCCTCTAGTCTCCTCTGATGGTGAAGGTGTTGGTCTAAGTGAGCAGGAACAGGAAGGGGAACCTCAGCGTGGGGATGAGGAGCTGCAAAGAGAGCTTGATGAAGTTTTGGAGTTTTATTTTGAATATGAGGACGAGGCTGGACAAATGCGCCTTGGGGAACTTCAGCGTGGGGATGAGGAGCTGCAAAGAGAGCTTGATGAAGTTTTGGAGTTTTATTTTGCATATGAGAATGAGGCTAGACAAAAACACCTTGCTGAAAAAGCAAAAATTATTGAAAATGTTGAAGAGGATGTGCCTGATATTTCCTATTAACCTGGTGGTGAAGGTGTTGAACTTGATCCAAGTAAGCAGGAACAGGAAGGGGAACTTCAGCATGGGGATGAGGAGGTTCAAAGAAAGGTTGATGAAACAAATTTTGAGGATGAGGCTAGATGAAAGCGCCCTGCTGAAAAAGCAACAATTATTGAAAATGTTGCAGAGGATGTGCCTGTAATTTCCTATGAACCTGGTGGTGAAGGTGTTGAACTTGATCCAAGTCAGCTAGAACAGGAAGGGAAACTTCAGCATGGGGATGAGGAGGTGCAAAGAAAGATTGATGAAATAAATTTTGAGGATGAGGCTGAACGAAAGCGCCTCGCTGGAAAAGCGAAGATTATGGAAAATGTTGCAAATGATGTGCCTGAAATCTGTCCTGAACCTGGTGAAGATGTTGGTCCATGTAAGCAGGAATGGGAAGAGGAAGATCGGCGGGTGGATGAGGTGCAAAGAGAGCTTGATGAAACTTTGGAGTTGCGGAGCCAAATTGATAACGTGTCTGAACACAAACCTGATGAGCAAGATAAGAATGTGGGAAGGTGGTATTTTTGCTGCAATCTCCAGTGAACCTAAAGAAAATGTTTGCTCCATTTTGGTAGTTTTGAGTACTGGAGAAAGTTTTCACAGGCTGAGCAGTAGAGATCGGGTTAAGAAATAAGTAAATGAACTTGGAGAACTGCAGCACTTGAAGCACATAAAGCTGACCAGCAAAGATAGCTACAAATAGCCTATTGAACTTCTTATGGGTAAAAAAATTCACTAAATTTTCACTTTTAAAGAATTAAATCATAGATGTATACTTCTCAAACATGACAGTTCTCTGGACCCATTTCACTTGCATATGGCTTATTTTGCCACTACTGGGCATAGGAAAGGGGGCCTCATGGGTTCAATACCGTATAGGCAGAGAAAATGAGAGCAATAATAATAATAATAATAAAAGGGAAAAGTTTGCTCTGGTTTTTGAGAATTTCCAATTGCTGGGTTCCTTTATTAATGCTGCAATACCAAAGTCTTTCCTATATGGTTAGTGAAAAACAGTGTTCCTTGGTGTTTGTTGGTAACTGCATTACAAATGCAATCTCTGGCATAAATAATGGATTGTCCATTATAGGGGCTGCCTCGCTAAGTCGAGGGATGCCTTAATAAGACCTGATGGTATGGCAGAAAATAGCAGCTGTAAATATTTCATTCCAGATTTTTAACTAATCACCAATGGTTTTATGCACTGAAACAAGAACTTGATCAATATATATATTATAATAACCATGACTCAATTTTTTTAAATTTTTTCATATTTAAATACTAGAGTTATATATATCATGAGTAGTACTCCATATAACGATAATTGTTTCTTCCTTTATTTTTTTATTTTATTTTTATTTTTATTTTATTTTATTTATGTACATACATATCAAGGATGAGGTGAAGGAGATTATGGTCCCAATGATATATAGATCATGTAGAGATGAGTTGACGGCCGAGGCAGAGAAGATATATCTATATATATGCGAAGGAGGTGGGGATGGAAATAATGGTGAAGAATGGAGGCCAAGACTGTGTAGTATGGAGATGGTGGAGATCAAAATAATGGCGGTGGTGGTGTAATTTGTAGGGAGATATTTTGTGGCGGAGGTTACTTGTAAATAAATAGTTACCTAAAGAGAAAGAAGATGCAAAATTGATTTTGCAGAATTTTAATCATATGCAGGCTAGGCCTGGTACTTAAAGAAGAACAAAAAAAAAAAAAATTAAAAGAAAAAGTCTCGAGAAGCTTTTGAATGGCTAATTTAGAATGACTTTGGATATCGAGATGAATTGAGTTGAATTATAAATAATATTATTTTGTGGGTCTTGTTGAGATGATTTTAAATTTTTTAACTTGAAATGTACTAAAAAGTAAGTTGAGATCTAGATGAATTTAACTTGTTTATGAAAAATTAAAAAAGTAACATATTCCATCAATAATTAATTTGAGATAAATTAAACTTGGTTCATTAATCATACATACATAGCTTAATTCAGAAGATTTTATAGAGCATGGTTCTCGCTAACTTAGGCCTGGTTTGCTTTGGGAGAAACAATTAAAAATTCTAAATTCTTCTCAAATTCATCATTACATTTTTTCAAATTTTCATACAAAATATAATAAAAAACCTCAACTTTTTTAAATTCTAAGATTATTTTTTCAAATCCAAAATAAAATTAATATTATAATAATATTTTATTCTTTTCTTAACTTTTATCTCATTTTATCCTATCTCTAAAAACAAATCAACTAATTTATTCGATTGAGGACACAAGGGCTGTAATGCATATTTGAATCATCACAAAGCTTAATATGATGATGGACACGAGAGCTAGTCTGAACAGGCGTGACTGTCGTGACTTTGTGTTGCCGAAGTAGGCTAGAATCGAAATGGACGTGTTTTTAATTAATATTAAAAACTAAATTTCATTTCATCAAGGCATGGGCATTGCTAACGCAAAAAATGTGAGACTTATGCTCTAACTTCCCAGGTTATGTAAAACTTATTTGTTTTCATAGATGAAATGAGATAAAAGTTAAAAAAAGAACAAAATATTATTATAAAATATTTTTCTAATAGAAATTTTGTTTTGAAATTTAAAAAAATTATTTTGAGATTTGAAAAAATATAATTGTTTAATTTATTTTATATGAAAATTTAAAAATTTTAATAATGAGTTTGAAATGAGATGAGATAAACTAAGATGTGTTTAGAAAACAAACAAGACTAAATTATCTCAGATAATCAATGTACTGAATGTCCACTGAATTCCCCCTCCCGCTCTTTGCACGTGCCTATGCCCTGCACAAGTGTGAAGGAATTAGGGGCATACATGAAAGAAATAAATACAATAGGCCAATAAGAAGGTAAGAAAAAAAAAAAAAAAAATCCTAAAGAAGCAACTGTAAGCTTGTACGAATGACCATAACAAGGGAACGGTGCTTGATCGATAGTCGTGAACAGATAGCTGCCTAAGTTTGTGCTCCCTCTGCCTCGTGGCAGCACTAGTCACCAGGCTTATGACTTCAAGTTTGTCGAGCTACTAAGCACATTAAGATCAAAATAGGGGTAGGTAGCGGGGCTCGCATGGCAAGACAATGGTGGGGTGGGGGCGTCCCCCACCTTGCTCCCAATTTTCTAATATATATAAAAATATATCTATACTATACATAATTACATATTTATAATATTTATTATTTTTATTATATATAAATATAGTAAAATGTATTAAGTAAAAATTTTACCTAGTACTTTGTGTAAGTTGTAGTCTAGCAGAGTAACCCTTTTATCTTCACAATACAAGTATCATTTTATAGGTTTTAAACTAGCAGATTTAAAAACAACATAGTTTTTAAATCATAGTCATATTTATTAACTTAAACTTACAATTTAGAGTAAAAAATATATTTTTGGTCACTTTTAAACACATGAATAATTTTTGGGCCTAGTGGGCTATAATTCATTATTGAAGTGGGTATAGAGTATGACAGATTAAGAATCCATCTAGTTGCCCGGGATTGGGGGTGGAAGCGGGGGTGAAAACCCACCTCTCGACCCATGCAGGGCGGGGTGTGAGGAGGGGACTACCCCATATTGTATGGTGCTGATAACACCCTTACCTCATTCTAGAGCGAAACTACCCCTACTGTAATTCATACCATTAACCGCCACCTTCCAAGTCCAGTCATTTGAAATTAGTCTCCACATACGTGTTTATTTGGATCTCTCCTTGACTATCAACACTTTTATTCGTTTGGTTCTGCTGGCTTTCTTATTCTTCAATCTCATGAACATACAAAGTTAAGTCTATGATTGGCTTTATAAAGTGGATTTATAAATAAAGACTCACTCAGATGGTTCTATTGAGACTAATACAGCTTGCCTTATTGCCAAAGGTTTGACACAAAAATATGACATTGACTATGAGGAAATTTTTGCCCTAAGTGCTCGTCTCTCCTCGCACTCTCTTGGCTGTTGCGGCCTTGTATAGTTTGCAAAATTCACCTTTATGATTTTTGGCTTGGAATACTCCCTTAATGCTTATGACTTGATCTGCTTCATTCACCATTTTGATAGGTCTCATTTTGCTACTATTATATGTGGAAAACATGATTATTATTGATGATGATCTTAATGACATTCAAGAACTTAAAAACCTTCTCAATTAGCAATTTGAGATGAAAGATCTTGGTCACCTTAGTTGTTTTCTCGGCTTGGAGATGACTTCTTCAGCAGACGGATTCTACCTCACCTAAGCCAAGTATGTCTTTGATCTGTTGTCTCGAGCTGGCCTTACTGACAACAAGGTTGCCAATTCACCCATCTAGCTTCGTGCAAATGTGACCCCCTCGTGTGGGAAATTATTGATTGACTTCACGCTTTGTCGACAGTTGGTTGGCAACCTAGTTTTCCTTATAGTCATTCATCTAAACATTTCTTATGTTGTGCATCAAGTAACTCAATTCATGTCTACCCCTCGAATAACCCACTATACTACTATCCTACACATTCTTTGGTATTTTAAGGGCACTCTCTTCTATGGTCTGCACCTCTCTGCTCAATCTCCACTAGTTTTTCGAACATACTCTGATGCTGATTCGGCAAGTGATCCCACTAATTGCCATTTCACCACAAGTTACTGCTTTCTTCTCGGTTCCTCATGGATCTATTTGCATAGCAAGAAATAGATTGTTGTCTCTTGATCCAACATTAAGGTCGAGTATTGTGCCCTGGTAGACACCACCGTCAAACTCCTTGGCTTCGATAGTTACTTTAGGGTTTAGGTGTGCCTCTCACCTCAGCCACTCCTCTTTATTGTGACAATCGTACTGCCATCCAGATTACTCATAATGATATATTTTATGAGTGGACCAATTAGCATATCGAGATTGATTGCGATCTCGTTTGTCATAATTTGATATAGGGTTCTCTTAATTAATTACTCTGTGTCTCCTGTCAAGAGCTGACATCTTTATCAAGTCTCATCCTACGACTCGATTTGGTTGACAATCTCAAGTTGGTTTCTCACCCATCTAAAGTTTGAGGGGGCTGTTAGTGTATATGTGTTATGTGAGTCTCACATTGGTTTAGTAATGCTCTTGTATCATCTTTGGCCTCCTGTATATAGGCCACCTTCTTTAATCCAATAGAATATACATAATTGATCAATACAATTCTAACAATAACATCGTTTAGAAAAGGTGATAAAGTTGTGCATACCAAAATATATATTTTAGAAGTAGTAATGACATCCTAATTTGTTTTTCTGATCACACGAGGAATATTTGAGAAATCTCATATATGATAATAGTAATAACATTATGACCTATATATAAGCCCGTAAGGAAGTTAATTATTACTTTTATGGTTTAATTAAAAAGTAAAAAAATTTGGCTAATTTAAGAGATGAATTTTCGTAAGTCCACGACTATAACAAACTTATTTATTAACACTCAGATTTTGTAATCTTAGTAAAGTTAATTATTTGCTAATTAATCTCTTTCCTCTTAATTACCTGAATTAAGTAATTGGAACCCTTAAATTAACAATGGCTAAGCAGGAATTTAGAGTACTTCCTGGAAAAACACAAGCGGATATATATATTGTAACGCCCCAATAGAAGGCCCAAACTACATGGCCTATACTCCAAAAGGACTAGTTAATGATACAATTGGAGCCCCATTGGAACCTTATAAAAAACAAAAACTTCTCATTCCCAAGCAATGTAGGATCCTATATACCACCCACCCTTATCTTTATCATATGAGGTATCACAATTTGCCATCTTTAAATGCCCGATGTCCTAGTCAGGCTTGTTTCTCGTAGGTGGCATGGCTCAAGTCTCATATTTTTGGTTGGGATAGGCTCTGATATTATTTGTAACACTTCAATAGAAGACCCAAACCACATGGCCTATACTTCAAAATAACTAGTCAAGGATATAATTGGAGTCCCATTAGAACTTTATAAAGGGCAAGAACTTTTCATTCTCAAGCAATGTGGGATCTCATACACCACCCACCCTTATCTTTATCATATGGACTATCACATATATAGTCTTCGAAATTTCCATTTTATAATGGAGAGGTAATTATTAAGATTGCAATTGGGTGTTGATGTGATCTCAGATATTTTGTTAATAGTAGTAAAAAAATAATAAAAAAGTAATAATAATAAAAAGTAATAAAAAGTGATGTAAAATATAGTTAAAAAAAAAAAAATAATAATAAATAATAGTGAAGTACTATTCTCAGAATACTTGAGTTCAAGGAAATTGTTAGCGTATAGATTCAAAATATCTTAAGTTTACCTCTCTTTTATCTAATTTATTTGTTATTTTATTTTTAAAGTTAATTCTGATCTCCAATTTAGCCTTTTTCTTAGTCCCACTTTTGAAAGATGTATCAAAAACTTTTTAAGACTTGATCTGGTTAGTAAGCTGAGATAACAGGGTTAATACATAGTAGTAAGATATTTGAGCTAAAATGAGATGTGTTAGAAATGGTTTGAGTTACAAACATTTTATGGGACTTTGGAAAAAGCGAAAGAAAAAGTTGGCTTTTTTTAATGAAGTTAAAACGTTAAAATGTAATTTTTAATATAATTTTTTGTTTTAGGATTTGAAAAAGTGAATTTATTTTTGTTTTTGTTTTGTTTGAAAGTTTGAGAAAATTGCAATGATTAAGTGAAAAAATTGAGGATTTAAAATACAAAGGTGAATGTGTATGTGGTGTTTAGATATTGAGATAAGATAAAAAGAGATATTATGATGAGATAGAGGCAATCTCTCTATTCGAACCAGACCTTAATGCTTTTTAAATAGATGCGTTCCACTAGAATGATAAAATTAGAGGACAAGTGCATTGGACGCATTTAGTACTTTTTTTTCTTTTGGTTCGTGAAATTTTCTATTTTTTTTTCTTTCAATTGTTGTAACTTCAATTAATTGTTAGGATGCTTTGAACTTCAATAACTGCTACTTTAACAATATTCATTAACGGTTTTTATTTTCTTAATAAATAGTACTATTTTTTTCAAACATTTTGAATGAAGTTTCTTTCTTCTTCGTTTTTATCTGTTGCTATAATATATTATTCTATTTTCATAATAGTATATATTCAGTATTTGCAATATGTACACTATTTACAGAAATGTTATTTCTTGAGGACAATAATGCTGGGTTCGTTATTGCAAAAGCCCTTCTTGAATCTTGAGTGGGAAGTAATATTTTTTTAAGAGATAGATTCGCAATTGTCTAGCTTACTGTCTGACTAGATAATCCCTCTCTTCAATTAATCTCTTTCATTTTTTCAATAGGAATTATGTAATATGATCGAGAGAGATATTGAGAGACAATGTCATCAACCATAAATTGAATGTATATGAATAGATCGATGAAGGCCCAATCAATAAAAACTAAGAAAGTGCATCTACATGCATCGGCATTGATGAACAGATATCATGTAACCGTCGTTTTATTATATCAAGTCAAGAAAATACATTTATATATTGCACAAGAGCTGCCAGACATATCATATCTCGGTTGTCTTGAACGGTTGCTAATTTAATTGGCATTGAGTTATAATGATAAACCAAAGCTCGATAGTAGAATCTCAGCACTTCAGCAGCAATTGTTCTCTTATCAATTTATAAGGTACCTAAAAAACATAGGAAAAGTTAACATAATTGATGATGGGTAAAAGAACAGGAAGGAAAAAAAGACCGTTATACACTTACATAATCTCATAGAAATTGTGATTTGTTTAGTAAATGATGTGAGATCTTAGGTACTTTGTAGCCTTAAGTACGAGGAGATGAGCTTGATGGTGGAGGTGGAGATTTGTAGCGGGGTGGAGGAGGAGATGGGGAAGGTGGTGGTGGAGACTTGTAACGGCTCCACTTGTAACGGGGTGGGGGAGGAGATGGGGAAGGTGGTGGTGGAGACTTGTAACGGGGTGGGGGAGGAGATGGCGAAGGTGGTGGTGGAGACTTGTAACGGGGTGGGGGAGGAGATGGCGAAGGTGGTGGTGGAGACTTGTAACGGAGTGGGGGAGGAGATGGGGAAGGTGGTGGTGGAGACTTGTAACGGGGTGGGGGAGGAGATGGCGAAGGTGGTGGTGGAGACTTGTAACGGGGTGGGGGAGGAGATGGGGAAGGTGGTGGTGGAGACTTGTAACGGGGTGGGGGAGGAGATGGAGGAGGTGGTGGTGGAGATTTGTAACGGGGTGGGGGAGGAGATGGAGGAGGTGGTGGTGGAGGTGGTTGCCTATTCTTGTCGACTGGTGGTAGTGGGTATGGGATTGTTATTGGTGGACGTCTTATTTGGTTAGGAGGTGGAGAGTGGAAAAAATAAGGCTCGTCAATGGCTGCTACTACATTGGTGGCTAACAAGAGCAGTCCCAATGCATAGACCAGGTAAAGCCATAGATTGGCCATTTTGTGAGCCAACACTTGCAAAGTCCCACAGTTGGGGGGCTTCTATCTATGCCTTGAGAATATATTCAGAGTACATGTGAAAGAGAATCAAGATGCTCTCAATTTATAGGCAGCCATCCCTTCAGAAAGCATTGCTTGCATTTTGTATAACATTGTGTACGCATGAAGTTTCCGTCCATTAACTAGCCTATTATCTACCTTTGATTTTCTGGCCCTCCCATTTTTTTCTTCTTTACAAATAAATTGGGGTTAATGGAATACTACTCCCTTCTCTATGCATTACTTACGTTTTGAAAGTCTACATAGTAACAGTAATGGAGGTAAGTTTGAGTTTGGAAACAGGGAGGGTTCGATCTTAATTGCTTGATAAACATTACATTTTCATTAAAGTATTGGCTTGTGTTGGAAGGAAAATTGCACTGAAGAATGGGAGTTTATATTGGCGTGCAGAAAAAATCCACTTGTTAGAACATTTCCTAATTTCTACAAGGAAAAATGTGTCCCACATCACCCTTAAAACTCTAGTTGCACTCTAGCTAAAACTACCAATGTAGAATTTCCCTTCAACTACCACTCTATTCGGTTCAAGATTCTGTAATGTTCTTCTCTAAATTTGATGGTCTCTCAAGTAGAAGGGAGATGGATACATCAAATAGAGTCTTCATAATTTATATTACTCATTTAATACTGCTCGGAATATATATAAGATAACAATAAATATTATAGGATCTATTTTTACAAGTTTTTCTCTTTTTCTCACACGAGATTTTCAAATTGAAACTTAAAAAGAGATGTTTGTTTGCTTCAAAATGCCCTTCAACAGTAAAGAGAAAGTTGCCTGGTTTGTTTTCACGAACACTCTCATCTTATCTCATCTCATTATTTGTAATTTTTCAAATTTCCATACAAAATAATGTAAACAATTCAATATTTTCAAATTTCAAAACATCTTTCTCAGATTTTAAAGCAAAATTAATACTGAAAAAATATATTATTACAATATATTATTTAATTTTTAATTTTTTATCTCATATTATCTATGAAAATATACCAGACCTAAATTTTATGGTTTGAACACATTTTTCAGAGAAGTTAATTGCCAACGTTTGTCCACTTGTTTGACAGCTTGCATAGGCAGAAACTAGAACCCTTTGGCGGAAAAAGAAAACACATGTATTCATTATTCAACTTATTTCTACAACTCATAACACTTCTATTATTTGTACTTTCAGAGTTTCCTTCAATTAGGAGAACACGTTAATTAAAGTTGGGGCTGAAACTCGAGCATCTATGAGAACATGACATTTATTTTGCAACAACTAAACTGTACCTTAATTTAGTTGCCGCCCCTTCAAGCATGCTTAACTTTACATACACAAGATCAACTTGATCAATATATAATAATAACCATAATTCAATTTTTAAAATTTTTTTCATATTGAAATACTAGAGTTATATATCATGAGTAGTACTCTATGTATCCATAATTGTTTCTTCGTATTAGTTTTTATGTACATACATATGAAGGATGAGGTGAATTGGTGATTATGGTCCCGATGATTTATAGATGTAGAGAGGAGGAGTTGACGGCGGATGCGGAGAAGATTTATATATATACGGAGGAGGTGGATATGGAAATAATGGTGAAGAATGGAGGAGACTGTGTAGCATGGAGATGATGGAGATCGAAATAATGGCGGTGGTGGTATAATTTGTAGGGCGATATACTGTACTTAATTTGCAGGGCGATATACAGTTTCGTTCTTAATAAAAGGGTCTATGCGAGACTAATATATTTAAGATTTGTACATAGTATTACTCATTATCACATATTTGAGTCATAAAAGAGATCAATTAAAAGATTTTATCAGGGACCATGCATTCTAGAGAGGATTGTTTTCAGCAGCGACTTCTCATGCCTTCATCTGGATGAGCGATTGCTGCGAGGGAAGATTAATGCGCCGGATGATAAAGGGATTGCAGTGGTTTCAACTATTGCGGCGGATTGTGGTAATGATGAGGCAGAGCTAGTGATGCTATTGTTTATGAATTATGTCATGGAGTTCCTAAAATTGGGGATAAGTGGGAGGAATGGACAAGTATGAGAGAACCCACCAGAATTCACGGAAAGGGTTTGATGACGATCCTTAAGAACGTAACTGTACGTGAGCAGTTGATGTCAGGCAGAAAACTCAGGATTTTGAGATACGAGGACACATTGCTGAGTGTTGAGAGAATTTGTGTCGAGGAAAATTACAAAAGGGAACTAATTCCAGATTACGAACCACAGAGTTTTGAGTCTCTATTGTTGAAGCGGAAGAAGGAGCTTGAGATGGAGGGTGATGCTGCGATAGATAGCCCAAGCAATGAGACGGATATCATACTTAGTATTCTGGAAGATGCACAAGCAGACTCTGACATAAACAAACCAATCCTGAAGCAGATAGAACATATATCTCGAGAGGTGGGTCATGGTAAACTACTATCTTTTTCTCTCTGTTTAGTTGATTTACGAACATGTGAATTGTTCCAAATTATTTGGGAAAATTCGTGTTTTCTCTGTGGTTCTTGGGTTTGATATTTTGCCTTTTGAACTATAGTATTCAAAACTAACATGGAGATAAAATGAGATTATTTTGTTCCCTTTTCGTCTCAAAGTTAAATGTTTCAGCTTAACAGACTTGATGTCTTAATCCTGGCAAATAAATTCTCCATGGAAGTGACGAGGAAGGAACTTTGGAGCGTATTAGTTCATGACTATCGGTTCATTATCGTTCCCCTATTGAAGTCATTTGTGCTGGTTTGTGTTGGCTTCATTGGGACGTTTTCTTGAATGTTCTAAGCTCCTTGTCGGTAAATGTGTTTATGGTTTTGGGATGAATTTCTGCTTTATAGGCACGCCTACAGGAAATGGTTGACAAAGATGCTGCAGAGAAGTCTAATGCTGCAGCAGAAGCTCTGTTAGCAGAGCTTGCCCTTGATGCCAAGAAAAACACTGATAAAGGAGGTGTTGGTTCGAAAACAGGAGACAGAAAGTCAAAGAGTAAAAAGAGGGCAAAAAATCGCCGCAAGGCCAAAAATTCTGAGTGAATTACTGGTGTTGTTCTATTTCTTTCTATCATGTCAATTAGAGTTCTTGGTATTGAATCTTTTGTGTAAACTGATTTCTTAACACCTATATTATAGGGAACTGGTTGTAGTAAGGAGCGGCATCCATTTAATCCCAAAAATGTGGAACAATAGTAAGTCTTTGTTGTTTTTACCACCATAATGGCATTGTGAAACTTCCTCTCTTTTGCTAAAACACATGTACATTGCTTAAAATTTGTCAGCATGAGTGTTCACAATTTCCTGTAAAGCTCAATGTGTTTTCTTTTTTTGTTTTGCTTCAGTGACATTCCCATAAGCCCGGATGAATTGGAGCAACGAGAACAGGAAGATGTTGGTCCAGGTAAGCAGGAACAGGAAGAGGAACTTCAGCGTGAGGTGGAAAGAAAGCTCGAGGAAGCTTTGGACTTTCAGAGGAATTTCGAGGATGAGGCTAAACAAAAGCACCTTGCTGAAAAAGCAAAGATCTTGGGGGGAACCAGTGCTGAAAATGTTGTGGAGGATGTGCATGTTGTCTCCTCCAAACTTGGTGAAGATGTTGGTCCAAGTAAGCAGGAACAGGAAGAGGAACTTCATCATGAGGCTATGGAGGTGGGAAGAAAGCTTGAGGAAGCTTTCGAGGATGAGGCTAAACAAAAGCGCCTTGCTGAAAAAGCAAAGATCTTGGGGGGAACCAGTGCTGAAAATGTTGTGGAGGATGTGCATGATGTGTCCTCCAAACTTAGTGAAGATGTTGGTCCAAGTAAGCTGGAACAAGAAGAACAACTTCAGCGTGAGAAAAAGCTTGCGGAAGTTTTGGAGTTTCGGAGGAAATTCGAGGATGAGGCTAAACAAAAGTGCCTTGCTGAAAAAGCAAAGGTCTTGGGGGGAACCAGTGCTGAAAATGTTGCGGAGGATGTGCATGTTGTTTCCTCCAAACTTAGTGAAGATGTTGGTCCAAGGGAGCAGGGGCATGAAGAGGAACTTCACCATGAGGATGAGGAGGTACAAAGAAAGATTGATGAAGCTTTGGAGTTTCAGACGAAATTAGAGGACAAGAGTAAACAAAAGCACCTTGCTGAAAAAGCAAAAATTATGGAAAATGTCGCAGAGGATGTACCTGTTATCTCCTCTGAACCTGGTGAAAATGTTGATCCAAGTTGGCTGGAACACGAAGAAAAATTTCAGCTCGAGGATGAGGAGGTGGAAAGAAAGGTTGATAAAGGATTGGAGGTTTATTTGAAAATTGAGGAAGAGATTAAAAGAAAGATCCTTGCTGAAAAAGCAAAGATTGAGGAAAATGTTTTAGAGGAGGTGCCTCTAGTCTCCTCTGATGGTGAAGGTGTTGGTCTAAGTGAGCAGGAACAGGAAGGGGAACCTCAGCGTGGGGATGAGGAGCTGCAAAGAGAGCTTGATGAAGTTTTGGAGGTTTATTTTGCATATGAGGATGAGGCTGGACAAAAGCGCCTTGGGGAACTTCAGCGTGGGGATGAGGAGCTGCAAAGAGAGCTTGATGAAGTTTTGGAGGTTTATTTTGCATATGAGGATGAGGCTAGACAAAAACACCTTGCTGAAAAAGCAAAAATTATTGAAAATGTTGAAGAGGATGTGCCTGATATTTCCTATGAACCTGGTGGTGAAGGTGTTGAACTTGATCCAAGTAAGCAGGAACAGGAAGGGGAACTTCAGCATGGGGATGAGGAGGTTCAAAGAAAGGTTGATGAAACAAATTTTGAGGATGAGGCTAGACGAAAGCACCATGCTTAAAAAGCAACAATTATTGAAAATGCTGCAGAGGATGTGGCTGTGATTTCCTATGAACCTGGTGGTGAAGGTGTTGAACTTGATCCAAGTCAGCAGGAACAGGAAGGGAAACTTCAGCATGGGGATGAGGAGGTGCAAAGAAAGATTGATGAAATAAATTTTGAGGATGAGGCTGAACGAAAGCGCCTTGCTGGAAAAGCGAAGATTATGGAAAATGTTGCAAATGATGTGCCTGAAATCTGTTCTGAACCTGGTGAAGATGTTGGTCCATGTAAGCAGGAATGGGAAGAGGAAGATCGGCGGGTGGATGAGGTGCAAAGAGAGCTTGATGAAACTTTGGAGTTGCGGAGCCAAATTGATAACGTGTCTGAACACAAACCTGATGAGCAAGATAAGAATGTGGGAAGGTGGTATTTTTGCTGCAATCTCCAGTGAACCTAAAGAAAATGTTTGCTCCATTTTGGTAGTTTTGAGTACTGGAGAAAGTTTTCACAGGCTGAGCAGTAGAGATCGGGTTAAGAAATAAGTAAATGAACTTGGAGAACTGCAGCACTTGAAGCACATAAAGCTGACCAGCAAAGATAGCTACAAATAGCCTATTGAACTTCTTATGGGTAAAAAAATTCACTAAATTTTCACTTTTAAAGAATTAAATCATAGATGTATACTTCTCAAACATGACAGTTCTCTGGACCCATTTCACTTGCATATGGCTTATTTTGCCACTACTGGGCATAGGAAAGGGGGCCTCATGGGTTCAATACCGTATAGGCAGAGAAAATGAGAGCAATAATAATAATAATAATAAAAGGGAAAAGTTTGCTCTGGTTTTTGAGAATTTCCAATTGCTGGGTTCCTTTATTAATGCTGCAATACCAAAGTCTTTCCTATATGGTTAGTGAAAAACAGTGTTCATTGGTGTTTGTTGGTAACTGCATTACAAATGCAATCTCTGGCATAAATAATGGATTGTCCATTATAGGGGCTGCCTCGCTAAGTCGAGGGATGCCTTAATAAGACCTGATGGTATGGCAGAAAATAGCAGCTGTAAATATTTCATTCCAGATTTTTAACTAATCACCAATGGTTTTATGCACTGAAACAAGAACTTGATCAATATATATATTATAATAACCATGACTCAATTTTTTTAAATTTTTTCATATTTAAATACTAGAGTTATATATATCATGAGTAGTACTCCATATAACGATAATTGTTTCTTCCTTTATTTTTTTATTTTATTTTTATTTTTATTTTATTTTATTTATGTACATACATATCAAGGATGAGGTGAAGGAGATTATGGTCCCAATGATATATAGATCATGTAGAGATGAGTTGACGGCCGAGGCAGAGAAGATATATCTATATATATGCGAAGGAGGTGGGGATGGAAATAATGGTGAAGAATGGAGGCCAAGACTGTGTAGTATGGAGATGGTGGAGATCAAAATAATGGCGGTGGTGGTGTAATTTGTAGGGAGATATTTTGTGGCGGAGGTTACTTGTAAATAAATAGTTACCTAAAGAGAAAGAAGATGCAAAATTGATTTTGCAGAATTTTAATCATATGCAGGCTAGGCCTGGTACTTAAAGAAAAACAAAAAAATAAAATTAAAAGAAAAAGTCTTGAGAAGCTTTTGAATGGCTAATTTAGAATTACTTTAGATATTGAAATGAATTGAGTTGAATTATAAATAATATTATTTTGTGGGTCTTGTTGAGATGATTTTAAATTTTTTAACTTGAAATGTACTAAAAAGTAAGTTGAGATCTAGATGAATTTAACTTGTTTATGAAAAATTAAAAAAGTAACATATTCCATCAATAATTAATTTGAGATAAATTAAACTTGGTTCATTAATCATACATACATAGCTTAATTCAGAAGATTTTATAGAGCATGGTTCTCGCTAACTTAGGCCTGGTTTGCTTTGGGAGAAACAATTAAAAATTCTAAATTCTTCTCAAATTCATCATTACATTTTTTCAAATTTTCATACAAAATATAATAAAAAACCTCAACTTTTTTAAATTCTAAGATTATTTTTCAAATCCAAAATAAAATTAATATTATAATAATATTTTATTCTTTTCTTAACTTTTATCTCATTTTATCCTATCTCTAAAAACAAATCAACTAATTTATTCGATTGAGGACACAAGGGCTGTAATGCATATTTGAATCATCACAAAGCTTAATATGATGATGGACACGAGAGCTAGTCTGAACAGGCGTGACTGTCGTGACTTTGTGTTGCCGAAGTAGGCTAGAATCGAAATGGACGTGTTTTTAATTAATATTAAAAACTAAATTTCATTTCATCAAGGCATGGGCAATGCTAACGCAAAAAATGTGAGACTTATGCTGTAACTTCCCAGGTTATGTAAAACTTGTTTGTTTTCATAGATGAAATGAGATAAAATGAGATAAAAGTTTTAAAAAAAAAGTTATTATAAAATATTTTTTTAATAGAAATTTTGTTTTGAGATTTGAAAAAGTTATTTTGAAATTTGAAAAAATTTAATTGTTTAATTTATTTTGTATGAAAATTTAAAAATTATAATGATGAGTTTGAAATGAAATGAGATGAACTAAGATGTGTTTGGAAATCAAACAATGCTAAATTATCTCAGATAATCAATGTACTGAATGTTCACTGAATCCCCCCTCCCGCTCTTTGCATGTGCCTATGCACTGCACAAGTGTGAAGGAATTAGGGGCATACATGAAACAAATAAATACAATAGGCCAACAAGAAGGCAAGAAAAAAAAAAAAAAAATCCTAAAGAAGCAACTATAAGCTTGTACGAAAGACTATAACAAGGGAACGGTGCTTGATCGATAGTCGTGAACAGATAGCTGCCCAAGTTTTTGCTCCCTCTGCCTCGTGGCAGCAATAGTCACCAGGCTTATGGCTTCAAGTTTGTCGAGCTACTAAGCACATTAAGATCAAAATATGGTAGGTAGCGGGGCTCGCATGGCAAGACTAGGCCTGTTCATCCGGGCCGGATATAACCCGGCCCGGTTTAAAATTTTATTTATTTTTTAACACTTTCGAATTTTTTTAAAAAAATGTTTAAGGAAATTTCGAATCTGAGTTCCGGATTTTGGAATCCGAAACCCGGATAAACACCCTTAGGCAAGACAATGGTGGGGTGGGGGAATCCCCGACCTTGCTCCCAATTTTCTAATATATATATAAATATATCTATACTATACATAATTACATATTTATAATATTTATTATTTTTATTATATATAAATATAGTAAAATGTATTAAGTAAAAATTTAACCTAGTACTCAGTGTAAGTTGTAGTCTAGCAGGGTAACCCTTTTATCTTCACAATAAAAGTATCATTTTATAGGTTTTAAACTAGCAAATTTAAAAACTACATAGTTTTTAAATCATAGTCATATTTATAAACTTAAACTTACAATTTAGAGTAAAAAATATATCTTTGGTCACTTTTAGACACATGAATAATTTTTGGGCCTAGTAGGCTACAATTCATTATTGAAGTGGGCATAGAGTGTGACAAATTAAGAATGCGAGATTAGGGGTGGAAGCGGGGGTGAAAACCCCACCTCTTGGCCCATGCAGGGCGGGGTGTGAGGAGGGAACTACCTCGCATTGTACGGTGCTGATAACATCCTTACCTCATTCTAGAGCGAAACTACCCTTACTACAATTCATACCATTAACCACCACCTTCCAAGTCCAGTCATTTGAAATTAGTCTCCATACGCGCGTTTATTATGATCTCTCCTTGACCATCAACACCTTTGTTCGTTTGGTTCCGCTGGCTTTGTTATTCTTCAGTCTCATGAACATACAAAGTTAAGTCTATGATTGGCTTTAAGTGGATTTATAAATAAAGACTCGCTCAGATGGTTCTATTGAGACTAATACAGCTTGCCTTATTGCCAAAGGAAACTTTTGCCCTAAGTGCTTGTCTCTCCTTGCACTCTCTTGGCTGTTGCGACCTTCTGTCAATAGGAACTCTTTGAGATAGATGTCAAAAATGCCTTCTTGAATGGTGATTTGTGAAAAGGTCTATATATGTAGCCTTTGCTTGGTCTCTCTCATCCACCAGCCAAGGTCTACTTCCTTTGTTGTGCTCTCTTTGACCTTAAACAAGCCCCTTACGCTTGTATGGTTTGCAAAATTCACCTCTATGATTTTTGGCTTGGAATACTCCCTTAGTGCTTATGACTTGATCCGCTTCATTCACCATTTTAATAGATCTCATTTTGCTACCATTATATGTGGATGACATGATTATTATTGGTGATGATCTTAATGACATTCAGGAACTTAAAACCTTCTCAATCAGCACTTTGAAATGAAAGATCTTGGTCACCTTAGTTGTTTTCTCAGGTTGGAGATAACTTCTTCAGCAGACAGATTCTACCTCACCTAAGCCAAGTATGTCTTTGATCTCTTGTCTCGAGATGGCCTTACTGACAACAAGGTTGCCAATTCACCCATCGAGCTTCGTGCAAATCTGACCCCCTGGGAAATTATTGATTGACTTCACGCTTTGTCGACAGTTGGTTGGCAACCTAGTTTTCCTTATAGTCATTCATCTAAACATTTCTTATGTTGTGCATCAGGTAACCCAGTTCATGTCTGCCCCTCGAATAACCCACTATACTACTATCCTACACATTCTTTGGTATTTTAAGGGCACTCTCTTCTATGGTCTGCACTTCTCTGCTCAGTCTCCACTAGTTTTTCGAACATGCTCTTATGCTGATTCGGCAAGTGATCCCACTAATTGCCATTTCACCACAAGTTACTACTTTCTTCTCGGTTCCTCATTGATCTATTTGCATGGCAAGAAATAGATTGTTGTCTCTTGATCCAACATTAAGGTCGAGTATTGTGCCTTGGTAGACACCACCGTCGAACTCCTTAGCTTAGATAGTTACTGTAGGGTTTAGGTGTGCTCTCACCTCAGCCACTCCTCTTTATTGTGACAATCGTACTGCCATCCAGATTACTCATAATGATATATTTTATGAGTGGACCAAGCATATCGAGATTGATTGCGATCTCGTTCGTCATGATTTGATATAGGGTTCTCTTAATTAATTACTCTGTATCTCTTGTCAAGAGCTGACATCTTCACCAAGTCTCATCCTACGACTCGATTTGGTTGACAATCTCAAATTGGTTTCTCATCCATCTTAAGTTTGAGGGGCCTGTTAGTGTATATGTGTTATGTGAGTCTCACATTGGTTTAGTAATGCTCTTCTATCATCTTTGGCCTCCTGTATATAGGCCACCTTCTTTAATCCAATAGAATATACATAATTGATCAATACAATTCTAACAATAACATCGTTTAGAAAAGGTGATAAAGTTGTGCATACCAAAATATATATTTTAGAAGTAGTAATGACATCCTAATTTATTTTTCTGATCACACGAGGAATATTTGAGAAATCTCATATATGATAATAGTAATAACATTATGGCCCGTAAGGAAGTTAATTATTACTTTTATGGTTTAATTAAAAAGTTAAAAAATTTGGCTAATTTAAGAGATGAATTTTCGTAAGTCCACGACTATAACAAACTTATTTATTAACAATCAGATTTTGTAATCTTAGTAAAGTTAATTATTTGCGAATTAATCTCTTTCCTCTTAATTATCTGAATTAAGTAATTGGAACCCTTAAATTAACAATGGCTAAGCAGGAATTTAGAATACTTCCTGGAAAAACACAAGCGGATATATATATTGTAACGCTCCAATAGAAGGCCTAAACTACATGGCCTATACTCCAAATGGACTAGTTAATGATACAATTGGAGTCCCATTGGAACCTTATAAAACGTAAAAACTTCTCGTTTCCAAGCAATATAGGATCCTATACACCACCCACCCTTATCTTTATCATATGAGTATCACAATCTACCCTCCTTAAATGCCCGACGTCCTCGTCGGGCTTGTTTCTCGTAGGTGGCATGGCTCAAGTCCCATATTTCTGGTTGGGATAGACTCTGATATTATTTGTAACGCTCCAATAGAAGGCCCAAACCACATGGCTTATACTTCAAAATAACTAGTTAATGATACAATTGAAGCCCTATTAGAACCTTATAAAGGGCAAGAACTTCTCATTCCTAAGCAATGTGGGATCTCATACACTACCTACCCTTATCTTTATCATATGGGCTATCACATATATAGTCTTCGAAATTTCCACTTTATAATGGAGAGGTAGTTATTAAGATTGCAATTGGGTGGTGATGTGATCTCAGATATTTTATTAATAGTAGTAAAAAAAATAATAAAAAAGTAATAATAATAAAAAGTAATGAAAAGTGATGTAAAATATAGTTAAAAAATAATAATAAAATAATAAATAATAGTGAAGTACTATTCTCAGAATACTTGAGTTCAAGGAAATTGTTAGCGTATAGATTCAAAATATCTTAAGTTTACCTCTCTTTTATCTAATTTATTTGTTATTTTATTTTTAAAGTTAATTCTGATCTCCAATTTAGCCTTTTTCTTAGTCCCACTTTTGAAAGATGTATCAAAAACTTTTTAAGACTTGATCTGGTTAGTAAGCTGAGATAACAGGGTTAATACATAGTAGTAAGATATTTGAGCTAAAATGAGATGTGTTCGAAATGGTTTGAGTTACAAACATTTTATGGGATTTTGGAAAAAGCGAAAGAAAAAGTTGGCTTTTTTTAATAAAGTTAAAACGTTAAAATGTAATTTTTAATATAATTTTTTGTTTTAGGATTTGAAAAAGTTTGATTTTTTTTTTTTTTTGTTTTTGTTTTGTTTGAAAGTTTGAGAAAATTGCAATGATTAAGTGAAAAAATTGAGGATTTAAAATACAAAGGTGAATGTGTATGTGGTGTTTAGATATTGAGATAAGATAAAAAGAGATATTATGATGAGATGGCGGCATCTCTCTATTCAAACCAGACTTTAATGCTTTTTTAAATAGATGTGTTCCACTAGAATGATAAAATTAGAACACTGATGCAGTGACGCATTTAGTACTTTTTTTTCTTTTGGTTCGTGAAATTTTCTATTTTTTTTTTTCAATTGTTGTAACTTCAATTAATTGTTAGGATGCTTTGAACTTCAATAACTGCTACTTTAACAATATTCATTAACGGTTTTTATTTTCTTAATAAATAGTACTATTTTGTTCAAAAATTTTGAATGAAGTTTCTTTCTTCTTCGTTTTTATCTGTTGCAATAATATATTATTCTATTTTCATAATAGTATATATTCAGTATTTGCAATATGTACAATATTTACAGAAATGTTATTTCTAGAGGACAATAATGCTGGGTTCATTATTGCAAAAGCCCTTCTTGAATCTTGAGTGGGAAGTAATATTTTTTTTAAAGATAGATTCGCAATTGTCTAGATAACTAGATAATCCCTCTCTTCAATTAATCTCTTTCATTTTTTCAATAGGAATTATGTAATATGATCGAGAGAGATATTGAGAGACAATGTCATCAACCATAAATTGAATGTATATGAATAGATCGATGAAGGCCCAATCAATAAAAACTAAGAAAGCGCATCTACATGCATCGGCATTGATGAACAGATATCATGTAACCGTCGTTTTATTATATCAAGTCAAGAAAATACATTTATCTATTGCACAGGAGCTGCCA
Organism: Platycarya longipes; assembly: GCA_036559045.1. NCBI lineage: Eukaryota > Viridiplantae > Streptophyta > Magnoliopsida > Fagales > Juglandaceae > Platycarya > Platycarya longipes. Next base: position 2,940,516 of record CM071801.1, read on the forward strand.
GGCATATCATATCTCGGCTGTCTTGAACGGTTGCTAATTTAATTGGCATTGAGTTATAATGATAAACCAAAGCTCGATAGTAGAATCTCAGCACTTCAGCAGCAATTGTTCTTTTATCAATTTATAAGGTACCTAAAAAACATAGGAAAAGTTAACATAATTGATAATGGGTAAAAGAACAGGAAGGAAAAAAAGACTGTTATACACTTACATAATCTCATAGAAATTGTGATTTGTTCAATAAATGATGTGAGATCTTAGGTACTTTGTAGCCTTAAGTATGAGGAGATGAGCTTGATGGTGGAGGTGGAGATTTGTAGCGGGGTGGAGGAGGAGATGGGGAAGGTGGTGGTGGAGACTTGTAATGGGGTGGGGGAGGAGATGTAGAAGGTGGTGGTGGAGACTTGTAACGGGGTGGGGGAGGAGATGGAGAAGGTGGTGGTGGAGACTTGTTACGGGGTGGGGGAGGAGGTGGGGAAGGTGGTGGTGGAGACTTGTAACGGGGTGGGGGAGGAGGTGGGGAAGGTGGTGGTGGAGACTTGTAACGGGGTGGAGGAGGAGATGGCGAAGGTGGTGGTGGAGACTTGTAACGGGGTGGGGGAGGAGATGGAGGAGGTGGTGGTGGAGACTTGTTACGGGGTGGGGGAGGAGATGGAGGAGGTGGTGGTGGAGACTTGTTACGGGGTGGGGGAGGAGATGGAGGTGGTGGTGGTGGAGACTTGTAACTAGGTGGGGGAGGAGATGAAGGAGGTGGTGGTGGAGATTTGTAACTAGGTGGGGTAGGGGATGGAGGTGGTGGTGGTGGAGACTTGTAACTAGGTGGGGGAGGAGATGAAGGAGGTGATGGTGGTGGTGGAGATTGGAATGGTGGTGGTGAAGATTGTGGAGGCAATGATGGTGATTGGTGAACATATGGAGGTGGAGGTTCTAATGGTGATGCGGATGGAGAAAAAGGTAAGGATGGGGATGGGGACGGAGATAAAGAAGGAGAGGTGGGTGGGGATGGAGACTGAGATGGCAAGGGTGGTGGCAATGGAGTTATGGAAGAGGTTGGGGATGAAGATGGTGAGGAGGATGGAGATGGAGATGGAGATGGCGAAGGTTGTGATTGTGATTCATTGACATGCGATGGGGGTGGGGATAAAACTCTAGATGGAGATGGAGATGGTGTTAGAGATGGAGTTGCAAATGGGGATAGAGAAGAGGTTGGTGGTAGAGATGGAGTTGCAGATGGGGATAAAGATGGAGATGGGGATAAAGATGGAGAAGGAGAAGGTGCTAGTGGTGCTTCATTGCCAGGTGATTGGGATGAAGATGAAAATGGGGATGGAGATGGAGAAGGTGGTGGCAGTGGCTCATTGCCAGGTGATGGAGACATAGATGGTGGTGGTAATGGAAATGTGGATGGAGATAAGGAAGAAGATGGCGTTGGAGATAGAGGTGTGGATGAGAATGGAGATGGGGAAGGTGGTAGTAGTGGTTCGTTGCCAGGTAATGAGGATGGAGATGGTGACAGGGAAAGAGATAGAGAAGGTGGTGGTAATGGCTCACTGATAGGTGATGGGGTTATAGATGGAGATATAAATGGTGGTGGTATTGGTAATGTAGATGGAGATAAGGAAGAAGATGGAGTTGGAGATAGAGGTGTGGACGGGAATGGAGATGGGGAAGGTGGTAGTGGTGGTTCGTTGTCAGGGAATGAGGATGAAGATGGTGACGGGGAAGGAGATGGAGAAGATGGTTGCAGTGGCTCATTGACAGATGAGGGGGATATAGATGGAGATATAGGTGGTGGTGGTAGTGGGAATGTAGATGGAGATAAGGAAGAAGATGGAGTTGGAGATAGAGGTGTGGATGGGAATGGAGATAGGAAAGGTGGTGGTAGTGGTTCATTGCCAGGTAATGAGGATGAAGATGGCGACGGGGAAGGAGAAGGAGATGGGAAAGGTGGTGGTAGTGGCTCATTAATAGGTGACGGGGATATAGATGGAGATAAAGATGCTGGTGGTAATGGGAATGTAGATGGAGATAAGGAAGAAGATGGAGTTGGAGATAAAGGTGTGGACGGGAATGGAGATGGGGAAGGTGGTAGTGGTGGTTCGTTGCCAGGTAATGAGGAAGAAGATGGTGACGGGGAAGGAGATGGTGAAGGTGGTGGTAGTGGCTCATTGATAGGTGTTGGGGATATAGATGGAGATATAGATGGTGGTGGTAGTGGGAATGTATATGGAGATAAGGAAGAAGGTGGAGTTGGAGATAATGGTGTGGATGGGAATGGAGATAGAGAAGGTGGTGGTAGTGGTTCATTGCCAGGTAATGAGGACGAAGATGGTGATGGGGAAGGAGATGGAGAAGGTGGTGGTAGTGGCTCACTGACAGGTGATGGGGTTATAGATGGAGATATAAATGGTGGTGGTAGTGGGAATGTAGATGGAGATAAGGAAGAAGATGGAGTTGGAGATAGAGGTGTGTATGATAATGGAGATGGAGAAGGTGGTAGTAGTGGTTCGTTGCCTGGTGATAAGGATGAAGATGGTGACGAGGAAGGTGATGTAGAAGGTGGTGGCAGTAGCTCATTGATAGGTGATGGGGATATAGATGTAGATGGAGATGGTGGTGGTAATGGGAATGTAGATGGAGATAAAGATGAAGAAGGACTTGGAGATGGAGGTGTGGATGAGAATGGAGGTGGAGAAGTTGGTAATGGTGGTTCACTACTAGGTGATAAGGATGATGATGGAGATGAGGATGGAGTTGGAGTTGGAGGTGAAAGAGGGGGAGGTGAGGATGATGGTGGTGGAGGAGAGTTAAAAACATAAGGAGGAGGAGGAGACTTTTGGTTGTCTAGGTGTGGTGGAGGAGGGGAGTTTTGGTAGTTTGGCATTGGCGGTGGTGGGGACCTTTGGGAATTACGTGGTGGTGGTGGTGGTGGAGGTGACTTTTTGTTGTATGGTAGTGGAGGTGGTGGTGACTTACGATGTTGATGGCGTGGTGGTGGCGGAGGAGGAGACTTCTTGTGATATGGTGGTGGAGGTGGTGGGGATTTACGTCGACTTGGTGGTGGCGGAGGTGGAGACTTACGACGACTTGGTGGTGGAGGAGGAGACTTTTTGTAGTATGGTGGTGGAGGTGGCGGGGATTTACGACGACTTGGTGGTGGTGGAGGAGACTTGTTGTAATATGGTGGTGGTGGAGGTAGTTGCCTATTCTTGTCGACTGGTGGTAGTGGGTATGGGACTGTTATTGGTGGACGTCTTATTTGGTTAGGAGGTGGAGAGTGGAAAAAATAAGGCTCGTCAATGGCTGCTACTACATTGGTGGCTAACAAGAGCAGTCCCAATGCATAGACCAGGTAAAGCCATAGATTGGCCATTTTTTGAGCCAACACTTGCAAAGTCCCACAGTTGGGGGGCTTCTATCTATGCCTTGAGAATATATTCAGAGTACATGTGAAAGAGAATCAAGATGCTCTCAATTTATAGGCAGCCATCCCTTCAGAAAGCATTGCTTGCATTTTGTATAACATTGTGTACGCATGAAGTTTCCGTCCTCTAACTAGCCTATTATCTACCTTTGATTTTCTGCCCCCCCCATTTTTTTCTTCTTTACAAATAAATTGGGGTTAATGGAATACTACTCCCTTCTCTATGCATTACTTACGTTTTGAAAGTCTACATAGTAACAGTAATGGAGGTAAGTTTGAGTTTGGAAACAGGGAGGGTTCGATCTTAATTGCTTGATAAACATTACATTTTCATTAAAGTATTGGCTTGTGTTGGAAGGAAAATTGCACTGAAGAATGGGAGTTTATAATGGCGTGCACAAAAAATCCACTTGTTAGAACATTTCCTAATTTCTACAAGGAAAAATGTGTCCCACATCACCCTTAAAACTCTAGTTGCACTCTAGCTAAAACTACCAATGTAGAATTTCCCTTCAACTACCACTCTATTCGGTTCAAGATCCTGTAAAGTTCTTCTCTAAATTTGATGGTCTCTCAAGTAGAGGGGAGATGGATACATCAAATAGAGTCTTCATAATTTATATTACTCATTTAATACTGCTCGGAATATATATAAGATAACAATAAATATTATAGGATCTATTTTTACAAGTTTTTCTCTTTTTCTCACATGAGATTTTCAAATTGAAACTTAAAAAGAGATGTTTGTTTGCTTCAAAATGCCCTTCAACAGTAAGGAGAAAGTTGCCTGGTTTGTTTTCACGAACACTCTCATCTTATCTCATCTCATTATTAGTAATTTTTCAAATTTCCATACAAAATAATGTAAACAATTCAACATTTTCAAATTTCAAAACATTTTTTTCAGATTTTAAAGCAAAATTAATACTGAAAAAATATATTATTACAATATATTTTTTAATTTTTAATTTTTTATCTCATATTATCTATGAAAATATACCAGACCTAAGTTTTATGGTTTGAACACATTTTTCAGAGAAGTTAATTGCCAACGTTTGTCCACTTGTTTGACAGCTTGCATAGGCAGAAACTAGAACCCTTTGGTCGAAAAAGAAAACACATGTATTCATTATTCAACTTATTTCTACAACTCATAACACTTCTATTATTTGTACTTTCAGAGTTTCCTTCAATTAGGAGAACACATTAATTAAAGTTGGGGCTGAAACTCGAGCATCTACGAGAACATGACATTTATTTTGCAACAACTAAACTGTACCTTAATTTAGTTGCCGGCCCTTCAAGCATGCTTAACTTTACATACACAAGATCAACTTGATCAATATATAATAATAACCATAATTCAATTTTTAAAATTTTTTTCATATTGAAATACTAGAGTTATATATCATGAGTAGTACTCTATGTATCCATAATCGTTTCTTCGTAATAGTTTTTATGTACATTCATATGAAAGATGAGGCAAATTGGTGATTATGGTCCCGATGATAATTTATAGATGTAGAGAGGAGGAGTTGACGGCGGAGGCGGAGAAGATTTATATATATACGGAGGAGGTGGAGATGGAAATAATGGTGAAGAATGGAGGAGACTGTGTAGCATGGAGATGATGGAGATCAAAATAATTAATGGCGGTGGTGGTATAATTTGTAGGGCGATATACTGTGGCGCAGGTGACTTGTAAATATACTTAATAACCCAAAGAGAAAGAAGGATGAAAAATTGATTTTGCAAAATTTTAAGCATATATATGCAGGCTAGGGGTTACAGAAAAACAAAAAAATAAAATTAAAACAAAAAGTCTTGAGAAGCATTTGAATGGCTAATTTAGGCAGCTTTTGAATATTGAGATGAATTGAATTATGAATAATATTATTTTGTGAGTCCTATTGAGGTGAATTCAAAGTTGAATTAATGTAAAAAGTAAGTTCGGATGAATTTTAATTTTGTATGAAAAATTAAAAAAGTAGTAAATTTCATCAATAATTAGTTTGAGATAAATTAAATTTCGTTCAACAATTAAACATATATAGCTTAATTCAGAAAATTTATAGATCACGTGGCGGTGGTGGCCCGGTGGACATTAAAAACTATAGGGAGTTGGTGGTGGTCATGGGGATAGGGGTGGCCGGTGGTGACATGTAGACATGTAGACATTATAAAAACTAGAGAAGTAAATACCGATAGATATTATTAGGAGGTGGAGGTTATGGTAAGTGTCGATGGAGGTGATTGATTGATAGTATGGATGATATGAAGGAGTTGATGGAGATGGAGGAGGCCAGTGTTTGCAATCATGGAGGTGACAGTACTGATTTAAAATATGATACTATATACATTTGTGCAGTGTGCAAGCAACGTGTTGTTGCTTTGAAAAGCGAAAGCAATTGTAATGCGCTTGTGTACTCACGTTTGTAGTTATTATTTCTCATTTCTTTTTTTTAAAACGAGAGGAGATGATCGATGGAGATGGAGGTGCTGGGAGTATTTGTTGCGCGAAACTCCATGAAATCAATCAAATTCCATCGGCCTTTAACTGTATAAAACAGCCAACTCTACCTTAATTTTTTTTTTTTTTTTTTTTTTATGTCAAAAGGAAGAAGTATAGAAAACAGTGACATGAAAGAAATATAATCTTAGTTTTAATTATTAGAATCGAGTCTCATGGAAAAAGCCTCAATCGAGGAGATGATCGATGGTGATGGAAAAAGTTTCAGAGATCATGCACATACAATTAGTAAGAAGTTTCCCACAAGTTTAACTAAAGTAATATAAATGGAAATTCCTCCAGTTCGAGTACAGCTCCAAGATAAGAATGCGAAGTTTTTTGTAAGTGTACATCGAGTAATTTAAGGAATTACTTTTCTAATTCGGTACTTAAAATGTGGCAATTCGAATTCAGAATACCCGATTCGAGAAAGAACAATTTTAATTAAAAGGATATAAGAATTATTGTGATGTTGTCTAGGTTGAATAAGAGCTCTTTTATTCCCAAACTTTTTAGGTGGAGGACAATCAAAGAGTATAGGGATTAACTTTGACAAGAAACGTACACCGCATTATAATGGTGAAATTATATGTACCAAACAAAATATAGGATAAGATTTTTCAATCATTTTCATGCTAAAATATGATATTAATTTAGAAATCACCCTCCAAACTTCTCTCCATCATCATTGGCTCATATAATTTTTATGAAAATGTTGTTCTTTTGAGTAAGTTTTTGTGGACATTTTAAAAAAAAAAAAAAATTTTGAATCATAAACCCATCTTTCATCTTCAACACCCTCCCCCCCTCCCAAAACCCAATTTGGGCTCCAAGGCCCATTTTCCTGACCTGAACTAGTATATGATTAAAGGAGAATTCATATCTACAAGTTTCAAATAGATAAATCTCACACACGTCTTTATAAAAAAAAAGTTAGATGCATGCGTACAACCTTAATTAAAATCGAGTAAAAAATCATTTTTTAGTGTGATTCACTTTTTAATAAAAGCGTCTATGCGAGACAAATATATTTAAGATTTGTACATAGTATTACTCATGATCACATATTTGAGTCATAAAAGAGATCAATTAAAAGATTTTAGTAATGGTTCTGTACTGGGGGAAGAAGGTGTTGAGGAGAGCAAAGATCAGGAAGATCTTAAATGTAAACAAAGAGCAAATTAGAACATTGGTTACAAATGGGGACCAAAATACTGGATACTATCATCTATGTGCTTCTCATAGAAAAAGAAATAATCAGATTTACCATATTGATGATGAAGTTGGAGGAAGACATCTTTCACGAGATGCAATAATTGCATCTTTCTCTAACTATACAAAAAGAAATATTCTTCTGTTGATGCCGAAACTTTTGGGAAGTTCTGCCAGGAAATAGCTAGGTCTGAGTAATCATGTGATAATTGAATGTGACTGACTCTACAGGTTGTAATGGTTTGAATGATCCTAATATGAATTTATGCTCACATGGACTTTTGATTGAGGCTGCTAAGAGAACTAAAACAGTTTCAGCTCACGTTATTCATGCCAAGAGGAATGCTATTGTTTTAGCTCATTCTCTAGCGGCCAAGTCAGAGTTGGCTTTAACATCTTTTTGTGTATATGATATATTAATGGAGGATGCTCCATTATGTGTTCAAGCCATTGTACTTGATGAATTGTATATTTCGTAATGAATGAAGTTATTAATTAATTAGTTAAAAAAAAAATACAATTTATCTCGATCGATCGATGATCATCTCCACCTTCTTCTGATACATTAGTCACACATCCTATGACCACTAAATGTAGGATTGATTCTCAAACCAAAAAAAATCCAGATCATTACCATCTTTATCAATCTACCCGATACCATTTGTACTCATTTTATATTTTCTTGATTAGTTGCATTTGGATAATGAGGTGATCTCAGATATTCTATAAATAGTAGTGAAAAAATAATGAAAAAGTAATGATATAATATTGAATAGTAATAAATAGTTGTAAAAAGTAATGAAAAATAATAATAAAATAATAAATAATAGTGAAGTATTTCCGAAATACTTGAGTATCCAAACCTAAACGATCTGCTTTTCATGAAGCAGTTACTGACTCTAGGTGGAAAAAAACTATATTATATGGATCAAGAATTCATGCCCTTATCTCCAAAACACCTGGTCTAGAAGCAAGATGGATCTCTTTGCTCTCAGCCATTGAACCACAGCATCATTTGAACCAAATGGGTGTATTGCAGTAAATAGAAGCAAGATGGATTTGTGGATCGTTTTAAAGCCAGGCTTGTTGGAAAAAGCTTTGAAGAACAATGTGCCATTGTCTATTCATAAACTTTCAGCCTGTGATCAAGCCGTCTACCATTCGAGTTATACTCATGACTTTGGTTGTCCATTTTAATTGGTCCATTAGGCATATGGATGTTTCCAATATTGCATTCTTATATGGATCACTAATATGGAAAAACGTCAGGTCTATATATATCCACAATTTACAGATAATATATTCAAGTTAATTAAACAAAGTTATCTATGGCTTAAAACAAGCCCCTCAAGCTTAGTTTAATCCCTTATCTACTTTTCTGTTAAACATTGGCTTCACCGCCTCCCTTGTTGATACATCCCTATTTTGTTTTTATCATTGAGCATGATTCTTGCATTTACATGCTTATGATCTATTTGTCAAACTAATTCTCACAAGTTCTTATGATTCAGTTATTCATTCACTGACCATAAAGTAAAGACTGTAACATATTGAAAGACTATATTACAAGACTATATTACAAAGGGTCAAAAAATATTTTTACAGTCTAATACCCTCCTTCAAGATTGAAAGTAAATTAAAAGAACTCCCATCTTGAAAATTAGACATTGAAATTGCTGGAATCCGAGAGGTTTAATGAGCACATTTGCTAGCTGATGCTGTGATGCTAAGTGGAATGTTTTGATGATGCCATCTTTAATCTTGTCTCTAATGAAGTGACAGTCAAATTCAATGTGTTTAGTCTGTTAATGAAAAACTGGATTAGCAGCAATGTATAGAGTAGCTTGACTATCACAAAAAAGTTAAGCACTATGTGAATGAGAAATATGAAAATCAGAAAGAAAAGTAAGTAGCTAAACTATTTCACAAGTGGTAGAAGCCATGACCCTATACTCAGCTTTGGCTGAAGATCTAGAAACAGATGCCGTTTCTTAGTTTTCCAAGATACCAACGAATCACCCAATAAAACACAAAAATTAGTGGTAGATCTTCTACTATTAGGACAAGAAGCCCAACCCGAATATGCAAAAACTTGATATTCAATGTATTGTGAGATGGAAAAAAGAGACAAAGTGTGAGAATTCGTAATTTTATTCCTTATGTAATTAAATATTTTAATGTTAAATATGTTTTATTTACTAATTTAATTTTGGGTGTTATGAGATGGCATAGATTATTATTTAAATGATTTAATTACAAGTTAATTTATTTTCTTAGTATATTATTGTGATGCATTTAATTTAATGCTTGAAGTTAATCTCATTATTTTATTATATTGGTATTTAAATTAAAATGTTGTAATTTATATTCTCATATTATTTTAATGTGATGCTTCTATTTTAATGATTGGATTTAATCTCTTTATTTTATCATGTGAGTATTTAATTTATTGTGTTGTGTTTTAATTTAATTTATTTTATGTTATTTAATAAATTTTCGGTTTTGGGCTTATTCAGTTTTTGTATTGAGTTTATTGCATTGGTTAAGCTTTGTTTATGGATCTTTGGAAGTCTGGCCCGTGTATGTATTGAACCCAACCTTTCAACTTTTTAAAACGTTGCCGTTTACTTATGGGATTATTGAACCCAGGCGTCTCACCTTCTCTCATACGCGTCTACATTTCTTCTTCTTCTTCTTCTTCGTCTCCCCTGTTTACGACCTGGTTCATCCGTGAGTTCAAGTTTGAATCTTGCAGCTTTCTCCTTCTCTCATTTCATACACGCGTTTCATCATCACAGACCTGGTATCTTGATGAGTATTTTCCCTCTCTTTTCATCTCAAATCCGTTAGTCACGTACTCGAATTGCCTCTTTCTTTCTAACAACAAGTCCTTGTTTTTACCTCTGTTTTCATTTGAAAAGTTGGGGATTCTCTTCCATGGCAGTGTGTGGTTGTCTTGACTCAGTTTGTTGTGAGTTTCACATGGGTTTTCCCCGCTCATTTCCACTCTCTATGGTTCGGTTTCATCTATAAATCCGAACATTTAGCATCTCTTTTCATCATTTATTCTTCTCCTCTTAAACTTGAGTTAGTCCTCTTCAAAACCCCCTATCAATCCGAATATTTTAGTGGTGTTTGATTAGATATTTTTTCGCCATAAAGTCGTCGTTTTACAACGTTTACTATACGCTCGATAATCATTTTCTCTAGTTTAATTGATTAATTTATTTATGTGTTAATTTTAATTTATTTTTGTAGTATGATTTTATTTATGATCAAGTATTTAATTTAGTTAGTTAATAATTGTATTTTATTTATTTATAGTAAGATGATTAATTTATTTGATTGTAATATTTGAGATAATTATTTGAATTGGTTATATGTATATATATTGTTCTATTTACGTTATTGGTTTAATTAAATTTTTAGGTTTATTTATTGATTTTATTGATGTTACTATAATTTATTGATGTTTTAATAAAGTCTGGTTTTTAATTATTTTAGTTGTTTCTGATGTTAATATTTTTGTATTTGTGATGATCTATATATGTTGGTGTTTTGGGTTTGATTTTAGCGGCGAGTACGCGGTTGAAAGCTCGGAATCGCTGTTCGGCATTTTCGGTAACTTTAGAAATTATTAGCGAGCGTACTGCAAGTACTTTCCAAACGAACTTTAAGATTTAAATATATTTTTGCAATAACAAATATTGGTGGAATTTATTGGTTGTTGGTTATTTTGTATATTGTTGTATGTATTGTATTGTGTGTCACGCATGTTCATGTGTTGGATTTGAAAATTGGGTTTCAAATATATTAATGGTATTTGGGTGCGTGTGTATCACGACCTCAAGCTGGAATGGGGCATTATCCCGGTGGAGCTCCTTTGGTCACTCGATAGCGGAATATACTGAGTGATGTCCCTTGGGTTGTCGTTGGGCGACAACGAGATCGGACGGGATGGTAACGCTCTCGTGCCGACTCTGTGGCTCCTTTGCTGGCGGGAGTTAGGGGATGCCCGGTCATGGTACGTGCTGGGCGCAGTTAGCTAGGCATCGTCGGTTCCGAAGTCACATGTGTAGTCGTTACTTACGGTGTAATGATGATAGCCAGGGTGTTTGGATGGTCCCTAGAAGAGAGATCATGGTGCATACGGTTAATAAAATGGATGTTTAGGCCATTTTCTGGGAAAATAGCGGGTTTTGATTATTGGTTTTACGTGGACTATTTGTCTGGAAAAATGGTTGTGGTTTTAATAGATTTTACAAGCATCATTTTCTGGAAAATGATGGATATTTTTATTGGAATTTTACTTTGAAATTTTGGAGTGTGTGCTTTATTTATTTATTTGAGAAAAATGATTTTTAGACTCATGCATATGGTATTTTGTTCATGCATTTTATTGTTAGACAAATGTATTTAATATCTTCGGTTTTGTTTGGGATTTTTATTGACCTGCGGTACCATTTTTGGTATCGTAGATTTTGATGCAAAGAACAAGAAGGTTGAGGCTGAGGAAGCGGCTCCGCCGTTGGAATGAATTAGTGTAGTTAGTTTTTTTGGATGACGTTCAGTTAATTTTGATGATTGTGTATTATTTTTATTGTCTTTGGATGACTATTAAATCTCCTGTTGGAGAATTTACATTACCTTAGTTTGTAATATTCTAAAACTCTGGTACTTAGTTATCGACTTAATTTATCCGCTACTTTTATTTATGTATGTCACGTGTTCACACACTTAGCATTTGATGTTGGGAGTGCGTGACCTGTGTTGTCAGCATCTCGACGCCTCGATTCCCGTATTTATTTTAAGAAAAATTTGAAAGCGTCACACAAAGGTCAGGAGAACTTTTAACATATTATAAAATTCAATATATAGCTTGCAAATAAGGCACTGGGGGCTTGTCCATAGATTGACTAAGCCTTTGAGCAGAAAAAGACAAGTTTGGCTGAGTAAGTGTAAGGTAAAAGAGTCTACTAACTAACTTTCGAAACACTGTAGCATAAGGAATCATATCTCCATCATCTTTAACAAGCTTCAAATTTTGATCCATTGGAAAAGAAAGTAGTTTACATGCTTAAAAACAGCATCTTGTAATATCTTAAGGGCATATTTTCGCTGATACAAAGAAATATCTCTTGATGACCTAGCCACTTCCAAGCCAAGAAATGACCTAGCCACTTCCAAGCCAAGAAAAAACTTAAGAGAACAAGATCTTTGAGCTTGAACTTATCACCAAGAAGAGATTTCAATGCATTCACAGCATCCAAATCATCACTAGCTATCAACATATCATTAACATATACTATTAATGTAATGAAGGAAGAAGCAATGGACTTAGTAAAGAGAGAATAATCAGATGTAGACTGCACAAAATCCAGATCAATGAGTGTGGTAGAAAGTTTGGAAAACCATTGTTGAGATGTCTGTTTGAGGCTATAAAGAGATTTATTCAACTTGCACACTTTGGACCCTCCTTTAAGATGAAATCCAAGAGGCAATTTCATGTAAATTTCCTTATGAAGATCACAATGTAAAAAAGTATTGTTAACGTTAAGTTGAATAAGATGCTAATTTTTTACAGCCACAATAGCTAGTAAAGTTTGGACTGTAGTCATCTTAGCCACTGGATAAAAAGTTTCTAAATAATCCAACCATTCCTTTTGGGTATAATCCTTAGCAACTAATCTTGCTTTGTACCTTTTCACAGTACTATCAACTCTATGTTTCATTTTGTATACCCATCTGCAACTTATTGGTTGTTTCCCAAAAGGTAAAGAGACCACAGTCCATGTATTATTGAGTTCTAAAGCAGTAATTTCAACTGCCATAGCATCTCTTCAATGAGAGTGTATGACAGCTTGATGATAGAACTCATGTTCAACATTGGCCGATATGGAAAAAAACAAAAGATTTATGACCAGAAGACAACTTATCATATGAAAAAAAATATTAGCAATATCATATGGAACTGGAGATAAAGAAGGAGAAAGATAAAAACCTGGTTTGGAGTGTGCCATGGAGGAATTATAATAATAGTTTTGCAAGTAACCAGGAGCCCCTCGAATTCTTGTGGGCCTTCTTAGTTCAGGTGGTTCAGCTGTAATAGGTGCTGGTTCAGATGTAGTAGGTGTTGGTTCGGATGTAATAAGTGCTGGTTGGGATATTATGGGTGGCAGTTGCGATATAATAGGTGCTGGTTGAGATGTTACTATTGAAGGCACACTATTAAAATCAAATGTTGAAGATTGAAAAGGAAATGGAAGAGGAATTGAACCAGAATTGAAGGTAGAATTAGAATTAAAAAACTGAAAAGGAAAAACATATTCATGGAATACAATATGTCTAGAAACTAAAAACTTATTTGTATGAAGATCATATAGTTTTTATCCTTTAATACCAAAAGGATAACCAAGAAAGACATAAGTTCTAGCTTTAGGATCAAACTTGTGTCTATTCCTTTGTAATGTGGAAGCAAAACACAAGCAGCCAAATGTTTTTAAGTGTGTATAAGATGAAGAGATCTTACACAAAATTTCTATGGGAGATTTATTATAAGTGCAAGGAGAAGGAAGTCTATTTAACAAATATGAAGTTGTGAGAATAGTATCACCCTATAATGTCAAAGGTAAATGTGATTGAAACATTAATGCTCTAGCAATATTAAAAATATGTTGGTGTTTTCTCTCCACAACAGATATGTGTTGTGGAGTTTCAACACAGCTAAGTTGATAGATAACACCTTTGGATTTGAGATAAGAAGATAAAAAAAAAAATTCAGTACCATGATCAATACGAATTTTTTTAATCTTAGTGTTGAATTGAGTCTTAATGAGCTTGAAAAAATTCTGTATAAGCGCTAGAACTTCAGATTTATGCTTAAACAGATAAAGTCAAGTGGCTTGAGAACAATCATCAACAATTGTTAAAAACAGTTTATAACCTTCAATAGTAGGGACAAAAAAAGGACCTCAAACATCATAATGAATCAGAGTAAAAGGAAACTCTGACATATTATTATTGCTTGGGAAAGACAATTTTTTTTTGTTTGGCTAATGGACAAATATAACATGGACTATCTGAAGTAGTAAAATGAGGTACAAATTTATGTTAAAAAGACATTCTAGATGTAGATGAATGTCCTAATCTATTATGCCAACGATGAAACAAAGAGCATTTTGAAGAATTATGACAAGCAAATGAAATATTATTACTGGTAGAGCAGTGTTTAGGCTGAGAATTTCCTGGTTGTTGCAAAAAATATAATCCTCCATGTTGATCAGCCACTCCAATCAACTTCAAGGTAATCAGGTCCTGAATAGAACAAAAGTGAGAAGGAAAAGAACAACAAACAGAAAATTTAGTAAGTTAACTGACAAAAATCAAATTGCAACTAAAGCTAGGAACACATAGAACATCTTTGAGAATAAGATGCTCAGAGAAATGAATATTTCCAATGTGTAACAGGAACACATTGACTGTTTGGCAATTTAATAGACTTATTAGAAACAATAATAGTAGAAGAAAACAAACTAAGAGAGGAAGCCATAGATCTGTAGCTCATGTATCGAGTATCCAGTGATTTTTAAAAGAATGAAAAAACAGAGAATCATTAGATGTAAAAGAAAAACATGGAGAAGAAACAATACTAGAAAAGGAAGCTACATTTAACCACATGACTAGGAGCAGCAGACTGAGGCTGTAAATTGTGAGACAACATGGATAATAACTGCTGATATTGATCCTTAATTAATGAAAAGGGAGATACTACTGGAGATTCGTCACTGAGAACAGCCTAGTTCGTGGACTGTGACCTTGATTTATGCTTGTACCCCAATGGAAAACCATGCAACTTATATAGCACTTCTCAATAACATGACCAATTAATCCACAATGTTTACAAACTGGCATTTCTTTCCTAGAGAAAGACTTAGCTCCGTTTGGATTCGGAATTGAGATGAGATGAGTTTTGAAAGTTGAATAAAATATTATTATTATTATTTTGGGATTTGAGAAAGTTGAATTGGGATCTGAAAAAACTGTATTAGGATTTATATTTTATATGAGAATTTAAAAAGTATAATGATGAGTTTGAGATGAGTTGAGACGAATTCAACTCGTTTTTGAATCCAAACAGGGCCTTAACAGCTCTCGAATTATTAGAATTGGCAACAAAGACATGTGGATCTAAAATAGAGGAGGAAGAAACAGAAATTCCTCTCTATTGCTCCTCTTGAATAACAAGGGAGAAAACTTTATTAATTGGCGGTAAAGGCTTCATCAACAAAATATGAGCCCTAATCGCAAAAAGAGACTCATTGGGCCCCATCAAAAACTGTAAAATATGTTCTTGTTGAACATATGTGTTCATAGCACGGAAAGCACCACATGATGTGCAACTTGGAATTCGTTTGTAGTTAACCAATTCATTCCAGAGAGCTTTCAAATGTGTAAAACAGGCGCTAACAGAGAGCTAACCTTGAGACAAAGACGAAATGGACTTCTGGATTTGAAAGATTCGAGATCCATTCTTTTGTGAGAATCTCTCTTTTAAGTCAAACCAGATCTATAAAGCAGTAGTGACATAGAGAACACTAACTGCAATCTTCGGTGAAACAGAGTTAAGCAACTAAGATATAACCATATTATTATAGCGCATCCAAGAAGAAAAAGTTGAATCAGTGGAAGGAGGTTTGAGAATCGTATCGTCCACAAACCCTAACTTGTTCTTTGCGGAGAGAGCCATATTCATCGAACGAGACCATGTGTGGTAGTTATCTCTAAGCAGAGGCTGCGTAACAAGAACGACACCAAGATTGTCGCTCGGATGAAGAAAAAATGGACTCAAAGCATCTTGAGAAAGAGGAATCAATCGGTGAAGAGAGCTTGTAGGAGAACTTGAAGCAGAGACCACCATAGAAGCAATCGAAGAAAAAGAGAAAGTCGAAACCCTAACTTCGAAAAACGTCTGATACCATTTCAAGAATAAGAAAATTCTAGAATATGTATTCACCTCATGTGAAAATATCAAAATAGTAAAAAGTGATTAAATACATATCATCTGCCCCTATTTATACTAAGCAGCATTTACATTACAAAAAACAAAGTAAAGACGATAACATATTGAAAGACTATATTACAAGACTATATTACAAAGCGTAAAAAAGTATTTTTACAGTCTAATAGAATATTTCCCTCTTAAAGACTTTGGCTGGCCCTCTGATCAGTTATTTTTTTTTTTTTGGAGGAATTCAATCATGCATGCATGCGTGCAGCGTAGCCTATAAAAAGAAAGAAAGAAAATATATAGAAGAAGAGGACCTAGAAGTGCAAAGAAAGCTAGCTAGCTAGCTACAATTAACAATAATAAATATATATAATAAATAATTAATCATGACTACGTTAAACACGGATAATATGATCGGATGATCCTTTTTAACTTTTTTATGATTATCATGTTCTAGAATTGTTCAAGGACTATGAAAAGTCGAAGGATCAGTACTAGCTAGCTTCTTGGTGCGCCAGGCCGGTCGACAAATACAAAGAACGGAAAAAAAAAAACCAAAAAGTGTCCGGAGAATTATCAAGCTTTTGAATTGGTTTATAGGGTCAAGAATGGTTTAATTCGTACTCTTTTCTCTTTTTTAATTATGGAAATTCTTGGGGTTTGATCCGATCGAACCCCCTCCAAATACAGCTCCCGTCGTCTCCGACGGCAGTGGGCGACACCGTCCATCCCATTCGGACTGGATTGAGTCGGCGATCTCACCCCTGCGACGGCGAGCTCGACGACCTCCAATGTGCCTCCGGCAGTTTTAAACCCGAAAATGGGTCAGTAGATGGAATGAATGGTGTCGTCCACTGCCACCAGCGACGGCAGAGGCTGGATTGAGGCCGAATCTCTCTTAAAAATGCATTTTCATTTTATTTTTTCTATCTGTTTTTATTATGTTTTTTTTTTCATTTTATCGTATTTTTTATTGTGTTTTCTAATTTTTTTATTATATTTTTTATTATATTTTTATAAAAATTATAGGGGTTTAAGAGGTGAGCTGCAAAGACGCTGGCTGCACTGATAGTACCCCATTTAAAACCGCCCTAGATCATGCATTGACACCGCTAGTGGAAGGTCAGGACAGTCACTTGGCTAGCCTGCATGCATGCCTTGGCTTAGGCCTTGACATGCAGCAAGCAACCATGGAGGCTACTGGCCACGCGCAGCTCATGCTCCCAGACCGCCAGCTTGGGCCATTCATGACCATCACCCCGGCACTCAGCCCGAGCCATGCAAGACCACTGCCCAAGCCACCTGACGGGGCCACACTACCACAACACGGCATCACCCGGGACACATCATCAAGTTTAGGCATGTCACCATGTCATGCACATTATCAGATGCCATGTAGCCAGGCGCCATGCAGACAACCATCCGTGGGCCATGCCATGCCACGGGCCACAACATGCCACGGCCCATCATCATTGGCGCCACATTTGCTTATTTATGTATTTATTTTATTTATTTATGCATTTGGTTATTTTAGTAATTATCTTATTTTGCTAGGGACCTTTTGAGGGTTTCCAATTTGTTAGACTCTATAAATAGGACCTCTAGGTTTTCATTTCACATCTTTTGACAAATTTGAGAATTAGACTTTTGCTCTTGGAAAAGAGTTAGGCCGGCCACAAGCCTTGTGGTTTGGATTTCGGTGCTTAGCACTTGGGCTTCCCTAGGGTGTAATTCGTGAATCCCTTTGGAAGAGGATCATCGTGCAATTCGTGAATCGGTGATCCACATCTATCCTTTTATTTGTTTTTCATTTTTATTTATAAAAATCTTGAGGTAATTCATAAAAAGAGTTTTGGTTTTGGAGTGAGTTGTGTTGAGTGATTTTCATGTTTTTGTGTTCTTGAGAGGTTTGTTGATTGTTGAGTGATTTTGTGTTTGTGAGGTCAAATCCACACCACTTATGGATTTGAGAATTTGTGTGTGTGTCCATAGAGGAATTCGAAATCCTCCTCCATTGGGAGATTCGGATTGCTCATGTGAGTGAGAGTGAGTGTGTGATTGATTGAAGGAAGTTGAAGACTTGGATGCTTGTGTGTGTGCCGAATCCACTTGGTGTCTTGAAGGAGTTGGCTTGTTCATCTAGGGTCTTTTGTTCAATCATCATTTGGTTGTTCAATTGATCAATTTGGTGTTCATTTTGCCCCATAGCAGCCACGGCATCAAGCCCCACAAAACCCTAGAGCCACACGGCATAGTGCATGAAACCCTAGCCTAAACACTTGTCCATTTTGCCCTTTACCCTAGCCGGCCACTTAACCCCATCCTCTCCTATAATTCCTCACTTAAATCCACCTCATCCCTCATCCAAAACAAACCAATTTCGTGCCCCTCAAACCCTAGCAAGACCGGCCACCCATTGGATTTGAATTCAAAAGAATTCAAATTCAAATCTCACCAAAATCCCTACAAAGTCTCAACTGGCCATCCACCCTTATCCTAGCCGAAATCACCTTGCCACATCATTTAAATTACCACCTCATACTATTATTTGATTGGTCATCAAGTGAAGAAGAGAACCAATCAAATCCCTCCCTATAACCCTAGCAAATTCGGCCAAAACACTAACCCTAGGTGCCGCCCACTTCAAATGGCTATAAGCCATGTTCCTACTTTTTAGGACTTATCCAAACTCCATCAAAACCCTAGAATCCTATCCCTAATTACATGTGCCAAAAACCCTAGCCTCCCATAAGCCATGTTCGGCCACATCAAATCCTAAACAAACCCCATCTAGCCTAAACACAATCAAGCCTAACCGAACCCCTCACTTGCCAACTTATCCATCATAACTTCCCATATTTCTCTCAACCAAGTCAATTCAAATTCAAAACCTATTCTACCGACCAAATCCATTCCATAACCGACCACTACAATAATCCCTATATCCGGCCACATACATTCCCCCATTTCAAATCATTTCAAAAATTTAAATTAAAATTCCAACCAAATCTCCAACAACAATAACCGGCCATCATTCCCTTATCTTCTCCTAAATTTACCCAATCAAATCAAATCTTCCCTCATCCAAAAACAACCCAAATCTCGACCCCAACAAGCCTCCATCAGCTCTAACCAAATCAATTCAAAATCAAATCTTTCCACTTTCCATAAATATCTCACTCGGCCATTCCAAACCCTAACCTAATCTCAATTTCGAAATTCCCCTTAGCCTCCACTAAAACTCTTACCCTACTACACTATATGACCCATATTCCTTACCAAAGAGACCCCCATACATAGGCCTACCCAAAGGACATTCTCCTAAACTTTTTCTACCCTAATCTACCACTCAACCCACCACATCTCCCTTCCCATTACCATAACCAAGACTACCATAGCCTAAATACCACCTTATTGCTCCATACACTTAGCCATCCAATCCCATTGCCGTACACCACTCTACCCTACTTAGCCAAGACGAACTCAATCAGATTCTCTTAACCATCTCAACCTCATATCACCCTTTCATCCATTGTTGGTGTACGTGAACCATCACAAGCAAAAGAAGCCTTACTCGGTCATTGAGGAGCAACAAGGCGAATAAGACCAACTTAGTTGAGTAGGGACACGACCGAGGTCCCTATCATGCACTCCAGCGTCGCCCTTTAATTATTGGTTGGGAGTTGGGTAGATAAGAGTGATTCCAGAGCGGCTCGGTGCTTAGGCCATTGTCTCCATTATATGTAAGTCCCTAAATATAAAATTAATTAGATGTATATTTTTTTAAATAAAAAATAAGAAATCATCTCATTAAATAAAATTTAAATAAATATATTTTTCAATATGTGTAAGGCTCTATAATACCAAGTTTAACATTTAATACAATGAATTATTTCTATTTTTAAATAATTTTTTTAAGATCATGCTAAATTGAGACACAAAATTTGTATTAATGCCTCATTTTATATAAATTATTGTATTAAATATAAATTCAAAAATAATTTATTTATAAATTTAAATAAAATCTCATTTTATTTTTATATAATAGTATATATTTTATTATATTATATATTGTTATATATGATTTACTTAAATTTTACCTCATGCTTCAATATATATTGAGCAGCCTTGAGTGATTATTATATATTAAAAGAATATTAAATGAGACAGATTATATGCGGAGTCAATATATACGTACCTACGCGTACGTTCGCCTTAAACCGCAAATGGAATATAATATTGGAAGATCGAATATTATATGATCCGTTTAAAGAAATTAAATGAGAGAGTACTATTTTAAGCATACGTGCATTGATGAACGTCTCATCATGATCGACAAATACGTAGAATTCAATTGAATGAAGAAATCACAAATACATGAATATATATAACAAATAGAGCGAGCTGCAAATTACAACACACGATCATCTCATTATTGAAACGGCACTGAAAAGTGGCATGCATGTCTTTCCGTCTATTTGTATGTCATTACATGTCTCGAGAGGACTGCTTTGATCGACATTTAATTATAACGATGCTCATAAAAGTACCATATATCCCCGATGAGAGTATCTCATGAGTACTTGAGGGCAGCATTTATTCTTTTTAATAACAAATAAGATGATGGAAGGTTACGATGGGGGAACGTAAAACACAAAAACTATAAGAAGATAGGCCGGGCATATTGCAAAGAAAATGAGGGTATATATCTAAAGTTACGCAATCTGTGGAAATAGTGAATTAGTATACAGCGGGAGGTGGTGGGGAATTGTAGTAGTAGTAAGGTGGTGGTGGTGGTGGAGGAGACTTGTAAACATAAGGAGGAGGAGGTGAAGGTGATGGAGGAGGTGGGGACTTGTAGATGTAGGGAGGAGGTGGTGATGGTGATGGAGGTGGTGGTGATTTGTAGACATATGGAGGAGGAGGGGATGGTGAGGGTGGTGGCGGTGATTTATAAATATATGGAGGAGGAGGGGATGGAGATGGGGGAGGTGGTGACTTGTAAATGTAAGGAGGAGGAGGTGATGGTGATGGAGGTGGTGGGGATTTGTAGATGTATGGGGGAGGAGGTGAGGGAGATGGTGGAGGGGGTGACTTGTAAATATAAGGAGGTGGTGGGGATGGTGAGGGTGGTGGTGGTGATTTATAGATATATGGAGGGGGAGGTGAGGGAGATGGAGGAGGAGGTGACTTATAAATATAAGGAGGCGGAGGTGGTGGAGATGGAGGTGGTGGTGACTTGTAGACGTATGGAGGGGGAGGTGAGGGGGATGGTGGAGGCGGCGACTTATAAATATAAGGAGGTGGAGGAGATGGTGAGGGTGGTGGCGGTGATTTATAGATGTATGGAGGAGGCGGTGATGGAGATGGAGGAGGCGGTGACTTGTAAATATAAGGAGGAGGGGGTGATGGTGATGGAGGTGGAGGTGACTTATAGACGTATGGAGGAGGAGGTGAGGGAGATGGAGGAGGTGGTGACTTGTAAATATAAGGAGGTGGAGGAGATGGTGATGGTGGTGGCGGTGATTTATAGATGTATGGAGGAGGCGGTGATGGAGATGGAGGAGGCGGTGACTTGTAAATATAAGGAGGAGGGGGTGATGGTGATGGAGGTGGAGGTGACTTATAGACGTATGGAGGAGGAGGTGAGGGAGATGGCGGAGGTGGCGATTTGTAAATATAAGGAGGTGGAGGAGATGGTGATGGTGGTGGCGGTGATTTATAGATGTATGGAGGAGGAGGTGATGGAGATGGAGGAGGTGGTGACTTGTAAATGTAAGGAGGAGGCGGAGATGGAGAAGGAGGAGGTGGTGACTTATAAATATAAGGAGGAGGAGGTGATGGGGATGGTGGAGGAGGCGATTTGTAAATGTAAGGTGGAGGCGGTGACGGAGATGGAGGTGGTGGAGATTTATAAATATAGGGAGGAGGAGGAGACGGTGATGGTGGTGGCGGTGAGTTATAATAGTAATATGGTGGAGACTTCTTGTAGTATGGAGGCAAAGGTGATTTGTAGCGGTAGTATGGCGGTGGAGGGGACTTGTAAATGTAAGGCTTGTAATCATCATCATCGGCAGCTACATTGGTGGCCAGTATGAATACTGCCACTGCAAAAACCAGGCGAGGCCAAAACCAAAAACTCACCATTTTTTTAGTAAACACGAAAGTACTCCCACGGTTGTGTGTTTTATGGCTTGGAGATCTGAACTACTTTTGGAATGAGAAGTACTGAGCAGAGGCTCCCACTTTATATAGCCAACCCATCAACGAGCAGAGCATGTTTTGTTTAGTACTAGAGGAAGTTATCAACTTTGAGCTAACCAATAATACAAGTTATTTCATTTTTTAATTTTTATAGAAATACAAGAATAATGGGATCCCAGTAATGCCTTGAAACGGTCTAGATTATCTGTGCAGGCACCAATATGATAATAATTAAAAATAATGCATTTATGTAAAGACTTGACTCCATCAACAACTAAGGTTTTGAATATCGCTGTATTGGTCGGTACAATTGGCCGACGATCATAACCGGAATAAAATAATTTCAGATTTATATATAAAAATTATGTAAAAAAAAAAATCAATATTAGAATATTTCATTTTAATATTTTAACCGAAATAATCACTAAATATTCAAAACTTCATCAACAATCCTAAATGTGAAAATAGGTTCATGTTTGATCTTTGTTAATTTCAGGGGAAACTTTCCACTGTCGTTTAAGTCTTTGGCTTGTGTTGAAATTAATGAAAGTTAATACCTAACACGCGTTGTGGATTTTGAGTTTCTAGACTAGACGATATATGTCCAAGTCCTGGCATCGCGCGACAATACAGTTGTTTATTTTTATTTTTATTTTTATTTTTATTTTGCTTTTGGGGGTAATAAGCAGCAACAGAGTCGGTGAAAGTGGAACATTTCCAATTTGCAAGGCAGAACAGGTCCTGCATTCGTAACTTAATTTTCCAGATTTTCCATTCATTTCTTCAGAAAAAGTTCAAAAAAAAAAAGGAGAAGAAGCTACATATCACTATCAATTGCCTGGTCCATGCATGTTATTAAATTAAGATTTATCCTAAATTAAAACTTCTGAATTGGTAATGATGCCAAGTTTTCCTTTGCTTGTGATTATACCAATATAAATAAAAAAATCATCTAATTATTATTTAAACTGATCAGGAAAATGCAAGATTAATTATCATTAATTAATATTTCTATTATCATGCTCTGTACTATAAAAGAGAAATATACTTACAGTTAAGAAATGTGTAAATATTGTACAAATATTTAAAAAGAAAATAATAAATAAGTATGGAACTCACATATAAAGAATTAACTTTTTAACAATAAATTTTATCTTTTTTTTTAAATATTTATACAATATTTACGTATTTGATCACTATATATATATATATATATATATATATTCCACATCATGATGATCCCTTGTGCTTTCAATACTTTCTCATTATTTGAATTGATAATAACAACAATAATAATAAAAACAAATCCGTCATGTCGCCGATATCATATTTTTGTGTGGAAAATTCCAGGTCGAAGACAAAGTTGGAGTTCGGCTGTCGTTTTGAGTTGCCGCAAGCCCAAGCTGGTTCAATTCCAACGCTTACAGAGACGATGGCAAGTTCTCCGAATTAATTACATTATCATTCTTTAAGGTCAAAATGTAGATTTGGATTTCTTTAGGATTTTTATCCAAATTTTAAAATATAGTTTTAGAGTAAGAGAAATAGGTCTTCAATTATTAATTAAGTATTTAATATTACTAAAGAAACTCACACGATCGAACGGCCATAAATGACATGCCTCACTTTATGTAATTATATATTTTTACTGGCTCTAAAATTCATACAAGGATTTTTTATTTTATTTTTGTTGATAAGAACATGAATTTCATTCTTATATTGAGATAAACGATTAGAGATTATATATCTGCATCAAACCATTTGGTTTGAGATAGAAAATCTGGAATACAATCGATCCCACCATATTTCAGTGTTTTCAATGCCTCCTGCATGTCTAGCTAACATATGTTCAACCCTATTACCATCTCGACTAACATAATTAAAAGAACACGATTGGAAATTACTTTTTAACCGAGATATCTCTGAAAACAGAACTGCCATCAGTATTGAGTTGCTCATATTATTTTGCTGTAAAAACTCCACCATCATCAAGCAATCGCGCGCTTTCAACAATTATATCAGCAATTCCCATACCTGAGCACAATTGTAATCCTCGAAATACTGCTAGCAATTCAACAGTTTCAGGATGTTCAACTTTATTTTCAACTTTTGTGGCAGCCATGATAATTACTTTCTCGATCAGCTGAATTTGCACGAAGTATCATCCCAACTACTCCAGTCTTATTATGGTCTCCAAACACTGCCCCATCAGTATATATTCAGTTTCAATACATTCTCAGGAGGAGGATGTCATGTAATTTGGTTCTTCAACTGAGGTCGTGGCTTGAATATTCTGACTTCAATAAAAATTTTCATACAAGGATTCTAAAAGATCATCTGAATAGGATATTGGCATAGTGTGCATGTAACATTAACCACGTTAGCACGTTTAATATTTTACATCCAGAACAATTGTCTAGTAATATTAACCATGTTAGTGCGCGTTTAATATCTCACACACTACAGGAAAACAGAGCATTTGGGACTATTTTTATTTCCGGCGGGGTAAATTTCACCACAAAAGGTCTATTTTTCTAATTCGGTTGTTTATTTATGTCAATTAAAAAAAATCGCCGGAATATACTGGCTAATTTGTCTATCAAATCCCCCTTCCCCGCGATATTTTCTTTCTCTTTCTGTGTCTCTCTCGCTCAAGGCTTCGCCCAGTGGTTTCCGGTTGTAGATAGCTTCCGATTGCCTGCACCTAGTTTCTCTATCAATTCCCCCTTTCCCGCTATATTTTCCCTCTCTTTTTGTGTCTCTCTCTCGCTCGAGGCTTTGCACAGTGGTTTCCAATTGCCCGCGCTGTCGTCTTCTCCACACATTCTGCCACTACCACGGCGATGTTGCCTCGCCTGGCAGGTGAGTGTCTTTCTCTTTCTCTGTCTCACCGATCATCTCTCTCGTACGTCTATCAGTCTCAGTCTCTATTTGTCCCTGTCCGTCTCCCTCTCTGCTCGTCCCTCTCTCTCTCTAATACTTATCATCTTATGTTGTTTTCAGTGAATACTATATTATTAGCCTGCTTTTGTACAATGACTATCGATTTTAGCATATTTGGAAAAAAAAATTACGTTAGGGTTTGATGAAAACAGAGGATTAGCGTCATGATATGTGGAATGTGTCTTTTTTATTTTGATTTGGATTAGGCTTTCAGAACTAATAACTCTCTGTAGAGCTCTGTTTCTCTTTTGATTTGGATTTTTTAAAGAATTTCTTTATCCATTGGGCTGAGAATGACGAGGACAGGCAAATAGAACGTACAAGCCAAGCTGGGTATGTTAAGATTAGGAAAATATTCACGCGTTGATAATATTTTGCTGATGATATAGCATTTATATAGATTGTAGGTCCTATTTTCTTATGCAGATATTACTGGTTTAATAATTCCCTTGGGGGCTAGATTTTTTAGTATTTTGGAGTATTTCCAATTTTAAATACTCCCTATTTGCAAAAGTAAATAAATCATCTATACATTGTTAATTTATAAGCGAAGTTGGTTTGCTTTAATCTTATTGTGGCAAGGTGGGTATGATCCATTCTTATCCAACAAAAATGCAAGGAAGTTTCTGACTTGTTACATATTAGTTGTTACTTAAATGAATTATGGAAGTAAATGAATATTTGTCAGCATTAGTTTCTCCTGATGTTCTCAAACTGTAGGGGCTGGAAGTAGCCTAATGACTCCAGAAAAATCTAACCTTGCATATGCTTTTTGTTTTTGTTTTCCATTAATGCGGCGCATTCATCGACTTAGTCCATTTTTCATCCTACGAATGTTGATCAACATGGCATCTGGTCATGTGAGCATGAAATATGGATTCCAGGTGTGCAAACAACTTTGATAACAGAGATATATTATTTCATCCCACGGATATCAATAAACATGGCATACTCTTGTCTTGTCATTTTTAATATTTCTGTTTATATGTTATAACAGGTATCTTTTCAGTTATGGCAATGAGTGAAAATGGTTGAACTGGGAATACAATCCGGGGGAGGCTTTTGCTGTGAGTCTGAGGTCTTGGACTTGACTTGTGAACATGGAATCATCATTAAAGAAGGAAGCAAATACCTCATATAGGGAGAACTTTTCATTGATAAATAGTTAAGTTCCAAGCAGTCCCATGATTATAAGACGGGTCAGATACTTGGGCCAGTATTTCTCTTTGAATTTTTTATGGAGAGAAAGCCCTTTGAGATTATATTAACTTAGCTAAAGATATTTTGTGTAGATTTCCTTGTCCTCAAAGATATTTCCTCATTGTTATGATTTTGGGTGCCTTTAGGTTCTTCCAGTCATTATAATGGGTGCATTCATACCTGGTCTGAGGCGGAAATATCCACTTCATGAATATGTGTCTGCGATACTCTTGATTCCACCAATGCTTGTAACTGGAGAATTATTTAAAGCATGGAGTTCATGCTCAAAGGTAAAAATGAAATGCTACAGTTTGAGGTACGTACGTAGTGCACTTCTAATACTCTTTCTTGCGTCAATATGCTTTGGGCGCACAAATACACATTAATTAATTAGGCACAATACATACTAATTTTAAGCTATAACTAATCAAAATATTGTTAAAAGCTTTAAACAAAGAATATTCTTGAAACGATATGAACTTTTTAATTGAACTTTCATTCATGCATGAATATTGACATATTTCTCATTCATCGATTTTATGATCTTGATTGAACGACGGTGTACTTATCGGTAAATATTTAGACCTGATCATTTGTATTCACAATTTATATCAACTCATCTCATCTCTTATATTAAATTTATTATTACATTTTCTTAAATTTCTATAAAAAATATAATAAACAATTCAACTTTTCAAATCACTAATATTGATGGAACTGCACATGATTACTCATGTTTTTTTGATAAATTGTGAGATATTAAACGCACTAACACGGTAATAGACAATTGTTCTGGATGTAAAATATTTAACGTGCTTACATGGTTAATGTTACATGCACACTATGCCGTTAGAGAAATGTTTTGGGGTCCGTGATTGTGGCCACTTTGCGCCTCCACGGATTTTTTTAATATAAAAAAAAATAAAAAAAACATATATTCTTTTTTTGCACACCCTTTTTTTATTATTTTTGTAAAAAAAAATAAATTATAAAAAATAGAAAATAAATTACAACTATGAGAGTGCAAAAGGATCCTACACTATAAGAAAACTGGCCTTTTGTAACCAGTTAATTTCAGCCAAATGACTATTTACAATTAATATTAGTCGTAAATAACATTTTCTTCGCTATTGAATGATTACAACAGCTCACATTTTTTATAGTGTTAACCGCGGGCCTCCGTATCATTGCCCATGTCAAAGAGGGAAATTTTTTGGATTTGACCAAAAGTATATAATTGGTACATAATATTGATTAATAAGTTTTTTCTTTAATACAGTGCTGGGGAAGAGATCATGACCTAGTCACCTCAAGTACTGTTACGTTCTTGTGAAAATTATGATCTTCAGTTTCCATGAAAGTGAAATTGTGTTGATCTGATCTTCTTGATCTTATATATATATTTTAATTTGTGGAAAAGTTTTGAATTCGTCTTTGCGACGTTTTATCCTTATTTCAATTTGGTCCTTTCGGATGATATACAACCATATATACATATTATAAGTAGTCTCTATATCCCAAGATTGTTATTCATTGTCACAAATATTATTACACAATCAGTTTTTAATAGTAAAACGAATGCACCTCTGTTTATAATTAATACACTAGGGTTTGTTTGAGGAATGAAATGAGATGAGAGTTTTGTGAATAGTATAGTAAGATAGTTTGTAAATAATAATAAGATTGTTTGAGTAGAGTATTTTTTGAATTTTGAGAAAGGAGAGAAAAAAATGTTGAATAAAAACTATTATAATAAAATTAAAATGTTGAATAAAAATTGTTTGGAAATTTGAAAATTTTGAAATGATTTTTTCTTATCTAAAAGTTTGAAAAGTTCTAAAAATTAGTTTGAAAAGGTTGTAATGATTAATTTAAAAATTTTATATTTGAATTATGTTTAAGAATGAAATAAGATTAGATAAAAATTTTGCGTCGCATCTCATGTCCTAAATTAACCTGCCCTAAAAACATTATTGATATGAAAGTCTGCCACATCAGCTTACAGTCACAGTAGCTTACATTAATATATGGTTTATATAGTGAGTTGAAATGAAAATTAAATAAAATATTATTAGAATATTATTTTTTAATTGTTATTATTATTTCTAAAAAAATTTAAAAAAACTGTATCTTGATATGTCATGACATGATTATTATTTCTAAAAAATTTTGATATGTTATAAATAATATAGCTATTTTCAAAGTAATGTTTAGAAATCGTCTTATATGTGGGACTTGCATATCTTAAAACCGTACAAATAATTTCTTTTTAAATAATATTGTGTATTCTTTTTTCTTCCGAACATCAACTTCTTAAACACTGAAATATAAAACTCACAAAATTATTCAGCAAGCATAGAAGAAAACCATTCATGTTATTCCAACGAGGTACAAAATTGAAACAGCCAGAGGCTTGCTAGCTCCAATATCGACTATATTATCATCGTATGCTTCACATGCAGACAAGTTTATCTCATGAAAACTAGGATTGTCATGAATTGCATATATATAATATGGTGAGGCAGCATATATATTATATTCTAGTTCAGTTTTTTGATTCCATTTGTTTCAGCAGCATCATGCGCAACGAGTGCTCTCTGAGGCAACTTTGTGTATTCAAAAAAGATGTGCAAAACGAGCACCACCATGGCCAATCCAACTGCTAAAATCCCATTTCCTTTCCATGTGGATAGCAGGGAAAACATTTGACAGAATTTGTAGATGCCAAAATAAGTCATACAGGAACAACTGATGAGGACCTGTATATTAATAATTAAAACATGTCAAGCCAATCAAAAAATAAAAAGAATAATACTAGATACAGTCGTTCGTTGTAATAGAGAAAGTTGAGGTTTACGAGAAGTGACTTCAAGGACCGGCCCGGATCAGGAATTTTTTGGTCGCCAAATCTTCCCTCAGCTTGAAACTTTTCCAACATTTCATCCTGGTATGGAAAAAGGAAAAACAACAGGGGGATAAATGCCAAGAACTAGTACTGCTGATACATGTGACTTGAAACATCACGGTAAAATATGTCACATGAGAAACTTCCTTTCTGGAAAGTCCAATACATACACCCACGACCTTTGAGGAAAGAGCTAATTAAAAGGTCCATACCTTTTCCACAAATCTATCCCTGCACCATTGTGCAATGGCAGCATCTGATTCTGGCAATTCCTTCATTAAATATCTCTTTATATGCATTTTAACCTACAAATTTATAACATGTATTAATGTTTGGACTTAAGTTGGTAGAGTGTAATAACATTTAATGTTTGGACTTAGTAGCCAATCACATTAGTAGAGTGTATAAAAGAATACGCAAAAATGATTGCACATAGAATTTATATATATATATATATATATCATAATACAATGGCTCTAAAAAACTGATCAAAACTGAGCAGCTTACCACGGAAGGTTGCCGACCACAAATACTCAGTAAAGAAGGAATAGCATGACCTTTCGGAACAGCCACTGTAATATCATAAACTGCTGGAACAAAGGAGCGCATATTTTTGACTGCTGCAACAAAACCCTGAGATTAAAGGAACAAATTAATGTGGTTAAGAGTAAGCATACAAATAATATTATTTAACTATACAGGCTAAAAAACTTTTAGAAATTAGGTAGGTTAATTCAAAAAGGGGACTCAAATCATGATCAATATATATTAACTTAAACTTTACTTGATTTTGATGTTTTGGGTTAATGTTGGGTTTGGTACTAGAGATTTATTTACCTTGGTGCGAGGGACAAGGACATGTCTAGGCACAGGTAACGCTCTTGAAGCAGCAAATTTTTGAGCTTCCAACAGCTTATCTGGGGTCATTCGAGTTCCCTCCACAAACATGGTTAGCCAAAAAGGCCTAGGAAAATCCCCTAGATCCTGGAAACTCGACTGCATGTGCAACATGCATCCCAAGAAAAATAGTTAAAACGTCATATGAATATGAATAGCAAAATTACTGCTAAATTATTAACAGTAATTCTACATATAATCATGGAATACTGCATAAATATATATCACGTAACCATTTTGAAAAAGAGAGCAATTTATTAAAAATTTAAATTTTTTCATGAGAGTCCCATATTTTACTAACTTTTTTCAAAGCGATTACGCAACAACTACATAATTCACGATTGCAAATATTATATCTCAATCATAAAACTATATGCAATTCATGTTTAATGAACATGCATGCTTGCTGCACCTTTAGTTTTTGCTCATCTTTTTCCCATATTCGATCCAGAAATACAAACCCATAGAACCAAATTGCCCAGCCATAAATCTGCACACAGGTTAATTTACACGTTACATGAATTTGATCATAAGCTGATCTATGGTTGGATTTTGCAATTAATTGGACCTATATGATATAATATTAAAGCATTGATATTGCAGACGTTTCACATTAGATATATGCGACAAACATTATTATAAGAAAAATTTATTCCCAAGATCATAATATATATGAACTTTGGAAAGATTGAAAATTACTTACTGGAAGATATTTTGAAGATTTCTTCACAACCATTAGTGCACTACCAAGGCAACCGAAGCGCTGTAACCAGCATTAACAATTACAGTCAGCCACTATGATGATCGTAATGGAGTACAAGATTATAATTAGCTCTAAATTAAGCCAATATTTTTTCTAAATAAAATTATAAATATGATAATACATTCGAAAACATGCAATATTAATTGCAATCATTGAATAATTACGTACAGTTCAGAATGATTTATAATTAGCATTATTAGAGATAGTTAGCACCTCAGCTAGAAGCCACATCATCTGTATATCGGTATCACACATGTGATTTGGCATGAGAAATGCATGTTCTTTGCCTGAAAACAACTCAAATAATTAACAAAAGTTAAGTTCCCAAAATAGAGTTAAATATATATCCCAAATAATTATTATATATTATGTTTATGTCAATGCTGCCTTACCTATTAATCGATAAGTTTCCATATCCGTATACAATTCAACCTGCCAATGTAATTAGTTAATGTAATTAGTGCTATTTATAAAAACTGCAAAATAGAGTTAAATGTGTCAATACATAACCAGAAACTCTATTTGCAATCTCCAAATAAGGATTTTCTATGCAGATTCATTGATGTATTTCATTAAATGAGAATTATTATAATTTAGGAGGATATTATTCTAATTTTTAAAAGTTTTTAAAGACAAAATTGTCTAAATTTTCACGAATAGTCTCCAAAGGTGGACTGTAGACTCTCTCATATGTAACACCCAAGTTATAGCTCATAACAAATCCTTAATATAATTATAATTAAATTAATTATATATGTCTTAGTATACTGATGAACAAGTAATTATTTGGACTTTATGGCCATGTATGTAATAAAACGAGATGAATATATATATAATTAGAAGTCAAACATCTAAAGTTTTATATTAAATAGAAAATAATACAATTAATTAATCAAGCTATGTATTAGTTTTTATTAAATATTAACAGCAATTGTTAGTTTCTGATCAACGCATGATCCCTTTCGAAGAGAAAAATAAACCCGAAGAAAAAAATTTATTAGTATAGAGAAATGATGATCTCTGATCAGTTTGTTTATAATATATATTTATATATATGCTAATTGAATTATGTACTAGACAACATGGAGTTATGTCATTTTTTTTATATGAATTTTTATATGTGCCTTGGCCCGGCCTTTAAATTAGATTTCTAGCTTCGTCCTTGCCTTCGATGATATGTAAAGGTATCTTGATTAGTTATTCAAATTGACCATATATACAGTCTCTGTAGCATTTATAGGGTCTCAAAGTCTAGCAAACATGAATATGATAAACTATTGGATAGTCTTGGATGTCTCTCAACTTCGAAAACTAACTCAAGAGGTAAGCACTACAAGAAAATCGACTTTTTGCACTATTAACTTTTGTTGCAAAAAGTAGAAAAGAGTGTCGCAAAAAAACATTTTCAGCAAAAATAGTCATTTTGACTAATTAAAATGTCACAAATACCTGTTTTTCTTATAGTAAAGATCACTCTCTCATATTTATAAACTGATCACCAAATTAATCTTTCCCGTACAACCGATATGGGACAACTTGAAGGCCCCCCCTTCACATCAGGCCCTAGGTTGGAGCAATACAACTTGCTTTTGATCTTGTGGATTGTTGGCTAAGGCTGTTGGTAAACTTGAGATTTGATACTAGTATATTAAGTGGTTTTGGATCACTCTGAAGTCTCAACCCCAAAAGTTAATTCAAATGTGAGGTTTTTTTTTATATTTATAAATTGACTACCCTCTTCTTTCACCATTATTAATGAATGTGGGACAACCTTTATAACTTAAACATATAGCCAGGGTATTAAATACCATTTTAAGCTAGCTAGCTTATTATGTATATATATGTATATATTATATGTGTGTGAGAGAGAAATAGAACTACTATGGCTACAGAGAAAAATTTAATAAAAAAAGTTATAAATTGACTTGAATTTATATGATTTTTTATAATTACTTTATAAAAAATTATAAAAAATAATATTACCCGCGGTTTTCATTTATAATAGTCGACACGATCGTAACGTACCTTGAATCCTGACCACCAATCCAAAATCCAAACGATCACTAACCACAAATTAGCTGAAACAGCTCCGTTGATTCTTCTGAACAAATTCTTCGATACAGGCCGAATAATAAGAAAGCAAGTGGCCTGGATTTTAAATTTAAGCCCAAATCAGTACACAATTATAAAATGGAATACTTTATTACCACATTTTTAAAAGAACTTTATATGAACTTGGGACGACGCGGTAGGTAAACATAATTTAAATTTTTTAAAGCAAGTTTGTATGCAAAATACTATATATATATATAGAGAGAGAGAGAGAGAGAGAGAGAGAGAGAAATTTTATATAATATACTTTAATTGTCATTCTTTAGTTTGTGTGGTATTCGATGATCTATCTATCCCTCTTTTTTTAACAGTTGACTAAATTACCCATAACTTTTCATAAAAAAAAAATTATAATTCTAATATTAAGATAGACGAAAAATTAAAAATAAGTGATCGATGCCGACATATTATTAATTAATGACTATTATACTTTTTTATTTTTTGTATAACTTAAGAGTATATATAATGTGTCGTCATTCATGATAATTTGGTTACCATATAGCAAAAGAGCGAGATCAAGACAACTTGATAAAGTGTATATATATATATATATATATATATATATATAATTTATGCCTTCGATCGATGGAGGATCATAATATAAATAATAAATTACAGGCCGGTACTAAGTAAGAATTAACCCGGCCGGCCAGGGCCAAACGATATTCATCATACTCATATATATGAAAAAAAAAAACATGACTGACAGAATATATGCATGGATCAAATTACAGAGCTGAAAGCTATATATATATTCACAAGAAATTATTAATCAATGAACAGTACTAAATGTCAAGATTAAAGAGGAAATTAATCAAATAAATAATTAGAGTTAGCAGGAAATTATAAAATACCTGGATGAGGTTTACGATGATGCCTGTGGAGAAGAACACAATGCCAAATGGAACCAAAATTGCTAATGTTCTGATTTCCATGGCTAGCTAGCTTGATCATACACATGCAGTACTGTGTCGTTACACGTACAGATTATCGATCGATTGAATGTCAGAATCGGCTTCGATCTCATTCGGTTTTTATTCTTATCTTCACCCTCTATTATATAGATCACTATATACGTACCATGCATGCAAATGTAGTATACTGTTTCGATCAGTTTAAATTAATTGTTCATATTAAGTAAGTTACGCCGTCCTAATAGTAGCAGCAAAAGCTAGACATGATGATCGAGTAGCATCGGCCGACAAAAGATGTTTAAATAAAGAAAAATTTATTTATATTTGTGTGCATATTTGAGGTGTACATTAATTAGGGTACCCTAAGTACAATATTGTCTATATATATATATATATATTATATATTAATCTTATTCTAGTCAAGCATAATCTTAAAATAAATAAACTAGAATGAAAATTAATTAATTAAGACTATTAATACCATTTTCTTTTGCGATAACTATTGCTTAAATATTATATGAACTTGTAGGCTTCAAAATTAAAGTACTACCAATTCAAAATTAAAGTACCAAGCAGTTCATCATGAATAATAAGGCCGTCTAGCTAGCTCCATATAACACTACAAGGTAATCGGCATATTCCGACACCACTATTCGCCGCAATAAGCACCAAAATACGCTGTATAGCCGGGAAGTCTCAAAATTCTTGGTTACATGCGGCGATTTTATGCGCCGCAATGGAAATTAACAGCGAAAAGGCTCGCTACATGTACCTAAACTTTTGTTCCTTAAACAATTATCGGCGATTGGTTTCACCGCAATTGAATTTACAGCCATTTGAGGGTATCTGTTGAGGCGATTTACCCACGCTGCAACTGACACTATTTGCCTGTACAGGTCTTTAAAAGAAGATCATAGCCATTGATTCTAAATACCTGTGAAGACCTATTCCAACAGTTAATAACCATGATTTGTGCGCATATTATATAGATCTTTAATTAATATACTCGATTGTAATATTATTCACAATTGTAAATAATAGTACAATTAATATATTAATATACTACAAAAAATGCATTTTGTAGCACTAGTACTTCAACTAAATATATTAATACTAGTTTTAGGATTAAAATAATATTTATAATCAATCATCTAAACTTTTACTGCATCAAATTGCTAAATTAGACAAATAATAAACTTTAACTCAAATTGCATATATGTAGTTTCAAGTGTATTGTAACACTGTTTTCATCAATACCAAAGAGTTGTACATGACTGGTCGTATGGGTGCATTAATATATTACGCTGGTAAGTTAATTCAGTACATCAAATCATTTATGCGCCTAAAGTTTGTTACAAATAGGAACCTATACATTTTGAGTAGTGCCAATTTTAGCATAAAGTTCACATGAACTACGCAGCATCGGCCTCTAGCTAGCTAGCTAGTAGTATATTCTTGCTAGCATGCATGCAAGTTTGTCTGAGTTCCTCTATGAAGCACTGATCTGGTTTGCCAATCTGCCAATAAAATATTCCAGCAGCGAGTTAAAAATGTTCCAATATTGTAGCCTAACCAGCAACATGAATACCGATCCTAAAACCGGTAAATACACCTAAAAATGAAGTCCACCAAAAAAAATTTTTTAGAAGATATAATTAGTGCATATATATATATATATATACGCCACCAGTTCCACCGTTCCACCAATATTATATATATATATATATATATATATATATATATAATTAATATTCCCTTAGGGTCGTAAGAAAAACAAAATATCTTCTTAACTAGCTAGCTAGCTAGCTAGGCCAACCTTTATTAATAGTAGTTCCCTTTGCCCCCATACATTGGCAATTAGTAATTTCCTATGTCGGCCTTCACCAATATTAATATTGCTACGTATACTCATCAATATCCTTTTTTTTTAAATCATATTTTCATTATTTTATGATATTGTAAAGGCATTAGATGATTAAAAATTATTTATTATATAATAGTGCTACATCATGGAATGATATTAAGAAAAGTGATGATGAATAGATTTTCTCATTATAATTTATATTGAGATCATGATAAATAATTAACGGTTAAATTGATGATTAATGTTATAATGTTATCATATTTATGATGGAATATATTTATATATTTTAACGTCTTATATATGTACGATAATATGAATACTTATTCTCTAGTATATTTAGTTTATTGTGTATATCAAATAATATTATTAATGATTTATTTTGTTTTCATTCTTATTTCTTTGACCTCATTTACATATTATAGATGGACCTAGAGATATTAATGTTATGTATTCAATTATAATTAATAACCGTAAAGATGTAGCTCTAAGTCTAAGTCTGTCTTCCTCCTGTTCTTGTTGATCTATTATATATATATATATATACATATATATATATATATATATATATATTTCTACAACATTTGAGTACATACGGTAATAGTTAATACGGCATGCTTTAAAAAGATAAGAAATGTGGATGAGATCCCAACTTATGAATTTTGTAAACTAGGGACTTAAATAAATTTACTCAAGAAAATAGTTAAGGATTATCCTACCAAAATCTGTTGAATTAATATTATAAATTAAAATGTTTTAAAATGGCAAGGGGATGATCATGATGTACGTAACAATGATTGTTAATGGAGTATATCTTAAAGAGAGATGTTATTCATCATCTCACACCACATATTTTATAACATATTTTTTGACTTATAATAAAAATGCCGTGAGCTTGGAATTTCTGTCTGTGTTTTAAATTTATAAGTGGGTTCGTATATATATACGTACTCTATGTTTGACCATCTAACACACCATTAATTCGAATGGGAATTAGCTCTCCGTGTCTGCATGTGCCTAACATTTTTCCAACGCTCTAATTTAAATATGGAGGCCGCATTTCATTCATATATAACGGCGCCCCAAGAAAGTCGATCGTACGCGTAGTTACTACCTGCGCGCATCTTCAGCCATGCAATTGCAAACCTAACATATCTATATATTCATTATTTCTTGATCTATTCAGCAGTTATATACCAATTTTTATTTTTATTTTTACTTTTTCTCGCAGCAAGTGTATGGTGCAGAGCTACTCATGAATAGAAGTTTTCAGTATATATATTATATAAAAAATATGATATTTTAGGAATTTTAGGATCGGCAAGTTTCTTGCATTTTATTTTTTTAAAAAGTGAGTATATAATTTAAATTTCTTTTTAAAAAAAATATATTTTTAATTGGCAGCCGACAGCTTTTTTATAACTGATCAGTATGCGATACTTGTACACTTTAAAATTGTATGTAGCATATTACTAGGGGTGTAAGAAAACCACCGAATTGGACCGGTGGACTGGATCAGATGGAATTTGGTTCGGTCTAGTCCAATTTTCATATAGACCGAATATTTTCGGTCCAGTCCCGATCCAGGGCATTTCTCCCGCAAGACCGGACCGGATTAGACCGAATGCATATTATATATATATATATATTTAAGTAATAGTATATAAATTATAATATTAATATTAATATAGATTAAGAGTGATAATATAACATATTAATATATAATATATTCTCTCATCTATTGCCTCGTCAAAGTTGGCTTTCAACCTTCCTTCTTTAGGTTTCTTCCACTGTTTGATAGCAAATACTGGACTCCCACCACTTGAGAGTTGGCTTCCTTCATCTTGGTTGCATCTCTAAATTCATCTAAGGATTGTGAAGAACAGAAATAGATTTTCAAAGACATTTATTACGCTCATGCCAAATGCCCTTGAAAATGACTGCTACCTCTTCTAGTGAACTACAGTTTAGTTTCAAGCATAGCCTATCCCATAGTTCTGTGAAATCCTTTGCCATGACACTCCACTTCTGAACTCCACTCCCCTTCTTAGCCCATACATCATTCACAACAGTGCATTGCCATAAAGCATGTAAAATTGTCTCACTTTCAGATTTGCATATTGGGCATATATCGTTGTTTTCAACTTTCTTCTTAAATAGCAATGCTTTCGAAGGAAGCGAGTTGGAACATGCCCGCCATAAAAAGTGCTTAGTGCCCCTGAAATGTTTAAATTTCAGATTTTTCTCCACCTATTATCTTCTTTCACCCCTCCAGAACCCTCTCCTTCTTCCCTTCTTCTCCTATCTCTTGACATATGATATGCACTTTTAACATTATATTTACCATCTTTACCATGAATCCAAATCAGTTTATTTTCCCCTTCTCTATTGCTAATAGGCATGCTACATATTATATTAGCCACAAAGTGATTTTTAATTAATGTCCCATTCCAAACCTTAAATCTAGAATAATTAAATTTGAAACCCTTGCCTCAACCCCGAGTGAAGAGACTAGGGATTGAACACAATGAGATGATGGTTATAGCAACCACCTGTTTTCCCAAATCTTAATTCCTCTCCCATTACCCACACGCCAAATAAGGCCCTTGTTCATAATCTCTTTGCTCCGCCAATATCATATTTCGTTTCAGGACAACTTCTTTCACCTCTTCCACACTTCTTTTTTTAATCCTTTTTTTTTTTTTTTTGTTGTTTCACACTCATCAAAATTCCTACCAATCCTCTTCGCACCCACCTTAACATTCATCTTTGGAGAATTTCCACAGGCTCGAGCCATTCTTTCCAGTTTCCTCCCTTCTTCGCTAGAGTATCAACCATACCCTCCAATCTTTCATGTATTTCCTTCTGATTAACACAGGTGAGAACAAACACTGAACAGATTTCCAAGGCCCAAACTACCCTGCTCCTTGGTAACCTTAGGCCCTACCTCACTTGTTATCACAGTTGGCTCCTCAAAAGCTCGGCCCATTTCTCTTTATTTCCCACAAGATTTCCCCCTCCCCTCAATCTCCAAAATCCCTAAATTCTCTCCCACATACTTGATCCTTCCCAAAGTTTGAAAACCACTCACCTCATCCTCATCCCTCATTTTATATTTTAAAATTCAAAATTTGAATTTTCAACAGAATTTTCCTTTCTCAACCCATCTCCTATTTTTTGCTTCATCTCTTTTTTCGAAAATACCTACCATAGTTTTTCCTAATTTCCCTTCAGATCTTCCCCCACCATCTTTACCATGGCAGCCAATATTTTGGACTATTTCCCAAAATTCTTCCTCTTTTCTCTACTCTCCCCCACCCCTCCATTACTGCCTACAAAACGTGATCTATATCCAAAATCTGCCCCAATCCATGCTCCATATCGACTCACCAGTGTCTTTATTAATCTTGGCAAGTGGAAAATTATGTAATTGCAACCACAAGAACTCATGCATGAAACAAAATTTACCTGGCTGAAAATCTCCCATGAATTTCCTGATGGTGAACAAGCAGTTGTCAAACAGCCACAACTTTTCTTCTCCAACCCTTTGTTTGTCAGCATGTGTGTTGAAGATAAACACAAACAAATTTGTCCCCACCTCCTGGAACACAGCAGGTTTACTCAACTTCCATATTCTAGACGTGGTTGCCGAGATGACGTTCCTTCTAATGATCCGCTCCGTACAAATTTTCCCAATTAATCAAAGCTTCCCTTCTTCAAAACAGTCTCAGACTCCTCACCATTTAGATCGATGGTCTCCAATTCTTCCTCGATAGCTTAATCTGCCTCCATAAATAAATCCTCCAATTCTTCCATCCTCACAGAGAGACACACTCCCCAAACTTAACCCTAATTCTGTTTTACTCACTTCCTCACTCACACTCTCAAACAGAGAATACAAGGACGCAGCTTCACGGCGAGACACACTCCCCATTCCTAACCCTAACTCTGTTTTCACTCACTTGCTCACTCTTAACTCTCACTCAAACGAAGGCAAGGACACAACATCGACTCTGTATCACTCACCCACTCACCCACTCACACACACTCAGACGAAGACGAAACAAGAAAATTGCTTCGACTTGATGAACACTACCCCTAATCACAGCCACGGAGACCCTTGTGAGAAAACTAGAAAGGAGACTCAATTTCTACTAATTTGATGATTGATCTTTATTAAAACTATGAGATTTTAAGATATTGACCGAAAAACATAGGCAATGATCTGATTTTGAGACAAATCATAAAGGATACTTATTCTGTGATATTACATCATTAATAAGTTCCAAAATTTTCATTATAACAACTTTCTAATTCTTATTGCCTCGAGTAAGTCTCACACTTATTTATTATTATATATTTTTTTAAAATTTTTATATAAAATACATATTTTAATACAATTTTTTAAAATTTTAATATATATTTTTTAAATTTTAATTCAATTTTTTTAATTCTAAAATAATAATAATATTAAAAAATAAATTAAATTCATCTCAACTTATTTCTATTTCCTAATTCAAATCAGACTTTAGATATAATTTTAATATATGTAAAAATCGGACACTTTTTTATATTATTAATTAATATATAAATAATAAATATAAAAGAGTACAAGAAAAATATTATTAAGTGCTTTTAAAATGTAAATACTTGATATTTTATTATATTATTAAAATTAATTTAATTAGATGAGATGCAAATAGCAAATTTCTCGAAAAGGAAAGAATAAGTTTCTCATCTGATTTTATTTACCTATTTATTAATCCAAACTTATTATTTTAATTTTAAAAAGTTTTTTTTTAAAAAAAAAAACCGCCTTTTTCTCAATTTCCCTCCAAGAATATGGGCCACAAGAAATTTTCCCCTGCTTCGCGCCACAAACAAGGGTCCCCTACACCTTCTTCCTCCACCGATTCGCCTCTGTCCGATGATTCTCCGGCCATGTTTCCCTTTGAATACCGGCGGGCCGTCGGTGTTGTCAAGTTTGGGGATTATACCAGAGCCTTGGAGCTCGTCGATGGCGCCCTTTCCCGCTACCCGGATGCGGCTCTTCTCCTCTGCACCCGAAACGTCATTAACTACAGAGCCGCTTCCTTGATCGGAGACCATAAGTCCAAGCTTGAATTCCTGGAGAAAGCGGCTGAGCTCTCAGGCCTTGCCTTCGCTATGGCACCGAACTCCATCTGCTGCTCTAGATTGTACGTCGCCACGCTTTTCACGCTGAAGGATATCACCTCCCCTACTTCGGTCTCCGGTTTCGAAGAAGTAATCCGGCATTGCGAGAAAGCTTTGATGTTAAAGAACCCGGATGACCCTCTTGAGGTTATCTTGGGAAAGACCAAGGCCGAACGAGTAAAGTCTGTGAGAAAGGAGTTCGTAGAAGTCATCGTAAAGGCCAAGACGAGGATCCGTTTTCTTGGAGGTGGGAATAGTAATGACTGGTTGAAGAAGCTTGTAGAGAATCATGATTTTTTCTTGACCGTAAAAAACTGTATGGTGAACATAGAACTGTTAAGGAAAGAGATCACAGATCCGACGCCGCTGAAAGTCAAATTTCCAGCGTCGAGTGGAGCCTCAAGGGATGATCGGTTCACGGTGAAAAGAAAGAATCAAAATCTTAGGAAAGTGATGTCCAAATTTGGCAAGACAGGTCAAGTCAAGACTTTCTGGAACAACATGGATATCGAAGAAAAGAAGGAATTATTCACCATAAGAATAGAAGATCTCATAGCGTATTTGGATAAGAACAACCTGGCGATGGTGAATGAGGCTTTGGTAGAAGCGATAGATTTCGCTAAAGTGAAAAAGAAATGGAAGTTTTGGGAGTGTTGTTTGTGCAAAGGAAGGTTTTCGGTCGGTGAATTCAATTTGGGCCACATTGAGGATATGCATATACCTCCCCTATCCGAGAACTTACGATGCGCTTATCCGGAAATATTGGCTCCTGAATTTGCAGATAACATGCTTCATGCTCATGTATGGAAGCCTGTGGATTCTATTTCTGCAGCCAAGATTATGGAAGACCTGCCGTCTACTGCAGATAAAGGCTCTGAAGGTTTTAATATTAGTCAGTGGCCTTATTGTGAAGATAAAATGCGCGCTGAAATCATCGAGAAAATTCGCTCATACCTGCAAATGTTTACGCAAATAAATTGTCTTGCTCATACCCATCTCAATATGCTGCTGAACATGCCAATGGACATGCTGCAAAATCGCATCCCAAGATCGATTCTCGAGAATCATGGACTGCACCGGACACTTTTCTCGATATGCTTATTGGAGGTGCCGGAGCTTGAACGCGTTCTTGATTGCTTGGAAGATATGGCTGATGCTTGCTCATTGCGTTTACTTTATGAGCAGTTCTCGATAGAACAATCAACAATTTATCAGGGACCATGCATTCTAGAGAGGATTGTTTTCAGCAACGACTTCTCATGCCTTCATCTGGATGAGCGATTGCTGCGAGGAAAGATTAATGCGCCGGATGATGAAGGGATTGCAGTGGTTTCAACTATTGCGGCGGATTGTGGTAATGATGAGGCAGAGCTGTCTGCAGATAGTGATGCTATTGTTTATGAATTATGTCATGGAGTTCCTAAAATTGGGGATAAGTGGGAGGAATGGACAAGTATGAGAGAACCCACCAGAATTCAGGGAAAGGGTTTGATGACGATCCTTAAGAACGAAACTGTACGTGAGCAGTTGATGTTAGGCAGAAAACTCAGGATTTTGAGATACGAGGACACATTGCTGAGTGTTGAGAGAATTTGTGTCGAGGAAAATTACAAAAGGGAACTAATTCCAGATTACGAACCACAGAGTTTTGAGTCTCTATTGTTGAAGCGGAAGAAGGAGCTTGAGATGGAGGGTGATGCTGCGATAGATAGCCCAAGCAATGAGACGGATATCATACTTAGTATTCTGGAAGATGCACGAGCAGACTCTGACATAAACAAACCAATCCTGAAGCAGATAGAACATATATCTCGAGAGGTGGGTCATGGTAAACTACTATCTTTTTCTCTCTGTTTAGTTGATTTACGAACATGTGAATTGTTCCAAATTATTTGGGAAAATTCGTGTTTTCCCTGTGGTTCTTGGGTGTGATATTTTGCCTTTTGAACTATAGTATTCAAAACTAACATGGAGATAAAATGAGATATTTTTGTTCCCTTTTCGTCTCACAAAGTTAAATGTTTCAGCTTAACAGACTTGATGTCTTAATCCTGGCAAATAAATTCTCCATGGAAGTGACGAGGAGGGAACTTTGGAGCGTATTAGTTCATGACTATCGGTTCATTATCGTTCCCCTGTTGAAGTCATTTGTGCTGGTTTGTGTTGGCTTCATTGGGACGTTTTCTTGAATGTTCTAAGCTCCTTGTCGGTAAATGTGTTTATGGTTTTGGGATGAATTTATGCTTTATAGGCACGCCTACAGGAAATGGTTGACAAAGATGCTGCAGAGAAGTCTAATACTGCA
Organism: Platycarya longipes; assembly: GCA_036559045.1. Taxonomy (NCBI): domain Eukaryota; kingdom Viridiplantae; phylum Streptophyta; class Magnoliopsida; order Fagales; family Juglandaceae; genus Platycarya; species Platycarya longipes. The sequence continues at coordinate 2,983,947 of CM071801.1, forward strand.
GCAGAAGCTCTGTTAGCAGAGCTTGCCCTTGATGCCAAGAAAAACACTGATAAAGGAGGTGTTGGTTCGAAAACAGGAGACGGAAAGTCAAAGAGTAAAAAGAAGGCAAAAAATCGCAGCAAGGCCAAAAATTCTGAGGTTTGAATTACTGGTGTTGTTCTATTTCTTTCTATCATGTCAATTAGAGTTCTTGCGTATTGAATCTTTTGTGTAAACTGATTTCTTAACACCTATATTATAGGGAACTGGTTGTAGTAAGGAGCGGCATCCATTTAATCCCAAAAATGTGGAACAATAGTAAGTCTTTGTTTTGTTTTTACCACCATAATGGCATTGTGAAACTTCCTCTCTTTTGCTAAAACACATGTACATTGCTTAAAATTTGTCAGCATGAGTGTTCACAATTTCCTGTAAAGCTCAATGTGTTTTCATTTTTTGTTTTGCTTCAGTGACATTCCCATAAGCCCGGATGAATTGGAGCAACGAGAACAGGAAGATGTTGGTCCAAGTAAGCAGGAACAGGAAGAGGAACTTCAGCGTGAGGTGGAAAGAAAGCTTGAGGAAGCTTTGGACTTTCAGAGGAAATTCGAGGATGAGGCTAAACAAAAGCACCTTGCTGAAAAAGCAAAGATCTTGGGGGGAACCAGTGCTGAAAATGTTGTGGAGGATGTGCATGTTGTCTCCTCCAAACTTGGTGAAGATGTTGGTCCAAGTAAGCAAGAACAGGAAGAGGAACTTCAGCATGAGGCTATGGAGGTGGGAAGAAAGCTTGAGGAAGCTTTGAAGTTTCAGAGGAAATTCGAGGATGAGGCTAAACAAAAGCGCCTTGCTGAAAAAGCAAAGATCTTGGGGGAAACCAGTGCTGAAAATGTTGTGGAGGATGTGCATGATGTGTCCTCCAAACTTAGTGAAGATGTTGGTCCAAGTAAGCAGGAACAAGAAGAGCAACTTCAGAAGCTTGAGGAAGTTTTGGAGTTTCAGGGGAAATTCGAGGATGAGGCTAAACAAAAGCGCCTTGCTGAAAAAGCAAAGGTCTTGGGGGGAACCAGTGCTGAAAATGTTGCGGAGGATGTGCATGTTGTTTCCTCCAAACTTACTGAAGATGTTGGTCCAAGGGAGCAGGGGCATGAGGAGGAACTTCACCATGAGGATGAGGAGGTACAAAGAAAGATTGATGAAGCTTTGGAGTTTCAGACGAAATTAGAGGACAAGAGTAAACAAAAGCACCTTGCTGAAAAAGCAAAAATTATGGAAAATGTTGCAGAGGATGTACCTGTTATCTCCTCTGAACCTGGTGAAAATGTTGATCCAAGTTGGCTGGAACACGAAGAAAAATTTCAGCTCGAGGATGAGGAGGTGCAAAGAAAGGTTGATAAAGCATTGGAGGTTTATTTGAAAATTGAGGAAGAGATTAAAAGAAAGATCCTTGCTGAAAAAGCAAAAATTGAGGAAAATGTTTTAGAGGAGGTGCCTCTGGTCTCCTCTGATGGTGAAGGTGTTGGTCTAAGTGAGCAGGAACAGGAAGGGGAACCTCAGCGTGGGGATGAGGAGCTGCAAAGAGAGCTTGATGAAGTTTTGGAGTTTTATTTTGAATATGAGGATGAGGCTGGACAAAAGCGCCTTGGGGAACTTCAGCGTGGGGATGAGGAGCTGCAAAGAGAGCTTGATGAAGTTTTGGAGTTTTATTTTGCATATGAGGATGAGGCTAGACAAAAACACCTTGCTGAAAAAGCAAAAATTATTGAAAATGTTGAAGAGGATGTGCCTGATATTTCCTATGAACCTGGTGGTGAAGGTGTTGAACTTGATCCAAGTAAGCAGGAACAGGAAAGGGAACTTCAGCATGGGGATGAGGAGGTTCAAAGAAAGGTTGATGAAACAAATTTTGAGGATGAGGCTAGACAAAAGCGCCCTGCTGAAAAAGCAACAATTATTGAAATTGTTGCAGAGGATGTGCCTGTAATTTCCTATGAACCTGGTGGTGAAGGTGTTGAACTTGATCCAAGTCAGCAGGAACAGGAAGGGAAACCTCAGCATGGGGATGAGGAGGTGCAAAGAAAGATTGATGAAATAAATTTTGAGGATGAGGCTGAACGAAAGCGCCTTGCTGGAAAAGCGAAGATTATTGAAAATGTTGCAAATGATGTGCCTGAAATCTGTTCTGAACCTGGTGAAGATGTTGGTCCATGTAAGCAGGAATGGGAAGAGGAAGATCGGCGGGTGGATGAGGTGCAAAGAGAGCTTGATGAAACTTTGGAGTTGCGGAGCCAAATTGATAACGTGTCTGAAAACAAACCTGATGAGCAAGATAAGAATGTGGGAAGGTGGTGTTTTTGCTGCAATCTCCAGTGAACCTAAAGAAAATGTTTGCTCCATTTTGGTAGTCTTGAGTACTGGAGAAAGTTTTCACAGGCTGAGCAGTAAAGATCGGGTTAAGAAATAAGTAAATGAACTTGGAGAACTGCAGCACTTGAAGCACATAAAGCTGACCAGCAAAGATAGCTAGAAATAGCCTATTGTACTTCTTATGGGTAAAAAAATTCACTAAACTTTCACTTGTAAAGAATTAAATCATAGATGTATACTTCTCAAACATGACAGTTCTCTGGACCCATTCCACTTGCATATGGCTTATTTTGCCACTACTGGGCATAGGAAAGGGGGCCTCATGGGTTCAATACTGTATAGGCAGAGAAAATGAGAGCAACAATAATAATAATAATAAAAGGGAAAAGTTTGTTCTGGTTTTTGAGAATTTCCAATTGCTGGGTTCCTTTATTAATGCAGCATATCCAAAGTCTTTCCTGTATGGTTAGTGAAAAACAGTGTTCATTGGTGTTTGTTGGTAACTGCATTACAAATGCAATCTCTGGCATAAATAATGGATTGTCCATTATAGGGGCTGCCTCGCTAAGTCGAGGGATGCCTTAATAAGACCTGATGGTATGGCAGAAAATAGCAGCTGTAAATATTTGATTCCAGATTTTTAACTAATCACCAATGGTTTTATGCACTGAATCAAGGTTCTGTAATGCTAATCATACAAGATGAAAGAGTCTTAATCTCTGTAGGTAGGCCCAACAGACTCACATTTAAGCTATGCCTATATACTACATTTTCCAAGCCATATAACAGGAGAATAGATAGATTGACCAATTCCAAGGATGATATCAGAAGAGTTTTCTGATAATTGAGTAATTATTTCTAAAGAAGCCGCTCTTCCATTGGGTCTTGTGTCCCTGTATTGACAGGGGTAGAATGCTCGGATTCGGAGGATTGGATGAGAATTTGCACAACAATGGTAACGAGGACCAAGAATGTGGCTGAAAATGCAATGCCTTCCCATGAGGATAGGAGAGAAGACCCTTGAAAGAATTTGGTTATACCATATACAAGGACACATATCCAAGATATGACAACCTAGTTGCAAAACAAAATGAGATTATTGATGAGAAAATGGACACTATCATTAATTTTCTTCAAATTACTAGAAGTCTAGAAGGGTATCTTACAAAGAAAGATTTTTTTGGTCGACCATTGTCTTGCTGAGGTAAGTCACTGCATCCTGGAAGGTTTGAGAAAAATGAAGAAAGAAATAAAGAAAAAGTAAATATATATTATATACATTAATTAAATAAAATAAAGCATGCACGAGTTAGATTCAGATTGGTCTTCTAAAGGATTTTTCCAGCATCCCTGCAAATGTAGCTCAAACATCTCAATAATTATATTGAAACATCAATGTTCATACCTTTGTAACAAATATATCTTTACACCATTGATCCAGTGGCATTGTTTCTTATCTCACACATTAGTCTTAGCTTATACGTCAATACTACTCTCTAATCGCCTGTCAATATATTATGAATTAATTAAAGCTTACATAACCAATCTGGGGCGCGTGCATTTAAATAATATAAATGTAAATAAACATGAATTCAAATTATGAGCAAATATTGAATGAACAGTTTTAAGAAAGACATAATCACCTTGAAACCAGCCCACCAATCAAACAGCTGGACATGCTCCAACCATGCACAACAGTTCTGCAACTACTTTGTTGGTCCTTCTATACATATTTTTTCATATTGGACGAACAAGGATGTAGAGAACTGCCCGAAGATCAATAAATATATATATGCATGAATGCTACCATGCACAGAAATACTACAACTTGTGCAGAAATTTTAGGAATAGTAGTTAATTAATTTGTTCACTCATGATAAATGAGTATTGCAAGCACCGTACAACTAGTCATTTAAAAAAAAAATGAATGAATACGAGATTCATATGAAATATTAATTTTTTAATAATAGATTTTACTTTTTTTTGAAGTGGATATATAATACTTATGCACTCTATGACCGTATGTAAATTACTCGTTATTGACTCATAATTCCTTCTTCAAGAAACTCGATCATAATTTTTTTGTGACCTCTATAATAGTGGCTATATGATATTTATGCACTCTATGACTGTATATAAATTACTCATAATTGACCCACAATTCCTTCTCAATAAGCAAGTAGTTGGGCTTATATCTCAGTTATTCATATTTTTCTTTTCTTTTATTCTTTTTCCAATGACCAGATTATTGATTCAAAATGCTAGCTCTGTTCATTTGTAGAAGAAAATTAAAGATACAATGTACTCGTTCGTTTTTTTCTGTTTATCAAACATTAACCAATTATCTTCCTTCAAGGTAGAAGCGCCTGAAGTGGAACCACAATGATCTGTTAATAAGTACCAATGATTATGGTGCATGACAATAACAATGATGATCGTTATAATTCGAAGTAGAAACTACCAAACGTATGACACCAAAAATGAGAAGAAGCAAGCTAAATAATTATATGTAGCAAAAGACACGTACGAAAAAAACGAAGGGAAATATTGGAAAATAATTTGACATCCATAAACAAAACCAAATGGTTATTACAGAAAATACCTGAATGGCATTGACAATGAGGCCTGAGAGAAAGAGAATTATGGCCAGAGGAATAGTACACTACAAGATAATTAATTGAATATTTGTGGTAAATTATTTATAACAAAAATGATTATTTACCATAAAAATAGACTCATTTTAATAATTAGCCTCGTTTTTTGGAAATGATAACGCTAGGTTTTTTGGAAACTAGTTGAGATATTACTAGCGAGTTAGCCTCATTTGTTTTTTAAAAATATCTCATCTGTTTCAAATTCATCAATATAATATATTTTTTTTAATTTTTATATAAAGTAATTAAATTTTATTTGTTTTAAATCTCAAAATAACTTTTTCAAAATTTCAAAATAAAATTAATATTAAAAAAATATTTTATAACAATATTTTTTTAAAATTTTTATCTCATTTCATTTATTTTATTTTATTTTATCTCTAAAAACAATCCAACCAAACGAACGAGTACATTGACATGCAGGTTAATGGAATGGCCATGGAAATTGTAAAAACAAATAAAATAAAATAAAAACGCCCTTCCACACACACATTAGCACATACCCTAAAATGGAAGGCAACAGATTTTAGTGCTTCTTGATAATCTATTGACTTAGCCCTCATGTCATTTTAGTGCTTCTTGATACTTTTTTTAACTCACCTTAATTACAGATAAGACATTGTTCAAAATAAACTAAAGACAACCAAGTTAAATAGGAAATATTCATCAGCACATAATTACTTGAATAATTGTTACGGAGCTCGACACTTTTTCAGATAGACATTTGCACATAATTCTCATGAATGTATATGTGCATGTGCGTGATATGTCTATATAACTAGTCTCAACATCCAAAATGGGATGAATTTTTTGTTTCACTTGTTACTTCGCAGATGTTGGGTCGGCAGGCACATTGGCCCTGTTCAGAGCTTACAGAAGGCAACTATACTTAAAATCTCCAAAACTCCGAAGACACTCGAGTACTTGATCAATATAATTAGCAGAAGAAGTAAATTGACTTGTGATGATCGGTTTCCAGAATCCAATGGATTAGCAATTGCTTCATCTCATCTCTAGTTTGAATCTATGAGTTTGTGTTGTAATTGTTTTTTATTTGAACGATAAGCGTGTATTTAGGCAATGCTGAGATCTTATGGTTATCTAGCAGTTGTAATTAAATCTTGTAGTTATCGAAAGGAGTGTTTTTGGAATGTATCAGATACATTTTTTTAAATGTAATGAAAGACTTGTACATTTCTCGTTTGAATTAGCTCATTTAAATGCTGAAAATCCATCCGCAAAGTCTTTAAATTACTCCAAGGCATTCCTCATGAAAACCAAATCCATAGGATTGGATGGTGTACTTATGATCAGGTCCAACCACCATCTAGGATTCTCGTGTACATTAAAAGTTAGGACTTTAAGTCAACAAGCATAACATAACTCAGATGATTCCTCAAAACTCACCCGCTTTCTTACAGTAAATTTCTATTGTATCAGTTACAAATCAAAAAGAACAAGAAAAGAAAAAATTAATTGCTTGCTGCACCAATTAAAGAGTGGGGAATATGTAGCTAAAAGCACAAATCAAAAGTACAAGAAAGGAGATTGTACTCCAAGATAACTAAAAGCATACGTGAACTGTACAATGGAAAAAAAATGAAATTATGTATCATGTTACAATTGAGCAGATATTAACTGTGGGCAGACAGTCTAATACAAAAAAAAAAAGCCCTGATAGCAGCCTACCATTTACACGAGATGGTGCAACTTCAGAAACTTGTGCTATTAGAAACTACCAATAAACTGTTTTCTAAATTCTATTACAGACTACCAATAAACGGATTTTTTTCACTTGAATAAAATAGCCTACTACATAATCATGTTCACTATAAATACAATAATTCCAAAATATCATACTTCCACTGCAAATGTTCAAAATATAAAAAACAAGTCCATATCTTCAACAGCTCCATTTAAGCCTTCGAATCCATTCTGATTAACTGTAACATAATAAAAGGAATCAAATCACTTTCCAAACAATAACATCACGTACCAATAGTTTATTTTAAACACCAGCACCAACCTCATGTTTCTTCTTGACAATCCAAGTGTACGTTGTGATATGTTGTCAGTTATATTTGTACATTCCCTACATGAAAGACAATAAAAACATCAAATTAATTTGTTTAAACACAATGATCATCTCAACCAAATTAAATTGTTTAAACATAAACACCTGTTGGGATCGGCGGAAGCTCACAAATAATATGGAAACTGGAATTTAACATGGTTCGACCAATTTAACCTACGTCCACACACATAGAGATGAGTTTTTCTATTAAATAACAAACCAACAATTTACAGTGGTTTCACTCAACTCTCATAGTACAGAGTACTTCTAATCTTACCAATAGACCTCATTGGAGACACGCCCTCTACAACAACCAACTGCATGTATTTATAGAGAAAAAATTGGTTGGTTTTGTGCTAATGGTGGTGGAAAAGTTTAGAGCCCACAATCCAGCTGCTTCCAGCTTCTTCTATTCGGTGCCCACAATCTTCAAGCTTCTAGCTTGTCTTGTTGTCTCCAGCTGGTTCAAGAAATCTCCACAAATTTCTACAAGTTTCTAGAGTCTCAACGTTTGGTGTTGATTACTCAGCAATTCTCCCCCTCAACACCAAATGAAGAACATATTGACATCTTTCAGTTCAAGTTTTTCACATGTGACCACCTTTGTCATCGTGTCGGCTGGATTCTCTTTGGTGTGGATCTTCTCAAGCTTTAAAAGCCGTTGCTCCATTACTTCACATATCTAGTGATAAGGAACATCAATGTACTTTGTCCGGGAGTGATTCATCGAGTTTCTACTCAGATAAAGAACACTTTGACTATCACAATAGATTTTTTACTTTTTCTGACTGACTCCCATTTTTTTGAGGAACCGCTTTAGTCACAACATTTCATTTCCTGCTTCTGCTATAGCAATGTACTCTGCTTCTGTTGTAGATAAAGCCACACATTTCTGCAGTTTGGACTGCCATAATGCAGCTCCACCTGCAAATGTGTAAATGTATCTTGATGTAGATTTTCTTCCATCAAGATCACCTGCCATATCAGCATTTGTATAGCCATCCAAGACTGGGTTAGCTCCTCCGTAGCACAAGCATAACCTTGATGTACCCTTAAGGTACTTGAGAATCCACTGTACTGCTTTCTAGTTTCTTTCCCTGGATTTAAAAGAAAACGGCTCTCAACTCCAACAGCATGAACGATGTTCGGTCTAGTACAAACCATGGCGTACATTAAACTTCCTACTGCTGAGGAGTAGGGTACGATAGCCATTTCTTGAATCTTTTCTGCTGATGAGGGACATGAACTCTTGTTCAATTTGAAGTGATTAGTCAGTGGAGTACTGACTGGCTTTGCTTTCTCCATATTGAACATTCTTAGTATTTGTTCAACATTACTTTTCCTGTGACAGCCATGGCTTCTTTTTCTTCTGGTCACGAGTGATCCTCATACCCAAAATCTGCTGGGCAGATCCTAAGTCTTTCATATCAAAGATTTTGGAGAGATCCGCTTTTAGCTTGTTGATGATGGACAAATCTTTTCTAATAATCAGCATGTCATCAACATAGAGCAGTAACACCACAAAATTACCTTCTAAAAATCTTCGGATGTAAACACACTGATCTGCAGCAGTTCTCTTGTAGCTATGACTCACCATGAATGAGTCAAACTTCTTATACCACTGTTTGGGAGCCTGCTTCAAACCGTAGAGGCTCTTTTTCAGCTTGTAGACCAAATGTTCCTTTCCAGAAACTTTGAAACCTTCTGGTTGCTCTATGTAAATCTCTTCATCAAGGTTGTTGTGAAGAAATGTTGTCTTCACATCCATCTGTTCAAGCTCCAAGTCAAAACTTGCCACCAATCCGAGTACCACTCGAATTGAAGTCATCTTCAGAACAGGTGAGAATACCTCATCAAAGTCGATTCCTTTCTTCTGTTGGAATCCTTTGACAACTAAGAGAGCTTTGTGCTTCACCTGTTTGCCATCATTTTTCAGTTTGAACACCCATTTGTTTCTCAGTGTTCTCTTATCTTTTGGAAGTTCTACCAGCTCATAAGTCTGATTCTTCTACAACGAGTTCATCTCGTCCTGCACAGCCTGCATCTATTTGTTGCTATATGGATGAGATATTGCCTCTTGGAAGTTTTCTGACTCCCCCTCATCTGTAAGAAGAATATAATCTAATTCCGGATATTTTCGAGATGAAATCAACAATCGCCCTCTAGAGGATCTATCCTGCTGAGATTGATCATCTGACAACTGTGAAGATTCTGCAGTTTCTGATGGAGAAGGCAACTGCTCCCCCTGCTCAATACTGGTTTCTTCATTGTCAGCATCCCCTTCTTCTTCTGGGAAAACCTCCTGCCTATCTTCAGAGTTTGAGACAAACTGAAGTGGTGGTGAACTAGGAACTGGTTCTGGAGCACTTGGAGTTGTTTGTTCTAATCCAAACATCTGGTCTTCATAAAACACAACGTCCCTGCTTCTGATGACCTTCTTCATTTTTGAATCTTATAATCTGTATCCAAATTCTTCATCTCCATAGCCGATAAAGATACATGGAGTAGAATTTTCATCAAGTTTCTGTCTTTTCTCCTTGGATACATATGCAAATGCTTTGCACCCAAATACTCTTAGATGAGAGTATGAAATCTTGGTGCCTGACCACACCATCTCTGGGACTTCGAACTGTAGTGGAACTGATGGTGTTCTATTGATCAGGTAACAGGTTGCTCTTATTGCTTCACCCCAGAATGACTTAAGCAATTTTGCCATACTTAGCATGCATCTGGTTCGCTCCACAATTGTCTGGTTCATCCGTTCTACCACACCATTGTATTGTGGAGTGTAGGAGACAGTCTTTTCGTGTCTGATGCCATGACTGGAGCAGTATTCTCTGAACTCTCGAGAAATGTATTCTCCTCCATTGTCTGTCCAGAGACATTTCAGCTTCTTGCCTGTTTCTCTTTCTACCATGGCATGGAAGTTTTTGAATTGCTCAAAAACTTGATCTTTCATTTTTAGGAAATACACCCACATTTTACATGAAGTATCATCAATAAAAGTAACAAAATATCTGTTACCTCCAAATGATTCAATTTCAAAAGGACCGCAAACATTATAGTGTACCAAGCTCAATAACTCTGATTTTTTTCCAGTAGATGTCTGAAACGAAACTCTATGTTGTTTACCAAATAAACAGTATTCACAATGGTTAAGAGAAATACCTTTATTTACTGTGATCAATGATTTCTTTGCTAGCGTAAACAACCATTTTTCTCCCATGTGGCCGAGTCTCCGATGCCACAAGTTTGGTGACGTTTCATTTTCAGCTACGTTGAGACTGTTTGCACATATCTTAGCACTTGATTTGTACAAAGTGTCACAAATATGTCCCCGTGCAATAACCACGGTTCCTTTCTTCAATTTCCAAGTATTATTACTGAAGATGCTCTCGTAACCCTGTTGATCAAAGGTTCTTATAGATATTAAGTTGAGTCGAAGATCGGGTACGTGCCGAACGTCATTTAGCACCATAGTACAGCCAACGCTGGTTTTTATTCTGATATCTCCAATACCCACAATTTTTGAGAAACTTGAATTTTTCATCCTAACTGTACCAAAGTCTCCTGCCTTGTAAGTACTGAAGAAATCCTTTCTAGGAGTGGCATGATAGGATGCTGCTGTATCTATCACCCACTCTGTTTCCTGGCTTGAAATGTGCAAGCAAAATTCTTCACCAGCGGAAATGAGTGCACAATCTCCGGAAAGCGTCACTGCGGCTTCGCCTTATTCGTGCTTTAACTGACTGCTAGGCTAATTTTGCTCCTTTTGTAACTTTTGGCATTCTCTTTTAAAGTGGCCTTTAATACTACAATAAAAGCATTTTCCCTTCTTTCACTGTCTTCCGTGACTTTGGGATCTCCCTTTGCTTTTACTTATGTTCCTTTCTCGACTTCTACCTTTACTATTTCTCTGATGTCTTCCTTCTGTTACAAAGGCATCTGTTTGGTCTCCTCTAATCTCCTTTCGTCTAGCCTCTTCATTAAACAAGGCGTCTATCATAATTAACATGGTGAGCTTTCCATCTAAAGCTGAACTATTGAGGGAGACCACTAGCGTTTCCTAACTATCTGGTAGGGAACTGAGAATTAGTAAAGAATGCACTTCGTTTCCAAGCTTAAAGTCTACAGATGCAAGTTGATTTACGAAATTCTGAAACTCGTTCGTGTGTGCAGCCACTGAGATGCCGCTTTTGAGTTTAGGCGTTTCATTAATAATGCCTTGTTCCGAGTAGTTTTTACCTGGTACATGTTTTCCAGCTTTTTCCATAGCGGATAGGCATCTATTTCTTGTGTAACATGGTAAAAAACATTATGGTCAATCTACTGCCGAATCTGACCAATAGTTTTCTTATTCAACTTCTGCCAGTCTTTTTCCGCTACATCAAATGGTTTTACATCTTTCTCTTCAATTAGATCGAAGAGATCTTTACAATTAAGGAGATCTTCCATTCAAGGCCTCCATAATGCGTAATTTGTAGCTGTTAGCTTGATCATCGCACTTGCTCCTGAGTCTTCCATTAGTTCGGCCTTAATATATGCTTTGAGTGGCGATTTCTCAATGCTTGGAGTTGAATTCTAATAAACGGAGCTCACTGTTGCTTCCAGAATGGTGGAAAAACTTGGAAATGACTCTGGTCTCGTTCCAAAACGATCAAAATTGTTCCGGAATCCTAAAAAATAAGAAAAAAATGAAATATACCTTCAAAAACGGAATATTTTTTGCCGTCAACAAAATATTCCTAAAACGTCACCGAAATATGCTTTCCGACCACCGAAATATTCCTTCTTCGGCAACCGATTGGATTGAATAGATTTATCAGAATATTCCTTCTATCACCGGAATATTTTTCGTCATTGTCAGAATATTCTCTGCCGATAGGGTCATTGGATCGGGTCACGAACCAGGTAGAACCAGGTACAATTCGAAGCACCCAGTATGTACGGGTCAGATCTTGTCTCCTTCCTTTGTCTGGTGCGTGCGGCGAGTGGACAACGCGTGGATCACAATCACTGGAACCTTAACGGCACGTGGGGGGCGTGAGTGCTGTTTCGAGGTCCGTTCAAGACGAAATTTTCACCAAAATTTTCGTCTTGAGCTGAGGAGTCTGATGGTGTCCCCCAAACTTAATTTTGATCAAGTTTCAAAATGGATCTCTCTCGAAAATTCACAATGCCGACCTCCTACCAGTTCTGATACCACTTGTTGGAATCGGCGGAAGCTCACAAAAAATATGGAGTTCGGAATTTAACGTGGTTCGGCCAATTTAGCCTACGTCCACACACACAGAGATGAGTTTTTCTATTAATCAACAAACCAACAATTTACAATGGTTTCACTCGACTTTCACAGTACAGAATGCTTCTAATTTCACCAATAGACCTCATTGGAGACACACCCTCTACAACAACCAACTGCATCTATTTATAAAGGAAAAATGGGTTGGTTTTGTGCTAATGGCGGTGGAAAAGTTTAGAGCCCACAATCTAGCTGCTTCCAGCTTCTTCTATTTGGTGCCCACAATCTTCAAGCTTCCAGCTTGTCTTGTTGTCTCCAGCTGGTTCAAAAAGCTCCACAAATTTCTACAAGTTTCTAAAGTCTCAACGTTTGGTGTTGATTACTCAGCAACACCAACCCTATTGTTTCTTCTTGAAGATTTAAGCTTTATGATATGTTCTCATTTATATTTCCAAGATCCTCTGCAAAATTGGACAATAAAAGCATAAAAAATGAAGTTAATGGACTAAAACACAAGTACTATATCTCACTAAAGAGCAATTGTTTTTTGCATGACCTTCAATCTTACAAATGTTACAATGTCTTTTCTTCACTGATTGAGTCTCTTTCAAGTTCTTTACTTTCAAAGACTTTGATCTTCTTTTTGTTAGCACTCGTTGAGGATCTTTTAAAATATGTGAGAAATTTGATATTATTTGTGTTCTTAATATAGGGGAATCCTTTTTTTGTGACATGTCTCTGACTTGTAAATTTGTTCACCCACTATCTTTCATCAAAAGCAACTCTTTGTGGACCTTATTTAAGGTAAGAGAAACGTGGTTCATTCTAAAACTTGATGGTAAGCCAAGTTCTGTAATCTTGTAAAACTGCGTCATCAACTTGTTTTTTTGAAATACCAGATCTTTTTGTGTCATTACATGCCCTTCAGAATGTGGTATTTCAAGAATAGCTCGACTCTTAATATTGATTGTCCATCGCTCTAAAATATAGTGATGTGGTGACATATCTACTTGTGATTTCTTAATGAAGACATATAGAATAAGAATGAAGAGATGAAGCGTGTTACATCGAATCTTATAAACGGCTCCATGTTTTGAAATTTGAGAAGCAAAATTTTATCGTTTTGCAGTGCGGGACAGGGAGGTAGGGAGGGAGACGAAGACGATTTGTCGGTCTGAGTGAGATGAAGACGATTCGCCAAGAGGATATCTGGAGTGTTTCTTTCTCTTCTCCTGAGCGATTTTCTTGTTTCTCAATGGTTGAAGATGACTTTTGGTTTCACAACAGCGTGGTGGGTTCACAAGCCGTTTTATGACGTGTTACTAAGCCATTGGCCGCCGATAAAGCCCAAATGGATAGCTCTGTTCAAATCGGAATTAATTGCTAAAACTTGCTCTTTTGGCTCTTGAAAATGAAAGCCAACCATGCATGCACGTTACTCGGCCTCCACAAACCTTGTTTGTGAATGTTCCATGCTTGTACGTCTATAGTACTCTTTTCCTCTTGACTTATGTACTGTACGTGCAAGGACTCCTGTCTACCTATTTATACAACTCTTTCGCCCAAAAAATTTCAAACACTTTTTTTTTTCCTAATCAATTTCAAACGCATCATAAAACACTACTAATTCCATATATATTATATAAATATATATATTAAATGAAATATTTTGATCATTCTATTTAATGATTATAATAAGATATATTTTATGACTGAAAAATGAGGCAAAATGAGAATTTTATGAATAGTGAAAGAGTTTTTATTGTATTTTGAAAATTAAGTAAAAGAATTGAATAAAAATATTATAAAATTAAAATATTTATTAGAATTTAATTTTTTAATATAAGTTTTGTTCTATAATTTGGAAATATGTTATATTATTTTTGTATTTTGTTTGAAAGTTGAGAAAATTTGTATCAATTAAACAAAAAGTTGAAGATTTAAAATTTAAAAATAAATGTTCGAGTAATGTTTGAAAAAAAAATTAAAAAATAAAAAATGAGATAAGATGAATTCTGTTTCCAAACAAGTCTATAATGTTGTATTGTTCCAAAATTTATCAAAGCTTTATTCTCGAACACCCGACACTAATAAAAAAAAAATATTGTACTGATATGCTCCTAAATGTAAAAGAGTAACTATTATAGAATTAAAAATATTTATTTAAATTAATTTAATTAGGTGAGATGCAGATTTTTCGAAAAAGAAAGGATAAGTTTCTCATCTGATTTTATTTACCTATTTATTAATTCAAACTTATTATTTTAATTTAATTTTTTTTTAAAATTAAAAAAAAAAAAAAACCCTTTTTCTCAATTTCCCTCCAAGAATATGGGCGATAAGAAATTTTGCCCTGCTTCGCGCCACAAAGAAGCGTCCCCTGCACCTTCTTCCTCCACCGATTCGCCTTTGTCCGATGATTCTCCGGCCATGTTTCCCGTTGAGTACCGGCGAGCCGTCAGTGCTGTCATGTTTGGGGACAATGCCAGAGCCTTGAAGCTCGTCAATGACGCCCTTTCCCGCAACCCGGATTCGGCGCTTCTCCTCGGCACCGGAAACTTCATTAACTACAGAGCCGCTTCCTTGATCGGAGACCATAAGTCCGAGGTTGAATTCCTGAAGAATGCGGCCGAGCTATCAGGCCTTGCCCTCGCTATGGCACCGAACTCCATCTGCTGCTTTAGATTGTACGTCGCCACGCTTTTCAAGCTGAAGGATGTCACCTCCCCTACTTCAGTCTCCGGTTTCGAAGAAGTAATCCGGCATTGCGAGAAAGCTTTGATGTTAAAGAACCCGGAGGACCCTCTTGAGGTTAGCTTGGGAAAGACCAAGGCCGAACGAGTCTCGTCGGTGAGAAAGGAGTTCGTAGAAGTCATCGAAAAGGCCAAGAAGAGGATCCGTTTTCTTGGAGGTGGGAATAGTGAGGACTGGTTGAAGAAGCTTGTAGAGAATCATGATTTTCTGTTGTCCGTAAAAAAGAGTATGGTGAACACAGAACGGTTAAGGAAAGAGATCACAGATCGGACGCCGCTGAAGGTCGCGTCGAGTGGAGCCTCAAGGGATGATCGGTTCACGGAGAAAAGAAAGAATCAAAATCTTAAGAAAGTGATGTCCAACCTCGGCAAGACTGGTCAAGTCAAGACTTTCTGGAACAACATGGATATCGAAGAAAAGAAGGAATTATTCACTATAATAATAGAAGATCTCATAGCGTATTTGGATAAGAACAACCTGGCGATGGTGAATGAGGCTTTGGTAGAAGCGATATATTTCGCTAAAGTGAAAAAGAAATGGAAGTTTTGGGAGTGTTGTTTATGCCAAGGAAGGTTTTTGGTCGGTGAATTCAATTTGGGCCACATTGATGATATGCATATTCCTCCCGTATCCAACAACTTACGATGCGCTTATCCGGAAATATTAGTTCCTGAATTTGCATATAACATGCTTCATGCTCATGTATGGAAGCCTGTGGATTCTATTTCCGCGGCCAAGATTATGGAAGATAATGGCTCTGAAGGTTTGAATATTAGTCAGTGGCCTTATTGTGATGATAAAAAGCGCGCTGAAATCATCGAGAAAATTCGCTCATACCTGCAAATGTTTACGCAAATAAATTGTCTTGCTCATACCCATCTCAATATGCTGCTGAGCATGCCAATGGACATGCTGCAAAATCGCATCCCAAGATCGATTCTCGAGCATCATGGACTGCACCGAACACTTTTCTCGATATGCTTATTGGAAGTGCCGGAGCTTGAACGCGTTCTTGATTGCTTGGAAGATATGGCTAGTGCTTGCTCATTGAGTTTGCTTTATGAGCGTTTCTCGATAGAAGAATCGGTAGATTATCAAGGACCATGCATTAGCGAGAGGATTGTTTTCAGCAGCGACTGCTCTTGCCTTCATCTGGATGAGCGATTGCTGCGAGGAAAGATTGATGATGCGCCGGATGATGAAGGGATTGCAGAGGATTGTGGTAATGACGAGGCAGAGGTGTCTGCAGATAGTGACGCTATTGTTTTTGAATTATGCCATGGAGTTCCTAACATTGCGGAAAAGTGGGAGGAATGGACAAGTATGAGAGAATCCACCAGAATTCAGGGAAAGGGTTTGATGACGATCCTTAAGAAGGAAACTGTACGTGAGCAGGTATTGTTAGGCAGAAAACTCAGGATTTTGAGATACGAGGACACATTGCTAAGTGTTGAGAGAATTTGTGTCGAGGAAAATGACAAAAGGGAACTAATTCCAGATTACGAGCCACAGAGTTTTGAGTCTCTATTGTTGAAGCGGAAGAAGGAGCTTGAGATGGAGGGTGATGCTGCAATAGATAGCCCAAGCAATGAGATGGATATCATACTTGGCATTCTGAAAGAAGCACAAGCAGATTCTGACATAAACAAACCAATCCTGAAGCAGCAGATAGAACATATATCTCGAGAGGTGGGTAATGGTAAACTACTAATTTATTCCTATCTTTTTCTCTCTGTTTAGTTGATTTACTAACAAGTGAATTGTTCCAAATTATTTGGGAAAATTCGTGTTTTCTCTGCCGTTTTTGTGTGTGATGTGTTGCTTTTTGAACCATATGGTATTCAAAATTAACATGAAGATATTTTTGTTTCCTTTTTGTCTCACAAAGTTAAATTTTTCAGCTTAACAGACTTGATGTCTTAATCCTGGCAACTAAATTCGCCATGGGAGTGACGAGGAGGGAACTTTGGAGCGTATTAGTTCATGACTATCGGTTCATTATCGTTCCCCTGTTGAAGTCATTTGTGCTGGTTTGTGTTGGCTTCATAGGGACGTTTTCTTGAATGTTCTAAGCTTCTTGTCAGTAAATGTGTTTATGGTTTTGGTATGAATTTCCGCTTTATAGGCACGCCTACAGGAAATGGTTGACAAAGATGCTGCAGAGAAGTCTAATACTGCAGCAGAAGCTCTGTTAGCAGAGCTTGCCCTTGATGCCACGAAAAACATTAATAAAGGAGGTGTTGGTTCGATAAAAGGAGAGGGAAAGTCAAAGCGTAAAAAGAAGGGAAAATGTCACAAGAAGGCCAAGAATTCTGAGGTTTGAATTACTGGTTTTGTTCTACTTCTCCCTGTCATGTCAATTAAGAGTTCTTGTGTATTTAATATTTTCTGTAAACTGATTTCTTATCACCGGTATTATAGGGAACTGGTTGTAGTGAGGAGCGGCATCCATTTAATCCCAAAATTGTGGAACAATAGTAAGTCTTTGTTTTGTTTTTACCACCATAATTGCATTGTGAAACTTCCTTTATCTTTTTGCTAAAACACATGTACATTGCTTAAAATTTGTCAGCATGAGTGTTCACTATTTCCTGTAAAGCTCAATGTGTTTTCATTTTTGTTATGCTTCAGTGACATTCCCATAAGCCCGGATGAATTGGAGAAACGGCAACGGGAAGATGTTGTTCCAAGTAAGCAGGAACAGGAAGAGGAACTTCAGTGTGAGGTGGAAAGAAAGCTTGAGGAATCTTTGGAGTTCCAGAGGAAATTCGAGGATGAGGCTAAACAAAAGCGCCTTGCTGAAAAAGCAAAGATCTTGGGGGGAACCAGTGCTGAAGATGTTGAGGAGGAAGTGCATATTGTCTCCTTCAAACTTAGTGAAGATGTTGGTCCAATTAAGCAGGAACAGGAAGAACAACTTCAGCGTGAGGAAGCTTTGGAGTTTCAGAGGAAATTTGAGGATGAGGCCAAACAAAAGCACCTTGCTGAAAAAGCAAAGGTCTTGGGGGGAACCCATGCTGAAAATGTTGCGGAGGATGTGCATGTTTTTTCCTCCAAACTTAGTGAAGATGTTGGTCCGAGGGAGCAGGGGCATGGAGAGGAACTTCACCATGAGGATGAGAAGGTACAAAGAAAGATTGACGAAGCTTTGGAGTTTCAGACGAAATTAGAGGGCGAGGGTAAACAAAAGCACCTTGCTGAAAAAGCAAAAATTATGGAAAATGTTGCAGAGGATGTACCTGTTATCTCCTCTGAACCTGGTGAAAATGTTGATCCAAGTTGGCTGGAACACGAAGAAAGATTTCGGCTCGAGGATGAGGAGGTGCAAACAAAGGTTGATAAAGCATTGGAGGTTTATTTGAAAATTGAGGAAGAGATTAAAAGAAAGATCCTTGCTGAAAAAGCAAATATTGAGGAAAATATTGTAGAGAAGGTGGTGCCTCTAGTCTCCTCTGATGGTGAAGGTGTTGGTCCAAGTGAGCTGGAACAGGAAGGGGAACTTCAGCTTGGGGATGAGGAGCTGCAAAGAGACCTTGATGAAGCTTTGGAGTTTTATTTTAAATATGAGGATGATGCTAGACGAAACCACCTTGCTGAAAAAGCAAAAATTATTGAAAATGATGCAGAGGATGTGCCTGATTTTTCCCATGAACTTGGTGGTGAAGGTGTTGAGCTTGATCCAAGTGAGAAGGAAGGGGAAGGGGAACTTCAGCATAAGGATGAGGAGGTGCAAATAAAGGTTGGTGAAATAAATTTTGAGGTTGAGGCTAGACAAAAGCGCCTTGCCGAAAAAGCAAAAATTATTGAAAACGTTGAGGAGGAGGATGTGCCTGTAATTTCCCATGAACCTCGTGGTGAAGGTGTTGAACTTGATTCAAGTCAGCAGGAACAGGAAGGGGAACTCCAGCACGGGGATGAGGAGGTGCAAAGAAAGGTTGATGAAATAAATTTTGAGGATGAGGCTGAACAAAAGCGCCTTGCTGGAAAAGCGAAGATTATGGAAAATGTTGCAAATGATGTGCCTGAAATCTGTTCTGAACCTGGTGAAGATGTTGGTCCAAGCAAGCAGGAATGGGGAGAGGAAGATCGGCGGGTGGATAAGGTGCAAAGAGAGCTTAATGAAACTTTGGAGTTGCGGAGCCAAAATGATAACGAGGCTGAACACAAACCTGATGGGCAAGATAAGAATGTGGGAAGGTGGTGTTTTTGCTGCCATCTCCAGTGAACCTAAAGAAAATGTTTGCTCCATTTTGGTAGTCTTGAGTACTGGACAAAGTTTTCACAGGCTGAGCAGTAGAGATCGGGTTAAGAAAAAAGTAAATGAACTTGGAGAACTGCAGCACTTGAAGCACATGAAGCTGACTAGCAAAGATTGCTAGAAATAGCCTATTGTACTTCTTATGGGTAAAAAAATTCTAACTAAACTTTCACTTGTAAAGAATTAAAGCATAGATGTATACTTCTCAAACATGACAGTTCTCTGGACCCATTTCACTTGTATATGGCTTCATTTTGCCACTATTGTGCATAGGAAAGGGGGCCTCATGGGTTCAATACTGTATAAGCAGAGAAAATGAGAGCAATAATAATAATAATATAAGGGAAAAGCTTGTTCTGTTTTTGAGAATTTCCTATTGCTGGGTTTCCTTTGTTAATGCTGCGTATCCAAAGTCTTTCCTGTGTAGTTAGCGCAAAACAGTGTTCATTGGTGTTTGTTGGTAACTGCATTACAAAAGCAACTTGTGGCATAAATAGTGGATTGTCCATTATAAGGTCTGCCTCGCTAAGTTGAGGGTTGCCTTAATAAGACCTGATGAAATGGTAGAAAATAGCAGCTGTAAATATTGCATTCCAGGTTTTTAACTAATCACCACTGTTTTAATGCACTGAAAACAAGGTTCTGTAATACTAATCATACAAGCTGGAAGAGTTTAACCTCTATATGTAGGCCCAACACACTCACATTTAAGCTATGCATATATACTACATTTTCCAAGCCATATAACAGGAGAATAGATAGATTGACCAATTTTAAGGATGATATCAGAAGTGTTTTCTGATCACAGATGACATAGATACAGGTAATTGAGTAATTATTTCTAAAGAAGCCGCTCTTCCATTGGGTCTTGTGTCCCTGTATTGACAGGGGTAGAATGCTCGGATTCGGAGGATTGGATGAGAATTTGCATAACAATGGTAACGAGGACCAAGAATGTGGCTGAAAATGCAATGCCTTCCCATGAGGATAGGAGAGAAGACCATTGAAAGAATTTGGTTATACCATATACAAGGACACATATCCAAGATATGACAACCTATTTGCAAAACAAAATAAGATTATCGATGAGAAAATGGATACTATCATTAATTTTCTTCAATTTATTAGAAGGGTATCTTACAAAGAAAGATTTTTTTGGTCGACCAATGTCTTGCTGGGGTAAGTCACTGAAAGAGTCCATACAAAAGTATCTCTCCAATACAGCATCCTGGAAGGTTTGAGTAACATGAAGAAAAAAATAAAGAAAAATTGAATATATATTAGATACATTAATATAAAATAAAGCATGCACAAGGTAGAATGAGATTGGTACAGTAAAGATTTTTGCCAGCATCCCTGCAAATCTAGCTCAAACATCTAAACAATTATATTGAAACATCTATGTTCATACCTTTGTAACAAATATATCTTTACACCATTGTCCAATGCCATCAGCTGTTTCTGGCAACTCCTGCATTGGATGTCTCCTGATTTGCACCTTCATCTGTAAAAGAAAACAAAGTGATACCAATTATTAATTAAAAGATAATATTCTCACCACTCTAAATCACAACACCATGTGGTAAAAGTCATATTTGATGATCTGTTAGGCTTTCTATATTATTTCTCTTCTCAATTCCACAACAAAGCATAAAAAATAATATTTGCAGTTGTGAAGTGTGCAACCGCCATGTAATCACTTTGAAAAAAATAAGTAAAATACGAGACCCACATGAAAGAAATTATTTTTTTAATAGTGAACTTCACTTTTTTTCAAAACAATTACATGGCATTTACGTACTTTACAACTGTATATAACATTACTCATTACATAAATATTTTTTTTCAGTTTCTGCTGGGCTAAGATGAGCATAAAAACGTGACCCCAATCTGGTCATATAAGTTCAACATTGGTAAATGAATCCACTACAGTACCATCAAGTAATATTAAGCTGTTAAATGAAGTAGTAGTCTGGTTTTTATCTTCATACCACAGAAGATTGTCTTCTACATATTCCCAACATCGTAGGTCGAGGCTGGTTTTTGGAAACAGCCACTGTACAATCATAAATTGCTGGAACAAACGAGCGCATATTCGTTACAGCTGAAACAAAACCCTGAGAGAAATTTAAGGCAATGTCAAAGGTAAATACTTGAGATGACAGGAAAAGCAAATAAAAACAAAAGAATAAATGGCAAAATCCACGTGCCATTTAGATGTGACAGTAAATTTTTAAAGCTAACTTTAGATTAGATTTCATTTCTATTTGGAATTGAAGTATTTTCCCTCCTTTATACAAGGGGAAGATAAAATAACAGACCAACTTACAATAACTCCAGCCTAAAAGGCAAATTCCTGTAAAAAAAACTTTCACACAGCAAACAACAGACACTGATATGACCAAGAAAATAAGTTAGAATGAAAATCTTTGGAAAACTTTATACTAAATTCACCTTAGTTCGGGGAATCAAAACGTTCCTAGGAATAGGCAATCCTCTTGAAGCAGCATACCTCTGAGCTGCTAATAACTTTTCCTCTGTATATCGAGTTCCCTCCACAAAAAGAGCCAACCAAAAAGGCAAGGAAAAATCCTCCAGTTTTCGAAAACCCGACTGCATAAATGAACCATGTAGGATATAAATGTGGCAAACACAATTGTATCCTGAGGTATTCTTGTATTTTTAAATGAATCATAGGAATACCTGCAATGTGCCTTCATCCTTGGCCCAGCTTCTTTCAAGAAAAACATAGTCTGAAAACCACATTGACCAACCTATGATCTGCATAAATTTACCATTTCCTATAGCCCTTTATAGAAAGAATACCAAAAAACAAAAAAACAAAAAAAACAATTTACTTCTTGAATTTGGTATATTTTTTCACGAATTTTCACTCTTCAAATTCAATGCAAAGGAATATTAGAACTCACAGGAAGACATTTTACTTCTTTCTTCATGATGGCTAGTGAACTACCGAGGCAGCCCGAGCGCTGTAATAGTTTGCACCAATAAGAAAAATAAAAGGAGCAGTTAACCATGCATGCTTTAAGAAGTATGGTTTCTATATAAAATGAAAACTAATGTTCCAATTTCAACCTGGACTCTATCCAGCATATTTATACTCAAGTATTTTTACATATAAAATATGTTACATGTATATATATATATATATATATATATGTGCTCATGTTAATCTGTACTATGTTTCTTTCATCTTCTTCTCTTTTTTCTTTTAATACATTTAGTCCATCATGAGGAACAAATGTCTTCAGACAAAAACTTTCAAAAATAGATACATGAGCCAACTTTTACCTATGCTTGTGCTTTCCTTAGACAAAGGAAGAGGGGCAGAGTGGTGTTTTTATGAGTTAAGCAATTGAGTTTTGATGTTAAAATAGCTATTCTCCTGATAAGAAACTCCGAATTTTCTCCATGAGTTTTGAAAGTTTTTAGGCTTTTAGCAAGATTTTGAAGAATGGAAATATTAGGAAGCTTTGAGCACAATATTGTAGAAGAGATGCATCTAGATTCTAGTTCTTAAGTGTAAGCACCTGAGCCAAGACCCATCCAACAAGCCAATCAATGTCGCTCCTATGATTGCATATGAGAAGTGCATGTTCTTTACCTGAATACATCTCAAATAAAAAGTCATTCACCATATATTAAATTGGCAACTATTTTCACAATTGATAAAAAAAAAAAAAAAAAAGTAGAGAGGAAAGTTTCACATTACCCAGTAATTGGAAGGTTTCGGAATCTATATATAACTCAACCTGCAGCCAGAAAGTCTAACTTGTTAGATTGCAATGCGGATATAAAAACTCAAGTAGATGCAGATAGTGAGGAAATCCAAGCTGTAGTGGTTTGATAACATGATTCATAACAAATTTTCAATCTATCAAGCTATAATGGTTTTCCTCGTTTGTTTTCGCAACTCCTCTCAACTCATCTTACTTTGTCTCATCTCATTTAATTATTATAACTTTTTCAAATTCTCACACAAAATAAAATAAATAATTCAATTTTTTTCAAATCTCAAAATAAAAAATAATATTAAAAAATATATTTTAATAATATTTTATTCAATTTTTAATTTTAATCTTAACTCATCTCATCTCATCTCATTTATAAATACAAACGAGATGATGATGTCATAATTTAATTCGAATCTTGGAAAATTACTAACAAATTGAACAGAGCTAGCTTGCATGCACCTATGAAACAACCAGTGCTGTGAACTTATAATTGAGAGTAGAAGTACAACTACAAGTTAAGTTGTTGTCTCTGCCAGCATATAAATATATAAATATATATATATATATCATATTTAGCATTCTTCAAAATTATAAGAATAACCTAACAATATCCAGTGGCATGGTTTCTTATCTCACATTAAGCCCTGGTTTGGATTGAGGAGTGTCATCTCATCATTACAATTTTCTTAAATTTCAACAACACAAGATATAATAAATAATTCAAGTTTTTCAAATCCTAAAATATATATATATATATATATATATTACAAAATAAACTTATTAACTTTTCAGTTTTCAGTTTTAATCTAAAACCATCTAATCTCATTTCAACACAATAACCAATCTGGGACGCATGCGTTTAAATATATATGTAAATAAATATGAATTCAAATGATGAGCAAAGATTGAAAATAAAAAGTTTTAAGAAAGAAAAAATTACCTTGAAACCAGCCCACCAATCAAAGAGCCATACAAGCTCTAACCACAGCAATTCTGCAACTACTTTGTTGGTCCTTCTATACATATTTTTTGATATCGGACGAACAAGGATGTAGAGAACTGCCTGAAGATCAAGAAATTTATATACATGAATGCTACCACAGTAGTACTACAACTTGTGCGGAAATTTTACGATCATTAGTTAATTTGTTCAAGCATATATACCGGCCAGTACTATAGCTCATAGACTCATATATAATTCCTTCTTCAAGAAACTCATTTAAGATAATTTTTTTTGTGACCTCTAAATTATACTTAAATTCACAACTTTATCATTTAATTCTCAAGGGACTATCATATATATATATATATATATATATATATATATATATCACAGTCACTCAGTGATCAATGTATTTGAGCGTTTGGAGCCATTCAATTATATACCTTGGAAATTTACAATACGCCATCCATGCATGCATGAAATATCTGATCAGTTATTGATATTTTTCTTCTTTTCTTCTTTTTCCAATGACCGGATTATTGTTTTAAAATGCTAGCTCGATCTGTTTATTTGTAGAAGGAAAGATATTACACTGTAATGGTTCTTTTTTTATTTTTATTTTTTATCTAACATTAACCATTAATCTTCCTTCAAAGTAGAAGAAGTCGAACCACAATCTTATTAATATATAATCAATGATTATGGTGACAATGAGATGATGATCGTAATAATTTGAAATAGAAATTAATTACTACGAACCAAACGCGCATTAGACACCAAAAAACGAAGAAAATTTATTGTTGTTAAATTTTTTGGCATGCTGCATAGCTGCCTAAACAAAACCAAATTGTTATTACAGCATGTATAACCTGAATGACATTGACAATGAGGCCTGAGAGAGTGAGAACTATGCCCAGAGGAACAACAAGAAGCACAGCTGGAATCGCCATGCCTTAAGCCACCCTGCCCTGCTATGGGATAGAGGAGGAGGAAAAGAAAACTGAGGAGAGAAAGACAGAGAGAGAGAGGAAAAATTCCAAAAACGAAGAGTTTGTTCAATATTGGTGGGGCGAATGAACGCAGATTTTGGTGCCGATTCGTGTGCGTTTGAGGGTTGCATGGAGCGCTCGGTTTTTTGGCAGAGTTGAGATATTGGTAAAAGTTGCTCTTTTCGCTCTTGAAAATGAAAGCCAACCATGCATGCACGTTGCTCGGTCTACACAAACCTTGTTGTGAATGTTCCGTACGTGCAAGGACTCCTGTCTATCTATTTATAGAAATCTTTCGTCCAAAAAATTTCAAACACTTCATAAAAACACAACTCATTCCATATATCTATTTATATATATATATATATATATAATATATATATATATATTATATTAAATGAAATATTTTGATCATTTTCTTTAATGATTATAATAAGGTATATTGTTTTATCACTAAAAAATAAGATGAGATAAGATAAGAGTTTTATGAATATTAATAAAATAGTTTGAGTTAAGATGTTATATCATATTTTGAAAAATGAGAGAAAATTTTGAATAAAAATATTATAAAATTCAAATATTTATTAGATTTTTTTAAAATATAATTTTTGTTTTATAATTTGAAAATATGTTATATTATTTTTTGTGTTTTATTCGAAAGTCTAGAAAAATTGTAATGATCAAATAAAAAGTCGAAAATTTAAAATTGAGAAGTATATATTTGAGTAATATTTGAGATGTTTTTATACTCCCACAGACGGCCCCTTTCATTCTCATTAATAAAATTTATCTCTTGCCTATTATAAAAAAAAAAAAAAAACAAGTAATGTTTGAAAAGAAAATTATGAAACGTTTGAAAATGAGATGAGATACTTGTATTTCCAAACAAGCCATTAATGTTGTACTGTTCCAAAATTAATCAAAACATTATTCTACAACACCCATCACCAATAAAAAAGAAAATGTTGTAGTGATATGCTCCTAATGTCTCAACTAGCTAAAGAATCCAGATTAATTTAAATTTGGATGGTCAACATGCAAATGCTGTGAGTCAACTTGTTGTAGAGAAAGTGTTACGGATAGTTCAGATTGAATGTGTTGTCCAGAAACAAAAGTTCACCTCAGATTTTGCTCAGTTTGTCTCATACCGTTTCCAATGGGAATATAACAATGCCTTAGGAAACAAGATACACATTCTCCAGATAAACTTATGTTTATTATTCTTAAGAGAAGGCAGTAAAGATATTGTGAGAATGAGTTTCCAATCTGGAAATGACATAAATGAATAAAGTTTAGAAAAAAAGTAATGAAGACCAAGGCCAAAATTGTTCTGTTTGTATTGCCGGAGCACTCTTGAATTATAGATACTTTGCCAACCAAGGAACATCCTTGCTGTCTTTCAATGCAAATGACACGTCATCACTGCACGGAATAGAATGAAATCATTCAAATCGATGTATAGGTGTTACACTTTTGACATCGAAACTTGAGTAAAGCATTGAATAGTAGTAATACAAAATGTAGTAGTAGGGAATATAGTGATGCAGTAATTGCTATAATTTGTTAACCCAAGCAAGGATTTGTTTCTTCCCACCTCTAATCTTACAAAATTGCCCAAAAAATCCACAGGTCACATGCACTGTGGTGGCTAGGGCAATCCAATCATAAACAATAAATCCAGGAGGTTGACGAAATTCCAGAATTGGGCAGGATCGTGCTGGGGTAGTTTAAATCTAGAAAAGAAATTACTTTCTAATATAGATGCAGTATTTAGAGGACCGATGAGGTTACTTCAGTAAATGAATGTGTACCATCTGAAAAGAATATATTTCCAACTGACATCTCCTACTCTAGTGGCTCTTGCACGTGCAAATGAGGTTACGAGAAAATGAGGCTTAGTGTAGAGCACAGATGGAAAACCCTTTCATGTTCATATAACTAGATACATTAATTAAAATTTGCCATGTCACTAATTCCAATCAGTTTTAGCTGAGGGTTTGATAGACAACTGACCTTGGAAAATTGAGCTGCAGCTTTTGGAGTCTGTGTTTAGCACCAGATTCACATAAAATAATTCTGCATTCACCAAGCTTACAGCTGCCCCAAAAAATAGACTAGAATTTCAGTTTCTCAACTGAACATGGAATTAATTAACATCAATGCTGCTAAATGAGCTCCATTTCATTCTAAAGATTTTAAGGGACCATTGAAGCAAAAGTAGTACCATTTAGTTAGCACGGCATATAAGCAAAATGGCATTATAAAATGGAAATCCATTTTAGAACCAGATGCACCTAAACAAATTGAAAATAAAAAACCTATGATGGGGCCATCCCTAAAAAAAACTTTTATTGGCACCAGGTGTCCAGGAACAGCATCCTAACTAATCTCAAAGATGCACAGGCCCTTGGTAAGGAGTTTTCTCCAAGTGCACCTTGAGTAATTCAAGAGAAAAATCTCTAGCCCCTCAATATATTTTGCACCCAAGGGAATTTAACGTTAGACCTGGGGCAGCATATTCCTCCAAAGACTTTACCACTTGAACCAACCCCTAAGGGTTAAGGTGTCATCCCTAAAATGGCCAAAAAGTACCCTGGAATGCAAAGTGAAACGCGAGGGATGATTTTTTTGGAGAACTGATATCAAATATGTATAAAAGACAACATAAAGCAATACAAAGGGACTCACAAATTGATGTGCGCCGATGTGCGAGTGTGTATGTGTGTGCAGTGTGGCTTCCATACGCTCTTAAGCACTTTGAATTATGAGAGCTACCAGAAATACAAAGGGACTCACAAATTGAAGGGACACAATGCCACATCAGCTTAAGTTTTTTTTTTCCATTTCCCCCCCTCCCCAGTGCACTTCCCCTCCTCCCCACTCCCTTTCCCAAACCCTTGAGACCTCCCCATTTGTGCACCTAGCACTGCCGCTACTTCATGTAACATCAATGTCCCCGCACCGCCAGCTATCTTCGTCATCCCTCACCAATGTTGTCACCCCTCACCAGAAGGTACCCCTCTCTCATCTTTGTCTCTCTCTCTCTCTCTCTCTCTCTCAGGACATGACACCTTTGCCCCTCACTGGCAGGTACACATCTCTCTCATCTCTGTGTGTGTGGCAGGACAAGGACGTCGTGATCATGGCCCTGCCCCTCACCAACATTGTTGCCCCTCACTGGCAGGTAGACCTCTCTTTCTTTCTAGGCTCAGGTCTGGGGATGTTTGGGAAAGAAGGGGGGACTCAGTCACTCAGGGTGTGGGGGAGAATTGGGAAAAAAGTCTGATGATATGGCACTGTGACACGTCAGTTTGTGGAATTCTTTTTATGGAATCTCTTTGTCTCTAGTAGTTTTCTTGAATTATACGTCAGAGTAGTAATAAGGTTAAGACTGCAAGACAAATGTTTCCTCCCAATGTCTTTTGAAAGAAAACAATAGTATAACATGACTTACCCAACTTTCAAGAGCGTGTCATATCCAGGGAATGCTTCTCCATTGCTTGTACAGAGACATGATATAGTCATTGCCAACTGCAAGAGAAATAAAACCTCATTAAAGATATACACACACATACACCACCCAGTGAACCAAAACTTCCTGCTCGGTGAAAAGTTTCCACATTCGCAGCTGGTCATCCAGTGAACTAAAACTATTCTTATTCTGTATCTAATCGTGCTATTCAGGGATTACCAGCTGAGCTACCCGCTTAAAGATTATTATTTTTGCAGAGTTCCCTAATTTGTCAATCATGCAAGGACAATCCAAAATTCAGTATATATAAAACTCCCATTTATATTCAACAACAATCCCTGTAACCGGTTTGTGTAAAAATACTAGATTAAGTCCTTGGCATCTTCCCCTAATCTCATAGTCCTCCGTGGGTACCAGACAGTCAACTGATACATAAGGAAATAAAGAACATTCTCCAAGGTTTACACTAGACAGCAAGCTTAATTAGTCAAAAATGTTTTTGCTTTGAAATTACACATCGTCAAATGACAAAGATTCAAAGAAATCTATAAGATCATCAAATCAGAATGAAGAACACAAAGATTAAGTGAGAAGTTGACCTTTTCAAAGGTAGTTTCGGCCATTCCTGTTTTATAAAGCTCATGCACCAAAGCTGTCAAAAAAAATTTACTCAGTTTGGAACTACTCTTCATTACCTGAAAAAAAAACATTGTGAAGTTAGTTACTAGAAGATCAAAGGGTGGTTGTCAATCTGCAAGAGGTACAATATAAATGAAAAAAATATTCTTGTCACCCCTATAGAAATAGTAGTTGCGAAAACTAGCAATTGAATCTTGTTTGCGCACAGATGTGGCAGAAAAGGCATGCAATCAGAAAATGATTATTTAATTATTTGGGCCATGTACTAGTTCTGATCCTTCAGGAGCAGCTGTTCTGCTGTAACAGTTCTTAAACAAACAAACTGTGATCATGTTCACAAAAAAGCAACTCTCCAAGACCCATTCTGATATCTCAAAAGAAAATAGCTTCTCCCCTCAGCACGCTGAGGTAGTCTGTCCATCCACATCTAATTTGTCTCATACCGTATTAGCAATTTTTTTTTTGATAAGTAATAAAGGAATTTATTCCATATAAAGAGGCATTACCAAAGTACACAGGAAGTAAACAATTGGGGGACACCTAGAAACAAAAAGGAGCTAAAAAGGTCCTTGCCCCGTTTCCCACCTTAAGAGAAATATGCTTTGAAAAGTCGCCCCATTCATTTCGTATAGCCTTCCATAAGCCCACCCCGTATTAACATTTTTTTTTATAAGTAATAATCTTTATTGAATAGAATAAAACTAGGCAATGTCCAAGTACACAGGAAGTATACAAGTTGAGACACCTAATTATACTCTAGTGGGCTGCATAGGGAGTAAAAACTCATGAACATTCCCACCCCTCAAAACGATAGCAGAAAACCACTGAAAAAGAGCCCACCCTGTATTAACATTAATATATATATTATATTATCTCACAACTTTACATGCCTCATTTGGCAATTTGGTATCTTCCAACATGTAGTTTATCATTTAACCAAATGGAGTGTATTTGTGAACCAAAAATAGAACACTGTTCGTTATTTTCAGCATATAAACCAAATGTGAAACTCACCTGAATATGAGGAGCCTGGAACATCTCCTGGATAGCTGCTTCAACCTCAGACATGCCAACAAGTGATTTTCCTTGAAAGCAGAGATGTATTAGATATAATTTGTGAGGAAAAAAAAAAAAAGCAAAACCTACTTCTCATGGTGCAATGGCTTTTTACTTTAAAACCACTAAAGCAGGCCAGGTTTGATTCTACCCTGTGGGTCTGGAAAGGATCAGGCACGCATTTCTTCACACAGGTTTACTAGTCAAGTGGACATGGAACATCACAACATCTTGATAAAGAAGAAATACAATTGACAAAGAAGAATCATGGAGTATCTATTTCTCAATGTAAAGTGAACATGCAAATGAACAAATGAGTTAAAACATTTTACATGCACATGAGCAGAATGGACCCAGGAAAAGATTTTAATCTACAACCAAAGACTCAACTAAGTTTGGAGGGATAATCCTCCGAATGCAAACAAAGCAGAAGTCCAAATACCTGAAGAAACAGAATTATTAGTTGAGATTAGGTTCTTGATATGATAATCTTTTATTTCTGCTGCACGCCTGCATATCTCCAAAGCACGGCGCGCATCTCCTGAAATTGCTGCAACCTGAATATAAGTACAGAAAGTTAAATTTGAGTACATAAGATATATCCACCGAGTTTTTATCATGTGTGACCAATTCAGCAGAGGAGAAATTAAAGAAAACAATAATCAAGTTTTAAGTTATGAAACAAAGAGCAAAACACTGACCTTTCTTGATGCAAATTCTATAGCTTGTTTTTCGAATGCATCAATGCCCTTAAGGCGACTGGAAATAATTTCTTGAAGTTGCTGATGGTTATAGGGGCCAAAGCAAAGCCTTTGGATACCCATACGGCTTGAAATACGAGGAAGCAACTTTTCAGGAAGATCCATGGTATTTGCTATCCCTGATTTTATATCCATACAAAGAAATAACATTGCAGCCATTAGCATCATCATCATTGCCCTTAATATCTTATTTTTCATTTTCTTACTTAAACTTTCTTGATGACTCATGAATAGAAAATATCATTATTTTTGCTAGTTTTATAAGAATAGATCATTTAGCTGTAAGGATCCTTAATTAACATAAAACCATACCTATCACAATCAATTTGGAATGTGCTTTAGTAGGCCAATCAAGGATGTTGTATAAAACCTGTGACAAAAGGTTATGGATATTTCACATTCTATAGTTGATCAAATATCTAAAACAAAATAACTAAGTTATGATTGACAAATTTTCAAATCACAAAATAAACCAGTTACCGACTGATTTCTGGTTACAAGAAGATCAAGTTCATCAATGAGCAGAATACAAGGTCGGTCATCTTCTTTTCCAATTTTCTTTCCATCCGAAAATCGTTCATTGAGTGACTGGAGAGCCTTTTTCCAACTGACTCTGTGCCCGCTCAATGCTTCATATATAACCTGAAAGAAAATAGGGTGCACTATATAGCAACTAGAGAATGCAATCTCAAAAAGAAAATGGGGCCCGTTACTTGTATTTACCCTGTATATATTCTCTGGGGATGCCAGCTTTAGACCATTAATATCAACAAAACAGTAGGGTCTCACACTTCCTGCATCAACTTCGGACCTCAAATTCCTCATTACTGCTAATACACTCATTGTCTGCAGTTTTATGATGATAATACTATCAAATAAATAAAACTTGCTTATGCATGGAGAAAAATAAAAGAATCTGAAGCACGTCTCAGATAACAGAGTTATGTTTTACTCATTATATCTAGAGCCTACCTTGCCAGTTCCAGGAACACCATGGATGTAGAGGCAACGTCCCAAACATTGATCATCACAGATAGCACCTTTAATGAATGTAGTTATCTCCTCCATTTCTCTGAAAAAACAGGTCCCCTTCATTGGAAAGTGAAAACAAATTCAACATCAAAGAAAGCCTATGACATCTCAATTTTCACGTACTTGTTCCGGCAAGGCAGAGATTTAGGCAATGATGCCAACAAAAGCGTTGCCTTTGCTCGTTCGAGTTCGGTTTGCTTGTGGCATCTTACATGCTCCGGGATTTTCTTGGTCCCTATCTTTTGAAGCCCAAAGAATTGCCCCTTCCTAGAGTTCTGTATTAATTACAGACTACTTAATTTTGAATAAACAAAACTAGCGAAAAAGACAAAAGTTCACAATAAAGAATACTGTCATACTGCAGCCAACACATGAGGTGGGGATAGTTTATTTAGTAAATTCTTCAAGTTCTCCTCTTCATATTCAATGTCTTCATCAGTACCAGACTCTGAATCTTTGCACAGTTTCCAATCTTCATCACTGTCAGATTCTTCACCATCCTACCAAATAACAGTAGGCCCATAAACTTTTTTTCCTGATAGGTGCAGTTAGCCATAAATTTTAAAATTCTAATCCAATTTTGTTATCATAGGAGACCCAAATGCTGCCTCTATCATCTGAAATGCTTACCTCTTCACCATTATCAATATCAGCAAGACACTTGAAACTGTGCCAGTGAATGTTGTATTCATATTCACATAGGAAAACATCATCCCCTTCATTATTGGCCTTGGCATATTCTTTAGGATTCATGACAGAGCACTGTCTAAGAATAGATTCCATCTGCAGCAAAGTGCATAAGCATTATTACTAGCGTAAGGATAATGGCAAGAAAGAATAGAAACTTGTGTGTACAACTATCACTAAAAGCTACTTCAAGAAATTAGGAGGAATTTTCACTTTTACACTACTTCCAAACTTTAAGAGCCAAATTGACTATTTAACAAATTGTTCAGAGAACTTCTAAAAATAAGTGGTAATTAAGGTTCAGAAATTAGCATGATGCCCTACTTTTAACTGCTTATTGGGGCAAATTCAACTGTCTGCTAATGGAAAAATAACATTTATTGATGAATGTTCGCTCATATTGGCTAGTTCAGAGTGATTATTTTATAAGTATACTATCTCGTTTTATTAAAAGATTGTTAGGGCGCAACATAGGAGGGATCCACCCCATTTTATAAGTATACTACCGTGACAGACTACAGTGTTGCAGGATGCGAATTTGATAGAATTTATTTCACCTAAAACTCCCTTCTGCTGGAAGGGATCCACCCCATTTTATCCTCTTGGTTTCCTTCATCCTAAACGGTAGAAAAGATTAAGAAGCAGAGAAACCAAACCATTTCCTATCCTACACTGATCTGGATTGCCACTGATGTCTCGTTGCAATCAGGTTTTTAAACCCCAAAAATTTGTAGGAAATCGAAGCACATATTGTTGGCCAACTAACTAGATGGCACTTAGGCTCATCCTCCACACAATGCCAAAAAGTCACTTTGAAGCTTCTCAAAACGCTTTGCCACACTTGGTTAGAAATGCTTTGTTAAACTAGATAATTTGAATTAGAACTTGCTTTGGGAGGTATGAATACTTCAGTTGTCCAACATTTCCCTTTTGTTTGCTGAACCTTCAATAATGGCCAGATGTCAGTGACTCTGTGTCACTATATTTAAATGCATACAATTCACATCTACATCCATTCACACCCATAATGAAAGTTAAAACCCATCGCTTTCTTTTTTTCTAATTTTTCTATTTTCTCTTAAATTGATATGTTTCTAGGCATTTTCTCACTCATTTGTTTCCAAATACGGAAATGAGATTCCCACCTCAAACAAATGACTGAGGAAAGCATTTTTACCATATTATAGAACAGGTTTAGAATTGTATGTGTATCAAATACACAAATTACTTTGGTGCGTGAATAATGTGTACCACATCAAACAGCATTTTCTCAAACAGAATGCTAGGCACAGTTTAAAGAATCCCAACTATGGTAGTATTTTCACTTAATAATCAAGATAAAATATCGTTTACCACCTCAATGTCGGCAAAATCATTCGTCCGATAAAGCTCCCTCCGTAAATTATGAGATTGTCTTCCAGCAGCAGTCTCTTCCGGGATCATATACCAACGCACCTGGCACCAAAAGCTACCATCCATTTCTTTCCATATGCTGTGAACCTCCAACCAATAAATCATCAAATTCATACACGTTAACAGTTTACAACTAGATCAAAATTATAAATTCACATCGTTCAACTTAGAAAAAGTTTACCACCTCTCGATACGGGCGGCCCACAAATCACTCGAAAGCAACTTCTCCCTCATTGTTCTCACCCGCTTCTTCCCCTCTGGCGGTACTGGGAGCTTGACGTCTTTGCCCGATTTGCAAGCCTCGCAAAACCCGCATATCCAATCCCCTTCCGGCACCTCCTTCAATGGTGGTTTCAAGCACTTCAAATGAAATCCACATAAACAAGCATCGCACTCAATCATCACAACTCTACCGGTCTTAAAGCACACCCTACACTCTTCCATTTCCGGTTCGTCATCATCCGAGGTTGCTCCCTCCCTCCTCTTTACGTACACATCATCCCCCACCTCAAATTCGCCCCCATCATACACCACTTTCTTATAATACACCCGCCTCTTGGCCCGCCTGCGTGGCGGTACCAAGTCGTTCTTCTTCTCTGACTTCAAAGAAGCCATTGCTCTCGTGACCACCTCCCTCTCACCCCCCCTCTTCCTCTTCCTCCTCGTCAACTCCGACTGTTCTGGTGACACCGGCGAGAACGATGCGTCAACTTGGACGATATCTCCATCATCTTTGGATTTCGATTTTCCACTCCTTTTCGCGGATGTCGGTGCTTTAACCAAGTTCGCATTTCTGGGGGAATATTCACCAAGTTCTTCGGCTCTATCGATCGGTTCCCGGGACGTTGGAACAGATCTGTCCGCGATGTTGTTAAAATTTCTTGGGGTTCTTGCAGAGTCTTCATTGGAAATTTCTGTACGGTTGATGAGTTTGTGGGGAGTCTTCGGACTGAAATCTAGAGAGGTTCGCCGGCTGGATCTGCGAGGGGAAAGATTTCGCGGGGTCACAGGGGTGAGAGAAGGTGAGGGTTTAGAGCTGAATTGGGATTGGAGTTTAGGGTTTCTCGAGGAGCGGAGGGGTTTCTTTGGGGTCTCCGCCATGGATGTGCAGAAGAGTGCAGTGGAGGTGGGTGTCGAGGTGGTGGTGCTAGGGTTTGAGAGAAGGAGAGAGTTTTCTAGAGAGAGAAGCCTGGCGGGAAATGTTCCCTCCCATTTTCGGGAGCTTTCGATTCTTTGAACGTGGAAATTGGAATAACCGTTGTCTGCATGCGGAATCAAATACACTCAATTTACATATTTTTCTTTTTTCAGGCTTCTCTTTTCTTTTCTTTTGTGTTATATGTTTTCCCTTTTCAGGATTCCTATTTGCTTATTAGAATTACCAGTAATTCTATGTTCCGTAGTTGGGTCCCTTTGCCCCTCACGGGTTTTTTTAATTAAAAAAAAAATGAAAAAAAGTCAAATATGATTTATTTACATAAAAATAATCAATGCAGTCATGAAATTGTAAGCGGCGTGGAGTCGCTTTAGAAAAAAATGAATATATATGGGACCCACGTAAAAAAGTTAACTTTTTTTCTAAAGTAACTGCACGCTGTTTGTAACTCCACGACTGTATGTAGCATTACCCTTATTTACATGCTCTTTTTTATTATTTTTAAAAAATTAATAATAATAATAATCGTAAAAAAATATTATGCTTACGGTGTGGAAGGGGTGTCGACCGCGGGACCGTATCATTGCTCTCAATAAGATTTTTTTTTGTATTTAAAATTTATCTTAATTCATTTTAATTCATTTTTATTTTATTATTATATTTTTATAATTTTTTATATAAAATATTAATTTCTATATACTTTTTTTAATTTTAATATATTTTTTTAAAATTTTAATATATATTTTTTAAATTTTAAAATAATAATAATATTAAAAAATAAATTAAATTCATATCATCGAATTGAAGCGGGGCTAAGTCTACCGGCTTGCGTCTCTGCCACAGTAGGATTATTTAAAATTATGAACAAATTGAATTCAATCGGGGACTTTCAATTTTGTAGGGTGAAATCAGAGTGAACTGGAAGGAAAAAAAAAAATTTGAGGAAATTGCTGCAGAGCGAAACCAATGAGAGGGAGATCTAGCTCATTTTGTCGTCCTCACCATCGTCCCATTCCATCTTTCAACGCTGTGAGCCCATTCCATCTTTCATCGTCGTCATGTGCCTTTGGTTGTTGTCGTCCATTCCACATATGGTCCTCGTCTGGTTGTTTAGTCGTCATCGTCTTGCCGTCCAGATCTTTGAGTCGCGGCGTTGTGGGTGAGAGGTAGGTATGTGAAAGCCATGGTAGGTCCATAGGAATTCAGCTTCAACCTAGTCCTCCAAACATTCTTAGTGAATATGGTTTGGGCTAATATACATTCATTTAGAGAAATTGCTGCAAATGAGTTGGGCGAGACACTCTCCAGACATCGTTCAAATCCCCGACTACAAAGTGTACATCCCACTCCAAGCATGGCTCTCCAACAATTTTTGCACCTGCGTTTTCCCTTAGATTTTCTTTCGTTTTTAAGCTGGCATGCCATCTTTCCTTTTATTTTCATGGAATCTCATTTATACATTTAATTGGGGGTTTCTAATTTTCTATAGAAGAATGCTTCAATTTGTACATATAGGAGTCACAATTGGTTTCAGTGATATCGATCTTGTCTAGTTAGGAGGCAGGGCTTGTTGCTAGTGCATGTGTGGTAGTCAGATAAGGGTTTTTCTTCTTTCTCGATATTATTGTTGGTTTCTCGATCTCTTGACAACCACCAATGGAAAAGGGAGAAATGGGTCTTGTGAAATTGTTCAGTTACAACTAATTAATTTTAATCTCTTCTCCTGACGTCGCATCATTTCGGTTGTTTCAGTACCTTGATTAATGTTACGTTTAGACAGTGAAAAATATTGAGAAGAGTTAAAAATAGTTAAAGATATTTGTGAGTAAAAATTGGAATGGATTTATGGGTTTTATTGATAGTAGTTTGAGTTGTTTGAATTTATGAAGTATATTGAGTTATTGATTTTTAAATAAAAAGATAGAAAATGTGTGAGTCTCATCATTATTATGAGTAATGTTGGAGAGTAACCAGCACTCAAGGTACTCTTCTCACATGAACAGTGTCGTGAACTGTTTATAATACCGTTCATGTGAGGGAGAATGCACTGAGTATGGCTACTCCCCCTCATTTCTCTTAAATTATTGATGGTAAAAGGTGAAATGATTATTTTATATGTGTTGCAGCGATAAATAGAATTATTATAAGAAAATAATTTTCAACATCTTTAAAAAATAATTTTGCACAACAGATTTTATTTCTAAAAAAATTATTTAATCAAAATTGGTGAAAATCAATCTTTGGATATATATTAATTTTGTAAATTCACAGCACATTTTCTCTATTTTTGTTTTCCTCTAAAACTAACTGATTAGCTATTGAGAGAATGCTCTATTATTTTATAATCATAGAATTGCAATATAAATTAAACGATTATATAATGTACAATATGAATTAGTATTTCCATACTCTATGGTAATTTTGTTTCAAACATTTCCTACTAGGCTCCACTCCTAGTCAAAGTCAAATAAAAAAATCAATCTTTAATAATTGAAATTAATACTTGGCAAACTTGACGGAATAAACTGTCCTTGGGATATGGTCCTAGTCATAGTTGCCAGCCACACAAGCCAATCTTTTTCCTCATACATGTCATGTATGCTTTACAAAAAGATATTAAAATGCATCATAATTTATAGATTTTTCTCTGAAACCTAGAAAAATAAATATATTCACAATAAATATTAGAGGACTTTATTTTTCTGAGGTATGCTTCGTAGTTAAGTAGAAATAAATGCGAATCCGACCAATTTAAATTTGATAATAACGTTATTCTCACAAAAGGTAAGTGGGTTTATATTAATAACAAAAAAGTTGTCAATCTTTTAGTTTATTGTTTTTTATAAAAAGTTAATTGAATAGTTGAGAAATATTTCCACATCAGTTCAATATAATGAAAATATGATGGATATATTATTCAGTATACGCCACAACTCTCTATAAACATAAGAGCATTTTTTCGTTTTAAATTCTCTAATATTGATACTAATTTTAATTCAATCCATTCGAAATTATAAAATAGATATAATAAAAATGAAATGAAAATAAAATTTGGTCATCTCTCAAATAATTTGAGAACTATTCAGATTATTTAATTCCAAACTTGTAAAAATCATTTTTTTTTTATCAATTTTTAACACAACATCCTCATGCAATTTTCCCATTATAATTTTGTTTGTTGCTAGTGTGCTTATAAAAGCGATAAAAGCCAATTTTGATCTTCTACATCCTTTCCCCCTAACTTGAACAAGTTGAATTTCTCATCTAACATGTTGGAAATAAACCGATAAAACAAACAATACAGATATGAAATCAAATGCAACAGTAGCAATTAAAAGAAGTAAAATAGTAAAGACAATACAAAACACACAAATTTAAGTGGTTCAGCTCAATTAAGCTTACATCTACTAGGGATTAATCTTAAAACTTCATTATGATCAAATGGAGATTACAGAGAGAGAATCAAAATATTCTTATAAGAGAAATCACTCATCTTATGTGTATACACTCAATCTTCACGTGTTTACACTCAACCACTCAAGAAATGGAGAAGAAATGATCAACGTGGGGTGCTCTGTTCTTCGTCGGCGAAACAGGGGCGTTGGGAGCTTGTCTAGGACGAAGCAGAAAAAAAATCGCGATATTTATATTTATGCAATCTCGCTCAAGCAAACACTGCTAGGTCAATCTCGCTCGAGCTGAACATCGAGCGAGGGTCGAACATAGTCTCTGCCTGAATCTCGCTCGAGCGAGACCTCGAGCGAGAGTAGAGCGAACTCTCAAATTGCATTTCACTCGAGCTGGACGTCGAGCGAAAGTCGAGCGAACTCACGGGTTGGACTCTCGCTCGAGCGAGAGTGCAGGAGAAGCGTGTATCCAAGCCATAACTCAACAAATCTCCACATTGGCTTGAATACCCACAAGCCTCACTGAAACCCATATCAACAAAAGAAACCAATCCCATCATAAGATCCCCTAAGGGACCTGGAAACCTCGAACTCCAATCAAGTCCAAACAGGGTTTAAATTTGTGTACTGCAACTGACTTTGTCATCATGTATGCTGGATTCTCTGAAGTAGCAATCTTCTGAATACTCAATATACCATCTAAAACTACTTCTTTGAGAAAATGATACCTGACATCGATGTGCTTTGTCCTCTTATGATACATTTGATTTTTGGTCAAATGCATAGCACTCTAACTATCACAAAACACTGTCATCCCTTCCTGCTGAAGACTCAGGTCATTGATCAGCCTCTTCACCCAAATGGCCTCCTTAACAGCCTCAGATGCTGCCATATATTCTGCCTCCTTGGTTGATAAAGCAACAGTTGATTGAAGTGTTGCTTTCCAACTAATTGCAGAACCACACAATGTGAAAATATAGTCTGTCAATGATCTTCTCTTGTCTAAATCTCCAGCATGGTCAGAATCAACAAACCCAACAACATCAGAACTGAGATTAACATCTCTATCAAATAACAAGCCAACACCTAGGTTCCCTTCAAGTACCTCAAAATCTATTTCACTGCCTGCTAGTGAACTCTACCAGGCTTAGCCATGTACTTGATAACCACGCTCATTGCATGTGAAATGTCTGGAAGGGTACAAACTATGGCATACATAATGCTGCCTACAGCACTAGAGTAAGAAACTCTTGCCATCAACTGTTCCTCCTCATTTGTCTGGAGAGATAGGGAAGCTAAAAGTCTAAAATGCATCGCCAACGACGTGCTTACAGATTTGGAGTTAGACATTCCAAACCTGTCAAGAACCTTCTCAATGTACTTTCTTTGGAACAAGTACAACTTCTCAGCTTTCCTATCCCTGTGAATTTCCATTCCCAATGTCTTTCTAACAGCACCTAAGTCTTTCATCTCAAACTCATTTCTAAGTTGAGTTTTCATCAAATCAACATCAACCATGTTTTTAGCAGCTATAAGCATGTCATCAACATAAAGCAATAAATGAATGAAAGACTTATCAGGCAATTGTTTATGATACACACAACAATCATAACTACTTTTCAAATAGCCATGATCAATCATAAACAAATCAAAACGCTTATACCATTATCTAGGCGACTGCTTTAACCCATACAAAGACTTCTTCAGTCTGCATACTCGGTCCTCTTTGCCTTCTACAATGAACCCCTCTGGCTGACGCATATAGATAGTCTCTTCAAGCTCACCATTTAGAAACATTGTCTTCATATCAAGCTGCTGAAACTCCAGATTATACAAAGTCGTGATGGCTAGTAAAACTCTGATTGAACTGTGTTTTACTACTGGAGAGAACACTTCATTGAAGTCGATCCCCTCTTTCTGACTAAAACTTTTAGCAACTAGACGTGCTTTGTATCTTGCATCTGTCTTAGACTGGATTCCCTCTTTTCTCTTGAAGACCCATTTGTAGCCCACAGCCTTCGTCGTTGCTGGTAACTTAACCAAATCTCAGGTTTGGTTCTTGTGAAGAGATTCAATCTCTTCAGCCATTGTTGCGCACCACTGAGCAGACTCGGTACTCTTCACAACCTCTGAGTAACTAGAGGGCTCCTGCCTAACAATTTATTCTGTCATAAATGGAAACAAGATAATTGAGTCTTGTGAAATTGCTCGGCTATGACAAAAATCAAGTTTAATTCCTTTTCCGACGTATCACCGCATCATTTTAGTTGCCTTAAGTGCCTTGATTAGAGATGCAATAATCTCATTGCCTTCAATTTCTTTATTTTTATTTGATTGGAATTTCATTTATATTTTATTGGGGTTTTCTATAGAGTATTGTTGCAATTTTGTAGATACAAGAGCAACAATTGATTTCAGTAATCAGTCTTTTTTAGTTGGTCAAGATTTTTTTCTTTCTTGATCTGATTGTTGGCTTTTCAATCGCTTGTGGATCAATAAATGGAAACGTGAGAATTGGATTTTGTGGAATTGTTTGGCTATGACAAATAATTAAGTTTAATCCCTACCCTAGTAATATCATTGCGTTCTTTGGAGGAGGGGGTCAATTACATATGTTTGTAGAGTATCATACTCTTAGATAAATTGAGATTGAAATTTATGAAAGTCTTGTCACTTGTGAGTCTTTAAAAATTAAGACAATATATGTCACAAAGAAATTTGTGTACAAGAATATTCTAAACAATTGAGTAATTTGACTTGTAATCTGAATTTTTTATTGTATTTATCGAGTCTCGACTATAATTTTGATTTATTGGAATACAATAAAGTCTTTCACATAAAAGAATATATATATATATATATATTATCACTGCATCATTGTGCTATCAAGATGATGAAAGATGAACAAGTTTAACTCCTCCCCAGAAATACTAGAAGATTGAAAAAAAAAAAAGGATGGGAGTGGAAAGATGAATATATACCAAAATGTATAGAGATGATGCTGATGATTGGAATGAGAGGAATAGAAAATTTCAATGTGAGCGTAAAAAAAGACAATCGAATGCTTCTTTAATCAGAGTGAAAAATGATGAAAACATATCACTAAAGAGGGAGTTCTCATTGTAACTACCCACATACGATTAAACCAATCTTGCAAACAAAATCAAGCAACTAATATTATACCAACATTCCAAAGACATTAACACCAACAAAATTATATTTGCATCTAGTTTACACAAGTCATGATCTTTCTAACAAACATCTTAAACTCTGTGAACTTGACATTCCTGAAAAGTCTTCTGGTCAAACTCAACATGTCACACCTAAAAAAAAGTGACAAAAGACTAGAACCAAATGAAACGAACTCAATATATGTGGTGATATTCTACATGAGGTGGCAAAGTTAAATAAAAATAAAATCCTTTGATCTAGGACAATACTTCAACAAATATTACAAAAGTTTATGGCAAAAGTAATCAAGCAAAGAAAACACGCCCCAGGATGGGGACCACTAAGAGGCTTTTTCTACATTTTCAAGAACTTGTAATTCTTAAAGGACCTGGCTTAAGGCCTTAAATCTGCCTCTGGTATGAGTTGGTTTCAAATAAAGATATGCTCAAAGGTGAAAAGAATATCCGTATTATGTTTTAAAGTTAACTTAGAAGAAAAGACAACTTTTGAGTAATAAAAGAGTAGTCGAGAGAAGTAGAAGTACCCTATCCTCTTTCAATGCAGTAACTTCACTAACTTCCATCTATTTTCCTTTTTCTTCCTTTAGTTGGAGGAGGTGGAGATCATTGTAAATAATAAAGCAAAAAACTTATGCAACTGAAGAAAGGAGGAAAGAAAAAGCAAAAAAGAAAAAAGAATTTCATATTGATGTATGTCAATGCAATTATGTGGCAAGGGAAAAATTAAAACTAGTGCCATTAGTCTAGCCAACAAAGAAGCAGACTAAATCTCGTATATTTTGAAAACACATCAGGACATTAATCATAAACAAAGGCTTTATCTTCTGCATCATTCCGCCGGCAATATAACAAGGAATTATCAATCATTGACAAAGCACAACCCTTTTGTGATAATCATTTTGT
This sequence comes from Platycarya longipes, assembly GCA_036559045.1. Classification (NCBI taxonomy): domain Eukaryota; kingdom Viridiplantae; phylum Streptophyta; class Magnoliopsida; order Fagales; family Juglandaceae; genus Platycarya; species Platycarya longipes. The sequence goes on from CM071801.1 coordinate 3,026,679, forward strand.
GATAATATGCTTATATGTAGATGATATGATGATATTCAGTGATAATAGTTCATGCATTAGAGATACAAAATTATTCCTGTCATCTCATTTTGATATGAAAGATTTGGGTGTTGCGAATACTATACTTGGTATTAAAATATATAGGAATGATAACACTTATGCTATATCACAAAGTCATTACATTGATAAAATTTTAAGTAAATTTAATCATTTACATAAGAAAATATCTCGGGTTCCATACAACCCTGCTTTAAAGCTTGGACCAAACAATATCGATGTGTATCACAACTAGAATATTCTAGTGTTATTGGAAGTCTGATGTATGCAATGCATTGCACACGTCCAGATATAGCTTTTGCAGTGGGCAAATTGAGTAGATACACAAGTTGTCCAAGCGTGGAACATTGGAAAGCAATTTCCATTATTTTGGGTTACTTGAAAGGAACTAAGTCCTATGCTCTATATTATGGAGGTTATCCATCTGTAATTGAGGGTTTTAGTGACGCTAATTGGAATTGTGTGGATGATGGATCTAAATCTACAAGTGGGTGGGTGTTCACCCTTGGTGGCGCGGCCATCTCATGGGGATTCAAGAAACAAACTTGCATAACTCACTCAACAATGGAGTCTGAATTAGTGGCTTTAGGAGCTGCTGGAAAAGAGGCTGAATGGTTGAGAAACCTCCTAATAGACTTGCCTATGTGGCCAAGTCCGATGCCTCCTATTTCCTTACATTGTGATAGTCAAGCTACATTGTCAAGAGTGTATAGCAAGTCATACAATGGAAAATCAAGACATATAAGTCTTCGACATAATACTGTGAGACAATTGTTGGAAGAAGACATAATCACAGTAGATTATATAAAGTCAAGTACGAACTTGGCAGATCCTCTAACAAAAGGCCTAAATAAGGATCTGATTCGTAAAACATCGCTTGAGATGGGTCTAAAACCTATGGAATAAATCACTAAAAGATGGCAACCCAACCTAGATTTAGAATTCTAAATTCTAGGTTCAATGGGAAAAACAAAGTCTTATTAGTGATGATAATAACACTGAATTAGACCGTCATTTATATAATATATATATATATATATATATATTATAATTTAGTGCTAGTCTTGCAGTGAAAAAGGAAAGGTTGAGCGTGACTCTTAGTGAGTTCGTATAAAATGTATATTTATGCAAGAGCACCTAGAAGAACTCTACCTATGTGAGTGTAAAGTCAGGCCGCTCTTGTCAGGGTTTGGTAAACCGCCTATAGCACTCATGAAGTCGAGATAACGCGTATGGCCTTTAATGCGCGGCTATTAAGAACGATGAAAATATGTGTTGACATGCATTGATTTTCCGGTTTTATCACACGATATGATAGTTCAAAGATATTATGTCTACTATTATATTGATAAAACTTTGAGAATCATATGCTACATGAAAGTTCAAACCCAAAAGGTACTTACATTTATGTGTCAACATATAATTGTAATAGCAGCATTTAAAAAAAATATATACATTATTTGAAATAAGTGGAAGAATGTTAGATTATTTCAAATTATATTTCAAATTTGATTTTCAAATATTATTTCAAATTTTAAATTATCTATTTTTTTGAAAAATTCTCTAATGTATGTTTTTTTAATCCCACATTGGTTAGACAGTGAATATTTAATGGTTTATAAATGAATGTATTTCACTATACATAAAATAAATAAAAGGGTAGACAGTCTAGAAGCGTCATCCAGTGCGAAGCACTGATCGCACGCATGCACGCACTAGCACGCGCTTCGCGCGCGCGACGCATAGACGCATTGACGCTTTAGACGCACTTAGCACTTCGCACGTACGCATACTCGCAAGTGACGGAATTCTTTTGCTAAGCGAAATAATGTGTCTGATCACTATTTTGACAGTTGTGATTAACTGTCAATTATAGTTATTTTTGTAACTGTTCAGACAATAACTGTCATAATTTTATTTTAACTGAAACGTTATGTCTGCTGCTATTGCATCTTTTCGTTCAAAATGTTAGTGTTCAGAATTTGCAATCTGCACACTATATAAACAGTGTTGTATCCTGAAGACATAGTTGCTAATGATTCATTTTTGCAGAACTCTATATGAGTAGAAGGCAATATTTGTCTGAGAGACAGATTAACAATCGTCTCACTGTTCTTTTCTTTCAATCTCTATACGTATATATATTTTCTAACAAAAATCATATCACTTAAAGTTAAAACTAGCCTTTCAAAACCACTTAGGAAAAGAATATTCATCGTTCACTCTCTCTGCCATGTCTTAGACCCAAGGAAAGTACTCTTTCTTTTAGAGGAGTATTTGGCAAAGTAATGTGCCTTTTAAGACTTGCTTTGTTCTCTCGAATAGTCTCCTTGGGAAAGATCCCCACCATAAATTATCTAGGTAAACATCATATTATTGTTGGAATGATATTATATATATCAGTAGAAAGTGGGGGGAATTTGCCCATAATTTTTTACTCCATAGTGAGTTTGCCAAAACCTTGGGAGATAATATAGTTGAAAAAGATTGGTCAGCTAGGATTACACCTCAAAGGATAGCATACCTCTTTGCAAACTGGAAAGGGTTTTATGAAATTACACCAATTGCAACAATGTAAAGATTATCCCTACATGTCTATTGTGATGCATTTGCAAAGAAATTATATTATTCAAATAAGAAGAACTTAAAACTAAATCTTTAGTGCTTTGTTTCTTGTATCTCTTTTTATTTGCAACTAAGCATTTTCATTTATATACATCCATATTTTTTGGCTATGCTCGATGTTGTGGATAAACCGGAATGGTAAATTTTAAATATTGTAGTAGAAATAAACATAAAAGAAAATAACAACAATTACACAAAGAATACCAAGATTAAGTGGTTCGGCTCAATATGAGTCTACGTCTACTGTTGATATCAGTTGGAACAAATTCACTATCAACAGAGATGGAGTACAAGAGATCAATCATACAAATCCTCACAATCTCAATGCCCCAATACACCCAATGTACTCTCAGGATTGTTAATAAAAGGATTCTATCTCTCAAAACAAGGTCTGGCTGCTTTCTCAAGTGTCTCTCATGAAATTACAATGAAAAACTCATGTATTTATAATGAAACGACACTGAACCCCAACAAGTAGGTCAAATCTAGCTCGAGCAAGTGTTGAGCGAACTTTGCCTAAATCTTGCTCGAGCTAAGTGTCAGCCAGTGTTAAGCGAGATATATAGTGTCGAGCCAGAGTCAAGCAACATCAAGCCATGCCTCAAAAAATACATTTTCACCCAAAAATAAGCTAAAACTCAACACTCAGATATGCTAAAATCTTCGATTACTAATAAAAAAACTAGTAAAGAAGATTAAGAAACAATTTTAAGACCTTATAATATACCATCTTGAAAATAATTTGTTTTGTTCAATAAATTTTACAATATACCATGATTTATCTATTCTTTTCTATATTATATAAATTTTATTTTTAATTTATATTGAAAGCTAAAAAGTAAACTATTTTCTTCTAACTGCTAATAAATTTGAAATAACGGATCCGTATCTTTCAACATTTGCAATGTCCCCTCACAAGTTTTGTTTTGTTTTTTTAACAGAATGTCCCCTCATATGTTAGAGAAATGTTAAATCTCTTTAAGATTTTTTTAGGATTTCTCCCAAAAAAAGAAAAATAATTTAATGATTAAGAAAGAGTTTTTTTAATGATGTTGTATTTTTTTTATTAAATATTTAAGAATATTAAAAAAATGAATGAAAAAAATTTGTCCTAAATCGAGAGATGTCGAGAGAGAACTTTTGAGTGAAGCAGCACTTGCTTCATATGTTAATATGATTGTGACGTGTCTATATACAATCAAAATAACAAAATTGACCTAAGTAATAAAAGAAATGAAAACAAAGTTAGTATCTTACGAAAATATTCCCATAATAATGTTTTTTTTTTCTCTCGCAAACTTGGTTAAGAAACAAAGAATGAAATAAGGAAAGAGGGAAAATGATTAGAAAATTAGATAGATGCACAGTTCACTCTGCATTTGGCGAACTATTGTGGCTAAAATGCATTTTGAATCTTTTTATAATCCTCTTATCTTAACACTCCATTAATTATATGCATTTGGCAGGTGCATTAAGTAGGATTGATAATATTCAATATTTTTGTTTGGAATGTTTGTGTAATTTATTAACTCTAGTTGTGCAAACTCAATGTGATCAGAAAGTAGTTCCCCACTTGACGAAATAGAATATTGCAAACTCTTAATTATGCAAGCTCGAGTGTCGTGTGGGAGGAACATCTCAACTGGGACCAGAAATTTAAGTATAATTAAATTTGGTCCAATAATCTGAGGTTCTATAAATAATATACGATTGGTCGGTGGAAACAAGGGAAAAAATATGTGCCAACAAAATTTGATGAAATATGCTAATTAAAGAGTCATTTTGGGGAAAAGGAATTTTCAGAAATTACTTAATTACCTAGCACCGACATAATGGGGCACCCCATTTATTGTACACATTACCGCCGACAAAGACCCTAATCATGTCGTAAGTTGCTAGGTGAACTTAGAAACTGTGGCGGTATGGACCAATGTCGTAAATCCCCAGATCTAGACTCGTCTCATCAAAACCAGATGAATTTCATTGGCAAGAATGGAAGTGTCGAGATAGGGAGTTGCTGCGTTTTTGAAGTAGCTGAACTTGAACTCATTCTCGACGCATGCACGCTCGTAGAGTTGGTTCTCATATTATCAGCGCCTAAACTAACTTCTTTCACCTCAATTGTGGTAGTTGTTGTGGATGGCTTTGTTGACGAGAAGCTTGTCGTGAAATGGCCATCATTTTTGGCACTTGCCCTTGCGGCGAGAAACAGAATGGATGTCACGCTCAACTTCTGGCATTTGGTCTGTGAGGAGAAAAACGCGGTTGATGCATTTTTACCATGGTTTCTCCCATTGCTGTGATGGATTTTGCTCGCAGCAAAAGCTTAGTAATGTTGTAGTGAGATTTGACGTGTCAATTTATAATCTCTTACATTTATTTCATTTCATTTCATCTCTTTTCACCTAATCTTTATAATTTTCTTAGATTTACATATAAAAAATAAATAAATAATTCAATTTTTTCAAAACTCAAAACAAAATTAATATAAAAATAATATTTTTTTTAACTTTTATCTCAACTCATCTTCTATATAAAAATAAACAAGGCTTAGCTTGCAAAAAAATAAAAAAAAACTATAAACCGACATGACGAGTGTCAAATTGTAATTATAAAAGCTCTTTTTATTCTAAAGAATTACTACAGCTTTTACATGTGAATATTTCTGACATGGATCCCGATTCCTGCCCAATTGTTTTTATTACTTAATAATTAAGTAAATATTTAAAAAAAATTAAAAGTATTAAAAAATTACATTAAAAAAGTAAAAAAAAAATAGTGAAATAAACTGGACGGAATCTCCGTCGAGATCCCCCATGTGTGAATGTAGAACTACAAGTTTTATTCTAAATACCTTAATAAATATAGTTCACATCTTGCTCTTTTTATTGTAAGCTCTTTACAAGCTGCTTTACAAACTGTTTTGGAGCCTTACATTCCATTCAACTTACTATATTCAAGACACATCAAAACAACCCTCACAAAAAGCTTCTGCCTAATCACAGGGTGATAAACATATCCACAAATCTAAGACTTCATTGCATTCTTTTAGCTCAATTCAAAAATGCAACAGATGTGCACACTTTGGTCGATTAAATCGGTTACACCACTACTCAAACAAACATGTTCATGCTGCTTCTTCATCTTCCCCTGCATCTTAGGATGATGAATAATAATGTAATTGGCAATGAAAATATGCTTATGTGGTAGAAGATTCTCGTCTAGATCGCTTCAAGCTCAGTATGGTGAGGAGCAACCCAAGATAGTCATATAGGCGTTCTCAAGGAGCTGCAACTTGTTAGTGTTACATGGAGGATATCTAAACCAAATATAAGAGAAGAAGCTTCTTCTCATGATAGCCTTCTCATGGCTGAGTTGTTGGAAGTCAACACGCAAACTTCAAAGGAAGAAGCTGGAGGCTTCTTGAATTGTAGGCGTCGATGGATGATTCTTGAAGGTAGGCGCCGACTGAAGGTGCTGGAACCATAGACGCTGGAATTCTTGAATTCTCCACCATCATTTCACATGTTCACACCATTTATTTCCTCTATAAATACTTGTAAGATTGTGGAGATATGTGTGTCTCCAGTGAGGTCTATTGGTGATATTAGAAGCACTTTGTGCTGTGAGAGTTGAGTGAAACCACTGTAAATTGTTGGTTTGTTATTTAATAAAAAACTCATCTCTGTATGTGTGGACGTAGGCTAAATTGGCTGAACCATATTAAATTCCGGTCTCTATATTATTTGGTAGCTTCCGCCGATCCCAACAAGTGGTATCAGAGCCAGCAGGAAGCCGGCATTGTGAATTTTCGTGAGAGACCTATTTTGAAACTTGATCGAAATGAAGTTTGGAGGATACCATCAGATTCCTCAGCTCAAGACGAAAATTCTACTAAAAAGTTCGTCTCGAACGGACATTGGTAGCCACTGCACGCACCCCACGCACCAAGGCAGTTCCGACGAGTAACTCCACACACTGGTCACGCGCCCCACGCGCGCGCCAGGGTAGAAGAAGACTCTGACCCATTAAAGCCGGGTAATCCGACCCACACCCACCACACAAATCCGGAAGGGAATATTTTGGCAGAATATTCTAGCGACGACAAGAATATTCCGGCGACTATTTTGATCTTATCGGTTGCCAGAGAAGGAATATTCCAGCGACTGGAAAGCATATTCTGTCGACGGCGGAGGAATATTCTGGTGACGATAGAGAATATTCTGTTTATGAAGGAATATTCTGTTTTTCTTATTTTCAGGTTTCCGGAGCAATTTTGATCGTTTTAGAACAAGAACAGAGTTGTTTTCAAAGTTTTCCACCGTTCCAGATGCAACGGTGAGCTCCGTTTGTTGAGATTCAACTCTGAACATTGAGAAAAAGTCACTCAAAGCACAGATTAAGGCCGAACTGATGGAAGATTCAGGAGCAGGTGCGATGATCAAGCTAACATCTACAAACTATACACTATAGAGGCCTCGAATGGAAGATTTCCTGAATTGTAAAGATCTCTTCGATCCAATTGAAGAGAAAGGCATAAAACTAGCTGATGTGGCGGAAAAAGACTGGCTGAAGTTGAATAAAAAAACTATTGGTCAGATCTGGCAGTGGATTGATCATAGTGTTTTTCACCATGTTACACAGGAAACGGATGCCTATCAGCTGTGAAAAAAGCTGGAAAACATGTACCAGGCGAAAACTGCTCAGAACAAGGCATTATTAATGAGACGCATTGTCAACTTAAAACTCAAAAGCGGCATCTCAATGGCCGCACACACCAACAAGTTTCAGAATCTTGTAAATCAACTTGCATTCGTAGACTTTAAGCTAGGAGACAAAGTGCAGTTTCTACTACTTCTCAGTTCCCTACCAGATAATTGGGAAACGCTAGTGGTTTCCCTCAGTAATTCAGCTCCAGATAGAAAGCTCGCCATGTCAATGGTGATGGACGCCTTGTTTAATGAAGAGGCTAGATGAAAGGAAGTTGGAGGAGACCAGATAGATGCTTTTGTAACAGAAGGAAGACATCAGAGAAATAGTAGAGGTAGAAGTCGAGAAAGGAACAAAAGTCAAAGCAAAGGGAGATCCAAAAATTGCGGTAGACAGCGAAAGAAGGGAAAATGCTTTTACTGTGGTATTGAAGGCCACTTTAAAAGAGAATGCCGAAAGCTACAAAAGGAGCAGATCAGCCTAGCAGTCAGTCAAAGCACGAAGAAGGCGAAACCGCAATAACGCTTTCTGGAGGTTGTGCACTCCTTTCCGCTGGTGAAGAATCGTGCTTGCACGTTTCAAGCTAGGAAACAGAGTGGGTGATAGATACAGCAGCATCCTATCATGCTACTCCTTGCAATGATTTCTTCAGTACTTATAAGGAGGGAGACTTTGGTATAGTTAGGATTGGAAATTCAAGTTTCTCAAAGATCGTGAGCAATGGAGATGTCAGAATAAATACTAGTGTTGGCTGTACTATGGTGCTAAATGACGTTCGGCACGTACCCGATCTCCAGCTCAACCTAATATCTATAAGAACCCTTGATCAATAGGGTTACGAAAGCATCTTCAGCAATAATACTTGGAAATTGAAGAAAGGAACAATGGTTGTTGCATGTGGACATATCTATGGCACTTTGTACAAATCAAGTGCTAAGATATGTGTAAACAGTCTCAACGTAACTGAAGATGATACATCATCAAACTTGTGGCATCGGAGACTTGGCCACATGGGAGAAAAAGAGTTGTTTATGCTTGCAAAGAAAGCGTTGATCACAGTAAACAAAAGTACTGCCCTCAACCCTTGTGAATACTGTTTATTTAGTAAATAACATAGAGTTTCGTTCCAGACATCTACTGGAAAAATATCAGAGTTATTGAGTTTGGTACACTCTGATGTTTGCAGCCCTTTTGAAGTTAAATAACTTGGAGGTAACAGATATTTTGTTACTTTTATTGATGATACTTCACGTAGAGTATGGGTGTATTTCCTGAAAAAGAAAGATCAAGTTGTTGAGCAATTCAAAAACTTACATGCCATGGTAGAAAGAGAAACAGGCAAGAAGCTGAAATGCCTCCGGACAGACAATGGAGGAGAATACACTTCCCGAGAGTTAAGAGAATATTGCTCTAGTCATGGCATCAAACACGAGAAGACTGTCCCCTACACCCCACAACACAATGGTGTAGCAGAAAGGATGAACGGGACCATTGTGGAGCGAACCAGATGCATGTTGAGTATGGCCAAGTTGCCTAAGCCGTTCTGGGGTGAACCAGTAAGAGCAGCCTGTTACCTGATCAACAGAACACCCTCAATTCCACTGCAGTTCGAGGTCCCAAAGATGGTGTGGTCAGGCCGCAAGATTTTATACTCTCATCTAAGAGTATTTGGGTGCAAAGCATTTGCACATGTATCCAAGGAGAAAAGACAGAAACTTGATGAAAAGTCTACTCTGTGTATCTTCATCGGCTATGGAGATGAAGAATTTGGATATAGATTATGGGATCCTAAAGCGAAGAAGGTCATTAGAAGCAGGGACGTTGTGTTCCATGAAGACCAGATGTTTGGATCAAAACAAACAACTCAAAGTGCTCTAGAACTAGCTCCTAGTTCACCACCACTTCAGTCCCTCAAACACTGAAGATAGGCAGGAAGTTTCCCCAGAAGAAGAAGAGGATGCTGAAGACGAAGAAACTAGTACTGAGCAGGGGGAGCAGTTGCCTTCTCCATCAGAAACTGTAGAATTTCCACAGTTGTCAGGTGATCAACCTCAGCAGAACAGATCCTCTAGAGGGCGATTGTTGATTCCGTCTCGAAGATATCCGGAATCAGATTATATTCTTCTCACAGATCAGGGGGAGCCAAAAAACTTCCAGGAGACAATATCTCATCCAGATAGCGACAAATAGATGCAAGCTATGCAAGATGAGATGAACTCGTTACAAAATAATCATACTTATGAGCTGATGGAACTTCCAAAAGATAAGAGGGCACTAAGAAACAAATGGGTGTTCAAGCTGAAAAATGATGGCAAGCAGGTGAAGTACAAGCCTCGCTTAGTCGTCAAAGGATTCCAACAGAAGAAAAGAATCGACTTTGATGAGGTATTCTCACCTGTTGTGAAGATGACTTCAATTCGAGTAGTACTCAGATTGGTTGCAAGTCTTGACTTGGAACTTGAACAGATGGATGTGAAGACAGCATTTCTTCACGACAACTTTGATGAGGAGATTTACATGGAGCAACCAGAAGGTTTCAAAGTTCCTGGAAAGGAACATTTGGTTTGCAAGCTGAAGAAGAGTCTATACGGTTTGAAGCAGGCTCCCAGACAGTGGTATAAGAAGTTTGACTCATTCATGGTGAGTCATGGCTACAAGAGAACTGCTGCAGATCAGTGCGTTTACATCCGGAGACTTTGAGAAGGTGACTTCGTGATATTACTGCTCTATGTTGACGACATGCTGATTATTGGAAAAGATCTATCCATCATCAGGAAGCTAAAGGCAGATCTCTCCAAAGTCTTTGATATGAAAGATTTAGGACCTGCCCAATAGATTTTGGGTAAAAGGATCACTCGTAACAGGAAAAAAAAAACTATGGCTGTCACAGGAAAAGTATGTTGAACAGGTACTAAGAAGGTTCAACATGGAGAAAGCAAAGCTAGTCAGTACTCCACTAGCTAATCACTTCAAATTGAGCAAGAGTTCGTGTCCCTCATCAGCGGAAAAGGTTCAAGAAATGGCTACAGTACCTTACTCCTCAGTAGTAGGAAGTTTAATGTACGCCATGATTTGTACCAGACCTGACATCGCTCACGTTGTTGGAGTTGTGAGCCGTTTTCTTTCAAATCCAGGGAAAGAACACTGGAAAGCAGTTCAGTGGATTCTCAGGTACCTTAAAGGTACATCAAAGTTGTGCTTGTGCTACGGGGAGCTAATCCAGTCTTGAATGGCTATACAGGTGCTGATATGGCAGGTGATCTTGATGAGAGAAAATCTACATCAGGATATATTTATACATTTGCAGGTGGAGCTGTATCATGGCAGTCCAAACAGCAGAAATGTGTAACTTTATTTACAATAGAAGCATAGTACATTGCTATAGCAGAAGCAAGAAAAGAAATGTTGTGGCTAAAGCGATTCCTCCAAGAAATGGGAGTCAGTCAGAAAGAGTACAAAATATATTATGATAGTCAAAGTGCTCTTGATTTGAGTAAAAACTCGATGTATCACTCCCGAACAAAGCACATTGATGTTCGTTATCATTGGATACGTGAAGTAATGGAGCAACGGCTTTTAAAACTTGAGAAGATCCACACCAAAGAGAATCCGGCTGACATGATGACAAAGGTGGTCACATGTGAAAAACTCGAGCTATGCAATAACATAACTGGGTTATGTACATTGAACTAAAAGATATCAGGATGTTCTCCATTTGGAGTTGAGGGGGAGAATTGTTGGAAGTCAACACGCAAACTTCAAAGGAAGAAGCTGGAGGCTTCTTGAGTTGTAGGCGCCGATGGATGATTCTTGAAGGTAGGCGCCGACTGAAGGTGCTGGAACCACAGATGTCGGAATTCTTGAATTCTCCACCGTCATTTCACATGTTCACACCATTTATTTCCTCTATAAATACTTGTAAGATTGTGGAGATATGTGTGTCTCCAGTGAGGTCTATTGGTGAGATTAGAAGCACTTTGTGCTGTGAGAGTTGAGTGAAACCACTGTAAATTATTGGTTTGTTATTCAACAAAAAACTCGTCTCTGTGTGTGTGGACGTAGGTTAAATTGGCCGAACTACGTTAAATTCCGGTCTCTATATTATTTGGTAGCTTCCGCCAATCCCAACATGAATGTGTCAAATGAGAATTAGCAATTTACAAATCTCCAGACATTATCTAAGTTTGTTGTCCACTCTGATTCGGACCACTGGATAGTGGTAGGAAAATTAGCTATTATGGGTTTGAGACATGGGGAAGATATGGCATTAGACTATAAGGGTGCAAATCTAAGGGAGAAAGATCAACATCTTCGGGTTGTCTTTAAGTTGGAGCCTAGGAAATATTAATACATGTGATGAAATGACATCATATTCAAGATTAATTTTACCTACTATACGGCCGGTAATTAGGTATGCACTCATTAAACTTTATTTTCATGAGTTGAAATAAAAATTAAAAATTGAATAAAGTATTAATTAAATATATATTTTTAATATTATTCTTATTTTGGAATTAAAAAAGTTTAATTATTTATATTATTTTATGTGAAAGTTTTAAAAAATTATAATGATTAAATGAAATAAAATAAATTGAGAAATTTTTTGAGAACAAACTTGTCGACCTAGTGTGGATAAGTGAAACAACTATCAAACGCGTTAATCTCTCCATGAATCATATTGCTCCAGCTCATGGCAAGACAATGCCTCCCACAAATCATGCATACAGCTAGTTAGCATTCACTTATACTTTTAAATCAATAGACACACGACAGTTGTAGTTTGAATGAGCTCCATTTACACGGTGAAACTCATTATTATAATTTTTTTTTCAAATTTTTTTATAACATATAATGAATAATTCAATTTTTTAGATTTTAAAATAATAATATTAAAATATCATATTTTATTTATTTTTAATTTCAATTCATCTCATTTCAACTCAACTAACTTTTCAAATAGCACCTTAGCAATAAATATCCATGAGTTTATTTCCTTTTATTTTAAAAGCGAAGGTGATTAACATTAATAAAATTTGCTGATATATAGTGTGCAATTATTTGCTAATAATGAAATATTCCGCTGTTTCAAAAGTACCATGGCAATAAGACGGAAAGCTAGATAGAATTTCGGTGTAATTGCTACTAATATTCTTGCCATAATTTGTGGCCGACACTACAAGAAAGAAAAAGAAAGGTTACGATACAAAATTCCAACATGTTGAAAAGTGATGAAGAGAACTTGATCGAATTTTTAAAAAGAAGGTAATGAAAAAGCTGTTCTTGGCATGATTAATTTGTGGCCGATATATAATATATATAATTATGAATTAAATGATATATATAAATAATCTAATATTTTTATTTTAAATATAAATATTTATTTGATCATATATTTTAAATATAGAATATATATATTAAATATATTTTATTACCTCATAAATTCTCAACATATCTATTTGAGAATATCTTCTAAAAGATCACACCTACAAATCCAACTTATCGAAAACTAATAAAAACATGGATAATTCTACACGGAATCTGAATATTAGAGTCGATTGGGAGTCGAGTGACATGGCACATAAAAAAAATGCTGAAATTTGAAATGGGTTGAAACAAAGAGAGAAACTCATTTCGACTTTCTCCCGCATGTGATTGAAGAGATAATCTCAAGAGTCGAGCCCTCTGTCGACATCCCTCACCACGATTTTCGGCCATTCCCTAGGGCCATTTCCTCTGTCCATCCTCAGACGTCAACCTCCGGCCACTGTCAACAAAATAGTGTTGAGAGATAAACACATTTCGTTGTCATCTTCAACCTTCAACCCGAAGAGAGAGAAATAGAAATTGCACTGTCATATTTTGAGGGAGAGATTTTGTTTACATGCTTAATACATTCGAAGTCTCAACTACACTCATATGACCTAAAAAGAATATGAAGCCCCATCCCGTGTTGAGACTTTTTACAATTTTTTACAAACCTTTAAATTCAGTCTGGGTTTTGAAGTCACATCCCATGATTTCGTGCATGAATGTATATAGGAATATACTGGAATAGGGAGAGACTTTGAAGCCCCATCCATGTTTTGTTTACATGCTTAATTCGATTACATGTTTCACTTAACAAACTCCCATTTCTAGGTAACGAGTTACAAATCATATTCAAAACGTGCTCAAAAAATGATATTTTTTTATAACTTTTTTCTTGGAAAATCTGAACATAAAATTGAGTATATCATGTATCTTTGTTTATTAACTCCATCTATTTCTTGGTGCTTATTAGCAGCGGTTACTGTTGATCTTTCCTCTCAATATCTGACTTAATTTTGATTTAAACAGAACCACTTTCACTATAAAAAAAAATCAGTATCTTGGATGGATTATTTGTTGCAAATATGACTATTTACTACGAAAATTGTCTGAAAATAGCCGTTTTGGCAAAGAATAGTTAGCCACGACCAGTTTTCTTGTAGTGTTTCACATTATCTAAGTTAGTTTTCATCCATATATTCTTACATGACATCTTCGAAAGGATAAAAACACAGTTTATTGCTTGTGTCCAAGAAAATAAATAACTTCTAAGCATGTGTGAAAGATAAGGGGTACCTGGAATTTATGCCGATCATTTGCATATCTTCCTTGGCTTTCATATCCATTTGTTCTTTACTCTTACTCTTAGTATTATCTTGCTCATGAATAAGGTTCTTTCCTTTTTTCTTTATTCACTATCTTGCTCATATTGCTTTTAAAGGGCAGTATATTTTGTGGATTAGAAACTACTCTGTATTTTTTTTGTTGCTACCCGGCCTATTGTTTAGACATTTGTGGAGACGGTTTGAATGTATTACAGAAAATGCTCTGTATTTTTTGTGGATCAGAAACTGTTCTATATTTATTTGTTGCTGCCCATTCCTTAAGTATTCCTGTTGTCTTTCACTGAGGTCCTTCTTGAGTTCTGATTTCCTGGATCAATTTTGCTGAGAAAGCTTTATTTGCTTTACCTAATAATGTGTATCTTGTATTACAGTGGATCTTCCATCCATCCATTCATCTTGAAGAGCAAATGGGCAGATAACAATGAGTAAATAAAAAAATTACGTATGAAGATGGAAATTCAGTGGTTAAGAAATGAGCTAGAGTTTTGAAGAAGAGAGGAAGAGATTGTGAAGGAGTTTTGAAACTATATATTGTAAATGTTGAAACTAGATTTTGAAATTGTTTTGAAAAATTCCAATGTGCAATCGTTAAGAGGCTTTTCATTTCGTTTTTCTTTTTGAGTCGATTGCGTTTCTTTTTTTGGTAAATTAAGATGCTCTTCACAAACAGCTATACAACTCAGCAAAACTAAATGAAACATGAAGCTAAAAATTACAAAAACTTCAGACCAAATCATGAATGGCTATTTTCGTATGTACCAAGTTACCAACTTTAATGGATACATGTGCTTGGACAAGGAAGTTGTTCTGTTTCTTTTTTTTTTTTTTTTGCCTCTTATAAATTGGCATCTTCAAGAAACTATGGTGATACGAAAATATATAGCTATATGCAGTGATGCATGTGCTTCTTCTCATGCATGCTAGATAAAATTGGTTCAGAAATTGGAACATTTTGTGGCAAAACTAAACTGTAGAAAACAATTAGTCTAAACCTGTCACCTTCCTGCCATATGGAAAAAGGTTGAATCAGAAAACGTGTAATCTTAGGCGTTATATTAATAGTTTTAATATTAATACATGTTAATATATTAGGCGCTATATTAATAGTTTTAATATTAATCCTCATGAGAGATATGTTGTCTTAGGCGTTAGGTGAAATAATCGCTCCTAAATATACATGCATGTATTCAAGTTCCTCATCTCAATATGACTTGTATTGATAACAGCATACATCTTATATATTAAACCGTGACAGTTTGACAACATGCCCAATCTTCAAAAGAATTGAACTTCATCCCCCTGACCTTGGCTCCTTAATCATATCATCTTTACTTTCTCATCAGCTCTAACAGATTCACATGGCGCTTCAACTTCCACACGATCGAATCTATCATCTTGACCTGTGTTTATTGCACTCATTGCGGAGCTTGTAGCGACGGGAGGAGGCAAAGGTCCGATCCAATTAGGCAATAAACAACCAATGTTCTGATGAAGGAGAAAAAAATGATTGCAATCACAATTTTTATTTCAACTATATCATAAATAACTAGAAGACAATAATGAATTTGAGACTTGTATATTGCTTGGATCTTAGTTGCCATCTGGACATGGAAAAAAATCTGGTGACAATACATGCATTGTCAAATTTAGAGAATTTAGTAGACCAGTTTGAGGGATGTCCTAACATAGAAATGAAAGAAATAATTAGGATGGTCATGAATATTAAGTTGCAATAAATTTAATAATTCTAAAATAACATATGGTGATAGGGGAGATGGGTGTTCTTCTCCTTTTTTCTTGATGGTCCATCTGTAATAATTCTTCTTCATCCTTCAGAATTAGAGTAAAAGTTTAGGCCAATCAAAATATAAACATTTTAATTACCTAACCAGGAAAAGGAAAGTATCACCTAACCAAAATTGTTAGAAAATCTTGATACTTATATAAAATAAAATAAAATACAAAACTTGAAATTGTACATGCCCCGGGATAATTCAATTGAAATTGTTTATGATGTCCACTTTTAATGAACAGTGTTGACGGTCGATGGCCGGAAGCCCTTCAATTAGCCCAGACAAAATTCACTTTTTCATCCCTTTTCTTATGATTCTCCACTGTACTTGAGCAGCACTGAGATGCAATCTGAAACATCAAAATAGAGGATGCCGATGAAAGAGAACAAAGTCATTGCCAATGAATTAAGGCATTAACAACCACCGCCCGCACCCCCCATTGCAGATGATGATTCCCGTTTTGAAAACTATGCCTATGCCCAACACCAGGCAACCTTATTCCTCAAAATCCAGAATCCAATTGCTAGAAATAGTAAGTTAGCTTCACTCTGGTAGGGAAGAAAAAGAGCCCAAACACAATTACAAAAAGAAAAAAAAAGAAGTAGGAAGTCGGCAAATGTACTGAGAATTCTTTAAGCTATATCTTTAAAAGTACAATTTACTAAAAGCACGTTTAAAAATGTGAGATCTATGATAGGATATCTCCGTCATTCAGAAATTCAAAGAAATTTAACGACCTTACATGAAGAACCCAAAAATTTAATTGGAGAAAAACAACCTTCTCCATTGACATACGATCCGCGCCTAAAACAGTAAGATTTCAACAAAGCTCTTTTAAAGAAAAACCTACATTCGTTTATGCTTATGTAGCATAAAATCTCGGACCCACGAAGGCAATACTGCAACCAACATTGGTTTTTCTGCATATAGTAAATCAAATCCTACAACCACAACCAAGCACTTTTCTGCAATTCATAGGCTAATTCATGTACAAACAATATAAAATATAAATATAAAGCAACATAACGAAAATCAAATCAGCACTTTCAACCTGAAAACAAAGCATCCTCAAACCGAACAAAGACTACAATTGTTCGGCTTCAAAACAACACCCACTAGGGATTCAACCCAGAAATAACGGGTATTAAAGTTAAACCAAAATTTGAAGCGATTTACGGTAAATTATGCTTAAATTTATGCAATGACTCTTAACTATTTTAAATATCCATTCGGATAGACAGAGAAAAGAGAAGTCGTTGTAACCTCAAAGCCAAGACTCGAAGAAGAACCAAAGATTTGCGGTCTGTAGCTTAAATTTCTACAGAGGGAAAAATAGAGAAAGAGGGTAGCGTAGGATTAGCTTTGCCTAAGGGGATGACTTTTGCAGGTTTAGGAAAACAACATTGTTACTAGAAGATTAACAAGTGAGGCAACTTTATTGTGCGATTTCTATTTCTCTCTCTTTGGGTCGAAGGTTGAAGATAACGACGAAATGAGTTTCTCTCTTGACACTATTTCGTTGATGGTGGCCGAAGGTTGAAGGCCGAGGATGGACGGAGGGAATGGCTGGAAATTGTGGTAAGGGACGTCGACAGAGGGCTTGGCTCTAAGATTATCTCTTCAATCACACGCGGGAGAATGGAGGGAATTGCCGGAAAACTCATTTCAAATTTTAATATTTTTTATTTTAAAAAATGTGAAAATTATGCGACGCTGAGCACATCTCCCTTATATAAACAGTATTATAAGAGAGATGCACAGAATGTGTGCGTATCCTTAGCATTACTTTTTTTTAATCAGGGTGACGAGGCTGTCACTCGACTCCCGCTTTAACTTCCATATTCAGACTCCGTGTAGAATAAAACATACCACATAAAGTTAATAAGAAGGCTCCCATGAGACTATCCTAGAGTCAATAGCAGGAATTCTCTCATTTCAAACACTTTCCCTCCCACTTGAGCTCTCTCTCCCTTCCCCCTCTGTCGCCTCTTTCCCCTCCCTCTTTTTCATTAATCTGGTTTCAAGCCCTCTCTCTCATGCCGAAATCAAACTAGGGAGCTTCATTTTCCCTGCTTTTTAATTTGGACCGCCATTGTCAGTCTTTCCTCTCCTCTCTCATTCTTACGAACCCATTTACCGCTCAGGAAACTATGTTTTACAGTTTGCAACATTTTTACAAACCCATTTGCAACATTTTTACATCGAGTACTGGAGATTGAGTTGTAGCAGAGAATTTTATAGATGATGACCGGCTGAAGCCCGTGAGGAAGAAGATAAAGAATCACAACAATCGGGGGGAAATGGATGATAAAGCTAGCTCTGTTTGTTATTTGATATGTAATTTTTTTATGAGTTTACAGCTTGCTACTGGCTTTATCATCTCCATTTTACATATAATTTTTTTTCCCGATTTAAGTCATCGTTTGGTTGTATATGCATAATTGAGAGAGAGATGAGGGAGGAAGCATTGACTCGGGAAGGAGTGGCCATGGAAGACCGTTTCTTGATGAAATGGGCGGGATTTCCTCCGAGTTCCTACACCGAGCGTTTCGAAACGAAGGTTTTGGAGAAGGGTGGAAAAGAAGAAAGCTTTTAGAAATGTGAAGGGGGTCTGTGAGTTTGAGAAAGCTTTGAGATGATGGTGGTGGTGGGTATGAGTGAGAGCGGGAAGGGCGGAGAGATAGATCGATGCACAAATAAATGAAAATGATTCCTTGCTCGGCATAGATAGCAAATTCTTGAGGGACTCCTTATGTGGCAGCACCTTCCTATAAACACTATTTGTAAGTAGGAATATCCTGAGGGTCAGTCCAACCGTCCCCACAATAAAAGTAGTTCTCGTCATCACCAGCTACTGATAGACCCATTTCGAATTTAAGGCTGTTAGGAGAAGGTAGGAGGTCGTCAAGAAAATATAGGAGATCATCGGAGGTTGTCGTTGCAGGAGTGAGGTTATCGAAGGGAGATAATCTCGATGACATGGGCGGTGTTGCTCACGGTGGTCGGCAGCGGCTCCGTTCGACTGAAGGCCGAATGCTCCCATAAAATCATCTTTATTTTATTTTTTTTTATGTTTTTTAATTTGTTTTTAATTTTTTATTGTGTTTTTAGTTTTTTATTGTGTTTTTAATTTTTTATTGTGTTTTATTCATTTTATTTTTTATTCTATGTCTGTTGATAAGCATTAATATATATTAAAATCGAACTAAACTGGATTAGAATCAATAAAACTAGAAGTATCAATCTAGAAAAATAACCGATGCATAATTGATTTAAAAAAATACAATACTCATTTTTAACTGCATTATTCATAAGATGACACAATGGTTGAACCATTAAGTGCGATGAGGGGAGTCAATTTTTCTATTATGTGACATTTTTATAAAGAGTAATGCTAGATATAATTTTAAAGTGTGCAAGTTTTATAGGCGGCATTTAAAAAAAAAAGTAGAGTTTACTATTAAAAAATAATTCTTTTTCATGTAGGTATTAAATTTACTTAATTTTATTTTACATGAACTGGGTGGGCCTTGCATTGGATCATAGGATTACAAGTGCCATTTTTCTTATATAAATTAAAAAGAGATTGAAAAATTATAAAAACATAATTTATATATTAAACTTAAATAATTTTTCTTGTATTTAGGCTTTGGATTCCATATTAAGAAATTTAATATTGTATAATAAAAAAATTTTGCATCCATATTAATAAGCTTATTATTTCCCCTAAACTTAATTTTAATTCTAATTTTAATTTGGAAAAGCCACATCCTTAAAAATAAATAATATATAGAAATTAAAACAAAATTATGGGATTATAAAAAAAATTGAAGAGAGACATTTTTAAGTATATTGAAATATTAAAAAAAATTAGAGAGCATATGAAAATTATTAATTTTTTGGGGGGATCATTTTCTATATTTATAAGATTATGTATAAAATATAGGCGTTATTTCATAATTTCTAAAAGTTTCGGGATGCCATGCTGAGTGGACGTTGAGAACGATGTCGAAATGTGAAACTAATTTTTTTTTTAAAGCGAAAATATTCCATTCATTAAATCACGGTTATTACAAATGAACTTGAAATATAAGTTACTATCGGCAGTTTGTGTTCCCCAATACACTAAAGTGACTGAAATATTCCGAAAATATAAGTTACTTCTATGAAACTAGTATTCAGAAAACCTTTCATTAATTACGAAATTAAAACATGAAAAACATATCAATCTAATGATTCCAAACCTATCTTTCACATTTTTTTTGTTTTAAAGAAAAAAAGAGCTAGTAATGAAATAGTTTTATTTAAAATATTTTATTTTATTTTTGAAAATGTTAAAAAAAAAATCGCAGCCGAAAAATACCTTAGGCTTAGCTTAAAGAATTACTCAACAAGTTTCTCCAACACGACAAAAACAAGTGTTTTCTCTTAGTGGTGAAGTGTACTACGTAGTTATAAAACTAGAGTAACACTTAACAATCCACAGCCTAAAAACCGTTTTAAGAGAGAACAAACGAGAGAGAGATTTTCACTTTTCGGATTGGTCACAAAAACCAAACTAGTGGGGGACTATTTATAGTCAACCCACATATGGCTGGCATTAAAAACCAGCCATTACTCTGCAATTAAAATTGCAGTTACAAAAAATTTATTTTGTAACGTATGGCATTTAAGCCAAACGTTACAAACTATGTAACGTATGGCATTAAATGCCATACGTTACTAACAAAGGGAGAGGGGCAGCCCACTTGGGCGCCCCACCAGTCAACATCTCCCACTCGCACACAATGGGCATGACCCTAGGTCAGCATCTCTCTTATGTTCTCAATCTTGTTTATACAAGTAAATAGGCCGTGCGACCACCAAGCACACCAAAAAAAATAGGAGTACATACACCAAATCTCTCCCAGAGAAGACCAACATAGTAACATTCCCGAAGTGTATGGTCATGTCCTAGACTTATTCGATCGCATCAAGTCAAGTATTTTCGAACCCTCTTGAGTTTAATAAACTCATAACAATACTTGAATTTTTCCAAATCATTTCAATGTGTTCACAACCTTAGCCGCTACCAATATGCAGCGTCATAGTTTGACGTCAGCAAACACTATCGAAGATACGATATGGAAAAATCTTCCTTTTGCACTCATATCATTCAATTTTGGTTAAACCGCTTTCCTAGCAATACCTCTTTAGACCGAATCAATCATGGCCATAGACAGCATGCCAAAGTAGCAGACGTTTTAACCTCTATCTTGTGACATAATCAAAAGTAAAGGACACCTAAAAAATGAGACTCACACAGTGAGAAAGAGGGGAACCATTTACTCACTTACTCATATGGTCGAATAAGCACATGTAGTATGAAACACATGCTACGGTGGATTTCTCTTTCTCAAAGAGCATATGTCTATATTAACATCGTACAGATCTTTAGTCTAGGCGCTCATTAAGCGTCTAACTCAAGTTTCTCTATTTACACGCCTCCAAGGCGTCAAAGAGAATCTCGCATCTGGCTAATCTCAGGCTACATGGATGGTGGGTAATCCATTCACAGTCTTCTCAAAAGACCTCATCTTAGCTCCCACTAAGGCGACATATCTTTGTGTTAACTAACTTATCCCTTTGGACAAGTACTTAGGGACACAATGTCTCATCTCTTCTCGCTACTTAAGCGCTAGAGGCGATTGCTCGTGTGAGTGAGCCAATCTTAGCCTGTTGACATATCTTGTGTGTGTGTATTAGTAAAAGACAATATGATAAAGACAAGAACTGAATCATATTGTATTAATATCCCAAAGGAAATGCTACATCTCAATGTTATTTGAAATACAAATTACATTTACAATCTACATAGTCCTAGATTCCTAACATGAGCCTCATATACATCTCATGCAATATGCTCTGTTAAGGGATCAGCAACCATGCGACTCGTAGAAAGATGTTTCAGAACCACTTCCTTTTGCTCTACCATATCTCTTATGTAGTGATATCTGATATCTATGTGTTTGGTTCTTCCATGATATTTTGAGTCCTTAGCATATGCGAGAGCTGGCATGCTATCACAGAATATTGTCACCGGATCTGAAGTATCCGTGCCAATGTCTAAATGCTTGAGGAACCTCCTTAACCAAACAGCTTCTTGAACCGCTGCAGAACATGCTATATATTCTGCCTCCATGGTCGATAGAGCTATGCAGGGTTGTTTCTTGCTGCTCCATGTAATGGCGCCATTGTTGAGCAGAAAGACATACCCAGTGGTTGATTTACGCTCATCTAGGTCACTGCCCCAGTCGGCATCGCTGTAACCTCTTAGCTGCAAATCTGAACCTTGATAGCACAGCACATAGTCTGCAGTTCCCTTCAGATATCGCATAATCCTCTTGACTGCTTTCCAATGAGCCAGTCCGGGGTTAGATTGGAATCTACTTACTAAGCCAACTGCATAGCATATGTCAGGCCGAGTACACATCATTGCGTGCATCAAACTACCCACAGCATTAGCATAAGGGACACGGGCCATCTTTTCCTTTTCTCTTTGAGTCTTAGGACATAACTCTTTAGATAAGTTCTCGCTTTTTGTGACAGGGGTGTCAATGGGTTTACATTCACTCATTAGGAAACGTTCGAGAACTTTCTTTATGTAAGTCTGTTGGGACAAACACAATATTCTCTTTGAGCGATCTCTGTAGATCTTAACTCCCAGAATGTATTTTGCCTCACCCATATCCTTCATCTCAAAATTGAAGGATAACCACTCTTTTGTGGCGACTATCAACCCTTTATCATTTCCAGCTAGTAGTATGTCGTCAACATATAATGACAACATAATGAAACTCTTCTTGGATCTTTTGACATAGACACAATGGTCCTCTGTGATCATCGTAAACCCATTCGAAAGAATGGCTCGATGGAATCTGAGGTATCATTGCCTAGATGATTGTTTTAGGCCATATATAGATCGTTTGAGCTTGCACACTTTGCGCTCTTGACCTTTGACCACAAAACCCGTTGGTTGATCCATATAGATCTCCTCATCTAGTTCTCCATTGAGAAATGCTGTCTTAACATCCATCTGGTAGAGTTCCAAATCCATGTTTGCTACTATAGCTAGAATTAGACGAATTGAGGCAAACCTCACCACTGGTGAAAATGTTTCCTCATAGTCTATACCCTCTTGCTGGATATATCCTTTCGCCACTAAGCGAGCTTTGTACCTATCTATTGATCCGTCCGACTTGCGTTTGATCTTAAGAACCCATTTGTTCCCAATAGGTTTACGCCCTGTCGGTAGATCAACCAGATCCCAGACCTGGTTAGTTTTCATAGACTCAATTTCATCATTAAGAGCTTTCATCCACTCATCTTTAGTAGAAGATGAGAGAGCCTCATGAATTGTCCTAGGCTCATCATCATCATGCGGAGCTACCATAAAAGCTTCCCCTTCAGTCTCAAAACGACGACGGGGAATACTTTCACGTGTGCTTCTACGCGGCTGAGGTTGTTGTGATTGATTGACAAGTGGTGTGCTCCCACTCGGATTTAATTCCTTATTTGTAGGAGCTTGAAGAATTTCTTCCTCATTCTCAACTAAATTCCTTGGAGCACTTTCTTCTTGTTCCATAATCTCATGAAGTTCTAAACTCCTATCAACCTCACCTCTACTTGGAAATTCATTTTCAATGAAGTCCACATCTCGTGATTCAATTTCAGTCATACTTCCATCAGTTTGTTCACCTATTAACACATACCCTTTAAAGTGTTCTGAGTACCTTATGAAGATACACTTCTTCCCTCTAGGACCTAATTTCCCATACTTATGAGAAAGATCATGAACAAAACCCGTTGAACCCCATGGCCGCAAGTTACTCAAATTGGGTTTCTCGCCGGTCCATAGTTCATATGGGGTGGAAGTTACTGATTTGGAGGGCACTCTGTTAAGAATGTAGGCAGCAGTCAAAAGTGCATCCCCCCAAAAAGAAATTGGTAGGTTTGCTTGCGCCATCATTGACCTAACCATCTCAAGCAGTGTTCGATTTCTCCTTTCCGCCACGCCATTTTGTTGCGGCGTACTCAGCATTGTTAACTGTCTTTTGATTCCTTTTTCATCACAGAGCCTTTTAAATTGCTCAGAGAGATATTCTCGTCCTCGGTCAGTTCTTAGAGTTTTTAAACTCTTGTCTAACTGATTCTCAACCATTCTTAGATATCGTCTAAAGCACTCCAATGCTTCAGACTTATGGGAGATTAAGTAGACATGACCATAACGTGAAAAATCATCTATAAAAGTGATGAAGTAGACACCCCCGTGTCTTGCCCTCACACTCATTGGACCATAGATGTCTGAGTGGACTAATTGCAGTGGAAAAGATGCCCTAGTGGATTTTCCAAACAGTTTTCTCTTAACTTTTCCCATAAGACAATGTTCACATGTGGGTAAGATGACCTTAGCGAGATTGCCCATTAGGCCTTCTCTAGCTAACCGAGTCATTCTATCTTGCCCTATATGGCCAAGCCTAGCATGCCATTTATATGAATCCAAATTATCAGATGCAAAAAGAAAAGCAATAGATTCATTCATATTTGAATAATCCAAATTCATTATCATAAAACCGTCTTGAAGAAAAGTATTGCCATAAAACACATGGCCCAAATAAAAGGAAACATTATTGTTTTCAAATTCAATCCGAAAACCAAGTCTTAATAGAGTAACAACTGAAAGTAAATTTCGTCGGATTTCGGGAGCGTATAACACATTGTGGAGGAAAAGAGTGCGGCCACCCCGCAAGTCCAGCTTGTAGGTACCAAGTCCTAGCACCTCTACGCTAGCTCCATTCCCCACCTTGATATCACGACTCCCAGCTGGAATCCGGCGATATTCCACAAATCCGACTCTATCTCTCGCTATGTGTTCGGTCGCTCCTGAATCAACAGTCCACACAGGATAGGAGCGAGCAACCATCACATGGCTAGTTACAAAAACAATACGAGAGAAGTTAGAGTATACCTTCTTCGGCTCAGTGCAATCACGAGCGAAGTGGCCTTTCTTTCCGCAGTTGTAACACTCTAATTTTGACTTGTTCTTCCCATGCTTGCCCCTTTTGCTGCACTGAGAAGTTCCTGACACCTTCTTAACTTGTTCAGCAGCTACCCCATTCTTGGATTTCCAACACTTAGGCCTTGATGCCTTGCGTGAACCAGAATTAGCCACATAGGCCGAATGATTGGGCTTAGCAGCCTCTAGGCGCTCAGCCTCCAATTCTAAGTGACGCGAGACATCATCAAAATTTTTTATATTCTCATTATGCGTCAGATTCTGGCTCATGTTCTCCCAAGAACTTGGTAGTGATCTTATCACTGCCTGGACTTGTTGTTCATCAGTCAGGTCATTTCCTGCCATCTTAAGTTCGCGGATCATGGTTGACATAGCCCTAAGATGCTGCTTCATCGTATGGTCAGAGCGCATCTTATAGGAGTCAAACCTCATGGTTAATCCACGTAACCTAGTGGCCGAAGTTCCACCAAATTTCAACTTCAAAGCCTCCCACATGCTTTGGGCAGTGTCATAGGTCTCGAACTCACACATTAGATCATTGTGCATGCTGCTTAACATTATTATGCACGCGCACCAATTTTTCTTAGCCCATTCAGAATATGCTAATTCATCTAATCTGTGTTGTTCTGAGTTCCCTTCCTTGGGCTTAGTCAGGGAGTGAGACAAGGCCTCTACGACTTCTTGCTCATCTAAGACATATTGGATCTTGCGATGCCATATGTCATAGTTCTCCCCATCCAATTTCTCCCCTTTGTTCAAATCGGCAACAATACTCTTGGATGCCATTTCACTACAAAACGCAAAGGAGGGATATTACACACACACCTAAGAAATCTGCCGCGTCCATTCAAGCTAGAAAAAAAAATAATTTAGACATGTCGCAAGATCGAAAAATCGCTAAACTTCAGAATCATCTCTTGCGCCACAATATCCAATTATTAAATTTCTAACCTAATTCCCGCGCAAATTAAAAAAAATATGGGAGATTTAATCATAAATTTCAACCATACTCCCACTATCTAAAGTAGTCACTTAGTCCTAGTCACGCGTAGAGACAGATCCTATTAAAATCGCAGTAACCTATTGGGCCAGTCTACAAAGACAGCTACAACAACCACAGCAGCCTGTTGGGCCAGTCTACAAAGATGGTTCATATAAGACCATTACAGTCCATTTTTCTTATTCCATCAGTGCATTTACAGTTCTTACTGGGGCTACCATGGTGTTGTCGCTATACAGTGCATTTACAGTTCTTACTGGGGTCACTGCAATTCTTTCAGCCTATCAATCTACACTGACAACTCTAACTAAGACTACTTAGTGGGAATTTCTTATTTTATCACTATAATAAATAAAAGGCTAATGACTAATCATACAAGCCTAACATTTATATATGATAAAATAATAATACATTCACATGTTATATACATACATGTTATCACATTTAATCAACCAAAAATTAAACATAATATCACATGTAATAAAATGAATATCATCAAATATCCACATGTAATCATATTTAATCCAAAGCATTAAATAAAAGTATCACATGTTATAACAGGAAATATATCTAAGCATATATTAAAACATGCATTTTTTTTTAATTTAAACATTATTAAAAGAAATATATATAAAAAAAAATCACACAATATAACCACATGACCCTCACGGTCCAGTGGTGGGTGGACTAAAGAATTAGTCATCCGGCCTGGGTTGGAAACCCACGGCCGGACTTAACATCCCTTTTTTTTCTTTTTCTCTTTTTTTTTAAAGAAAAGGGGCTGAGCCGTATAAAAACCCAACCCAAAAAAAAACGGACTTAAAAACCACATGGGCCGCAAGGCCCAAGCCCGGCCCGAAGAGACTGCTCTCTTCTTCAACCTTCGGCCAGGGCACTGTTCACGTGAACAGTGCCCAATTTTCAGAAACGAAAAACAGCACCCCAGGCCGCTGCCCAACGCCGGAAACTGCCGTCCCATCACCAAAAACAACTTCCGGAGGAGGCTGGGTGCTGCCGCAGCACCTAGGGAGGTGTTTGCAGCACCTGGGTGGTGCGCGCAGCACCGTCCTGGTGTGCGCAGCACCACGGTGGTGCTGGCAGCACCCCTCTGGTGCGTGCAGCACCGTCCTGGTGTGCGCAGCACCGAGGCGGTGCTTGTAGCACCGCTGGGTGCCCCACGGTGCACCATGCACCGTGGGCTCCAGGCGGTGCATGCGGCACCGTGGTGCGCGCAGCACCATTTCAGGGGTGCTGCGCAGCACCCTACGGTGCGCGCTGCACCACCATGCTCAGGTGGTGCGCGCTGCACCACCGCGCCCAGGTGGTGCGCGCTGCACCACCGCGCCCAGGTGGTGCACGTTGCACCACTGCACCGGCTTCGGCCAAAAAATTTTTTTTTTTTTTAAACGCAGCAGCATTAAAAAAAACACATTTATAATTTGCATGTATCTAAAAAAAAACTGGAAGCAATTACAACCTGCTCTGATACCAATGTTAAAAAAAAAATCGCAGCGGAAAAATACCTCAGGCTTAGCTTAAAGAATTGCTCCACAAGTTTCTCCAGCACGACAAAAACAAGCGTTTTCTCTTAGTGGTGAAGTATACTACGTAGTTATAAAACTAGAGTAACACTTAACAATCCACAGCCTAAAAACCGTTTCAAGAGAGAATAAACGAGAGAGAGATTTTTACTTTTCGGATTGGTCACAAAAACCAAACTAGTGGGGGACTATTTATAGTCAACCCACATATGGCTGGCATTAAAAACCAGCCATTGCTCTGCAATTAAAATTGCAGTTACAAAAAAATTATTTTGTAACGTATGGCATTAAATGCCATACGTTACTAACAAAGGGAGAGGGGCAGCCCACTTGGGCGCCCCACCAGTCAACAGAAAAATAGAGAAAAAAAAAACATATTTAAACTTAAAAAAATATTTGACTCAGCAAGCGAGACAAAGGAGATTATATATAGAGCACCCAGTCAAATTCAAATGTTATACACATGGCTGCAATGCACGTTACTAGTTTAAATTGTAAATATATACACTACAACATCTGGGAGTTTTTTCCATGGTGGAGAGTGATTAAAATAAGTGATGAGTAAGTGGAAAAAAACATTTCTATCAAATTTTAGTTTTTAGTGGGAATGTTGGTGAAATATTGGAATATAATAAGTGATAAATACTATTTTTTCACATTTTTTTGTGAAAAATTTTATTTTGTTCTCACGACTCTAATTTGTGGTAAAATCTAGTTTATTTTGTAGCAAATGCTATAGGGAGGCAAGCCATTGTGGTGCCTTGGGCTTCTTTATCCACAAAAGTTATGGTTGGAAAATAAATATCGTCACGAAAAATTTGGTGGAAAAAAATTTATTACTAGGTAAGGTGTTGGCAGCCCACCAGACCCATTTCGGATTTAAGGCTTCCGGGCCTTCGTTGGAGGTCGTCGGGAGACGCCGTCGCAGAGGTGAACTCGCTGGAGCCTGCCGGTTCTGATGGGGTGGGCAATGTCGCCCACCGCTGCCTCCGGCCGCTCCATTCAGATGAGGGTCGAATCTCTTTAAAAATCATCTTTATTTTATTTTTTTATTGTATTTTTTATTATTTTTTTATTTTTTTATTGTATTTTTTATTATATTTTATTTATATTTTTTATTGTATTTTTTTATTATAATTTTAATACGTTTATCATAAAAAATAAGAGCTCAAAATAATTAGACTGCTTTAAACGCTAAGAAGAGCTCGACCTATTTTCAGCATCTCTTTATAAATATTGTTTTGATCACTTTTGGTGATAATTACAAATATTTTGGTGACAAAAAAAGTGAAAAACCTTTTAAAAATGCATGTGCTGCATGGTGAAACTTCTTGGCTCTTGCATTCCTCTCTCTCTCTCTCTGTCTCCCAATTACTCTGCTCACCTGCTCTCTGCATCGATGCCAACAAAACATAGGCCCCGCACTTAAGGTCCGGTTTGCGAGGAATGAAATTAAAAATGTAAAATATATTTTAAATTCAATATTATATATATTTTAAAATTTTATATAAAATATAATAAAAAATCAACTTTTTTAAATTCTAAAATATTTTTTCAAATTTTAAAACAATACTAATATTAAAAAAAATATTTTATAAAAATATTTTATTTTTTTCTTAATTTTCATCTAATCTCATCTTTAAAAATAACTAGGACCAAATGTCATTCATCTCCTCTACAGAATTTAATTTAATTTAAAAATAAAATATATCTCGTATAAAATAAATTAATATAATAAAATATTTTTATTATGTAAAAAAAAATTGTTGATTTCTATCATATTTTTAATATTTTTTTTATTATGATGACATATTCTTAACATATTATATATATTTTTAATATATAAAGTATATTAAACGTATTTTTTAATTTTATTGTAAATTTTATTATCAAATAATTTGATATCACATAAAAAAATATATAAAGATAAAATAAAAAATATTTTATATATTTTATATTAATTTTACTTAAAATAATAAAACAAATTTTTAATTTCGTCACTGCAACAAGCCCACGGCCACACAAAACTGGAGCTTCTCCTTTCAACTGCAAGCAGCAAGTACTCTGCGTATTGAAACTCCTTGCATCAAGCCTTTCTCTCTCTCCTAATTAAACTGCTCACATGTCCTCTGCATCAAGCCCCTCCCCTCTCTCTCCCCTAATTACTCTGCTCACATGTCGTCTACATCAATGCCAACAAAACACAGACCCCACACTTAAATGTCATTCATCCCCCTAACCGAACCCTCATTGCCACATTATCTAAGTTTACTCATTTGATTGGTCTTCAATTGAAGCATTGAACCAATCAAAACCCACCTCCACATCATCACCCTATTCGGCCACAAAACTCTAACATTGTCATTTTCTCTACTTTGCTATAAATCATATTCCTATTTTTTAGGACTTATCTAAAACCACTCAAAACTTTAGTTCTCTAACCTTAATCGCCTTGGCCGAAACTCTAGAGGAACCCTAAGCCATATTTGGCCATCTAAACCCTAGCTAAACATTATCTAGTCTAAACACAAGCCAACCTAGCCGTGCACCCCAAATTTCCCTCTAGCCGTGCACCACATTGCACCAAATCTAGCCAATTAGCTACTCATTCACCCTTAGTTTCACTAAATCCTAACCTCACTTAACTCTTTCATTCATTCATATTATCCTTACTAAGTATTGGAGTCCAACTCGATCGTTGGAAGGAACAAACTTTGCAAGAAGGAACCCTTAGGTGATCGGGACAAGATCGAGGTCCCAATCAGGTCGTTAAGACTTGCCGTTGCAAGGATGAGATTGTCAGCTCCCTCCGATCCCAATAGAATAGACGGTGTTATCCACCACTACCGAAAACGGCAGAAACTACATTTGGAAATAAGAATTCTCTAAAGAAATAAAGAAAAAGCTATGCTTGGCATAATTTGTGGCCGACACAAGAAAGAAATAAAAAGGGAGATTACGATGCATGCATCTTTAAAAGTGATAAGAGAAGTTGAACGAATAATTTCTAAAAAGAATGTAAAAAAAAAAGCGCGAGGAAAGGCATCTTGACAAGTAACAAAACATTTCTCGTCGATAAAAAATAATAATAATAATAATATTTGTAATATTTTATTTGTAATTAAAATAATTATTTACGATAAAAATAATTTATTTTAATTATAATTAAAATAAATTTCTGTATTTCTTGTAAGGCTTAATATAACAGACAGCTGCACAAACAAATTTAAACGAAAAAACAACCATCGATCAAAAAATGGAGAAAGAGGTTCTTTCAACATATTGCTGAAGTTACTACAACATGTAATCTTTTTAAAACGAAAAGCTAATTTGTCGAAAAACTAAAAAGGTTAATAACCTGATCCTTGACAATTAATTTGAACGTTCACTGACGGAGATATCTACTATTAAAAGTACTTACTTTAATTATCCAAATTTGACAAGTCTGTGTTTGGCTCCCGAAAAACAAAAGAATCCCTTCAGGTGATTATTCAACTTGAGGTGAATACATTGTAATAATATTTTATTTTTTAAAATTTTTATCTAATCTCATTTTTAAAAATAACTAAGACCAAATGTCATTGATTTTCTTTACAGAATTTAATTTAATTTAAAAATAAAATATATCTTATATAAAATAAAATGATATGGTAATATATTTTTATTATAAATAAAAATAAAAATAAAAATAAAGTTGAATGATTTCTATCGTATTTTTAATATTTTTTTAATATATAAGTTGTATTAAACGTATTTTTTAATTTTATTGTAAATTTTAATATTAGATTACTTTATCTCGCATAAAAAATATATAGAAATAAAATAAAAAATATTTTATATATTTTATGTTAATTATACTTGAACATTGAACATGATAAAACAAATTTCTAATTTTGCCACTGACCACAAGCCCACAGCCACACAAAAAACTGGAGCTTCTCCTTTCAACTGCAAGCAGCAAGTACTCTGCGTATTGAAACTTCTTGCATCAAGCCTTTCTCTCTCTCCTAATTAAACTGCTCACATGTCCTCTGCATCAAGCCCCTCTCTCTCTCCTAATTACTGTGCTCCCATGTCGTCTACATCAATGCCAACAAAACACAGACCCCACACTTAAATGTCATTCATCGCCCCAACCACACAAAAAATTAAACCTTCTCCATTCAACTGAAGCTGCATTTTTCATAAATGTTGTAGACAACTTATGGATTATCATTTTTCATAAATGTAATAGCGTTGAAGCCAAAAAAATAAAAAATAAATAAATGTATTCCCAATAGTCTTGGGATGCTTGCTTTCTACACAAATGGCAAGAAAACAGAGGAAAGCTTGCTGGAATGTTGGGTATAATAATGTAATTGCCATTAATTAATCTTGGGGTCACAAAAATAAGGTAAAAGAAAAAGCAGTAGGCAAAGCATCTTTAGCAAATTAGCAGTATCAAGAAACGAAAATTATTGTTTAACACGCTGCAGCAGATGCAACAAATCAAAATATTGGCCACCCCCTGTCCTCTGTATCTAAAGCAAACATATTTTTGATAGATAGAAACATATTGTTGAGATGGTAATATTTTGTAATATAAAAATACTTTGGTGGATAGAAAGTAATTGTTTGAATAAAATATTGCAAGTTGAATTGGTCTCTGTCAATAGGAACTTTCCCATGCAAGGCCTTATAACATGTTGGTAGCCTTCATGTCCTCTGTACGCATTCAAAGCAAACATATCTTCCTTCTATCCCTCCACTGATTTCTCAAGAGCCCTTTTTTACCATTCCTTCACCAACCATCAACAAATGGCTGACGGCATTCTCTTCGACATTGCTGGACGAATCATTGAGGGTTTGGGAAAGGAGGCTATCAAAGAGCTCAACCTGCTGTGGCGTGCCCCAGCTGAGCTCGAGAAGCTCAAGAAAACCGTTTCGGCAATCCAAGCCGTGCTTCTTCATGCTGAGGAGCAACGGGCAGTGAACAACCCCGAAGTTACTGATTGGATTGAAAAGCTTAAGGATGTCGTTTATGATGCAGACGACTTGCTGGATGGTGTCTCCACTGAATGTCTGTTGCGAGAGATGATGACTCGGGATAAGAGGGCAAAAAAGGTACGAATCTTCTTCTCCAAATCAAACAAGCTTTTCTGTGATCTTAAAATGGGCCATGTGATTAAGGCGATTAGAGAGAAGTTAGATGCCATTGATAATGACAGGAAGACATTCCACTAGGAGGAACGACTTGTAGACATAGGAGTCAGGGCTAGTAAGAGGGTTGATACTCATTCCTATGTACCCAAGGAAGAAGTTATTGGTAGAGAGGATGCCAAGAAGGAGATCATAGATAAACTTCTTTCTGACTCCAATGTCAAAGAGAATGTAGGAATCCTTCCGATTACTGGCATCGGAGGATTAGGAAAGACCACACTAGCTCAACTCATATTTAATGATATGAAAGTAGATGAACATTTTCATGAGCTAAAAATGTGGGTGTGCGTCTCTGATAATTTTGATGTTAGAAAAGTTGTAAAAAAAATCCTGGAATTGGCAACAAACAAGAAACCAGAGAGTGATCTAATGGAAACATTGGTGCAACGTCTTCGAAATGAAATAAGTGCAAAGAAATACTTAATTGTGTTGGATGATGTTTGGAATGAGGACGATGGAAAATGGGATGAATTGAGAAAACTATTGATGAGTGGTGCAAGAGGCAGTAGAATACTAGTAACTACACGTAGTGGAGAAGTTGCAAGAATTACCCACACAATTGAACCATATGCCTTACTGGGTTTAGACAGCCAGAAGTCGTGGTGTTTATTCAAGAAAGTGGCATTTGAGAACGGAGAAGAGCCAGTGAATCCTAGGAAAGTGGAAGTTGGAAAGAAAATTGTAGAAAAGTGCTTAGGTGTCCCTCTTGTCATCAAAACAATTGGAAGGTCACTGTTGGAAAAATCTGAAGCAGAGTGGGATTACTTCGAAAAAAATAAAATGCAAAAAATAAAAGAAAATCAAATCATACCAACTCTTAAGCTGAGTTATGATCAACTTCCATCACATTTGAAACAATGTTTTGCTTATTGTAGTCTATTTCCCAAGGATTACGTGATGGAAAAATCAAGGTTGATAGAACTCTGGATGGCACAAGGGTTAATTATCAAGCCATCCAATCAAAATGAATATCTTGAAGATGTTGGTGATGAGTATTTCATGAATTTACTTTGGAGATCCTTCTTTCAAGAAGCTAAAATTGATGATATGGGCAACGTGATTACGTGTAAAATGCACGACCTCATGCATGATCTTGCAATGTCAGTAGCAGGATCGTTGATCACCATATTAGATTCTGAAGAAAAAAGTATTAGTGAGAAAACTCGGCACATATCAGTTATTGATAATAGGAAATTTTCTTTTGTAATTCCAACTTCCTCGTCTAATGCCAGTAGGATTCGAACACTTCTTTCGCTTGGTCAATTCTAGAATTTCCAAGAGTTAAGTACTTCATCATGTGAAGCAATCTTTTCAAGTTTAAAGTTCTTGCGAGTGCTGGATTTACATGAAAAAAAGCTTGATTTAGTACCGAGTTCCATAGGTACATTGAAGCATTTAAGAGATCTTGATCTTTCGTGGAATGTTAAAATCGAGGAGCTGCCCGAGTCCATTACAAAGTTGCAAAATTTGCATACACTAAGACTCTCTGGTTGCATAAAGCTTAAAGAATTGTCTAGAGGAATTACGAAATTAGTGAACTTAAGGCATCTTTACATTGAAGGTTGTAGCAATTTGAGTTATATGCCACGTGGATTAGAGCAATCGAAAAATCTCCGGATATTATCTAATTCTGTTGTCCATTCGGATCCAACCTTAAAAAATAGTTGTCGGTTAAGCGAGCTAAATAGACTAAATGGCTTAAGAGGAACATTAGATATTGGGGCTTTGAGATCAGGTGGAGAAGACGTGGCATTAGACTATAAGGGTGCAAATCTAAAGGAGAAAGAACATCTTCAGGTTTTGTCTTTAAATTGGAGCAGAGAAAATGTTAATGCACGTGATCATGAAATGGCATTGGAAGGCTTGGAACCTCACCCAAATCTTAAAAAGCTGCGCATATATTGTTATAGGGGTGTGAGGTTTTCGACATGGCTTTCGTCACTCACAAATCTTGTTGATTTGAGTTTAAGGGATTGTGAGAAATTGAAATATTTGCCATTACAATTGAGTCGACTACCCTCTCTTAGTCAATTTAGACTGCACTTTGTTGGAGAAATAGAGTACATATCAGATTGTAGTGACAACATGAATGAGTTTTCTTCTTCTTTTTCATCAGCATTCTTCCCATCTCTGGTGATAATTGATTTCACTGACTGTCGTAATCTGAAGGGTTGGTGGAGGAAGAGTGATTCTTATAATGTGGGTGTCAATACTTTACCACTCCCTTCATTTCCTCCTCATCTTTCATATTTAACAATAAGGGATTGCCCTATGTTGACTTCATTGCCAATGTTTCCACATCTGCAAGAAGATTTAATGCTACGTAGAGCCAGCTGGAAGGTAGTGCAACAAACAATGACGAATGCCTCCTCCTCCTCCGCCTCCTCTACACCCATTGCCTTTTCATCTCCTCCTCTCTCCAAATTGAAGAAAATATCCTTAAGTTATATTGAGGATCTAGAAACACTTCCAAAGGATGGGTTGCAAAACCTCGTCTCTCTCCAGCACTTGTGGATACAGAGTTGCCCTAAATTAAAGTCTTTCTCCCAAGGTGTACAATATCTCACTACACTTTGCGAACTGGAACTTTCCGAGTGTCCTATGCTTGATCTAGGCAACGACGAGCACGGTATGCAATGGAAAGGGCTTAAAAGCCTCATCTCTTTGAAGTTAATCGATCTTCCGAAATTAGTGTCTTTCCCAATGGGGCTTCAACATGTTACCACTCTACGAGACCTCTTTATCGCAGGATGTTCAAGCTTGTTGGATATACCAGAGTGGATCTGCAATTGGGCATCACTTGAGCATTTCACAATTTATGGCTGCTCTAGTTTAACATCACTGCCTGATGCAATGAGTAGGCTAACCTCTTTGAAAATGTTGAAAATTCGCGATTGCCCCATCTTATTAGAAAGATGCGAAGAGGACAGAGGTGAGGATTGGCCCAAAATTGCTCACATTCCAAAGCTGGACTTTTTTGACTGATCCAGGTATTTTTCTACCAAATTTATCTTTATCTCCGCATCCACCTTCTTCACCTTAAAACATGCTTTCTTTATTGTTTTTTTTTTCTTTATTGTTTATTCATGATTAGTAGCTTTTGCAATACATGCAACTTTTCTCAAGACTATCTCATATGTCTAAACTTGTAGGGATGATTTCGTTTGCATATTGGAGCACACGTGTGTGAAGTTGATCATAGCTACATGATGGATGATGCGACCAATTGCTTTGAACTCCATTGTTTGGGCATGCTCTCCAAGAACATTTCTGCCATCACTGATCTTGCAGCTAGCTGTTGCACAGAAAATGAGGAGTTTCAACTAATATTGGGAGAGAAATTCTTACGATTTGCTTTGAGTGATTGACATACAAAACTGTATTTTTGGGGATGATTTTCTTCTAGTATTAGCAGCTTAAAAGTCACCACTACCTGAATTTGCAATTTGAGAATTTCTCCTATGCTCTGGTTTTTGGCAGCTTCACTCATGTTTTCGGTGGAAAGTGTTTGTCTTCATATAGTGGAGGAAATCAATAAAGGTTCATATGGATTCTCAGCCATGAGACCTGTTATTTCTGAGATACAACACCTGCAGAAACGCTTCCGTCAATGTTCGATCCAACATATCCCTCGGTTAACTAATGAAGCTGCACATGGCCTTGCAAGATATGCTTGGTCTATTGCAGATATGGCAATTTGGTGGCACGAGTGTCCTTCATTTCTTGAAGATGTTATTTATGTTGATTCGATGATTTGTAAGAGTCTCTATAAAATAA
Organism: Platycarya longipes; assembly: GCA_036559045.1. Taxonomy (NCBI): domain Eukaryota; kingdom Viridiplantae; phylum Streptophyta; class Magnoliopsida; order Fagales; family Juglandaceae; genus Platycarya; species Platycarya longipes. The sequence continues at coordinate 3,063,089 of CM071801.1, forward strand.
AAATAAAAACTATTTGCATTTGGCAGATGCATTAGGTAGGTTTTATAATATTCAATATTTTGTAATTAGGTAGCACTCCACATGAATATTTACAATTCTATTTATCTTTCACCAAAATTGCTGACAAAGAAAGTATGATTGATTTGCATGTCCTTTTGAAAATTCTCGTTCTTTTTTTTTTTTTTAACTATAAGGTGTCAATAAGTTCATATTGATCCATTTTATTATGTGAATCAAAAAATAAATACAAGAGGATTGGAAATAAAATCACTAGATTTGACGTGTCAGATCACAAAAAGAATAATAATAAAAAATATTTGTAAAAACTCTTTCTATTCTAAGTAATAGTCCACATCTCACTCTTTTATTGTAAGGTCTTTAAAACCTGCTTTACAAACTGTTTTGAAGCCTTACAATCCATTCAACTTACCATATTCAAGACACATCACAACAACCCTCACAAAAACCTTTTGCCTAATCACAGAGGGTGACAATCATATCCACAAAGCTAAGATTTCATAGCATTCTTTCAGCTCAGTTCAGAAATGCAACGGACGTGCACACTTTGGTCAATTAAATCAATTACACCACTACTCAAACAAACATGTTTATGCTTCTTCTTCTTCTTCTTCTTCCCAAGATAATCATATTTATAGGCAGCTGCAACTTGTTAGTGTTCCATGGAGGATATCTAAACCAAAAATCAGAGAGAAAGCTTCTTCTCATGATAGCCTTCTCACGGCTGAATATGTCAAATGAGAACTTACCATGGTACCTTCCCATCCCACTTCCCCCAACTCCTCCAAATGGAAATGTATCAGCAGCATACTGCACATACCTAACACAAGGCTTTAAGCTGACAAGATTGTAAAAAAAGTATGAGCAATACTCAATAGAGCTGTCTCATCTTGAGGCTGTTGAATTCCTTGTTTTTAAGCTAAAAAATTAGCAAAAAAGCAGTTGAGTTTATTGATAGCATACTTGAACAATTGCATCATTGAAAACCAAGCTTCCAGATGATGTTTCAGATATCATCTTTCTCTCTAATGATTTGTTTTTGGTGAAGCAGTATATGGCAAGTGCTTTAGGCCTTGAACTTAGGAATTGTACACTGTCTTCAATCTTTTCCAACTGTCAAACCCATTAAAGAAAATTTTAGTGTACAACTTCATCTTTCACTAGTACTATACCTACTTGGCTTGCTCATAAATATATGAGAGAAAAAGAATTAAAAGATAATGAGAGAGAAGACAAGAGATAAAAGTCCCTAAGGCTACATCTTTATTATCTAAATAAATTCTGATGTAACGCATAGATTCTTCTTTATAAAGAAATTATAAAGTTTTAAGATAACAAGTTTCCTTATATTTTGAGGATATTAGCAAAGATATACAAATTCCCTGGTTCTTATTTACGAAGATATACTCTACGCCCTTCAAACTCTTGGTGAAAAAAATATCAAACTTGTAGTTGCAAAACTGGAAGTTGAGTTTTGTTTGCCTATTTTATATGCACAATTCTATTATTTTGGGTCCTAAAATTTGGACTGATGATGATAAAAACTTGGTAGGCTTGGTTGTTTTGTCGATTGAGGATGTATAGAAGGTGTTTAACCCTTAAGATTCTGTTATAGATTAGGTATTTAAGATACAATGAGAGAGAAGAGAGTTCAAAGTAATTAGGCTGTGATGCAACAAAAACCAACAAAGACTTCTTACAGTGATTATGGGAAGGATTGGGCAAAAGATTTCTTCTGTCATGATAGCTGCTTCGTGGAGGATTCACCAATATTGTTGGCTCTATGAACCTGCATCAAAGTTTATTAAATTGCAAAATAGAGTTACATATAATCATTAACTTGAAAGTCAGTACACTGTCAAAGGAAATTAGTCCCTCAATTATCCGGGAGGATGCTATATATTCATATATACATATTTATAAACAGAAGAAAACTTAAATTACATCCAGCATGAGCTTGGACAAAAGAGAATAGATTATGGTGTTTACAAGCTATCTTCATCCAATGAGCCCCCATAAACGATAGAAGCTTCAACCCTTGGGTCCTCCAGAAGATTCTTCAATCTCAAGAAGTGTTGTTTGTTTATTATCCTTGCAATACTGTGCGAGTCTTTTGGGTTTTTTCCATACATTTCATTGATCTTGACCTTCATCGACTCTACCTGAAGAGGAATATCATCATTTCAACATATTATTGCATTGGAAATTAAGAAATCTCGAATTCCAATGTTGATGCCGTAAAAATCGGTCAACAGGTTGGGGTGGGGGAAATAGTCATTTTCGACCGACTGGTACGATTTGGGCTTCATTCGGTGTCATTTGGGCCTTCGACGTGGTTCTGGTGCGGTCGGCTCGTACATTAATAACAGATGAAATAAATAGATACAGACACGAGATTCACATGGTTCGGCATGAGGCCTACATCCACAGGCGTTGGGGGAGAGGAATCCACTATAATGAGTATTTTACAATCTCTCATGTCTCACTGTACATGAATAATATACACAAATCTATGAATAAAACCCACTAGTTGGAGGCTTGGAGCTCCCAAATGCCTCTAAGAAGACGAAGAAAACTAAAGAAGATTATGGGTTGGAGAGAAGACCGGTTTGCCATCTGATCACTACCTTTTTATAGACTCCTGGGTTGCATGTACCAATCCATTTCTTTCTGCCTTTCCTTTCCGCTTTTGCTTTTGGATTGCATGCCCATACCATAACACCCTTCACCTTAACTCATGCGCTTGCCACCCCTCATTTAAGTCATTTCATGCTTTTCATCATGCTTCCTTTTAGTCCCTGCCATCCTATACCTGCACTTACTCACGTCTTGTGCCTACACCATTTCGGATGTCTTTGTAGTGTCTCAATAAATGTGGTTGGGGACCCATGTATTTTCTTCCTCATAGTACCCAATGAATTCTCAACAAAGATACTTTTGTGGAAATTTTCTTGAAACACCTATTCTCCATACTCTGAGAAGGCGGTGGTTTCAACTTTTGAGCCCAAGGTAAGAAAGAAATAAAAACATGCAACAAATAATTATCAAGAGAGTGTTGTAATGTGTTGATATTTCAAAAACTTTCGATGGTTTGGTTAAGGCGGGAGACAGGTTTGATCGCAAACATGGGAGCGCGGAGCTCATGGGTGGGGGGAGATGGACTTAACTGCTAACGTGGGAGTGCAAAACTTAATGGTGGCGGGCGATGGAATTGATCTAACGTGAGAGCGTGGAGATCAAAGGTGGTGGGAGATGGACTCAACCGTCTACAGTTGCTAGGTGCTTTTGTTTTATTTCCTCACCGTCTTCTTTTTTCTTTTACCCCACGTATTCTCACTATCAAGAAGGTGGTGGGAATTCTATCTCAACATTCCATATTCGGATCCCAGGCAAACCTAAGATTGACGATGATTCGATGGTGATGCAGGGATTTACGAGCGGGCTAGGGCTCGAGTCTCAAATCCACAATTCGCTGACATTCTTGGCAATGTTTTGAATATCGTACCGGTGAGCGTACTGATCAAGACACTAGAACGAAATATTTTGGTACCGATATCATTTCATATACTGTTTTGGAATAGTTTATATATAAATAAATTATATATATACACATATAAATTATATTTCAAAATAATAGTTAATATATAAATAAATTATATATATGTAAATAGTCTAGTCTAAATTGGGGTAAAAAATAGCAAAAAATGATAAAAAATGATAAAAAGACCAAAATTGGTATGACCGAAACACTAGCCGAAATATTGGCCAGTACACCCAAAATATCGGCCGGTACGACCAGTACCGGCCAGTACGGTTGAAATCTCTGTCGAAATGAAATAACAGTATTTCTGTATCGGATTACTAGCCGGTACAGCATATTTCGGTTGTACTGGCTAGTACGGTACGAAATTAAAAACTATGGTTCCTGGCCCGCAAATCGGCGTGTGCGGGTTTACAAGCAGGATAGAGCCCAAGTCTCGACCCCGCGATTCGCTGGCGTTCCTGAAGGGAAAATTGGCATGCGAGGGTTCCCAAGCAGGCTAAAGCCCAAGTCTCGACCCCGTGATTTGCCGGCGTTCTTGGTGGGTGAATTAGCGTGCGGGGGTTTTCGAGCGAGCTAGAGCCCGAGTCTCGACCCCGCGATTCGCTGGTGACCACTGTGGAGATGGGGATTTACGAGTGTGCTCGAGTTGGGGCCCTAGCCTCAAGCCTTGACCCCGACCCGTATATGACGAGAGCGCGGAGCTCGTACCTTTGTAGGAGATAGGCTCGACCACGTGTGACGAGAGCACGGAGCTCGTTCCGTCACTTGAGATGTGCTCAACCGCGTGTGACAAGAGCACAGAGCTCGTTTCGTCGCGGGAAATGGGCTCGAATGCGTCTGATGAGAGCGTGAAGCTCGTTCTGTTGCAGGAAGATGGGCTCGACCACGTATGATGAAAGCGCAGAGCTCGTTATAAAATATGTCTAAAATAGGACTTGTTACACCCCTACTAAGGGGTATGATAAAAAATGTGGAGTTGATTTTATTGAGACTTTTAGTCCTATTGTTAAAAGCTCTATTATTCGACTAATATTGGCTCTGGTAGTTAGCTTTGATTGGTGCATTCCTTAGTTGAATGTTTCCAATGCATTTTTGCATAGTCATTTAGATATAATTGGAATTTTGTATATGCAATAGCCACTTGGCTATGTTCACCCTCAATTTCTACATAACGTATGTTGCCTAGACAAGGCTTTGCATGGATTTAAATAGGTAGGCACCACATGCTTGGTATTATCGCCTTTCTCGGGCTCTTCTTGACATTGGACTTTCCACATCTATTGTTGATTCATCTCTACTTATCTTGTCCATGCTTGCAGTAACCATCTATGCCTCGTCTGTTTGTGCCACCAAACTTTCTAGTCTTGATGGTTCTGCACTATCTTAAATTGAAGTCTCTACTTATTGGCAACTAGTAGGTGCGCTACAATACTGCACTCTTAATAGACCAGATGTTGCATACTTTGTAAACCAGCTTTGCCAATTTATGCACTCTCCTACCACTCCTCATAGGGTTGATATTAAGTGAATCTTAAGATATCTTAGAGGAAGTGTTGATCATGGTCTTTTCTATTGCAAGGGAGTTTCTAAGCTTTTATTATATATTGTGATTTCAATTAGGTTGGTAATCTTGTCAACCGTAAATCCACCACAATTTATGCTTTTTTTTTTGTTCTAGTCTCATTTCATGGTATGCCAAAAAGCAGTTAGAAGTGGCTTGCTCCAGTATTGAAGCCGAATATAGGGCTCTCTCCTATGCAACTTCTGAACCCTACTAGTTGTAGATGCTTTTGCAAGAATTACATATTCTCTTGCCATCTCCACCAACTATTTGGTGTGATAATATTTATGCTATTTTGCTGGCCTCTAATCCTATGTATCATGTGGGCACTAAACATATTGAAGTCGACTTTCACTTCATACATGAAAAAGTGCTTAATAAGGACATTATGATTTGATTTATTTCCACCACTGATCAGGTTGCAAACATCTTTACAAAGGGTTTCATCATCTGAAGGATCAACCACAACAAAAGGAGGATATACATCACTACAAATTTAAATATCAAATTCAAATGTTATACATAGCTAGCACTTTACTAGTTCAAATTGTAAAGATAGTTAGAATTGTAAACTTTGGATAATATTGATGTAATAGAAAAGTCTATTTACACTACAATACAACTCTATTTTGGTATGAAGCACCAAAACATTTTCTAGTCTTTGCATATTTTACAAACGACTTCTGATGAAACGGGGTTTAATGGTAATCAAAGTACTGGTTAGCTTTAAAGTTCCAACCAACATGATTATTCCTACTAAAATGTGAAAATTCTAAACAAACGCCCCTTTGAACAGGACCTCTCTCCTCATGACTAACAACATTTCTAGGATCCCCAAACCCCTTGCGGTGCACATTATTATGGTAAATCTGGTGATCAATAATCTTGTCACTGATAGCATTCTAAAGTAAATTATGTAACCCAAACCATCCATTTAAGCTTCTTGAAAGAATGATATCTAATATAAATCCAAGAAATACTTACAACCTACATCTTCTAAGCATTCGTCTTGATTTGATAACTTAATAAATCCTTGTTGTGAATTCAGCCCAATAATTTGAAGGTCAAGATATTCATAACTTTTATTGAGCTTAAATTATATTTAATCGGCCACATTAGATAAGCTCACGAGCTGTAAATTATTGAGGTTTAGGTTAGGAGTTTTAGTTAGGTTCATTAACTAAATTAAATTTCATTTATTCTTTATTGAACGAGTTAGCCTCCATTTAGAATTTAAAGATTGACTATTATAAATTTATTTCAATTTGAATTCTTCACTAATTGAAGTCCTCTACGCAATCTCAGTTAGTGCCCATCCTACATTGAATGAAACTACTAGATCATGTTTTTAAATTCAGTCTCTCTTTTTGAATGATCGTGATTGAGTCCCACTTGAACTCAAACTCGTCAGCATCTTGTTCCAACAGAGATACAACTCTACAAGTCATCTTAACGTTAAATTTCTTTAATCGAGTCAACTCAAACTGGTCGTCACCCAGTCCCAAATCTATCTATAAATATCCCCCACCCGGGTGTTATTTGAAAAAAAAGATCATAAACCTTCCAGTCTAACACCGTGATCGATTTTGTGTCGAAAACTTTAGGAAGCAACACTATAAATAAGTATCTTGATCATAAAGATTAGCATATGTAAACTAGTTATATATATTATTATTAAAGCCAATGTTCACATACCACGCATGTCATAATATTTACAAACACGCCATTCATCATGTTTCATTTTGCATATTATAATTATATATATTATACATCTCACGTTACATAAGAAATATATGTTTTCATAAGATCAAGTAGTACTGTAAGATAAGCTCATAATAGTTAATTAGATTGACATTTAAATGCATGGTAACAATGCGGCTTCAGGGTACATGGGTTGTACAACCCACGGACTCAAATGTGGTTCATCGTAATATGTCAGGGTACTGCGCACTCGAATTCTTTTGCTACAACAAGGGAAGTTAGTACACAATCTTGTACATAGAGTTAGGTGTGTTGGCTGGTCAGATAAGTCAAGTCAATCAGATAAATTTGATCAATCAGTTAATTCAAATTAATCAGTTATGCATAGTATAAACATCGTATAATTAGTTATGATTTTAGGGTCACCATGAATTTTTTTATGAATAACTTTATGCTAAGTGTACTTACGCTGATGGATGTGTTTCTTACTAAGTCATTGATTTATTTTAGTTTCTTTTTAGAACCACCACAAATCCTAATATTTATGAAAGTAGAGTTGCTAAATGACAATTAGTCTAAGGAGGCGTAACAATAACAATGGCCTATATCATGTAGAGAAGTTTTAAGTTATGATTTTTATGACAAAGACTTGAAGAGATTTTAATAAATGTTTTCGGTACTCTCATTTATAATTTTAGTATTTTAATATAATTTTATTCTTAAATTCAGGGAGCGGCGTGTTACACTTGAGCTATCCAAGTTAATTTATTAATAACGTAATCTTTTGGAAATAAATATAATAAGCAAGACATTGCTTCAAACGTGAGGGAAGTAGATCATAATTCAACTTGAGAGTTGGAAGATGTTATTTTGTTTTATTTTTAAGAGTTTATTGTTCTTGAAAGACACCCACTCTGTTTCAGTGTTTTTCAAGCACAACAACGTCCTTCCAATTGTTCTTATGGCTAGTGGGACACCTACACATGCACTTGCCACGATTCTTGAATTCCTCGGTTAAATAAGAAATATGGACACCTACACATCTAAACGGCATTCGCTTAAATAACTTACACATCTAAATGGCATTCGCTTAAATAAGGACCATGACTCATGTTCAATTAAAACTATTAAGAAATAGAGAAGAGCTTCTTACCAGCCCACCTATTATAAATTGACAAATCAATTTTTTCCTTCAATCACCATAGATTGCCATACACCCTCTCTCTCTCTCTCTCTCTCTCTCTCTCTCTCTCTGCGTATAATAATTAGCAATCAAGGAATTTTTTTTATTTCTATATTTATTTAAAATTATAATTTGTTGCTGACCTTTCAATTTGTTTAAATTGAAAAAAAAAAGTCAATTTGTTGCTAATCTTCTGAAATTGATCTATAGTTGGAGATTTTCTCAGTATCAATTGAGTTGGATGAGGAAACTGGCCTAAGAGCTACTCCGCTTGAAATGGCATATATGGATTTTTGTGGGTGATTTTCTTGTCAAGAACCAGATCAGGACTCACTTTCTTCACTAAAGTTGGAGTCTTGTCCAAAGACGGAGTATCAAAATGGCAAGGGGACCCTTCCTTGGATGACTTCGTTAATATATTCACCATTCAAGCTTAACTTTTCATCATGTGAATCTCTCCTTTTAAGTCATTCACCTCCCTCCCATGTGAATCTGAAAAACCAAGTGGCATCTTGCGATTTCAAAAACCAAGTGGCATCCTACAATTTCTGTGTGATCGAAAATATGGTTCTATAGTATCGAAAATATGCTTTAGCCACAAAAAGGTTACATAAAAATAAACTCACATATGGTTCTATGAACCCACGTCAAATGCAACTGGCCCTGATTCTAACGGATAACAATCTGCTAGACTTATGGAAACTATGATCCTTAAACATAGGAGAGATTAGTGGAACGGTCATCCATGTATCATGTCCACAATTATAGGAGAATTATTTGTAGTTAGCTTATATACAATCTGTTTATATAAATGAGATACTCGGCCCTGCAAAAGGACATTGAGAATTATCATTTTTTCAGTTCTTTTTATATGATGGTGTCAAAGAGCTTAAACGTGACCTCTGCTTTTTTTTTTTTTCGAATGGGTTCCAGTCCTGTAACGCACAAGTCTGGTTTGATCAAGATCAAAGTGGTGCTAAGCACACTGGTATCCTCTTTGTCTAAAAAGTTCTGGCTCAAACGGTGGGAATCTCCACCTCCAGACAAGTTTGGATCGCACTAGCCATTTTTAGACCCAAAAGTAATTTCTGGGCCCAATAGACCCTATGCTCATTTGGGCCAGGCGGATGGTGGACGGAACAAGGTCCAAATCCAGTCCCCGCATGTTCATCACGGATGGGGGACGGAACAAGAATACGGGCATGGACTTAAATTTGGGACTGAGTTTTTCACAGAAAAAAAAAAAAAAAAACAATAGCATCAACAACAACACTACTTCATCTCTACTCCATTTCTCAAAAATTCATAAAAAAGACCAACACAATTTTCATCTCAACTCAATTTCTCAATTATTGTTATCAAAATTAAATATCTGGCATTTTAAGAAATCTTCAAAACAACCAAGTTAGCCAACCAACTCAATTTTCAGATCCCCCTTGGGCTCCGGCCAGAGGCCGAACTAGGTAGTACTTTTTTTTTGGGGGGGACGCGGGGGGGGGGGGGGGGGGGGGAGACGAGACATCTTCTTCCTCCGAGCTTGCTCCTGGGATTGACGCTGCTTTGCATTGTCGGTCCCCTCCTTTCCTTTCCTTTATTCTGTTCTTTGAGCCGTCTCAATAGCATTCTATCTCTCCACATCCTCCTCTCTAACTCATCAACGTCTATCTCATCATCGGTGTAATCCTCCTCCACTGCAACCTCTGTTTCACGCTCAGGAACTACATCGCCTTCCCCAGGTGGAGCTGAAAGAAAGTCTAGATTGCCAAAAAAACCCATGTCTTCAAAGGTTCCCATTCACCACCAGATCACAAAGATCAGTGCAGCTGTTCTCTCAATCTGTAATCAATATCCGGACTCTGTATGAAAATATCAGTTGAAATCCTTGGCCTTTCCAATATTGAACTGAGTCAGGCTACTCCAATCTCCAATCAATGTCTGCTTGATCAAAGAAGGAATCAAATCAAAGAAGGAATCAAAGTAAGTCGGGATAATAATAACGTCCCCATACACCAGGTGCATTGAATTGGAAATAACTGTATTTAAATGGAAAGAAAATAGGGTAAAAAATAACAAAAAATTCATTAAATAGGCGACTACAGAAAACAAGTAACCATTTAGATTCTCAAAAAATAGACCCAAATAGCAGGAATCCTGAATTCATATAGCCACCGATTAGCATGAACAGATACCCCCAAGAACTTATTTCTTTTTGACAAAAAGAAGTGTAAAACTCGGGCTTCCCCAATTACAGAAACAAACCAATAAACAAACTAGGAGAAAATTTTTGCAATAATCCGATCAGATAATTACCATAAAAGCCATTAATGGAAAACTCTCTTTTTGACAAAAAAAAGTGTAAAACTCGGGCTTCCCCAATTACAGAAACAAACCAATAAACAAACTAGGAGAAAATTTTTGCAATAATCCGATCAGATAATTACCATAAAAGCCATTAATGGAAAACTCTCAAGAGAGCTATTTCGGCAAAATAAAAAATAAATAAACAACAAACGAAAACAAGAAACAGCCCTCAGATCCACAGCACTAAGACTTATATCATTGGTTCCAAAAAGAATATATTTATTATTTTGAAGCCCAAGATTCAGATTTCTCCGTCAAAATAACGCCACATACGATCTGAGTTAGCTTCCAAAACAAAACTCAACCAATTTTTCTCCAACCCAAGCAAGAAAAGCTACTTTTTTTTCCTCCTTCAAATATTCTACCGCAATATGCTCATTAAAGGAACAAAAGCTGAAATCAGAATCGAAGAAAATTTGACTTCATGGGTTTGAGCACTCGAAAGGTTCCGCAGCCGCCTTTACTAGATCCAGAGTCTCAGCCATCCACCACATCCCATTTAGAAAACTAACGATTAAGACCCAAAAACAAGATAAGGACTAGGAAACGCCAAAAACTGATAGATGAACCGAACTGCCAAACGACAGGAGCAGCTCTGTTTAACCGAAATGAAAAAGAGTAGAAAACAATGCTTATCAATTTGAAATACAGCAACCCAAATCAAGACCAAAACAAAACATTCATTTGTAATCCTCTTTCTTTCCAAAAAAAAAAAAAAAACTAGTACACAGAAAAACAAACGAAGTAATTGTACTATTTCTGTTCTTTATGTGAAGTGAAAAGAATATCAGGAGACAATCTATATTACCCGAATGTTTATTTCTTCACGTCGGCCATTGAAGGTCCTCTGCCGTGTTTCAAACGGAGAGAGACAGAGGGAAAAAGAGATATAGAGAGAGAGAGAGTTGTGGTTTCTTTCTCCTTTCTATCAGAGGAGAGAGAGAGAGGGTGGTGGGTCTGAGATGACACCTGAGAGAGTGGAGATGGGATAGGAGAAAAAAACAGTAAAAACTTTATTTTTTTTTAGGTGGTCGCATTTAACCATGGTCAAGTTAAAAACTTAACCGTGGTTAAGCCGTAGGCAAGGGGGATTATTCTCTCCTCACCTGTCTCATAACCTCGCAGTCTGTCGTTGTTCTAACGATCAACACGTGGCGACGAGGAAAGTTATTTCTGTTCATGATCTCATCACGTTCTGTGCTACCAAGGAATCTGCTGCACAAACGAAAGTTCAAATGGCAAGACATGAAATGAAGACACATCCCATCCTCGTGCAACCACTCAACTCCTAATTTCCTCTAATTTCCTGCCCTAATTTTTTTTTTTCCCAATATGTATTGTATTTAAGGTTTTTCTATCAAAATCTTTTTCTCATTTTAAGGAAAAAAAAGTAAATATATAAAGTGAGTTGTCCAAATTTATTAAATATATCATATTATCCAAAAGATTTTTATTCTCTCTTCATTATTATTTCCTTTTTCATATGATCGTAATGACTTATAAATACAATTTAGATGACAGTCATTTCTATATGATAGAAAATGATCTCATAATCATGAATCGAACTTACTTAGGGGCAGTTTGTATTTCAAATTTAGTTTTATTATTTCAACTAATTTTAATTCTATTATTCACAATTTATCTCATCTCATCTCTAAATCTAAACGAATTTTTAGATTTGCAAATCTTGAATCTATCTATATAACACGAGTCTAATAATTTTATATATTAATATCTCACGATCTAATTATTAAAGTCACGATAATATTAGTAGAAAAATCGTATATATATTATGTGTCTATTGAAAAACAATCAAATTATTTATAAACAAGATAAATTCTTGTATATATAAATGAGTTGTACATGCAATTAGTTTCCACAAAGGCCTTTGACATCAACTTGGGAAATAAAATAGGAGTACTTAAATTGGTAATTAGGTATTAATATTATAAACATGTGAAGGGATGTGAGTGTTGGTAGAAGAGAGCAATTGAAGAAGGAAATGAATACCATAATGAAGTCATGACTCATGACTCATTTCGTGTCATATTTATTTATTGAGAAATGAGGGAAAGCACGCACACTCAGTGCATCCCCCTCACAAGAACAGTGCCATGAACAGTGGATGACACTGTTTATATGAGGGGGATACGCTGAGTGTTGCGTATCCTCCAGCATTACTCTTTTTTATTTATTTATTTTTTTGTAATTCATTGTAATGGGAATGAGTGCTTAGTTCAATATCCTTATGACCATTCAATTTCCAATCTTGTACTTAATTTCAATAGAGTTATGTTACATAGTTATTTTTACAGATTTTTGGTACATTTTATTAATGTTATTAGTTAAAATAATTATTTTATATTAAAAAAAATTGCAGCAATCACCTTAGTGAAAATGCACAAATAATACATAAAGGTGATTGATTGTATATAAAATTTTTAATTCTAGATATGGGCGCCGTTAGCGAGCTCGATTATTGGGATTCGATTGAGTTTCAATTTTATTTTATTTTTTAGTTTTTTTATATGATATTTATTTACATGATTTTTTTAACATATTAAAATATTTTTAAAAATATAAAAAAATATAACATTATTTAAAAACTCAAACAAAAATCATGTAAAAAAACTAAAAAAATAAAAATAAAAGGAAATCGGGACTCAAATCGAAATCCCAATTGTCAGGTCAAATGCATTTCTCTTCTAGATATATAGAAGCAATTAAGGACTTAAAATGATATCTCTGTTGAACCCAAAGTTTCAAGTTTCGTGTAATTATAAATCTACATATGGATTTTGATGATAACAAATGAATTCAAAGAATAAAGGAGTCTCAAGCTCAAGTTGTTCACACAATAGAATTAAGCACTTTAAGGAATCAAGCATGAGCAAGAAGGGAACAAGTTCACATTAAAGTCATAGAGTAATGTTGTAAATCTCTTAAAAATTTGAAATTAGGATTAAGGCTCAAAATTAATATTTTATCATAAAGTATTAAAATACATTTTCCACATGTACATGAATATTTTGAAAATTAAATTTGAAAATTTAGAAAGATGATTGATTGTCATCTTTCACACGTGAATGACATAATTAAAGGTTTGAACTTTGAAAATATTAAGATGATTGATTGTCATCTTTCACATGTGCATGTTTTATTTGAATATTTTCAAAAGTGATGGATGCTTTTCTTGACTTTTGCAAAAAGTAGATGTCTTTGTTTGAAAATTTTGAAAAGTAAAGTGTGCTCCTTTTGTCATATGCAAAAAGTAAAATATTAGGTTTGAAATTTTTGAAAAGTAAAGTGTGCTCCTTTTATCACATGCAAAAAGTAAAAAGATTAGGTTTGAAATTTTTGAAAAGTGAATGATGATGTCTTTGACATGTGAATCTTTTTAAATTTGAATATGAAGTCTCATATGCCTATAAATATTTCATTTGAGAGCTTCACATTCACAACACCAAGAGCATACAACATTCATTCAAAACTTTTATTCTCTCTTCTCTAAGCATTGAGCCTTAACTCTTGTTCATTTTGAGAGATATAGTTTGCGCTGTATTGTTTCTATCTCGCTCATTGAAGAGTTTACTTTGATAGTCTATTCACTATCAACTCTTATATTTTTAAGAGGGTGTGTATAACCCTTGTGTGTGTAGAAGGTGTTCTACACGGGGAATAGTTAAATCACCAAGTGTGAGGTGATTGGAAGTGTAGAGGGTGTTCTACACGGATTCTTTAGAGCGGTGCTGCTCAAAAGTGTAATAGGTTTCTATCTCCACCTAAAGGAGATTGACTAGTGAATTCGGGATCCTCAAGGGGTAGCTTGAGGCGAGGACGTAGACAGTGGGGCTGAACCTCGTAAAAATACTGAGTTTGCTTTCTCTTACCCTACTCTTTATATTTATTGCTGTTTCATATTTTGTTTATATTTTATATTGTATACTTGATTTATAATTGTTATTTTTTTTAAATACAACTCAATTCACCCCCCTGTTGTGTTAGTCATCTGGGCAACATTTGGTATCAGAGCTAGAGCTCTGTTATAAGATTAACTATCTTTTGAGTTAAGATCTTATGGCTAACATTGCAGCTTCATTTGGTGAAGGTCAATCTAGCAGTCGGCCTCCACTCTTTTGCGGAGACAATTACTCATTCTGGAAAGTTAGAATGAGAATATTCATTCAGGCTCAAGGTCGAGAAATCTAGAAATGCATTGTAAATGGACCTTATATTCCAACAAAAGTGGTTGATGGAGTAAAGGTCAAAAAGGAAGAAGAAGAGTTTGATCGTGAAGACGATAGACTTTATACTTTGAATTTAACTGCTATGAATTTATTATATAATGCTCTCAATGGTAATGAGTTTAATAGAGTAATGACTTGCGCTACAGTTAAGGAAATTTGGGATAATTTGGAAGTTACTTATGAAGGAACTTCTCAAGTCAAGGAATCAAAAATTTATATTCTTACTCATGAATATGAAATGTTTAAGATGAATGATGATGAATCTATTTCTAGTATGCACACTCGTTTTACTAACATCATAAACAGTTTGACATCTCTTGGCAAAGTTTATTCCAAAGTGGAGATAGTAAGAAAAATTCTCAACTCTCTACCAAAACGTTGGGAATCAAAAGTGACAGCGATTCTTGAAACTAGAGACCTCAAGAAGCTCGAAGTGAATGAACTCATCGGGTCACTTATCACCCATGAGTACACATTGAAAAGAGGAGAAGAAGAAGGAAAGCCAAAGAAGAGCTTGGCACTTAAAGCTGTTCCATATGAAAGTGAAAGTGATGAAGATGAGGAAAATGACGACAAAGATGAAGAACTTGCGATGATAACAAGAAGAATTCAGAGGTTCTTAAAGAAAAATAAAACTCCTCCAAGGAAATCTTTCAAAAAGTTTTCCAAAAAAGATTTAAGTAAAAATGACATTTTAATTTGTTATAAATGCAATAAGCCTGGTCATATCAAGTCAGATTGTCCTTTGCTAAAGAAATATCGAAACAAAGGCAAAAAAGTAATGAAAGCTACATGAGATGATGATTCAAGTAGCTCAAATAGTGACGCAAGCAATGGAGAATCAGCAAATCTTTGTCTTATGGCTAAAGATGACATTGAGGTAACAAATCTTGATAATATTGAAGATCCTTTATATGAAGAATTGTAAAATGTTTTAGAAGAGGTATATGACGAATTTGAAAAATTGGGTATCAAGTATACTGCTTTGAAAAAGAAAAATTTTTCTTTAACAAACGAAATTGATATTTTAAGAAAAGAAAAAATTGTTTTGAAAGATGAAAATCTTGAGTTAAAGAAAAAGAAAACTGATTTAGAAAATATTATTGAAAACTTTACGAATGGAAAAAGAAATTTTGAAAAACTTCTTGGTAGTCAAAGATGTGTTTTTGACAAGGCAGGCATGAGATATATGCCAAAACAAAAATACAAACCTTATAAAAACTTATTTGATAATCCTTCTACATCAAAGTCCAATATTCAAAATTCTTTTCATAAAAATAATTTTGTTAAAAAGGGATACTATTATAATCACTCAAGTTCTTCATATATGTCACATGCTATTTACAATTTTTGTAATAGAAATGGTCATAATTATCTTGTTTGTCCTATTAGAAGAAAACATACAATGACTATTAGGGTCATATGGGTACCTAAAAATCTTATTTCTTCTAATACTAATAAATAAAGGACCCAAAGAACTTGGGTACCAAGAAAAATCATTTTAATTATTTTTATAGGTGTGCATGAAGTCTTCCACAAATAAAAATAAATGGTTTTTAGATAGTGGATGTTCAAAACACATGACGGGAGACAAGACTAAGTTCTTTGATCTTAGATCTAAAGAAGAAGGACACGTGACATTTGGAGACAACTTGAAAGGGAAGATCGTGGGAATAGGTAAAATTGGTAATGAGTCTTATCTCATAATTGAAAATGTTCTACTTGTTGAAGGTCTAAAACATAATCTTTTGAGCATAAATCAATTATGTGATAAAGGATTTACAGTTACTTTCAAAATGGATAAGTGCATTATTTTGAATAATCATGATTGTAATATTTGTTTTATTGCCTTTAGAAGCAACAATGTTTATACAATTGATTTTGAAAAAATTACCTCACAAGATGCTATTTGTTTTTCAACTCAAAATGAAACTAATTGGTTATGGCATAGAAGACTAGGTCATGTCAACATGGAACTTATTTCCAAACTTTCAAAAAATGATCTTGTGAGAGGTTTACCAAAGGCAAATTTTTTTAAAGACAAAATTTGTGATGCATGCCAATTTAGTAAATAAACAAAAACTTCTTTTAAAACTAAGAAACATATTTCCACTACTAGACCACTACAACTGATACACATGGATATTTTTGGACCAAATAAAGTTGCAAGTTTAGGAGGAAAATATTATGCATTTGTTATTGTTGATGATTTCTCTAGATATACTTGGGTCATCTTTCTTGCTCATAAAGATGAGGCACATAATGTCTTTACCAAGTTATGCAATAGAATTCAAAATGAAAAGGGTTATACTATTTCAAGTATCCGAAGTGATAGGGGAAAAGAGTTTGTTAATAAAAATATTGAAACATTTTGTGATTAAAATGGTTTTGTGCATAATTTTTCTGCTCCTCGAACTCCTCAACAAAATGGGGTAGTAGAGAGGAAAAATAGATCTCTTCAAGAGATGGCAAGAACAATGCTCAATGAGAACGACTTGCCTAGTTATTTTTGGGCCGAAGCGGTAAATACTGCATGTTATGTTATAAATAGAGTTATGCTAAGGTCCAAATTAGATAAAACCCCCTATGAGCTTTGGAATGAGAAAAAGCCCAACATTGGTTACTTTCATGTATTTGGATGCAAATGTTTTATTTTAAATGACAGGGATAATTTAGGCAAGTTTGATGCAAAATCTGATGAATGTATCTTTCTCGGGTATTCTACTAATAGTAAAGCTTATAGAGTATTCAATAAAAACACTTTGACTGTACAAAAATCTATGCATGTAGTATTTGATGAATCTAATTTTCTACTTTACAAGAAATCCATTGATGAAGAAACAGGAGGTATAAATAATACAGAAAGTCTCAATCTCAACAAAGAGAACACAATAGATAAAGTCCAACATGGAGACATCAGGAAAGATCATCAAAATTTAATACAAGATGCAACCAAACAGTGGAAATTTATGAAAGATCATCCAGTGGAACAAATTCTGGGAGAACTTTCACGAGGTGTAAGCACTCGATCATCTCTTAGAAATATTTGCAATCATACTGCTTTTCTATCTCAGATTGAACCTAAAAATATTGATGAAGCACTTCTTGATGAATCTTGGATTCTAGCTATGCAAGAAGAGCTTAATCAATTTGAAAGAAATGATGTTTGGACACTTGTTCTTAGACCCAAAAATCATACTATTATTGGAACAAAATGGGTTTTTAGAAACAAGAAAGATGAGTCCGGAGTCATTACTAGAAATAAAGCTCGACTTGTAGCCCAAGGTTTCAATCAAGAAGAAGGAATAGATTATGATGAGACATATGCACCAGTCGCAAGATTAGAAGCTATTCGAATGCTACTTGCATATGCTTGTTATAAAGATTTCAAACTTTTTCAAATGGATGTTAAAAGTGCTTTCTTAAACGGTTTTATAAATGAAGAGGTATATGTTGAGCAACCTCCAGGTTTTGAAAATCATATTTCTCCAAATCATGTTTTCAAACTCACAAAAGCACTATATGCATTCAAACAAGCTCCTAGAGCGTGGTACGAGAGATTCAGTGGTTTCTTGATTGAAAAAGGATTTTCAAGAGGAAAAATTGATACAACTCTTTTCATTAAATACGAAAATGATGATATTCTTTTGATTCAGATTTATGTTGATGATATAATATTCGGTGCTACTAATGAAAATATGTGCCAAGTTTTTGCTAAGACTATGCAGGAAGAATTTGAAATGAGCATGATGGGAGAGCTTACGTTCTTTCTCGGATTGCAAATTAAGCAAGCAAAAAGTGAGACATTCATCAATCAATCAAAATATATTAAGGAATTGCTGAAGAAGTTTGGGATGGAAGGTGCTAAGGAAACTGGAACACCAATGAGCCCATCCACTAAACTTGATAAAGATGAATCTGGTAAACCAGTTGACTCGAAGGTATATCGAGGTATGATTGGTAGCTTATTATATTTGACAGTCAGTAGACCAGATATTATGTTTAGTGTGTGCTTATGTGGACGCTTTTAATTATCTCCAAAAGAATCACATTTAATTGCAGTTAAGTGCATTCTTAGATATCTTAGTGGTACAATTAACTTAGGGTTATGGTACCCTAAGCACACATCTTTCGATCTAATCATCTATACAGATGCAGATTATGCTGGCTGTAAAATAGACCGAAAAAGCACTAGTGGAACATGTCACTTCTTAGATCATGCACTAGTTTCCTAATTTAGTAAAAAATAAAATTCTGTTGCACTTTCTATTGCTGAGGCAGAATATGTTGCTGCAGGTAGTTGTTGTGCTCAAGTTCTTTACATAAAGCAACAACTTGAGAATTTTAAACTTATGTACAATCACATTCCAATCAAATGTGATAATACAAGTGCTATAAATTTTTCAAAGAATCCAATACAACATTCTCGGACCAAACATATTGAAATAAGATATTATTTTCTTAGAGATCATGTGCAGAAGGGCGATATTGTATTAGAATTCACTAGTACACATGATCAATTGGCAGACATTTTCACAAAACCCCTACCAGAAGATAAACTATGCATGATTAGAAGAGAAATAGGAATGATGCATGCCATAAATATCTGCTAGATACTTTTATTTCATTATCTTAAATGACCTACAGAAACTTGAGACGTTTAACCTCATCATTCAATTGCATTTGCTCTTCATAAATCATCATGTCATCCTTGTCTAAAGGATTAGGCAATCGAAATGAAGAGGCAAGCAAGGATTTCAAATTCTTATTCTGTTGCTTTAACTCTACTATTTTTTTGTTTGACTCATAAACAAGTCGTTGAAGTACAGAAACAGTCTCGCTAAGCTTCTCAATTTCTAGAGTTTTGGACTGCAACCGAGCAGAAAACGCGACGATAGATGATGAGTATCGAGTTTCGAGACCCACAAGCTCATAAATGACGTCATGATCTGATTTATTAGCTAAATCAGTCTTTTGTTGCTTCATGGCACCTATGATAGATGCAGAAATAGATTGAGACTGAGGTGAAGAATACCTCAAATCTTGATCAAGAAAACTACTGAAGGGAAATCGACAAGCCATTAAAAATTTGTAGAATGAGAATGCAAGCAAATTGCAAAGATGAGAAGAAGATTTGATGCGAAATAGATAAAACTAAAGATTGCTCTTATAGAAACGGAAATAAGAACAAGACAAGCTTATAAATCCTAATAATATCTCATTTTTCAGCAACATCAAGCGGATCAAATCTCTGCACCGAATTGTCAGAGCTACGCCTCCAGCCTTTGCAGGTTTTGTCAGGCACGGGTCGTTTCAATTATTCAGCTCTTTACAAAATCTCATTCCGCACCAAATTGCCAGAACTAGGCCTCCAGCCTTTGCAGGTTTTGTCAAACACGTGTGGCTACACATCGAATTCTCTACAGTCTCTACTAACGCAGCGTTTTATTTGTCTATTAGTTATTGTAGGAATATATCTTATTGAGCTAATTATGATTCCTTTTTAATGATGCCAAAAGGGGGAGAAGTTTTAGACTAGAACATTAACATTGTTTAAATTGCTAAACTTGTTATATATGCTTGGAATTATATTTATATTTTTACTTGAAAAACTAACGCACATTCTCAGGGGGAGCTTAAGTATTAATACAGGCTTCAGGTTCTATCAAGTATTTGTCATCATCAAAAAGGGGGAGATTGTTGAACCCAAGGTTTCAAGTTTCGTGTAATTATAAATCTACACATGGATTTTGATGATAACAAATGAATTCAAAGAATAAAGGAGTCTCAAACTCAAGTTGTCCACACAATAGAATCAAGCACTTTAAGGAACCAAGCATGAGCAAGAAGGGAACAAGTTCACATTAAAGTCATAGAGAAATGTTGTAAATCTCTTAAAATTTGAAATTAAGATTAAGGCTCAAAATTAATATTTTATCATAAAGCATTAAAATATATTTTTCACATGTGCATGAATATTTTGAAAATTAAATTTGAAAATTTAGAAAGATGATTGATTGTCATCTTTCACATGTGCATGTTTTATTTGAATATTTTCAAAAGTGATGGATGTTTTTCTTGACTTATGCAAAAGGTAGATGTCTTTGTTTGAAAATTTTGAAAAGTAAAGTGTGCGCCTTTTGTCATATGCAAAAAGTAAAAAGATTAGGTTTGGAATTTTTGAAAAGTGAAGTGTGCTACTTTTGTCAAATGCAAAAAGTAAAAAGATTAGGTTTGAAATTTTTGAAAAGTGAACGATGATGTCTTTGACATGTGAATCTTTTTAAATTTGAATATGAAGTCTCATATGCTTATAAATATTTCATTTGAGAGCTTCACATTCACAACACCAAGAGCATATAACATTCATTCAAAACTTTTATTCTCTCTTCTCTAAGCATTTAGCCTTAACCTTTATTCATTTTGAGAGATATAGTTTGCGCTGTATCGTTTCTATCTCACTCATTGAGGAGTGTACTTTGATAGTTTACCCACTATCAATTCTTGTATTTTAAGAGGGTGTGTATAATCCTTGTGTGTGTAGAAGGCGTTCTACACGGGGAATAGTTAAATCACCAAGTGTGAGGTGATTGGAAGTGTAGAGGGTATTCTACACGGATTCTTTGGAGCGGTGCTGCTCAAAAGTGTAATAGGTTTCTATCTCCACCTAAAGGAGATTGACTAATGAATTCGGGATTCTCAAGGGGTAGCTTAAGGCGAGGACGTAGGCAGTGGGGCTGAATCTCGTAAAAATACTGAGTTTGTTTTCTCTTACCCTACTCTTTATATTTATTGTTGTTTCATATTTTGTTTATATTTTATATTGTATACTTGATTTATAATTGTTATTTTTTTTAAATACAACTTAATTCACTCTCCTTTTGTGTTAGTCATCTGGGCAATAATCTCCTTCTAGATTTTGTAATTAATTTCTTTCCAATTTCCAATTTTCCACCCAAAAAAAAAAAGAGATTTATTTTCTTAACGATCACGGGAAGTTTGAGGCTTTGAACCCTCGTGATTTAAATCAATGCATATAAAACACTAGACTTCCCAATAGATTATTCTTATCTAATGTATAATCAATTTTTATTTTATTTTTTGGTTTTTCCTGTGAGATGTACGCCTAGTACACAGTAACACACGATCGATAGACCACGTAAAACATAATTAATATTTTATTATAAAACGATTAAAAAGTCAAAACTGTTCATTATTGTAATTTGATATTATTATTTATTCCCCCGATATTTAAGAAAGAAACCGACTAATCACTCTAAATAAAATAATTTAAAAAATACTGATCAAAAGGAGTCCTATCGCACTCGCACTTCCTTTTCTTCTTTGCCGAATTATTTTACGCACGTGGGCATTAGCGCCTCCCCATCTTCTTTTTAATCACTTAGAACCTTTGACCTAAATCAAGCGGTCGTCTATTGACAACTATTTGATACATAGTCTATTTTCTTTTTGTTATGAATTATTTTTATTTTTATTTTAATAAAAATACTCTAATTATAACAAAAATTATATAAAAATAATATCACAACCTAACATAATTTAATATAATTCATCAAATTATAAAATTACTTTTTTTATAAAATAAATTAAACGATCAGATAAAATCACGTCAATTTAAAAAATTATTTTAATGTAATTATTTTAAGAATATAGTAATATTTTATTTATATTATTTAAAATTTATATTTAAAATTACATTACATCATCTACACACTTTATTATATGTGTTATTCACTGATTTTTTAAAAAGTACTTCTAACAAGGAAAATAAATTCAAAATAGTCTATTTCTTTTAATTTTATATCACATCAAGTTCTATTTCCTTCCTTTTTATTTGGAAATGACACAATTGTTAGATTTTTTTATTGTCAATTAGAAATAGATTAATATATTTATGGCTGATAATAATTTTACGCGTAGCAATTAGAAGAGTATTTGGGTGTCGTTAAGGGATGCATATTATTAGTTTGTTGACCAATTAAATAATAAATAAATAATTATAATAAAGTATTGATGGGTGGAAGAGTCCGGGACGCAGCCGCCGGGATGGTGTAGAGAGAGAGAGAGAGAGAGAGAGAGATAGGGACGTACAGTTGCAGTGCTCACACCCCATGTGGTGCACCCAAATTGGTCCTCTCTGTCCAACAGCTAGCCATCTGTCCCATCGTGCGTCCCACCACTGTCGTCAAATTGTTGAGAACACGTCACCTCCATACTGAAGAGAAAGCGACGCCTCTCTTAGCTCGATCTCCTTCTTATCCAAATCCTCCGAACCAAATGGAATTTTTTTTTCATAGAAAAATGTTAAATATATTTACTAAAACTTATAAAAAAAAAATTGAATTTTCAATAGACATAATTTTAAATTAAAAATGAATTTTATAATAAAAATATAAGTATGTAATACTACTATTTTTTTGAACTTCAAAGTTATTAACGTGACAATAATTAACTGTAAAAAAAAATTATTTCAGTTTTTTTAATTGACATAATAACGAGAAGTTTTATTAAATAATTACTTAAGGAACGTTTAATTATAAAAAAGTTTTAAAAAAATAAATTGATAAATTGATATAATTTAATATGATATATTATAATATAAATCTAATATGTCATATATATTTATATACGAGAAATAATATATATATATATATATTACATTACAAACATGCAATCGTTTTAAATATATATATATATGAGATTTATTTGAAAAAAATTATTTTTTTTAAAAATAATTATATATCATTTATAATTTATGGTTGTACGTAGTATTATTTTTTATATATATATTGAGTTTATTTTTATAATATTTCGTAACACTTTATTAATGATTTAATTTATAAATAATTTTATTTTAATTTGAATTATTTAAAACTTTTGGTAGTTTTAAGTTGTATTAAATGATAGTACTCCCCGTCGGTTTATAATAATTTTTTAAAAAGTAAATAGATAGTATGGGACCTTTGACCTTTTTGTGAGTTATATTGTGACAAGACAACACTTCTCTTTAAATCTCCTAAAAACTCTGATACATCGGATCTACCCATTATATGCTACATATGCAGCTTTTATTGGTACCCACATTATACTCTTGATGCTTTGTTTTCGCCAACCTCTTCTTCGGTCTCAAAACCTCCCATATCTTTGCTTGCTTTACACTTTCGTCTTACCTTTAACTATTATTATTAACTTTCAATAAATAAATAAATAAACTATTATTATTATTATTATTATTATTATTATTATTCTCACACATGTGGGAGCTTCTCAAGCGTGTGAGAAGAGTGTTTATATATAATCACACCAATGCCTGGATTCCTAGCTAGCATGTGTTTTTTGGACCATGGAATAGTCCTATCACCATTCATTTCCTTTCATTATTTGGGCTTTCCATGTGCATTGACATGAACGCAAATCATACTAATGGGCAATGCTACATGTAATTCAAAAAAATTGGATTATTTTATAATCCAAGTAAAGGTAAAATTAAAATTTTAATTTGAGAGATCAATTTACAAAACAAATTTAAAAAGAGATAAATATTAATTTTTTATATAATCTATTTCATAAAAATATCTTTCAAAATTTGATTTTTATCAAATTTTAAAAATTTTGAGAGGGCTAAAACCCCTCAAACTAAAGGGTGGTTCCGCCCCTGAGTCTAAGTAATAAATAAATAGAAAAATCTCTATTTTAGAATAAAATTAATTCAAATAAATTTATTTACAAATAAAAAATTTTAAAAATCTAAAAAATTCATTTCATTTAGTCATAAAATTGAAGCGTTTTTATATGGACTACAATGCAATCCATATTTGATGGACTATAAAAAAAAATTATTCATTTTGAATATTATGTCAATGGGCATATCGGTAAAGTCACTAAAATAAAATATTTTTATACTAATATTATTTTGTGTATCATTTCGAAATAGTTAATATATGAATAAATTATATATAAAAATATATATATGTAATTAGTTTAATCTAAATTGAAGTAAAAAAAAAAAAATGAAAGGCCGAAATTCAGTACGATCAAAATATAGACCGATATTTCAACCAGTATGATCGAAATATCAATTAGTACAGTCAAAATATTGGCCAATATGAAATAGTCCATTTTATTTTTTTGTATTAGACAGCCAGTCGGTATGATATATTTCAACCGTACCAATTGTTATAGTACAAAATTTAAAATATTGAATCACACACCAAAATTACTTTACTATGAGATGTTTATTCTTTGCTACAAAACTTAAGCTAATTAACCATTAAAGAAAGAGAGTGAAACCTGTAAACTAATGAAGAGTAAAGGAAACGAGTTTGGACGATAATTTGGTGATAGGTGACACTCTCGAGAAGTTATTTGTCTCACAAATTAGTGATGGATAAAAAGAATTAAGTGCTTTTACTGTGCACTAATAACTCTTCTCTTATTTATAGGCTATGATATACCGGTTGGCATGGGGCAAAAGTATTAATAATTCAATGGTTGGAAAAAGACAACTTTAACAAGTGACATAACATTTTAATTAAAAGGATTTTGGATTTGGACACTTCCTTAATCATCATCCCTTAGGAACCATCTCACCGCAGAGAAGTTGTCATTTCTAGGGATATAGCCTTTGGTCAGAGGCGGAACTAGGTAGTGCTTTGGCCCCCCCCCCCCCCCAATAGTTTTCTAAAAATTCCAAAGTCTATAGATTAATACAGCCCCAATGCAAAAATTTAGCCCCCCTTTATTCAAACATCTTTCTTAAGACCAATGGTTCAAATCCAAGTGACCAACGTATAAACTCCAAGACTAGCGTCCAACGTAAAAGCATAGCAGTATAGCACCCACCTCTTCAAGTTCCAGTTCCACTAAAAGTTCATAAGCGGATTTGAATTTACATTTAAATTGATTATATATATATTTTTGAGCAATTGATTATATTTAATTACTAATTAATTAACAATATTACTAATTTATATGTTGTATGCAGATTTTCCCACTTTTCTAAAATATTAAGTCTGATTTATATATATACGGATAATATGAAAGTCTAGAATATGAAGTCTAATTTATTTATATGCAAATTTGGTCCCACCTTTCTTACTTGGAATTATTGTTACTTTTATATGTTGTTTTAAACTTTTTAATATATATTATATTTATATGAATTATGGAAGTGCATATTATAGTACTGTATTTGATTTATAATTAATTAAATAGATTAATATATTGTAAATTTGCAAATTAGTTGAGAGTTTGAGAATATTCGTTAATTGACAAACTATATATACAAAAGAAATTAATAATTTTATATCATTTTTTTAGGTACTTTTTAAACTTATTTTTGATTTATATAATATTATTTTTATATATAGTCACGTGTAAAAAATATACATTATTTTTATTCATATGTGCTATATATTTTATCGATCTCCCAAATATCGATTCTTAGTTCCGCCCCTGCTACGGCCAAGCTCAACTCCTGCCACACCCAGTGATCAAGGGAGTTGTCTTTGGGAACGAGTTGATGGGCTTAATAATTGGCTAAAATGGACCTAGACCACTCAAATAATTAAGAAAGCTGACCACATGCATGCAGAGCATCAAAGAAATTGCTGGTTGAATTGGACATTTCCGCCAACACCCAGCTCTATATCATATATACTTTGTTTAAAATTAAACTAATACTAATGTCTTTAACGCGTCTTTACTCTTCAGCAGTAGTGTAGGTCCATTAATAATTTCCTCTTTAACGCGTCTTTACTCTTCAACAGTAGTGTAGGTCCATCAATAATTTCTTCTTTAATGCGTCCTTCAACAGTAGTGTAGGTCCATCAATAATTTCTTTAATGCGTCCTTCAACAGTAGTGTAGGTCCATCAATAATTTCTTTTTTAACGCGTCTGCTGAACCTTTAGCCAAAATTTGCAAGCTTTATCGTTCTTGGAAATAAAGCAAAGTTGAGCCAGCTTCCAAAACCTGCAAATATCACATGATTTATGCGTTTTAATTACTTCACACAAAATAGGCCAAGAAACTTTATTTATTTATTTATTTTTGGGAATTATTCCTTAGACTAGTCTAAGGGCCTCTGAATTGAAATTGGAGAAACAAGAAACCATAGCCGAAGGATGTTTGATCCTTAAGATTCTGTTATAGATTAGGTATTCTGAGATGCAACAAAAACCAACAAAGAGATGTGTGTGTGTGTATGTTTGTGTATCTTACAGTAATTATTAGAAGGTGTTTGACCCTTAAGATTCAAGCCTTATTGCATGGTGTTCGGCATTGTTATTAGTTTGGATTTCGAAACTTGGAGATTGAACTTGACTCCTTTCTTTTTTTTTATACGAAATACATCACGTCATTCATAGCGAAAATACCCAATTACAAAGAACTTGACTCCTTTTTAATCGTTAACTGGTTGAAGAAAAAAGCATGTGGTCTTTGGTATCTTTTTGACTATTGGGAAGAACTACAATCTATTCTGGCCGGTATATATGAACTTATCTATATGCCATTTCTATAGAGAATGTAATGCCGCGGCTGATTATCTTGCTACTACACTTGGTGCTGAAGGTAATAATTCTATTTGGACTAACTATATAGATCTTCCACGGAAATTGCGAGGAATTCTCATAGTATAAAAGGTTGGGTTGCCGGCTTTAAGGTGTTAAGTGCTTTGATTTTGATTCTTTGATTTTTAGGTGAGTAATGGTTTTATGGTTTGTAATTTTTCATTAAAAGGTTTGGTTTATTCGTTTTAATTTTATTTGATACATGGGATGGGATAGTAGTTTTATTGTTTATCTGTTAATCCTTTGTATCTTGATTGTTTTTATAGTATTTCTCTACCATATGTGAGAGTAACTATCTGTTAATACTTTCATACTAGAGCTGGTGCCAATATTTCCTTTTCTACAAGAACATAATCTATTGCTATGCACGCTTGACCAGCACAGGCACCAAATTTCCCAGCAACAATTCTCTTTACAGTAGCCTTGTGATTATCAGCACAAAAAATGGGCAAATATTAAAATATAATATTTTATTTATTTAATTTTCATTTCAATTCATCTCAATTAACTGTTCAAATGACACCTAAGAAATAAATGTACATCAGTTTACTTCCTTTTCCCTTAAAAGCAAAGGCGATACATCAATAAAATTTGCTGATATATAGTGCGCAATTATTTGCTAATAATAAATTCCAGCGTACTCTTTCAAAAGTAAATAAGACGGAAAGGTAGCTGGAAGTTCGGTGTAATTGCCACTAACATTCTTTGCTATGATTTGAGGCCGACACAATAAGAAAGTGATACAGACAACTTGAACGAATTTCTATAAAGAAGGTAATGAAAAAGCAACTTGAACGAATTTTTTTAGATTTACAATTCAATTCATTTTTATTTTATTATTATATTTTTTTAATTTTTTATATAAAATATAAATTCTCATATATATATATATATTTTTTCAAATTTCTATACATATTTTTCAAATCTCAATTTAATTTTTTCAAATTTTAAAATAATAATAATATTAAAAAATAAATTAAACTCATTTCAATTAAACTGATCTCATCTCCTAATCCAAACGAAACTTATCACAATACTCATGTTTAGCTGCATTATTCTTCATAAGATGATACAGTGGCAAAACCAATTATTGTATTGAGGGAGGCTAATTTTTTATTATATGACAGATTTTTATAAAGAGTAAAACTAAATACAATATTAAGGTGTGCAATATATGCATTTATTGAAAAAAAAATCACTATTAAAAAATAATTGGTTTTCATGTATGTTTTAAATTCACCTAATTTTTTCAAATAAATTGGGCGGGACTTGCACTGAATATAGGACTTCAAATATTATTTTTCTTATGTAAATTGAAAAGAGATTGTTGCCCAGATGACTAACACAAGAGGGAGGTGAATTGAGTTGTATTTAAGAAAATAACAATTATAAATCAAATATATAATATAAAATATAAATAAAATATGAAACAATAATAAATATAAAGAGTAAGGGTAAGAGAGAATCAAACTCAGTATGTTAACGAGGTTCGGCCCCACTGCCTACGTCCTCGCCTCAAGCTACCTCTTGAGGATCCCCAAATCTACTATTCAATCTCCTTTAGGTGGAGATAGAAACCTATTACACCTTTGAGCAGCACCGCTCCAAAGAATCCGTGTAGAACACCCTCTACACTTCCAATCACCTTACACTTGGTGATTTAACTATTCCCTGTGTAGAACACCTTCTACACTTCCAATCACCTCACACTTGGTGATTTAACGATTCCCTGTGTAGAATACCTTCTACACACACAAGGGTTATACACACCCTTTTACAAATACAAAAGTTGATAGTAGGTAGACTATCAAAGTACACTCCTCAATGAGTGAGATAGAAACAATACAGCGCAACCTATATCT
The DNA here is from genome assembly GCA_036559045.1 of Platycarya longipes. Taxonomy (NCBI): domain Eukaryota; kingdom Viridiplantae; phylum Streptophyta; class Magnoliopsida; order Fagales; family Juglandaceae; genus Platycarya; species Platycarya longipes. The sequence continues at coordinate 3,092,158 of CM071801.1, forward strand.
CTCTTAACAAGAACAAGAATTAAGGCTCAAAACTTTAGAAAAGAGAGAATGAGAGTTTTGAAGAAATGATGCAAAACTTAGCAATAGATGTGTAAGCTCTTGTTATGATTTTTGCAAAACTCAAGTGAGCTATTTATAGGTAAATGAGTCTTCAATTTCAAATTTGAAAAGATTCCCATGTCAAATGAGAGCACTATTCACTTTTCAAAAAATTCAAATAAAAACATTTCCTTTTTGCATTTGTCAAAGACAACTCCATTCATTTTTCAAAAAAATCAAACCTAATCTTTTGTTTTTCATACAAGACAAAATGAGCATGATTTATTTTTCAAACCAAATCATCTTCTTTTTGCATATGTCAAAAAAACACACAACCACCCTTTAAGATTTTCAAACAAATCATCTATCTTTTATATTTGTCAAAAAAACACACAACCACCATTTAAGATTCTCAAACAAAATCATCTACCTTTTGCATTAGTCAAAAAAACACACCACCTCCCTTCAAGACTTTCAAACAAAATATGCACATGTCAAATATGATAATCAATCATCTTATAAAATCAAGTTTTTATAAAAAAATATAATTTTCGAAATTATTTTGTTTGATGGTGTTATGCACATGTGAAAAACATAATTTTCAAAACTAAGACATTTAAAAATGTCTTGCATATGTGGAAAAAGTAATTTGATGTTTTATGAGAAAAAAGAGTAATTTGGAGCCTTAATCCAATTTCTAATTTTATCAAGAGATGTACAAAAATATTCTATGAGCTTCATTTGTAGACTTGATATCTTTCTTGCTCATGCTTGATTTCTTGATGTGTTTAGCTCCCTTCATGCATAGACAACTTGAGCTTGAGTTTTCAATATTATTTGTTATCATCAAAATTTATACGTAAATACGAGACTTGAAACTTTGGGTTCAACAATCTCCCCCTTTTTGATGATGACAAATACTTAGTAGAAATCTGCGACCTGCAGTAATACTTAAGCTCCCCCTGAAAATATGCGTTAGTATTTCAAGAAAAATATAAACATGATTCTAGCATATATAACAGGGTAGTATAATACTAGTATAAGACTTCTCCCCCTTTTGGCATCATTAAAAAGGAATCATAATTAGATCAATAAGATATATTCCTGCAATAACCAATAGATAAATAAAACGCTGCGTTAGTAGAGACTGTAGAGAATTCGGTGTGTAGCTACACATGTTCGACAAAACCTGCAAAGGCTGGAGGCCTAGTTTCGGTAATTCGGTGCGGAAGGAGATTTTATAAAAAGTTGAATAATTGAAATCATCCGTGCCCGACAAAATCTGCAAAAGTTGAAACCGAATTTTATCATCTCGATGCGGAAGAAGATTTAAATCCGTTTGATGTTATCGACGAATTAGATGTTCCAAAGATTTGAAATTGAATAATTAAAATTATTCGTGTCCGAAAAAGACAACAAAAGCTGCAGGCCTAGCTCTGGCAATGCGGTGCGGAGCCATGCATGTCCGACAAAACCTGTACATGTTGGAAGTCTAACTCTGGCAATTCGGTGTAGAGCCACGCGTATCTGACAAAACTTATAAAGGTTGGAGGCCTAACTCTAGCAATCGGTGCGAAAGTAGATTTAAATCAATCGCCTGATGTTGTTGACAAACGGGTTTGAAGGCTCTGAGTTTCTATAAAAAAAAATCATTTTCACCTATCGGATACCAAAAAAAATATCGCTTCTTGACCTAAATTCTGTTTTTTCATAACGATAGAATGACGAAAAAAATTTCGTCTGATAATCTTCCTGATTTGAATCAGGAACCGTCTCAACCAATCATTTTATCTCATGAGGTTGTCAACACCATGATAGAAGTAGAAATGCATTTTTCAAATAGAACTGATTCTGAGGTTGTTGCAGCATCAAGAACTCTCAGTGCTCAATATGCTGCCTCTGTTACGACCATGTCTCGGAAATTACTAGCGAGGGCAAATGAAGTTGATCGACTTAACAATCAAATATCTGTTCTGCATCAAAAGCTTGCAAATAAAGGCAGAAAGAATAAGAGGTTAAAGCAAGAAAATAAAGATTTGACGGAATTAGCTCGTGTTTTGAAACTTCAAATAGAGGAATCGGAACGAGTAAGAGTTCAAGCACAGAGTCAACATCAGCAGATAATGGCAGCGTTTCACGAGAGAAACAGGGGCAATTATAATTAATCTCGCTAGTTTAGTTCGGTAACTTTTGACAATATGCATCCGGCATATCTTGTAATCTTGACTAAGTAAGATTTGAAGAGATGACAGTTTGTCTTCTACTTATTTCCATCTTTATAAAAGCAATCCTTGGTTTTATCTAATCCGCATCAAATCTTCTTTTCATTGTTGTAGTTCATCTTCATTCTTACTTTACAAAATCTTAATGGCTCATCAATTCTCCTTCAGTGCTTCTCGTGATCAATCTATTTCTGCATCTGTCGTAAGTGCTATGAAGCAGCAAAACACTGATTTGGCTAATAAATCAGATCATGATGCCATTTACGAGCTTGTGGGTCTCGGGACTCGATACTCATCTTCCATTGTTGCTTTTTCCACTCGGTTGCAGTCCAAAACCCGCGAGATAGAGAAGCTTAATGAGAAGATCGATATTCTTCAACGACTTGTTCAAGAGTCTAACAAAAAAATAGTAGACTTAAAACAACAGAATAAGGATTTAAAGTCCTTACTCGCCTCTGCATTTCGATTGCCTAATCCTTTAGACAAGGATGACATGATGATTTATGAGGAGCAAATGCATTTGAATGATGAGGCTAAACGTCTCAAGTTTCTGTAGGTCATTTGAGATAATGGAATAAAAGTATCTAGCAGATATTCATGGCATGCATAATTCCTATTTATCTTCTAATCATGCATAGTTTATCTTCTGGTAAGGGTTTTGTGAAAATTTCTACCAATTGATCATGTGTACTAGTGAATTCTAATACAATATCGCTCTTCTGCACATGATTTCTAAGAGAATGATATCTAATTTCAATATGTTTGGTCTGAGAATGTCGTATTGGATTCTTCGAAAAATTTATAGCACTTATATTTATCACATTTGATTGGAATGTGATTGTACATAAGTTTAAAATCCTCAAGTTGTTACTTCATGTAAAGAACTTGAGGACAACAACTGCCTACAGCAACATACTCTGCCTCAGTAATAGATAATGCAACAGAATTTTCTTTTTACTAAATCATGAAACAAGTGCACGACCTAAGAAGTGACATGCTCCACTAGTGCTTTTTCGATCTATTTTACAGCCAGCATAATCTGCATCTGTGTAGCTGATTAGATCGAAAGATGTGTGCTTAGGGTACCATAACCCTAAGTTAATTGTACCACTAAGATATCTAAGAATGCGCTTAACTGCAATTAAATGTGATTCTTTTGGAGATGATTGAAAGCGTGTACATAAGCACACACTAAACATAATATCTGGTCTACTAGCTGTCAAATATAATAAGCTACCAATCATACCTCGATATACCTTCGAGTCAACTAATTTACCGGTTTCATCTTTATCAAGTTTAGTGGATAGACTCATTGGTGTTCCAGTTTCCTTAGCACCTTCCATCCCAAATTTCTTCAGCAATTCCTTAATATATTTCGATTGATTGATGAATGTCCCACTTTTTGCTTGCTTAATTTGTAATCCGAGAAAGAATGTAAGCTCTCCCATCATGCTCATTTCAAATTCTTCCTGCATAGTCTTAGCAAAAACTTGGCACATATTTTCATTAGTAGCACCGAATATTATATCATCAACATAAATCTGAATCAAAAGAATATCATCATTTTCGTATTTAATGAAAAGAGTTATATCAATCTTTCATCTTGAAAAACATTTTTCAATAAACAAACTATTTAAGAAAACACTTTTAACATCCATTTGGAATTAAAAATATTTGAATTATTTATATTATTTATGTAAAAATTTTAAAAATTATAATATTTAAATGAGTTAAAATGAATTAAAAATTTTTCTAAAAACAAAATAGATAAGTGAAAAAGCCATCAAATGCAACAATCTTTCTCACAAATCATGCTCCAGCTCATGGCAAGACAATGCATCCCATAATTAATTATACATATAGCCTGGTTAGCATTCACTTACATTTTTAAAATCTGTGGACACATGACAGTTGTCAGCTGTTGTAGTCTGAATAAGCCTCATTTACCTAGTAAAATTATTTTATTTTATTATTATAATAATTTTTTCAAAATTTTATATAAAATATAATAAATAATTCAAGTTTTTAAATTTTAAAATAATAATAATATTAAAATATAATATATTATTTATTTTTCATTTTAATTCAATTCATTTCAACTCAATTAACTATTCATATGACACCTAAGAAATAAATATATATGAGTTTATTTCCTTTTCCCTTAAAAGCAAAGGTGATATATAAATTAATAAAATTTGCTGATATATAGTGCGCAATTATTTGCTAATAAAGTACCATGGCAATAAGAACAAAGCTAGTTTGAAGTTCGATATTGCCCACTCAAAAATGATATACTTATTATTAATTTATAAATTTTTTATTTTTTTTAATGATTAAGAATGTAAATATTAATAAAATTATTTTTTTATTAATAATTAAGAATGTTAAAAAATATTTTTTAAAAAAATGATAAAAAAAATAAAAAACTTATTTACAGTGTAAGTTGTAAAAGAATTATAAAATTAATTGTACGGATATCGCCCCTCATTGCCACTATTCTTGGACCGACACATGAAAAAAAGAAAAAGGAAGGCTACAATACAAAATTCCAAACATGTTGAAAACTGATAAAGAAACTTTTAACGAATTTCTAAAAAGAAGATAAAGAAAAAGCTATCCTAGACATGATTTGTGGCCGACACGAGAAAGAAAGAAAAAGGAAGACTACATGCAAACAACTTTAATTACTCTTTTATTATTTAATACTTATCTATTATTATTCTTATTTTTAAATTAAAATATAATATACTTAATGAGTTTATTTCATTTTCCCTTAAAAGCAAATTATAAAGGTAATACAATAATAAAATTTGCTGATGGATAGTGCATGCGCAATTATTTGCTAATAAGAAATTCCACTATTTCAAAAGATGTATAGCAGCAAGACGAAAGGTAGGTAGGAAGTTCGGTGTAATTGCACTGATATTCTTGCCATGATTTGTGGCCGACAACAAAATAGAAAAAGGAAGGCTACGATATAAAATTCAAACATGTAATTGACGCATGTTCACATGACATTAGTATAATTTCGTCGCAGCTTATTGAGTTAGATAGACGATGGATGGCTATACATGATAATAACGCGTCTTTCAACAGAAGTGTAGGACCGTCACTAATTTCTTTAACGCTTCAGGACTCTCCAATACGAATTAACTTTCCTTGCAGTTCAAAGGCCTTTTAAAATGTTGTAAAATATGAGAAAGCTACGTTATATTTTCTATATATTATTATTATTGTAAATAAGTATCTTTAGAATATCACTCAGTTATTTTGATAGTCTCTTTTGTTCTACATTTGATGACTGCCTCATAAAAAGATGGATGGCTTTTGCATAAATGATACGACCATCATAACATAATTAAAAGAGAAAAAAATTAAATAATTATATGTAATTTTGAAGGAGTATATCTATAGACTATATCGATTTGTTAGATGAAAAATTAAAGTAGATTATAATAAAATCAGGCTAATAATTAGTATTCTGGAAAGACGTGTGGATGGAATTGTTTAGTGGTTAGGTACGTTAATGGACCCTATTAATTGGATATCCTAATGCCAATGGAAGTGTCATATAGTTTCAATGCAGATTAACAAGTGGCAACAGCTTGAAGTAGATGTTGATAGTCAAAATTTCAGCTCTTGAGATTAACAAATTATAAAACAAGTGCGTTTGGATATCGGGTTAAGTTGGGTTGAATTGAATTTAGTTTATTTTTTAATATTATTATTATTTTGATATTTAAAAAATGTGTATTAAAATTTAAAAAATATGTATTAAAATTTAAAAAAAGTGTATAGAGACTTATATTTTGTATGAAAAATTGAAAAAGTATAATGATAAAATGAAGATGAATTAAGATGAGTTAAGATAATTTAAAAAACCAAACGAGTTAGTAATTTATTTATTGGATTCCCTAATTTATTTCTTGTTAAAAGAAAAAGTAGTATGTAAAGCATCTTCATTTCTTGTTTAACACGCAGCAGCACATGCAAGAACTCATAAAATATTAGCCTATTTGCCGAGGCCAGTCCTCTGTATTCAAACCGTCTTTGATAGATAGTAAAGCAGATGCAGTACGAGTTTGTCTCGAGAAAAAATATATATATTTTTATATATTTGTTTTTATTTTTTTATGTTCTTAAATATATATATATATTTTAAATTTCACACCATTAAAAATTACTTTCTTAATCACCAAATAAAATAAAAAATATATATCAAGAGAAATGCTTAAGAGATTTAGAAAATAATGCCTCCTCGTTTTGGTTATACAATTCAATTTATTTTATCTTATTTCATCTATTATTATATTTTTTTTCAAAATTTTATATAAAATATAATAAATAATTTATTTTTTTAATTTTAAATAAAAATAATATTTTAATTAATTTTATTCAGTTTTTAACTTTCATCTGATCATCTCATTTGTGTAATGAACGAGCCCTTAGGATAACACATTAGTTTACACAAGTTTCTCAATTAAGTGTGTCGTATAAATCCTATCAAAAAACAAAAAGTGTGTTTTATAAACATTAACGTGTTAGTTCACAAAAATACACATTTGAGTAATTAAGTATCACAAATATAATAAGAAAAGTATATTACGTATACAAATTAAAATTTCTATAACACAAAAATACAAGTATCTATAGTAGCAATTAATTGAAAAAAAAGGGTAAAAACGATATATATTAAGAAAATATATACAGCAAAATATAAACAATTCTATTAAAACTATTTTACAATTCTTTTAAATCAACCATTGTAATTGTGACACTTCATTGAAAAACAATTTCACTTTAATATAAATACTCTTAATTTTATTAGAATGGTTAAATAGTCGTAGACAAATTATAGATTTATCATTTTTCATAAATGTAATCATATTAAAGCCAATAAAATAAAAAATAAATGTATTCGTATTAGTCTTGGGATGCTTGCCTTGATCTATACAAATGGCAAGAAGACAGAGGAAAGGTAGCTTGAATGTTGGGTGTAATAACGTAATTGCCATTAATTAATCTTTGGGATACAAAAATAAGGTAAAGCAAAAGCAGTAGACAAAGCATCTTCAGCAGTAACAAGAAACGAAAATTATTGTTTAACACGCTGCAGCACATGCAACAAATCAAAATATTGACCACGCCATACCCTCTGTATCCAAAGCAAACATATTTTTGATAGATAGAAACATATTGTCGAGGTGGTAATATTTTGTAATATAAAAACAGTTTGATAGATAAAAAGTAAGTTTTCTTAAGATCTGATGTGATGAGTTTAGCGGAAAATTAAATGATGGATAAAATATTGCAAGTTGAATTGGTCTGTGCGACTAGGAACCTTCCCATGTAAGGCCTTATAAAATGTTGGTACCGCCTTCTTGACCTCCGCACGTATTCAAAGCAAACTTATCTTCCTTCCATCCGTCTACTGATTTCTCAAGAGCCCTTTTTTACCATTCCTTCACCTACCTTCAACAAATGGCTGAAGCCATTGCCTTCAACGTTGCTGCAAAAATCATTGAGAGCTTGGGATCCCTTGCTCTCAAAGAGATCGGACTGCTTTGGGGTGTCACAGATGAGTTTGAGAAGCTCAAGAACACCCTTTCCACAATCCAAGCTGTGCTTCTTGATGCTGAGGAGGAGCAGTGGGCAGCGAACAGCCATGAAGAGACAGATTGGCTTGAAAAGCTTAAGGATCTCGTTTATGATGTCGACGACTTGCTGGATGGTTTCTCCACTGATTGTCTGTTATTGCGAGATCAGATGTCGAGTACTCCGGTTAAGATGCCCAAAAAGGTACGTAACTTGTTATCCAAATCAAAGCACCTTATCAATAAACCGAAAATGGGCCAAAAGATTAAGGCAATTAGACAAAAGTTAGATGCCATCTCAAATGATCATAAGAAATTCCAATTGGAGGGACGCCTTGGAGAGATAGGAGTCAAGCCTAGGAAGAGGGATACTCATTCTTTTGTACTCGAGGCAGAAGTTATTGGTAGAGAACATGACAAGAAGAAGATCACAGATATACTTCTTTCTAATTCAAATGTTAAAGAGAATGTAGGAATCCTTCCGATTATTGGCATCGGAGGATTGGGAAAGACCACACTAGCTCAACTCATATTTAATGATCTGGACGTAGCTAAACATTTTCATGAGCTAAAAATATGGGTGTGCGTCTCTGATACTTTTGATGTTAAAAAAGTTGTTGAGAAAATCCTAGAATCGGCAACAAAACAGAGACCAGACTCTGTTGGATTGGAGACATTGGTGCATAATCTTCAAAAAGAAATTGGTGGAAAGAAATACTTACTTGTGTTGGATGATGTTTGGAATGAGCATGTTGGAAAATGGATTGAATTGAAAAAACTATTGATGAGTGGTGCAAGTGGGAGTAGAATACTAGTAACTACACGTAGTGAAAAAGTTGCAAGAATTACCCAAACAATTGAACCATATTCCTTAGAGGGTTTAGACAGCGAGAAGTCATGGCGTTTATTCAAGAAAGTGGCATTTGAGAATGGAGAAGAGCCAGAGAATTGTAGAAAAGTGGAAGTTGGAAAGAGAATTGTGGAAAAGTGTTCTGGTGTCCCTCTTGCCATCATAACAATTGGAAGGTTACTTTTCATAGAAGATTCTGAAGCTAGGTGGAATTCTTTTGAAAAAAATAAAATGCCAAAAATAAAAGAAAATGACATCATACCAACTCTTAAGTTGAGTTATGATCAGCTTCCTTCACATTTGAAACAATGTTTTGCTTATTGTTGTATATTTCCAAAAGATTACAAGATGGAAAAATCAAGGTTGATAGAACTCTGGATGGCACAAGGGTTTATCAAGCTATCCAGTGAAAATGAACGTCTTGAAGATGTTGGTGATGAGTATTTCATGGATTTACTTTGGAGATCCTTCTTTCAAGAAGCCGAAATGGATGATCTGGGCAACGTGATTACGTGTAAAATGCACGACCTCATGCACGACCTTGCAATGTCAATGGCAGGATCGTTGATCACCACATTAGAATCCAAGGAAAAAACTATTGGTGAGAAAACTCGACACGTATCAGCTATCGACAATAGGGGATATTCTTTTGTAATTCAAACTTTCTCGTCTAATGCCAGTAGGATTCGAACACTTCTTTTGCTTAGTGAATTCGAGGATTTCCAAGAGTCAAGTACTTCATCATCATCTAAAGCAATCTTTTCAAATTTAAAGTTTTTACGAGTGCTGGATTTACATAGAAGAGATCTTGATTTGGTACCGAGTTCCATAGGTACGTTGAAGCATTTAAGAGATCTTGATCTTTCAATGAATGAAAAAATCAAGAAGCTGCCCGAGTCCATAAGTAGGTTGCAAAATTTGCATACACTAAGACTCTCTTTTTGCACAAGTCTTAAAAAATTGCCTAGAGGAATTACGAAATTAGTGAACCTAAGGCATCTTTACATTGAATGTTGTTTCAATTTGAGTTATATGCCACGTGGATTGGGGCAATTGACAAATCTCCGGACATTATCTAATTTTGTTTTCCATTCGGATTCAGCCTTAAAGGATAGTTGTCGGTTAAGCGAGCTAAATAGACTAAATGGCTTAAGAGGAGAATTATCTATTGGGGGTTTGAGATCAGGTGGAGAAGACGTGGCATTAGACTATAAGGGTGCAAATCTAAAGGAGAAAGAACATCTTCAGGTTTTGTCTTTAAGATGGAGCGGAAAAAATGTTAATGCCCGTGATCATGAAATGGCATTGGCAGGCTTGGAACCTCACCCAAATCTTAAAAAGCTGCACATAGATGATTATGGGGGTGTGTGGTTTTCGACATGGCTTTCGTCACTCACAAATCTTGTTGATTTGAGTTTACGGGATTGTGAGAAATTGAAATATTTGCCAGTACAATTGAGTCGACTACCCTCTCTTAGGCGAATTAATCTGCAATTTCTTGGAGAAATAGAGTACATATCAGATTGTAGTGACAACATGAATGAGTTTTCTTCTTCTTTTTCATCAGCATTCTTCCCATCTCTGGAGGAAATTAATTTCAGTTTCTGTCGTAATCTGAAGGGTTGGTGGAGGAGGAGTGATTCTTATAATGTGGATGTCAATACTTTACCACTCCCTTCATTTCCTCGTCTTTCAAAATTAAAAATATTTCGTTGCCCTATGTTGACTTCATTGCCAATGTTTCCACATCTACAAGAAGAGTTATACCTATCTCAAGCCAACTGGAAGGTAGTGCAAGAAACAATAACGAATGCCTCCTCCGCTTCCTCTACACCTATTGCCTTTTCATCTCCTCCTCTCTCCAAAGTGAAGAAGATATTCTTAATTAGTATGAAGGATCTAGAAACACTTCCAGAGGATGGGTTGCAAAACCTTGTCTCTCTCCAGCTGTTGTGGATATGGAGTTGCCCTAAATTAAAGTCTCTCCCCCAAGGTGTACAATATCTCACTGCACTTCACAAACTGTATCTTTCTGACTGTCCTATGCTTGATCTAGGCAACGATGAGCACGGTATGCAATGGAAAGGGCTTAAAAGCCTCATCTCTTTAGAGGTTGATAAGATTCCGAAATTGGTGTCTCTCCCAATGGGGCTTCAACATGTTACCACTCTCCGAGACCTCAAAATCTCAAATTGTTCAAGCTTGTTGGATATACCAGAGTGGATATGCAATTGGGCATCACTTGAGGAATTCACAATTTCTAAATGCTCTGGTTTAACATCACTGCCTGAAGCAATGAACAGGCTAACCTCTTTGAAAATGTTGAAAATTCATGATTGCCCCATCTTATTAGAAAGATGCGAAGAGGACAGAGGTGAGGATTGGCCCAAGATTGCTCACATTCCAAAGCTGGACTTTTTCAACGAGCCTCCATACGACCTCAGTGACTGATCCAGGTATTTTTCTACCAAATTTATCTTTATCTCCGCATCCACCTTCTTCACCTTAAAACATGCTTTCTTTATTGCTTTTTTTTCTTTATTGTTTATTCATCATTAGTAGCTTCTGCAATGCATGCAACTTTTCTCAAGACTATCTCACATGTCTAAACTTGTAGGGATGATTTCGTTTGCATATTGGAGCACACGTGTGTGAAGTTGATCATAGCTACATGATGGATGATGCGACCAATTGCTTTGAACTCCATTATTTGGGCATGCTCTCCAAGAACATTTCTGCCAGCCATCACTGATCTTGCAGCTAGCTGTTGCACAGAAAATGAAGAGTTTCAACTAATATTAGGAGAGAAATTTTTACGGTTTGCTTTGAGTGATTGACATACAAAACTGTATTTTTGGGGATGACTTTCTTCTAGTATTAGCAGCTTAAAAGTCACCACTACCTGAATTTGCAATTTGAGAATTTCTCCTATGCTCTGGTTTTTGGCTGCTTCACTCATGTTTTCGGTGGAAAGTGATTGTCTTCATATAGTGGAGGAAATCAATAAAGGTTCATATGGATTCTCAGCCATGAGACCTGTTATTTCTGAGATACAACACCTGCAGAAATGCTTCCGTCAATGTTCGATCCAACATATCCCTCGGTTAACTAATGAAGCTGCACATGGCCTTGCAAGATATGCTTGGTCTATTGTAGATATGGCAATTTGGTAGCACGAGTGTCCTTCATTTCTTGAAGATGTTATTTATGTTGATTTCGATGATTTATAAGAGTCTCTCGAAAAATAAAAATAAAAACTATTTGCATTTGGTAGATGCATTAGGCAGGTTTTATAATATTCAATATTTTTGTTTGGAATTGTGTAATTAGGTAGCACTCCACATGAATATTTACAATTCTATTTATCTTTCACCAAAATTGCTGACAAAGAAAGTATGATTGATTTGCATGTCCTTTTGAAAATTCTCGTTCTTCTTTTTTTTTTAATTATAAGGTGTCAATAAGTTCATATTGATCCATTTTATTATGTGAATCAAAAAATAAATACAAGAGGATTGGAAATAAAATCACTAGATTTGACGTGTCAGATCACAATCTCTCACATTTAGATCACAAAAAGAATAATAATAAAAAAAAATTTATTTGTAAAAACTCTTTCTATTCTAAGTACTTAATAAATATAGTCCACATCTCACTCTTTTAGTGTAAGGTCTTTAAAACCTGCTTTACAAACTGTTTTGGAGCCTTACAATCCATTCAACTTACCATATTCAAGACACATCACAACAACCCTCACAAAAACCTTCTGCCTAATCACAGAGGGTGACAAACATATCCACAAAGCTAAGATTTCATAGCATTCTTTCATCTCAGTTCAGAAATGCAACGGACGTGCACACTTTGGTCGATTAAATCAATTACACCACTACTCAAACAAACATGTTTATGCTTCTTCTTCTCCTCCTCCTCCTCCTCCTCTTCTTCTTCTTCTTCATCTTCTTCTTAATCTTCCCCTGCATCTTTAGGATGATGATAATAATGTATTGGCAGTGAAAATATGCTTAGGTGGTATAAGATCCTCGTCTAGATCGATTCAAGCCCACTATGGTGAGGAGCAACCCAAGATAATCATATTTATAGGCGTTCTCAAGGAGCTGCAACTTGTTAGTGTTCCATGGAGGATATCTAAACCAAAAATCAGAGAGAAAGCTTCTTCTCATGATAGCCTTCTCATGGCTGAATATGTCAAATGAGAACTTCCCATGGTACCTTCCCATCCCACTTCCCCCAACTCCTCCAAATGGAAATGTATCAACAGCATATTGCACATACCTAACACAAGTCTTTAAGCTGACAAGATTGTAAAAAAAGTATGAGCAATACTCAATAGAGCTGTCTCATCTTGAGGCTGTTGAATTCCTTGTTTTTAAGCTAAAAAATTAGCAAAAAAGCAGTTGAGTTTATTGATAGCATACTTGAACAATTGCATAATTGAAAACCAAGCTTCCAGATGATGTTTCAGATATCATCTTTCTCTCTAATGATTTGTTTTTGGTGAAGCAGTATATGGCAAGCGCTTTAGGCCTTGAACTTAGGAATTGTACACTGTCTTCAATTTTTTCCAACTGTCAAACCCATTAAAGAATATTTTAGTGTGCAACTTCATCTTTCACTAGTACTATACCTACTTGGCCTGCTCATAAATATATGAGAGAAAAAGAATTAAAAGATAATGAGAGAGAAGACAAGAGTTTAAAGTCCCTAAGGCTACATCTTTATTATCTAAAAAAATTCTGATGTAATGCATAGATTCTTCTTTATAAAGAAATTATAAAGTTTTAAGATAACAAGTTTCCTTATATTTTGAGGATATTAGCGAAGATTTACAAATTCCCTGGTTCTTATTTACGAAGATGTACTCTACACCCCTCAAACTCTTGGTGAAAAAAATGTCAAACTTGTAGTTGCAAAACTGGATGTTGAGTTTTGTTTGCCTATTTTATATGCACATTTCTATTATTTTGGGTCCTAAAATTTGGACTGATGATGATAAAAACTTGGTAGGCTTGGTTGCTTTGTCGATTGAGGATGTATCGAAGGTGTTTGACCCTTAAGATTCTGTTATAGAATAGGTATTTAAGATACAATGAGAGAGAAGAGAGTTCAAAGTAATTAGGCTGTGATGCAACAAAAACCAACAAAGACTTCTTATAGTGATTATGGGAAGGATTGGGCCAAAGACTTCTTCTGTCATGATAGCTGCTTCGTGGAGGATTCACCAATATTGTTGGCTCTATGAACCTGCATCAAAGTTTATTAAATTGCAAAATAGAGTTACATATAATCATTAACTTGAAAGTTAGTACACTGTCAAAGGAAATTAGTCCCCCAATTATCCGGGAGGATGCTATATATTCATATATACATATTTATAAACAGAAGAAAACTTAAATTACATCCAGCATGAGCATGGACAAAAGAGAATAGATTATGGTGTTTACAAGCTATCCTCATCCAATGAGCCCCCATAAACGATAGAAGCTTCAACCCTTGGGTCCTCCAAAAGATTCTTCAATCTCAAGAAGCGTTGTTTGTTTATTATCCTTGCAATACTGTGCGAGTCTTTTGGGTTTTTTCCATACATTTCATTGATTTTGACCTTCATCGACTCTACCTGGAGAGGAATATCATCATTTCAACATATTATTGCGTTGGAAATCAAGAAATCTCGAATTCCAATGTTGATGCCGTAAAAGTCGGTCAACAGGTTGGGGTAGAGGAAATAGTCATTTTCGACCTACTGGTACGATTTGGGCTTCATTCGGTGTCGTTTGGGGCCTTCGACGTGGTTCTGGTGCGGTCGGCTCATACATTAATAACAGATGAAATATATAAATACAGACACGAGATTCACAAAGTTCGGCATGAGGCCTACATCCACGGGCGTTGGGGGAGAGGAATCTACTATAATGAGTATTTTACAATCTCTCATGTCTCACTGTACATGAACAATATACACAAATCTATTAATAAAACCCACTAGTTGGAGGCTTGGAGATCCCAAATGCCTCTGAGAAGACGAAGAAAACTAAAGAAGATTATGGGTTGGAGGGAAGACCGGTTTGCCATCTGATTACTACCTTTTTGTAGACTCTTGGGTTGCATGTACCAATCTATTTCTTTCTGCCTTTCCTTTCCGCTTTTGCTTCTAGATTGCATGCCCATACCCTAACACCCTTCACCTTAACTCATGAGCTTGCCACCCCTCCTTTAAGTCATTTCATGCTTTTCATCATGCTTCCTTTTAGTCCCTGCAATCCTATACCTGCACTTACTCACATCTTGTGCCTACACCATTTTGGATGTCTTTGTAGTGTCTCAATAAAGGTGGTTGGGGACCCATGTATTTTCTCCCTCACAGTAACCAACAAATTCTCGACAAAGATACTTTTGTGGAAATTTTCTTGAAACACCTATTCTCCATACTCTGAGAAGGCGGTGGTTTCAACTTTTGAGCCCAAGGTAAGAAATAAATAAAAACATGCAACAAATAATTATCAAGAGAGTGTTGTAATGTACTGATATTTCAAAAACTTTCGATGGTTTGGTTGAGGCGGGAGACAGGTTTGATTGCAAACTTGGGAGCACGGAGCTCATGGATGGGGGGAGATGGACTCAACTGCTAAAATGGGAGCGCAAAACTTAATGGTGGCAGGAGATGGAATTGATCTAATGTGGGAGCATGAAGATCAAGGGTGGTGGGAGATGGACTCAATCGTCTACAGTTGCTAGGTGCTTTTGTTGTATTTCCTCACTGTCTTCTTTTTTCTTTTACCCCACGTATTCTCACTATCAAGAAGGTGGTGGGAATTCTATCTCGACGTTCCATATTCGGATCCTAGGCAAACCTAAGATTGACGATGATCTGATGGTGATACGGGGGTTTACGAGAGGGCTAGGGCTCGAGTCTCAACCCTACGATTCACTGACATTTCTGGCAATGTTTTGCATACCGTATCCGTGAATGTAAGATCAAGGCACTAGAATGAAATATTTTGGTACCGATATCATTTCATATACTGTTTTGGAATAGTTTATATATAAATAAATTATATATATAAATATACATATAAATTATATTTCAAAATAATAGTTAATATATGAATAAATTATATATATATATATATGTAAGTAGTCTAGTCTAAATTGGGGTAAAAAATAGCAAGAAATGATAAAAATGATAAAAAGACCAAAAAATGGTACGACCGAAACACAAGCCGAAATATTGGCCAGTACACCCAAAATATCGGCCGGTAAGATCAGTACCGGCCAGTACGGCCAAAATCTCTGTCTAAATGAAATAACAGTATTTCTGTATCGAATTACTGGCCGGTATAGCATATGGTTGCACTGGCTAGTACGGTATAAAATTAAAAACTATGGTTCCTGGCCCGCAAATCGACGTGTGAGGATTTACAAGCGGGATATGGCCCAAGTCTCGACCCCGGGATTTGCTAGTGTTCCTGAAGGGCAAATCGGCCTGTGAGGGTTCCCAAGCAGGCTAGGGCTCAAGTCTCGACCCCGTGATTTTCTAGCATTTTTGGCCGGCAAATCAGCGTGCGAGGGTTTTCAAGCGAGCTTGAGCTCGAGTCTCGACCCCACATATGCATAGTATAAACATCGTATAATTAATTATGATTTTAAGGCTAGCATGAAATTTTTTATGGATAACGTTATGTCAAGTGTACTTACGCTGATCGATGTGTTTCTTACTAAGTCATTGATTTATTTTAGGTTGTTTTTATGTTTTTAGAACCACCACAAATCCTAATATTTATGAAAGTAGAGCTGCTAAATGACAGTTAGTCTAAGGAGGCGTAACAATGGTCTATATCATGTACAGAAGTTTCAGTTATGATTTTTATGACAAAGACTTGAAGAGATTTTAATAAATGTTTTCGGTACTCTCATTTATAATTTTAGTATTTTAATATAAAATGGCTCTATTTATTATAAAGTATATTTGTACTTGACACCTCTTTTAGAAAAAAATAACATATTTTAAGTGAGGGTCAATAGTAACACTGACTTTTCCGAGTATTCTAAAAATAATTTTATTCTTAAACTCAGTGAGCAGCGTGTTACACTTGTGCTATCCGAGTTAATTTATTAATAACGTAATATTTTGGAAATTAATATAATATGCAAAAAATTGCTTCAAACGTGAGGGAAGTAGATCATAATTCAACTTGAGAGTTGGAAGATGTTATTTTGTTTTATTCTGTTTCTGTGTTTTCCAAGCACAACAACGTCCTTCTAATTGTTCTTATGGCTAGTGGGACACCTACACATGCACTTGCCACGATTCTTGAATTCCTCGGTTAAATAAGAAATATGTATTATGGACACCTACACATCTAAACGGCATTTAAGCCTAAACGGCATTCGCTTAAATAACCTACACATCTAAATGGCATTCGCTTAAATAAGGACCATGACGCATGTTCAATTAAAACTATTAAGAATTAGAGTAGAGCTTCTTACCAGCCTCTCTCTCTCTCTCTCTCTCTCTCTCTCTCTCTCTCTCTCTCTCTTTGCGTATAATAATTAGCAATCAAGGAATTTTTTTTATTTCTATATTTATTTAAATTTGTAATTTGTTGCTGATTTTTCAATTTGTTTAAATTGAAAAAAAAAAATCAATTTGTTGCTAATCTTCTGAAATTGCTCTATAGTTGACGATTTTCTCAGTATCAATTGAGTTAGATGAGGAAACTGGCCTAAGAGCAACTCCGCTTGAAATGGCATATATGGATTTTTGCAGGTGATTTTCCTGTCAAGAACCAGATCAGGACTCACTTTCTTCGCTAAATTTGGAGTCTTGTCCAAAGACGGAGTATCAATATGGCAAGGGGACCCTTCCTTGGATGACTTCGTTAATATATTCACCATTCAAGCTTAACTTTTCATCATGTGAATCTCTCCTTTTAAGTCATTCACCTCCCTCCCATGTGAATATGAAAAGCCAAGTGGCATCTTGCGATTTCAAAAACCAAGTGACATCCTACGATTTCTGTGTGATTTTAGGGTTGGGGGTGGATGAGTTGTAGAAGCTAACGTGTCAAATTATAATAGGCGGGCTGGTTTTTAGGGAAGACTAGATGGTCTAATTTTAAGGTTTTCTCTAAGAAATATGGTTCTATAGTATCAAAATTATGCTTTAGCCACAAAGGGGTTATATAAAAATAAACTCACATATGGTTCTATGAACCCACGTCAAATGCAACTGGCCCTGATTCTAATGGATAACAATCTGCTAGACTTAAGGAAACTATGACCCTTAAACATAGGAGAGATTAGGGGAACGGTCATCCATGTATCATGTCCACAATTATAGGAGAATTATTTGTAGTTAGCTTATATACAATCTGTTTATATAAATGATCAGATACTCGACTCTACAAAGGGACATTGAGAATTATCATTATTTCAGTTCTTCTTACATGGTGTCAGAGCTTTAACGTGATCTCTGTCATTTTTTTTTTTTTTTTCAAATGGCTTCCAGTCCTGTAACACAATGTCTGGTTTGATCAAGATCAAAGTGGTGCTAAGCACATTGGTCTCCTCTTTGTCTAAAAAGTTCTAGCTCAAACGGTTGGAATCTCCACCTCCAGACAAGTTTGGATTGCACTAGCCATTTTTAGACCCAATAGACCCTATGCTCATTTGGGCCAAACGGATGGTGGACGTAACAAGGTCCAAACCCTATGGTGGACGGAACAAGAATACGGGCTTGGATTTAAATTTGGGACTGAGTTTTTCACAGAAAAATACAACACTTCATCTATACTCCATTAATCAAAAATTCATAAAAGAGACCAATACAATTTTCATCTCAACTCCATTTCTCAATTTATTGTTATCAAAATTAAATATCTGGCATTTTAAGAAATCTTCAAAACAACCAAGTTAGCCAACCAACTCCATTTTCAGATCCCGCTTGGGCTCCTGCCAAGCTCAACTCCCGCCACACCTAGTGATCATGGTAGTTGTCTTGGGAAGGAGTTGATGGGCTTACAAATTGCCTAAGATGGACCTAGACCACTCAAATAATTAAGAAAGCTGACCACATGCATGCAGAGCATCAAAGAAATTGCTGGTTGAATTGGACGTCTCCGCCAACACCCAGCTCTCTATCATACTTTGTATTAAAATTAAACTAATACTAATGTCTTAACGCGTCCTTCAACAGTAGTGTAGGTCCATCAATACTTTCTTCTTTAACGCGTCTTTACTCTTCAACAGTAGTGTAGGTCCATCAATAATTTTACTGTGTAGGTCAATCAATAATTTCTTCTTTAACGCGTCTTTACTCTTCAACAGTAGTGTAGCCGTAGGTCCATTATTTTTCTTTTAAAAAATCTTATCTGAAGGCGTCTATCTATCTAAAGCTTTATTGAAATGGAAAGAAAATTCTGCAGATGAAGATGAGTTAAATAATGTTTGGTAGTTGCTTGTTCAAATTTCTTCACGCCTGCGACTCATAATTTATATTTGGTCTTTAGAAAGACCGACGCCACCACATCACATGGAACGAAAGCAACCATAAAATGGTTGTCTTCAGTCGGTCAAACCACTAACTTCGTGGGTGCATCCTATTCTTCAAGCATAAATTCCATAAGTGTGGGGTACACGACCACTAGTATATAATCAAAGGCATCTTACTTTCCACTCGATCTGTCTCGCAAATTTTTTTCTTTTATAGCACGTGTTTGACTGTTGTAGGTAACAGCAATATTGCACAACATGAAACGAGAGACGAGGGTCGAGGACCAATCAATGTCGGTATAAGAATAGTGATAACCCACCTTTCTAGTCAGGAATATGTAAAAAATTTCTAGCGAGGGTATTCTTTTTTCTTTTAAAAAAATGGTAATATAAACTAGTTTGAGAAAACTATAAATATTAGTAACCGACCTTGCTGTCAATTAACTCGGGTAAATCCAGACCAAATTTCGCATTAGTAACCGACCTTGCTGTCAATTAACATCCTTAAAACTCAACTCAAAACTCAAAATTTCGCATTAATAACTCTTCAAGTGGCACCTAAGAAATAAGAGTAATGCTACATGCAATTATGAAATTGTAAGCGACGCATAGTCGTTTTAAAAAAAATTTAACTTTTTTCACATGAATTTTCTATATTATTATTTTTTTTCAAAATAATTACATACAGCTTATAAACTAATAACTGTATATATTATTTTTCAAGAAATAAATATACGTGAGTTTATTTCCTTTTCCCTTAAAAGCAAAGGTGATACATTAATAAATAAAATTTGCTGATATGTAGTGCGCAATTATTTGCTAATAATAAATTCCAGACGTACTCTTTCAAAAGTAAATAAGACGGAAAGGTCGCTAGAAGTTCGGTGTAATTGCCACTATTATTCTTACTATGATTTGAGGCCGACACAACAAGAAAGTGATACAGAGAACTTGCACGAATTTATAAAAAGTAGGTAATGAAAAAGCAATTCCCACGATCAATAGTCATCACATTACTCATTTTTAGCTACATTATTGATCTTCATAAGATGATACAGTGGCAGAATCAACCATTGTGTTGAGCGAGGTTAATTTTTTATTATATGACTAATTTTTATAAACAGTAAAGCTAAATACAATATTAAGGCTACGCATCCATTGATAAAAAGAAAATAAATAAATAAATAAGATTTATTATTAAAAAATAATTCATTTTTATGAATATGTGTCAAACTTAGTGTATAACTGCATATTAAATTGATATTTTAACGTATCCTTTTTTTCAGCCAATGATGTGCAGACACCTGTATACATTCAGAAGCATTCGATCATCAGATCAGAATGGGTTTAACTCGCTGGACAGAAGGGCATTTTAGTCATTGTGCCGAGAAGATATCATATCTGGTGCATGATTCTGGATCGTTAGATTGCCACGTGTCGATATCTCTGTTTCTGTATAAATATATGTTAAATGTGAGATTAGGGTTACGGAGTTTTGATTGTGTTTTGCTGAAGCAGAGAGGGAGAGAGAGAAACCGAGAGCTTCTCTGCTAGGGTTTCTAGGATAGAGAGAAAGAGAGGGACTGAGAGGGTTGGCTTTCCTGAACTCGAGAGCTAGCACTCGATCTGTTGTAAAACACTGAGACTTTGTTGTTGATTCTTCAATAAGAATGATCTCTGAGGCCGTTCCCGTCGTGGATGTAGACCATTAGGGTCGAACCACGTAACTCTGGTGTGTTCTTTCTTTATTGTTCTTTTATGACTTTATTTTTGTTGTTTATCATACCATCGTGAATATGGTTGAAAGTTCCAAAATCCTGATATTTGAAACCCTAAAGATTCTGAATAGAACATTAAATCTCGGTCAAAAGGAAAAAGTATTTTGTTACTGGCTTTAAAACTTAACAACTGGTATCAGAGTCTTAGGTTAGATGGGAACCACGAGATTTGATGTGGAAAGATTTACGGAGGATAACGATTTTGGACTCTGGAGAATAAAGATGAGGGCACTGCTAGTCCAACAAGGCTTGCAGGGGCCCTCAATGGAGAGAAAAAGAAATGGGCCTCAACCTCTGAATCTGGTAAGGAGGATGTCGCAAAAGACATCCTTTAAAAGGCTCACAGTGCCCTCATACTCTCTCTCGGGGACAAAGTCCTGAGAGAGGTGGCAAATGAGGACACAGCCGCTGGAATTTGGTTAAAACTAGAAAATTTATATATGACCAAATTTTTAGCTAATAGACTGTACAAGAAAACAAAACTTTACACTTTTAAGATAACCCCTGGACAGTCTATTAGTGAACACTTAGATAGCTTTAACAAGATTATATTAGATTTGGCTAACATAGATATAAAAGTAGAGGATGAGGATCAAGCCATTCTATTGTTGAGTTCTCTGGACTCAACTTACCAGAACTTAAAAGAGACCATGATGTATGGTAGAGACACACTAACCCTTGATGAGGTACAAGCTTTACTTCATGCCAGGGAGCTTCAGAACAGCAATGATACAAAACAGGAACATGGTGAGGGCCTAAATGTGAGGGATAGGATAGAGAAGAGAGGCAAGAAGGGTAAACCTGACAATAAGAGGAATAGGTCTAAATCTAAGGGAAAATAATTGAAATGTTTCTTGTGTCACAAGGAAGGACATTTCAAAGGGATTGCCCTGACAAAAAGACCAATCCTGGAAACAAAACCAAGGAGGATGGGGATGCATCAGTAGTCCTAGAGGGCTATGAGAGTGCTAAAGTCCTCAATGTGGCTGAGGTAAACTCAGGAAAGGAATGGATCTTGGATTCAGGATGCTCATTCCACATGTGTCCTATTAGGGAATGGTTTGAAACATTCTCTGAATTACAAGGAGGCCATGTGATCCTAGGAAATAATAAATCCTGTAAGATCATGGGAATTGGGTCTATAAGACTTAAAGTGCATGATGGTATGGTGAGAGTTCTAAAGGAAGTAAGGTACATACCTGAACTAAAGAGGAATTTAGTGTCCTTGGGTATGCTAGACAGTGCTGGGTACACCTTTAAGTCTCAGGCAGGAAATCTTAGGGTCATGGAGGGATCACTTGTGATAATGAAAGGGAGGATAAAGAATGGTCTCTATACCCTAATTGGGGAGACCATTGTTGGGGAAATGTCCTCTGTCCTAAATGGGATGGAAGACAAATCTGTGCTCTAGCATAGAAGATTGGGGCATGTTAGCCTAAAGGGACTTTTAGAACTTCACAGACAGGGTCTGTTACTTGATTCAAACCTGGATAAACTTCCTTTTTGTGAAGACTGTGTTTATGGGAAAACAAAGAGGGTCAGTTTTAAAAGGGCAACCCATGTGACAAAACAGCCCCTGAATTATGTACACTCTGACCTGTGGGGACCTGCCAGGGTAGTCTCTCATGGTGGAGGGAGCTATTTTCTTTCCATCATTGATGATTTTTCTAGAATGGTGTGGATTTATATTCTCAAGAATAAAAGTGACACCTTTGAAAAATTTAAGGAATGGAAAACCCTAGTAGAAAACCAAACAGTGAGAAAGATGAAGGTTTTGAGAATTGATAATGGGTTAGAATTTCTATCAAATGAATTTAATAATTTTTGTAATAAAGAAGGGATTCTTAGACATAAAACTGTTAAGGAAACCCCCCAACAAAATTGTCTGGCTGAAAGGATGAATAGGACCATTTTGGAAAGGGTAAGGTGCATGTTATCAAATGCTGGTCTATCTAAATTCTTTTGGGCAGAGCCTGCTACTACCGCAGTCCACTTAATAAATAAATGCCCCTCCTCTGCCATAGATTTTAAAACCCCCCAAGAACTATGGATTGAAAAACCTCCCAGCTATGATTACTTAAGAATTTTTGGATGTGTTGCCTATGCACATTTCAAAACTGATAAGCTAGAACCCAGGGCCCTAAAATGTATTTTTGTTGGGTACCCTGAAGGGGTGAAGGGTTATAAGCTGTGGGTTGATATACCAGGGAAACAAAAATGCATATTTAGCAGGGATGTGGTCTTTAATGAATCTCAAATGGCTAGGGTACAAAACTCAGAACCTGTTAAAGCTCAAAATAAACCTGTAGAAGATGTACAAGTTGAGGTGGAGCCAAACACCTCATCTGAAACCCATCCTGATCAAAATAAGGTAACTGAGGGTACAAACTTGGATGACCTGGATCAAGGTGGAGCTGACTCATATGTCTTAGTGAGGAACAGGAAGAGGAGAATAGTTAAACCACTTAAAAGATATGGGCAGGCAGAATTCACAGCTTTTGCCCTCACAGCAGTAGATGAAGTGGTTTATCAAGAACCTAGGACCTATAAAGAGACTGTTAACAGCAAGGAAGCATCCAAATGGATACTTGCCATGCATGAGGAAATGAAGTCTCTTAATAAGAATAAAACCTGGGAATTAGTTGACAGACTCCCAGAGATTAAGCTGGTTGGGTCAAAATGGATTTATAAAAGAAAGGATGCCATACCAGGGGTTGAGGGCATTAGATATAAAGCTAGATTAGTAGCAAAGAGTTTTACTTAAAGGGAGGGTATTGACTTTAATGAAATTTTTTCCCCTGTTGTAAAACACAGTTTTATTAGGCTACTGCTTGCTTATACTGCTTTTGAAGATATGCATTTGGAACAATTAGATGTTAAAACTGCTTTCCTTCATGGTGAGTTGGAAGAAGTGATTTATATGCAACCCCTAGAGGGTTTTGTGGATGGATCAAGCTCTGACAAAGTCTGTCTGTTAAAAAAATCCCTTTATGGTCTGAAACAGTCACCTAGGCAGTGGTATAGAAGATTTGACACTCACATGTTAGAAAATGGTTTTAATAGAAGCTGTTATGATAGCTGTGTTTACTATAAACATGTTGATCTGACTGTAATATACCTACTGCTATATGTTGATGATATGTTGGTTGCTTGTAAGGACTCTGCTCTAATTGACAGGTCAAATGCATGTTAAAGACAGGATTTGAAATGAAAGAACTAGGCCCTGCTAAGAAAATTTTGGGAATGGAAATATTAAGGGATAGACATAATAGAACTCTGTTATTGTCTCAAAATGCTTATATTTGCAAGATTCTCAAAAGATTTGGTATGCATCATGTTAAATCTATTAATACACCTCTGGGACAGCACTTCAAATTGTCTGTAAATCAATCTCCTACTTCTGAATTTGAAATTAACCTTATGAGCAAAATACCATATGCTAGTATGGTAGGTAGCTTAATGTATGCTATGGTCTGTACCAGACCAGACCTCACTTATGCTGTTAGTATGGTTAGTAGGTTTATGGGAAATCCTGGAAAACCACACTGGCAGGCTATTAAATGGGTGTTTAGATACCTTGCAGCTTCAACAAAATTAGAAGTTGTTTATGGGTTAAGTGCTAAGGAGGGATGTGAGATAGAAGGGTTTTTAGACTCTGACTATGCAGGAAATTAAGTATCTTTAATGGTACAGTCAATGTCCATTGTGACAACCAAAGCACCTTACACTTAACCAAAAATCAGGTATTCCATGAAAGGTCCAAACATATAGATATTAGGCTACATTTTGTAAGGGATGTCATAGAGTCTAAGGTTGTTAGTGTGAAAAAAATCCAAACTGAGGACAACCCTTCAGACATGATGACTAAGTCTCTTCCCTCTTTAAAATTCAGACATTGTCTGAATTTAATTAGTATGGAGTCTGATCTAGGTCCCTATTAGAGGGATGTTGCGAGAACAGCCTAGGATGAGAATTTTATAAACTTAGTAAACTAAGGTTTGTCAAGGTGGAGAATTGTGAATATGTGCCAAACTTAGTGTATAACTGCATATTAAATTGATATTCTAACGTATCCTTTTTTTCAGCCAATGATGTGCAGACACCTATATACATTCAGAACCATTCGATCATCAGATCAGAATGGGTTTAACTCGCTGGACAGAAGGGCATTTTAGTCATTGTGCCGAGAAGATATTATATCTGGTGCATGATTCTGGATCGTTAGATTGTGTTTTGCTGAGGCAGAGAGGGAGAGAGAAACCGAGCGCTTCTCTGCTAGGGTTTCTGGGACAGAGAGAAAGAGAGGGACTGAGAGGGTTGGCTCTCTTGAACTCAAGAGCTAGCGCTCGATCTGTTGTAAAATACTGAGACTTTGTTGCTGATTCTTCAATAAGAATGATCTCTGAGCCCGTTCCCGTCGTGGATGTAGACCATTAGGGTCGAACCACGTAACTCTGGTGTGTTCTTTATTTGTTGTTCTTTTATTACTTTATTTTTGCTATTTATCATACCATCGTTAATTTGGTTGAAAGTTCCAAAATCCTGATATCTGAAACTCTAAAGATTCTGAAAGGAACATTAAATCTCGGTCAAAAGGAAAAAGTATTTTGTTACTGGCTTTAAAACTTAACAATTTTCATGTTCTTAAATTCACCAAATTTTTTCGAATGAATTAGAAGAGACTTGCACTAAATTGAAAAGAGATAAAAAAATTCATAAAAACATAATTATAAACTATTAATTTTTCATATAAATCATCAACCTTAAATAACTCTTCCTTTTATTTAGATTTTGAATTCCATATAATTAATAAACCTAATATTGTATAATAAAAAAAACTTTTGAATTCATATTAATAAGTTTATTATTTCTCTTAAACTTTAATTTTAATTTTAATTTTAAAGAAGCCACACCATTGAAAATAGATAATACATAGAAATTAAATAAAATTTTGGGATTAAAAAAAAATTGAAGAGACATATTTTTAAGAATATTGAATTTTTTTTTTTAAAAAAATAGAGAGCATATGAAAATTATAAATTTTTTAAATGAGCCATTTTCTATATTTATAAAATTATATATAAAATATAGGAGTTATTTCATAATTTCAAAATTTTCTGGGGGCCCTGCCAGGCAGTGGATCCGCCATTGAGATGACATTGCAAACGGTGTCGTAATGTAATACGAAGTGGACCTTTAAAAACAGAGTATTTCTCTAAAATTTCCAGTCTGTAATAGTACGGACCAACTTCCAGTCAGAGAAAACCAACAATTATATGAAAGATGTCGTAAATGTGTAGTTACTTCTATATATGTATTCAGAAAACCCTTCATTAATTAAGAAATTAAAATATGAAAAATATACAAATGATTATTTTTTTACTGTTTTTTTATTTAATATTATTATATTATTCTGTTTTTTAATTGTTAGCGCTAAGTTGGACTTTTGAAAGGGAACGAGGAACGACTGCATTACATTTTTTTAATAGTTTAGGGAGGCTTGCATCAAATGGTGACGGTGTAGTAGTTCGAGGTGATGACGCATACTTTCCCCCGCATCCTCTTTTTTTTTTTTTTTTCTTTTTCTTTTTTTTTTTTTGTTAAAGAAAAAGTTGAACTTTTTTCTCAATGAGTCCAATCATTCTTTTTCACATACTTAATAAAAATAGAATTGTGTTAGGAGCAGCTCAGCAGCCGGTAGTCCCCTCACAACTATATTACAATTGTACTATAATAGCTGTGAAGGGGCTGTTGGCTACTGGGCTACCCTATATTTTCACATAAAAATATGCCTTGAAAATATATCAATCTCTCACAATTTTATATTTTTAAGAAGAAAGAAGAAAAAAAAAAGAACTAATTAAATTAAAAAATTTTGAAAATCTTCAATCATGATAATTAATACTCAGATTTTCAGATTATCTTATAATTAAGGCCGCATTTGTCAGATTATGTAAGAGCATTCACATTAGTTTTATTTATTTTTTTATTATTATTAAAAGTATATTTTTTGTACAGATATAAAAAAAAGTATAATATTCAAATATGATTAAAAAAATGTATGAGAAATAAATTTTTAAATAATAAATCATCAAATTTGATTTACTATTAAAAAATTAAATAAAAAGTATCTTTATGCTATTTTCTACTTTTTTTTAGTCTTATTTGATTAAATATGATATTTTTTTTATATCTGTGCAAAAAATATATTTAATCAAATAAGACTAAAAAAGAGATCAACATAAATGTTCTAATAAAATTTCAATAAAGATTAATAAGTAATTTGTCCTTCGTTGTGAATCAAGCGTACTACTGTCGTATCAAACCAATTAAAAAAAGCTAATTTACGAAAAATATATACGAGAGAATGATGAAGATTTTGAGGTTGTCTTTGAAATTTACGAGCAAGTGTGATTTTCAAAATCGTTGTGAACCAAGCGTACTACTGTCGTATCAAACCAATTAAAAAAGCTAATTTACGTAAAATATATACGAGAGGATGATGAAGGTTTTGAGGTTGTCTTTGAAATTTATGAGCAAGTGTGATTTTCAAGATAAATAATTGTACTTATTATACGGCCAATGATTAGGTATGCACTTGTTAAACTTTGTCTCATTTGTTTTAATAGATGAGATTAAATAGGATATGATGAATTTAAATAATTTTTTTTTAAATATTAATAAAATCTATTTTTTAATATTTTTTTGAAATTAAAAAAAATAAGTTATTTATATTATTTTATATAAAAATTTTAAAAAATTATAATAATTAAATAAATTGAGATAAATTAAAAAAATTTGTCCAAACAAAGTAGATAAGTGAAACGGCCATCAAACGCATCAATCTCTCCCACAAATCATGCCCCACCTCATGGCAAGACAATGCCTCCCATAATTAATCATACATACAGCTAGTTAGCATCACTTATATTTTTAAATCTGTGGATACATGATAGTTGCCAGCTGTTGTTAGTTTGAATAAGCCCCATTTACCTACTAAAAGTATTTCATTTCATTACTATAATAATTTTTTTAAATTTTCATATAAAATATAATAAATAATTCAAAATTTTTAAATAATAATATTATTAAAATATAATATTTTTTTATTTTTTTTTATCTTAATTCATCTCATTTTAACTCAATTAACTGTTCATATGACACCTAAGATATACATGAGTTTATTTACTTTTCCCTTAAAAGCAAAGGTGACATATAAATTAATAAAATTTGCTGATATATGGTACGCAATTATTTGCTAATAAAGTAACATGGCAATAAGACACAAAGCTAGCTAGAAGTTTGGTATTGCCCACTCAAAAATGATACACTTATTATTATTTTATTCAATTTTTAATTTTACTTAATAATTAAGAAGGTAAATTTTAATAAAATTATATATCTTTTTATTTTTCCTTAATAATTAAGAATGTTAAAAAAATATTTTTTAAAAAATATAAGAAATCAAAAAATTTATTTACAGTGTAAGTTGTAAAAGAATGGTGACAATAATTGTACGGATATCAAACACTCATTGCCACTATTCTTGGCATGATGAAAAAAAGAAAAGGGAAGGCTACAATACAAAATTCCAAACACGTTGAAAAGTGCTAGAGAGAACTTGAACGAATTTCTAAAGAAAATGCTATCCCAGACATGATTTGTGGCCGACACGAGAAAGAGAGAAAAGGGAAGACTATGATGAAACAACTTTAGGCGTGATTTGTTTATTGAGATAAAATTAAACTTTTAAAATATATTTTAAATTTATTATTATATTTTTTTAAA
The DNA here is from genome assembly GCA_036559045.1 of Platycarya longipes. Taxonomy (NCBI): domain Eukaryota; kingdom Viridiplantae; phylum Streptophyta; class Magnoliopsida; order Fagales; family Juglandaceae; genus Platycarya; species Platycarya longipes. The sequence continues at coordinate 3,120,938 of CM071801.1, forward strand.
TTTTTATATAAAATATAATAAAATATTTATTTTTTAAAATTTCAAAACATTATTTTTTAAATTTTAAAATAAAACTAATATTAAAAAAATATATTACAATAATATTTTATTCTTTTTTTCACTTCTATCTCATTTCGTTTTTAAAAATAAACCAAATCTTAATATCGTGTTTAAATTTAGAGATGCCTTGAGCTCGTATCAAACTCATTATTATATTTTTTTTAAATTTTTATATAAAATATAAATTATAATATAATTTTTTTAAATTTCAATACAGATCTTTTAAAATTCTAATTCAACTTTTTAAATCTCAAAATAATAATAATATTTTATTCAACTTTTAAAACTCAACTCAATTCAACTCAAATCATCTCATCTCATCTCATCTTATCTCATCTCATCTTATCTCATTTTTATTTTAAATATAAAAAAAAAATAAATAAATAAATGTATTCCCAATAGTCTTTGAGATAATAATGTAGAAAAGGTAGGTTGAAAGTTGGGTATAATAATGTAATTGCCTTTAATTAATCTTGGGATCACAAAAATAAGGTAAAAGAAAAGCAGTATGGCAAAGCATCTTTAGCAGTAACAAGAAACGAAAATTATTGTTTAACACGCTGCAGTAGATGCAACAAATCAAAATATTGGCCACCCCCTGTCCTCTGTATCTAAAGCAAACATATTTTTGATAGATAGAAACATATTGTTGAGATGGTAATATTTTGTAATATAAAAATACTTTGATGGATAGAAAGTAATTGTTTGAATAAAATATTGCAAGTTGAATTGGTCTCTGCCAATAGGAACTTTCCCATGCAAGGCCTTATAACATGTTGGTATCGCCTTCATGTCCTCTGTACGCATTCAAAGCAAACATATCTTCCTTCTATCCCTCCACTGATTTCTCAAGAGCCCTTTTTTACCATTCCTTCACCAACCATCAACAAATGGCTGACGGCATTCTCTTCGACATTGCTGGACGAATCATTGAGGGTTTGGGAAAGGAGGCTATCAAAGAGCTCAACCTGCTGTGGCGTGCCCCAGCTGAGCTCGAGAAGCTCAAGAAAACCGTTTCGGCAATCCAAGCCGTGCTTCTTCATGCTGAGGAGCAACGGGCAGTGAACAACCCCGAAGTTACTGATTGGATTGAAAAGCTTAAAGATGTCGTTTATGATGCAGACGACTTGCTGGATGGTGTCTCCACTGAATGTCTGTTGCGAGAGATGATGACTCGGGATAAGAGGGCAAAAAAGGTACGAACCTTCTTCTCCAAATCAAACAAGCTTTTCTGTGATCTTAAAATGGGCCATGTGATTAAGGCGATTAGAGAGAAGTTAGATGCCATTGATAATGACAGGAAGACATTCCACTTGGAGGAACGACTTGTAGACATAGGAGTCAGGGCTAGTAAGAGGGTTGATACTCATTCCTATGTACCCAAGGAAGAAGTTATTGGTAGAGAGGATGCCAAGAAGGAGATCATAGATAAACTTCTTTCTGACTCCAATGTTAAAGAGAATGTAGGAATCCTTCCGATTACTGGCATCGGAGGATTAGGAAAGACCACACTAGCTCAACTCATATTTAATGATCTGAAAGTAGATGAACATTTTCATGAGCTAAAAATGTGGGTGTGCGTCTCTGATAATTTTGATGTTAGAAAAGTTGTAGAAAAAATCCTAGAATTGGCAACAAACAAGAAACCAGAGAGTGATCTAATGGAAACATTGGTGCAACGTCTTCGAAATGAAATAAGTGCAAAGAAATACTTAATTGTGCTGGATGATGTTTGGAATGAGGACGATGGAAAATGGGATGAATTGAGAAAACTATTGATGAGTGGTGCAAGAGGCAGTAGAATACTAGTAACTACACGTAGTGGAGAAGTTGCAAGAATTACCCACACAATTGAACCATATGCCTTACTGGGTTTAGACAGCCAGAAGTCGTGGTGTTTATTCAAGAAAGTGGCATTTGAGAACGGAGAAGAGCCAGTGAATCCTAGGAAAGTGGAAGTTGGAAAGAAAATTGTAGAAAAGTGCTTAGGTGTCCCTCTTGTCATCAAAACAATTGGAAGGTCACTGTTGGAAAAATCTGAAACAGAGTGGGATTCCTTCGAAAAAAATAAAATGCAAAAAATAAAAGAAAATCAAATCATACCAACTCTTAAGCTGAGTTATGATCAACTTCCATCACATTTGAAACAATGTTTTGCTTATTGTAGTCTATTTCCCAAGGATTACGTGATGGAAAAATCAAGGTTGATAGAACTCTGGATGGCACAAGGGTTAATTATCAAGCCATCCAATCAAAATGAATATCTTGAAGATGTTGGTGATGAGTATTTCATGAATTTACTTTGGAGATCCTTCTTTCAAGAAGCTGAAATGGATGATCTGGGCAACGTGATTACGTGTAAAATGCACGACCTCATGCATGATCTTGCAATGTCAGTAGCAGGATCGTTGATCACCATATTAGATTCTGAAGAAAAAAGTATTAGTGAGAAAACTCGGCACGTATCAGTTATTGATAATAGGGAATTTTCTTTTGTAATTCCAACTTCCTCGTCTAATGCCAGTAGGATTCGAACACTTCTTTCGCTTGGTAGATTAAAGGATTTGCAAGAGTCAAGTACCTCATCATGTGAAGCAATCCTTTCAAGTTTGAAGTTCTTGCGAGTGCTAGATTTACATGGTAGAAAGCTTGATTTAGTACAGAGTTCCATATATAAGCTGAAGCAATTAAGAGATCTTGATCTTTCTGATAATGATAAAATCGAGAAGCTACCGGATTCCATATGTGAGTTGCAAAATTTGTATACACTAAGACTCTCTCGATGCACCAGTCTTAAAGAATTGCCTAGAGGAATTACAAAATTAGTGAACCTAAGGCATCTTTACATTGAAGATTGTGACAATTTAAGTTATATGCCACGTGGATTGGGACAATTGACAAATCTCCAGACATTATCTAATTTTGTTGTCCATTGGAATTCAGCCTTAAAGGATAGTTGTCGATTAAGCGAGTTAAATAGACTAACTAGCTTAAGAGGAGAATTAACGATTTCGGGTTTGAGAAGTGGGGAAGACGTGGCATTAGACTATAAGGGTGAAAATCTAAAGGATAAAGAACATCTTCAAATTCTGACTTTACGTTGGAGCAGAGAAAATGAAAATGCAGGTGATGAAATGGCATTGGAAGGCTTGGAACCTCACCCAAATCTTAAAACGCTTCGGATAGATGAGTATGGGGGTGTGAGGTTTACGACATGGCTTTTGTCACTCACAAATCTTGTAGATTTGAGCTTACAGAATTGTGAGAAATTGAAATATTTGTCACCATTGAGTCAACTACTCTCTCTTAGGCGAATTGAACTGAAAGGACTGGAAGAAATAGAGTACATATCAGATTGTAGTGGCAACATGAATGAGTTTTATTCTTCTTCATCATCAGCATTGTTCTTCCCATCTCTAGAGGCAATTGATTTCAATTGGTGTCGTAACCTGAAGGGTTGGTGGAGGAGGAGTGATTCTTATAATGCGGATGTCAATACTTTACCACTCCCTTCATTTCCTCCTCGTCTTTCAAAATTAAGAATATCGAGTTGCCCAATGTTGACTTCATTGCCAATGTTTCCACATCTACAAGAACGTTTATGGCTAAATGAAGCCAGCTGGAAGGCAGTGCAACAGACAATAACGAATGCCTCCTCCTCCTCCGCTTCCTCTACACCCATTCCCTTTCCATCTCCTCCTCTCTCCAAATTGAAGGAACTAAAATTAATAAAAGTTGAGGATCTAGAAACACTTCCAGAGGATGGGCTGCAAAATCTCGTCTCTCTCCAGCACTTGCAGATAGAGAGTTGCCCTAAATTAAAGTCTCTCTGCCAAGGTGTACAATATCTCGCTGCACTTCATGAACTTCATCTTTATGATTGTCCTATGCTTGATCTAGGCAACGATGAGCAGCACGGTATGCAATGGAAAGGGCTTAAAAGCCTCATCTATTTGCGGTTTGAGAATATTCCGAAATTGGTGTCTATACCAATGGGACTTCAACATGTTACTACTTTACGAAAGCTCCAAATCTCAAGATGTTCAAGCTTGTTCGATATACCAGAGTGGATCTGCAATTGGCCATCACTTGAGAATTTCACAATTTATAGCTGCACTGGTTTAACATCACTTCCTGAAGCAATGCGTAGGCTAACCTCTTTGAGAATTCTTGATTGCCCCATCTTATTACAAAGATGCGAACAATGACAAAGGTGAAAATTGGCCCAAGATTACTCACATTCCAAAGCTGGACTTTTAATAACAAGACTCCATGCGACCTCGTTTGACTGATCCAGGTATTTTTTCTATCAATTTTATCTTTATCTTCGAATCCACCTTCTTCACCTTCAACTTACAAAATTCTTTTTGCAGAAACGACTTTTGAGTAAAGAAGAAACAGGGGAGAGGGATTAAGAGTTTGTTAAAAAATCTAGTGCACTGCAACTTCTGTAAGTAAATAACTTGGTTATGATTACCTCGCTTTCTATATTGTTTTTTTCTTCCCTATTCAAATAAGAAATATCACCATATGCATGATTCTTCACATCGAAGGAATAGTAAGGCAACGGAAGAAGACCAAAGGGAATGTTGAGGCTGTGTAATTTCACGACAACAATTTCAACAGGGCTTACATGTTTCTTCGCGTGGAAAGTGATGGTAATTTGATTTTTTCGAACAGGGGTGCTTTTTTACTCTTGATTAGTAGCTTCTGAAATACATGAAACTTTTCTCAAGACTATCTCATATGTCTAAACTTATAGGGATGATTTCGTTTGCATGTTGGAGCACATGTATATGAAGTTGATCATAGCTACATGATGGGTGCTGCGACCAATTGCTCTCCAAGAACATTTCTACTATCACTAATTTTGCAGCTAGCTGTTGCACAGAAAATGAGAATTTTCAACTAATATTGGGAGACAAATTCTTACGGTTTCCTTTGAGTAATTGACATACAAAATTGTATTTTCGGGGATGATTTTCTTCTGGTATTAGCAGCTTAAAAGTCACCAGTACCTAAATTTGCAATCTGAGAATTTCTTCTGGTTTTTTGTAGCTTAAACTCATGTTTGTGGTTGCAATTGGAGTACCAATCTATTTGCATTTGGCAGATGCATTAGGTAGGTTTTTATAATATTCAATATTTTTGTTTGGAATTATTTAATTAGGTGCACTCCACACGAATATTTACAATTCTATTTATATGTCACCAAAATTGCTCGCAAAGAAAGTACGATTGATTTGCATGTCCTTTTGAAAATTCTTTTTCTCCTTTTTTTAACTGTAAGGTCTCAATAAGTTCATGTGCAACCATTTTATTATGTGAATCCAAAATAAATACAAGAGGATTGGAAATAAAATGACTAGATTTGACGTGTCAGATCATAATCTCTCACATTTAGATCACAAAAAGAACAAAAAAAACAAACTTTATTTGTAAAAACTCTTTCTATTCTAAGTGCCTTAATAAATGTAGTTCACATCTTACTCTTTTATTGTAAGCTCTTTACAAACAGTTTTGGAGCCTTAAATTCCATTCAACTTACTATATTGAAGACACGTCATGGCAACCCTCACAAAAAGCTCCTACCTAATCACAGTGGGTGATAAACAAATCCACCAAGCTAAGATTCATAGCATTCTTTCAGCTCAATTCAGAAATGCAAATCCGTTGCACACTTTGGTCGATTAAATCGATTACACCACTACTAAAACAAACATGCTTATGCTTCTCCTCCCCTTTCTTCTTCTTCTTCCCCTGCATCTTAGGATGATGAATAATAATGTATTTGGCAGTGAAAATATGCTTAGGTGGTATAAGATCCTCGTCTAGATCGATTCAAGCCCATTATGGTGAGGAGCAACCCAAGATAGGCATATTTATAGGCGTTCTTAAGGAGTTGCAACTTGTTAGTGTTCCATGGAGGATATCTAAACCAAAAATCAGAGAGAAAGCTTCTTCTCATGATAGCCTTCTCATGGCTGAATGTATCAAATGAGAATTTCCCATGGTACCTTCCCATCCCACTTCCCCCAACTCCTCCAAATGGCAATGTATCAGCAGCATACTGCACATACCCAACACAAGGCTTTAAGCTGACAAGATTGTAAAAAAGAAGTATGAGCAATACTCAACAGAGATGTCTCATCTTGAGGCTGTTGAATTCCCTGTTTTTAAGCTAAAAAAAAGTAGCAAAAAAGCAGTTGAGTTATTGATAGCATACTTGAACAATTGCATCATTGAAAACTATGCTTCCAGATGATGTTTCAGATATCATCTTTCTCTCTAATGATCTGTTTTTGGTGAAGCGGTATATGGCAAGTGCTTTAGGCCTTGAATTTAGGAATTGTACACTGTCTTCAATCTTCTCCGACTGTCAAACCCATTAAAGAATATTTTGGTGTGCAACTTCATCTTTAACTAGTACTATAACTACTTGGCCTGCTCATAAATATAAGAGATAAAGAAAAATTAAAATATAATGAGAGAGAGGACAAGAGTTTAATAAATATAGTGAATCAGTGATAATTTGATTGTTTGTCGACATAGTAAATAGGTGAGCATGTGAAATTACATTTGTAATGGGCAAGCTATGGGTTGAGATTGGGCCTTCGAATACAATAGGTCAAAAAATTCACTTGGACAGGTACAAGGAGTTGTTTGCCTATTTTATACGCACATGTCTATTATTTTGGTTCCTAAGATTTAGACTGATGAGGATGGAAGTGGTCTGCAGGGCTGTATTGTGAGTGTTCTGGTGAGGAAAATAAAAAACACAGGTCAAATATTTTCTTTAAGTGTTTGACTAAATTAATAAAGCAACTTTATTTATTTATTTATTTTGGGGGGGAATTATACCGGCTCTAGTCTAAGGGCCTCTGAATTGAAATTGGAGAAACAAGAAACCATAGCCAAAGAAAGGATGTTTGATCCTTAAAATTCTGTTATAGATTAGGTATTCTGTGATGCGACAAAAACCAACAAAGAGGTGTGTGTGTGTGTGTCTGTGTGTATCTTACAGTGATTATTAGAAGGTGTTCGACCCAAAATAAAGGATGTATAGAAGATGTTTGACTAAGATTATGTTAGAGAGAAAGTTAAATTTATTTTAACTTTGTTGAATCTATTGAAACTTGTTTTTTATGTCTTTAGCTAAATTATGACTAAACAAATTAGATAGCTAGTAGATTGTGAGTGTTCTAACAAACTAATATTCAAATTACAATTAAGATTAAAATAAATGAAAATTGGAAAATTAATATTTTAATATAATAGTTATAGATTTGTTGAGTCTATTATTTGATATAATAAAAAGTAGTTAGTTAAAATTAATAAAAATGAAAATTTAAGCCAAAGTTTAGTTAAACTTTAACTAGTAGGTTATGAAAGCTTTTATAGATTATTAAATGTTGAATGCAATTCAATGGGGAATCTAGGCAGCTGTGGTGCAGGCAGTGTACTTCTGGCTAGTATGAACTAATGTAATGCCGCGGCTGATTATCTTGTTAGACTTGATACTAAAGGTATTAATTTTATTTGGTCTAACTATTAGACATACGATTCTAACTCTTTACAAAGGAAAAAAAAAACTATGCGTGCTTGAGTAGCACAGGCACCAAATTTCCCAGCAACAATTCTCTTTACGGTAGCCTTGTGATTAACAGCACAAAAAATCAGCAATATTAAAATATATAATATTTTATTTATTTTTCAATTCAATTAATCTCATTTTAACTCAATTAACTGTTCAAATGCACCTAAGAAATAAATATACATGAGTTTATTTCCTTTTCCCTTAAAAGCAAAGGCGATACATTAATAAAATTTGCTAATAATAAATTCCACTCTTTCAAAATTACTATGGCAATAATATTCTTGCCATGATTTGTGGCCGACACGACAAGAAAGAAAAGGAAGGCTACGATGCAAAATTCCAAACATGTAGAAAAGTACTGATAAAGAGATCTTGAACGATTTTCTCAAAAGAAGGAAATGAAAAAGCAATTTCCACGATCAATTTTATAGTCGTCACAGTACACATTTATAACTGCATTATTCTTCATAAGATGATACAGTGGCCGAACCAGGGGCGGTCAATTTTTTAATATGTGACACATTTTTATAAAGATTAGTGTTAAATATAATCTTAACGTGTGCAATCTTTGCACGCATTATTTGAAACAAAATAAATAGGGTTTACTATTAAAAAATAATTCTTTTAAATGTAGGTCTTAAATTTACCTAATTTATTCAAATAAACTGCACGGATTTTGCACTTGATCATAAAATTGTAAATATCATTTTTTTATATAAATTAAAAAGAGATGAAAAAATCATAAAAGCATAAAAGCATAATTACAAACTATTAATTTTTCATATAAATCATTAACCTTAAATAACTTTTCCTTAATGTCTTTAGACTTTGGATTCCATATTAATAAACTTAATATTGTATAATAAAAAACTTTTGGATCCATATTAATGAGTTTATTATTTCGCCTAAACTTAATTTTAATTTTAATTTTGGAGAAGCTACATTCTTAAAAATAGATAATACATAGAAATTAAATAAAATTCTGAAATTAACAAAAAAATAAATAAAATTGAAGAGAGACAATTTTAAGTACATTGAAATTAAAAAAAAAAAAATTAGAGAGTATATCAAAATCATAATATTTTTTTTGGGGGTGGGGGGGGGGGGTTATTTTCTATATTTATAAAATTATATATAAAATATAGGAATTATTTCATAATTTCAAAAACATTTGAGGGGGCCATTGCCCAACAGTGGCTCCACCATTGAGATGACATTGCAACCGGTGTCTTAATGTGATACTAATTGAACCTTTAAAAACAGAGTATTTCTCTAAAATTTTCAGTCTGGAATATTAAGGACTAACTTCCAGTCAGATAGGAGAACCGAGAAAGCCAACAATTATGTGAAAGAAGTCATAAATAGAAACTCTATAGTTAGTTCTATGAAATTAATATTCAGAAAACCCTTCATTAATTAAGAAGTTAAAATATGAAAAATATACAAATGATTATTTTTTCTTGGTTATTCTTTTACTATTTTTTATTGAACAATGATATGGGATTTTGCCGTTGGAATCTCCATAAACATAAAGATGTTAGGCAAATAAAGCATATTTGGTTTTTTTTTTTTTATTTTGTTAAAATTTTTTTCTAATAAAATAAGCCCATTGAAGTGTAAAGGGCCCCAATCGCAGAGTCCTAAATAATTACTCTTTTTTATTTAATATTATTATATCATTCTTTTTTTTAGTTGTTAGCACTAATTTGGACTTTTGAAAGGGATCGAGGCCGGACCGGCTCAAAGGGGTAGCCAATTAACTTATCGCCTAAGGTTTCACTTTAATTAGGTCTCCATATTTTGCCCAAAAGATGAAAAATTTGATAAAAAATAAAAAATAAAAAAATATAAAGATTTTATTTTAAAAAAAAAATTATTCAAAATGTACAAAACTTTTAAACAATAGTAAAATTAGAATAAAAGGAACAAAATGATGTATATTTTGATGTTGATGCCTTATTTATTTTCAAAATTAAGTATTAAAAGAAATATATATTATTTAAAATAAAAGTAAATATTTTAAGTTATAAAGAAGAATATTATATTTACATCTCAAAATCTTCAAATAAGATTTTATTATTTAATACTTATCTATTATTATTCTTATTTTTAAATTAAAATATAATATACTTAATGAGTTTATTTCATTTTCCCTTTAAAGCAAATTATAAAGGTGATACAATAATAAAATTTGCTGATTGATAGTGCATGCGCAATTATTTGCTAATAAGAAATTCCACTAATTCAAAAGAAGTATAGCAGCAAGACGAAAGGTAGGTAGGAAGTTCGGTGTAATTGCCACTAATATTCTTGCCATGATTTGTGGCCGACAACAAAATAGAAAAAGGAAGGCTAAGATATAAAATTCAAACATGTAATTGACGCATGTTCACATGACATTAGTATAATTTCGTGGCAGCTTATTGAGTTAGATAGACGATGGATGGCTTTACATAATAACGCGTCTTTCAACAGAAGTGTAGGACCGTCGCTAATTTCTTTAACGCTTCAGGACTCTATATATGAGTCTTCTGAATCTATATATTATTATTATTGTAAATAAGTATCTTTAGAATATCACTATTAATTAAAAGAGAAAAAATTAAATAATTAAATGTAAATTTGAAGGAGTATATGTATATCGAATTGTTAGATGAAAAATTAAAGTAGATTATAATAAAATCAGGCTAATAATTAGTATTCTGGAAAGACGTGTGGATGGAATTGTTTAGTGGTTAGGTACGTTAATGGACCCTATTAATTGGATATGCTAATGCCAATGGAAGTGTCATATAGTTTCAATGCAAATTAACAAGAATTAACACGCGGGTTAGGTTAAACAACCTATGACCACATTCAATGGCCATATAGCAAATATTAATAACATAAAGAAATATAAAATAATTAAGAAAGCTGACAACATGAGCAGAGCATGCATCCATCAAGCTAGTAGACAGTACTTCAAACAAATTGATGGTTGAATTGGTCTCAGCCAACGCACTCTCTATCATACTTTGTATTAATTAGCTGTTACATTTCAAAATATAGATACCATATATATGCTTATATTATGATTTGTTCAAAGTCATATTGACTCAATGGAAACAAGATTCAACAAACTGATAAAGGTGCACTTCCTTTCCTTTTTAAGACTATTTTAACTACCCACGATAGAAGCAATTTGCATACATTGACAGAAAAGATTCGTGAAACTTACAAAATCACGCACCCAAAACCTGTTTGGAAAAGTTTATTTCAATTGGAGAAAAATAAAACAAAGTTGGGGCGTGTATGCGCATTCTTTTTTCTTTGATTTGTTCCTACATTCTTAGAGCTGCATTTATAAGCCATCGTTTGGATTCAAATATGAGTTAAGATTATCTCAATCTTACCCTTACAATTTTTTCAATTTTTTATGTAAAATATAATAAAAAATTCAACTTTTTCAAATTCTAATTCAATTTTTTTAAATTTCAAAATAATAATAATATTAAAAAATAATATTCTAATAATATTTTATTCAATTTTTAAAACTTATCTCATCTCATCTCTCACTCTAAATGGAGCCCGCTTTTTATGTAAGAATTTGTTAGTGTGTTATTTATGGATAAAATTTTATATAACTCTAATTCCAGATGGAGTAGATTTCTTTAAAAAAAAACAAAATTTGTCTTGATTCCAGCAATTCTGAATGATCTTCTCCCCTTCCCAAAGTACTACTATTTAATTCTTAATTTCTTCCCAAGCGTACAAAATTCTTCCATCTCAATTTATTTGACATTTGTTAGACTTACCTCTCCTGACTCAGCATACAAGACCGATTCTTTAGCTCTCAAAGGTGCATCCACAAAAGAAGGAGGACATACAGCAACATTCAAATTCAAATGTTATACACAACGAGCACATTACTAATTTCAACACTTAAAAAATAGTTAGAATTGTAAACTTTTGATGATCCTGATGTGACAGAGAAGTCTATTTATACTATAATACATTGCTCTGTTTTTTTGTTTTTTTTTAGGAATACATTGCTCTGTTTTGGTTTTGGTATTGAGCACCAAAACGTTTCTCCAGTCTTCGCATATTTTACAACTTTTTCATTAAAATATATATCAATTTAAAATATTAAAACTTCCACAACTTAAATAATAATAATAATTTAAACTAAGAAATTTATTATTTAGACATCCATGTTTTATAAAATTGGGACTCAGATTTTCACAAAAACAATTATGGTTTAAAACTAGCCCCATTCCGTTCATACAATGTTGATTAAGACCAATATAAGTTTCGTATCAACTCGATTTCTCAGTTTATTATTATAAAAGTCAATGCACTTCTAACATTTTAAAGAATCAATCTCCAAAGCAACCAAGCTCTCCGACTGTCCTGTCGGCTACACGTGCCGCACCTTTAGATTCTCCACCCTCCAATCCCTCTGATCGGCCCATCTACTCCATTCCACCGGCGCGTGGCTCTCATGCTCATCTTATGTTGCGTGGATCGTCTGTTTTTCCACCACAAATCCACTTTTCTGATGCCGGTTTATTCAGATTTTTGTTTTTCTTAAACAGTGATTTAGTTAAAGAGAATTAAAATTTCTCCGACAAATATTTTAAGACATTCAACAGCAGTGCATCCGTAAGCACCGCCTTCGACGGTGGCTTATGCCTTATTCTTTAATCTATAGAAATTGAAAATAATTGTGGAAAACAATTATGCCAACTATAGCAATGAGAAATTTGGTGGAGGCCGTGGCTCTTGTCACTCTCTTAATTAGGGAGATAATTAAAGTGCGAATTAGCATGATTTCCAAAGTCGGAGACGTGTGGTAGTAATATTTAAGAACCAGCAGCGCTTCTACAGTCTACACCCTGCGTCCCATCTTCTTCAACCAGCTTGCACGCTCGTGGATGTGGCTACCAATCTTGTATCATATATTCAATTGATATTTGTGATCTCTGATTAGGAGAGACTAGATTTCTCTCACTTTTGCACCCAATTAAAGGGAAAAAATGTTTTTAAGTTTTCTTATAATGAAGCTAGTTTCATTAAATTTGAACTCAAATGAAAAGTTTCGTCCTGTTAAAAATAAATAAAAAAATCAAATGATGGTAAAACTAATCCCTTGGTTCATTAATCACACAGTGTTTGGCATTCTAAGTCTGTAAGCCGGAAACCACTCCAGCTTACCCTTCTCGATTAATTTCTAAAACTGATATTTTAAAAATCACATTACCATTGGCACTAATATAATTAAGAGAAAGAGTTGCTTACATACACACAGATATATATATATATATATATATATATATATAATTTCTATAACGCGTCCTTTAACAGTAGTGTAGGTCCATCACTAATTTCCTTAACGCGTCAGTACTCTCCAATAGGAAGTTTCCCATGCAAGGCCTTATAAAATGTTGGTGCCCCCGTCATGTCCTCTGTACGTATTCAAAGCAAACATATCTTCCTTCTATGATCTATCCCTCTACTGATTTCTCAAGAGCCCTTTTTACTGATCAACAAATGGCTGAAGCCATTGCCTACAACGTTGCTGCAAAAATCATTGAGAGCTTGGGATCCCTTGCTCTCAAACAGGTCGGGCTGCTTTGGGGTGTCACAGATGAACTTGAGAAGCTCAAGAACACCGTTTCCACAATCCAAGCCGTGCTTCTTGATGCTGAGGAGAAGCAATGGGCAGTGAACAACCATGAAGTAACAGATTGGCTTGAAAAGCTTAAGGATGTCGTTTATGATGTGGACGACTTTCTGGATGGTTTCTCCACTGATTGTCTGTTGCGAGAGATGCCGACGTCGGATAAGATGCCAAAAAAGGTACGAACCTTGTTATCCAAATCAAAGCACCTTTTTGATAAACTGAAAATGGGTCGTAAGATTAAGGCAATTAGACAAAAGTTAGATGCCATCTCAAATGATCATAAGAAATTCCAATTGGAGGGACGCCTTGGAGAGATAGGAGTCAAGCCTAGGAAGAGGGACGATACTCATTCTTTGGTACTCGAGGCAGAAGTTATTGGTAGAGAGGATGCCAAGAAGGAGATCATAGCTATACTTCTTTCTGATTCTGACATTAAAGGGAATGTAGGAATCCTTCCGATTACTGGCATAGGAGGATTAGGAAAGACCACACTAGATCAACTCATATTTAATGATCTGGAAGTAGATAAACATTTTCAGCTAAAAATGTGGGTGTGCGTCTCTGATACTTTTGATGTTAAAAAAGTTGTTGAAAAAATCCTAGAATCGGCAAGAAAACAGAGACCAGACATCGGTGAAATGGATACATTGGTGCAAGGCCTTCAAAAAGAAATTGGTGGAAAGAAATACTTACTTGTGTTGGATGATGTTTGGAATGAGGATGCTGGAAAATGGAATGAATTGAGAAAACTATTGATGAGTGGTGCAAGTGGGAGTAGAATACTAGTAACTACACGTAGTGAAATAGTTGCAAGAATTACCCAAACAATTGAACCATATTCCTTAGAGGGTTTAGACAGCGAGAAGTCATGGCGTTTATTCAAGAAAGTGGCACTTGAGAATGGAGAAGAGCCAGAGAATTGTAGAAAAGTGGAAGTTGGAAAGAGAATTGTGGAAAAGTGTTCTGGTGTCCCTCTTGCCATCATAACAATTGGAAGGTTACTTTTCATGGAAGATTCTGAAGCCAGGTGGGATTCTTTTGAAAAAAATAAAATGCCAAAAATAAAAGAAAATGACATCATACCAACTCTTAAGCTGAGTTATGATCAGCTTCCTTCACATTTGAAACAATGTTTTGCTTATTGTAGTATATTTCCAAAGGATTACGTGATGGAAAAATCAAAGTTGATAGAACTCTGGATGGCACAGGGGTTTATCAAGCTATCCAATCAAAATGAATGTCTTGAAGATGTTGGTGATGAGTATTTCATGGATTTACTTTGGAGATCATTCTTTCAAGAAGCTGAGTCGGATGATTTGAACAACGCAATTACGTGTAAAATGCACGATCTCATGCATGATCTTGCAATGTCAGTGGCAGGATCATTGATCACCAGATTAGAATCTAAGGAAAAAACCATAGGGGAGAAAACTCGACACGTATCAGTTGTCAACAATAGGGAATTTTCTTTTGTAATTCAAACTTCCTCATCTGATGCCAGTAGGATTCGAACACTTCTTTTGCTTAGTGAATTCGAGGATTTCCAAGAGTCAAGTACTTCATCATCATCTGAAGTAATCTTTTCAAATTTAAAGTTCTTACGAGTGCTGAATTTACATGGAAGAAAGCTTGATTTGGTACCGAGTTCCCTATGTAAGTTGAAGCATTTAAGAGATCTTGATCTTTCATGGAATGATAAAATCGAGGAGCTGCCCGAGTCCATTACAAAGTTGCAAAATTTGCATACACTAAGACTCTCTGGTTGCATAAAGCTTAAAGAATTGTCTAGAGGAATTACGAAATTAGTGAACTTAAGGCATCTTTACATTGAAGGTTGTAGCAATTTGAGTTATATGCCACGTGGATTAGGGCAATTGACAAATCTCCGGATATTATCTAATTTTGTTGTCCATTCGGATTCAGCCTTAAAGGATAGTTGTCGGTTAAGCGAGCTAAATAGACTAAATGGCTTAAGAGGAACATTAGATATTGGGGCTTTGAGATCAGGTGGAGAAGACGTGGCATTAGACTATAAGGGTGCAAATCTAAAGGAGAAAGAACATCTTCAGGTTTTGTCTTTAAATTGGGGCAAAGAAAATGTTAATGCACGTGATCATGAAATGGCATTGGAAGGCTTGGAACCTCACCCAAATCTTAAAAAGCTGCACATAAATTGTTATGGGGGTGTGAGGTTTTCAACATGGCTTTCGTCACTCACAAATCTTGTTGATTTGAGGTTATGGTTTTGTAAGAAATTGAAATATTTGCCACCATTGAGTCGACTACCCTCTCTTAAGAGTATTTCTCTGGAATCTCTTGCAAAAATAGAGTACATATCAGATTGTAGTGACAACATGAATGAGTTTTCTTCTTCTTTTTCATCAGCATTCTTCCCATCTCTTGAGAGTATTTTTTTCGATCACTGTCGTAATCTGAAGGGTTGGTGGAGGAGGAGTGATTCTTATAATGTGGATGTCAATACTTTACCACTCCCTTCGTTTCCTCGTCTTTCAATATTACATATATGGGAATGCCCTTTGTTAACTTCAATGCCAATGTTTCCACATCTGCAAGAAGAGTTAAACCTACTTTGGACCAGCTGGAAGGCAGTGCAGCAAACAATAACGAATGCCTCCCCCGCTTCCTCTACACCCATTGCCTTTTCATCTCCTCCTCTCTCCAAATTGAAGATAATATCCTTATATGAAATTGAGGATCTAGAAACAATTCCAGAGGATGGGTTGCAAAATCTCGTCTCTCTCCAGCAGTTGTGGATAACTAATTGCCCTAAATTAAAGTGTCTCTCCCAAGGTCTACAGTATCTCACTGCAGTTCGCCATCTGAATCTTTATCACTGTCCTATGCTTGATCTAGGCAACGACGAGCACGGTATGCAATGGAAAGGGCTTAAAAGCCTCATCTCTTTGCAGTTAATCGATCTTCCGAAATTAGTGTCTTTCCCAATGGGGCTTCAACATGTTACCACTCTACGAGACCTCTTTATCGTAGGATGTTCAAGCTTGTTGGATATACCAGAGTGGATCTTCAATTGGGCATCACTTGAGCAGTTCACAATTTATGGCTGCTCTAGTTTAACATCACTGCCTGATGCAATGAGTAGGCTAACCTCTTTGAAAATGTTGAAAATTCGTGATTGCCCCATCTTATTAGAAAGATGCGAAGAGGACAGAGGTGAGGATCTAGGCAAAGGATGAGCACGGTATGCAATGGAAAGGGCTTAAAAGCCTCATCTCTTTAGAGTTTGAGAAGATTCCGAAATTGGTGTCTCTCCCAATGGGGCTTCAACATGTTACCACTCTACGAGACCTCTCTATCGCAGATTGTTCAAGCTTGTTGGATATACCAGAGTGGATCTGCAATTGGGCATCACTTGAGCAATTCACAATTTATGGCTGCCCTAGTTTAACATCATTGCCTGATGCAATGAGTAGGCTAACCTCTTTGAAAATGTTGAAAATTCGTGATTGCCCCATCTTATTAGAAAGATGCGAAGAGGACAGAGGTGAGGATTGGCCCAAGATTGCTCACATTCCAAAACTGGACTTTTTGAACAAGCCTCCATACGACCTCATTGACTGATCCAGGTATTTTTCTACTAAATTTATCTTTATCTCCGCATCCACCTTCTTCACCTTAAAACGTGCTTTCTTTATAGCTTTCTTTCTTTATTGTTTATTCATGATTAGTAGCTTCTGCAATACATGCAACTTTTCTCAAGACTATCTCATATGTCTAAACTTGTAGGGACGATTTCGTTTGCATATTGGAGCACACGTGTGTGAAGTTGATCATAGCTACATGATGGATGATGCGACCAATTGCTTTGAACTCCATTATTTGGGCATGCTCTCCAAGAACATTTCTGCCATCACTGATCTTGCAGCTAGCTGTTGTACAGAAAATGAGGAGTTTCAACTAATATTGGGAGAGAAATTCTTATGGTTTGCTTTGAGTGATTGACATACAAAACTGTATTTTTTAAGGATGATTTTCTTCTAGTATTAGCAGCTTAAAAGTCACCACTACCTGAATTTGCAATTTGAGAATTTCTCCTATGCTCTGGTTTTTGGCAGCTTCACTCATGTTTTCGGTGGAAAGTGATTGTCTTCATATAGTGGAGGAAATCAATAAAGGTTCATATGGATTCTCAGCCATGAGACCTGTTATTTCTGAGATACAACACCTGCAGAAACGCTTCCGTCAATGTTCGATCCAACATATCCCTCGATTAACTAATGAAGCTGCACATGGCCTTGCAAGATATGCTTGGTCTATTGCAGATATGGCAATTTGGTGGTACGAGTGTCCTTCATTTCTTGAAGATGTTATTTATGTTGATTCGATGATTTGTAAGTCTCTATAAAAATAAAAATAAAAACTATTTGCATTTGGCAGATGCATTAGGTAGGTCTTATAATATTCAATATTTTTGTTTGGAATTATTTAATCAGGTAGCACTCCACATGAATATTTACAATTCTATTTATCTTTCACAAAAATTGCTGACAAAGAAAGTATGATTGATTTGCACGTCCTTTTGAAAATTCTCGTTCTTTTTTTTTTTTTAAGACACATCACAACCACCCTCACAGAAAGCCCACAGAGGGTGACAAACATGTCCACAAAGCTAAGATTTCATAGCATTCTTTCAGCTCAGTTCAGAAATGCAACGGACGTGCACACTTTGGTCGATTAAATCAATTACACCACTACTCAAACAAACATGTTTATGCTTCTTCTCCTCCTCCTCCTCCTCTTCTTCTTCTTCTTCTTCTTCTTAATCTTCCCCTGCATCTTAGGATGATGAATAATAATGTATTGGCAGTGAAAATATGCTTAGGTGGTATAAGATCCTCGTCTAGATCGATTCAAGCCCAGTATAGTGAGGAGCAACCCAAGATTATCATATTTATAGGTGTTCTCAAGGAGCTGCAACTTGTTAGTGTTCCATGGAGGATATCTAAACCAAAAATTAGAGAGAAAGCTTCTTCTCATGATAGCCTTCTCATGGCAGAATATGTCAAATGAGAACTTCCCATGGTACCTTCCCATCCCACTTCCCCCAACTCCTCCAAATGGAAATATATCAGCAGCATACTGCACATACCTAACACAAGGCTTTAAGCTGACAAGATTGTAAAAAAAGTATGAGCAATACTCAATAGAGCTGTCTCATCTTGAGGCTGTTGAATTCCTTCTTTTTAAGCTAAAAAATTAGCAAAAAAGCAGTAGAGTTTATTGATAGCATACTTGAACAATTGCATAATTGAAAACCAAGCTTCCAGATGATGTTTCAGATATCATCTTTCTCTCTAATGATTTGTTTTTGGTGAAGCAGTATATGCAAGCGCTTTAGGCCTTGAACTTAGGAATTGTACATTGTCTTCAATTTTTTCCAACTGTCAAACCCATTAAAGAATATTTTAGTGTGCAACTTCATCTTTCACTAGTACTATTCCTACTTGGCCTGCTTATAAATATATGAGAGAAAAAGAATTAAAAGATAATGAGAGAGAAGACAAGAGTTTAAAGTCCCTAAGGCTACATCTTTATTATCTAAATAAATTCTAATGTAACGCATAGAGTCTTCTTTATAAAGAAATTATAAAGTTTTAAGATAACAAGTTTCCTTATATTTTGAGGATATTAGCAAAGATATACAAATCCCCTCAAACTCTTGGTGAAAAAAATATCAAACTTGGAGTTGCAAAACTTGAGTTTTGTTTGCCTATTTTATATGCACGTTTCTATTATTTTGGGTCCTAAAATTTGGATTGATGATGATAAAAACTTGGTAGGCTTGGTTGTTTTGTCGATTAAGGATGTATAGAAGGTGTTTGACCCTTAAGATTCTGTTATAGATTAGGTATTTAAGATACAATGAGAGAGAAGAGAGTTCAAAGTAATTAGGCTGTGATGCAACAAAAACCAACAAAGACTTCTTACAGTGATTATGGGAAGGATTGGGCCAAAGATTTCTTCTGTCATGATAGCTGCTTCACGGAGGATTCACCAATATTGTTGGCTCTATGAACCTGCATCAAAGTTTATTACATTGCAAAATAGAGTTACATATAATCATTAACTTGAACGTCAGTACACTGTCAAAGGAAATTAGTCCCTCAATTATCCGGGAGGATGCTATATATTCATATATACATATTTATAAATAGAAGAAAGCTTAAATTACATCCAGCATGAGCATGGACAAAAGAGAATAGATTATGGTGTTTACAAGCTATCTTCATCCAATGAGCCCCCATAAACGATAGAAGCTTCAACCCTTGGGTCCTCCAGAAGATTCTTCAATCTCAAGAAGTGTTGTTTGTTTATCATCCTTGCAATACTGTGCGAGTCTTTTGGGTTTTTTCCATACATTTTATTGATCTTCACCTTCATCGACTCTACCTAAAGAGGAATATCATCATTTCAACATATTATTGCATTGGAAATTAAAGAATCTCGAATTCCAATGCTGATGCTGTAAAAATCGGTCAACAGGCTAGGGTAGAGGAAAGAGTCATTTTCAACCCACTAGTGCTATTTGGGCTTCGTTCAGTGTCTTTTGGGATCTTCGACGTGATTCTGGTGCGGTTGGCTCGTACATTAATAACAGATGAAATAAATAGATACATACACGAGATTCACGTGGTTCGGCATGAGGCCTACATTTACGGGCGTTGGGGGAGGGGAAATCCATTATAATGAGTATTTTACAATCTGTCATGTCTCACTGTACATGAATAATATACACAAATCTATTAATAAAACCCACCAGTTGGAGGCTTGGAGCTCCCAAATGCCTCTGAGAAGACGAAGAAAACTGAAGAAGATTATGGGTTGGAGAGAAGACTGATTTGCCATCTGATCACTACCTTTTTATAGACTTCTGGGTTGCGTGTACCAATCCCTTTCTTTCTGCCTTTCCTTTCCGCTTTTACTTCTAGATTGCATGCCCATACCCTAACACCCTTCACCTTAACTCATGAGCTTGCCACCCCTCCTTTAAGTCATTTCATGCTTTTCATCATGCTTCCTTTTAGTCTCTGCCATCCTATACCTGCACTTACTCACGTCTTGTGCCTACACCATTTCGGATGTGTTTGTAGTGTCTCAATAAAGGTGGTTGGGGACCCATGTATTTTCTCCCTCACAGTACCCAGCAAATTCTCGACAAAGATACTTTTGTGAAAATTTTCTTGAAACACCTATTCTCCATACTCTGAGAAGGCGGTGGTTTCAACTTTTGAGCCCAAGGTAAGAAAGAATTAAAAACATGCAACAAATAATTATCAAGAGAGTGTTGTAATGTGATAATATTTCAAAAACTTTCGAAGGTTTGGTTGAGGCGGGAGACAGGTTTGATCGCAAACGTAGGAGCACGGAGCTCATGGGTGGGGGGAGATGGACTCAACTGCTAACATGGGGGCGCAAAACTTAATGGTGGCGGGAGATGGAATTGATCTAACGTGGGAGCATGAAGATCAAGGGTGGTGAGAGATGGACTCAATCGTCTACCGTTGCTAGGTGCTTTTGTTTTATTTCCTCACCATCTTCTTTTTTCTTTTACCCCACGTATTCTCACTATCAAGAAGGTGGTGGGAATTCTATCTCGACGTTCCGTATTCGGATCCCAGGAAAACCTAAGATTGACGATGATCCGATGGTGATACGGGGGTTTACGAGAGGACTAGGGCTCAAGTCTCAACCCTGCGATTCGCTGACATTCCTGGCAATGTTTTGAATACCGTACCGGTGAACGTATCGATCAAGACACTAGAACGAAATATTTTGGTACCAATATCATTTCATATACTGTTTTGGAATAGTTTATATATAGATAAATTATATATATAAATACACATATAAATTATATTTCAAAATAATAGTTAATATATGAATAAATTATATATATATAAATATATATATATATATAAATAGTCTAGTCTAAATTGGGGTAAAAATTAGCAAGAAATGAAAAAAAAAAATGATAAAAAGATAAAAAAATTGGTACGATCGAAACACAAGCCGAAATATTTGCTAGTACACCCAAAATATCGGTCGATACGATCAGTACTGGCCAGTACGGCCGAAATCTCTGTCGAAATGAAATAGCAGTATTTCTATATCAGATTACTGGCCAGTACAACATATGGTTGTACTGGCTAGTATGGTACAAAATTAAAAACTATGGTTCCTGGCCCGCAAATCGAAGTGTGAGGGTTTACAACCGGGATAGGGCCCAAGTCTCGACCCCGGGATTCGCTAGCGTTCCTGAAGGGCAAATCGGCCTGCGAGGGTTCCCAAGCGGGCTAGGGCCCAAGTCTCGACCTCGTGATTTTCTAGCATTCTTGGTCGGCAAATCAGCGTGCGATTTCGAGCGAGCTAGGGCTCGAGTCTCGACCCCGCGATTCGTTGGTGACCACTGTGGAGGTGGGATTTACGAGTATGCTCGCGCTGAGGCCCTAGCCTCAAGCCTCGGTCCCGACCTGCATATGATGAGAGCGCGGAGCTCGTACCATCGTAGGAGATGGGCTCGACCACATGTGACGAGAGCACGAAGCTCGTTCCATCACATGAGATGTGCTCAACCACATGTGACAAGAGCACAAAGCTCGTTTTGTCACGGGAAATGGGCTCGAATGCGTATGATGAGAGCGCGAAACTCGCTCTGTTGCAGGAGATGGGCTTGACCATGTATGATGAGAGCCCAGAGCTCGTTATAAAATATGTCTAAAATGTGTCTAAAATAGGATTAGTTATACCCTTACTAAGGGTTGTGATAAAAATGTGGAGTTGATTTTATTGAGACTTTTAGTCCTATTGTTAAAAGCTTTACTATTCGACTAATATTGGCTATGGTAGTTAGCTTTGATTGGTGCATTCCTTAGTTGAATGTTTCTAATGCATTTTTGCGTGGTCATTTAGATAGAATTGGAATTGTGTATATGCAATAGCCACTTGGCTATGTTGACCCTCAATTTCGACATGACGTATGTTGCCTAGACAAGGCTTTGCATGGATTGAAATAGTCAGGCATGACCATATGCTTGGTATTATCGCCTTTCTCGGGCTCTTCTTGACATTGGACTTTCCACATCTATTGTTGATTCATCTTTGCTTATCTTGTCCATGCTTGGAGTAACCATATATGCCCCATCTGTTTGTGCCACCAAACTTTCTAGTCTTGATGGTTCTGCACTATCTTAGATTGAAGTCTCTACTTATTGGCAACTAGTAGGTGCGCTACAATACTGCACTCTTAATAGACCAGATGTTGCAAACTTTGTAAACCAGCTTTGCCAATTTATGCACTCTCCTACCACTCCCCATAGGGTTGATATTAAGTGAATCTTAAGATATCTTAAAGGAAGTGTTGATCATGGTCTTTTCTATTGCAAGGGAGCTTCTCAGCTTTTATTATATATTGTGATTTCAATTAGTCTGGTAATCTTGTCAACCGTAAATCCACCACAATTTATGCTATCTTTTTTTGTTCAAGTCTCATTTTTGTTAGAACTACTAGATCATGTTTTTAAATTCAATCTCTCTTTTTGAATGATCGTGATTGAGTCCCACTTGAACTCGACCTCGTCGGCATCTTGTTCCAACCGGGATACAACTCTACAAGTCATCTTAACGTTAAATTTCCTTAATCGAGTCAACTCAAACTGGTCGTCACCTAGTCCCAAATCTCTCTATAAATATCCCCCTCCCGAGTGTCATTTGAAAAAAAAAGATCATAAACCTTCCAATCTAACACCGTGATTGATTTTGTGTCGAAAACTTTAGGAAGCAACACCATAAGTAAGTATCTTGATCATAAAGATTAGCATAGGTAAACTAGTTATATTATTATTATAGCCAGTGTTCACATACCATGCATGCCATAATATTTACGAACACACCATTCATCATGTTTCATTTTGCATATTATAATTATATATATTATACATCTTACGTTACATAAGAAACATATGTTTTCATAAGATCAAGTAGTACTGTAAGATAAGCTCATAATAGTTAATCAGATTGACATTTAAATGCATGGTACCAATGCGGTTTCAGGGTACATGAGTTGTGCAACCCACGGACTCAAACGTGGTTCATTGTAATATGTCACGATACTGCACACTCGAATTATTTTGCTACAACAAGGGAAGTTAGTGCACAATCTTGCACATAAAGTTAAGTGTGTTGGCTGGTTAGATAAGTCAAGTCAATCAGATAAATTTGATCAATTAGTTCATTTAGATTAATCACTTATGCATAGTATAAACATCGTATAATTAATTATGATTTTAAGGTCAACATGAAATTTTTTAAGAATAACTTTATGTTAAGTGTACTTACGCTGATCTATGTGTTTCTTACTAAGTCATTGATTTATTTTAGGTTGTTTTTATGTTTTTAGAACCACCACAAATCGTAATATTTATGAAAGTAGAGCTGCTAAATGACAGTTAGTCTAAGGAGGCGTAACAATGGTCTATTTCATGTACAGAAGTTTTAGTTATGATTTTTATGACAAAGACTTGAAGAGATTTTAATAAATGTTTTCGGTACTCTTATTTATAATTTTAGTATTTTAATATAAAATGGCTCTATTTATTATAAAGTATATTTATACTTGACACCTCTTTTAGAAAAAAATAACATTTTAAGTGAGGGTCAGTAGTAACACTCTGAATTTTTCGAGTATTCTAAAAATAATTTTATTCTTAAACTCAGGGAGCGGCGTGTTACCCTTGTGTTATCCAAGTTAATTTATTAATAACGTAATCTTTTGGAAATAAATATAATAAGCAAAACATTGCTTCAAACGTGAGGGAAGTAGATCATAATTCAACTTGAGAGTTGGAAGATGTTATTTTGTTTTATTTTAAGAGTTTATTGTTGTTGAAAGACAACCACTCTGTTTCTGTGTTTTCCAAGCACAACAACGTCCTTCTAATTGTTCTTATGGCTAGTGGGACACCTACACATGCACTTGCCACGATTTTTGAATTCCTCGGTTAAATATGAAATATGGACACCTACACATCTAAACGGCATTCGCTTAAATAACTTACAGATCTAAATGGCATTCGCTTAAATAAGGACCATGAGGCATGTTCAATTAAAACTATTAAGAATTAGAGAAGAGTTTCTTACCAGCCCATCTAGTCTGGACTGTCATACACCCTCTCTCTCTCTCTCTCTCTCTCTCTCTCTCTTTGCGTATAATAATTAGCAATCAAGGAATTTTTTTATTTCTATATTTATTTAAAATTATAATTTGTTGCTGATCTTTCAATTTGTTTAAATTGAAAAAAAAAATCAATTTGTTGCTAATCTTCTGAAATTGCTCTATGGTTGGAGATTTTCTCAGTATCAATTGAGTTTGATGAGGAAACTGGCCTAAGAGCAACTCCGCTTGAAATGGCATATATGGATTTTTGCAGGTGATTTTCCTGTCAAGAACCAGATCAGGACTCACTTTCTTCACTAAAGTTGGAGTCCTGTCCAAAGACGGAGTATCGATATGGCAAGGGGACCCTTCCTTGGATGACTTCGTGAATATATTAACCATTCAAGCTTAACTTTTCATCATGTGAATCTCTGGTTTTTAGGGGGGGGGGGGGGGGGGGTGTTGGGGGTTTTTAGAAGCTAACGTGTCAAATTATAATAGGCGGGCTGGTTTTTAGGGAAGACTAGATGGTCTAATTTTAAGGTTTTCTCTAAGAAATATGGTTCTATAGTATCAAAAATATGCTTTAGCCACAAAGGGGTTATATAAAAATAAACTCACATATGGTTCTATGAACCCACGTCAAATGCAACTGGCCCTGATTCTAATGGATAACAATCTGCTAGACTTATGGAAACTATGACCCTTAAACATAGGAGAGATTAGTGGAACGGTCAACCATGTATCATGTCCACAAATTATATACAATTTGTTTATATAAATGATCAGATACTCGAGCTTGCATAGGGACACTGAGAATTATCATTATTTTAGTTCTTCTTACATGGTGTCAGAGTTTTAACGTGATCTCTGTCATTTTTTTTTTCTTTCTTTTTTTTTTTTTCAAATGGCTTCCAGTCCTGTAACACAATGTCTGGTTTGATCAAGATCAAAGTGGTGCTAAGCACATTGGTCTCCTCTTTGTCTAAAAAGTTCTGGCTCAAACGGTTGGAATCTCCACCTCCAGACAAGTTTGGATTGCACTAGCCATTTTTAGACCCAATAGACCCTATGCTCATTTGGGCCAAACGGATGGTGGACGGAACAAGGTCCAAACCCTATGGTGGACGGAACAAGAATACGGGCTTGGATTTAAATTTGGGACTGAGTTTTTCACAGAAAAAAACAACACTTCATCTCTACTCCATTAATCAAAAATTCATAAAAAAGACCAATACAATTTTCATCTCAACGCCATTTCTCAATTTATTGTTATCAAAATTAAATATCTGGCATTTTAAGAAATCTTCAAAACAACCAAGTTAGCCAACCAACTCCATTTTCAGATCCCGCTTGGGCTCCTGCCAAGCTCAACTCCCGCCACACCCAATGATCATGGGAGTTGTCTTTGGGAACGAGTTGATGGGCTTACTCATTGCCTAAGATGGACCTAGACCACTCAAATAATTAAGAAAGCTGACCACATGCATGCAGAGCATCAAAGAACTTGGTGGTTGAATTGGACGTCTCCGCCAACACCCAGCTCTCTATCATACTTTGTGTTAAAATTAAACTACTACTAATGCCTTTAACGCGTCCTTCAACAGTAGTGTAGGTCCATCAATAATTTCTTGTTTAACGCGTCTTTACTCTTCAACAGTAGTGTAGGTCCATTATTTTTCTTTTAAAAAATCTTATCTGAAGGCATCTATCTATCTAAAGCTTTATTGAAACGGAAAGAAAATTCTGCAGATGAAGATGAGTTAAATAATGTTTGGTAGTTGCTTGTTCAAATTTCTTCACGCCTGCGACTCATAATTTATATTTGGTGTTTAGAAAGACCGACGCCACCACATCACATGGAACGAAAGCACAACCATAAAATGGTAGTCTTCGGTCAAACCGCTAACTTCGTGGGTGCATCCTGTTCTTCAAGCATAAATTTCATCTCATTTCAACTTAATTAACTGTTCATATGATCACACCTAAGAAATAAATATACATGAGTTTATTTACTTTTCCCTTAAAAGCAAAGGTGATATATAAATTAATAAAATTTGCTGATATATAGTGCGCAATTATTTGCTAATAAAGTAACATGGCAATAAGACACAAAGCTAGCTAGAAGTTCGGTATTGCCCACTCAAAAATGATACACTTATTATTAATTTATAATTTTTTTATTTAATTTTTAATTTTACTTAATAATTAAGAATGTAAATTTTAATAAAATTATATATCTTTTTATTTTTTCTTAATAATTAAAAATGTTTAAAAAATATTTTTAAAAAAATGATAAGAAATCAAAAAATTTATTTACAGTGTAAGTTGTAAAAGAATGATGAAAATAATTGTACGGATATCAACACTCATTGCCACTATTCTTGGCATGATGAAAAAAAGAAAAAGGAAGGCTACAATACAAAATTCCAAACGTGTTGAAAAGTGCTAGAGAGAACTTGAACGAATTTCTAGAGAAAATGCTATCCTAGACATGATTTGTGGCCGACACGAGAAAGAAAGAAAAGGGAAGACTATGATGAAGCAACTTTAGGCATGATTTGTTTATTGAGATAAAATTAAAATTTTAAAATATATTTTAAATTTATTATTATATTTTTTTTAAATTTTCATATAAAATATAATAAACTATTTAATTTTTTTTAATTTCAAAACATTTTTTTAAAATTTTAAAATAAAACTAATATTAAAAAAATATATTAAAACAATATTTTATTCGTTTTTCTACTTTTATCTCATTTCATTTCTAAAAACAAACCAGATCTTAATATCGTGTTTAAATTTGGAGATGAGTTTAGCTCGTATCAAACTCATTATTATATTTTTTAAAATTTCTATATAAAATATAAATTCTAATATAAAATTTTCAAATTTCAATACAGATTTTTTAAAATTTTAATTCAACTTTTCAAATCTCAAAATAATAATAATAATATTTTATTCAACTTTTAAAACTCAACTCAACTCATCGCATCTCAATTCCAAATCTAAATGGAGCCTAAAAGTGATAAAAGCCAATTTGGATTGAGAAATGAGTTGAGATTAGTTTGGTTTATTTTTTGATATTATTATTGTTTTAGAATTTGAAAAAATGTGTATTAAAATTTGTGAAATTTGTGTTTTATATAAAAATTTAAAAAAATATAATGATAAATTTAAGATGAATTAAGATGAACTCGTCTTATTTACCAATCCAAACCGGTCCAAAGAGAATTGGACGAATATATGAAAAGAAGGTAAAGTAAAGAAAGGAGGGAAAATATTGATAAAAGCCATCAAAAAAATTTGAATTTTTATATATATTGAAGGAGTATTAAAAAAAAATAGACGAAGGGCTCAGTTGGATACTTTGGAATATTTCAAAAGTTTTTGAATAGTAATAAAATAGTTAAATTTAAGATGTTTTACTGGGTTTTTGAAAAAGAGAGAAAAATATTAAATAAACATATTATGAAATCAAAAAATTGTTTGACTCAGCATACTGGACAGAAGCAGGATATACAGCACCATTCAAATTCACATGTTAGCATGCACGTTGCTAGTTTAAATTGAAAAGATAGTTAGAATTGTAAGTGAGTTGTGCTAGGGTTTAGAATTGTAATGTGAACAATAATATATGAGAGTGTGTATCATGACTTCACTTTATAATTTTGGTTATAAAGTTTGGATAATACTGATGCAACAGAAAAGTCTATTTATACTACCATTCATTGTTCTGTTTTGGTATCAAGCACGAGAACATTTTTTCCTTCTTTGTATATTTTATAACTTTTTCATTAACTTATCTTTATATATATAAAGTGGTCATCTAACGAAAAATCTTGTTTTAACAGAAAATTTTATTTTTCTATTAAAGTTAACACTTTTCATCTATTTTTGTTAAAATAAATACTGCATTTAATGAGAAATATTATTTTAAATACAATCCATTAATTCCATTAATCACCGAAATAATGTTCTTGACATTAAATTTAATTACATCGCTTCAATTTTCTATAACGATAAGCTTTTCATTTAAATTTTTTTTATGAAAAATAAATATAGAATAATAATAATAGTATAGAATGACATAATAATAGTATAGAATATATAACAATATATATAAATAAACCATTCATAACAATATAACAATGCAATCATCACTTAGAGATGTTAATTTTACGTTAGGGAGTTTAATTTTATTCATGAAAATTTATTCCTACTATATGATTAATAATTTTATTCTTTAAAAATTATTTTATAATTTTAAAATGAATGTATTATTTTTTTTTTTTGAGATGATAAATATACCGTATATACAATTAACTATAATTATATTAAATTGGTAATAATAGACAATAAATATAATTAATAAATTATATATGTTTGATATTTAATTGAAATATATATGATCTAATAAATTTACATATTTAAGATTAAAATTTAATGTTATAAATTATAATATAACATTCTTTTATATAAATTATAAAGTACATAATTTATTTTTTAAAAATAATTATATTATTTCTTAAAAATATTCACATAACTAAAAAAATTGTGGATGATTCAAGTTTATGTAGATCTAGAAAAACTCAAAGACTAAAAACATAGGTATTTTAATGTCCTCTCTTTTGAGGCTGTGCAAAATGATGCAAATATTAGATCATCGTCTTAGAATTATAAAAATATAATATTTTGAACGAATCTTTTATTAAAGTTTTAATCAAAATTATCTCAAACAAATTTGATAAAACTATAGGTTATGTTTATTTATGAGACTATCTTATTATTTTTATTAATATTTTTTTATATAATATATGAAAACGTGTAATTATTTATCATCCATTTAATTATAAATAATCTTTTAATTTTTGTTAGAAATTAAACTAGATAAATATACTTTACACGTTACTTTTATCTAATATATATATATATATATATATATATATTTCTATTATAATAAGTGTCTACTTAATAGCTACTTAACGAATTTTTAATTTTTACGTTATTTTTTTTTGTTTTTTAATTAAATTTAACAGTCACTTAATACTAGATGTTCGAAACACTAGATATGATTTAAAATTTAGATGAGATTAGTTAGATATTTTATTTAAAATTTAAATGAGATTAGTTATATAAATAATTTAAAATTTAGATGAGATTAATTAAATATATAATTTTAAATTATATCTAAATTAGAAATTTATATATATATATAAATTATAATTGAGATAATATAAATTATTTCGTTTGTTTAAATTAGATAAGTTATAAATTACAAGTTTGAATAAATTATTCCATTTTTTTCTTTATATAATTTAGTTAATATAAATTATATAATTATAAATTATAATTTAAATTATATTTAAATTATATAAATTATATAAGATTTAAATAATATCTGAATTATATATATATATATATAAATTTAGATTTAGATTTTATATATGATTATAATTTAGATATGATTCAAAATTTAGATGAGATTAGTTAGATATATAATTTTAAATTATATCTAAATTATTATGAATTGAAATTTAGATAAATTTTAGATTATATCTAAATTATATATATAAATTGAAATTGAGATATTATATATAAATTAAATTTATATATATAATTTAAATATGATTTAAAGTATAATTTAAATTTAAATCATAAACTAAATTTAAATTTAGATAGATTTTAGAATATATATATATATATTATATGAATTTAAATCATTTATATAAATTTAGATAAATTATATAAACTACAATTTAAATCAGATACAAATTTATATATATGATTTAAAACTTTTATTCATTCTTCATATATATATAGAGAGAGAGAAATATAAAATAATTAAGTTTAAATCTATTTACCAACTACATTTGTGAATATAATTATTTTAAAAAAAAATATTATTTATTTCTCAATTTAAATTCATTATGAAACATTAAATCCAAATTATAATATTTTATCAATGAAATTATAATAATTATTAAATAATTATCTTTTATCACTTTATATCGGTTTATAATTTACTTTTATATAATTTTTTCTTTGTTAAGATATTTTCTTTGTATTATTCATCAAATATTTATTAGAGCTTACATTTTTTACTTTAATACATTACATTTTTAATCGAAATATATTTCTTTATAAAACCATATCATTTATAACCCATTCCTAGTATGCGCGTGTATATATATATATATATATATATATATATATATATCAATTTACAATATTAAAAAGGTCACATCTTAAAAAAAAATGATATTGCTACGTAATAAATATATTTATCCATGATGAGCATACTAAGCAAAAGTCATTTCTTCACGTTTTATGCAAATTGGGGTAGGTCTCTGTTTGGCTCCCCAAAAACAAAAGAACCCCTTTAGGTGATTATTCAACTTTAAATGAAGTCAGAATTAGATTGGATGCATGGCTTTGCATAAGTGATAAAGAGAATAAAAAAAAAAAAAGAAATTGGGAAAAGATTTGAATTTTTATGTAAATTGAAGAAGTGCATCCAACTATTTGGTAGATGAAACAATAGACTAAAGGGCTCATTCCAATACTTAAAACATTTTAAAATTTTGTGAATAATAATAAAATAATTTAATTTAAACTGCTTTATTGGCCGGATTTTGAAAAAAGAGAAAAAGATTTGAATAAAAATATTATAAAGTTAAAAATTTGTTTGAGTATATTTTTTTAATATTTTTTTATTTTAAGTTTAAAAGTTTGTAAAAGCTGTATTAATTTATGTATTTAAATAAATACAAAGTAAGTACTTTTCCTAACAAGTTGTTTGGATTGAAAAATATTTTCAATTTATTTCGTCTTATTTCAACATTATAAATTTTATAAATTTTTACACAAGATATAATAAACAATTCAACTTTTAAATTTTATTTAAAATAATCTCAATTTATCTCACTATTCAAAAAACCTCCAATGCGTTGAATAAACATGAATAACACGTTAGTTTATCACAAACATAACATATTTTTTATATTCAAAAGAGTGACGGTAAACTCGTGGCTACAAAAGAAGACTTGGAGTTAAAAAAAAAAAAAAAACTCATGTAATAAGAAAAGTATAATACATATTCAAATTAAAATTTATATAACAAAACATGAATACAGTGCAACGACCGAATGGACGAAAGTGATGGTAGCTCTGATTGTTAGGATGGACACTTTGGAGGTGGCACCACGGCTTTGACATCATTAGACTCCGCTGAACCTCCTGATAAATATATATATATATATATATATATATATATATATATATATACACAACAAAATATAAACAATTCCACTACAACCATTTCACAACTCCTTTTAAGTCAAAACTATGGAATTACGACATTTCATTAAAAAACTAATTTCAATTTAATATAAAAACTCTTAAAAGTAGAGTGGTTAAATAGTTGTAGACAAATTATGGATTATCATTTTTTCATAAATGTAATCGCATTGAAGCCAAAAAAAGAAAAAAATAAATGTATTCCCAATAGTCTTGTGCAACTTCCTCGTCTAATGCCAGTAGGATTCGAACACTTCTTTCGCTTGGTAGATTAAAGGATTTGCAAGAGTCAAGTATCTCATCATGTGAAGCAATCCTTTCAAGTTTGAAGTTCTTGTGAGTGCTAGATTTACATGGTAGAAAGCTTGATTTAGTACAGAGTTCCATATATAAGGTGAAGCAATTAAGAGATCTTGATCTTTCTTATAATGATAAAATTGAGAAGCTACCCGATTCCATATGTGAGTTGCAAAATTTATATACACTAAGACTCTCCGGATGCACCAATCTTAAAGAATTGCCTAGAGGAATTACAAAATTAGTAAACCTAAGGCATCTTTACATTGAAGATTGTGACAATTTGAATTATATGCCACGTGGATTGGGGCAATTGACAAATCTCCAGACATTATCTAATTTTGTTGTCCATTGGGATTCAGCCTTAAAGGATAGTTGTCGGTTAAGCGAGTTAAATAGACTAACTAGCTTAAGAGGAGAATTAACGATTTCGGGTTTGAGAAGTGGGGAAGACATGGCATTAGACTATAAGGGTGAAAATCTAAAGGATAAAGAACATCTTCAAATTCTGACTATATGTTGGAGCAGAGAAAATGACAATGCAGGTGATGAAATGGCGTTGGAAGGCTTGGAACCTCACCCAAATCTTAAAACGCTTCGGATAGATGAGTAGGGGGTGTGAGGTTTACAACATGGCTTTCGTCACTCACAAATCTTGTCGATTTGAGGTTACGGGATTGTGAGAAATTGAAATATTTGTCACCATTGAGTCAACTACCCTCTCTTAGACGAATTAAACTGAAAGGACTGGAAGAAATAGAGTACATATCAAATGAGAATTTCCCATGGTACCTTCCCATCCCGCTTCCCCCAACTCCTCCAAATGGCAATGTATCAGCAGCATGCTGCAAATACCCAACACAAGGCTTTAAGCTGACAAGATTGTAAAAAAAAAAAAAAGTATAAGCAATACTCAACAGAGATGTCTCATCTTGATGCTGTTGAATTCCCTGTTTTTAAGCTAAAAAAAAGTAGCAAAAAAGCAGTTGAGTTATTGATAGCATACTTGAACAATTGCATCATTGAAAACTATGCTTCCAGATGATGTTTCAGATATCATCTTTCTCTCTAATGATCTGTTTTTGGTGAAGCGGTGTATGGCAAGTGCTTTAGGCCTTGAATTTAGGAATTGTACACTGTCTTCAATCTTCTCCAACTGTCAAACCCATTTAAAGAATATTTTAGTGTGCAACTTCATCTTTAACTACTTGGCCTGCTCATAAATATAAGAGAGAAAGAAAAATTAAAATATAATGAGAGAGAGGACAAGAGTTTAATAAATATAGTGAATCAGTTTGATTGTTTGTCGACGTAGTAAATAGGTGAGCATGTGAAATTACATTTGTAATGGGCAAGCTATGGGTTGAGGTTGGGCCTTCGAATACAATAGGTCAAAAAATTCACTTGGACAGGTACAAAAAGTTTTTTGCCTATTTTATACGCACATGTCTATTATTTTGGTTCCTAAAATTTGGACTGATGAGGATGGAAGTGGTCTGCAGGGCCGTATTGTGAGTGTTCTGGTGAGGAAAATAAAAAACACAGGTCAAATATTTTCTTTCAAGTGTTTGACTAAATTAATAAAGCAACTTTATTTATTTATTTATTTTGGGGGAGAATTATACAGGCTCTAGTCTAAGGGCCTCATTTTAATATGTGACACATTTTTATAAAGATTAGTGTTAAATATAATCTTAACGTGTGCAATCTTTGCACGCATTATTTGAAAAAAAAATAATAATAAGGTTTACTATTAAAAAATAATTCTTCTAGATGTAGGTCTTAAATTTACCTAATTTATTCAAATAAACTGTGCAGATTTTGCACTTGATCGTAAAGTTGTAAATATCATTTTTTTTATATAAATTAAAAAGAGATGAAAAAATCATAAAAGCATAAAAGCATAATTACAAACTATTAATTTTTCATATAAATCATTAACCTTAAATAACTTTTCCTTAATGTATTTAATCTTTGGATTCCATATTAATAAACTTAATACTGTATAATAAAAAACTTTTGGATCCATATTAATGAGTTTATTATTTCTCCTAAACTTAATTTTAATTTTAATTTTGGAGAAGCTACATTCTTAAAAATAGATAACACATAGAAATTAAATAAAAATTTGAAATTATAAAAAAAAAAAAAAAGTTGAAGAGAGACATTTTTAAGTATATTGAAATTAAAAAAAAAATTAGAGAGTATATCAAAATCATAATAAAGTCATTGCCTAAGGCTCCACTTTAATTAGGTCTCCATATTTTGCCCAAAAGATGAGAAATTTGATAAATATATATATATATATATAAAGATTTTATTTAAAAAAAATATATTCAAAATGTACAAAACTTTTAAACAATAGTAAAATTAGAATAAAAGGAACAAAATGATGTATATTTTGATGTTGATGCCTTATTTATTTTCAAAATTAAGTATTAAAAGAAATATATATTATTTAAAATAAAAGTAAATATTTTAAGTTATAAAGAAGAATATTATATTTACATCTCAAAATCTTCAAATAAGATTTTATTATTTAATACTTATCTATTATTATTCTTATTTTTAAATTAAAATATAATATACTTAATGAGTTTATTTCATTTTCCCTTAAAAGCAAATTATAAAGGTGATACAATAATAAAATTTGCTGATAGATAGTGCATGCGCAATTATTTGCTAATAAGAAATTCCACTATTTCAAAAGAAGCATAGCAGCAAGACGAAAGCTAGGCAGGAAGTTCGGTGTAATTGCCACTAATATTCTTGCCATGATTTGTGGCCGACAACAAAATAGAAAAAGGAAGGCTAAGATATAAAATTCAAACATGTAATTGACGCATGTTCACATGACATTAGTATAATTTCGTTGCAGCTTATTGAGTTAGATAGACGATGGATGGCTTTACATAATAACGCGTCTTTCAACAGAAGTGTAGGACCGTCGCTAATTTCTTTAACGCTTCAGGACTCTATATATGAGTCGTCTGAATCTATATATTATTATTATTGTAAATAAGTATCTTTAGAATATCACTATTAATTAAAAGAGAAAAAATTAAATAATTATATGTAAATTTGAAGGAGTATATGTATATCGAATTGTTAGATGAAAAATTAAAGTAGATTATAATAAAATCAGGCTAATAATTAGTATTCTGGAAAGACGTGTGGATGGAATTGTTTAGTGGTTAGGTACGTTAATGGACCCTATTAATTGGATATGCTAATGCCAATGGAAGTGTCAATGCAAATTAACAAGAATTAACACGCGGGTTAGGTTAAACAACCTATGACGACATTCAATGGCCATATAGCAAATATTAATAACATAAAGAAATATAAAATAATTAAGAAAGCTGACAACATGAGCAGAGCATGCATCCATCAAGCTAGTACACAGTACTTCAAACAAATTGATGGTTGAATTGGTCTCAGCCAACGCACTCTCTATCATACTTTGTATTAATTAGCTGTTACATTTCAAAATATAGATACCATATATATGCTTATTATGATTTGTTCAAAGTCATATTGACTCAATGGAAACAAGATTCAACAAACTGATAAAGATCCACTTCCTTTCCTTTTTAAGACTATTTTAACTACCCACGGTAGAAGCAATTTGCATACATTGACACAAAAAGATTCGTGAAACTTACAAAATCACGCACCCAAAACCTGTTTGGAAAAGTTTATTTCAATTGGAGAAAAACAAAACAAAGGTTCACTTTTGTTCGACTGCTGAACCTTTAGCCAAAATTTCCAAGCTTTATCATTCTTGGAAATAAAGCAAAGTTGAGCCAGCTTTCAAAACCTGCTAATGTCACATGATTTATGCGTTTTACTTCACACAAAACAGGGCAACATACAACAATTGTTTTTTAAAGAATTAAATAAAATTGAAGTTTTTTAAAGAATTGTTTCTGGAAAAGATTAATAAGAAAAAAATCCTTTTTTTGTTGGTTTTATTTATTTATTTATTGAGGTGGGGAGGGAGGGGTACATTCAAATTTTTTTCGTAGTTTAGTAGTGATTACTAAAATTACTAGTTTTTAGAAGTATAATTGCAATTCGAGTGATAAGCTGAAGGTGATTTCTATATATTTTCTCTTCCTTTTTTAAATATCTCTTTGTCGCAACATTCAAATTCAAATGTTATACACAACTAGCATATTACTAATTTAAATTCTTAAAAAATAGTTAGAATTGCAAACTTTTGATGATACTGATGTGACAGAGAAGTCTATTTATACTATAATACATTGCTCTGTTTTTTTGTTTTTTTAAGGAATACATTGCTCTGTTTTGGTTTTGGTATTGAGCACCAAAACGTTTCTCCAGTCTTCGCATATTTTACAACTTTTTCATTAAAATATATATCAATTTAAAATATTAAAACTTCCACAACTTAAATAATAATAATAATTTAAACTAAGAAATTTATTATTTAGACATCCATGTTTTAAATTGGGACTCAGATTTTCACAAAAACAATCATGTTTTAAAACTAGCCCCATTCCGTTCATCCAATGTTGATTAAGACCAATATAAGTTTCGTATCTACTCGATTTCTCAGTTTATTATTATAAAAGTCAATGCACTTCTAACATTTTAAAGAATCAATCTCCAAAGCAACCAAGCTCTCCGACTGTCCTGTCGGCTACACTTGCCGCACCTTTAGATTCTCCACCCTCCAATCCTTCTGATCAGCCCATCTACTTCATTCCACCGGCGCGTGGCTCTCGTGCTCATCTTTTGTTGCGTGGATCGTCTGTTTTTCCACCACAAATTCACTTTTCTGATGCCGGTTTATTCAAATATTTGTTTTTCTTAAACAGTGATTTAGTTAAAGGGAATTAAAATATCTCCGAGACAAATATTTCAAGACATTCAACAGCTGTGCATCCACAAGCACCGCCTTCGACGGTGGCTTATGCCTTATTCTTTAACCTATAGAAATTGAAAATAATTGTGGAAAACAATTATGCCAACTATAGCAATGAGAAATTTGGTGGACGCCGTGGCTCTTGTCACTCTCTTAATTAGGGAGATAATTAAAGTGCGAATTAGCATGATTTCCAAAGTCGGAGACGTGTGGTAGTAATATTTAAGAACCAGCAGCGCTTCTACAGTCTACACCCTGCGTCCCATATTCTTCAACCAGCTTGCATGCTCGTGGATGTGGCTACCAATCTTGTATCATATATTCAATTGATATTTGTAATCTCTGATTAGGAGAGACTAGATTTCTCTCACTTTTGCACCCAATTAAAGGGAAAAAATGTTTTTAAGTTTTCTTATAATGAAGCTAGTTTCATTAAATTTGAACTCAAATGAAAAGTTTCGTCCTGTTAAAAAAAAATAAAAAAATCAAATGATGGTAAAACTAATCCCTTGGTTCATTAATCACACAGTGTTTGGCATTCTAAGTTTGTAAGCTGGAAACCACTCCAGCTTACCCCTCTCGATTAACTTTTAAAACTGATATTTTAAAAATCACATTACCATTGGCACTAATATAATTAAGAGAAAGAGTTGCTTACATACACACAGATATATATATATATATATATATATAATTTCTATAACGCGTCCTTTAACAGTAGTGTAGGTCCATCACTAATTTCCTTTACGCGTCAGTACTCTCCAGTAGGAAGTTTCCCATGCAAGGCCTTATAAAATGTTGGTGCCCCTTTCATGTCCTCTGTACGTATTCAAAGCAAACATATCTTCCTTCTATGATCTATCCCTCTACTGATTTCTCAAGAGCCCTTTTTTACCATTACTGATCAACAAATGGCTGAAGCCATTGCCTACAACGTTGCTGCAAAAATCATTGAGAGCTTGGGATCCCTTGCTCTCAAACAGGTCGGGCTGCTTTGGGGTGTCACAGATGAACTTGAGCAGCTCAAGAACACCGTTTCCACAATCCAAGCCGTGCTTCTTGATGCTGAGGAGAAGCAATGGGCAGTGAACAACTATGAAGTAACAGATTGGCTTGAAAAGCTTAAGGATGTCGTTTATGATGTGGACGACTTTCTGGATGATTTCTCCTCTGATTGTCTGTTGCGAGAGATGCCGACGTCGGATAAGATGCCAAAAAAGGTACGAACCTTGTTATCCAAATCAAAGCACCTTTTTGATAAACTGAAAATGGGTCGTAAGATTAAGGCAATTAGACAAAAGTTAGATGCTATCTCAAATGATCATAAGAAATTCCAATTGGAGGGACGCCTTGGAGAGATAGGAGTCAAGCCCAGGAAGAGGGACGATACTCATTCTTTGGTACTCGAGGCAGAAGTTATTGGTAGAGAGGATGCCAAGAAGGAGATCATAGATATACTTCTTTCTGATTCTGACATTAAAGGGAATGTAGGAATCCTTCCGATTACTGGCATCGGAGGATTAGGAAAGACCACACTAGCTCAACTCATATTTAATGATCTGGAAGTAGATAAACATTTTCAGCTAAAAATGTGGGTGTGCGTCTCTGATACTTTTGATGTTAAAAAAGTTGTTGAAAAAATCCTAGAATCGGCAAGAAAACAGAGACCAGACACCGGTGAAATGGATACATTGGTGCAAGGCCTTCAAAAAGAAATTGGTGGAAAGAAATACTTACTTGTGTTGGATGATGTTTGGAATGAGGATGCTGGAAAATGGAATGAATTGAGAAAACTATTGATGAGTGGTGCAAGTGGGAGTAGAATACTAGTAACTACACGTAGTGAAAAAGTTGCAAGAATTACCCAAACAATTGAACCATATTCCTTAGAGGGTTTAGACAGCGAGAAGTCATGGCGTTTATTCAAGAAAGTGGCACTTGAGAATGGAGAAGAGCCAGAGAATCGTAGAAAAGTGGAAGTTGGAAAGAGAATTGTGAAAAAGTGTTCTGGTGTCCCTCTTGCCATCATAACAATTGGAAGGTTACTTTTCATGGAAGATTCTGAAGCTAGGTGGAATTCTTTTGAAAAAAATAAAATGCCAAAAATAAAAGAAAATGACATCATACCAACTCTTAAGCTGAGTTATGATCAGCTTCCTTCACATTTGAAACAATGTTTTGCTTATTGTAGTATATTTCCAAAGGATTACGTGATGGAAAAATCAAAGTTGATAGAACTCTGGATGGCACAGGGGTTTATCAAGCTATCCAATCAAAATGAATGTCTTGAAGATGTTGGTGATGAGTATTTCATGGATTTACTTTGGAGATCATTCTTTCAAGAAGCCGAGACGGATGACTTGAACAACGCAATTACGTGTAAAATGCACGATCTCATGCATGATCTTGCAATGTCAGTGGCAGGATCATTGATCACCAGATTAGAATCTAAGGGAAAAACCATTGGGGAGAAAACTCGACACGTATCAGTTGTCGACAATAGCGAATTTTCTTTTGTAATTCAAACTTCCTCGTCTAATGCCAGTAGGATTCGAACGCTTCTTTTGCTTAGTGAATTCGAGGATTTCCAAGAGTCAAGTACTTCATCATCATCTGAAGCAATCTTTTCAAATTTAAAGTTCTTACGAGTGCTGGATTTACATGGAAGAAAGCTTGATTTGGTACCGAGTTCCCTATGTAAGTTGAAGCATTTAAGAGATCTTGATCTTTCATGGAATGATAAAATCGAGGAGCTGCCCGAGTCCATTACAAAGTTGCAAAATTTGCATACACTAAGACTCTCTAGTTGCATAAAGTTTAAAGAATTGCCTAGAGGAATTACGAAATTAGTGAACTTAAGGCATCTTTACATTGAAGGTTGTAGCAATTTGAGTTATATGCCACGTGGATTGGGGCAATTGACAAATCTCCGGATATTATCTAATTTTGTTGTCCATTCGGATTCAGCCTTAAAGGATAGTTGTCGGTTAAGCGAGCTAAATAGACTAAATGGCTTAAGAGGAACATTAGATATTGGGGGTTTGAGATCAGGTGGAGAAGACGTGGCATTAGACTATAAGGGTGCAAATCTAAAGGAGAAAGAACATCTTCAGGTTTTGTCTTTAAATTGGGGTAGAGAAAATGTTAATGCACGTGATCATGAAATGGCATTGGAAGGCTTGGAACCCCACCCAAATCTTAAAAAGCTGCACATAAATTGTTATGGGGGTGTGAGGTTTTCAACATGGCTTTCGTCACTCACAAATCTTGTTGATTTGAGGTTATGGTTTTGTACGAAATTGAAATATTTGCCACCGTTGAGTCGACTACCCTCTCTTAAGAGTATTTCTCTGGAATCTCTTGCAAAAATAGAGTACATATCAGATTGTAGTGACAACATGAATGAGTTTTCTTCTTCTTTTTCATCAGCATTCTTCCCATCTCTTGAGAGTATTTTTTTCGATCACTGTCGTAATCTGAA
This sequence comes from Platycarya longipes, assembly GCA_036559045.1. NCBI lineage: Eukaryota > Viridiplantae > Streptophyta > Magnoliopsida > Fagales > Juglandaceae > Platycarya > Platycarya longipes. The sequence goes on from CM071801.1 coordinate 3,161,416, forward strand.
GGGTTGGTGGAGGAGGAGTGATTCTTATAATGTGGATGTCAATACTTTACCACTCCCTTCATTTCCTCGTCTTTCAATATTACATATATGGGAATGCCCTTTGTTAACTTCAATGCCAATGTTTCCACATCTACAAGAAGAGTTAAACCTACTTTGGACCAGCTGGAAGGCAGTGCAGCAAACAATAACGAATGCCTCCCCTGCTTCCTCTACACCCATTGCCTTTTCATCTCCTCCTCTCTCCAAATTGAAGATAATATCCTTATATGAAATTGAGGATCTAGAAACACTTCCAAAGGATGGGTTGCAAAACCTCGTCTCTCTCCAGCAGTTGTGGATAACTAATTGCCCTAAATTAAAGTGTCTCTCCCAAGGTCTACAGTATCTCACTGCAGTTCGCCATCTGAATCTTTATCACTGTCCTATGCTTGATCTAGGCAACGACGAGCACGGTATGCAATGGAAAGGGCTTAAAAGCCTCATCTCTTTGCAGTTAATCGATCTTCCGAAATTAGTGTCTTTCCCATTGGGGCTTCAACATGTTACCACTCTACGAGACCTCTTTATCGTAGGATGTTCAAGCTTGTTGGATATACCAGAGTGGATCTGCAATTGGGCATCACTTGAGCAGTGCACAATTTATGGCTGCTCTAGTTTAACATCACTGCCTGATGCAATGAGTAGGCTAAACTCTTTGAAAATGTTGAAAATTCTTGATTGCCCCCATCTTATTAGAAAGATGCGAAGAGGACAGAGGTGAGGATCTAGGCAAAGGACGAGCACGGTATGCAATGGAAAGGGCTTAAAAGCCTCATCTCTTTAGAGTTTGAGAAGATTCCGAAATTGGTGTCTCTCCCAATGGGGCTTCAACATGTTACCACTCTACGAGACCTCTCTATCGCAGATTATTCAAGCTTGTTGGATATACCAGAGTGGATCTGCAATTGGGCATCACTTGAGCAGTTCACAATTTATGGCTGCCCTAGTTTAACATCATTGCCTGATGCAATGAGTAGGGTAACCTCTTTGAAAATGTTGAAAATTCGTGATTGCCCCATCTTATTAGAAAGATGCGAAGAGGACAGAGGTGAGGATTGGCCCAAGATTGCTCACATTCCAAAGCTGGACTTTTTCAACAAGCCTCCATACGACCTCATTGACTGATCCAGGTATTTTTCTACCAAATTTATCTTTATCTCCGCATCCACCTTCTTCACCTTAAAACATGCTTTCTTTATTGCTTTTTTTCTTTATTGTTTATTCATGATTAGTAGCTTCTTCAATACATGCAACTTTTCTCAAGACTATCTCATATGTCTAAACTTGTAGGGATGATTTCGTTTGCATATTGGAGCACACGTGTGTGAAGTTGATCATAGCTACATGATGGATGATGCGACCAATTGCTTTGAACTCCATTATTTGGGCATGCTCTCCAAGAACATTTCTGCCATCATTGATCTTGCAACTAGCTGTTGCACAGAAAATGAGGAGTTTCAACTAATATTGGGAGAGAAATTCTTACGGTTTGCTTTGAGTGATTGACATACAAAACTGTATTTTTTAAGGATGATTTTCTTCTAGTATTAGCAGCTTAAAAGTCACCACTACCTGAATTTGCAATTTGAGAATTTCTCCTATGCTCTGGTTTTTGGCAGCTTCACTCATGTTTTTGGTGGAAAGTGATTGTCTTCATATAGTGGAGGAAATCAATAAAGGTTCATATGGATTCTCAGCCATGAGACCTGTTATTTCTGAGATACAACACCTTCAGAAACGCTTCCGTCAATGTTCGATCCAACATATCCCTCGGTTAACTAATGAAGCTGCACATGGCCTTTCAAGATATGCTTGGTCTATTGCAGATATGGCAATTTGGTGGCACGAGTGTCCTTCATTTCTTGAAGATGTTATTTATGTTGATTCGATGATTTGTAAGAGTCTCTATAAAAATAAAAATAAAAACTATTTGCATTTGGCAGATGCATTAGGTAGGTTTTATAATATTCAATATTTTTGTTTGGAATTATTTAATTAGGTAGCACTCCACATGAATATTTACAATTCTATTTATCTTTCGCAAAAATTGCTAACAAAGAAAGTATGATTGATTTGCATGTCCTTTTGAAAATTCTCGTTCTTTTTTTTTTTTTTAAGACACATCACAATCACCCTCACAGAAAGCCCACAGAGGGTGACAAACATATCCACAAAGCTAAGATTTCATAGCATTCTTTCAGCTCAGTTCAGAAATGCAACGGACGTGCACACTTTGGTCGATTAAATCAATTACACCACTACTCAAACAAACATGTTTCTGCTTCTTCTCCTCCTCCTCCTCCTCTTCTTCTTCTTCTTCTTCTTAATCTTCCCTTGCATCTTAGGATGATGAATAATAATGTATTGGCAGTGAAAATATGCTTAGGTGGTATAAGATCCTCGTCTAGTGAGGAGCAACCCAAGATAATCATATTTATAGGCGTTCTCAAGGAGCTGCAACTTGTTAGTGTTCCATGGAGGATATCTAAACCAAATATCAGAGAGAAAGCTTCTTCTCATGATAGCCTTCTCATGGCTGAATATGTCAAATGAGAACTTCCCATGGTACCTTTCAATCCCACTTCCCCCAACTCTTCCAAATGGAAATGTATCAGCAGCATACTGCACATACCTAACACAAGGCTTTAAGCTGACAAGATTGTAAAAAAAGTATGAGCAATACTCAATAGAGCTGTCTCATCTAGAGGCTGTTGAATTCCTTCTTTTTAAGCTAAAAAATTAGCAAAAAAGCAGTTGAGTTTATTGATAGCATACTTGAACAATTGCATAATTGAAAACCAAGCTTCCAGATGATGTTTCAGATATCATCTTTCTCTCTATTGATTTGTTTTTGGTGAAGCAGTATATGGCAAGCGCTTTAGGCCTTGAACTTAGGAATTGTACACTGTCTTCAATTTTTTCCAACTGTCAAACCCATTAAAGAATATTTTAGTGTGCAACTTCATCTTTCACTAGTACCATACCTACTTGGCCTGCTCATAAATATATGAGAGAAAAAGAATTAAAAGATAATGAGAGAGAAGACAAGAGTTTAAAGTCCCTAAGGCTACATCTTTATTATCTAAATAAATTCTAATGTAACGCATAGATTCTTCTTTATAAAGAAATTATAAAGTTTTAAGATAACAAGTTTCCTTGTATTTTGAGGATATTAGCAAAGATATACAAATCCCCTCAAACTCTTGGTGAAAAAAATATCAAACTTGGAGTTGCAAAACTTGAGTTTTGTTTAACTATTTTATATGCACATTTCTATTATTTTGGGTTCTAAAATTTGGACTGATGATGATAAAAACTTGGTAGGCTTGGTTGTTTTGTCGATTAAGGATGTATAGAAGGTGTTTGATCCTTAAGATTCTGTTATAGATCAGGTATTTAAGATACAATGAGAGAGAAGAGAGTTCAAAGTAATTAGGCTGTGATGCAACAAAAACCAACAAAGACTTCTTACAGTGATTATGGGAAGGATTGGGCCAAAGATTTCTTCTATCATGATAGCTGCTTCGCGGAGGATTCACCAATATTGTTGGCTCTATGAACCTACATCAAAGTTTATTAAATTGCAAAATAGAGTTACATATAATCATTAACTTGAAAGTCAGTACACTGTCAAAGGAAATTAGTCCCTCAATTATCCGGGAGGATGCTATATATTCATATATACATATTTATAAACAGAAGAAAGCTTAAATTACATCCAGCATGAGCATGGACAAAAGAGAATAGATTATGGTGTTTACAAGCTATCTTCATCCAATGAGCCCCCATAAACGATAGAAGCTTCAACCCTTGGATCCTCCAGAAGATTCTTCAATCTCAAGAAGTGTTGTTTGTTTATTATCCTTGCAATACTGTGCGAGTCTTTTGGGTTTTTTCCATACATTTTATTGATCTTCACCTTCATCAACTCTACCTAAAGAGGAATATCATCATTTCAACATATTATTGCATTGGAAATTAAGGAATCTCGAATTCCAATATTGATGCTGTAAAAATCGATCAACAGGCTGGGGTAGGGGAAAGAGTCATTTTCAACCCACTGGTGCAATTTGAGCTTCGTTCGGTGTCGTTTGGGATCTTCTACGTGGTTCTGGTGCGGTCGGCTCGTACATTAATAACAGATGAAATAAATAGATACATACACGAGATTCACGTGGTTCGGGATGAGGCCTACATTTACGGGCGTTGGGGGAGGGGAATATATTATAATGAGTATTTTACAATCTCTCATGTCTCACTGTACATGACCAATATACACAAATCTATGAATAAAACGCACTAGTTGGAGGCTTGGAGCTCCCAAATGCCTCTGAGAAGACGAAGAAAACTGAAGAAGATTATGGATTGGAGAGAAGACTGGTTTGCCATCTGATCACTACCTTTTTATAGACTCCTGGGTTGCGTGTACCAATCCCTTTCTTTCTGCCTTTCCTTTCCGCTTTTGCTTCTAGATTGCATGCCCATACCCTAACACCCTTCACCTTAACTCATGAGCTTGCCACCCCTCCTTTAAGTAATTTCATGCTTTTCATCATGCTTCCTTTTAGTCTCTACCATCCTATACCTGCACTTACTCACGTCTTGTGCCTACACCAATTCGGATGTGTTTGTAGTGTCTCAATAAAGGTGGTTGGGGACCCATGTATTTTCTCCCTCACAGTACCCAGCAAATTCTCGACAAAGATACTTTTGTGGAAATTTTCTTGAAACACCTATTCTCCATACTCTGAGAAGGCGGTGGTTTCAACTTTTGAACCCAAGGTAGGAAAGAATTAAAAACATGCAACAAATAATTATCAAGAGAGTGTTGTAATGTGCTAATATTTCAAAAACTTTCGATGGTTTGGTTGAGGCGGGAGACAGGTTTGATTACAAACGTGGGAGCACGGAGCTCATGGGTGGGGGGAGATGGACTCAACTGCTAACATGGGAGTGCAAAACTTAATGGTGGCGGGAGATGGAATTGATCTAACGTGGGAGCATGGAGATCAAGGGTGGTGAGAGATGGACTCAATCGTCTACCGTTGCTAGGTGCTTTTGTTTTATTTCCTCACCATCTTCTTTTTTCTTTTACCCCACGTATTCTCACTATCAAGAAGGTGGTGGGAATTCTATCTCGACGTTCTGTATTCGGATCCCAGGCAAACCTAAGATTGACGATGATCCGATGGTGATATGGTTACGAGAGGGCTAGGGCTCAAGTCTCAACCCTGCGATTCGCTGATATTCTTGGTAATTTTTTGAATACCGTACCGGTGAGCGTATCGATCAAGACACTAGAATGAAATATTTTGATACTAATATCATTTCATATACTATTTTGGAATAGTTTATATATAGATAAATTATATATATAAATACACATATAAATTATATTTCAAAATAATAGTTAATATATGAATAAATTATATATATAAATATATATATGTGTAAATAGTCTAGTCTAAATTGGGGTAAAAAATAGCAAGAATTGAAAAAAAATGATAAAAAGATAAAAAAAAATTGGTATGACCGAAACACAAGCCGAAATATTTGCTAGTACACCCAAAATATCGGCCGGTACGATCGATACCGGCCAGTACGGTCGAAATCTCTGTCGAAATGAAATAGCAGTATTTCTGTATTGGATTACTGGCCAGTACAACATATGGTTGTACTGGCTAGTACAGTACAAAATTAAAAACTATGGTTCCTGGCCCGCAAATCGAAGTGTGAGGGTTTACAACCGAGATAGGGCCCAAGTCTCGACCTCGGGATTCGCTAGCGTTCCTGAAGGGCAAATCGGCCTGCGAGGGTTCCCAAGCGGGCTAGGGCCCAAGTCTCGACCTCGTGATTTTCTAGCATTTTTGGTCGGCAAATCAGCGTGCGAGGGTTTTCGAGCTAGCTAGGGCTCGAGTCTCGACCCCGCGATTCGTTGGTGACCACTGTGGAGGTGGGATTTACGACTGTGCTCGCGCTGGGGCCCTAGCCTCAAGCCTCGGTCCCGACCCGCATATGACGAGAGCGCGGAGCTCGTACCGTCATAGGAGATAGGCTCGACCACATGTGACGAGAGCACGAAGCTCGTTCCATCACATGAGATGTGCTCAACTGCATGTGACAAGAGCACAAAGCTCGTTTCATCGCGGGAAATGGGCTCGAATGCGCATGATGAGAGTGCGAAACTCGCTCTGTTGCAGGAGATGGGCTTAACCATGTATGATGAGAGCGCAGAGCTCGTTATAAAATATGTCTAAAATGTGTCTAAAATAGGATTAGTTACACCCCTACTAAGGGGTGTGATAAAAATGTGGAGTTGATTTTATTGAGACTTTTAGTCCTATTGTTAAAAGCTCTACTATTCGACAAATATTGGCTGTGGTAGTTAGCTTTGATTGGTGCATTCCTTAGTTGAATGTTTCTAATGCATTTTTGCATGGTCATTTAGATAGAATTGGAATTGTGTATATGCAATAGCCATTTGGCTATGTTGACCCTCAATTTCTACATGACGTATGTTGCCTAGACAAGGCTTTGCATGGATTGAAATAGTCAAGCATGACCATATGCTTGGTATTATCGCCTTTCTCGAGCTCTTCTTGACATTGGACTTTCCACATCTATTGTTGATTCATCTTTGCTTATCTTGTCCATGCTTGCAGTAACCATCTATGCCCCATCTGTTTGTGCCACCAAACTTTCTAGTCTTGATGGTTCTGAACTATCTTAAATTGAAGTCTCTACTTATTGGCAACTAGTAGGTGCGCTACAATACTGCACTCTTAATAGACCAGATGTTGCAAACTTTGTAAACCAGCTTTGCCAATTTATGCACTCTCCTACCACTCCCCATAGGGTTGATATTAAGTGAATCTTAAGATATCTTAGAGGAAGTGTTGATCATGGTCTTTTCTATTGCAATGGAGCTTCTGAGCTTTTATTATATATTGTGATTTCAATTAGGCTGGTAATCTTGTCAACCGTAAATCCACCACAATTTATGCTATCTTTTTTTGTTCAAGTCTCATTTTATGGTATGCCAAAAAGTAGTTAGAAGTGGCTTGCTCCAGTATTGAAGCCGAATATAGGGCTCTCTCCTATGCAACTTCTAAACCCTACTAGTTGTAGATGCTTTTGCAAAAATTACATCTTCCCTTGCCATCTCCACCAACTATTTGGTGTGATAATATTGGTGCTATTTTGCTAGCCTGTAATCCTGTATATCATGCGGGCGCTAAACATATTGAAGTCGACTTTCACTTCATATGTGAAAAATGCTTAATAAGGACATTATGATTTGATTTATTTCCACCATCGATCAGGTTGCAAATATATTTACAAAGGGTTTCATCATCTGAAGGATCAACCACAACAAAAGGAGGATATACATCACTACAAATTTAAATGTCAAATTCAAATGTTATACATAGCTAGCACGTTACTAGTTCAAGTTGTAAAGATAGTTAGAATTGTAAACTTTGGATAATATTGATGTAATAAAAAAAAGTCTATTTACACTACAATACAACTCTATTTTGGTATGAAGCACCAAAACATTTTCTAGTCTTTGCATATTTTACAAACGACTTCTGATGAAAAGGGGTTTAATGGTAATCAAAGTACTGGTTAGCTTTAAAGTTCCAACCAACAGGGTTATTTCTACTAAAATGTGGAAATTCTAAACGAAAGCCCCTCTGAACAAGGCCTCTCTCCTCATGACTAACAACATTTCTAGGATCCCCAAACCCTTTGAGGTGCACATTACTATGGTAAATCTGGTGATCAATAATCTTGTCACTGATAGCATTCTAAAGTAAATTATGTAACCCAAACCATCCATTTTAGCTTCTTGAAAGAATGATATCCAACATAAATCCAAGAAATACTTGCAACCTACATCTTCTAAGCATTCGTCTTGATTTGATAACTTAATAAATCCTTGTTGTGAATTCGGCCCAATAATTTAAAGGTCAAGATATTCATAACTTTTATTGAGCTTAAATTATATTTAATCAACCACATTAGATAAGCTCACAAGCAGTAAATTATTGAGGTTGGTTAGGAGTTTTAATTAGGTTCATTAACTAAATTAAATTTCATTTAGCATTTATTGAAAGAGTTAGGCTCCATTTAGAATTTAAAGATTGACTATTATAAATTTATTTCAATTTGAATTCTTCACTAATTGAAGTCCTCTACGCAATTTCAGTTAGTGCCCATCCTACATTGAATGAAACTACTAGATCATGTTTTTAAATTCAATCTCTCTTTTTGAATGATCATGATTGAGTCCCACTTGAACTCGACCTCGTCGGCATCTTGTTCCAACAGGGATACAACTCTACAAGTCATCTTAACGTTAAATTTCTTTAATCGAGTCAACTCAAACTGGTCGTCACTGTGAGATCCCTGACTTACGTGTATTTTTACACGTTATTTTATTCTCGGTGTTAATTATTTTAATTTATTTAAATAATATTATTAGTCATATTTTATTTGTTTAAGATATTATTTCAGTTATTAATTAGTTAATATTGAGTTACGTTACTTTTCTTATTTATTTTAATGAGTTAATTATTTTAATGATTGGAATTTAATTCTTTGATTTTATTATGTGAGTTTATTTGATCTGCTTTCGTAATATTAATTATTGTTTTATTTTTAATATTACGCTTGGGTTTAATTTATTTCTATTGTTGAGTTTTAAATATTTTATTTTATTGATATTAGATTGTAGTATTTCAAGTCGGCTTTTATTTAATTTATTGTGTTTCTATTTCTAGTTAGTCTTTTTTTTTCTCTTTTTTTTTTCCTTTTCTTTTCTTTTCTTTTTCTTCTTTTTCTCCTTTCCTTCCCAGCCGTGAACCCGTGACCCGCATCCCCTGTTCCCTCTCCCTCTCGCCATTCCTTCTCTCCTCAGCCCCAGGGCCGCCGTCGGCCACCCACCGGCGACACCGCCCACACCGCCAGCCTCCCTACATGCCGGCGAGTTCAACGGCACCGGTGGTGTCCCCTTCGACCACCCCACCTTCCCCACACGGCCACAAACCCAAAATGGGTATTTTGCATTCCCTTGCATTTTCCGGCCACCGCCGACTACCCCTTGGCACCGGCGACCTACCACTAGACTCCCCACCCTCCGACGAGCATAACCCACCGCCCAAAGTCACCCATCACCGCCGGTTACCCCCTCCACCCAAAATGGGTCTTAAACGGGTTGTTCTTCGCCACGCCGCCGTCCAGCCACCGTAGGTCTCACCACCGCCACCAAAAGACTCCCCTCGCCCAGCCGGTCAACCTTCTAGCTTAGTTTCCCCAACCGTTGCCTCACCTTCCCGGTACACCCCAAACCCGAAAATGAGTTTTTGACCCGATCCGCCACCTTCCGATGGTTGTGCCACCACACCACCACCTCCATGAGATTCCCCACCCTTCAAAGAGTACCTCCCTAAATTTTGGTGTCAAACCGAGCATTTTAGCCTAGCGTACATGTGACCGCTACAAACGCTGCAAATTGGCGTTGTTCGAGGATTTACGTTTTTACCGCTGTAAGTACTTTCCAAACGAGCTTTAAGATTTAAATATATTTTTGGCATCAACAGTTGTTGTATTTGATTATTGTTGCTATGTGTTGGTTGATGTTGATATTTGTTGGTTGATTGGATTAATTAAATGTTGGATAATTGCTGCATGGTTGTCTACATTGTATATTTACGCGCATGCTCATTAAAATATTTGAAAAGTGGATTTTTGCATGATTTCGGATATTCATGTGTTGGAATTGGAAAATGGGATTTAAATTGAGTTTAATGGATTTTAATGGTTTTGAGCTGAGTCATAACGGGGACGGCGATACATAACACCCGTTGTGATCAGCGTGTGAGTGTGTGGATGACATAATGGGGACGGCGATACGTAACGCCCATTATGGTCATTGGGTGTGCATTTCATATCGGGGACAGCGATACGTAACGCCCGGTATGAAATGAGTGTGTGTGGATCGTAATGGGAACAGCGATACGTAATGCCCATTATGATTTCGGGTGTGTGTGTAAATCATATCGGAGACAGCGATACGTAACGCCCGGTATGATTGGTTTTGAGGATATTATTTTATGGAAAATGATGGGTGATTTTATTGGGATTTTATTGTGGATTAAATTGGGATTTTGATGAGTGCGGTTATTTCATTGACTTTGAGAAAGATGATTTTAAGCCTCATGCATATGGTAATTGTTCATGGTTGTTGTTGTGGCATTAATGTATTTCTGTCTTTTGGTTTGGTTGGGTTGTACTTACCTGCGATGCCATCTTGGCGTCGTAGTTTTTTGGATGCAGACTTTGGAGAGGCTGAGCCTGAGGAGACGGCTCCGCCGTTGAGGTGATATTAATATTAATTATTATTTCGGGAAATTTATTTTCCCCTTTTTATAAATATGTATTTGTTTAATTTATATTTCAGATGACTGTATTAAATCCTGTTGGAGAATTTATATTAAATTGGTTTGTAAAATATTTCTAAAAATTCTGGTACCTAGTTATTGATTTTATTACCCGCTGCGACCTATATTTTGTGTATGTTACGTGTGCACACACGTTTGACACTTGTCGTTGGGATGTGTAACCCGTGTTGTCATCATCCTGACGCCTCGATTCCCGTGTTATTTTAACGGAAATTTGGGGGCGTCACAGTCACCTAATCCCAAATCTCTCTATAAATATCCCCCTCCCGAGTGTTATTTGAAAAAAAAGATCATAAACCTTCTAGTCTAACACCTTGATTGATTTTGTGTCGAAAACTTTAGGAAGCAGCACCTTAAGTAAGTATCTTGATCATAAAGATTAGCATATGTAAACTAGTTATATATATTATTATTATAGCCAGTGTTCACATACCACGCATGCCATAATATTTACAAACACACCATTCATCATGTTTCATTTTCCATATTATAATTATATATATATATATATATCTTATACATCTTACATTACATAAGAAACATATGTTTTCATAAGATCAAGTAGTACTGTAAGGTAAGCTCATAATAATTAATCAGATTGACATTTAAATGCATGGTATCAATGCGGTTTAAGGGTACATGAGTTGTGCAACCCACGAACTCAAACATGATTCATCGTAATATGTCAGGGTACTGTACACTTGAATTCTTTTGCTACAACAAGGGAAGTTAATGCACAATCTTGCATATAAAGTTAAGTGTGTTGGCTGGTTAGATAAATCAAGTCAATCAGATAAATTTGATCAATTAGTTAATTCAGATTAATCACTTATGCATATTATAAGGATCATATAATTAATTATGATTTTAGGGTCAGCATGAAATTTTTTATGAATAACTTTATGTTAAGTGTACTTACGCTGATCGATGTGTTTCTTACTAAGTCATTGATTTATTTTAGGTTGTTTTTATGTTTTTAGAACCACCACAAATCCTAATATTTATGAAAGTAGAGCTGCTAAATGACAGTTAGTCTAAGGAGGCGTAACAATGGTCTATATCATGTACAGAAGTTTTAGTTATGATTTTTATGACAAAGACTTGAAGAGATTTTAATAAATGTTTTCGGTACTCTTATTTATAATTTTAGTATTTTAATATAAAATGGCTCTATTTATTATAAAGTATATTTGTACTTGACACCTCTTTTAGAAAAACATAACGTATTTTAAGTAAGGGTCAGTAGTAACGCTGTGAATATGTGCCAAAACTTAGTGTATAATTGTATATTAAATTGATCTAACGTTTTCTTTTTTAAGCCAATGATGTGCAGCCACCTGTATACATTTTGAGCCATTTGATCTTGTTGATCTGCATGGGTTAACTCGCTGGACAGAAGGGCAGTTTAGTCATTGTGCTGAGAAGATATTATATCGGATGCTTGATTCTGGACCGTTGGATTGCCACGTGTCTTAATCTCTGTTTCTGTATAAATATATGTTATACGTGTGATTAGGGCATCGGGGTATCATTTGTGTTTGCTGAGAGAGGCAGAGAGTGAGAGTGAATCCGAGAGCCCTTTCTGCTAGGGTTTTCTGAGATAGAGAGAAAGAGAGAAACTGAGAGGGTTGGTTCTCTTGTACTCGAGAGCTAGCACTTGATCTATTGTAAACACTGAGGCTTTTGTAGCTGATTCTTCAATGAAAGGATGATCTCTGAGGCCGTTCCCGCCGTGGATGTAGACCATTAAGGTCGAACCACGTAACTCCGGTGTGTTCTTTCTTTATTGCTTTCTTGCTTTATTTTGCTGTTTTTCATATCATCTTGAATCTTGAATCAAGATCAAAGTTTTATATCTGAAACCCTAAAGATCATAAAAGAACTTTAAATCTCGGTATATAAGGAAAAGTCTGGTTACTGGCTTTTAAAACTTAACAACTGGTATCAGAGCCGTAGGCTAGATGGGAACCGCGAGATTTGAGGTGGAAAGATTTACGGGGGAAAATGATTTTGGACTCTGGAGGATAAAGATGAGGGCACTGCTAGTCCAACAAGGCTTGCAGGGGGCCCTCGGTGGAGAGAAACTGAAAGGGGCCTCACCCTCTGAACCTGGTAAGGAGGATGTCACAAAAGACATCCTCCAAAAGGCACACAGTGCCCTCATACTCTCTCTCGGGGACAAAGTCCTGAGAGAGGTGGCAAGTGAGGACACTGCCGCTGGAATTTGGTTAAAGCTAGAGAACCTATATATGACCAAATCATTAGCTAATAGACTGTACAAGAAAACAAAACTTTATACCTTCAAAATGATACCTGGACAGTCTATTAGTGAACACTTAGATAGCTTTAACAAGATTATATTAGATTTAGCTAATATAGATATTAAAGTAGAGGATGAGGATCAAGCCATTCTCTTGTTGAGTTCTCTGGACTCAACTTACCAGAGCCTAAAAGAGACCATGATGTATGGTAGGGACACATTAACCCTTGATGAGGTACAAGCTGTACTTCATGCCAGGGAGCTTCAGAGCAGCAATGATACAAAACAGGAACAAGGAGAGGGTCTAAATGTGAGGGGTAGGACAGAGAAGAGAGGCAAGAAAGGCAAACCTGACAATAAGAGGAATAGGTCTAAATCTAAGAGAAAACAATTGAAATGTTTCTTGTGTCACAAGGAAGGACATTTCAAAAGGGATTGCCCTGACAAAAGGACCAATCCTGGAAATAAAACCAAGGAGGATGGGGATTCATCTGTAGTCCTTGAGGGCTATGAGAGTGCTGAAGTCCTCAATGTGGCTGAGGTAAACTCAGGAAAGGAATGGATCCTGGATTCAGGATGCTCATTCCACATGTGTCCCATTAGGGAATGGTTTGAAACATTCTCTGAATTACAAGGAGGCCATGTGATCCTAGGAAATAATAAATCCTGTAAGATCATGGGAATTGGGTCTATAAGACTCAAGGTACATGATGGTATGGTGAGAGTTTTAAAGGAAGTAAGGTACATACCTGAACTAAAGAGGAATTTAGTGTCCTTGGGTATGCTAGACAGTGCTGGGTACACCTTTAAGTCTCAGTCAGGAAGTCTTAGGGTCATGGAGGGATCTCTTGTGATAATGAAAGGGATAATAAAAAATGGTCTCTATACCCTAATGGGGGAGACCATTGTTGGGGAAATGTCCTCTGTCCAGAATAGGATGGAAGACAAATCTGTGCTTTGGCACAGGAGGTTGGGGCATGTTAGCCAAAAGGGTCTTTTAGAACTACACAGACAGGGTCTGTTACCTGATTCAAACCTAGACAAACTTCCTTTCTGTGAAGACTGTGTCTATGGGAAAACCAAGAGGGCCAGTTTTAAAAGGGCAACTCATGTGACAAAACAGCCCCTGGATTATGTACACTCTGACCTGTGGGGACCTGCTAGGGTAGTTTCACATGGTGGAGGGAGCTATTTTCTTTCCATCATTGATGATTTTTCTAGGATGGTGTGGATTTACATTCTCAAGAATAAAAGTGACACCTTTGAAAAATTTAAGGAATGGAAAACCCTAGTAGAAAACCAAACAGGGAGAAAGATGAAGGTTTTGAGAACTGATAATGGGTTAGAGTTTCTATCAAATGAATTTAATAATTTTTGTAACAAAGAAGGGATTCTTAGACATAAAACTGTTAAGGAAACACCCCAACAAAATGGTCTGGCTGAAAGAATGAATAGGACCATTTTGGAAAGGGTAAGGTGCATGTTATCAAATGCTGGTCTATCTAAATTCTTTTGGGCAGAGGCTGCTACTACTGCAGTCCATTTAATAAATAAATGCCCCTCCTCTGCCATAGACTTTAAAACCCCCCAGGAACTATGGACTGGAAAACCTCCCAGTTATGATTACCTAAGAATTTTTGGATGTGTTGCCTATGCACATTCCAAAACTGACAAGCTAGAACCCAGGGCCCTAAAATGCATTTTTGTAGGGTACCCTGAAGGGGTGAAGGGTTATAAGCTGTGGGTTGATATACCAGGGAAACAAAAATGCATAATTAGCAGGGATGTGGTCTTTAATGAATCTCAAATGGCTAGGGTACAAAACTCAGAACCTGTTGAAACTCAAAATAAACCTGTAGAAGATGTACAAGTTGAGGTGGAGCCAAACACCTCATCTGAGACACACCTTGATCAAAACAGGGCAACTGAGGATACAAACTTGGATGACCTGGATCAAGGTGGAGCTGACTCCTATGTCTTAGTGAGGGACAGGAAGAGGAGACTAGTTAAACCACCTAAAAGATATGGGCAGGCAGAGCTCACTGCTTTTGCCCTCACAGTAGTAGATGAAGTGGTTTATCAAGAACCTAGGACTTATAAAGAGGCTGTTAACAGCAAGGAAGCATCCAAATGGATACTTGCCATGCATGAGGAAATGGAGTCTCTTAATAAGAATAAAACCTGGGAATTAGTTGACAGGCCCCCAGGGGTTAAGTTGGTTGGGTCAAAATGGATTTATAATAGAAAGGATGCCATACCAGGGGTTGAGGGCATTAGATATAAAGCTAGATTAGTAGCAAAGGGTTTTACTCAAAGGGAGGGAATTGACTTTAATGAAATCTTTTCCCCTGTTGTAAAACACAGTTCTATTAGGCTACTGCTTGCTTATACTGCTTTTGAAGATATGCACTTGGAACAGTTAGATGTTAAAACTGCTTTCCTTCATGGTGAGTTGGAAGAAGTGATTTATATGCAAACCCCAGAGGGCTTTGTGGATGAATCAAACTCTAACAAAGTCTGTCTGTTAAGAAAATCACTTTATGGTCTGAAACAATCACCTAGGCAGTGGTATAAAAGATTTGACACTCACATGTTAGAAAATGGTTTTAACAGAAGCTCTTATGATAGCTGTGTTTACTATAAGCATGTTGATCTGACTGTGATATACCTACTGTTATATGTTGATGACATGTTGGTTGCTTGTAAGGACTCTACCCTAATTGACAAAGTCAAATGCATGTTAAAAGCAGAATTTGAAATGAAAGAACTAGGCCCTGCTAAGAAAATTTTGGGAATGGAAATATTAAGGGATAGACATAATAAAACCCTATTATTGTCTCAAAATTCTTATATTTGTAAGATTCTCAAAAGATTTGGTATGGATCATGTTAAGTCTGTTAATACACCTCTGGGACAGCACTTAAAATTGTCTGTAAATCAATCTCCTATTTCTGAATCTGAAATTAACTTTATGAGCAAAATACCATATGCTAGCATGGTAGGTAGCTTAATGTATGCTATGGTCTGCACCAGGCCAGACCTCACCTATGCTGTCAGTATGGTCAGCAGGTTTATGGGAAATCCTGGAAAACCACACTGGCAGGCTATTAAATGGGTGTTTAGATACCTTGCAACTTCAACAAAATTAGGAGTTGTTTATGGGTTAGGTGCTAAGGAGGGATGTGAGATAGAAGGGTTTGTAGACTCTGACTATGCAGGAAATGTAGACACTAGGAAGTCCCTTACAGGATATGTGTTCACTGCATTTGGGGGGGCAATTAGTTGGAAATCAAACTTACAAAGTGTTGTAGCTTTGTCTACAACTGAAGCCGAGTATATAGCCATGACAGAGGCAATAAAAGAGGCCATATGGATAAAAGGAATTGCAAAAGAGTTAAGTATTTTTAATGGTACAGTCACTGTCCATTGTGACAACCAAAGCACTTTACACTTAGCTAAAAACCAGGTATTCCATGAAAGGTCCAAACATATAGATATTAGGCTACATTTTGTAAGGGATGTCATAGAGTCTAAGGTTGTTAATGTGAAGAAAATTCCAACAGAGGACAATCCTTCAGACATGATGACCAAGTCCCTTCCCTGCTTGAAATTCAGACATTGTCTGAATTTAATTAGTATGGAGTCTGATTTATGTCCCTAATAGAGGGATGTTGCGGGAACAGCCTAGGATGAGAATTGTATAAACTTGGTAAACTAAGGTTTGTCAAGGTGGAGAATTGTGAATATGTGCCAAAACTTAGTGTATAATTGTATATTAAATTGATCTAACGTTTTCTTTTTTAAGCCAATGATGTGCAGCCACCTGTATACATTTTGAGCCATTTGATCTTGTTGATCTGCATGGGTTAACTCGCTGGACAGAAGGGCAGTTTAGTCATTGTGCTGAGAAGATATTATATCGGATGCTTGATTCTGGACCGTTGGATTGCCACGTGTCTTAATCTCTGTTTCTGTATAAATATATGTTATACGTGTGATTAGGGCATCGGGGTATCATTTGTGTTTGCTGAGAGAGGCAGAGAGTGAGAGTGAATCCGAGAGCCCTTTCTGCTAGGGTTTTCTGAGATAGAGAGAAAGAGAGAAACTGAGAGGGTTGGTTCTCTTGTACTCGAGAGCTAGCACTTGATCTATTGTAAACACTGAGGCTTTTGTAGCTGATTCTTCAATGAAAGGATGATCTCTGAGGCCGTTCCCGCCGTGGATGTAGACCATTAGGGTCGAACCACGTAACTCCGGTGTGTTCTTTCTTTATTGCTTTCTTGCTTTATTTTGCTGTTTTTCATATCATCTTGAATCTTGAATCAAGATCAAAGTTTTATATCTGAAACCCTAAAGATCATAAAAGAACTTTAAATCTCGGTATATAAGGAAAAGTCTGGTTACTGGCTTTTAAAACTTAACAAACGCTCTGATTTTCCTGAGTATTTTAAAAATAATTTTGTTCTTAGATTCAGGGAGCGGCGTGTTACACTTGTGCCATCCAAGTTAATTTATTAATAACGTAATCTTTTGGAAATTAATATAATATGCAAAACATTGCTTCCAACGTGAGGGAAGTAGATCATAATTCAACTTGAGAGTTGGAAGATGTTATTTTGTTTTATTTTTAAGAGTTTATTGTTGTTGAAAGACAACAACTCTGTTTCTGTGTTTTCCAAGCACAACAACGTCCTTCTAATTATTCTTATGGCTAGTGGGACACCTACACATGCATGCACTTGCCACGATTCTTGAATTCCTCGGTTAAATAAGAAATATGGACACCTACACATCTAAACGGCATTCGCTTAAATAACCTACACATCTAAATGGCATTCGCTTAAATAAGGACCATGACGCATGTTCAATTAAAACTATTAAGAATTAGAGAAGAGCTTCTTACCAGCCCATCTAGTCTGGACTGTCATACACCCTCTCTCTCTCTCTCTCTCTTTGCGTATAATAATTAGCAATCAAGGAATTTTTTTATTTCTATATTTATTTAAAATTATAATTTGTTGCTGATCTTTCAATTTGTTTAAATTGAAAAAAAAAATCAATTTGTTGCTAATCTTCTGAAATTGCTCTATGGTTGGAGATTTTCTCAGTATCAATTGAGTTTGATGAGGAAATTGGCCTAAGAGCAACTCCGCTTGAAATGGCATATATGGATTTTTGCAGGTGATTTTCCTGTCAAGAACCAGATCAGGACTCACTTTCTTCACTAAAGTTGGAGTCCTGTCCAAAGACGGAGTATCGATATGGCAAGGGGACCCTTCCTTGGATGACTTCGTGAATATATTAACCATTCAAGCTTAACTTTTCATCATGTGATCTCTGGTTTTTAGAGAAGGGGGGGGGGGGGGGGGGGGGGTGTTGGGGGTTTTTAGAAGCTAACGTAGGCGGGCTGGTTTTTAGGGAAGACTAGATGGTCTAATTTTAAGGTTTTCTCTAAGAAATATGGTTCTATAGTATCGAAAATATGCTTTAGCCACAAAAAGGTTACATAAAAATAAACTCACATATGGTTCTATGAACCCACGTCAAATGCAACTGGCCCTGATTCTAATGGATAACAATCTGCTAGACTTATGGAAACTATGACCCTTAAACATAGGAGAGATTAGTGGAACGGTCATCCATGTATCATGTCCACAATTATAGGAGAATAATTTGTAGTTAGCTTATATACAATTTGTTTATATAAATGATCAGATACTCGAGCTTGCAAAGGGACATTGAGAATTATCATTATTTTAGTTCTTCTTACATGGTTTCAGAGTTTTAACGTGATCTCTGTCATTTTTTTTTTCTTTTTTATTTTTTATTTTTTTCAAATGGCTTCCAGTCCTGCAACACAATGTCTGGTTTGATCAAGATCAAAGTGGTGCTAAGCACATTGGTCTCATCTTTGTCTAAAAAGTTCTAAACGGTTGGAATCTCCACCTCCAGACAAGTTTGGATTGCACTAGCCATTTTTAGACCCAATAGACCCTATGCTCATTTGGGCCAAACGGATGGTGGACGGAACAAGGTCCAAACCCTATGGTGGACGGAACAAGAATACGGGCTTGGATTTAAACTTGGGACTGAGTTTTTCACAGAAAAAAACAACACTTCATCTCTACTCCATTAATCAAAAATTCATAAAAAAGACCAATACAATTTTCATCTCAACACCATTTATCAATTTATTGTTATCAAAATTAAATATCTGGCATTTTAAGAGATCTTCAAAACAACCAAGTTAGCCAACCAACTCCATTTTCAGATCCCGCTTGGGCTCCTGCCAAGCTCAACTCCCGCCACACCCAATGATCATGGGAGTTGTCTTTGGGAACGAGTTGATGGGCTTACTCATTGCCTAAGATGGACCTAGACCACTCAAATAATTAAGAAAGCTGACCACATGCATGCAGAGCATCAAAGAACTTGGTGGTTGAATTGGACGTCTCCGCCAACACCCAGCTCTCTATCATACTTTGTGTTAAAATTAAACTACTACTAATGTCTTTAACGCGTCCTTCAACAGTAGTGTAGGTCCATCAATAATTTCTTCTTTAACGCGTCTTTACTCTTCAACAGTAGTGTAGGTCCATTATTTTTCTTTTAAAAAATCTTATCTGAAGGCATCTATCTATCTAAAGCTTTATTGAAATGGAAAGAAAATTCTGCAGATGAAGATGAGTTAAATAATGTTTGGTAGTTGCTTGTTCAAATTTCTTCAAGCCTGCGACTCATAATTTATATTTGGTGTTTAGAAAGACCGACGCCACCACATCACATGGAACGAAAGCACAACCATAAAATGGTAGTCTTCGGTCAAACCGCTAACTTCGTGGGTGCATCCTGTTCTTCAAGCATAAATTTCATCTCATTTCAACTTAATTAACTGTTCATATGATCACACCTAAGAAATAAATATACATGAGTTTATTTACTTTTCCCTTAAAAGCAAAGGTGATATATAAATTAATAAAATTTGCTGATATATAGTGCGCAATTATTTGCTAATAAAGTAACATGGCAATAAGACACAAAGCTAGCTAGAAGTTCGGTATTGCCCACTCAAAAATGATACACTTATTATTAATTTATAATTTTTTTATTTAATTTTTAATTTTACTTAATAATTAAGAATGTAAATTTTAATAAAATTATATATCTTTTTATTTTTTCTTAATAATTAAAAATGTTAAAAAAATATTTTTAAAAAAATGATAAGAAATCAAAAAATTTATTTACAGTGTAAGTTGTAAAAGAATGATGAAAATAATTGTACGGATATCAACACTCATTGCCACTATTCTTGGCATGATGAAAAAAAGAAAAAGGAAGGCTACAGTACGAAATTCCAAACGCGTTGAAAAGTGCTAGAGAGAACTTGAACGAATTTCTAGAGAAAATGCTATCCTAGACATAATTTGTGGCCGACACGAGAAAGAAAGAAAAGGGAAGACTATGATGAAACAACTTTAGGCATGATTTGTTTATTGAGATAAAATTAAAATTTTAAAATATATTTTAAATTTATTATTATATTTTTTTTAAAATTTTCATATAAAATATAATAAACTATTTAATTTTTTTTAATTTCAAAACATTTTTTTAAAATTTTAAAATAAAACAAATATTAAAATAATATATTAAAATAATATTTTATTCTTTTTTCCACTTTTATCTCATTTCATTTCTAAAAACAAACCAGATCTTAATATCGTGTTTAAATTTGGAGATGAGTTGAGCTCGTATCAAACTCATTATTATATTTTTTAAAATTTCTATATAAAATATAAATTCTAATATAAAATTTTCAAATTTCAATACAGATTTTTTAAAATTTTAATTCAACTTTTCAAATCTCAAAATAATAATAATAATATTTTATTCAACTTTTAAAACTCAATTCATCTCATTGCATCTCAATTCCAAATCTAAATGGAGCCTAAAAGTGATAAAAGTCGATTTGGATTGAGAAATGAGTTGAGATTAGTTTGGTTTATTTTTAATATTATTATTGTTTTAGAATTTGAAAAAATGTGTATTAAAATTTGAGAAATTTGTGTTTTATATAAAAATTTAAAAATATATAATAATAAATTTAAGATGAATTAAGATGAACTCGTCTTGTTTACCAATCCAAACCGGTCCAAAGAGAATTGGTCGAATATATGAAAAGAAGGTAAAGAAAAGAAAGGAGGGAAAATATTGATAAAAGCCATCAAAAAAATTTGAATTTTTATATATATTGAAGGAGTATTAAAAAAAAATAGACGAAGGGCTCAGTTGGATACTTTGGAATATTTCAAAAGTTTTTGAATAGTAATAAAATAGTTAAATTTAAGATGTTTTACTGGGTTTTTGAAAAAGAGAGAAAAATATTAAATAAACATATTATGAAGCAGGATATACAGCACCATTCAAATTCACATGTTAGCATGCACGTTGCTAGTTTAAATTGAAAAGATAGTTAGAATTGTAAGTGAGTTGTGCTAGGGTTTAGAATTGTAATGTGAACAATAATATATGAGAGTGTGTATCATGACTTCACTTTATAATTTTGGTTATAAAGTTTGGATAATACTGATGCAACAGAAAAGTCTATTTATACTACCATTCATTGTTCTGTTTTGGTATCAAGCACGAGAACATTTTTTCCTTCTTTGTATATTTTATAACTTTTTCATTAACATATCTTTATATATATAAAGTGGTCATCTAACGAAAAATCTTGTTTTAACAGAAAATTTTATTTTTCTATTAAAGTTAACACTTTTCATTTATTTTTGTTAAAATAAATACTGCATTTAATGAGAAATATTATTTTAAATACAATCCATTAATTCCATTAATCACCGAAATAATGTTCTTGACATTAAATTTAATTATATCGCTTCAATTTTCTATAACGATAAACTTTTCATTTAAATTTTTTTTATGAAAAATAAATATAGAATAATAATAATAGTATAGAATGACATAATAATAGTATAGAATATATAACAATATATATAAATAAATCATTCATAACAATATAACAATGCAATCATCACTTAGAGATGTTAATTTTACGTTAGGGAGTTTAATTTTATTCATGAAAATTTATTCCTATTATATGATTAATAATTTTATTCTTTAAAAATTATTTTATAATTTTAAAATGAATGTATTATTAATTTTTTTTTTTGAGATGATAAATATACCGTATATACAATTAACTATAATTATATTAAATTGGTAATAATAGACAATAAATATAATTAATAAATTATATATGTTTGATATTTAATTGAAATATATATGATCTAATAAATTTACATATTTAAGATTAAAATTTAATGTTATAAATTATAATATAACATTCTTTTATATAAATTATAAAGTACATAATTTATTTTTTAAAAATAATTATATTATTTCTTAAAAATATTCACATAACTAAAAAAATTGTGGATGATTCAAGTTTATGTAGATCTAGAAAAACTCAAAGACTAAAAACATAGGTATTTTAATGTCCTCTCTTTTGAGGCTGTGCAAAATGACGCAAATATTAGATCATCGTCTTAGAATTATAAAAATATAATATTTTGAACGAATCTTTTATTAAAGTTTTAATCAAAATTATCTCAAACAAATTTGATAAAACTATAGGTTATGTTTATTTATGAGACTATCTTATTATTTTTATTAATATTTTTTTATATAATATATGAAAACGTGTAATTATTTATCATCCATTTAATTATAAATAATCTTTTAATTTTTGTTAGAAATTAAACTAGATAAATATACTTTACACGTTACTTTTATCTAATATATATATATATATATATATATATATATATTTCTATTATAATAAGTGTCTACTTAATAGCTACTTAACGAATTTTTAATTTTTACGTTATTTTTTTTGTTTTTTAATTAAATTTAACAGTCACTTAATACTAGATGTTCGAAACACTAGATATGATTTAAAATTTAGATGAGATTAGTTAGATATTTTATTTAAAATTTAAATGAGATTAGTTATATAAATAATTTAAAATTTAGATGAGATTAATTAAATATATAATTTTAAATTATATCTAAATTAGAAATTTATATATATATAAATTATAATTGAGATAATATAAATTATTTCGTTTGTTTAAATTAGATAAGTTATAAATTATAAGTTCGAATAAATTATTCCATTTTTTTCTTTATATAATTTAGTTAATATAAATTATATAATTATAAATTATAATTTAAATTATATAAATTATATAAGATTTAAATAATATCTGAATTATATATATATATATTTATATATATATATATATATTTAGATTTAGATTTTATATATGATTATAATTTAGATATGATTCAAAATTTAGATGAGATTAGTTAGATATATAATTTTAAATTATATCTAAATTATTATGAATTGAAATTTAGATAAATTTTAGATTATATCTAAATTATATATATAAATTGAAATTGAGATATTATATATAAATTAAATTTATATATATGATTTAAATATGATTTAAAGTATAATTTAAATTTAAATCATAAACTAAATTTAAATTTAGATAGATTTTAGAATATATATATATATATATTATATGAATTTAAATCATTTATATAAATTTAGATAAATTATATAAACTACAATTTAAATCAGATACAAATTTATATATATGATTTAAAACTTTTATTCATTCTTCATATATATATAGAGAGAGAGAAATATAAAATAATTAAGTTTAAATCTATTTACCAACTACATTTGTGAATATAATTATTTTAAAAAAAAATATTATTTATTTCTCAATTTAAATTCATTATGAAACATTAAATCCAAATTATAATATTTTATCAATGAAATTATAATAATTATTAAATAATTATCTTTTATCACTTTATATCGGTTTATAATTTACTTTTATATAATTTTTTCTTTGTTAAGATATTTTCTTTGTATTATTCATCAAATATTTATTAGAGCTTACATTTTTTACTTTTATACATTACATTTTTAATCAAAATATATTTCTTTATAAAACCATATCATTTATAACCCATTCCTAGTATGCGCGTGTATATATATATATATATATATATATATCAATTTACAATATTAAAAAGGTCACATCTTAAAAAAAAATGATATTGCTACGTAATAAATATATTTATCCATGATGAGCATACTAAGCAAAAGTCATTTCTTCACGTTTTATGCAAATTGGGGTAGGTCTCTGTTTGGCTCCCCAAAAACAAAAGAACCCCTTTAGGTGATTATTCAACTTTAAATGAAGTCAGAATTAGATTGGATGCATGGCTTTGCATAAGTGATAAAGAGAATAAAAAAAAAAAAAAAGAAATTGGGAAAAGATTTGAATTTTTATGTAAATTGAAGAAGTGCATCCAACTATTTGGTAGATGAAACAATAGACTAAAGGGCTCATTCCAATACTTAAAACATTTTAAAATTTTGTGAATAATAATAAAATAATTTAATTTAAACTGCTTTATTGGCCGGATTTTGAAAAAAGAGAAAAGGATTTGAATAAAAATATTATAAAGTTAAAAATTTGTTTGAGTATATTTTTTTAATATTTTTTTATTTTAAGTTTAAAAGTTTGTAAAAGCTGTATTAATTTATGTATTTAAATAAATACAAAGTAAGTACTTTTCCTAACAAGTTGTTTGGATTGAAAAATATTTTCAATTTATTTCGTCTTATTTCAACATTATAAATTTTATAAATTTTTACACAAGATATAATAAACAATTCAACTTTTAAATTTTATTTAAAATAATCTCATTTTATCTCACTATTCAAAAAACCTCCAATGCGTTGAATAAACAATAACACGTTAGTTTATCACAAACATAACATATTTTTTATATTCAAAAGAGTGACGGTAAACTCGTGGCTACAAAAGAAGACTTGGAGTTAAAAAAAAAAAAAAACTCATGTAATAAGAAAAGTATAATACATATTCAAATTAAAATTTATATAACTAAACATGAATACAGTGCAACGACCGAATGGACGAAAGTGATGGTAGCTCTGATTGTTAGGATGGACACTTTGGAGGTGGCACCACGGCTTTGACATCATTAGACTCCGCTGAACCTCCTGATAAATATATATATATATATATATATTATATCGGGAGAAATTATCTGAACATTTAGCATTTCTCAATGGTTAATATATATATATATATATACAACAAAATATAAACAATTCCACTACAACCATTTCACAGCTCCTTTTAAGTCAAAACTATGGAATTACGACATTTCATTAAAAAAATAATTTCAATTTAATATAAAAACTCTTAAAAGTAGAGTGGTTAAATAGTTGTAGACAAATTATGGATTATCATTTTTTCATAAATGTAATCGCATTGAAGCCAAAAAAAGAAAAAAATAAATGTATTCCCAATAGTCTTGTGCAACTTCCTCGTCTAATGCCAGTAGGATTCGAACACTTCTTTCGCTTGGTAGATTAAAGGATTTGCAAGAGTCAAGTATCTGATCATCATGTGAAGCAATCCTTTCAAGTTTGAAGTTCTTGTGAGTGCTAGATTTACATGGTAGAAAGCTTGATTTAGTACAGAGTTCCATATATAAGCTGAAGCAATTAAGAGATCTTGATCTTTCTTATAATGATAAAATTGAGAAGCTACCCGATTCCATATGTGAGTTGCAAAATTTATATACACTAAGACTCTCCGGATGCACCAATCTTAAAGAATTGCCTAGAGGAATTACAAAATTAGTAAACCTAAGGCATCTTTACATTGAAGATTGTGACAATTTGAATTATATGCCACGTGGATTAGGGCAATTGACAAATCTCCAGACATTATCTAATTTTGTTGTCCATTGGGATTCAGCCTTAAAGGATAGTTGTTGGTTAAGCGAGTTAAATAGACTAACTAGCTTAAGAGGAGAATTAACGATTTCGGGTTTGAGAAGTGGGGAAGACATGGCATTAGGCTATAAGGGTGAAAATCTAAAGGATAAAGAACATCTTCAAATTCTGACTATACGTTGGAGCAGAGAAAATGACAATGCAGGTGATGAAATGGCGTTGGAAGGCTTGGAACGTCACCCAAATCTTAAAACGCTTCAGATAGATGAGTAGGGGGGTGTGAGGTTTACGACATGGCTTTCGTCACTCACAAATCTTGTCAATTTGAGGTTACGGGATTGTGAGAAATTGAAATATTTGTCACCATTGAGTCAACTACCCTCTCTTAGACGAATTAAACTGAAAGGACTGGAAGAAATAGAGTACATATCAAATGAGAATTTCCCATGGTACCTTCCCATCCCGCTTCCCCCAACTCCTCCAAATGGCAATGTATCAGCAGCATGCTGCAAATACCCAACACAAGGCTTTAAGCTGACAAGATTGTAAAAAAAAAAAAAAGGTATAAGCAATACTCAACAGAGATGTCTCATCTTGATGCTGTTGAATTCCCTGTTTTTAAGCTAAAAAAAAGTAGCAAAAAAGCAGTTGAGTTATTGATAGCATACTTGAACAATTGCATCATTGAAAACTATGCTTCCAGATGATGTTTCAGATATCATCTTTCTCTCTAATGATCTGTTTTTGGTGAAGCGGTGTATGGCAAGTGCTTTAGGCCTTGAATTTAGGAATTGTACACTGTCTTCAATCTTCTCCAACTGTCAAACCCATTTAAAGAATATTTTAGTGTGCAACTTCATCTTTAACTACTTGGCCTGCTCATAAATATAAGAGAGAAAGAAAAATTAAAATATAATGAGAGAGAGGACAAGAGTTTAATAAATATAGTGAATCAGTTTGATTGTTTGTCGACGTAGTAAATAGGTGAGCATGTGAAATTACATTTGTAATGGGCAAGCTATGGGTTGAGGTTGGGCCTTCGAATACAATAGGTCAAAAAATTCACTTGGACAGGTACAAAAAGTTTTTTGCCTATTTTATACGCACATGTCTATTATTTTGGTTCCTAAAATTTGGACTGATGAGGATGGAAGTGGTCTGCAGGGCCGTATTGTGAGTGTTCTGGTGAGGAAAATAAAAAACACAGGTCAAATATTTTCTTTCAAGTGTTTGACTAAATTAATAAAGCAACTTTATTTATTTATTTATTTTGGGGGAGAATTATACAGGCTCTAGTCTAAGGGCCTCATTTTAATATGTGACACATTTTTATAAAGATTAGTGTTAAATATAATCTTAACGTGTGCAATCTTTGCACGCATTATTTGAAAAAAAAATAATAATAAGGTTTACTATTAAAAAATAATTCTTCTAGATGTAGGTCTTAAATTTACCTAATTTATTCAAATAAACTGTGCAGATTTTGCACTTGATCATAAAATTGTAAATATCATTTTTTTTATATAAATTAAAAAGAGATGAAAAAATCATAAAAGCATAAAAGCATAATTACAAACTATTAATTTTTCATATAAATCATTAACCTTAAATAACTTTTCCTTAATGTATTTAGACTTTGGATTCCATATTAATAAACTTAATACTGTATAATAAAAAACTTTTGGATCCATATTAATGAGTTTATTATTTCTCCTAAACTTAATTTTAATTTTAATTTTGGAGAAGCTACATTCTTAAAAATAGATAACACATAGAAATTAAATAAAAATTTGAAATTATAAAAAAAAAAAATTGAAGAGAGACATTTTTAAGTATATTGAAATTAAAAAAAAAAATTAGAGAGTATATCAAAATCATAATATATTTTTTTTTTGGGGGGTAGTCAATTAAGTCATTGCCTAAGGCTCCACTTTAATTAGGTCTCCATATTTTGCCCAAAAGATGAGAAATTTGATAAATATATATATATATAAAGATTTTATTTTAAAAAAATATATATTCAAAATGTACAAAACTTTTAAACAATAGTAAAATTAGAATAAAAGGAACAAAATGATGTATATTTTGATGTTGATGCCTTATTTATTTTCAAAATTAAGTATTAAAAGAAATATATATTATTTAAAATAAAAGTAAATATTTTAAGTTATAAAGAAGAATATTATATTTACATCTCAAAATCTTCAAATAAGATTTTATTATTTAATACTTATCTATTATTATTCTTATTTTTAAATTAAAATATAATATACTTAATGAGTTTATTTCATTTTCCCTTAAAAGCAAATTATAAAGGTGATACAATAATAAAATTTGCTGATAGATAGTGCATGCGCAATTATTTGCTAATAATAAATTCCACTATTTCAAAAGAAGTATAGCAGCAAGACGAAAGGTAGGTAGGAAGTTCGGTGTAATTGCCACTAATATTCTTGCCATGATTTGTGGCCGACAACAAAATAGAAAAAGGAAGGCTACGATATAAAATTCAAACATGCAATTGACGCATGTTCACATGACATTAGTATGATTTCGTCGCAGCTTATTGAGTTAGATAGACGATGGATGGCTATACATGATAATAACGCGTCTTTCAACAGAAGTGTAGGACCGTCACTAATTTCTTTAACGCTTCAGGACTCTCCAATACGAATTTTCCTTGCAGTTCAAAGGCTTTTGCATAAATGATACGACCATCAAAACATAATTAAAAGAGAAAAAAATTAAGTAATTATAGGTAAATTTGAAGGAGTATATGTATATCGATTTGTTAGATGAAAAATTAAAGTAGATTATAATAAAAATCAGGCTAATAATTAGTATTCTGGAAAGACGTGTGGATGGAATTGTTTAGTGGTTAGGTACGTTAATGGACCCTATTAATTGGATATGCTAATGCCAATGGAAGTGCATATAGTTTCAATGCAAATTAACAAGAATTAGCACGCGGATTAGGTTACACAACCTATGACCACATTCAATGGCCATATAGCAAATATTAATAACATAAAGAAATATAAAATAATTAAGAAAGCTGACAACATGAGCGGAGCATGCATCCATCAAGCTAGTAGACAGTACTTCAAACAAATTGATGGTTGAATTGGTCTCAGCCAACGCACTCTCTATCATACTTTGTATTAATTAGCTGTTACATTTCAAAATATAGATACCATATATATGCTTATATTATGATTTGTTCAAAGTCATTGACTCAATGGAAACAAGATTCACAAACTGATAAAGATGCACTTCCTTTCCTTTTTAAGACTATTTTAACTACCCACGGTAGAAGCAATTTGCATACATTGACACAAAAAGATTCGTGAAACTTACAAAATCACGCACCCAAAACCTGTTTGGAAAAGTTTATTTCAATTGGAGAAAAACAAAACAAAGGTTCACTTTTGTTCGACTGCTTAACCTTTAGCCAAAATTTGCAAGCTTTATCATTCTTGGAAATAAAGCAAAGTTGAGCAAGCTTCCAAAACCTGCAAATTTCACATGATTTATGCGTTTTACTTCACACAAAACAGGCCAAGATGTTGGGGCGTGCATGTGCATTCTTTTTTCTTTGATTTGTTTCTACATTCTTAGAGCATCTAATAAGCTCTCGTTTGAATTCGAAGATAAGTTGAGATCATCTCAATCTTACCATTACAACTTTTTCAAATTTTCACGTAAAATATAATAAAAAATTCAATATTTTCAAGTCTCAATTCAACTTTTTCAAATTTCAAAATAATAATAATATTAAAAAATAATATTTCAATAATATTTTATTCAACTTTCAGAACTCATCTCATCTCTCCATTTAAATGGAGCTACCGTGCGCTTTTGATGTAGGAATTTATTAGTGTGTTATTTATGAATATATAAAATTTAAATTTTATATAACTATAATTCCGGATGGAGTAGATTTCTTTAAAAAAAAAAAATAAATAATAGATTCCGGCAATTTTGGATGATCTTCCCAATTCATAGTTTAATATAGTTTCTTTCATGTGGAAACTTTCTTTGAACTGTAATGTAGCTGTTTTACATTTGAAAACTCTCATAACATAATCAATTGTTTTCCGAAAAGATTAATAAGAAAAATATCTAAAGTATTACTATATAATTCTTAATTTCTTCCGAAACATACAAAATTCTTCGATCTCAATTTATTTTACCTTTGTTTGACTTACCTCTCCTGACTCAGCATACAAGACCGATTCTTTAGCTCTCAAAGGTTCATCCACAAAAGAAGGAGAATATACAGCAACATTCAAATTCAAATGTTATACACAACTAGCACATTACTAATTTCAATTCTTAAACAATAGTTTGAATTGTAGACTTTTGATGATACTGATGTGACAGAGAGCTCTGTTTTTTTTTTTTTTTTATAGGAATACATTGCTCTGTTTTGGTTTTGGTATTGAGCACCAAAACGTTTCTCCAGTCTTCGCATATTTTACAACTTTTTCATTAAAATATATATTAATTTAAAATATTAAAACTGCCACAACTTTAAAAATAATAATAATTTAAATTATATTTTTTAA
The DNA here is from genome assembly GCA_036559045.1 of Platycarya longipes. Classification (NCBI taxonomy): domain Eukaryota; kingdom Viridiplantae; phylum Streptophyta; class Magnoliopsida; order Fagales; family Juglandaceae; genus Platycarya; species Platycarya longipes. Next base: position 3,191,617 of record CM071801.1, read on the forward strand.
AACTAAGAAATTTATTATTTAGACATCCATGTTTTAAAATTGGGACTCAGATTTTCACAAAAACAATCATGTTTTAAAACTAGCCCCATTCCGTTCATCCAATGTTGATTAAGACCAATATAAGTTTCGTATTTACTCGATTTCTCAGTTTATTATTATAAAAGTTAATGCACTTCTAACATTTTAAAGAATCAAACATCCAAAGCAACCAAGCTCTCCGTCTGTCCTGTCGGCTACACGTGCCGCACTTTTAGATTCTCCACCCTCCAATCCCTCTGATCGGCCCATCTACTCCATTCCACCAGCGCGTGGCCCTCATGCTCATCTCTTGTTGTGTGGATTGTCTATTTTTCCACCACAAATGCACTTTTTTGATGCCGGTTTATTTAGATTTTTGTTTTTCTTAAACAGTGATTTAGTTCAAGGGAATTAAAATTTCTTCGACATATATTTCAAGACATTCAACAATAGTACATCCGCTTGCACCGCCTTCGACGGTGGCTTATGCCTCATTCTTTAACCTATAGAAATTGAAAATAATTGGGGAAAACAATTATGCCAACTATAGCAATGAGAAATTTGGTGGAGGCCGTGGCTCTTGTCACTCTCTTAATTAGGGAGATAATTAATGTAAACAGGTGGGGCGCCGAAGTGGGCTGCCCCCTCCCTTGCCAGTAACGTTTGGCTTAAATGCATACGTTACAAGTTATTACACTTGTTTTGTAACTGCAATTTTAATTGCAGTGTAATGGCTGGTTTTTAAAGCCAGCCATATGTGGGTTGACTATAAATAGTCCCCACCAGTTTAGTTTTTGTGATCAATCTGAAAATAGAAAAAAAAAATCTCTCTCTTTTTCGTTCTCTCTTGATACTGTTCTTAGGCTGTGGATTTATTTAGTGTCACTTTAGTTTTATACTACGTAGTGCACTAACCACTAAGAGGAAACGCCGGTAATTTATCAGTCTGGAAAAACTTGTGGAGCAATTTTTGAGGCTGAACTTGAGGTATTTTTTCCATTGTAATTTTCTAACAATTAAAGTGCGAATTAGCATGATTTCCAAAGTCGGAGACGTGTGGTAGTAATGTTTAAGAACCAGCAGCGCTTCTACAGTCTACACCCTGCGTCCCATCTTCTTCAACCAGCTTGCATGCTCGTGGATGTGGCTACCAATCTTGTATCATATATTCAATTGATATTTGTAATCTCTGATTAGGAGAGACTAGATTTCTCTCACTTTTGCACCCAATTAAAGGGAAAAAATGTTTTTAAGTTTTCTTATAATTAAGCTAGTTTGATTAAATTTGAACTCAAATGAAAAGTCTCGTCCTGTTAAAAAAAATACAAAAATCAAATGATGGTAAAACTAATCCCTTGGTTCATTAATCACACGGTGTTTGGCATTCTAAGTTTGTAACCACTCCAGCTTACCCTTCTCGATTAACTTCTAAAACTGATATTTTAAAAATCACATTACCATTGGCACTAATATAATTAAGAGAAAGAGTTGCTTACACACACACACAGATATATATATATATATATATATATACAATTTCTATAACGCGTCCTTTAACAGTAGTGTAGGTCCATCACTAATTTCCTTAACGCGTCAGTACTCTCCAATAGGAAGTTTCCCATGCAAGGCCTTATAAAATGTTGGTACCCCCTTCATGTCCTCTTTACGTATTCAAAGCAAACATATCTTCCTTCTATGATCTATCCCTCTATTGATTTCTCAAGAGCCCTTTTTTACCATTACTGATCAACAAATGGCTGAAGCCATTGCCTACAACGTTGCTGCAAAAATCATTGACAGCTTGGGATCCCTTGCTCTCAAAGAGATCGGACTGCTTTGGGGTGTCACAGATGAGCTTGAGAAGCTCAAGAACACCGTTTCCACAATCCAAGCCGTGCTTCTTGATGCTGAGGAGAAGCAATGGGCAGTGAACAACCATGAAGTTACAGATTGGCTTCAAAAGCTTAAGGATGTCTTTTATGATGCAGACGACTTGCTGGATGGTTTCTCCACTGATTGTCTGTTGCGAGAGATGATGACTCGGGATAAGATGGCAAAAAAGGTACGTATCTTCTTCTCCAAATCAAACCAGCTTGTCTATGATTTTAATATGGGCCATAAGATTAAGGCGATTAGACAGAAGTTAGATGCCATCTCAAATGATAGAAAATTCCACTTGGAGGAACGCCCTGTGGAGATAGGAAGGGCCAGGAGGAGGGATACTCATTCCTATGTACTCGAGTCGGAAGTTATTGGGAGAGAGGATGCCAAGAAGGAGATCATAGATATACTTCTTTCTGATTCTGACATTAAAGGGAATGTAGGAATCCTTCCGATTACTGGCATCGGAGGATTAGGAAAGACCACACTGACTCAACTCATATTTAATGATCTGGAAGTAGATAAACATTTTCAGCTAAAAATGTGGGTGTGCGTCTCTGATAATTTTGATGTTAGAAAAGTTGTTGAAAAAATCATAGAATCAGCAACAAACAAGAAACCAGAGAGTGTTCAAATGAATACATTGGTGCATGACCTTCAAAAAGAAATTGGTGGAAAGAAATACTTACTTGTGTTGGATGATGTTTGGAATGAGGATTTTGGAAAATGGAATGAATTGAAAGAACTATTGATGAGTGGTGCAAGTGGGAGTAGAATACTAGTAACTACACGTAGTGAAAAAGTTGCAGGAATTACCAAAACAATATTTGAACCATATTCCTTACAGGGTTTAGACAGCGAGAAGTCATGGCGTTTATTCAAGAAACTGGCATTTGAGAATGGAGAAGAGCCAGAGAATTATAAAAAAGTGGAAGTTGGAAAAAGGATTGTGGAAAAGTGTTCAGGTGTCCCACTTGTCATCATCACAATTGGAAGGTTACTTTCCATGGAAAATTCTGAAGCTAGGTGGGATTCTTTCGAAAAAAACAAAATGCCAAAAATAAAAGAAAATGAAATCATACCAACTCTTAAGTTGAGTTATGATCAACTTCCATCACATTTGAAACAATGTTTTGCTTATTGTAGCATATTTCCCAAGGACTACCTGATGGAAAAATCAAGGTTGATAGAACTCTGGATGGCACAGGGGTTTATCAAGCTATCCAGTGAAAATGAATGTCTTGAAGATGTTGGTGATGAGTATTTCATGGATTTACTTTGGAGATCATTCTTTCAAATAGCTAAAATGGATGATGATCTGGGCAACGTGATTATGTGTAAAATGCACGACCTCATGCATGATCTTGCAATGTCAGTGGCAGGATCATTGATCACCACATTAGAATCCAAAGAAAAAACTATTGGTGAGAAAACTCGACACATATTAGTTATCGACACTAGGGGATTTTCTTTTGTAATTCAAACTTTCTCGTCTAATGCCAGTAGGATTCGAACACTTCTTTCGCTTGGTCAATTGTGGAATTTCCAAGAATTAAGTACTTCATCATGTGAAGCAATCTTTTCAAGTTTAAAGTTCTTGCGAGTGCTAGATTTACATGAAAGAAAGCTTGATTTAGTACCGAGTTCCATAGGTACGTTGAAGCATTTAAGAGATCTTGATCTTTCAGGGAATAAAAAAATCGAGAAGCTGCCCGAGTCCATAAGTAGGTTACAAAATTTGCATACACTAAGACTCTCTGGTTGCAAAAAGCTTAAAGAATTGCCTAGAGGAATTATGAAATTAGTGAACCTAAGGCATCTTTACATTGAATATTGTGACAATTTGAGTTATATGCCACGTGGATTTGGGCAATTGACAAATCTCCGGATATTATCTAATTTTGAAGTCCATTCAGATTCAGCCTTAAAGGATAGTTGTCGGTTAAGCGAGCTATATAGACTAAATGGCTTAAGAGGAGAATTATCTATTAGGGGTTTGAGATCAGGTGGAGAAGACGTGGCATTAGAGTATAAGGGTGCAAATCTAAAGGAGAAAGAACATCTTCAGGTTTTGTTTTTAAGTTGGAGAAGAGAAAATGTTAATGCACGTAATCATGAAATGGCATTGGAAGGCTTGGAACCTCACCCAAATCTTAAAAAGTTGTACATAGATGATTATGGGGGTGTGAGGTTTTCAACATGGCTTTCGTCACTCACAAATCTTGTTTGTTTGTGGTTAATGGGATGTAGGAAATTGAAATATTTGCCACCATTGAGTCGACTACCCTCTCTTAGGCGAATTTGTCTGCAATTTCTTGGAGAAATAGAGTACATATCAGATTGTAGTGACAACATGAATGAGTTTTCTTCTTCTCTTTCATCAGCATTCTTCCCATCTCTGGAGGAAATTAATTTCAGTTTCTGTCGTAATCTGAAGGGTTGGTGGAGGAGTGATTCTTATAATGTGGATGTCAATACTTTAGCACTCCCTTCATTTCCTCGTCTTTCAAAATTAAAAATATTGGGTTGCCCTATGTTGACTTCATTGCCAATGTTTCCACATCTGCAAGAAGATTTAAGCATAAATTGGGCCAGCTGGAAGCCAGTGCAACAAACATTAACGAATGCCTCCTCCTCCTCCGCTTCCTCTACACCCATTGCCTTTTCATCTACTTCTCCTCTCTCCAAATTGAAGATACTAACATTTGGACAAATTGAGGATCTAGAAACATTTCCAGAGGATGGGTTGCAAAACCTTGTCTCTCTCCAGCACTTGTGGATAACTAATTGCCCTAAATTAAAGTGTCTCTCCCAAGGTGTACAATATCTCACTGCACTTCGCGAACTGAAACTTTCCAAGTGTCCTATGCTTGATCTAGGCAACAACAAGCACGGTATGCAATGGAAAGGGCTTAAAAGCCTCATCTCTTTAGAGTTTGAGAAGATTCCGAAATTGGTGTCTCTCCCAATGGGGCTTCAACATGTTACCACTCTACGAGACCTCTCTATCGCAGATTGTTCAAGCTTGTTGGATATACCAGAGTGGATCTGCAATTGGGCATCACTTGAGCATTTCACAATTTATGGCTGCTCTAGTTTAACATCACTGCCTGATGCAATGAGTAGGCTAACCTCTTTGAAAATATTGAAAATTCGTGATTGCCCCATCTTATTAGAAAGATGCGAAGAGGACAGAGGTGAGGATTGGCCCAAGATTGCTCACATTCTAGAGCTGGACTTTTTAGAACAAGCCTCCATACGACCTCATTGACTGATCCAGGTATTTTTCTACCAAATTTATCTTTATCTCCGCATCCACCTTCTTTACCTTAAAACATGCTTTCTTTATTGTTTTTTTTCTTTATTGTTTATTCATGATTAGTAGCTTCTGCAATACATGCAATTTTTCTCAAGACTATCTCATATGTCTAAACTTGTAGGGATGATTTCGTTTGCATATTGGAGCACGCGTGTGTGAAGTTGATCATAGCTACATGATGGATGATGCGACCAATTGCTTTGAACTCCATTATTTGGGCATGCTCTCCAAGAACATTTCTGCCAGCCATCACTGATCTTGCAGCTAGCTGTTGCACAGAAAATGAGGAGTTTCAACTAATATTGGGAGCGAAATTCTTACAGTTTGCTTTGAGTGATTGACATACAAAACTGTATTTTTGGGGATGATTTTCTTCTAGTATTAGCAGCTTAAAAGTCACCACTACCTGAATTTGCAATTTGAGATTTTCTCCTATGCTCTGGTTTTTGGCAGCTTAACTCATGTTTTCGGTGGAAAGTGATTGTCTTCATATAGTGGAGGAAATCAATAAAGGTTCATATGGATTCTCAGCCATGAGACCTGTTATTTCTGAGATACAACACCTGCAGAAACGCTTCTGTCAATGTTCGATCCAACATATCTCTCGGTTAACTAATGAAGCTGCACATGGCCTTGCATGATATGCTTGGACGATTGCAGATATGGCAATTTGGTGGCACGAGTGTCCTTCATTTCTTGAAGATGTTATTTATGTTGATTCGATGATTTGTAAGAGTTTCTATAAAACTAAAAATAAAAATAAAAATAAAAACTATTTGCATTTGGCAGATGCATTAGGTAGGTTTTATAATATTCAATATTTTTGTTTGGAATTATGTAATTAGGTAGCACTCCACATGAATACTTACAATGACTACAAGAAATAACGGTATTTGCGGCGATCAAAAGTCGCCGCAAAAAATCTATAAATCGCCGCAAAAAAAGTATTTGTGGCTAGAATTGGCCGCCCAACGTTAGCCGCTATTATAGAGCCAAGAAAAACTGTTTGCGGCTAAAATATCGGTTGACAGAGAAATTAAACATTTTGCGGCGACCAAGTTTCGCCGAAAATAGTATCAATTTTCGCCACAATAAAATTTCCTGTCTTCAGCAAAATTTGTCATTTAAAATTCTTTTGTCCGAAAATAATCTGGGCTATTTTTTATTTTTAATCATAAATTTGGACAGATTTTTCTGAAATATATATATATCTAATTATTTAACTATATATATAATTAAATATAAACATTCTTAACTCAAATAAAACAATAACTATTTTATTTATCCAAAACTTTTCTGAACAAAAGTCATAATTCTAAATAGTCTAACTTCAAACTATTCTCAGTCATCTACTTTAATTTGCTCTTTGTACAGTAGTCTTAATCAAGAAGATGTATAACTTTTGATCCATCGAGAAGTACATAAATCCACCAACTGAATGCTTTACAAACGATTCAAAAAAACAAAACTTCAACAATATAGTGTCATGCATAGACCCCAACAAATCCTGCAAAATCACAACCAACCACCACATCAATAACTTAGATGCAATACTAAATTTTGATCAATTATATTTTTTATATCTACCTATAAATAAAACAAAACTTTTTAAAACCTTATCAGAATTTTTCAAACTTTTACTATAATTTTCACCTCTTAAAGAATTGAATAAAAGACATCCACTTATTAGTCTTATCTAGTTTGTCTAATCGAAGAACAAAGAACTAAGATATGTACACTAGTTCAACTGACATGTCAAAACCCTCACCCAAAAAATAAGAAAAATAATTTAATAATCCTTAAGGGGAAAATAGTTTTCTTGTGATCATTCCAATGCAGACAAAAGCAACATTGGTCAGACAAATATGGTGACTAAAATAAACAATGGGCAGTTATCAAAAGAGCAACTTACCTTACCACAGGAATCTCAATCTTTTGCTTCTTTGAAAAGCCATAATCCTACAAGTAATCACAAGCTAGCTAGCTAGTATGCCTAAATGATGTTAAGTACGGATCAAATGATTAATTTTGGTAAGATTGACAACGTAGTACTGACCCGGCCTGGTGAGGAAGATTAATATTGTCGAGGCGGTTTCCAGGATCCATTTTCGCTAGCTTTCCTGTCCTGCTCACGCGGCCTTTAACTGAAAACAGAGAAAAATGAGAAATTTGCAGAGAAATTATTTCTCTGAAACACCTAATTAACTGTGAGAAAGAAATTAGTGGATAGAAGGAGCACAAATTCCAAAAATGTTCCATATTACTAGAACATGGTGTTATCACATGCTTTAATCTAAAAAATTTCCACACACCCAAAAATCCTAAAAGGCAGTGAATCACATAAAAGAGATTCATGAATATACAGAAAGAACGAAAAAATAGAGGTGCTTATCATGCTTTTCTTTTTTGTTCAGACAAGTAAAATATCTATTAGATAGGTAGTTTATATCCATTAAGTTACATGCAAAGTGCACTTGATGTATCTTAGTGGTAGACACTTCCTCTCTATTGGATTTGGACACTCCTGAAAATGCAGTAAAATGAATTTTATGATAGCATGGGAATATCAAGTCATCATGTTGTAGGAACACTAATAATTTTCTTTAAAAACAAATTAGCCATGGAATCAGATGCAATCGATAGGGAAATATAAAACACCTAAACTATGAATTAAATCAAATAGCATTGACATGAACCAACAAGCTACTAGAAGAAAAGATTGGCACTAAACATGTATAAAAGTGGAAATAATTTTGGATATCAAAATTAGCATACAATAATTACAAGAATAGAAATATACTTACATTCAAAATCCAAAAAACAAAAAGACAGAATAAAACGAAAGTAAAAAAATAAAAGATATCAAAATATAGACAACTAAGATGATGTATCTTTTCCCTAATTGATCCAAAAATTGGATAAAAATTCATTGGTGAATCACAAATTTCAGACAAGCCATTAAGAAAACCGATGGAGAAAGAGACAGAGAAGGGAGACTTACAGAGAGAGATCGATAGAGCCTAAAAATTGGAAGGACGAACTCACCAGCGTCAGCTAGAATGCCAGAAGGCGGCGAGAAGAGAACGGTGAGAAGACGGCAGTGCTACAATGATCGAAAACCTCCGTGCAGAACCAGAGAGATGGGGGAAAAAATAAGAAAGAAAGAAAGTGAGGGAAAACCTGAAGCTCATACAAAATGTTCATCGAAATGTTCGTCAACGAAGCTCATAGAAAATGTTCATCAACGATCGGAGAGGAGAAATTGAAAACCTGCTGATAATGTGTGGGAGAAAGAGAAAGAGAAAGAGAAAGAGCGAGAGTAACAGAGAAGCAGCGGTGTTGGCGAGAAGCTGTAGCGTCGGCGAGAAGTTGTGGCGTCGGTGAGAAGCTGTGGCGTTGGCAAGAAGCTGCGGCGTCGGCCAGAAGACGATGGAGTCTGCAAAATCCTGCGTGCCGAGAGAGAGAGAGGGAGTGAAAATGAGGAAAGTGGCCGGGGAAATAATTGCGGGTAGAAAGATTGGCGATTTTAGAGGATTTATTAAGGCAACTAAAGTCGCTGTAATAAGTCATACTGACGAAACATAATTTGTGAAGTATTTTACAACGACAATTCTCGCCACAACAAATATATATAACGACGACAATAATTAAGCGGGAATACTATATGTGGCAAACTTATTTCCGGCGACCCAAAATTGCCGGAAATAGTAATTAATTTATGGCCAAATTTGAATTAGACACCAAATTACGAAGGGTATAGATTAAAATAGTTTATTTCCGGCGACATTAGTATCGCCGGAAATAAAAATGGCCCAAATTGCTTACTTCTTTTATAGTGAATTCTATTTATCTTTCACCAAAATTGCTGACAAAGAAAGTATGATATTTGATTTGCATGTCCTTTTGAAAATTCTCGTTCTTTTTTTTTTTTTTTTAAGACATCACACAACCACCCTCACAGAAAGCCCACAGAGGGTGACAAACATATCCACAAAGCTAAGATTTCATAGCATTCTTTCAGCTCAGTTCAGAAATGGAACGGACGTGCACACTTTGGTCGATTAAATCAATTACACCAACCACCCTCACAGAAAGCCCACAGAGGGTGACAAACATATCCACAAAGCTAAGATTTCATAGCATTCTTTTAGCTCAGTTCAGAAATGCAACGGACGTGCACACTTTGGTCGATTAAATCAATTACACCACTACTCAAACAAACATGTTTATGCTTCTTCTCCTCCTCCTCCTCCTCCTCTTCTTCTTCTTCTTCTTAATCTTCCCCTGCATCTTAGGATGATGAATAATAATGTATTGGCAGTGAAAATATGCTTAGGTGGTATAAGATCCTCGTCTAGATCGATTCAAGCCCAGTATAGTGAGGAGCAACCCAAGATAATCATATTTATAGGCGTTCTCAAGGAGCTGAAACTTGTTAGTGTTCCATGGAGGATATCTAAACCAAAAATCAGAGAGAAAGCTTCTTCTCATGATAGCCTTCTCATGGCTGAATATGTCAAATGAGAACTTCCCCCAACTCCTCCAAATGGCAATGTATCAGCAGCATACTGCACATAGCCAACACAAGGCTTTAAGCTGACAAGATTGTAAAAAAAAGTATGAGCTATACTCAATAGAGATGTCTCATCTTGAGGCTGTTGAATTCCCTGTTTTTAAGCTAAAAAAGTAGCAAAAGCAATTGAGTTATTGATGGCATACTTGAACAATTGCATCATTGAAAACCATGCTTCCAGATGATGTTTCAGATATCATCTCTCTCTAATGATTTCTTTTTGGTGAAGCAGCATATGGCAAGTGCTTTAGGCCTTGAATTTTGGAATTGTACACTGTCTTCAATCTTCTCCAACTGTCAATCCAATTAAAGAATATTTTAGTGTGCAACTTCGCCTTTCACTAGTACTATAACTACTTGGCCTGCTCATAAATATAAGAGATAAAGAAAAAATAAAAGATAATGAGAGAGAAGACGAGTTTAATAAATATAGTGATAATTTGATTCTTTGTTGCTGTAGTAAATAGGATAGGAGAGAAAATAGAATTTTTCAGAAATCGAAATTATTGATCAATGGAGGAACAATATCACCATTTTTGTTCAATAAGATATCAAAATAGTGGATGATTGACTCATTCCTGATATGATTTTATGAATAAATTCTGATGTAATGTTTAGATTCTTAATTATCAAGAAATTATGAAGTTCTAAGATAATAATTTTCCTGATAGTTTGATGATGTCAGCAAAGATATACAAATTTCGTGATTGTCATTTACGAAGATATACTCTATACCTCTCAAACTCTTGGGCGAAAAAAATATTGAACTTGGAGTTGCAAGACTGCAAGTGAGTTTTTTTTTTTTTTCCTGCTTAACTATACAAACATTGGATTTTGTTAATAATATAATACAATTAATAAATCTACTTCTTCTCATTAGATTAAATTTTTGAGACAAATAGTAATTTTACATACTCACCTATTTTACAATAGCCTAGTAAGGGCCAAACTATGGGCTGGATAATTGGGTCAACTATGGCCAGAAAATTAGATTTGTAATGGGCAAGCTATGGGTTGAAATTGGGCCTTTGAATACAATAGGTCAAAAAATTCACTTGGACAGGTACAAAAAGTTGTTTGCCTATTTTATATGCACATCTATTATTTTGGTTCCTAGAATTTTGGGTTGATGAGGATGAAAACTTGGTACGCTCGTTTGTTTTGTTGATTGAGGATGAAAGTGGTCTGCAGGGCTGTGTTGTGAGTGTTCTGGTGAGGAAAAAAAAAAAAAAAAACACAGAGATCAGATGGTTCCTACAGGTGTTTGACTAAATTAACAAAGAAACTGTAGGTTTTTTTTTTTTTTTTGGGCCTCTGAATTGGAATTGAAGAAACAAGAAACCATAGCTGAAGAAAGGTTGTATAGAAGGTGTTTGATCCTTAAGATTCTGTTATAGATTAGGTATTTAAGATGCAATGAGAGAGAAGATGAGAGTTCAAAGTAATAGGCTGTGATGCAACAAAAACCAACAAAGATTTCTTCTGTCATGATAGCTGCTTCGAGTGGGGGACTCACCAATATTATTGGCTCTATGAACCCACATCAAAGTTTATTAAATTGCAGAATAGAGTTATATATAATCATTAACTTGAAAATCAGTGTACTGTCAAAGGGAATTAGCCCCTCAGTTATCCGGGATGATGACATATATATATAATATATATATATATAGAAAGAAGAAAGCTTAAATTACATCCAGCATGAACATTGACAAAAGAGAAGATTCTTCAATCTCAAGAAGTGTTGTCTGTTTATTATCCTTGCATACTGTGTGAGTCTTTCGGGTTTTTCCAAACATTTCATTGATCTTGACCTTCATTGACTCTACCTGATATATAGTTCGCAATTATTTGCTAACAATAAATTCCACTCTTTCAAAAGTACTACAGCAATAAAACGGAAAGCTAGCTAGAAGTTCAGTGTAATTGTCATTTGTCACTAATATTCTTGCCATGATATTTGTGGCCGACAACAAAAAGAAAAAGGAAGGCTATACGATACAAAATTCCAAACATGTTTGAAAAGTGATAAAGAGAACACGAACGAATTTCTAAAATGAAGGTAAAGAAAAAGCTATGCTTGGCATGATTTGTGGCTGACACAAGAAAGAAAGAAAAAGGAAGAATACGATGCTAACATCTTTAAAAGTGGTAAAGAAAATTGGAACGAATTTTAGACATCCTGGACTGCAGCCCCTGTGCGCTGCAGTAGCACACAGAACAATATTTTTACTGTTAATCACATGAACATGAAAATACTGTCATTATAAATAATTTTTTTAGTTGTAATTAATTAATTATATGTACTGTTTTTTTTTTTTGTACTAACGAGAAATGTTTGTGTTTTTGTTTTTGGAGGAAAATATTTGTTATTGTTGAAGATGCTTTTCCTCCTGCTTTTTCTTTACCTTTCCTTTTTTTTTTTTTTAATTGTGGGCTGCAGCCCCTGTGGGGCTGCACAGCAGCACAAGACAAAAGGAGGATATATATAGAGCACCAATAGAAGAATAAGAATCACATCATCAAATCACAATTTAGAAATATACCTATAAAAGATATCTTGAAAGTGATTCTTGTATCTCCACACATATTAGCAGTCAAATCTTCTTCTCATTGCCGCTCACAAAAGCATTATCCTTCAATAAAACAAGTCAATAAACACACTGGGACAGGAGACGGGACCTAACCATATATATAAAAGATTTATGGAGTATTCTTATTAAAGACTCAAATTAATCCCAATAAGATTTAGAAAGTTTTCAGAATAAAATTCTTAAACTTGTAGTCTTACATACATAATTTACCATATTAAATAGAATATAATCCTATTTACTAAGGTGTAAAAAGTCCAAATGATCTTTAACAAAAGTATCATTATGAGCTATATATGATCCAATCTACTTTTATAAAATGCAAAATATGTAATCAAATGAAACCATAATTAAAAATTAATCTAGCAGATTATTCAACTTTCGATGAAGTAAGAATTAGATTGTATGCATGCATGGCTTTGCATAAGTGATAAGACCATCAAAAAAATAAACTGCAAAAAATGTTGAATTTTCTTGTAAATTGAAGAAGTGTAACAATCTATTTGCATGGTAGATGCATGAAACAATAGACTAAAGGGCTCATTCCAATATTTGAAATATTTTAAAATTTTTTATATAATAATAAAAAATTTAAGTTAAAATATTTTATTGGTCGGATTTTGAGAAAAAGAGAGAAAATTTTGAATAAAAATATTATAAAATTAAAAAATTGTTTGAGTATAATTTTTAATACTTTTCGTTTAATTAGATAATAATTAAATAATGATTGAACAAAGACTGAAAACTCGAAATTAACAAGGATTTTGTATTAAAGAAATGTTGAGAAATAAAATTATGAGAAATTTAGAAAGTCTCACATCCCAACTCTATGTCAAAACGTCCCCTACATTACAGAAACACAAGGGCCAACAATATTAAAATTAGGAACCTGGAGGATGCGTAATTACAATATCGAAAACTTTTGATTTATAACGGACTAAAATCGTGGCTACAAAAGAAGACTTGGAGTTAATAGAAGAGTAGTGATAAGTACCCCACGAGTTATCTCCACTGCAGCCTCGTGGCTGACGTGGCATAATATTTGAGACTGCTGATAATGTTTGACATGTCAGCCACGCTATCTCCTCGTTCGCAGTTGGCCACCGTTCATTTTTCTTGAACTTGTGTTCGGCCATCGATCACCGCTCTAAGCCAAAGAATATTATTAACCGTTCATCTCTCCCGTCAGTGTTGCTCTCCGCCATCGACATCCACTACAAGGACGAGCTTATTTTGTCTGAAGTGCACGAGACGGTGACCGAATCCAAGACAGAATGGTTCCTCCGCTCACCCTTTCGGGTCGACCTGCTTGACATGAAGAGTCGGTTCAACTTCAAACGCAACTTATATAACAAGTCTGAGATGAAAATGCATGGCTCGCCTTTATGTCTAGTATAGTGTATATTTCCCAGCGAGCTTCGCGTGCCACGTAGGACACGAGATTGTGGTGATCAGATCATTACCCCGGTTTTCTTATAGACTTTTCCTTTTAAAAAAAAAAACTCTAAAATCTAGCTTTAGAATGTAATAAAGAAATATAAAACAATTAAGAAAGCTTACAACATGCATAGCGTCAAGAGGACACTTCAAAGAAATTGCTGCTTGTATTAAATTAATTTCAAATTAATTTCTTTAACGCGTCAAGAAAGCTAAATAACATGCAGAGCATCAGGAGGATACTTCGCATTAAACCAATTTCTTTAACGCGTCATGACTACTCTCCAATACGAACTTTCCTTGCAGTTCGAGGCCTTATAAAATGTTTGTAAAGGTAAAAACACTTTGATTAGAGCACTTAACATATAACACATTAGTTTAGTACACAAGTTTTCTCAATTAATTATGAGACTTATAAACGTTAACGTATTAGTTTACACAAATACACATATAAGTATCACAAATATAATAAGAAAACTATGCTACGTATACAAATTAAAATTTCTATAACTAAAAAGAAAAATACAAGTATCTAGTATAGCAATTAATTCAACAAAAAAAGGGTAAAAACAAACTATATCAAGAAAATAGTTTCTCAAATAAGTGTTTGAATGAAGGTTATTGTTAGAAAACAAAGTGGAAAAAATTACCTTAAGCTTAACTTAATAAATTGTTTCACAAATTTCTCCAGACTGACCAATCACTGGCGTTTCCTCTTGGTGGTAAAGTGCACTACGTAATATAAAACTAGAGTGACACTCAATAATTCCACAGCCTAAGAACAATTTCAAGAGAGAATAAAAAATGAGAGAAATTTTCTTATTTTTCAGATGGTGCCAAAAACCAAACTGATGGGAACTATTTATAATCTACCCACATACGGCTGGCCTTAAAGGCCAGCCATTACACTACCATTCAATTGGTAGAAACGCATGGCTTAAAGCCATGCGTTGAGCTCATCAAAGCAGTGTAACGTATGGCTTTAAGCCATACGTTACACTATTGTAACGTAGAGGAGAGGAGGGGTCAGCCCACGTGGGCGCCCCTCCATCCTACATCTCCCACTCGCACACAGTGGGCATAACCACATGTCTGCATCTCTCTAATATTCTCAATCTTATTCATACAAGTAAATAGGCCATGCAACCACCAAACACATCTGTAGAAAGGTGGGAGTACTTACACCAAATCTCTCCTAGAGAAGACCAGTATAATAACATCCCTAAAGCGTATGGTCATGTCCTAGACTTATTCGATCGCATCAAGCCAAGCATTTTCGATTCCTCTCGAGTTAATAAACTCAGAATAATGTTTGACTACCTCCAAATCATTTCAATGTGTTCACAACCTTAGCCGCTACCA
Source organism: Platycarya longipes (assembly GCA_036559045.1). Classification (NCBI taxonomy): domain Eukaryota; kingdom Viridiplantae; phylum Streptophyta; class Magnoliopsida; order Fagales; family Juglandaceae; genus Platycarya; species Platycarya longipes. Next base: position 3,206,798 of record CM071801.1, read on the forward strand.
ATATGTAGCATCACAATTTGACGTCAGCAAACACTATTGAAGATACGATATCGAAGAGTCTTCCTTTTGCACTCATATCATTCAATTTTGGTCGAACTGCTTTCCCAGCAATGCATCTTTAGACTGTATCAACCATGGCCATAGACAGCATGCCAAAGTAGCAGACATTATAACCTTCATCTCGTGACATAGTCAAAAGTAAAGGTCACCTCAAAAAATGAGACTCACACAGTGAGAAAGAGGGAAACCATTTACTCACTTACTCGTACAGTCGTATAAGCACATGTAGTATGAAACACATGCTATGGTGAATTTCTCTTTCTCAAAGAGCATATGTCTATATCAACAGCATACAGATCTTAGTCTAGCCACTCCTTAAGCGTCTAACCCAAGTTTCTCTATTTGCACGCCTCCAAGGCATCAAAGAGAATCTCGCATTTGGCTAACCTCAAGCTATATGGATGGTGGGTAATCCATTCACAGTCTTCTCAAAGAAAACTTCGTCTTAGCTCCCACTAAGGCAACATATCTTTGTATCAACTAACTTATCCCTTTGGATAAGTATTTAGGGACACAATGTCTCATCTCTACTCGCTACTTAAGCGCTAAAGGCGATTGCTCGTTTGAGTGAGCCAATCTAAGCCTGTTGACATATCTTGTGTGTGTATATAAGTAAAAAACAAGAACTGAATCATATTGTATTAATATCCCAAAGGAAATATTACATCTCAATGTCATTTGAAACACAAATTACATTTACAATCTACGTAGTCCTAGATTCCTAATATGAGCATCAAATACATCTCTTGCAATGGGCTTTGTCAAGGGATCAGCAACCATGCGACTCGAGGAAAGGTGTTTCAGAACCACTTCCTTTTGCGCTACCATATCTCTGATGTAGTGATATCTGATATCTATGTGTTTGGTTCTTCCATGATATTTTGAGTCCTTAGCATGTGAGAGCTGCCATGCTATCACAGAATATCGTCACCGGATCTGAAGTATCCGTGCCAATGTCTAAATGCTTGAGAAACCTCCATAACCAAACAGCTTCTTAAACTGCTGCAGAATAAGCTATGTATTCTGCCTCCATGGTGGATAGAGCTATGCAAGGTTGTTTCTTGCTGCTCCATGTAATGGCGCCATTGTTGAGCAGAAAGACATACCCAGTGGTTGATTTGCGCTTATCTAGGTTACTGCCCCAATCGGCATCACTATAACCTCTTAACTGCAAATCTGAACCCTGATAGCACAACATATAGTCCGCAGTTCCCTTGAGATATCGCATAATCCTCTTGACTGCTTTCCAGTGAGTCAGTCCGGGGTTAGATTGGAATCTACTCACTAAGCCAACTGCATAGCATATGTCAAGCCGAGTACACATCATAGCATACATCAGACTACCCACAGCATTAGAATAAGGGACACGGGCCATCTTTTCCTTTTCTCTTTGAGTCTTAGGACACAACTCTTTAGATAAGTTCTCGCTTCTTACAATAGGGGTGTCAATGGGCTTACATCCACTCATTAGGAAGCGCTCGAAAACTTTATTTATGTAAGTCTGTTGAGACAAACACAAAAGTCTCTTAGAGCGATCTCTATAGATCTTAACTCCTAGAATATATTCTGCCTCACCCATATTCTTCATCTCAAAATTGAAGGATAACCACTCTTTTGTGGCGACTATCAATCCTTTATCATTTCCAGCTAGTAGTATGTCGTCAACATATAATGACAACATAATGAAACTCTTCTTAAACCTTTTGATATAGACACAATGGTCATCCGTGATCATCGTAAACCCATTCGAGAGAATGGCTTGATGGAATCTGAGGTACCATTGTCTAGATGATTGTTTTAGGCCATATATAGATCGTTTAAGCTTGCACACTTTGCGCTCTTGACCTTTGACCACAAAACTCATTGGTTGATCCATATAGATTTCCTCATCTAGTTCTCCATTGAGAAATGCTGTCTTAACGTCCATCTGGTAGAGTTCCAAATCCATATTTGCTACTATAGCTAGAATCAGGCGAATTGAGGCAAATCTCACCACCGGTGAAAATGTTTCCTCATAGTCTATACCCTCATGTTGGGTATATCATTTCGCTACTAAGCGAGTTTTATACCTATCTATTGATCCATCCGATTTGCGTTTGATCTTAAGAACTCATTTGTTTCCAATAGCCTTACTCCCTGTCGGTAGATCAACCAAATCCCAGACCTAGTTGGTTCTCATAGACTCAATTTCATCATTAACTGCTTTCATCCACTCATCTTTAGTAAAAATGAGAGAGCCTCATGAATTGTCCTAGGCTCGTCATCATCATGCGGAGCTACCATAAAAGTTTCCTCTTCAATCTCAAAACGACGACGGGGAATACTTTCACGTGTGCTTCTACGTGGCTGAGGTTGTTGTGATTGATTGACAAGTGGTGTGCTCCCACCCAGATTCAAGTCATTTGTAGGAGCTTGAAGAATTTCTTCCTCATTCTCAACTAAATTCTTTGGAGCACTTTCCTCTTGTTCTATAATCTCATTAAATTCTAAATTCTTATCAACCTCACATCTACTTGGAAACTCATTTTCAATGAAATCTACATCTCGTGACTCAATCTCAGTCATACTTCCATCAGTTTGTTCACCTATTAACACATACCCTCTAGAGTGTTCTGAATATCTTATAAAGATACACTTCTTCCCTCTAGGGCCTAACTTTCTATACTTATGAAAAAGATCGTGAACAAAACCCATTGAATCCCATGGCCGCAAGTTACTCAAATTGAGTTTCTCGTCGGTCCATAGTTTATCTGGGGTGGAAGTTACTGATTTGGAGGGCACTCGGTTAAGAATGTAGGCAGCAGTCAAAAGTGCATCCCCCAAAAAGAAATTAGTAGGTTTGCTTGCGACATCATTGATCTAACCATCTCAAGCAGTGTTCGATTTCTCCTTTCAGCCACGCCATTTTGCTGCGGTGTACTTGGCATCGTCAATTGTCTTTTGATTCCTTTTTCATCACAGAGCCTTTTAAATTGCTCAGAGAGATATTCTCGTCCTCCGTTAGTTTTTAGAGTTTTTAAGCTCTTGTCTAACTGATTCTCAACCATTTTTAGATATTGCCTAAAGCACTCCAATGCTTCAGACTTATGGGAGATTAAGTAGACATGATCATAACGTGAGAAATCGTCTATAAATGTGATTAAGTAGACACCTCCGAAGCCCAAGCCCAACCAAAAAACAGATGACTTAAGTCATCTTCTTCCTTCGGTCAGCTACTGTTCACGTGAACAGTACCCATAACACAACAACCATGAACAGTCACCACAGGCATCCATTTATGCCGGAAAATGCCGCCCCATCGCCGGAAGGGAAGAATTGGTGCCACCGCTGCACCACCAGGTGCGCGCTACACAGGTGCAACGCTGCACCTCACATTTAAAAAAAAAAAAAAACACAGATGAAAAAAAAATACCAGATATTACTCAAGCAATTGAAAAAAAATTGGAAGCAATAACCTGGCTCTGATACCAATGTTAGAAAACACAGCGGAAAAAATTATCTCAAGCTTAGCTTAATAAATTGCTCCACAAGTTTCTCCAGACTGACCAATCACTGGCGTTTCCTCTTAGTGGTAAAGTGCACTACGTAGTATAAAACTAGAGTGACACTCAATAATTCCACAGTCTAAGAACAATTTCAAAAGAGAACAAAAAAAAAGAGAGATTTTTTTATTTTTCAAATGGTGCCAAAAACCAAACTGATAAGGACTATTTATAGCCTACCCACATATGGCTGGCCTTTTAAGGCCAGCCATTACACTGCCATTCAATTGGCAGAAACACATGGCTTAAAGCCATGCGTTGAGCTCATCAAAGCAGTGTAACGTATGGCTTACACTATTGTAACGTAGAGGAGAGGAGGGGTCAACCCACGTGGGCGCCCCTCCATCCTACAGTTATAAATTAATATAGTCCACCCTATATTTGTTAGGGGTGACAATATATAATCACCTGTAAACTCAACATGACTTGACATGAGCAGTTTGTGTTTGATATAGATGAGTTTGGATCAAAATCAATTGATCCGATAAGACACAACTAATAAACGAGTTAATTACAGGTCAATCTGCAAAACATACAATCAAGCCATATAATGCTAAATAAATTTTATTTTTAAATTTTATAAATATCTAGTTTTATACAAATTGTTTTCTTGTTGCAAATATGTCATATTAATATTAGTATTTAACTATATCATATCTCAAACTATTGAACTTCTTTTTGTTAATAATTTTATTTTATGATTTTATATATTATTAGTTTGGATATTTATTATAAAATATTTTATCATGAGTCCAATTGTTGTTGTAAATTATTTATATAGTTTTCCTCGTACTAGGTATGAAAATTATACTAATTGGTTTAAATAATAAATATATGGGTCTAAAGTGGTTTATCTAGGTCGTGTCCAGATTAACCTAATAAAAGTTAATTACTAAACGGGTTAAATGGATTATGTGGAGTCATTTGTTAATTAAATGGGTTCAGTTCATGTCTTAGAGCCTGACCTATTTTATTAAACGTATTGGATTTGGTTGACTTATATAATTTAATATTCATAACTTGACTATACGAATTTAATCTAAGAATAAGAATTGACACCCCTAGCATTTTCCAAAAGTCCATTTACAAAGTTGAGAAGTCAAAAAAATATGTGATAGAAACACCACTAGCATCTACTTTAACAAGACGATCAATTACCACAAAATTACTTTCATAGTAAAATTATTGAAGAGGGACCTATAAAACTAGTTGAGAAAAAGATGTCATTTTAAATATTACAATACTCTTAACGGGGACCTTTTTTTTCTATTTTCTTTTTATTTTCTTTTATTCATTTTTTTTTCATATTCTTCAATATTTTTTTAAAAGAAATCACAATATCATTAAAAAATATTTTCTTAATCACTAAGCAATATATATATATATATATATTTTATATAGGGAGAAATTATCTGAACATCTAGCATTTCTCAATGGTTAATATATATGTACAACAAAATATAAACAATTCTACTACAACTATTTCACTAGTCCTTTTAAGTCAAATGGCAAAAAAACAGAGGAAAGCTAGCTGGAATGTTGGGTGTTAATAATCTTGGGGGCACAAAAATAAGGTAAAAGAAAAGGCAGTAAGGCAAAGCATCTTCAGCAGTAACAAGAAACGAAAATTCTTGTTTAACACGCTGCAGCACATGCAACAACTCAAAATATTGGCCACACCCTGTCCTCTGTATCCAAAGCAAACATATCTTTGACAGATAGAAAGTTAATTTTTTTAAGATGGGATGAGATCATTTTAGTTGAATATTGAATAAAATATTATTAAATAAAATATTACTTGAACTGGTCTCTACCAATAGGAACTTCCCCACGCAAGGCCTTACAAAATTTTAGTACAGCGCGCCCTCATATCCTCTGTACGTATTCAAAGCAAAAAAATCTTCCTTCCATCCCTCTAGTGATTTCTCTAGAGCCCTTTTTTAGCATTGCTGATCAACAAATGGCTGAAGCCATTGCCTTCAATGTTGCTGCAAAAATCATTGAGAGCTTGGGATCCCTTGCTCTCAAACAGGTCGGACTGCTTTGGGGTGTCACAGGTGAGCTTGAGAAGCTCAAGAACACCGTTTCCACAATCCAAGCCGTGCTTCTTGATGCCGAGGAGAAGCAATGGGCAGTGAACAACCATGAAGTTACAGATTGGCTTTAAAAGCTTAAGGATGTCGTTTATGATGTGGACGACTTTCTGGATGGTTTCTCCACTGATTGTCTGTTAATGCGAGATCAGATAATGAGTACTCCGGATAAGATGCCAAAAAAGGTACGAACCTTGTTATCCAAATCAAAGCACCTTGTCTATAAACTGAAAATGGGCCATAAGATTAAGGCGATTAGACAGAGGTTAGATACCATCTCAAATGATCATAAGAAACTCCAATTGGAGGGACGCCTTGGAGAGATAGGAGTCGAGCCTAGAAAGAGGGATACTCATTCCTTTGTACTCGAGGCAGAAGTTATTGGTAGAGAAGATGAGAAGAAGAAGATCATATATATACTTCGTTCTGATTCAAATGTTAAAGAGAATTAGGAATCCTTCCAATTACTGGCATCGGACGATTGGGAAAGACCACACTAGCTCAACTCATATTTAATGATCTGGAAGTAGATAAACATTTTCAGCTAAAAATGTGGGTGTGGTCTCTGACAGTTTTGATGTTATAAAAGTTATTGAAAAAATCCTAGAATCGGCAAGAAAACAGAGACCAGACAGTGTTGAAATGGATACATTGGTGCATGGCCTTCAAAAAGAAATTGGTGGAAAGAAATACTTGTGTTGGATGATGTTTGGAATGAGGACGTTGAAAAATCGGATGAATTGAGAAAACTATTGATGAGTGGTGCAAGAGGAAGTAGAATACTAGTAACTACACGTAATGGAGAAGTTGCAAGAATTACCCACACAATTGAACCATATCCCTTAGAGGGTTTAGACAGCCCGAAGTCATGGTGATTATTCAAGAAAGTGGCATTTGAGAACGGAGAAGAGCCAGTGAATCCTAGGAAAGTGGAAGTTGGAAAGAAAATTGTAGAAAAATGTTCAGGTGTCCCTCTTGTCATCAAAACAATTGGAAGGTTACTGTTGGAAAAATCTGAAGCAGAGTGGGATTCCTTCGAAAAAAATAAAATGCCAAAAATAAAAGAAAATAAAATCATACCAACTCTTAAACTGAGTTATGATCAACTTCCGTCACATTTGAAACAATGTTTTGCTTATTATTGTATATTTTCAAAGGATTACGAGATGGAAAAATCAAGGTTGATAGAACTTTGGATGACACAAGGGTTTATCAAGCTATCCAGTGAAAATGAATGTCTTGAAGACGTTGGTGATGAGTATTTCATGGATTTACTTTGGAGATCATTTTTTCAAGAAGTTAAAATGGCGAATTATCAGGGCGAGGTGATTACGAGGTATAAAATGCATGATCTCATGCATGATCTTGCAATGTCAGTGGCCGTTGATCACCACATTAGAATCTAAGGAAAAAACCATTGAGGAGAAAACTCGACACGTCTCAGTTGTCGACAATAGAAAATTTTCTCTTGCAATTCCCACTTCCTCATCTAATGCCAGTGGGCTTCGAACACTTCTTTCGCTTGGTCAATTGTGGAATTTCCAAGAGTTAAGTACTTCATCATGTGAAGCAGTCTTTTCAAGTTTAAAGTTCTTGCAAGTGCTGGATTTACATGGAAGAAAGCTTGATTTTGTACCGAGTTCGATATGTCAATTGAAGCATTTAAGAGATCTTGATATTTCATGTGTAGAGAATCAAGTTACTGAAATCAAGGATGAAGATCAGGAACTTAATCAACCCGAGAAACATTTTGATGTTGAACAAGTCTTTTTAAACTTTCAAGCTTATGTTGAAAAACATTTTGAAAGAAAAAAGCAATCCAATCAGATTGGGGTGGAGAGTATAGGCGCCTAAACACATATTTTAAACAAAATGGCATTAACCATCGCCTAGCTTGCCCACATACGCATCAACAAAATGGTTCAATTGAGCGCAAACATCGACATATTGTCGAAGTTGGATTAATCATGTTAGCTCATTCGAATTTACCTATGATATATTGGGAAGATGCATTTCAAACTGCTGCCTATATAATAAATAGACTTCCAACACCTGTTTTAAAACTCAAGTAACCTTTTGAAATGATTTACAATAGAGTCCCAGACTATCATTTTATGCGTGTGTTCGGTTGTGATTGTTGGCCGAACCTAAGATCTTATAACAGCAATAAACTCAATTTCAGATCTAAAACCTGCATTTTCGTTGGCTATAGTCTTTGTCATCAAGGGTACAAATGTCTCGATCTCTCTACTGGTAAAATATATGTTTCTAGACACGTTATCTTTAATGAAACACTCTTCCCTTACTCAAAAGAGTCTAATTCCGTGATCAATATATCTCAATCGCCCGAGTCTGTGTCTCTTCCCCTTCACATAAGTGTCCCTCGATCCACAAGTTCAACAAGTCTACAGCCTAACCACATTTCTACATGCACACAATCTGCACCCTTTGTGTCTATTTCTGTAGGAACAGATCAAGCTACATCTACAGAGATCCCTCCTACTAAAATTCCACCACCACATGCTAATACACAACCTGCACCTACCAACGTTCACTTGATGGTCACAAGATCAAAGAATAATATTCATCGACCTCGGCAATCAAGTGGTGATTTTATTCAGTATCCATTACCGAGAGCATTAATAGCAGAAAATGTTCCAACAGAAGCAGAAACCACTTCATACAGCCAGGCATCAAAATCAATTCATTGGAGAGAAGTCATGAATAGAGAATTTTCGGCTTTGCTGCACAATGGCACTTGGTCATTGGTCTCACCTCCAACAACAGCCAATATTGTTGGATGTCGATGGATATACAAAGTCAAAGAGAAGGCCAATGGGACTATTGAGCGTTACAAAGCTCGCTTAGTCACTAAAGGGTTTCACCAGCTAGAAGGAATTGATTTCTCTGAAACATTTAGTCCAGTCATTAAACATGCGACTATTCGGTTAGTAATCTCTATTGCTATCTCTTATAATTGGTCCATCAAACAATTAGATGTGCAAAATGCGTTTTTGCACGGTGATTTGCAAGAGAATGTGTTTATGACTCAGCCACAAGGATATGTTCATCCTCAATATCCAAATCATGTGTGTAAATTACACAAATCACTTTATGGCCTACGGCAAGCTCCAAGAGCCTAGTTCTCAAAACTTTCGGAAAAACTCAAGTCTCTCGGATTTCATGAAAGTAAGGCTGATACATCTCTCTTTGTGTTTAAGACCTCAAAATTTGTTATATACATGCTTATATATGTTGATGATATATTGATAACGGGCTCAAGTGCTTCTGACATAAACAAAGTAATTAATTCTTTACAAGCCACTTTTGCTGTCAAAGACTTAGGAGATCTAAATTACTTTCTTGGCATCGAAGCACTACGGTGCTCAGAAGGACTTTATTTAACTCATCAAAAATATATTATTGATTTGCTTAAGAGAAGTAAGATGGACAAAGCCAAGCCTTGCAACAGTCCGATGGCCTCAAATTGTAATCTTAATTCTACAAATGGTCATCCGTTTGAAGATAACAGCCTTTACCGAAGTATTGTAGCAGTATGCAGTATCTAGCATTTACGAGACCTGATTTGGCATTTGCTGTCCATAAAATCAGCAAATTTATGCACAATCCACTTGATACTCATTGGCTTGCAGTCAAGTGTATACTGCGCTACCCCAAACACTCGATTTCAATTGGTTTGTTCATTACCAAAAATGTTGATTTCAAACTGCAGGCATATTCAGATTCTGACTGGGCAGTTGATCGAGATGATAGGAAATTAGTTGGTGCTTACTACATTTACATGGGTTCCAACTTGATTTCTTGGAATTGCAAGCAACAACCTACAGTTGCTAGAAGCAGTACAGAGGCAGAGTATAAAGCAACAGCAAATGCAGCCACGGAACTCACTTGAATCAAATCAATTCTAAATGAACTTGGTCTACCACCAAAGCATAGCTCGATTTTATGGTGTGATAATATTGGCGCTACCTAACTCACATCCAATCCTATATTTCATGCAAGAACAAAACACGTCGAAATAGATTTCCACTTTGTTCAAGATCAAGTTTGCAACAAAAAACTCGTGGTTCACTTCATCTCAAGCAGAGATCAGCTAGCTGATGCACTTACCAAACCATTGCCAGACAAGTTCAAACCAATCTGAACGTCTGTGATCTACCCTCCAGATTGAGGGGGCGTGTAGAGAATCAAGTTACTGAAATCAAGGATGAAGATCAGGAACTTAATCATCCCGAGAATGCAGCAACTGAAATCCCAAGAAATCACAACAGCAATCGTGATGTGATCCTCCGAGAATGCAACAACAGAATTTCCAAGAGATCACAATAGCAATCGGGATAAAATTCCACCAGCATATCTGGAGCCTAAAATGAGGAAGATACGATCCCATGATTTTACCAAATTATATTGTACAACTGTTACTAGTTTTGAATGTATATTTCCGTTAGAATTCAAATGTAATTGTAAGGCTATATAAGCTGTATGTATACAGAATATTTATCTATGAGGAATTAAAACATTATTCTCAACTTCCTCTGTTTTGAACTTTCTTATATCATGAAATTGTGAAATCGAGAAGCTGCCTGATTCCATAGGTAGGTTACAAAATTTTGCATACACTAAGACTCTTTGGTTGCAAAAAGCTTAAAGAATTGCCTAGAGGAATTACGAAATTAGTGAACCTAAGGCATCTTTACATTGAAGATTGTGACAATTTGAGTTATATGCCACGTGGATTGGGGCAATTGACAAATCTTCGGACATTATCTAATTTTGTTGTCCATTCGGATTCAACCTTAAAGGATAGTTGTCGATTAAGCGAGCTAAATAGACTAAATGGCTTAAAAGGAAAATTATATATTGGGGGTTTGAGATCAGGTGGAGAAGACGTGGCATTAGACTGTAAGGGTGCAAATCTAAAGGAGAAAGAACATCTTCAAGTTGTCTTTAAGTTGGAGCAGAGAAAATGTTAATGCATGTGATCATGAAATGGCATTGGAAGGCTTGGAACCTCACCCAAATCTTAAAACGCTGCACATATTTTATTATGGGGTGTGAGGTTTTCGACATAGCTTTCGTCACTCACAAATCTTGTTGATTTGAGGTTACGGTTTTGTAAGAAATTGAAATATTTGCCACCATTGAGTCGACTACCCTCTCTTAGGCGAATTAGACTGCATGGACTGGAAGAAATAGAGTACATATCAAATTGTAGTGACAACATGAATGAGTTATCTTCATCTTCATCTTCTTCTTCTCCAGCATTCTTCCCATCTTTGGAGGTAATTAAGCTCTACAGCTGTCGTAGTCTCAAGGGTTGGTTGAGGAGGAGTGATTCCTTTGAAACACCATCAATGACAAGGCATGCTTTACCACTCCCTTATTTTCCTCGTCTTTCAAAATTACAAGTAGAAGGCTGCCCTATGTTGACTTCAATGCCAATGTTTCCACATCTGCAAGAACATTTATGGCTAGATGAAGTCAGCTGGAAGGCAGTACAACAAACAATAACGAATGCCTCCTCCTCCTCCTCCATTTCCTCTACACCCATTGCCTTTTCATCTACTCCTCCTCTCTCCAAATTGAAGAAACTAACATTACAACAAATTGAGGATCTAAAAACACTTCCAGAGGATGGGTTGCAAAACCTCGTCTCTCTCCAGTACTTGTTGATAAATGCTTGTCATAGATTGAAGTCTCTCTCCCAATGTGTACAATATCTCACTGCACTTCAGGCGTTGGAGCTTTCTAATTGTTAGTGCTTGATCTAGGCAATGATGAGCACGTTATGCCATGGAAAGGGTTTAAAAGCCTCATCTCTTTGACTTTTGGCAATATTTGGAAATTGGTGTCTCTGTTAGGAAATTTTGAGAAAGGAAAGAGAATCCGAAGATTTATCAAGGCTTTGAGGCGTATGATAATACTGTCTTTAAGACGATATTTGTCCCCACTCACAAAGAGTTTGCTAATAGATTTTTAGCAAATCGTCTCCAGGATACAACAAAGCATTGAATTCTACAAATAGCAATTTTGTAGAATTCCTAGAGTTACTATTGAAAATGACAGAAACAGAGGGAAATTAAGAATAATCGTTACTAGACATGTCTGTCACGACTATATTTATAGAGAGTAAAGAGGTATGTGTGAAAAATCACGTCTGGAGGAACTTCACCGTTTCTCGCTCAAGCGTTACATCTATCGAGTATCAAGCGATATCTCGGTCTGATTCTCGCTCGAGCGACTAGTCGAGCGAGTAACGGTAAAGTCACGTACCTCTTTGGTTGAGACGCATCTGTCCTTCAGACGACACATTCATTCAATTTCGCGCTCAAGTGAAATGTCGAGCGAATATCTAGCGAGATCACTACCTGATTCTCGCTCGAGCGGTATATCGAGCAAGTATCGAGCGAAGTCTCGGCCTCACCCTCGCTCGAGCGACATATCGAGCCAGATCTCGGCTCAAGTTCAATTTTCAACCATTTCCACACATTTCATCCCTTCAACTTTATATATATATTACAACCTATTCCAACAATCCCCCACTAGGTTGTGATTTATATAATTAAAGTTCTGTTTCACTATTGATATTATCACTCATAAAAGAATGTATCTTTCGATTTAAACATTCCCTTAGTGTAATTGGTTCAAGGTTATGAAAAGTAATTGGTGGCCTAGGCTTAAACCAAAACTCTTTCGTTCAGAACTGGAACCTAAACACAAAATACAATATATTTTTTTCAATAGAATTTGACATTTTTTTTTTAGCACTATTATGGCCTTGTGCTACAACCTGGTTTAGTGAACATTTACAAGAGACAAATCCAGATCTCTTGTTAAAGCGGCACCACTTCTATATTCATATAGGCGAAGTTCCTCTTAAGTCTCCATTACCAAAACACTTCTAAATTTGAACTTCGTTAAGAATGTAACTCATCCTCTTCAACGTAACAGTCAAGCACTTTTCATCCTGAATGAGACTTTGTTATTGCAGTGCTTTACTAATCACAAATCAGTAACTTGTTTTTACACATTAAACTCTTTTAAGAAAATCTTAAAAGTTGGGTTACCATTACTGGTGATTCTCTTAAAATGGATTTAGTCTCATACCAATGGATGTGATCCTTACTAGTTCTCGCGATAAACTTTTAGTAAAAGGATCTGCCAAGTTACAACTTGACCTCACATAAACAATCGTTATGATCCCATCAACTATTAATTGTCTAACATAATCATGTCTCAGACTTATATGTCTAGACTTTCCATTATACACTTTATTGTATGCTCTAGACATAGTAGCTTCACTATCACAATGCAGAGAAATAGCTAGTATAGGTTGTGGCCACAACTCTATTTCTAATAACATATTCCTAAGCCATTCTGCTTCTTTCCCTACTGCTTCTAAAGCTATAAACTCTGATTCCATTGTGGAATGAGAGATACATGTATGTTTCTTGGATGCCCAAGAAACAGCACTCCCACCAAGAGTAAATATCCAAATTGTTGTGAATTTATTATCACTAATGCTAGTGATCCAACTAGCATCTGAATATCCTTCAAGAACCACTGGAAACTTCGAATAAAAGAGTCCTAAACTAATTGTCCTTTTTAAATATCCAAGGACTCTACCAATTGCTTTCCAGTGGATTACACCAGGACAACTAGTGTATATTGAAAGTTTGCACACAGCAAAAGCAATATCTGGTCTAGTACAATGCATAGCATACATCATACTACCAATTGCACTAGCATACTCCAGTTGTGCTACTGCTCTTCCATAATTCTTATCCAACTTGACACTAGAGTCAAAATGTGTATTAGTTTCTTTTATTCCTAAATGATTGAATTTAAGAAGCACTTTCTCAATGTAGTGAGATTGACACAACGCATAGCCATCGCTATGTTTCTTCACTTTAATACCTAAAATGGTATTTGCTTCATTAAGATCTTTCATTTTGAACTTTGAAGTCAAGTACTTCTTTGTTTCACAAATGCCTTCCAAATTAGTACCAAAAATTAGCATGTCATCAACATAAAGACAAACAATAACACCATATTTTTCAGTGAACTTTGAATAAATGCACTTGTCAGCACTATTGTATTTGAAACCATCAGCCAATATAACGGAATCAAACTTTTCATGCCATTGTTTAGGTGCTTGTTTTAATCCATATAATGACTAAACTAATTTACATACTTTCTTTTCATTTCCAGGTAGAACAAATCCCTCAAGTTGTTCCATGTAAACTTCCTCGTCAAGTTCACCATTTAAAAGGGCAGTTTTTACATCCATTTGATGCACAAGTAGATCATATATAGATGCAAGAGCAATAAGTACACGAATTTATGTAATTCTCGCCACTGGAGCATAGGTGTCAAAATAGTCTATACCTTGTTTTTGACTAAAACCTTTGGCAACCAATCTTGCTTTAAAGGTATGAACAGTACCATCAATATTATACTTCCTTCTTAATACCCATTTGCAGCCAATAGCCTTTGAGTTTGGAGATAAGTCTACTAGTACCCAAGTATTATTAGATAATATTGAGTCAATCTCATCATTTATTGCTTCCTTCCAAAAGACTGCATCTCTAGAAGTCAAAACTTCTTTAAAACTTTTTGGATTATCCTCCATGTTTAGAACAATGGGTATTTTGTTAAGAATTGTGTTTAAATTTCCTTCCACAAGGAAAACTAAGGCAAGAGTTGATACAAAATCAGGACCAAAATTCTTTTCTTTTCTAATTCTCTGACTTTTCCTTTGCTCTTTTGGCAAATCCAAAGACTTTCTCTTAATTTTATCAAGAGATTTATTCAAGTTAGAGTTAGAACTTTTAGTTTGATTGGGTTCTAATATTAATTCAGAATCACTATTAAATTTATTTTCAATAAATTCAACATCTCTTGATTCTACTATAATATTTGAACTCAAGTCCAACAACCTATATGCCTTGGAATTTTCAGCATATCCAACAAACACACTTTTTTAACTCTGTAAAAGGCTAGACACCCCCACACTTTAAGATAACTTAAATTTGGTTTTCTTCCATTCCAGAGTTCATAAGGTGAGACTTGTAGTTTCTTAGATGGTATTCTATTATGTATATGGCATGCTGTCAATAATGCCTCTCCCCACAAATTAAGAGGCAATTTGGCACTTAGAATCATAGCATTAACCATATCTACAATAGTCCTATTCTTCCGTTCTGCCAAGCCATTTGTTTGTGGTGTGTAAGGTGAGGTCATTTCATGTATAATCCCATGCTCTTCACAGAATCTAGAAAATTCATGTGAGAAATATTCTCCACCTCTATCTGTTCTAAGAATTTTAATCTTCTTTTCCTTTTGATTTTCTACTTCTGATTTATACCGAATGAACATGTTATAGGCATCATCCTTACTCTTCATTAAATACACAACAGTATATCTAGAGAAGTCATCTATGAATATAATAAAATATCTTCTTCCTCCTCTAGTTAAAATACCATTTAACTCACAAATATCAGAATGAATAAGTTCTAATATTTGTGAATTTCTGTTAGCAGTAGGAAAAGGTTTCTTAGTCATTTTTGCTTGAATACAAATTTCACATTTCGAGTCAACTACATTTTTGTAATCTATCAAGCCATGCTTTGACATGTATTTCAAGTATTTAAAATTCAAATGTGCTAAACGACCATGCCACACAGAAAAAGAATCAAGCATATAAGCAGAATTTGTAACTTCTTTATTAATAATAATACTGAGTTTGAACATCCCATCACAAGAATATCATTTGCCTATGAATACACCATTCTTAGACAAAATTAATTTGTCAGACTCAAGGACAGCCTTAATGCCCTTTTTACATAGTAAATTGGCAGACAAAAGGTTCTTCTTAATTTCTGGAACATGATAAACATTAGTGAGTACAAGTTTCTTTCTAGAAGTAAGTTGTATCTCTACATTTCCTCTTCCATGAACTTTGACTGCATTGTGATTCCCCACAAGAACTTGTTCACCATCAGTAGTCTCAACGTAATTCTTGAATTGTGCTTTATCATTGCACACATGCACTGTAGCACCGGAATCAAACCACCAATCAGAATTATTTGCAGTCAAAGCAAGATGCACTTCTGTTATCATGCCAATCTCCATTTCTTCTACCATCGCAACAATTTCCTCAATTGCATTTGCAACATTTGAACTGTTGCCATCATCTTTCTTCTTGTTTTTCAAGAATATGCACTCACAAATGTAATGGCCTTTCTTTTCACGGTTAAAACATTGCCTATTTTTCTTCATTTTATCAGTAGAAAAATTCCTTTTGAAGGTGTTTCCCTTCTTAGGCTTAAGAAAATTCTTTTTCTTTTCATCACCCTTTTGCACATTGTTCACATTTACTTTAGAATCAAAATGGTTGTCATCACGAATTCTACTCTCCTCTTCAATTCGTAGATGCTTTCCAATTTGTTCTAAAGTAAGTTCTTCTATCATATGCAGAAGCTTCTTCCTGTAATTATTCCAACTTGGTGGGAGTTTTGCAATAATTGCTCCCACTTGAAATGATTCAGGAATGACAATGGACAAATCACGAAGTTTGTTGACTAAGACTTGCAACTCATGCATTTGGTCCAATACAGACAGATTATCCATCATTTTAAATTCAAAGTACTTCAAAATAATAAATTTATCAGTATCCAATTTTTCTATCTTATACTTCGTTTCAAGAGCATTCCATATTTCCAGAGGTGATTTCATAGCGGTGAATAAATCATATAATCGATCAGATAGAATGTTAAGAATGTGACCTCTGTAGACCAACTCATCCTCCTCGCATTTCTTCCTCAATGCCTTGACAATTTCAGAATCTTCTGGAGTTGATGCAGGAATTGGCTCCAAACTTGGATCCAGAACATAGAAGATCTTCAGTGCAGTCAGAAGAAATTTCATCTTGTCTTGCCAACGAGTAAAGTTAGAGCCATTGAATCTGTCTAATTTCACAGAAATCTTGATTCATTACTTTAAAAGCAGCGGAATCTGTACCTCCTTCCATTCAAATATCGTCTTAAAATTGTTAGGAAATTTTGAGAAAGGAAAGAGAATCCGAAGATTTATCAAGGCTTTGAAGCGTATGATAATACTGTCTTTAAGACGATATTTGCCCCCACTCACAAAGAGTTTGCTAATAGGTTTCTAGCAAATCGTCTCCAGGATACAAGTCTTGAATTCTACAAATAGTAATTTTGTAGAATTCTTAGAGTTACTATTGAAAATGACAGAAACAGGGGAGATTAAGAATAATCATTACTAGACATGTCTGTCACGACTATATTTATAGAGAGTAAAGAGGTATGTGTGAAAAATCACGTCTGGAGGAACTTTACCGTTTCTCGCTCGAGCGACTAGTCAAGCGAGATCGAGCGAGTAACGGTAAAGTCACGTACCTCTTTGGTTGAGACGCATCTATCCTTCAGACAACGCATTCATTCAATTTCGCGCTCGAGCGAAATGTCGAGCGAATATCTAGCGAGATCACTGCCTGATTCTCGCTCGAGCGGTATATCAAGCAAGTATCGAGCGAAGTCTCGGCCTCACCCTCGCTCGAGCAAGATCTCGACTCGAGTTCAATTTTCAACCATTTCCACACATTTCATCCCTTCAACTTTATATATATTACAACCTATTCCAACAATCTCTCCCAATGGGGCTTCAACATATTTCCACTCTACGAAACTTCTATATCTCAGGTTGTTCAAGCTTGTTGGATATACCAAAGTGGATCTGCAAATGGGCAACACTTGAGGAGTTCACAATTTTTTATTGCTCTAGTTTAACCTCACTGCCTGCAGCAATGAGTAGGCTAACCTCTTTGAAAATGTTGAAAATTTGTTATTGCCCCATCTTATTAGAAAGATGCAAACAAGATAGAGGTGAGGATTGGCCCAAGATTGCTCACATTCCAAAGCTGGACTTCATTGACTAATCCAGTTATTTTTTTTCTATCAATTTTATCTTTATCTCCGCATCCACCTTCTTCACCTTCAATTTACAAAATTCTATTTGCAGAAATGACTTTTGAGTAAAAAAGAAACAGGGGAGTGGGATTGAGAGTTTGTTAAAAAATCTAGTGCACTGCAACTTCTACAAGTAAATAACTTAGTTCTGATTACCTCGCTTTCCTTAATGTTTTTTTTCTTCCCAATTCAAATAAGAAATATCACCATATGCATGATTCTTCACATCCAGGAGAATAGTAAGGTGACGGAAGAAGACCAAAGGGAATGTTGAGGCTGTGTAATTTCACGACAACAATTTCAATGGGGCCTGCATGTTTCTTAACGTGGAAAGTGATGATAATTTGATTTTTGCTAAGCTTGGGTGCTCTTTTACTCTTGATTAGTAGCTTCTGCAATGCATTCAACTTTTCTCAAGAATATATCATATGTCTAAACTTAAAGGGATGATTTCGTTTGCATATTGGAGCACATGTATATGAAGTTGATGATGGATGATGCGACCAATTGCTTTGAACTCCATTATTTGGGCATGCTCTCCAAGAACATTTCTGGCATCACTGATCTTGCAGCTAGCTGTTGCATAGAAAATGAGGATTTTCGACTACTATTGGGAGAGAAATTCTTATGATTGGCTTTGAGTGATTGACATACAAAATTGTATTTTTGGGGATGATTTTCTTCTGGTATCAGCAACTTAAAAGTCACCAGTACCTGAATTTGCAATTTGAGAATTTCTCCTATGCTCTGGTTTTTGGCAGCTTAACTCATGTTTGTGGTTGCTATTGGAGTACCAATCTATTACTGTGTTATCATTTTATATTATCGAACAGGAGAGAAACAAACAGAGAAAGCAGACGTTCCTAGACTTTCCAAGCCATCAGCTAACTTGTTTGCTTTCCTGAAAAAAAGCTGCTTTACAAACTCTTTTGGAGCCTTACATTCCATTCAACTTACTTTATTCAAGACATCACAACAACCCTCACAAAAAGCTTCTGCCTAATCACAGGGGGTGATAATTATATCCAAAAATCTAGATTTCATAGCATTCTTTCAGCTCAATTAAAAAATGCAACGGATGTGCACACTTTGGTCGATTAAATTGATTACACCACTACTCAAACAAACATGTTTATGCTTCTCCTCGACTTTCTTCTTCTTCATCTTCATCTTCTTCCCCTGCATATTAGGATGATGAATAATAATGTATTTGGCAGTGAAAATATGCTTAGGTGGTATAAGATCCTCGTCTAGATCGATTCAAGCCCACTATGGTGAGGAGCAACCCAAGATAATTATATTTATAGGCGTTCTCAAGGAGTTGCAACTTGTTAGTGTTCCATGGAGGATATCTAAACCAAAAATCAGAGAGAAAGCTTCTTCTCATGATTGCCTTCTCATGGCTGAATGTGTCAAATGAGAATTTCCCATGGTACCTTCCCATCCCACTTCCCCCAACTCCTCCAAATGGCAATGTATCAGCAGCATACTGCACATACCCAACACAAGGCTTTAAGCTGACAAGATTGTAAAAAAAAAGTATGAGCAATACTCAACAGAGATGTCTCATCTTGAGGCTGTTGAATTCCCTGTTTTTAAGCTAAAAAAGTAGCAAAAGCAATTGAGTTATTGATAGCATACCTGAACAATTGCATCGTTGAAAACCAAGCTTCCAGATGATGTTTCAGATATCATCTTTCTCTCTAATGATTTGTTTTTGGTGAAGCAGTATATGGCAAGCGCTTTAGGCCTTGAATTTAGGAATTGTATGCTGTCTTCAATCTTCTCCAACTGTCAAACCCATTAAAGAATATTTTAGTGTGGAAATTCATCTTTCACTAGTACTACAACTACTTGGCCTGGTCATAAAAATCAGAGATAATAATAATAATAATAATAATAATAATAATAATAATAATAATAATAGTAATGAGAGATAAGACAAGAGTTTAAAGTCCCTAAGGCTACATCTTTATTATCTAAATAAATTCTGATGTAATGCATAGGTTCTTATTTATAAAGAATGATGTAATTTCCTGATATTTTGATGATATTAGCAAATGTATACAAATTCCCTGATTCTTATTTACGAAGATAAACTCTATGCCCCCCAAACTCTGGGTGAAAAAAATATCAAACTTGGAGTTGCATAACTGGAAGTGAGTTTTTGTTCAAAATAATTAGGCTGGGATGCAACAAAAACCAACAAAGAAACATTTATGTGTGTGTGTGTATCTTACAGTGATTATTGGAAGGATTGGGCCAAAGATTTCTTCTGTCATGATAGCTGCTTCGAGTGGGGGATTCACCAATATTGTTGGCTCTATGAACCTGCATCATAGTTTATTAAATTGCAGAATAGAGTTACATATAATCATTAACTTGAAAATCAGTACACTGTCAAAGGAAACTAGTCCCTCAATTATCCGGGAGGATGCTATACATATATATATAGAAGAAAGCTTAAATTACATCCAGCATGAGCATGGACAAAAGAGAATGGATTATGTTGTTTACAAGTTATCTTCGTCCAATGAGCCCCCATAAACAATAGAAGCTTCAACCCTTGGGTCCTCCAGAAGATTCTTCAATCTCAAGAAGTGTTGTTTGTTTATTATCCTTGCAATACTGTGTGAGTCTTTTGGGTTTTTTCCATACAATTCATTGATCTTGACCTTCATCGACTCTACCTGAAGAGGAATATCATCATTTCAACATATTGCTGCATTGGAAACTAAGAAACCTCGAATTACAAAATGGGCATTAGAGGTATTTTCTATTACTTTCATACCAGAGCTGGTGCCAATTCCTTTTCTGCAAGAACATAATCTATTGCTATGCATGCTTGACCAGCACAGGCACCAAATTTCCAGCAACAATTCTCTTTACAGTGGCCTTGTGATTAACAGCACAAAAGATCAGCAAATTGTAGTTATGTATGATTTGCTTATACAATAACTAAAGGACACAATAGGGATATGAAAATGAGCACTGCTACATCTATAAAGAAATGACACAAAAGTAATTCCACAAACTGATATGATTTCATCCGATTTGTTAAATATACTTTACAATGAAATTAACTTTATAATCTAAGAAATCACATCAAATCACATCAGTTTCTGAGATTGCTTTGTGGGTAGAGTATTTCTCTATGAGAATTAGTCCTACTACTTGCATGTTTGTGCATGAAAATAGGAAGTCAATAAAGTTTCAACTAAGAAGCCAACAATGTGATAAAAAGTTTTTCCTTTTTTTAAAAAAAGAAACAATAAAATTCTGGTTTAACTTATATAAATCAAGCTTGAACTTACCTTTCTGTCCCAAGAACTAGAAAGAGAATCAACAACAGCAGGGCATTTTCCACCCAACTCCAAAGTTACAGGAGTCAGATGCTTAGCAGCCTCAGACATGACAAGCCGTCCAATGCGTGCACTTCCTGGCATTACTTTTGTCATTTAGTTCTGTTTTATTCTTGTTGTTTTAAAAACCAAAAGGAATCAAAAAAATATGAGAGATCAGTTCATGCTATGTTCTACCTGTAAATAAGATTTTGTCCCATTTCTGCCGTAATAGTTGTTCACCAATAGTTTGTCCACCTTGGAAAACCTTAATAGCCCTATTGTCCACGTAAGCCGGGATAGTATTTGCTAGAAAAGAAGCGCATGCAGGAGCCAACTCCGAGGGCTTCAGAACCACAGTGTTTCCAGCAGCTATTGCCCCAATTAGTGGTTCCAGCGACAGTCCTACATTTGGTATCATAGTGTGGCTGAATAGAGCACTCATGATAGGAGTGTTAATTATTTTGTTGTTCTAGAAAGTAATTTACTCACCAAAGGGAAAATTCCAAGATGAAAAAACAAGGATTAGGCCAAGCGGCTCGGGAACAATATTTGCAGTTGTGAGCAGAGCAATTTGTGGCAGTTTAGCCTGTCAATGATATTGTAACAGCAAACAAATATCCCTATTATTTCTTGAATATCACTGTTACATCTTATTACAGTGGTGATTAGTTTAAGATTTCCAATAGTTCGGATTTGACGTCTTTAAGACCCGTTTGGATAGTGAGATGAGATGGAATAAGTTGAAATGATTTATGAATAATAGTGAGATTATTAGTTGAAATGAGTTGAGATGAAGTGAAATGAGATGAGATGAGATGGTATCCAAAAGGATTCTTGTGAGAAAGAGATAGATACAAGAATTGAGTCTTACAATAGAGTAATGCTACATACAGTAGAGCGCGTAAACGTCGTGTAATCGAGGCAACAAATATTACAACAGGGTAGTCTTACAATAGATATTCTCTCTCTGTGGCTCAAGACTTTCAAGTATTGGCAATAGCTCGAAGCAATATTGAATCTTTAATGGGACAATGTAAATTATTCTTCTGGGTTCCATATAAAACAAAAGTATGATCTAGACATTTTCTTCTTGAATCCAAGTAAATTATTCTTTTGGGTTTCATTGCCATGATTCGTAATACACATACAAGTTGGTTCTTCTACTGATAGCCATGGAAACATACTCCTTTAATGTCATGTAAAGACTGATGGATGGGCTTACCTTTCTGCCGGACATCCATTTTTGCAAAGACCCCAATGCAAAATGCAGCGACTTTGTCAGGGTTCCTATCTGCAAATGAAGGCAAAGCAAGATCAGATCAAATGTAAATAGTCTTTAAAACTATTTGGCATCCTTGTTTTGGCTGTTATTCTTCTCTAACCAGCTAGTTTTGAACATTCTTTTTTTTTTCCAAAAAAATTCTAAATCCTAAAAATATAAGAAATAAAACCTTGAAAAGTTGGAAACTTTGTGTATTTCAAGAAGACATTTAATCTCATATACCTCATCTCTGAAAGCCTCAACATGATGTTTTCCCAAATCATGCATTAGTGCCTTGAAAATATCTCCCTCTTTCTCCTGGAGGAGAGTGAGCAACCCTTTGAGCTGAGACTTCCTCCAAGATGCTTCTCTAGTATTTCCATGCCTGTAATACTCCCTCATATCATCTAGATCTCTTTCCAAATCTCTCACACCCTCCATGGTTTTAGGTGACAAGAAAATCAACTTTGCCTTTGCAGCCCAGTTATATAATCCGGCTTCATAAAATCTGATTTTCATGCATATTGATATCGTACGAACATGCAGTAATGATGGGGGCTCTGTGCTGATGTAGTGTCAGTATCAAACTTGCACATTCAACCTGCATTATTTTTTAGATGTCTTTTTTTAAGATATCATCTTTTTGTTCTATACATACTTTCGCAATAACTATTTCAGATAATCCTGGTGTTTTCCATATATAATATACTTTAATTTATATAATTGAGACAAGAGCATCCTGCTCCAAAAAACAAAGAAAAACAGAACAGTTACCAAAGTGATGTTCTTTGATGAGGGCAACAAACCTCTGTAAAGTGGGGCAATGGATAGTAAAGGAAAGAAAAGGAAAGGAAAGGAAAGGCCTTTGCTTTGGCCTGGAGTTTAGGAATTAGCTTCTTGTAGAACCGTAGCCTAGGCTAGCTAAGGTGCGAAGAGGTAGTTGAGAAGCAGCAGGATGGAGTTAATTAACTATGTATAAAAAATAAGAAAACAAAAAAGATTGCTATATGTGGACCATATGGCCATAAATATGTTACCATTTTCCGATGGATACAGAAGAGAGTCCAAGCTGTCCCCATCTGCCATCAAAATTACCTTTGCATGAAGCAATTCAATTTTTCAGAATGCTGTATTATAAAAAAAATATTATTGGTATTTTGATATTTAATAGTTCAAAGCTGGACTCTGAATTTGATAAATTGCCAGTGTTTTAGTTAGTCCTCTCACTTATAGTAGTAGGTGATGTTGGGGAATTTTAGAGATGGAAAAAAGAATCTAAAAATGAATCAAGACTTTGAGGACTACAACAAAAGAATGCTAAGTTAAATAGGAAAGCATTTGTATTTTAATTAACTTTGATTTGATAATTATGAAAATAATCTTAATTTGATAAGAATCATCCTAACTTTTACACCTCAAAGGAATGAATAATCTAAAACTTTATGGTTCAAATTGGAAAATAATGCAACAACTCTAATGATTTGAAGATAAAATGGTAAGAAAATTGCTCTCTTGATCCATATGGTTTATCTTACAATAAGAATAATAATAATAATAATAAAAAAGGCTCATTAATTGCATCTCCAAGGGCTACTGCTCACATATGCAAATAGTCTCGGGAGGTGATACACACACAATACATTTCACAACACTTACACAACACAAGTTATAAAATAAGGATATTTCTGTAAATCACATTTTAAGATTAACATCACTTTACACAAATATCCCTACTTTACAATACATGTTATGTATTATATTGTGCAAACTGTTGTGAATTTATCATTTCTCATTTATGCTTGGAGTAAGAGTCAAAGTCTTCCTTTTTACCTCTATCCCAACTCAAGAGGAAAAAGGCATTAAGAACAACATCGACCTACTCCATTCCTACTCTCTTAACAATTAGCAAGTGATGGGATAAAAAAAAAAAAAATGTTAAAAATCAAAATATTTACAAGCATGCCAAATCAATACAAATATATCTTATAAAACTTTTGCAACAAAATTTAGTTATATTTTTCATCCTCTATTTAATATTTTATGTTGACGCGTTACCTCCTCAGATCATCAAAATTTATTCTATCAAAATTGTGTCGCGTCTTATATACCTAATTTTTCATGAACATTAATGTAGCATCCCACTCTGGCACCAAACTTACTTATAAAATTATTGGTTTTAAATGCATTTATAGTCCATTTGAAATTTTGAATATTTAGAATTTGGGTTAAGTTTATTTAATTTTTTTTTTTTTTTTTTCAGATTACTCCAACTCCCACTCCCATGCACGTTTCCAAATCCCACGCCACTACTTTCACGACAACAATTTGCACATTCAGTTATTTTATTCAGTTTATTCACGCCACTACTTTATTCAGTTTGCACATTCAGTTATTTCCTCTTTCATCTCTATGATTTTATTTTTTTTGGTTTGCCATTCATCTATTTATACCTTCTGTTAGCCGCGCACTCTCATGCATTTATTGACAATCCTCAACCTAGACTAGGTTACCGCTGCACCACCTTCAAGTAGCCACCAAACAGCCACTGCGTAAAGCCATGGCAGCACCAGCGCCACACCACTGGCCCACCCTTCAAGGTCATCATTCCCACCACGGATAACACCCACCGTGAGTCCTATGCATTTCGGTTAACACCCAAAGAATACCACCCTTGTTTTACATCACCAAAACAGAGCACCCACCAACTTGTGTAGCCACCGGGTGAGTTTGCCCATCACTGTGCATTTCAGCCCCATCGTTGCACCTCCGTTACCAGCCACTGGATTCCTCCCCGCCACACGAAGTCTCAGCCACCCCAAGCGGTGTCCACTCATCAGGCGGTACCGCACCAAAGTGACTCTGTTTTTGGTTCCCTGAACCAGAGCATCAACAGCCTAGTACCATTTCACTCGAAGCCACCTACCAATGGCAGCCCCTCCATGTCGCCATCCTAGCACCTTCACAGAACCACCATTATCCATCACCGAAATTGGGAGCCTTTGTTTTTAGCAACCGGAAACAGAGTAGTCCCCTGCTCCTCCCTCCGTTCACACTGCACCCAGCCGCACCCCCACATGACGAAACAAGCGGAAACTACCCAGGAGCCTCTGACTGTACCACCCCTGCCGCCGCAACCCCCTCGGTAAGCCCACGACGAGCTCCCTCCCAACTGCTTTCATCTCCGTCTCTCCCTCTTGCTCTTATCCCCTCGGTCTCTCTCTCTCTTTTTATGCCTCTCTCATTTTATTTTATTTTCTCTCTGACCTTAGTGCGATGTCGTCGACATAACCTCCGCCACCTCCCAGCCCTTCGTGCCGCTCCTTCTCTTGGTGAGTACATACACCCCTGCCGCATGGTTTGATCTGAAAGCTTCAAGTTTTCGTTGTCCCTTTTTGGTTTCGTGTGTCTTGGCCATGCATCGAATGTTATTTCTACTAAAAGAATACGTTACCTTTAAGTGGGTTTTACTTTTATGTCTTATCATTTTATTTTGTGAAGGTTTTATTTATTTTAGTTTCATTTGTGTTTTGTTACAACTTTGGGAGTAAATGTTTTTGGGTTAGTTTCATGCTTTAATTTATTTTAGGCTCCAGTTTTAAATTATTTCGGATTTGCCTTTGAACTATTTTGAGCTTGTGTTATAAATTATTTTGAATTGGATCTTGGGTGTTACATTATCTTTAATGGGTTGAATTTTGATTTTTAGAAAGAGACTTAGATTTGAAATGGAAATTGAGTTAAGTGTTTATTAAGTGAAAATTGAGGTTTTAGATAATTTAAAATATTTTAAGGTTTTGGAAGAATGTAGTAAACTCAAAGTATTTTGGAGAAAGTTGTTACTAAGAATTTTGAGGGTCTTTAGATGTTAAGAGAGCATGTTAGATTTTACATCTCGAGTTCTTTTTTTTTTAGGTTTGTAATCATTAGAAAATTTATAGAATTTATGATTATTTTATAGGTGTCGATTATTATTTGTTCAACGCTGTTTGGAGAATTTCAAAAAAAAGCTAAGAAGTCCAGGTAAGCGGGGTTCCTATACTTGGCTTTACACCAACTCTGAAACCGAGGTTGACTTTTTAAAAACTTTGCATATTTTTGTTATAAATGATAACTTGGGAAAAACAACATCGGTCAATTATTTGCATTACTCATGAAATCTATATGAAAAAGAGGAAACATGTTTATTTCATGCATAGGGTAGACATGAGCAATATTGACATGTTTCTGAAATGCATAAAAGAGTGAGTATGAAAAATGATATTTTATTTATGTGATGTGAAATGTTTAAAGTATTTAAAAATGATATGAACAAGTTTGGTACATGATTTGATATGACATGACATGATATGATATGGATATGAAAACCTTTGGCATTCTTATCTGTTTGATCTACTTTGGAATATGGTTCTGATATGATGATATGGATTCACATGATATGGTTGGTACCACCATGATATGATATGATAGGAGTGCAACCACTTTGGAAACAAAATGGTCTTGTATATATTTCTTTCCTGTGTGCACACTCGGGGCTCCGAGAACGAATAAGGGAAAGTCTCACAATATGATACTGCCTGGTTTGGCCACCGGGATAGCACAACCCTACCACGGAGGTTAAACATGGTACATGTTCTGATATGATGATAAGATGAGATTATACAGTTACTTGTGCCAAAGCGTTTTTGATAATGAATAGTGATTTTCTAAATGTAAAATGATTGAAAAGTCGCTCTATTTTATTGATAATATTTTGGAAATCTATATATGAAAATAAAAGGATTTATGGTTCATGCATATGAAATTTCTTTTGAAAATGCTCATGTTTGCACTCTTGTATATGTCATCTGCTTACTGAGTTGTGGTTAAACTCACCACTTATCTCTGAATATTTTTCATATGAGTTTGGATATTTCAACCAATGATCGGATTATGAAGCATTAAGTGATATGATTTAAGAATGATAGATTAAACATAGGGAGTTTATATGAGTATTGACAAGTATTAGTAAAGAAACGTTATTGTATTCTTGTGACGTAGTATTTCCAAGATTGATGATATTGAGGAAAGTGCTTTTGGAATCAATTTTTATATAATATTGTAGAATTTTAAGTCTTTAATTATTCTGTTAAAATGTGAGTTTTATAATAGGAAGTAACTCTCCGACCCTCGTGAGATAGAGGCGTTACAATTAATATGATATCGACACAACAGTAAGGATATTTTATAAAAATATTATTTATTTTGTAATATAATTGTAAAAGGTGACGTGTGTTTATAATTTATGATTGATTGATATTATATTGTTGGCTTTTGGTTTTGCATAATACAACTGGAATTCAGAGACTCGACTCGACAGAGCAGGATGACACACATTCCACGGACAAATCATCGTCATAAACATTATTCGCTCCTTCATAGTCTCTGACTTTTTGGTTGTTGTCTCAACTTGTCCTATTTGGACAGAGAAAGAATGATTGAAATGGCTCTGTTTTTGCTACTACTCTTTCTTCTAATTTAATGGACTCATTTCTGGTACTTGGACTTGGTCCATTCACCGCTAGGATTTTGGAATCCCATGCGTGCTACTGCTGTCCATAACATGATTATTTATTTCTTTTATTTTATTTTTTTATCGATTTCCATTTCCAATCTCATATTACCCAACTTAGACCATCAACATGCTATAACTTATACCTTAAATTTCACTTAAGTTTTTAAAATAGGGACGGAAAATAACAGAAGCTCCATGGGCGTATGGAAACATCCCAGGATTTAACATTTTCCAATAATTGCACAATATTGTTACTGTGAAACATGGAGGGTGCATTCCACAAATTGACGTTCACTTTATAATCTGACGTATTATATCAAACATATTAATTTATAAATTTATTTTTATGTAATTTCTTTATGGTTAAAATATTTTCATTTCTTTTTATAATAGACATGGAGACTGCGTTTCTCATACACGATAAAACTCAATAAATAAATAAATGAGAACACGCTCATACACCAACCTTCATTAAATTTGAAGAAGGGCAGTCAGCCAACTACTGAAGCAAGAGAGTTAAAAGTCATAAATCAAACCCACATGGGAATAGCGTGCTTCTGTTTGCATGTCTGCTGATACATCCATTAAATAGATCAATTAAATATACCAATAATCTCTAGCATATAATTCATGCAAGTAGAGGAAATAGGTTGAAAAATGCATTAGAAGCTATTCATAATTAGATGATAATCAAAAGGCTGATACCTATTCTTATAAAATAATAGATAAATAGTCTTTAGGGAAGTCAATGAGGTGGGATTTACACGTGATTCACAACAATCGCATGAAATTCATGCTGTCATGATCAAAAGAGCACGGAAAATGTCGAACAAGTTGTAGGCTGAATGCCACCAAAACTTCATTCAAACAATGGGAGCATACAGGAGAATACTAATAACCAAATCAAAGCCTTATGGACACTAATATTTTAGATGTATAACCTCTTTCTCTAAACAAAGAAAACATGTTCAAGGATGAGTGAAACTAGAGGTTTGAATTGGATTGGACACTTGGACACACTTAAATATAGAAGTTGAGTGACAGTGATAGGAGAACCCATAACAACCCTCAATTATAAAGAGGGAATGAAGGTGGAAAAACCACGTAAAGCTAAAATGGAGGGTGGGCTCAAATGAATAATAAAGCAGGCGAGAGGCCTCATTAAGTGGACCGACAATAAGGAAGACGGTGCAAGAAAGAAAACATAACTCAGATTTCAAACTATGGGGACGGGTCTACTTTGATCCAATCCCCAAAGTAATGCAAGAGCATTAGCATAAGAGAAGGTCAAGCTCAACTCTCATAAAGTATATTGGGTAAAAAATTATGGTAAATCCTGGTCCCATGGTTTTATAGTAGTATTCCCAACTCAATGGGGTCCTCAGGATAGGTTTCTTCTGAGCAACAGAATTGAGCTCTCCTGTCAATTCATAGCAGCAAACACATAGTTATGAGAGTTCATCATCAACCAATCCAAGATTGCTTCTGAAACAAGGTAAAGCAAAGAAGCTAGACAACAAATTCTCAAATTTTTTTTTTTTTAAGGTATGATAGCTAGTTGAAGGAGGGCTTCCCTATGATTAAAAAACCCAGCCAACCTCCAGCTACAAAAAATTACAACAGACCTCTTAACAACTAGGAAGTAATACCTGACAACATTCACATATAAGTTTATCCAAAATTAAAGAATAATCAGCCATTCCATATAAAATGTACCTGGTATAATGTAAGCCACTCCTTTCTTATAGGTTTAAATAACTGATTTACAATACAAGCTCACATGACCAGTATCACTAATCAGGAGAAGAGCACGCACTGTCACCCATTTTATTTTGCTGGTTTCGCAGCGCAATTATAATTAACACCCATTCCCAATCAGCAAAGAGAAGCATGGGAATTTACAAGCATCTTTTCTGGATTCTCCATTTCTCCTTTACCATTCAATAACCAGCAATTGGATGGCATTAGGCCATTAGCAAGCAGCACGAATTTTTCCTTGAAAACAACCCTGCAGAGGAAAAGCTTGATTGTGTGGGACGGGAATAATCTTGTTTAGTCATGAAGCTAACGTCAAATTTTTGTCACGTGCAACAAAATTTGCTTGTGCAACAAAAGTTGCAGCTCTGCCTGTAAACAAAACCATAGCCGTTTAAACTTCATCATACATTCTAGTGGGATTTTAATAATTGTAAGTTAAATTCTTTCTTCTGGAAATAATAAAAATGGTTAGGAAATGGAACTGATTCCATT
Source organism: Platycarya longipes (assembly GCA_036559045.1). NCBI lineage: Eukaryota > Viridiplantae > Streptophyta > Magnoliopsida > Fagales > Juglandaceae > Platycarya > Platycarya longipes. The sequence continues at coordinate 3,236,913 of CM071801.1, forward strand.
TTACAAGACATTTCAAAGGCAAAAACTACAGTATCACGAAGAACAATGATATTCCTACAACTATTTTATAACTATGCAATGTAGTAGTGCAACCTTACAAAAATACTAAGTTTTTTAATGAGAATTCCAATTTTACATAATTGCCATCTATTTAAAAAAGAGTTTTTTTTTTTTTTTATAAGAGTTGCAAAGTGGTTGTAAAAAAGATTGTATGTGTATCATCACCATTATCAAGAATGGGATCATGACGTGATACAAATGTAAGCAGGCACGCATGCAAAACCATACATGCATAAATAACAGGCCAGCATTCTTGTGCCATCTGAAAGAAACACATACCATAAAAAGGACATGCAACATCATGCTTTTGTGAGTCCTGTGCATTGATTTGTGTATAAGAGGTGCTGCCACACATCATACACTGGTTTTCTTTGTTTGTGGAATCATCAAAAGCTCCCAACTTTAATACGGGATCGAGTACAAAAACCAACCTCTGGGTTTTGCACAACCATCTTTATGCTTATTAGGTTTTCAATTTTCTCGTTTTTCTCTGCTAGTTTTGCAATTTTATCACTATATCCCTCCATCATCTGCCCGAGCCCACCAATTTTGTTAGATTAGTTAGCCGAAATCTGATGGAGGGGCCTAATTGACGAAAATGTAAAACCTAGGGAGCAAAACAATAGAATCGAAAACACGAGTCAAAAGATAATCATGCAAAACCTATAATTTTTTTAATAAGTAACAAAACCTATAGGTTTACAAAAACAATTTATACGCAAAACCTATAAATTGTTTTCGTACTCAAACCTTTAAATGAAGAGGACATGCAACAATGCACCCAAAAGGGTTGGCATGGCAGCAAAAATATGATCCAACTGAGATGTGGAGGGGGGAACCATGAAAGATACAAGTACGTAATTACAAAAAGGCTGCTACTGACCTTCATCTTTTTCCATTTTTCTTCTGCTGCGCCAAAGAAGCCGAATTGGAGTACCAGCAAACCCTGCATCTGAACGCAATTTCTTCTCCATATAGCGCCGGTATGTCTCAGGGAAAAGTTTTGCATCATTGACAAAGAAAACAAATGTGGGTGGCCGTATGGCAGCCTGAAAAAGGATATCAAGTAAATACAAAGGATAACCAAGTTCATTGATACGCTTACTTTTAAATTAAATTCTCGGTAATATAGAAGAAAAAGGTTTATAAACAACTCAACCAGCCCCACCCTGGTGTAGCACTCCGCATTCCAGTTCTTTGGAAACTAAGCCTTAAACCCACTCACCTCTTAGTTTGAATCAAGTTTTCTAGGATTTTTAAGTATGGGTAATCTAGTAATCATCGAATTTTGCTGGAAAGAGCTGTACCAGAGGTCCATGAGGCAAGAGCCTTATCGCAGGAGTTGAACGAAACTAGTTTTTCCCAAAATTTAGTTTAGTATTTCAGTTCTAGCATACTTAAATTATGCTCTTTTTTTTTTTTTGTAAGTGCTAAAATTATGCATTAAAACCCCCACAATACACATAGAGAACTAATATAAACATGATATCGCATAAAGGTACCTGAGTACAGTAATAAACGCGTCCTCTCTTGCCACCTCGGGTCCTTGGAGGTGCTTTAAAAGCTAGAGCTTCCCGTACAACTTGATTTAGTATGGAAGTACCAAGTCTTCTTGACCTCTCCTTTTCAACTGTACTAGCAGCAACAATGATCCTGCATTCAGCAAGAAGATAAGGCAATCAATGTAGGCTTTCGGACCTTTTATGCAAAGACACTCATATTTCATGTATGGTAATGCCTTTTCTGTAACATACAGGTTCTAAATTAGGGTTTATAATTATTATTTTTAGAATTATAATTATTCTTAGTAGTATTTCAAATATTTTTAATAAAATCTGCTTTTATGTTGCGGTTAATTTTATTTGAGTGGGGTTTCTTCCACTCTCTACAAGCCCATATATCCCTATTTTGATTTCCTAGTTCAAATAATTTCCTCATTAGTAACCGATCGGTTTGAGTGCCAAAAACGCCCACTTGTAAATCTTCTCTTTCCTCTACAAAATTTCCTCCTTCACGCCGGCAAGCCCTCACAGCCAGAACCTACCCTCGGTGAAATCAAAATTTCTTCCCACAGCAAGCCACAGGCCACAACCAAGCTACCATTCTTTCATCGCAGCAAACAGAGACATCCATTTTTCCAGCCAACCCACTCTCACAGAAAAGTGCAGCCACCTCGCCGGAAACCACTACAGAACACACCGTCGAGAAAGTCAGAACACCACTCGGCAGCCACAGAAACCACCAGTCAGCCACTTTCCATCAAAATCTCGTTGTCCTGAACTTAGCCATCACACACGGAGGAAGCCACCGTGAATTTTGTGATTCAGTCCGAGCACCCAAGCCCGCCGTTGCACCTCCCTTTTCTCTCGATAAGGAGCTACGAGGTAAGATTCAGGAAGCAACACTAAGAGGTAAGTAGCATAATCATAACTTCTATGTGTGCTGTAATTATTATAGTCTACATGAAAAGGAGTTGTTCACCTATGTTGTGCTATGCTATGTACAGCCAATTCAAGTCTAGCCCCTCTTTACGAACCCTCAATGAATTGTGATCATGTGTATGGTGCACTTACGTATGCTATGTTGAATGGTATGTATGTTTTGTATGTATGGAATGCTTATGCTATGCCATGTAATGCTCATGTCATATTATGTAGTTTATGATATGATTATGTACAAATTCGCGTTAATATGCCATGATCAATGCTATGTCATGCATATGAGTATCATATGCCATGAAAGTCATGAAATCAAAATGTTCTTATGCATCCTGATAAGATAAGTAAGAATTCATGTGAAGGATAAGTAAGTTAAGATTGGCCTAGCATTATAGGTGGATGTGCAAGCCGTGCACCTAAGCGTGGTCCACTAAAAACATGTAATGATGTAATTGGTGACAAGGACTTAAGCGTGCTTCACCATAGAGAAATATTTTAGCCACAAATGGATTACACAAAAATAATCTCACAAATTTATGCGACTTTATGTGGTTCATTAGATTATACAATTATTTTTATTGTAAAGTCGGATCTAACGGATCACAGTAAACCACGTTAATTTGTGAAATTACTTTTATGTAATCTCTTTGTGGGTATATCAATCATTTTCACCATATACTATGGTTACGATGTATAAGGTGACATGGACCAAAGTGTGCTTCACCATATGCTATGTTATGTTTTATGAGGAACCACGAACCTAAGCGCGCTTCACCATATGATTTATGCGGTGCTATGGACCTAAGCGTATTTCACAATACGTATGCCTTGATATATGAGGTGCCACGGACTTAATCGTGATTCACCATATGAATGACATGGCACTTGTGGCTATATCAATCATCTTCACCATATACTATCGTTATGATGTATGAGGTGACATGGACCAAAGTGTGTTTCACCATATGCTATGTTATGTTTTATGAGGTACCACAGACCTAAGCGTGCTTCACCATATGATTTATGCGGTGCTACAGACCTAAGCGTATTTCACAATACGTATGCCTTGATATATGAGGTGACATGGACTTAAGTATGATTCACCATATGAATGATGTGGTGCCATGGAACTAAGCATGGTTCACCATATAAATTATGCAGTGCCACGAACCTAAGCGTGGTTTACCATATGTTATGCTATGATTTATGCGATCAACAACAACTGGACTGATGCGTGTACGTTATTATGATGGCTACTAAGTGACATTCTGTACCTTGGGGTAGTACATTTTCTGAGAGTGACCTATGAGAATAGGGGTCACTTGAGAGTGGAATTTGGTACATATGAAACCAAAGATAATAGTTCAGTTGAACATACTTTTCAACACTATGCCCAGCTATTGCAGTTGAATAAACAATAGGCGCCCAATCAAGAACACGGAGCTTCTCTCTAACATCTTGCTCGTAGTATGTTGCAGTCTGCTGATTTTTATTTGGTATTGTATCCCATTTGTTAACTACTATCAAGCACCCCTTCCCTTCTTTTTCTATCCTTTCGGCGATCTTGCAATCCTAAGCCATTCAGGAAATATAATACAATATAATTAAAAATCAATTGCTGGTTAAAAGAAAACATCAAGCACACCACCTGATAAGAAGGCAAAAGAGCAAAAACTAGACCTAAAAAAATCAGAAGGGCAGTCTACACTCAAAAACACTTCCTTTTAGATACAAATCTCAACTAAAAAGAAGCAAATACAAGTTATACAGCTCTCTGTAGCATCAATGAGTTCTTGTGGAGGCAAAAACAAATAAACAGTGGACAGCAAGGTAAGAAAGTCACTGCTTAGGGAAAGAGGCCATCTTTTTTTTTTTTGATAAGTAAAAATTTATTAATCAAAAACGACAAAAGCCAATTACAAAGGAAACAAAAACGAACAAAAAATACAACAAAGGGAAAGAGGCCATCTAAAACATTTACAACTGCCACATCTGCTTTTCTTTCTCTATTTGATGTTTAAAACCATACATGACAGGGTACAAATCCACCAACATTGGCTCTTATACCAAATAATCAATATTATGCATCAAAGGTTGGTTGTGTAGTGAACTATGATACAGTCTAGGTATTTTCAAAGAAGACTCTTTACTTTCAAAACACTTGTATCTTCTGACCATCCCGAACCCAACTCAAAAAAAAAAAAATCAATAATCATGAAATTATTTAACACTTACATATAAAGCATTGCATACAAGCTCTTTAGAACAGATTTTGAATTATTTCATGCCATCCTTACTTGATTAGATTAACAGTTCTGTAAATAATTGGTCAAATTTTTAACTTTTTTAATTTTCTTGGTTTCGTATATGAGTCATGACAAGTCACGGGCCAATGGAACTGACAACACAAAATTTTTAGCATACTCTTCCTGTGATGGTCAGTGGAACAGGTTTGGAAACAATGGCCATAAGTGCTAAAAGAAGCTTAGACGTAATCCCCATTCTTTCTACATTCTGTCAAAATAGTAACATCTTCACAAGGGCAATCTGAAATTGCAATTTATTATGATAAATATGGAGAAGCCAGCAACTCCATGGCCGACTCTCCTCAATTGGAAGTTTGTTTCAAGAGGGATGTCATATGAAGTTGGCAGTTGACAAAGCTCATGTTTCAATTCCAAAACATGGTACCAGAGCTTTCTTGTCTCTTCAATCTTGTGTTCAAATCATAGGAAACACTTTTTCTGATAGTTTCATCTATTCTGCATGAGTAAGCCTTAGACTTGGATCAAGATTGCTGGACAGGATAAAACACGATGGGGGATGTTAGTGTTTGTTATGCTTATAGACAATAGTAATCCCACAGGCTTATTAACAAGATAGATTAACATTAAAAATGATGGATTTTAGGGAAATACTGGCAAGGGATGCACATGTTAACTATGGATGCATTGTTTCCAGGAGTTTTCTTACTCTAGTGCTCATCACCTTTTACCTATCAAAAAAAAACAGATGTTCATCACCTTTTGAACCATAGCAACACAAAAACTCATTGCATAGCTTCATTTTTTTTTTTTTTTTGTCTCTTGCACATGGAAGCAAAATTCCCATGTTGTCCAAAAATATGATATAAACACTTCACATGTTCGAATAATTAAGATCTACCTAAACCTAATACACTTCAAATGCCATCATAATTTCAAAATTAGATGAACACACATCACATTTCGGGTCAGTAGTGGCAAAAATCTATTGCACGCAATGTCAACATAATGAAAATAGATCCCAGATATCCTGTGGTTCCCAGCACAAAATAAGGCAGACAGCCAATGGGACTGTCCTACGGCCTGTTAAATCCACCATAGGCATAAAATATGGCAGAGCCCAAGTATGTTCTTACAGCATTATGGAGCTTACGACCCAAAAAGATACACGGCCAAAGTACCTGTTCTGTGATACAAGCCACAGCTTCAATGACAAGAGCGACAACATCAGAACGACGGATTGCACGAAATGCTCGATTCACTGATAAAGTCTCAGTCATACTGCCTGACGAAGCTACAGCTGCCCTTCTTCTGATTCCAGCAGTATCAATAAGCCGGAACTTCTGAAAACAAGCAAGCATTTTAAAGTAAGTGAGATCTGAGTTTAGTAAAATCATTTTTCACTTCATAATGATTCATAGATTTACAGGTCTTAGTCCCCTATTCAAGCAATATTGAAGCACATAAAGAGTACAGGTCTGATAGCACAATACATTTTAATTCATGCAAGCCAACAAACTTGAGATCATATTTTTAGATCATATTACTCAATGAGCAAGACCCGTTCTTATATTTCCGTATTAAACGAGAAAAAACAAGCAACAAAACCTTGAGATAACCAGCTAAGGGCCTCAGCTAGACATCAGCATGCAGCCCTAAATAAATTATTATAAGCGTATTCCAGAAATGTCATATTTACTTGACAGTATTTTGGTATAGCAATTCCCAACATCGGGACACATAAATATGATAGAATCTGAAGTCTCCATTCATGGAGGTATGAAAAAATGATGTGGATTATTGGGCTCAAACCAATAATAAAATACACCTAGCTATACAGAAGTTCAAAAGTAATAGCAGAAACACAACTGTAGTAGTGGTCAATGACAAATAGAAATTGTAAACTAATCAAACCTGGCCATCTGGTGCAGTAAATTCAGTATCAATAGCATCACGAGTAGTACCACTGATTGGGCTAACAATTGTTCTATCCTCTCCAACCAATGCATTCAAAATGCTACTCTTACCAACATTCGGTCGGCCAACAATGGCAATTGCAGGAACATAATCTTCTACCTCAAGATTCTCTGGACCCTATTTACAAGAATAAGCAGCTGATATAATAAATAAATAAAATGATTGAAATGCACAAGAGATGTACGGGCTTATGAATTGCTTATACCTTCTTTTCTTCCTCCTTTTTTTGGGGAACGGGGCCACAGGGGGAAGGGAAGCAAGTGTGTACATTACAGTTTATAATGGCCAGAAGGTGCAATATTTTTTTAAAATTGCAAACTATAGAAGACTTGTACCCATGAAATTATCAACAAGCCTACCATGGAAAGATCCCAAACATTGATCCTTTAACCATAACCAATAGATGTTAAACAGTTGAAGTAGCCAATCTCATCAAAATTCAGTACTAATACAACCTACATAGTTCAACTTGTCAATAGACTAACCTCAATTTTTTGAAGTCCTGAACAAACAAGATCAAGAAGTTCTCCAGTTCCCGTCCCAGACAGAGCAGATATTGGAAGTGGGGTATACCTAGTTGATCAACCAAAAAACGAAGTAATTAGAACCAGATTCATGAAAAAAACAGAGAATTTAAGTCCACCACATAAATGCTACAGTGCTAATGATACAAACAGGACCGATTACCGTAAGGACTACCCGTCCAGTCGGTCCAATTCAGTCCATATGAGATAAGAAAATTTTTTCATCTTTCTTTTTCGGTAGATAAATTAATGCAAAAAGTTAATTTAAAGTAGTAAAATCAAAATTAAGTGAGCTCTTAATGTGGATTATGTAATTATCTAGTTAAAAAATAACTAATTATAATTATATACTATATTTATGATCTTCACAGAAAAAAATATATATACTATATTTATGATGTTAATAGTTACTTAGTAATTTAATGGAGTATGTATCTGCATATAATAACATATATTACCATACGATTAATCATATGATATATTAGTTAATTGATGACATACATTATTTCACATTTTATATCGCCAATGGAGGAAAGACATCTAGTCATAAGACTGTTGTTTCCTGTGCTTGTCTAAGGAACAAATTTTCAGAAACTGAAAAACAATCACAGGAAGAAGAAAAAAAGGAAGAAACAATATTCTCTCTGACCACCTTCTTTTTTTGACAATTGTCATCATTGCGACCCCCTCCACCAAAACCAACAAAGTACAGCAGACAAACCAAATGAAAATTTGAGAAAAATATCTGCTCAAGAGTGAAAGTTTTATGACAGATAACTGTTGTTTCTTACGCATTTTAAGAAGGAAGATTTTTACTGTCAAGAAATCAGTTCCCATTTAAATGCATAAGTGACTTTTGCCCTGGGGAAAAGAATTGCAAAAGAACAGCATTACTCCATAGATCAAAAATCACAAAGCTCAACCAAGTGACAGATTTTGATGTTAACCCAGACAGTGCTATCAAATAGCACTACAAGACGAAATCGAAACAAAAATCATTGTGCTTATTAAGAAAGCAATGCATTTCAAGTGTCAGGAGTTACAGTACAGGCTTGATGTTATCACATTTTATGCAGCACAAGAACCAATGCTACTTGGTGCTTAAGGTGTAATTTCACAAGCATGCAATATGTAATAGAATAGTGCAATAACAAATATAACCACAAGCTTGTTACATTATATATATGTACGAAATGAATCAGCATTTCATATATAGACAACTCACATTATTAACTAATACGTGACTGCTATTTGATACAATTCCAATACTTTTTAATAGACAACTCACATTATAACCACAAGCTTTTTCTTTAAAAGAAAAACTCACCCAAAGGACCAAAATTCTAATGCTTGCATCATTCCCTTACGTGGAGATTCACACTTGTTAACTGCAAGAATGACAAACTTATTTGAGTAATTCTTCCGCAGCCAGTCAGCAATTTCCTCATCTGCTGCTGTCAGACCTGCCTGTTCAGCATTATCATCAATTCTTTGTAGTACAAAAATTAGATTAGCTTGCGCATTCAAAAGGCAACAACTGGAGAATAAACAAAACTTTTCAGATGAGTAGAACAATTGTTTACTTGAAAAAAGAAAAGAGAGAAACAAACCATCACTTATACGAGAAAGAACAAATATACCTTCAAATTAACAGTCCCCCCATAAGTGATGGTTTAGTTTCAAGGCATGATGGAGCATGGAGCGTGCATTGGAAACTTGGTCTATCTGGGCAATGTAGCTCCCTTTATACTCAAAATGCCCCTTCCAAATTTGTGGATCTGGCTAACATTTAAGCCCTTCCAGATTGTCACAAATTATTCACAGAAAAACTATCTTGATTATACAGCCAGCCACCTTCATCTACAACATGTTTGTACTTTCGGTAACCACCCTCAAGAATGTGAAAGTCAAACTAACTCATCAAACCTTTGTAGATTGAATTTTTTTCTTGTAAGGCCTTTTGAGGGAGAAAAGAGCTCCCTGTGATATGTCAACATGTTATTCACCTTGTGAAGTAGTCTTCAACAAAGATATCACTTCCTTACCGATTAAATAAAAAAACAAAGAGCTCACTTGGCAACAAACCGTAATTTTTGCCTAACAGATCAAGTTCCTACACCCCAAAAAACCCTGAGTATATCATAGACTCATTCACCAGTTGAGTTCAAAGTTCCAAGCATGTCAAAAATGAATATACCCTTTTCAGTACTAACAAGCATAGACATTTCAGAGAAAAAGTTCATGAGTTTGAAGAAAATGAATAGAGTTAGCTTGGGTTATGCCAGAAACCGTAATGGCAACAATGGCGTGCTGGAACTCCATTAGAGGTGAGCGACATATCAGAGCTGTAGGAAGATAATTCCCTTATGCATCATATAGTGTCTTTGGCTAGAACGTAATAAGCAGACATTCGAAGATAAGGAGAGAACCAAGGAGGAGTTGACTGTTTTATTTTTTAGAACCCTTTGTACTTGGTCCATTGCCGTGGATTATAACGGCATAGACCTACATGATTTCTTGGTTTCTAATGTGCCTATTTGATGGGATATGGTAACTTTTGTAATTGGCTTTTGCCTTGTTTAATAAAATTTTACTTATCAAAAAAAAAGTTTGAAGAAAATGATAAACAGTCAACAGCTTTCCACTTTATAGAAATTGCATAGCAACACAAAATACCTGTCCATCTACAAGAAATATTATGACAGATGCTTCTTCCACGGCTAAAGCAGCTTGTTTCTCAATCATTGTTGGCATCCTGGAAACAGCTGCTTCCCTTGAGGCCAGTGGAATTCCATCCATACCAACGGTTGTTGTAATAGCCAAATCTTCCATAACATCAGTCTGTGACCTTGAAATATTGATAACACCTCCGGTATCAACTACCATAAATTCATGCTCCCCCCAAAAAGACCTACCATACAAACGATCCCTAGTAACTCCAGGTTCATCCACCACGATTGCCCTGTTCCCCTATTAAAATAAAATAAAATAAAAAAGTCAACTATCACAATGTGAAAACATGTGTAATTTTAAATGCGAGTTCAGGGAGTATGGGGGACCAACTATACTAATCAGAGATTCGGCAATACTTCTTTGATTATAGAAGTTGATGCTGTAAGAAGGTTTTCCTCGAGAAATCTCAATATATTTCTGTTTTCATAAAAAGGAAAAAACTAACAATACCAATCGGAAAGTCAGGAGCCAGAAAAATGATTGAATACCCCGACAAGACGATTATATAATGCTGATTTACCAACGTTTGGCCTTCCAACAATTGTAACCCTCGGAAGAAGATGGTCAGGGATCTGCACATCAAGTTTTCAAATTTTAGCAAGCAACTACAATTTTCCTTTTCTACTCGAAAGAGAAAGCTCCCATTGAGCATCATCAAGAAATATCAGTTTAATTCCATCACTCCACTGATCAAAAAAGAAATTCCATCACTCGAACTTGAAAGGTCTTGTGCTTCTCTTTTTAATTCAGCGGTAAACTTCAGAAACATAACGGAAAATATAAGCGATATATGCAAATAGCGGAACTTTGTGTTCTCAAGTTTTTTCACATAGACAAATATTACGATAACAGCTTGTAAAAAATATGCTACTAACACTAGTAGTCGTAGTTGTACGCCTTCCCCGCTTTTTATTCCTGCGGGGATCATCCACCTCGTCCTCTGAAATCAACTCACATACACAAACAGAAGCATAAATGAATAAACACACACAATACATTCTCATATTACAAAGAACGTAAAAATCCAGACTAACCGATTCTCAATTCACGCGACAACGAGCTAGAGTATTGAAGAAACTCATATCTCGCTTCCTCTTCGAAAGCGTCGACGTCGACATCCGAAAAATCCTCGCCTTTGGAGTCATCTCCTTCTTCCTCCTCCTCGCAGAATTCTTCGAGTTCCTCTTCTTCTAGTTCCTCTTTTCCTTGTTCTTCTTGCTGTTGGTTGGCGTGAGGGGAGCGGGACAGGCAATGAGGAAGAAAAGAACGTTTTGGGAGGGAGAGGGCGAGAGGAGAGAGGGAGAGAGAGCAGAGAGTTGGAGGAAAGAGAGAGGGAGGAAGGGGAGGTTTGGGAAATGCCAATGGGGAGAGGAGGGAGAGGGTTTTAGAGAGAGTGGAGGAGTGGAAGAGCTCCAGAGCCTCCATTTTTTGTCCGAACGGCAAAGCTTTCAGCGAGAGGTTTATCCAGGTACTTTTATATGGGCCTTGTAAATGGGCCTAATTATGGGCCCTGGACAGGTCCAAACCAAAAACAAAATCCGATAGTATATATCTTTACGCCAACTCAGCTCTAGAGATGATAATTTGTGGAATATTTCTACGCGAGTGATATCAGGAAATAGCCAACATCCATTACATCCATCTCACATGAACAGTTTTATGAACAGTACCATGTACTGTTCATGTGAGATGGATGTAATGGATGTTGGCTACTCCCACCCATTTTCCTTTCTACACAATCTTCTAACTTTTACATATTATCATTTTTTTTTAACTAATTTTATTTTTTTATTCATTATTTTTATATCAAATATTTGATTAAAAATTAAAAATAATTAAAAAATATGGTATGTAAAGATTATGTAAATAGTAAGAAATTGTATAGATTTTTTCTAATTTGTGTTAAAGGTTTCTTATTAAACCTAGCATGTCCCTGCCGCCCGTCGTCTCACCCCCCAGTATCTTTGAACTCTACCCCTAATACTCACACTATCGCTATTGTTCAATTTCATAGTAAAGATTCTCTTGGATATTCCTTCTTAGAGATAGGATCTTTTGTTAGTTTTTCTACTGGTCTTCATCTTAAACTGGAGCTTTATTGATGAGATTTTGATGTTGTCTTAGTTTTGCATTCGTGTTCGCTATTCCCAATTTTGATGAGCTAGAATTATGCATATCTTGGTTTTTTAGAGTGGTGCTAGGTACTCCCGAGACATATCCCTGCCGCAGCATCGTGTCCTAAGTGGTACAGTAACGACGTCATTTTTATTTTACTCCCTTCTCAATCCATCACTTCTTCCATTTTCTTCTAAGTGTTTCTCATTTCTTCCTTCCCCAATCTAGCAAAAATCCATGAGAAAATTGGAACTTCTTAACCAAGAAAATGATGAGAGGAATATATCCAAATGGCAAGTAACTAGAGATAGAAACGTAAATGGTTGAAATAAATAGAAGAGTTGGGGTGGGCCATTCAGTGGTGAACTGGTGGAGAGATAAATTTGGTACCAATAAATGAACTGTTTGGAGCATATCATCATACACTTGTGATGACAGTTGTATGCATATCTTTCTTCTCTATTTCCAACTTACAGTTATTTCAGATTTTGATTGGATCAGCTTCTTTTGGGAGGAGAATCTATGCCCCAATATTCACCTCCCAAATTTTAACTCTTTTTCTGTTTCCTTTATTAAACTTCACTAGGAAATCAAATTCACAAAAAATATTTTTCTGGGGAAATAAAAGGAGTGACTGATATCGTGGAGAAGAGAGCGACTGCAAAAGAAACTCAAATAGAGAAAGTAGAAGGAGGGATTTCAAAATGAAAGGAAACATATGGAGATTTTGAGGTGTAAGAAAACGACATCATTTGGACACCATGTGGGCCACGAGGCCTCGCCGGGGTTATTCGCCGATTTCCTATAGCTTTTTCCCATTTTTTAATTATGGGATTTGTTTGGTGTGATAGTTTATGTAGCTGGATCCATTACTGTCATCTCGATCTAATCTTTATTATTTTTATAAATATTGTTGAGAATCTTTCTCTTCCAGGTAGACATTAGGGATATGTTAGGTTTCTGGATTTTGGGATGGAAGCAAAAAATTAAAAAAAAAAATAGGTTTTACTTTTCTGTTATCTGGATGCTTGTAAGATTTAAGCAATACTAACTTTTGGGTTCAGCAAACTACCTTCAAAATTAGGGTTTGAATAAAAATCCAACAATCCAACTCTGATTTCAACTTCACCTCGACTCTATCGGAGTCGAAGTTGGCACGGGAGTTCTATCGACTCCGACATACTGACTCCGACTTGTAATCTGACTTTGATTTTGACTTCGACTTCGATTCTGACATTTTGCATATAAATGTAAAAATATATATATTTTCATAAATAACTATTATAGATAGATAATTAAATTAAATAATAGTATGAGTTAATTATTGTTTCTAAATAATTTACTTATAATATAATAGACATATATAATTATAAACACTAATATATTAAGAATTACTAATGTAATAATTTGTAATATTAATATATACAGAATTAATTAATTAAAGACTAATATATAAGCCATGATGTATTATAAGTTAAAAAATAATAAAATATCATAATGTATAATACTAATTTATAAATACTAATATATAAATATTAATATATTATAAGTTACTAATGTAATAACTTGTAATATTAATGTATAAAATTATAAACACCAAGGTATTATAAGTTACTAATGTAATAGCTTATAATATTAATGCCTAAAGTTAAAATTTTATAAACACCAACTTATTCAAAATAATATTTTAATAATATAATAAACATCTACTAAGACCAAAGTTCAAATCCTAAACCTTAAATCTTAAACCCTAGATTATTACAACTCTAAATTGATAATTAAGTGAAATAATAGTATATTGGCTAATGTATAAATATCAATGTATGTAGTAATGTACATTAATAGTAACACTAATGTATAAACACCAATGTATTTCTAAATAATATACTTATAATATTATTATTTTTAACATAAAAACTAAGCAAATTAAATAGGCATGTACTAAAATATTATAATGTTAGCTTATAATATAATAGACATGTACTAGAATATTATAAACTAAACACTAGAAGACCAAAAAATAAATAAAAATGAAAGACTAAATAATAAAATAAAAATAAAAAGGTTGAAGACTAAATGCCTACGACGTATTATAAGTTACTAATGTAATAACTTAAAACACTAATGCATAAAGTTATAATTTTCTAAATACCAACTTATTCAAAATAATATTCTAATAATATAATAGACATATACTAAGATTAAATCCTAAACCCTAAATTCTAAACACTAGATTGATAATTAAATGAAATAATAGTATATTAGCTAATGTATAAACATCAATATATGAGGAAATGTACATTAATAGTAATACTAATGTATAAACACCAATGTATTTCTAAATAATATACTTATAATATTATTATTTATAACATAAAAACTAATAAAATATTCAAATTAAATAATAGTATGAGCTAATGTTAGCTTATAATATAATAGGAATGTACTAAAATATTATAAACTAAACACTAGAAGACTTAAAAAAATAGAAGACTAAATAATAATAAAATAAAATAAAAAAAGAAAAGAAAAAAGAAAGGTTGAAGACTAAATGAGTAAATGGCAGTAAATGCCTACGGCGTCGTTTAACAACTTATTTCATAAAGCCCATACATAACAAAAGATAATGGACCAAACGATCCATTCCAATCCCAAGCCCACTGCCAGAATGAATCACTTAAGCCCTTGCACCAAACGGTGCGTTTATACTTCATCAAACCGAACACACTACAAAGCCTTCACTTCAAACACTTTTGTCCCAGCGTTCCTCTCTTCCTCGACATCTTCCACCGAACCCTAGAAGCCCCAAACCTATTTCCATAGCTAACTCAGCTTGCGGCTTCCTAACATCACGCCGCCTCTGGCCCTAGCCTCTCCACCGTGGTTCTGCCGTGAAATTTCCCTCACGCTGCCTCAGTCCATCCCGATTTCGCCATCTCCGATTCTCAGGTGAGTTTCTACTTCTACGAAGCCATAGTGATCTTGTAATTTGATCACAAAGCAATTGGGAGTCATGTTTGTAAAGAACCATTCGTATTTATCTGTGCTAATATATATGTTTGATGTAGTTTTAGCTTTGAACACTGATAAGATAAGAATATAAACAGCCAGGTCTTTTCAGTTTTTTTTTTTTTTTAAAGAAGAAGAAGAAAAGAAACTTTGGTTTGTGTCACTGCAGTTTTCCCATCTGGGCATGATTGTATTCGTACCACTCTTGCTGTGCCGCCATTTCCACACAGTATCTTTGAATATGCTATTATTTTTCTTTCTCTGGGTTAAGAAATAGTCTAATACAAAAGCCCAACTCTGACTCCGTTCCGACTCCGCCTCGGCGAGTCGGAATTGCGAGGCGGAGTCGGAATTGCAGTCGGATTGAAGTCGGAGTCGGAGTCGGAGGTTGGATTCCGATTCCGACAAAGTTGGAGTCGCAGTCAGAGGACCCCATTTCCAACTCTGACTAAGTTGGTGCTCAGCCCTACAATAATAAGAATAGTTAAAATACATATAACTTGTAGGTTGGAACTGCGGGGAAAGATGCCTTAGTGGTATAAAATATTTTGCAGGGTTTCCCTTAATACTGTATTTTTCAGGCATGACTTATGAGATTGCATAACAACTTGAACATTTCAGAAAGAGCCTGCTGATGCAAGGCTCATACATCATACCTGCAGTCCAATAATATAGCTTTATGGCTGTGATAAGCTAGTGATACCCCTTTTATATGGTTTTGTTTTAGTAAAGAATACAGTGGCTTATTTTATTGACAGAGAAGAGATAATAGCTTGTTTTTCTGTATTAAAATAGAGGGTGTGGTTAAGTAGTTTTGTATTTATTTAAGTGACCTTTAATTAACTTTACCACTTTTGTTACAGGGTGAATTGAAATTCCAAGATGGTGCAGTATAACTTTAAGAAGATTACTATAGTACCAAATGGAAAGGACTTTATTGACATTATTCTGTCTCGCACCCAAAGACAAACACCTACTGTTGTCCACAAAGGGTATGCTATTTCCCGTCTCCGCCAGTTTTACATGCGCAAAGTGAAGTATACCCAAACAAACTTTCATGAGAAGCTCTCTACAATCATTGATGAGTTTCCTCGACTGGACGATATCCACCCCTTTTATGGGGACCTTCTTCACGTTCTCTACAACAAAGATCACTACAAGCTCGCCCTCGGTCAAATCAATACTGCAAGGAACCTTATTGGTAAGATTGCTAAAGACTATGTAAAATTGTTGAAGTATGGTGACTCACTGTACCGATGCAAGTGTCTGAAGGTTGCTGCTCTTGGCCGCATGTGTACTGTGATAAAGAGGATTGCTCCTAGTTTGGCATACTTGGAACAGATTAGACAACACATGGCGAGGCTACCTTCAATAGATCCGAATACTCGAACGGTCTTGATTTGTGGGTACCCAAATGTTGGCAAGAGTTCATTCATTAACAAGATCACCAGGGCTGATGTAGATGTCCAACCCTATGCATTCACAACTAAGTCGCTCTTTGTTGGTCATACAGACTATAAATACCTACGGTACCAAGTCATTGATACGCCAGGAATTTTGGACCGTCCTTTTGAAGATCGCAACATTATTGAGATGTGCAGCATCACAGCTCTGGCACATCTGCGTGCTGCTGTGTTGTTCTTCTTAGATATCTCAGGGTCTTGTGGGTATAGCATTGCTCAACAGTCTGCTCTTTTCCACAGCATTAAGTCTCTATTTTTGAACAAACCATTGATCATTGTCTGCAACAAGACCGACTTGCAACCACTGGAAGGGATATCCAAGGAAGACATGAAGTTGGTCATGGAGATGAAAGCTGAAGCTATGAAGACTCTGTTTGGTCAAGGAGGTGAGGCTACTAGTGACCAGGGGGTGCTTCTGACCATGAGCACTTTGACCGAAGATGGGGTAATTGCTGTAAAAAATGCAGCTTGTGAGAGGTTATTAGATCAGAGGGTGGAATTGAAGATGAAATCCAAGAAGATAAATGACTGCTTAAATCGTTTTCATGTTGCAATGCCAAAGCCGCGGGACCAGAAGGAAAGGCCACCTTGTATTCCGCAAGCAGTATTGGAAGCTAAAGCTAAGCAAGCAGCTGAGAAGGAAAAGAGGAGAACTGAAAGGGATTTGGAGGATGAGAATGGTGGTGCAGGTGTGTACTCTGCTAGTTTGAAGAAGAATTATATGTTAGCCAACGATGAATGGAAAGAAGATGTAATGCCTGAAATTATTGATGGGCACAATGTATATGACTTCATTGATCCGGATATTTTACAAAGGCTAGAAGAGTTGGAACAAGAAGAAGGGCTTCGGCAGGCTGAGGAGGCTGATGATGATTTTGAGATGGATGGCAAGGAATTAACTCCAGAAGAGCAACAGGCATTGGCTGAGATCCGGAAAAAGAAAAGCCTACTCATTCAACAACATAGGGTCAAGAAGAGCACTGCAGAGAGCCGGCCAATTGTACCAAGAAAATTTGACAAGGACAAGCAATTCACAACAAGGAGAATGGGAAGGCAGCTATCTGCCTTGGGGCTGGATCCTGCTTTGGCCATTAACCGAGCCCGTAGTAGGTCAAGGGGTCGGAAGAGGGAGAGGTCACCTGAAAGAGGAGCTAATATTGGTGGTGATATTATGGATATGGATGTTGACACACCTAACAAAAAGCAGCGACTTAGGTCTCTATCCCGATCTAGGTCGAAGTCACGGCCACCTGGTGAAATTGTTCCTGGAGAGGGCTTCAAAGACTCTTCTCAAAAGATTAAGGCAGTAAAACTTGCCAAGAAATCTTCCAAGAAGAGGAACAAGGATGCTCGTCGTGGCGAGGCAGACAGAGTAATCCCTACTTTGAAACCAAAACATTTGTTCTCAGGAAAGCGCTCTACTGGAAAAACTGATAGACGCTGATTTACTCGAGGTATATCACATGCATTGCTCTTTTGTTTTTATTTATATTTTGAAATTAAAATATTTTACTGTTGCATATTTTATTGATCCGACCTATTTTCTTTATTTTACAATTAAAATATGCTCTATTTTCTTTGGTTTTCGTGCATGCCTATATCTGTATGGAACGGATGAAATTGCTGTTAGTCTCCAATTATGTCTTAGGTCCGTTTTGTGTGTGTGTGAGAGAGAGATTTTCAGGTAAGTTAGTTATCTAAAAGTTGACTTGATACTTAATTATTCCATGTTTGGGAATCTAATTTTTGATTCTTTTGCCGTTTCTGGTCTATATTGCTTTTAGGTCCGTTTTTTCTTCACAAGGTAATTCGTCAGTGAACAATATGCTTTTTCTCGCAGGGAACACAGTTTATGCTTTGTGGAGGGATCGTTCTGAATCTTGGCTTGCTGTTGAAAGATAGCTTTTGTTCTATCAATCTGCTGTTGGGCTGTAGATTGCACCATGAAAGCAGTGTTATTTTCATTGTTAGAACGTATTCCTAGGCAATTTTGAGCTTGATTGATGTTTGAAGACATTACTGTCTGTGGCCAGTCTTCTTAAATTTCTTTGTTTTTCATGTAATAATTGTTAAGGGAATTTTGAGTTTGAGAGAGGTTTTAAGTTATAATATTGTCTGCGACTTAGAATGTGTCGATTCGGTTATTATTATATCATGCAAGTTCAATCTTCAATGAGAAAGTTGGCTTAATTGATTTTTTTACGACCCTTCGATCCAATTCGCATAACGTTTTCATTTATTACCTTTTTGGGACTTCTGTGAAACAAATCAGTGATCCCAATTAATAGGGATATTTGATGTGTCTGACACCTGCAATGCATCCCATAGTGTACAAAGATTAGTAATGGCTCTACAGCCAACGAGTCGTGTAATTTTTTATACATTATTAAAACTGTTAAAACATTTTAAAAAATAATAAAATTCACAATACCATACAATATTTACTTAATCACTAAGTAAAAAATATAAAATAAAATATTGAAAGAAATGCTTGGACTCATTATGGGGATTACAAGGGAAGAAACCAAAACAATATAAAGCGATTATGAAAATGGCCCACCATGCATAAGCAAGATATGTGAGAACAATTATGTTATGGCTCATACGTTTTTTTTGTTTTTTGTTTTTTTTAATATACCTGTAGAATCGTAATCTACATTTTAGCATATCCCGAAAATGGGTGGTGTTTGTTTCAACTTTAGACTATGGAAGCCGTGAATTTAATTCAATTCCTATTCCCAAAAATGTAAACGTATTATGCTTGTTTTCTCTCCATATAGTTTTGATTGACCACCAAGAAGGAACCTGGCAAGACAAAACGCCTGTCCATTCCCATAGATTTTGTAAGTAATAAGCAAAGCTCCCAAAGTGGACTCCTTTTGCTTCCTTGGTACCTCTCCAATGGAGACCTCTGCCATGTCCAAGGTCTCAGCTATTGTACATATCAACCTTGCCACGTAATGCTCATTAGGATGGCATTAGTAAACAAACATTATTGGTTGCTTCTAAACATCAAGTCTTGATTATACAACCTTGAATATCCGCGTGCCAGATTATCAAGCCAACGAAGGTTATATCATTATATTATCCGGAGTCGTCTAGCAATGTGGCATAATTGGCGAGCTCAATGTGTGCATGCCATGAAAATTCGTGCCAATGTAGCTAATAATCGAAGATTATTTTCCTGCAAATGTATAGCATGCATCTGGATTATCCTGGTTATTGGTGAAGGGTTCGACCTCTATCCAGCTAGATCCTGCCATCTTCTTCAACCCCATGCATCTCATTGCATCACGTACCTTATTAGAATCTTCCCATCTATCAGAACTAGCATATGTGTTTGACAATAAGGCAAAAGTCCCAATACTGACACCTCTTGTATCGAGAAGGCGTTTCCTGATCCGTTCAAACATCTTCTCATTCCGATGAACTCTGCAGCCATTAAGCAAAGCTCCCCAAATTGGTCCCTCAGCTTCCACAGGCATCTGTCTAATGAACTCCTCTGCTTCCTCCAATAGCCCCGCACGCCCATAAATGTCTACAATGCACGCATAATGCTGCATCTGGGGCGTGATCCCATAAACATTTTTCATGACTTCAAAGAACATCAGCCCTTTATCTACAAGCCCTGCATGGCTGCAGGCAGATAACAAGCCAATGAAGGTTACATCATCTGGAGGAACTCCAAGAACCAGCATGAGCGAGAAGAGCTGCAAGGCGTGCATGCCCTGGCCATTCATAGCCATGCCACTAATAATGGTACTCCATGATATGATATCCTTGCAAATAAGCTTGTTGAAAACTTGAATTGCCAGACTCACATGCCCACATTTAACATACATGTTAATCAAGGCATTTCCCACATTACCCTCCATTGATATGTCACTTCGCGAATCAATGTAGGAGTGCACCCATTGACCCAAACTCAGTGCACCCATCAAAGAACATGCTGACAATACACTGACAATCGTGGCCACATTAGGCAGAGCTTCCCCAACTTCCACCATTTCCTGAAAAACCCTCACTGCCTCTTCACTCGATCCTCTCTGTGCATAGCCACTCACCATTGTGGTCCACGAAAACACATCTCTATTAGGCATGTTCACAAACAGGTACTTTGCGCTCGCCAAAGACCCACATCTTACATAGAAATCCAACATCACATTACTCAAAATAACGTTGCTTTTATTCATATTCCTCAAAATATATCCATGTACGGCTTTACCAAGCTCAAATGCTCTCAGGCTAGCACAGGCAGACATAACACTAACAAGAGTAGTAGAATTGGGCCTCACATCCATGGAAGAAAACTTAAAGATGGCTTCCTCTTCAAAACCACACTTAGAAAGCCCCGAAATGATTGAAGTCCAGGAAACAACATCAGGAGAAGATATCGAATCGAAAACCTGGCGAGTGGACACAACGTCATTCCCGACAAGGTAGAAATGAAGCAAGGAGTTAGATATAAATATATCAGAATAGTGACCAGACTTGAGAACGTGTGCATGGATTTCAAGGCCTTTTTGACGGGCATGCAACAAGGAACATGCCTTGAGGGCATGGGTGAAGGTGTAATGGTTGTAGGAGGAGGGGCGGTGAAGCATTTGGTTGTAGAGGACAAGAGCATTTTGTGGGGTGGCTGAGTTGGTGAGAAGCCCTAACAAAGGGTTTAAGAGGAAGGGTTGAGGGTTTTTGAGGAGTTGAGCATGGATCTGGTTCAGTTGTTTTGGAGTCAAGGTGGGCATGGGACACTTTACCAGCATGGTACATCTGTGAGTGGGTAAAAGAAACCTGCCCCATACAAGTTGTTTTGGCTAAATAAGGGCCTGATATTTAAGGACGTAGCCTGCCAAGAAAATGATGTAAAGCCAGATAAAGAAGCCTGCCCAATGCTAGTTCAAAATCTCAATGGTTTTACAAGGTTTTTGTCGTGCCCCATATCCCGGGGTGTATCCTTTGAACCTGAAATCCACAAAATATAAAACTTAGATACAATAATCCTCCAAAATCAAATACTTCAACAACCCTTCCAAAGAAGTAAACTTGACACTACTACATACTCTCTAAAATCTCACAAATCTACTTATGCCACCTCGCACTTGTCTCACCTTTCTCTTCTAATCTTGAAATGTCATCTATTCCAACTGTCACAATCATCAAAGTCATCCGAAAAAAAATAGTAGAGATAAACAGGACTCAATAAGCAATGAACCTATACATTAGTGGGTAAACATGAGCTGGTTATAGAATACAAAACAAAAATAAAGTCTCAAAATAGCATAGCTATTTCAGAAAATTTATTTACAATAATAATATAGACAAAATCATTTGGCATAAACCTTTTTTTTTTTTTTTATATATATAGTACATTTGGCATAAACATAACTGAAACATTATAAAAGAACATATACCATGCTTACCCCATGGTAGAACTGTGCTATTCCCACCATCAAATCGGGCAGAAACAGTAATGAAATCTCCCCCTTTTAAACTCGGAACACCAAGGGTGCACACAAGAAAGACTCACATAGAAAATCATTTTTTCTCCAATGTGGGTGCACTTAGAAACAAAGATGTTGGTACCAATATAAATAACAGATACATAGTTTTACACCTGTGGTAAGGTCAAAACAGAAGCAGAAATGGAATGGCATGCCAAAGGGTTTTCAGATGCAATATCATATCATAACAAAGTACTGAGCAGATAAATATCATATAATCGTACACAAAATTTCAGAATTCATATTCTCTTTTTATGCAATTGAGAACAGAGAAGCAAAAATGCTCATGTCTATACAAATCATGACAAAAATATTTCATTTTCTTGTTCAAATACCAAGAATATTGCAGAAAATGACCGAAGTTGTTTTCATGACAAAAAAATGCAAGTTCTTCACAAAATCAATCTCAGTTAGTTTTTAACCAAAGTCTAGCATAGGAGCACCACAAAAATATCTCTAAATTGCCTCCCAACAGTGCGCCATGCAAAAATTTAAGGACACCTAACATAATTAACACAAACTATATGTTAATAGAATTAAATTAGCACCTCTAATAAGACGACACATACTGAATGACTCCACTAATAGATTAGCCCAACCTCCTTCGATTTGCTTGAGTCTTATTACAACACACATCACCTTTTATATTCATAATCTCGGCACATAAAAATAACAACCCACATTTACGACCACCAGAGACATGTATGCCCAAGTTACCTTTTCAATATCAGTACATCTAAAGCAAAAACCCCACAAAATTTATTCCCCCACTGTCCAAATATGCTCAACACAGACCTTAACTCAAACCAATACTGATCTCCATGACGTCAATTTACACTTGATCAAGCACTAGCATTAACCCAACAACAGCACAATAAACTCCATTCCAACCATGAATGCATATACTACAATCTTTCATAAACATTCACTGCCTAACGTGTCAACCCATCTAACTGTGTTCAACCACGACATTAATAGGTTTACACCACAAATCCCATTCTACACATTATGACAAATTGGATGCAACACCTTAAACAAATCTCAATTAAATAACAACTCGATGCATACATTCAAAAACCCTCTTTCCATCCGCTAGCGACGTTTTGGACCTCCTAACTTATTCCACGTTTATACACCGTCTCCCAAACAAAGCTATATAATCGTCCAAGCTTCAAAAACCAAACCACAATTTTCGATTCCAACCAAATACTGCTCTAGAGCGCCACCCCTCCCTCACAAATTTAAGGCCCAACACCGACAAAACTCTAAAGCGAAGTTCCGAACCCATAAACTATTTGGCCAACCTGAAATTTACATGCCCAAAGCTAACCTTCCGAGCATTAATATATATAGATTTTCAAGCCTAAATGTATCACAAACCCAATAACCATCTTAGCTGAAACAAATCCGTAACCCAAAAACATAATTCTAACAATCTAAAAACCAAAGTGTTGCAAAAAATATGGAATTTACCTTGGGTTGAATCGGTCCAAGTAGGCTAAGGCAGAACGGGGTGGGAATGGTGTGCAGTGGGGTTCCAAGCGGTAAAGCCTGTCGTATCACAGTGGTTTGAACGGAGGGCTTGTGGCTGAGACGCTTATGGACCTGAAGGCACACAGCGGCAGCAGGGCTTGTTGTGTCGGCGCCGTGGAGGGCTATAAAAGCGCGACGCCGGCGGAAGATAAAACAGAGAAGGACAACAGGGCGTTCGACCAGGGGCGGACCCAATTTTTTTTTTTAAAAGCGTTTGTGTATATTAATATAACATTTTTATTTACAAAAAATGTAAATCATAATAAAATAATAAAACAACAATGTTATATAAATAATAATTATATAATATTTTACGATTATAAATATATATATATTTTTTATAAACAATTTCATCAATAAATGACGGTGGACTGGAGTGGACGACCAAGAATCTGGTTCCATTTCGCTGTGTGCGGGAGGGGGATGCAGAAGGGAACTACTCCATATCATGGGTGCGGGTAGCACCTACTCATGGCCGGGGTAATTAAAAGGGAAGATGGAAACAAGGGACTACTCAAACAATAACTATGACAACCAATTTGATGCCATTTTCTAAGTTATTTTTTTGTGTTTCTTGCATTTATTTGCTGGTGTTTTTGATGATTATTGAAAATTCTCACTCCCTCCTTAATACATGGTTTTTAATTTTAATTTTTTGGCCTTAATTTTTTTTAGTTAATTAATGCAAACATTTGTCTGTCCATCATAAAAAAAAAAAAAAAAAAAATGAGCCTAGTTTACCATGATGAATTGATCTTGAGAGATTTCTATCTTAGTGAAACTTGCACAACGTTCTTCATTCATAGTTTAGCATGATGATCCCTTACGACAAAAACAATCATACATTCACACTTGAAAGTTCGTAGATTAAAAAGTTTAAATTTAGATTCTGGAGATCCATCCATCAGCTAGCCCCAAAGATCAGAAATTACACTCACTATTTTTAATATTTAACCCTTAATTTTATGTACACCAAAATGGGCCGGTTTTGTTAATAGATTTAGCCTTTTAGGCCTAGCCCAAGCCTCTAGGTTATGAGGCCATACTTTGGACTCTTGAGAAAAACTCGTAGAGATACCCAAACTAACTTTTGCTTGCTATTATATTACCTTTTCCCTTTTAATTCTATCTGCAATTTTCTTTTGTAAAACAAGAATTTAATTAGTGCTTCCGACATATTTTATTGGTAGGGAATGTTCTTTAGGGACCCATTACACTGATGATCAGTACTTAATTAGACTTTCAGAAAGAAAAACAGGAGCTGAATTAGGCAATAAATAAAACCCTTTCTTTTCAAGTTAATTTCTGTTTCAAAATTAAGCTGTTTGTACGTTGAAATTGCATCAAGACATAACAAAATCAATCCCTTCTTAATTAAGCTCTCCTGCCTGTTCTTTTCATATTGAAAGGTACTAATGATACTCTCCAGCACTGAAAAAGCATTAGTACATGTAAGAAAGGGACAAATACGTGAGATTTCATTTTCATGATTAATTTCTTCTCTCTACGTATACCGGCCGGCCTACTAAAAAAGGCCTGTCTTTTCATTTCAGTGCTCTTCTTTTCAATCGAATGACAAGTATATGTTGGCCTAATGGAATCTTAATCTCTCGTATGGCGCCTTGCATGCATTATGAGATACCCTATTTGGATCATGACTTTTGAGTGCTTAATTTGTTCCTTTTGTAGGTTTTGAAGTACTACGTTACGTAAGGGATGACCAATCTTCTTTCTTGGTTGCTCCAGCGTCCACTACTACTCCTTTCATTCTAAAGATATATATACATTAGCTAGCTAAGTCATCACCCGGCTAATTAAAAAAGGGAAATGATTTGTACAATTTTTAAATAGATAAATTACATGTAATTAAGTCTTTTTAAAAAAATATATTCTACCTTAAAAACAAATTATTAAAAAAATTATTTTTTATTAGTCACTAAAAAAACTACTTATTTACAGTCAGTCAATTCAACAAAATGATTATTTAATTTATAATTAAAATTAATTATAAATAATCTTTTTATCATAATTATAATTAATTAGTTATAAGTCTTTTTTTTTTTTTTTTGCAAAAAACAAAAGAAAAAAAAGAAAAAAAATTGTATGAGACTGCAGCGTACGTACTAACATTACTCATTAAAATAAATAAATAAATAAATAAAACATGGCATGCAAAGCCAAAATTAGCTAGCTTTGTCTTGGCAAAGAGTAAAGAGAGAGCATGGAAAAAAGTGTTAGCTTTTGAGTACATCTAATGTGTCCCCCGCATGTACTTCTTACGTACTCTTTCCTTATAATTTACAGATTTTTTGTGCATTTTTATGTTTTGGCTTTTTGAATAAAAGTGAAGCATTTTGAAGCGACTTTAAGCAATTATATATAGTATTTTGGATCGGGGCTACCACATTATATTAATTTGTAATATTGTTGTTGAGCATTTGCATTTAGTCATGTGATTACTCATGAGATCGTTTGAAAGAAAAAGTAGTAATGACGTGTTATGACAATATAATATTTGGGAATATAAATTAATTATGAATGCTGATATGACTGCACAATTAATTGTAAAATGTGTCAAGATTTCTTCTCCGACTCCATCAAAACAAATCCCACATTGCCACATTCGTGCACCTTCCATAATTACTGAATTTAATCTTATAGTACTACCACCTACGTCGTACTGTTTGATCCAATGGAGCTTCGTGATCTTACATTAATGCCACATGTATTGCCATTGATCATTTACTAATTTGTTTGCACTGCCTGTCTGTCTGCAACCTTTTGGATTTCCTTTCAACTTTCTGGCATCAATATAGTAATTAAACTCATGAAGAAAATGTCATGAGAGAGGACAATATGATATAATATTAATTGTATTTAGGAGGAAAATGATGAGGGTATATACAAAATATCATATATAGTGACATGTGGACAAGATATTAGCATGCAATTAAAAACAAGCCAAAAAGATAGAAGAGATATTCCCAACATACACCCAAAAAATGGCTAATTCGAAGCGAAGAAACAAACAAACATTAATTAAGAAATGAGTACTAAAAACAAATTGTACCGTCAAACGCCCTGCATGCAATTAAGTGTCTAATTGTACTACGATTTTTTTCTACTAAAAATAAAGACAATCAATAAAATTGATCGAACATGAGACATGCATGTCTAGGACACTATAATAAATAGGAGTTTTTATCACGATTTTTTTTTTCACCTTATACAATTATGGTAAATATCATGCTAATAACATGAAAAGTATTGGTGGAAAAAAAAATTAAACTGTCACGTCACGTCACATCACCGTCACGTCGTTGTTCTCTAGTAAGATCTCTCACTATCTCCATCCGTTTTCCTAATTTTCTTCCACTCTCGATTTTTCCCTAATTTTCTCTCTCAGCTTCATCGATGTATATGGGGATCTCGACTTGAGCATGATAGAGGGTAATCTTTACGATTAGGTTTTATTGAGGAACTTAGTGCTACCGATGAAATCTGCAAGGATGTTGGTCATGTGGTATCTTTCAGGTTAGGGTTGGATGGCGAAGGATTCGGACCCTGCCACCCTGCTCCGATCGCTCTGCCCTTACCTGGGCGGGACAGATCCACCAACCTGCATGGCAGGGGACAGGGCACCCCGCCTCACTTTGAAGGGCTGTGCAGAGGTGGGGGGTAGATAGAGGTCACCCCCGCCCCCTTTCCCCCTACCCCGCTAGGATTGATACACATATATATAATATGCAATTATGCATATGTGTGTATGTGTGAGAGAGAGAGAGAGACAGAGAGAGAGAGAGAGAGACCAGGGGGAGAATGGAGAGAGAGGGCTCAAGGAAAAAGAAGAAGAAAAAGAAAAAGAAAAATAAGGGGGCGATAAAAACCCAAACCAAACAACGCCGTTTTGGTCTGGGGTTTGAAAAATAAACCGCCCAGATCAAAACAGTGTCGTTTGGTCTGGAGTTTTTATTCTCCCCCTTTCTTCTTCTTCTTCTTCGTCGAGCCCTGTTTTTCACTTTTTCTCCTTTTATGAAACCCCCACGAGGAGACTTATGGTTTCCGAATGCCGACTTGCCATTCACCGTTTCTTGTGTCCGTTGACGTCGTCGTCGTCAAAGGTAAGATTCCTCGCTTCCCTAATTCAAGTTTCTTCACCTTTTTTTTTTCTCCATTTGGTTGCTTAGAAAACAAAGAAAAATGAGAGTTTCTCTTTTTCAATAGGGGTGGGTGGACGGATGCCCCCCCAAAAAAATCCATCCCCCACCGGCGAAGCTGGGGACCCCACCCCCGCACACGGGGAGCGGAGCAAAAACTCCACCCCAGGCCAGGCGGGGGGGGGGATTAGGGGTGCTCCCGCATCCGTATATATGAGTAACACCTCTATTTCAGGTTAGTTAAAAAATCCTAGGATTTTGTATTTTGGGTTTTGATTCAAAATTTCTATGATTCTTTTGGAAGCTTAAAAACTTCAGTTTGAGATTTTACAAAAGTTGTAATCTTCAGTTACCAAATAACATGTAGTGTTCCTTTCTTCGAAGTTCTACCTTGCGATGCAATTGAATTCATTTGTAGAGAGTCTGCATAAGCCTATTATTCGGAAAGCAAGCTTACTTGTTTTGATTTCAATTTTTTTAGGTTTAGTTGGTATTGAAGAAAATTACATCAGTTCAGAAAATTAAATTTAATTAATATGCTTAAATTCTACACAGTTAACAGTAATCTAGATTCTGGAAGACTTCTTTTGTGTTTGAAACCAATTAAACTTTGTGGGGTGGTGGAGCATTCTTTCACTATTGTTGGCCTGCATTGTGTGCATGTGAAGGATAGGTAATCTTGATTCTTTCACTATTCTTACTAACAAAAAAGACTAAGGGTTGTTCACAATGAGCACTTTTGAATGTACTGCTTATGGCACCATCCAAACAAATAGAACCAAAAGGAGCCTACAGTTTAATATAACTTGAAAATCCCTGCCAGAAACACAAGTTATGTGTATATTAGCATTATTTACCTTTGTAAAATTATAAAGTATTATGTGTACAACAAATAATTCAGTTTTCTCTATACTCTGCTAAACTTTGCTAAAATTGACAGCTTGTATTGAAATGCATTTGGAGAATCATTTGACATGGTTGTCTGTATCGACTTGTGAGTCATCAAGCCTAGAAAAAATTAACTTCATACAATATTTAGGATATGTTTATTTGTAGTCCTTGGTGTACATCAGTGACATTCTAACCATTCATGCTCCAACTAATTAAGATTTCTTGTCATATTAGGAGTTAACTATGTCTATTTAGGTTAATATTAAATTAATTTGCTAAGTAGCTAATATAAAATAATTAAAATCTCCCTGTGATGGGTTGCTTTTTACAAGCAACACCTCATGTGTTAGATGAATCCAATATGTTGCTAATTCCAGAACTCCATAGGAACACCAAGAATTCACCAAAACCTTTATTTTCCTACGCCCAAAGTGGAACTACACCTTTAAGAGTAGGTTCCATTTCTTTGCCTTAGTTTTCTCTCTTGTTATGTGTAAGCTTCGACCTTTCCTTCCCAAGCATATATACTTTTTGTTGTATGTATATATTTTCAAATTTTGTGATGTGTGAATTTGGTTTATGATTATACGGTTGTTTTATTTATTATGATGAACTTGTGTTAGATGGATAAAATATCTACATGTGTGTTGTATTGGATTACATGGGCATCAAGCATGTTGATATATGTCTTATATATATGGGAATGTAAAGTGAAACGATGTGAATTGGTACTAATTATTGAAGTGATATGTTGGTTGGGATTGTTGTTGGTGTGTACTATATATTAACGTTTTTTTTTATGCATCATTGTAGTTCTTAAGGGTATTTTTTTTTATAAGTCATTCTTAAGGGTAAAATGCTTTCTATGTTTTACTCTTTTATAGATTTGGATGAGTCCTAGAGCTAGTCTAACTCAATTAGTTACTCTGGTCTGGATGCATTGCAGTGTAACATATTGGATGCATGGGAGTTTTTTTTGCTCTTGCTCTTAAGAGGTTGCTCAATATATCTTGTTCTTGGATTCTCATTAGGAGTTTTTCTTCCAAACATGTTCGCATAATTTTAGTTGTTGTTTTGAAATTGTTATTAGTATCAATTTGAATATCCAAGGTTTATATATAATTTTTTAGCTTATATTAGAATTTTTTTTTATGATTTTTACATTTTTTTGTTTTGTTTTCTAAAATCTTTTAGTATTTGTCATGAAGACAACTCGTGGCAAATACTTTTGCCCACAAAAGGCTACTTTTTACCATGAAACTCTCCCGTGAGCATAAAGAAATGCATACGGTCAAACTTGGTGGTAAAAGAGCATTTGTAACCAGTTGATAAGAGAGAACATGGTACCAAAAATAATTTTACCACGATTTGTTTCATAGTGCAAACTTATTAGTCACGGCTGAATTTTGTAAAAAATGAATAATAGTCACAAGGCCATAACATTTTTAAGTTTTATTTCCGTGACCAAAATTGACTACTACCACAGAAAATGCCGTGGGCAAAAGCATTGATTTGCCAATAAGTATTAACTTGTGGCAAATGTTATTATTTGCAGCGAGTTATATGCCACGAACCTCCCACAAATCAAATTGGTGGGAAAAACACTTTATCCATGAAAACCCTATTTTTAGCCACAAGAACTTTTCTTGGCAAAAATTCTTAAATGTTGTAGTGGGATTGATTTTTTGTAATTAAATGTGCTCAATCTATAGAAGTTTGGATTAAAGTTTAATTTGTTGTTGAAATGAAGTGATGCTTGGATTGATCATAGTATTCATGTGCATCATATATATGGTTATAAGAAGGTATACCAAATTATTAAGATAAGATCCAGTTTGGTTTTTAAACTTACTTCAATTCATCTTAACTTGGCTGCTCTAGAAAGCTCTCGGACAGAACACCTCTCGCCCGACTGGTTTTCTCCCTAAGAAAACCCTAGATCGCTCGCGTCGTTTGGGAGGGGGTTGAGTCCCGACTCCCCCTCCCCCTCCTCTACTCTCTTCCCTTAGCCTCTCTCCCTTTTGTGGCTTCCTTTCTTTGTCTCCGTTCATTTTCTTCTGCCGTGTTTCGTCCTCCGCACCTTTTCTTCTTTCCCTTCTCTGTTTTTTCTTTTCCCTTTATTCTTCCTACCCTATTGTTAGTCTGTTTCTTCTTCTGGTTTTGCAGGTTTTGCAAGCGGTGGTGGGAGGCTTTGGGGTGATTTTTGAGTCCAACAGAGGCATTTGTCTCGGGTGTTGTTGGGTTATACGTGCCTCTCAGGGAGGATTCTCCGCCACCGATCCTTCTATCTGCTGAAACTCCCACCTGGAAGAGACGGTGGTTCACCGCACGCGCGGGCAGCCGATCTCGCATGGCTTAAAAATGCCACACATGGTGAGGTCTACGTCGGCCACCCGCAGTGGCACTAGACTCAAGGATTTCAGTGGTACACGAATCTGTCGGCCGGACCATCCCAGGTGGCGTGTGTCCGTCACGCGCCTCCTGCCGCTGTGGCTCGGCTCCTGGTTTTCCCAAGCCCTTCTTGTGTTTTTTTGAGCTTCGGTCTTGGTTTTATTTGTTGTTTATTGCTTTCTTGTTTGGTTGGTTTGCTTGTAATAAATAAGGATAGTTTTATCCGTTTTTGCTCCCTGAAAGGGGTTTGATTTTCCTCCTGGTCCTTTAGAGTATAGAGGTGGTAATCTCTTCTTCCTCTTTAGAGGGTGGAGGTTGGGTTACCCTTGCGCTCTCTTAAGACATGCCATACTCTGTATTGGCTGTTGAGAGCCTATAAGTTAAGACAAAACTCGTCACGTTGTGTGCGAAAAATCTACAGATGAGTGTTTAACTAGGCTTGTAACACGGGTTTATCCCGCTTGTATGAGAATTTAAAAAAATTGTAATGATGAATAATTCAATTTTTTAAAATCTCAAAATACTCATAATTTTAAAAAGTAATATTTTAATAAGATTTTCTTCAACTCATCTTAATTCAACTTAATTTATCTTAACATTCAAACATATTCTTAGCCTTCATTGGTTGAAAACAATAGATAAACAACTCAAATTTGATGAAAAAGGAGCCAATTAAGGGTTTCATGAAGAGAGAAAAAAAAAAAAAAGGAAGAAGAAGAGGAGGAGGAGGAGGATAGGATTCGATATATGTGATTGGTAATTAGTACAAGGCGGGGTCGTACACGGTACACGTGTAGATGTTTGTCTAGTTTAGACGATTCCCATGAATTAATTATGGTCCAATTGATGGAGTGATTTCTTTTCTTAGATCCGCCAGGGAAACTTTAATTTCATGTGTCTCATCAAAGCTCTAACCACCACGAACAGGGGTCTGTTTGGTTTTATCCCTCCACGAGTCATTTATGAATTGATTACTAGCTGCATTCTAGAAGGATTAATTATATATATTGTCCTACCTTCTGGTAATTTACAGCTAGCTTTCATGATTACCATAATGAAGAGTTCTGGGAAGACTGGGATTAGTAGTTCTTCATTAGCACGTACTCTTTAATTTTAAGTTATTTGTGGTTCATTTTACAAAAGAAATTGCTTATAAATGTAGATCATTCTTAATTTTAATTTATATCATCTTAATTTATTATTTATTTATTTATTATTATTATTTTTTATGTCGAGAACCTTTTCAAAATAGTTAATAGGATCCTTCAAACCCACTTCCGTAAAATAAATCTGAGAGTGTATCGTACTCTAAAAATTTTTTTTACACAAATTTGATTAAATCGCTCACTTGTCATTAGGAGGTGTGACCTCAAAAATTTGTTTGCATTTATGAAATATTGAACCTTGAATCTTAAGGAGAATGATTTTACAAGACTAAGGCTTTTACCACTTGAATCAATTTCTTAAGATTTTTGCTATTCAAATTTCACCTTAATCTTAATTAAACTTTGTCATCCCGGCCAATTATATATATATATATATATAGTGACGTATGTGACATAAATTTTAAGCACATTAATACAGCAGATGATGTAATTGTAAATGATAATATATTATAAGATCTAAGAATTGGACATAATTAATGAGGTACATTGCCATTCGAAGAATTTTGAGTACGTGTTAATGTTAAATTCTAGATGGGTGCATATCTGAGAAAGGTCCAAACCTTTTCTTTTGTCTCCCCTCATGGGAAAAACTTTTTAACGGCTTTTACACGTTCTGTTTAATTACTGGAGTATGATTTGGACCCGTTGAGTTTGCGCCACGTACATTTATCGTCATTTTATTTCATAATAATTTATTTTCTTTTTTTAAGATACACGTGTTGTGTGTGTGTGTGTGTGTGAGAGAGAGAGAGAGAGAGAGAGAGAGAGAGAGAGAGAGCGAGAGAGAGAGAGAGAGAGATTATGTGAAGTAGAAGCAAAAACCATGGCTTGGTTATAAAACAAACTTTCGCATATTCTCTTGATGACTACCCTGTGAGTGATGAGTACGTAATGGAAAAAGACAAGGGGCTCTGGAGTCATGGAGTCAAAGACAAGACGGCCACCTCTCTCTCTCTCTCTCTCACTCTCTCTCTCTCTCTCTCTCTTCCTCTCTCTGATCTCTCTCTCTCACTCTCTCTCTCACAGGTCCCCCTCCAAACCGTTTTCTACTCAGACCCATCAACCAACCTCTCTCTCTCTTCCCTATATTCTAAGCAAACCCCACAAGGCCACAACCATCAATGTCATCATGATCATTTTTCCCACTTCATGAAGCCTCCTCTCCGTCGGCTGATCATCTCTCTGATATCTCTTATTTCCTCTATAAAGTCTTCACTGACAACATCTAACCTGTTGGGAGAAAAATTACCTATAACCAAAGGGAATATTAGATCATCATCAGCTTCCCAAAATGAGGAAACCGGAGCCCTTCTCAGCTGGGAAAGACAGCCATTCCAACATGAACAAGCTTAGAAAGGGATTATGGTCACCAGAAGAGGATGACAAACTCATGAACTACATGCTGAAGAATGGCCAAGGTTGTTGGAGTGATGTGGCTAAAAATGCAGGCTTGCTGAGGTGTGGAAAGAGCTGTCGCCTTCGCTGGATTAATTACTTAAGGCCTGACCTTAAGAGAGGCGCATTCTCACCCCAAGAAGAAGCTCTCATCATCCATTTGCATTCCCTTCTTGGCAACAGGTTCTTCATCTTTTTTCTTTCTGTCTTTCTTTCACAGATCATTTAATTTCTTCTCTGCTAACTCTCATCATCATGACGTTTCTCTTGTAGTACGTATATATGCCATATAAATATATATATATATATATATTAATATATCTATTAAATTAAAAGAAACGTACGTATAAGGTTATATAATCATGGTAATCATGTGTATATTATAAGTGTATGACACTAACAAATGCATGATGCTTGCCACCTATATCTCAATCATACTTATGTTGAAAACTTTTTAAATCTTAAATATTCTGCACGAAAAGTTGATCTTAACCTTGGAAAGAAAACGCAAACTGACAAAAACAGTACATGATAATTAATCAACCTACTTTTCAAATATCATCATCCAAATATCATGACTGTGGTGTTGATCTTTAGCCTGATCATCTACAATATGAAAAATACATACATACATGTGTATATATATATATGTGTGTGTGTGTGTGTGTGTAATTTGAACGTTCTCAGTTTCAAGTTTAATATATTCATGCAGCACGTGTGTGCATACTCTTTCAGTACTTACATAAAGATCAAACATATAAACATGAGGCTATACTTGTACGTAGGTAGGATTGTACGGATGCATGCATTAAATCAAGGGGTGATAGTTTGGATAATTGAGTACTCCTTTTAAGGGAGGAATATTAAAGTTGAGAAAGACGGGTCTCTTCTGATGTCTACAACTGCTAGCTCTTTGAGTTGAAGACACGCTATGTATTTACCTATTTTTGTTTAATGAATAATTTAAGCAGCTTTCGTGAAAAACAAGTCTAAAATATATATCCTTTTTTGTTTTCAATTATATATATATGCTGATTCTTGGATATACGGGACAAAAAAGTTGGCATAAATAGGAAATAGGTATACCTAATTTGTGTCTGCATCTGCCCTTTGATGAGTTTAAGACACTCTTTGACTTTTTTTGGACATGCAAATCATGCATTCAAATAATACATTAGTAATTTTGTGAAACTGACCCTTCGTTGTAAATTTCCATATATTTTTCTGTTATGAATCAGGTGGTCTCAAATTGCGGCACGCTTGCCTGGGAGAACCGACAATGAA
Source organism: Platycarya longipes (assembly GCA_036559045.1). Lineage (NCBI taxonomy): Eukaryota > Viridiplantae > Streptophyta > Magnoliopsida > Fagales > Juglandaceae > Platycarya > Platycarya longipes. The sequence goes on from CM071801.1 coordinate 3,271,814, forward strand.
ATAAAGAACTTTTGGAACTCAACGGTGAAGAAGAGGCTAAAGACTTTGTCTGCAGCCACAACCTCATCACCAAGCACAAGCGATTCATCATCGCCTAAAGATGGCATGCTCATGATTTCCATGCAAGAACAAGGCATCATGCCAATCATGTACATGGATGCATCATCATCATCATCTTCCATCCAAAATATGGCGCTAAACCACATGGTTGATCCATTGCATATGCTTCAGCATGGCCTGAACATGTCCGGTAGTAGTGCATGCGGATACCTTAACACGCCGCAATACATGACTCAAATCGGGGAAAATGGGGCTTTTGGGGGTCTTGATTATGGGTTAGGGGAGTTGTTTGTTCCTCCTTTAGAGAGTGTAAACGTAGAAGAGAAACCTAAAGCTGAAAATACAACTAAGTGGTCAATGAATAACAACATCAATAACAACAATGGTAGAGCAGAAAACTTAGCTCGGGTTAATAATGGAAACTCATGTTGGCCGGAAGTAGAAGAGCTTAGAATGGGGGAATGGGACTTGGAGGAGTTGATGAAAGATGTTCCCTCCTTTTCTTTAGTTGATTTCCAAATTCAGTAATCGCTCGCACTTCCAACATTCCTTTTTTCTCTAGGATGTTTCTATATGTGAAACTCTTTTTCCTTTTCATAGAACTCTATACCGGATCATCATTGTCATAGCTAGGTTTCATAAGAAGTAAAAGAGATCCTTAATTTCCACTGTACTATATGGGATCGAGAGTCTGAATAAATAAAGGTCAAGCGATTACAGACCTGAGTATATAAATAGTGGTGACCAGATATATATAGATGATTCTTGTATGTATACATTGCATGTGCTATTAGTAGAGAAAATCTGGTCATTTTCTGACCATCCGGCTATCTGTAATAATCTTCTTGCTTTTGAATAGCTACACAAAAGTAGAGAGGAATCAAGATTAGCTGGTGTGTATGTGTATATGTATAATCCTGAGATGTACAGAACAATATTGGGGTGAAAGTTGTTATAATTAGTGGTAGATTATATAGACAATATTGATGATGATTATATGCACTCTCTCTCTTTCTCTCCTCAAATTACTTAATTGTAATCAGTTATTTTTTATAAAAATAATTATTTTTTTATTAAAATAAGTTTATTTTAATCACAAATAATTATTCTCATATTATAAAATAATATATGACAAATTATATTCACTTTTCTTGTACTAGTGAGCTCTCTCTCTCTCTCTCACATACACAAAGAGAGATACACCTACAGTGCAATATTCCAAGCTAGCTAGCTATACTATGTAGAGGATCAATATTCTTCAATTGGGTTAATATAATCATGACTTAATTAGTTGAGACGTCCACTTGGAACTGTAAATATATAAGTTGGCTAGGTCTCCATTAACGAGTATAGTCAGCTTGCTTTCATTGTAATTTCCAAAAAAAAAAAAAAAAAAATTATTTTATTAGTTAGTTAGCAGCTTGAATATAATTGGCTGGTTTTATGGGGCAACCAACTTTTTCCCCTTTCATTGCTATGAACAGTAAATATAGCCTTATAAAGATAGCAAAAACATGATCATGATTTTCCATTACTGTATTTGAAGAACAATGAATGCAAGGAGAAATTAAGTACTTAGCCACGTTAACCATAGATATTTCAAGATCAAGTGAATATAAAGCAATCTCTTGGAAAATATAGTTATATGGAAGAAGATAAGGTCATGCGCGCCCATTAATTTTCTCTTGATTGACAGATCATGAAGAAAGCAGTGTTCTAAATCATTTCCCTTTAGATTTTTATCAGAGACCATAACTACTGATCATGACATATGGGGAGAATTAGTTATATTTAATTAAATCAATTTGAGAAAGTTGGAATGTCGTTGTTTTCTTTTCATCTTGAATATGCATGGATTTGTCTTCGACATTGACACAGTACGTATAACTATTGTATTAGTATTATATATAGAAGCGATCAGAAATATTATTACTTCATCATGAACGTCTATGCGCTAAGATTTCACAAAAATTATAAGCTCATAAACTTACATATATAGTTTTTATATAATACATCAATTTTATTTTATAATAAAAATAATTTTATAATCGAATGTATAATAAAATTAATTTACAAACTTATTTTTATAAAATATTATAGCATTTTTCTTTGAAACCTACTTGTGTCTCCATCTATTTTAAAAGTGACGCACTACAGTACCTTTTAGAATAATCTTAAACTTGTTTGATAATACATCTCTATCTAATTTTATTTCATTTTATATTATCTCCTTTTCAAATATTTTTAAATGCAAAATGTTCAATCCAGAATTTTTAAAAATATATTTTTAATTTTTTTCAGACTTTTAAATAAAATATAAAAACAATTCTACTTTTTCTTTTTTTATAAAATAACTAATATTAGAAAATTATATTTTAATAATATTTTAAATATATAATATTTTATTATAAAACTAAAAAGAAAACTACTATTACAAAAAAAATATAAAAAAAACTTTTAAGAACTGAAACTTTTTTCATTTTATAAATTTTTTTTATGAATTTTAAAATAATTAAAACTTATATTTATAGGCGTTAAAATTACTATATAAATTATTATATAAAATTTAAAATAATAATAATGAAATTATTCACAAAATTATAAAAAAGACAAAAATTATCTCTAATAATTCATAACATATTTTTTATTTTAATTTTTTCTATCTTATTTTTCAAAATGTAGAACATACTCAATTGAGGCCTATATATCACCACGTGGGCTGAAGCTGCTGTGCTGAGCTAAGCTGAGCTGAGTGAGTTGGGGAAGTGATCGAAGCTGTTCCGATGAGTTGAGTGAGTGAGTGATCGAGGATCCATTGTCAGACTTGTCTTTTTTTTTAACTTGTCGTTCAGAGTAAAACGACAAATTGAGTGGTGCCAGCCTTCTTGCAGCCTCATTGTCGCGTGCTCTCTCTCCATCCTAAAATCAAAACATTCTGTGGTGCTTACACACTTGCCTCAACCTCACTGACTCTTCCCAATGGCACTATCGTCATTCCACCCCATCTCTAAACTAACTCTGGCCTCATACTCAGATGTCCCAACTGCCCCATCTCTCCCGGTCTATATCTTCAAAATTATTGTCAGAACTCTGATAACTAAAAGAGATGCATGTGTCAAATTGTTATTTTATATTTAGTATTATTTAAATAAATTATTGGTATTTACAATTCAGATCTTCGTAATATTAGAGACATAAATTTCTTAAGATTTTTGTATTTATATCATTTATTTTATTTACCTGTTATGTAATTATTGAATTATTTGAATGCGTGACACTCTTGCTTTATTATTAAGGATGTAAAAAAATAAAATCGAGGAAGGAATAAATTGGATCGGACCAAATAAACCAATGGATGTGGTTCGGTATCAAATAAATTACTAGTTTTATATTTTTTTAAATTAGTCAAAATTGAATTTCATTTTTTAAAAATTAGATCGGATTGAACCGGTTCATATGTATATATTTTAATTTTTATATTATATATCATTTTTATAAATAACATATAATTATATATAAAATAATTTTATATTATATGATAAATTACTAATTAATCTAATATTAAATTTTAAAATTTGATATCACTATAATCTATTATATTAATAGTTATACTAATATTATATCACTATATATGATAATATACTATAATATATCCCTATATTGTATATTATAATATATCACTATACATAGTCTATAATATAATTATAATATATATTATAGTATACTACAATATGTTATCAATATAATGTTATAATATATTATATATATTATAAAAAATATATATAATATAGTATATTCAAACTAAAAAATCGAACTGAAACCAATGAAATTGAAAGTATTGATTTAGAAAATAATTGGTATGAAATTAGTTTTTGAAAATGCAAAACTAATACATATCAATTTGATCTCAAATTTTTTCTAAAACTAAATCAAACAAGACTGGTTATACCTTACTTATTACAAAATTCATGCTATTAAAAGTTAATGATTGACCTTCGATCCGACCCAACCCGCTAAGTATAGTTTTGACCCGACTCAATAGTGTGACCCCTTCTGACTACCCGATACTGGACATTCTGATTACCAACATTCATCTTTATTTTTTTTTAAAGGAGATTTTCGTTCGTGTCTAACAAATCTCCAAATCCCTCAAAACTTCAATCCCAAATCACTCAAAAGAAGAAATAAACTACAGAGGAATGAAATGAATCCTCAAAACCTCTCAACAAATCTATTTTTAGGCAAATCGAGATCTACTGCAAGAATGAACGAGATGCTTACAACAGTTCTCAGATAAAGGGTAAAGTGACATGAGTTGTGTGGCGAGGGTGAATTGAAATAGGATAAAATGAGGCTAACCTTTTAGTCGACGGTAATGGCAGAAGGAGATTTGGGAACCATACTTGTACATGAAGATTTTTTCATTCTCGAAATTGCTCCTCTTGTAACGGTGATATTTCTAAAAAAAATTATCAACTTGCCCCTCAAGGCTGTTGTGCTCAACATTTGGTGACCTTGCAGTGAACGAAGCCTTATGCACATCTTGATGGAGCTCCAACGAGACAATAATCAGTGTGACAAACTTGGTTGAAAACGTTGGTGTTATCGAATCTAGAGGAGAGAGAGGTTCTCAAATTTGCACTTGGCTTGCTTAGGATTTTATACACTTAATCGAGTAGCGAAATACCCGTTACCGATTTAACAGGTTATTGAGTCGGTATATCAAATCAGGGATATTTCATATAAACGGATCGAATCGAAATATCAGCCTTTTTGTTCAACCCTAAGAACAACGTAACATTTCTTAAAAGCAAAAGTTGAATTAATTTGATAAATTTTTAATTTTTTCAAGATATAATAAGTGTAAACCATTTTACAACTTTTTTCATTTTAAGTTTAACATTCAACTTATGGTAAGCTAAAATCTAAACCCATATTCCATGGCCTATGAAAAAAAGAAAAAGAAATTCATATTCCATCTTATGCTTATAAAAAGAAAAATAAACTAACTCAACTAGATTCAGTACCAGTGGTCAGCAGCTACGTGCGATAAAAAACAAAAGAGAACACTGGCCGGTAAACAGAGAGTGTCTGGCGGACATTTCAATTCGACCTCAAAGGAACGAAGTCATTCACGAGACAACCATAAAACAAAAAGTCAAAACCCCCGTATATTCCACACCCTCCGATCACCATCCGACGGTCCACAACTTGTTCTTCCTTAAAAAAACCCCTCACCTCCCCCTTCCTCCTCCACCAGAGAGTCATAAACACGCACAACCTCATTTCAAACTCTCACCCGGAGATCTCGGACACATCAAACATGGCGTCCATCGCTCTCACTTCCTCCTTCTCCTCGCCCCCGCCCTCCCTCCCTTCTCTACGCTCCCGTAAACCCACTCCCTTCGCCTCCCAGTTCCGCTCCATCTCCCTCCCACGCCGCACAAATGTCTTTCCTTTTTCACAGAATATTCCCACTTCCCTTTCTCTCCCTAAATCCCCTCCAACTTCTACCTTTCTCAAAACAAGCCCAAAATTTACCGTCCGAGCTTCCGCAAGTGCTGGCGCGGTCACGCCTGCACCGGCGTCTCCTCCATCTCCGCCATGGCAAGGCGCCGCGATAACACCGTTGCTCGTCTCCATTGCTACTGGAGTTGTCCTCTGGTTCGTCCCCGTTCCCTCCGGGGTCTCGCGCAACGCTTGGCAATTGCTCGCCATTTTCCTCGCCACTATTGTCGGGATCATCACCCAGCCGTTGCCCCTTGGTGCCGTGGCGCTGATGGGACTCGGAGCCTCCGTGCTCACCAAAACCCTTACCTTCGCCGCCGCGTTCTCCGCCTTCGGCGATCCGATCCCTTGGCTCATCGCGCTCGCCTTCTTCTTCGCCCGCGGGTTTATCAAGACCGGATTGGGAAACAGAATTGCGTATCAGTTCGTGTCCTTGTTCGGAAGCTCTTCGTTGGGGTTGGGGTACAGTTTGGTTTTCAGCGAAGCACTGTTGGCCCCGGCGATCCCGTCGGTGTCGGCTAGAGCCGGTGGGATCTTCCTTCCTCTTGTGAAGTCGCTCTGCGTTGCATGTGGTAGCAATGTCGGCGATGGGACCGAGCACCGGTTGGGGTCGTGGCTGATGCTCACGTGCTTCCAAACCTCTGTGATCTCGTCGGCGATGTTCTTGACGGCTATGGCGGCGAATCCGCTTAGCGCCACTTTGACGTTAAACACGATCAAGCAAACGATCGGGTGGACCGATTGGGCCAAGGCGGCAATTGTGCCCGGTTTGGTGTCATTGATTGTGGTGCCATTACTTCTTTATGTGATTTACCCACCTACGGTGAAGAGTAGTCCTGATGCGCCGAAATTGGCGAAGGAGAAGTTGGAGAAGATGGGCCCAATGACTAAGAACGAGATCATTATGGCTGGGACTCTGCTTCTTACGGTATTTAATCTTTTCCTTTTCCCATACTCAGAATTTATACTCAGAATTTACTTTTTGTTACTGATACTCTGTTCCATTTATTTCTTTGATTAGAAATTGATCTCTTTTGGGTTGGGGATGGTGATTTCTTACTAAATTTGGAATTTTTTTTGGGTGCTTAGTTTAGCAGAGATAATGATTTGATGTAGACCTTTGCAATGAGCTAGTCTTGCGGTTGGGATCATTGTTTCCTGGCAAGCATACGTATAATTCAATTAGTTTTAGTGTTGATTAGATGTCTCCACATATTAGGGTCTGCTTTCAACATGTTTACGATTTCACAGAGTATGAGAGGATTTTATGAGAACCCAAAATGCCTTATTTCCTGAAAATTAAGCTTCAACTAGTTGCGAATATGTCTGATCGTTTAGATTGTCACTTAAAAGTTATCCAGGAATTAAATTTGCTCGAGGTTATTACAATTACTCGGTAAGAGCAGCACTGAAAAAAGGGTACAATCACATTGCTCAGGATTAATTCCTCTTAACTCGCTAACCTAGGAAGTTACTGTAAAAGGAGTTGGAGTAAATGTTTTCCATGGAGCACTATTGGCTTGGGGTTAGATTTAGAGTAAGTTTAATTGAAGTGACATTGGAATTTTAGGGTGGAGTTTTACATTGAAGTGGGTGATGCTTTCATAGTATGGGATTTCTTACTTGGAAGTAATCCAATGGGGTATTTTTTTTTATAAGTAATCCAATGGGGTTTTCCATCAGCAAGGGAAGTTTGAACCTAAAATCTGGTTTTAATTGATGATCGAATGTGGTCATGGATTGCTCATCACTGTAGTAATTATTAGTAAAACCTTCTCAGTCATGGTTTTGCTATTGGTTGTTGCCAAATTAGTTATCAACTATGAATTCAATTACTTAGTCCATTATCATTACAGTTTGAAAAATTTTAGGAGTTCATACCTCCAATTTCGCTTACACGGGTGTCTTCAATGCTGGTGTCCTTATATATGTAGTGCTATATTTGTCTACATAACTTATCTCTGTGTTCTCTGAATTAATACTTTTCTTCTCTGTTCTCTATTATATCAGGTGGGGCTCTGGATTTTTGGAGGGTTGTTGAATGTGGATGCTGTCACCGCAGCCATACTTGGATTATCTGTGCTCTTGATTACTGGGGTTGTTACATGGAAGGAGTGCTTAGCTGAATCAGTTGCTTGGGACACTCTCACGTGGTTTGCTGCGCTCATTGCAATGGCTGGGTATCTCAACAAATATGGTCTCATCTCCTGGTTTAGCCAAACTGTAGTTAAGGTATGTTTTTCTTTTTCCTTACTGGTATTTCATTGTTTGTCCCTTGTCTCAATAATGTCAAGATATTTTGCTAAATTAAAATGCTAGCAATTTTCCGGGTGGTTTTTGTTTTGTTTTGTTTGTTTTTTTCTAGTTAGGTCAAAAGGAATGGCTCAGAGTGGGTAAATATAAAGGTAGTCATGGTGCTAGGTCCCACATTGACTTTTTACCAGCTAAAATTCCGCTTTACAAGTGATTGTAGGGAAGCTTCAAAATTGACTTCTTTAGGTTATAGCACCAGATGTGGGAACCTAAAAATAGAGTTCTGTAGATAGTTTATTCCACCATCCACTTCCATAAGAGTCGGCATGAAGCCTTTTTATTTATTTTTCCATTATAGAAAAATAAATAATTTACTCTATCGTATGATTGATATACATTATTCTAGTTTCTGCTTAGAAATACTGCCTAGAGAACTAAATGGTAACTTAAGCTGAACTTGCCTGTGGTAATAATGTATAATTTTACTTTAGTTCATGTCATCATGTTCTGTGTATAGAAAATCTCTTATATCAGTGCCTTATAGTTATGGTTTTCCACTATGGATAAAAGATGTGTCGCCTTTGCATTGCCGATTATAGTTTTGACCATGGGATTTTGATGCACATGCTCCATCTTGTCGGTATCATTCATTAACACTATATTATATCTTGTACAGTTTGTTGGCGCATTGGGTCTTTCATGGCAGCTATCTTTTGGCATTCTGGTTCTTCTCTATTTCTACTCTCACTACTTCTTCGCCAGTGGAGCTGCTCACATCGGTGCAATGTTTACTGCCTTTTTATCTGTTGCTAGTGCTTTAGGCACTCCCCCATACTTTGCAGCCATGGTGCTCGCCTTCCTTTCGAATATCATGGGTGGCCTTACCCACTATGGCATTGGGTCCGCTCCCATTTTCTATGGTGCCAACTATGTCCCTCTTGCCAAATGGTGGGGCTATGGTTTCCTCATATCCATCGTCAATATTGTAATCTGGCTTGGAGTTGGAGGGATTTGGTGGAAGGCGATCGGCTTGTGGTAGAAGGAGCTCTTCATTAGAAGTTGCCGACCCAAATTTTAGTTATTTCCAATTTTTGTTCACGCTCAGGTGCGATACTCCCTTTCACGTATGCTCTCCAGGGAGGATGTTAGTTTTCTTTTTTTGGTTCTCAAAACTAGAAAGAATTGATTGGTGCTTTGGCAATCAGACCTGAGGTGGGGAAATATAGTATACACTTACAGAAAAGGTCACTCCAGAAATTAGAATTTGTACCTGAAATTTTGACATGGCATGCATCTGCCTGCAATTCATAACACAACCATTATTGGATACTGGAATAATTCTTTTGCATCCAGAGTTACTTTTTTTTCTTGGGGATTTTGTGTTTGTTGTTGTCTGGAGAAAGCGAAGGTGATTGATTTATTGAGCCATACAATGTTTAGCTGTATTAGAAGGCTCTGATTTCTTTGGAGGACCACCTGATTGAAAGGCATCTGTTTCCTACTCTCTCTCTCTCTCTCTCTCTCTCTCTCTCTCTCTCTTTCTCTGTGTTTCTTTTTATTATTACTATAGTTTTGTTATAAAATCTTAAGGTACAAAGGGAGAGGGCTGGACCCCCTACAATTGTGTTAATAAAGTATTTAAGATCAGATCTCGATACTTTAGGGGCTTAAGATCAGAAAGGAAAAAAAGGAAGAAACAATTTGGGGTTAAAATCAGCTTGCTCTCATCATGTCTCATGCTAGGGGCGAATTTAAAAGCTTTTAGGTGCAATGTACAAAGGGCTACCGGCCATGGCCTATGGACGATTTGCGGTATCAGAGATGACAATTGACCATGAAAAACGAAATACAAGTTTGAAATCAAAATGTGGAAAATGTGACCTGAAATTTAAAGCAGCAGCCCTGCATGTTGTCGTTGAAGCTTAAGAATTTATTAGAGGTTAATTGGTAAACTACTTTAGAAAATGGTGAATATTGATTTGATTGATTGTGTAGGTGTGACTATTAGGCCCTAGTAGTTTAACATACAAAAATAATAGTAATTTCATAATCTGATGAAATTTTATGTGATTCGTCAAATCTACTTCAGAATAAAAATATCTTTACAATCAGTTTAAGTATTTATCTAAAATGAGGAGATTCAAATGCATCTTAACTTGGACATCATGAGGTAACTTACTGCATGGGTTATGGGTATGCCACCTGCAATCTGATCAGGAGGAGCGAGACCCATTTTGCCAAAGTTATGCATGCACACACACATTGGCGCTATGCGAATTTTGTTAAGCTCACAAAAAGAGAAAAATACTAAGGTCTTAAATACCTAATGTCATTGATTACATAGGAGAAACAATCCAGTTTGTAAACAGATCTTGCTTAGAAAGATCAGCAAGTACCACGTGTACAAAATCTCCTCAATTGGATAATGAGATGGCACAATTCTTGAGCTTTGACTACTTCAAACACATGAGCCAGAGATGGTCATAAGTTAGCAGCTTCATCCACTGAGAAATTTCTTTTTTTGGACCTTTTTGGGGTAGAATGGTTTGTATTTTTTTTTTTTTTTTTGAACTTCCATGCTTGGAGATGCTCAGCTGAAATTCTTCTGACCGGCTTTTGGTCTTAGATTTGCAAACAGAGCCTTACAATTATTCTATGAGCCAAAGAATTAGGTTAATTAATCGAGTTTGCACGTTACGAGAAAACTAATTATTTGCTGACAGTTATTTCTTGCAAAAATTATTATATTTCATATAAAATGAGTCTGTATTTGTCGTAAATTCTCATTCTCATCACAAATAATTCATCATAAATATTTATTTTTCTTATACTGGCACAGCAAATTAATAGGAGAAAGTGATGAGTTTCTTCAGCTGGTTGAATCTTAAAGCTACTGGTTGGATTGATCAGTACTTACAAAAGGGATTTTAAGGACTTGGTTGGGATAAAGTAGCCGCGCGCGCATATATACCCTATCGCTAAGCAACAAAGCAAAATGCTTTTGGCAATGGGTTTGAATGTAGATATGGATATTGGTGGGCGCCCATGAGTGATGAGTGTTCTCATGTAGTAAGAATATTGCATTCCAATCCCACTTACAAACATACGCTACTCTTGATTAAGCAGGTGATCGCGAGACTGATTGATAATTTGGACAGAAAAATGTGTATATGAGTAATATATATATATATATATATATATATATATATAAAGATAAAATCATCCAGCTTATTGCATTGATCTTAAAGTACTTCTTAGTTTTAATGCTGGTTTTATTATTGTCTTTTTTATATATGTTTTTTTTTTTTTCTGAAAAACTCAATTCTACATAATTTTTTGTCTTTTTAAAACATTGGCATTGGATCAGGGATAATACCAGCTAGGAACCATAATTTTAACCAAAACCCACAAAAATATCCCCACATTGGATAAGTATCAGCTAAACTAGCCAAGTTTTTAACTTCATCTACAGCTTCCAAAAATACCACTACAAAAAAATTAGTTATTTGCAACTAGTTAATTCCAACTAAATAGTCATTTACAATTAAAATTGGTTACAAATAGTCATTTGGTCGTAATTAAAGGACTCCAAAAACTCATTTTTCTTGTAGTGAATATTCTTGTTGGATAGTACTATCTTATACAAATGAGCATTTTATTTTCATATGTTTTTAATGACTATACTTATATGATTTCCATTTCTATTTATCTACCATAATTTAGTTCTTACACGCGCCTAGTGAAGGGATTTTCTTCTTTTGATTGGATGAGCCGAGATGAGCCGTCACTCGAGGTAGTCTACAAGTCAATTCTTCTGATTACTATATGGATGAACCCAATGATCCAGAATATGAACCATAAAAGCAAATTATAGAACGATGAGATTATTAATTCATATAGGTTTCTAACTAGCTAGTTCCTCCTTTATAAATGGTGACGTATTCTCTCTTTATACACTACAAAAAAAAATACATTTTTGTGATTATTTAATTACGATCAAATGACTATTTACAACTAATTTTAATTGTAAATAATATTTAACCGCAATTAAATAATCATAAATAAACAATTTTTTTGTAGTGATATAAATAATAAAAGAGGTAAAATTCGTATAAATTAGAAGATTATAGTATTAAAAATAAGAGGAATTACTACATACGAGATTGTAAGTCTCGGCAATGTTTACGAATTAAAAAAAAGGTGGTACTATTGTGCATCTTCAATTTGTCTACTTAGTGTGCTCTCTAGTACAATTTGCATTTTTCAATTTTTTTAGTTTTTTATTTCAAATATATTTAAACATGTTTAAATATTAAAAAAAATCCTTAACTATTAAGTAAAAAAAAAAAATAAATGAAAAAAATAAATACATGAGCGGATAAAATGAATAGGCAAAATGAGCTTCAACATATATAGTAGCATTTCCATAAAAAAAAAAAAACTTAAAGATTCTACGTGGAGCATAACCATGCTAGCTACTTGGACATTACAAATGGAATCCTACGTGGAGCATAACCATGCTAGCTAGCTACTTGCAAGTTGCAATATCATGCATTGATCGATCACTAACTTCAACTCAAATAAATCGACAGTTTTTGGAGGGTTTTGGGGTAGTGGGATCAATGTCACTTTTTCTAGATCATAATATTGCTTTCCGATCCGGAGGTGGGAAATTAGGTGGAATATTTTGAGTTATACAGAGAAATATTGTATGAATTATTAATTATAAGGTGCAATATGGAAGCTCATCATGATCAGTAATCCTTGATGAATTATTAATTTGTTTTGCTATTTGGAACACTAGAGTCCACACAATATTGTATGAGCAACCAATTAAAATTAGTTGGCGAAGCATATCAAAATACATCAGTATACTCAGGATAATGGTCTTTTCTGATCTCTTTTCTTTTCTTTTCTTTTTCAAACTTCATAATAAAGGGTTTGAAAATCTAAATATTCAACCTCTGGAAACTAATTCTCACAATGAGATCAACGAGAGTAATTAAATTATTGTGTACTTAGACAATATGTTTTTGGATATAGAGCATTATTCCTATTACGCTGAACATTAAAATGTAAGATATCTAGAATAAGTGCGTCAATTGTTTAGAGGTTTTGTTTGATTTACACGTTTTTGGTTTTCTGTTTATAAGTTGGGTCTTTGATGTTTATTGTGAAATTGCTGGTGTTGACACTCGGGAGTCGGGTCGATGGATTTTATAGAATACTTAATATAGATCCTGGTCAATGTACTATTGGTTCTTATCATAGTATTCATCCACTATAAATGAGTTTTTTAATAAAATTGTTGAGAGGTCAACAAAAAAATAATATGCAAGTGATATAATTTATAGCACAAAGAAGCTTAATTATATTTAGTTTGCGTTTGGATGTTAAGAATCTTTGAGAGTGTTTGTAAATAGTAGTAAAAAATAGATAAAAAATAATAATAAAATATTGAATAATAATAAAAAAGTATTAAATAATAATAAAAATTAGTAAAAAATATTAATAAAATAATAAAAAATAATAAAAAATATTTAAAAAACTTCCGTTTCCAAACCTGGCCAGCTTAATGTTTCAGAACAAATCATTAATTTGTAAACTTTAGTTTTGGGAGATCTGTTTGTGGATTAAACATAATTTATCTTTTAGAACATATATGTATATATGTTATATGTGTGAGAACGAGAGAAAAAAAAGGTTTGCTAGCTTGAGAAGAAAAAGTACATTAAAATATTAGAAGCCGGCCCCTTCTTTAGGCATAGTTTGAACTTACAATTGGTTGCGCAAGCTCCAGATATATATAAATAGTTCTCGATCGCTATAATATTCTCACTGTCAAAAGTCGTATATGTGATTGTGAACAAAGATATTGTTCCAATAATTAAACATAGCTTTTTCTATGCTTTACAGTCTTACAGATTACTTTTATCAGGAACATATATATCTATATTCTACTCTCTCGCTCTAGACCTTTTCTTATATATATATATATATAACTTGGGCATCAATGTCCAATTATTATTCAATTAAGATATATATAATACTAACGAATGAGTAGCAATATCAGCCAGCAAATTATGCTCCATTAATTGGTCAGGTTCTCAGTGGAGAAAAGGATATTTTCATGGTCAAATGCATGGCAGCCTAAAGGCATGCATCCATCGATATGATTTAAATCATACTTAATATACACGTTGTTGAATGACACCATGCACACGTACACACATATGATGTATATAATGTTATTGTCGTTGGGTTCTTCTCTACAGGTTGTTTGCATCGCATCGTTATTAGCATACAAAGTACACATCATGAATAAGATCCCACAAACAGCATCATTGTTGTTGTTATGTTTTGCGACTTGAACTACTAGGTGAGACCTAAACAAATCCCGTTTGCACAAAGGAATGATGAGTGGAGTAGTGGTGCCCTAAAACAACTCCAATGCTTAACTTGCGTATGAAAATATGAAAGTAGATAATAGAGATATATTACTTAACATGCGTATTGTGGAATTCTCGACTATTTATAGAGTTTAACCTGCCTTGACTAAGCCATCAGTGCAGCGCGTTAGTCGTCTTTCCAACCTGTTAGGCCATCATTCCTTTTGCTGAGTTCTAGTAGATCTCTCTGCCTCGAGAATTCTGTCCTAACGTGTTGTCATTTCTCCTGTACCGTGTCAACTTTCATTTCCATCGCAGGGACATGTATGGACCCCTGACTCACATTTAATGCGATGAGGAAGGCCTTATCTAGAATCAACAAGCCAGGGGCTTTAGGCACCCCTGCATAATTTAGCATTTAACGCGTTGCGGCTGTGACAGACTTTTGCATTAAATGCGGAGTGAGAATGTCTGTTTTTCTGACTCTACCCTGACTGCGACTTGATCCACTACACTAATCACGTCTCGCCCTGCCTCTCAAAGTCTCGCCTCCTGTGCTAGTCGCCTCTCGCTCGGCCTCTTGAGATTTCGCCTCCTATACTAGTCGCTTCTGGCTCGGCCTCTAAAGATTTGGCTTCCTGTGCTAGTTGTCTCTCGTCTAGCCTCTTGAGATCTCGCCTCCTGTATTGTTGCCTCTCGCCCGGCCTCTTGAGCCTGCCTCCTATGCTTGTCACCTCTCACCCAACTTTTTGAGCTCGCCTCCTATGGGTTTGGATTTGTTCTTTTCTTCTGGTCCCTCTTTTTCTGAGATTGGGCCTGAGGCCCAGTCTCCTGTAGGTGGGCCTCCCCTTACACATACACACGCATGTGTGCGCGCGCGCCCACACACATATATATATGCTTATTCTAGTCATCTCAAAAAGATCAGATCGAAAAGGGACTTCAATCAAAGAAAACAGAGAGAGTGTTTATTAATCACAAGCACATACCACTGATCACTTATATTCTTAATTAAGGAATTGCGTAGTTAATCCGTCAATTAATTAAAATTTGAAAATTCTACGGACGTACTTATGACTCATCTGCCAATTGCGTGTTCTACTTTTGCGTACGTTTTTACTTTTTATGAGCATCAGTCACCATTCTAGTAATTTGTTGGCTGCATATATCATGTACGTACTGATTGAAACGGATGAGAACCAAAAGTTAAAGATAAGTATGAATTAATGAATAATTATTAACTTATTATTATTGGTTAAGTCTGAAGTGTTTATTTATAATAATAATAATAAGATAAAATTAAAAGCAAGTGATCTCACCGGCATAATCTTTAATTTCTAAAATAGAACTCTCACCTAATTCACCCTCTTGAGCACTTGCCACTTTTTTTTCGTCAGAAAACTTTTTCGTCGTCTACCATCCCTAGAGGAAGGTGGAGCTATGGCTCCGTTCCTCTCCTCCATTTTTTTTCCTTTTGCTTGATTTGTTTTCCCGGCCACCGATTTATCATTTTGAGGGTGGTTTTTCAGGTATTGGGTTTTGGAGTCGGTGATTGCAGGTTGGAGTAGCTTTGGAGGTCTTAGACCACCACGCGCCTCGCCTTCGCTTCCCCAGTTTGCCGATCTTGTTGTCGTCGGAAGGTTTTATCGAATAGAGTGGCGCGTTTCTCACATGCGAGGTCGATGTTAGACACGCCCTGCCTTTGTTGAGATCTCTTCCACTGCGAGCAGCTGTTAATGGGTCCGACGCTGCCGAGCTGCTTAGCCTTGAAGTTTCTTATGTGTAGAAGGGCGCGTGTAACACATGCGCCTCCATAGCTGACTATCGGATTTTGTTGGTTTTGTTGGTTTTTTTGTTGTTGTTATATATTTTGTCTGTATAGAGAAAAGTTTAAATTTGAAAAATAGTCTTCCAGACTTATGTCTCTCAGGAGTTTAGTTTTCTCAATTATGGAGAAATTTAGTAAATGCCTCATTTTGAGATAGTTATAGTTCTCTCTTTTGAGAGATTTAGAAGTTGTTTGTCAATTTGTAACTAGTTGACCGTTGATCACATTGTAGGCTTCAACCTCTTAAGTTTCAATTTTTTAAAAAAAAAAAAAAAAAAATCTAAAATAGAAGTTTGGAATTCAAAACCCCCTCTCCAAATATAAATAAATAAATAATTTGAAGTATTTAAGATAAGGATTTCTTCATTTTGAATTAGTAAATTAATTGGTATGATATAAATCTTAAATATATAAATTTTGTTCAGGTCTTTTGTAAAAGAGGAATCCTGGGGTTCGGTCCTACTGAATCCCCCCTTTGCAGCCCCCGCTGTCGTCGGCGGCGATGGGCGACACCGCCCACCCCATTGGGACCGGAAGGAGCTGGCGATCCCACCCCTATGATGGCGAGTCCCGGCGACCTCCGGTATGCCCCCGGCGACCTTAAACCAGAAAATGGGTCCGTAGTTCCGATGGGGTGGGCGGTGTCGCCCATCGCCATCGACGGCGGCGGGAGCTAGGTGAGGCCGAATTTCTCTTAAAAATTTATCTTCATTTTATTTTTTTATTATATTTTTTATTATATTTTCTTCATTTTATTTTTTTATTGTGTTTTTTAAATTTTATTTTTTTATTGTATTTTTTATTATCTTTTTAAATCTTTTTTATTATATTTTTATATAAATTATAAGAAATTAAAAAGTGGGCTGCAAAACCCTAAGGTGCGCCTAGCATCACCCTTTGTAAAATATGGATCCCACTTCAAAAATTATTTATTTATTTATTTATTTATTTTTATACTTTTTAGAGTGTGATTCACTTTTTTTCTAAACACATATTGGAGACTTCAATTGAAATAACGAGTTAAGCGATTAGAACAAAGACACTTGCCTTGTTGGTATTTATTTCTATTAAAATCATAAATTTCAGTTGAGCTGTAATTATTTTAAGAAATGATACTTATAATTGAGAGTACACCATAGTCATTTTGAAAAGTGAAATACTCTAATCATAAAAATCTTATAAATTGATATAATTTGATATAATTTGTGAGATTATAATAAAATTAGTTTTATTATAAAATAGATATAATAAATTAAATAAAGGCAAGTTAGTTTGTAAAATTATTTTTATATGATTTATTTGTGTATGTACCAAACGTATTTAAAATATATATATATATATATATATATAAAATCTACATAAAAATAAATAAAAATAAAAAGTAAAATATAAAAAATAAAAAATAAAAAATAAAAATAAAACCACTCTTTTTTAACGACTACATGAGATCTGTATATTTCTGTAGGTAGTATTTACTCAATTATTTAACTTGAGTTTCGATCCACCAATTAACTTGTTTCAACCTTCTTTTCTTCTCATTTCATTTTGTCCGCCCCGGGTGGGTTTTGATCATGAATGTGATGAGATAGGTGTTGGCGTATGTGCATGGTAGCCATGAAGAACAACACTTGGCAAAGATTCATAAGCATGCAGTGCCACCTTTTGATGTTTTTTAAGCAAATTGGCGTTTCTATTGAACCTTATACAGCCACTTGTCCATTTCGTCTGAGGCGTTACTATTATGCTTTTTACAAGTCAGTCATGGATGAGGGCCCACCACCATTGCCTCGCCTGGTCCTCTTTCTGGCCACGAATATAGTCGAAGCCTCTTCTCCTTCAAGTCTTTGATGCAACGTACAAAGTCTCTGTCTTTCTCTCTCTCACGCACTCATCGTGGAGAATTATTTTCTTTTGAAAGTGAGAGGAACTTCTTTATTCAGTGCTTTGGAGTAGGTGAGCCTTGTATTCATGGGCACTGTGATTTGATAGCTTAAATGTGTCTGTGAGCTACGTTACGTTTTTCAAAGAAAGATTCCTTTTTGTTCATATGGTTTCGATGTTCATGCTCTTCTCTGAGTCGGGAACTTTCAAAGGAAAGTTCTTTGGGGTTTCCGTTCAAGTGATCTCTCTTTTTCTCCGGTTTTTGAATTTTATGTCTGGTGATAAAACTAGACAATTGAATTTTTCAAAGATGACATAATTTCCAGCGTAGAAGGTGAGACTTCTTTTTCTAAAATGTAATTAACACGTTAAGTAGACTAGATTTTGTGGTTCTTAGTCTTCATTATGATGGAGCGATTTAAACGATAGGTTTATCGGTTTTTCAGAGGAAAGCTTTGAATCTGAAAGCATTATATCAATTTTTCTATTCTTTTCTTTACTCTAGAATTGACAGAGTATGAAGCTCATTGGATGATTTTTTTTTTTTTTTTTAATTATCATCATTCTCTTTACTGTGGCAACATAGGCTTGATAAGTCTGCTTGCTCCAAAGGACTTGCATGTATGCCGCCGTTATTCTATTGATATAAAGGCAACTTAGCGACCTGATCTTCTCAATGATGACTGAAGAAGGTGATTCGTATCCATCCACGGATAAGAGGAGAATTCCATTTTTCATTTTCTTTAAAAACACCAGGTATTATTTCATTAATATGCATTTAGCCATGTACTTCCCTGTTGGGAGGTTATTGATTCTTTACTTACCTTCCAGTTTGAACATTAGCACTCTAGAGTTTGGACTCTTCTATATTTGATTTTTAAGAATCGTGAATTTTTTACCCATAATTTTGCTCAAAATTGTTCTTAACGTATTTTTATTGTGATTTGGGTTTGAGAAAATGCTGGTTCAAATTTTCTATCTTTGTGATATCTAAGAGCTAATGCTTAGTTCCTCTATCTTTATGGCCAGACTCATTTTTAAACTGGATGAACTTGGTTCAGAAATAGCACAGATTGCGTTGCCAGCTGCACTGGCTTTGACAGCTGACCCAGTTGCTTCTTTAGTTGACACGGCATTCATTGGCCAAATAGGTATTTTCCATTTCCCTTTACTGTTGCCTTTGGCTTATGAGACTTGGAACTTGAATGAGAAAGTTCCTTCACCATTCCATTCTCTCTGTTCCAACCACAGCATGAGAATGACACCTGTGTTTTTAGATTGGTTTTGGGAGGTCTTTTGGTTCTGCAGTTGCCTCATTTTTTATGAAACTTATGAGTTTTGAGGACAGCCCATGGTGTTATATGGCTGGCCCATGAGCAGATGCCATCATAGTTTTTTTTTTTTTGTTTTTTGATAGGTAATCATAGAAATTTTATTAATAGAAAAGGGGACAAAGCCCAGGTGCAAAGATAGTATACATGAGCAACACCTAGTTAGGGTTTACAATCGAAAGAAAAAGGTCATGAACACTTAGGCCGTCACAAACAATGGATCCCGCCCATAAAAGTAAAGACTTGAAGAGGAAAAGTTTAAGTTCCTCCAATGTTCTCTCGCAATCTTCAAAGCTTCTTGCATTTCTTTCCCTCCATATACACCAACACATAAAAAAGATGCCATAATAGTTGACAGAGAGACTTGTAAAATATAGGGAAAATGCACCTTCAACCCTCTAACACGAGGTGCATATTAACCCTCAAACTGCCACCAACTGCCAAGTAGCACTCTCATTCAATTATGTCTATTAAGATGGATGAGAAATACTTGAATATATCTGGAATCAGAGAATTTGATGGGCATATCTTAACAAGAGGTGCATATTGTAACTTTTTGGAAGTTGAAAGATGTGAAAATACCGTTCTGTAGTTTAAGGTGAACTTTACATAATGCATGTTTTTTACTTTTAGAAATTGATATTTAATGCCTCAATTTGACTTATGGGGTTACTCACAACAAAAAGTTTGATTTAGGAGTGAGTTGTAACTAGTCATAGTATGAGGGTGTGTTTGAGATTGAGGTGGTTGTTTGCGTGTGTTGGGGAGGGGGAGGGGAAGGGTTGGGGGGGAGGGGGGGGGTGTTCTGGTTCTAATTAACCTGATTTGTTTACCTGCTGGTGTGCATTCTTTTTGTTACACCATAGCTTTCTCATGATTCTAAATGACATATGCTAACAAACAAGATAATAATAGACTGGCAAGTGTTATTAGGTTTCCTTGTCATAATCATGAATATATTTTAAGTCACAACACAGATGGAACAAAAAAAGTCAGATAGAATATACTTGTGTTTTGGAGACAATTTTCATTAAAGCAATTAAGTGATGGTGTTGCCTAAACATACAGGTCCAGTGGAACTCGCTGCTGTAGGAGTTTCTATTGCTCTATTCAATCAAGTGTCAAGGATTGCAATATTTCCCCTTGTCAGTGTCACGACCTCTTTTGTTGCAGAGGAAGATACCATTAAAAGTACAAGCCCTGAAGCACAGGATTGTGACTACTTGGAAAAAGGTTCAACTGTAGAGGGTGAGGATAAAGAATTGATACCAAAAAATGGTATGGTTTCCTATTTTCTGTTCTCTCTCTTTAATGTTTTCATAATCATACATACTTTCCTCCTTATCTTGAATCCTTTTACCGGTTCATGTAAGAATTATATTAAACATATATTAACCCCTACAAATTCCTCTATCAGGTACATGTGAGAATGCATACACTTCAAAACTAACTCGTGGTAGCTTCGATATAGTTAAGATTGAGAATAAAAGGAGGCATATTCCATCTGCCTCGTCTGCCTTGGTTATTGGCAGCATACTTGGCCTCATACAAGCCATATTCCTCATATCTGGTGCAAAACCTCTACTAAACTTCATGGGAGTCAGTTCTGTAAGTGCTTTCGGTTAAAGGAACAAGTAGCTCTGGCACTTGTTCTGCTCAATTTTATTACAAGTCTCATTTGGTTTCCTTTAATATCAAGCTCCCATATTTTTTACAATGTAGTTGTTTTTTAACAGCATGCTGCTTTCACTTCTATATAGGACTCTGCTATGCTAACCCCTGCACAACAGTACTTGACATTGAGGTCACTTGGTGCTCCTGCTGTTCTTCTCTCGCTGGCAATGCAAGGGGTATTTCGTGGATTTAAGGATACAAAAACACCTTTATATGCCACTGGTATACCTTCACCGGCTGCAATAATTCAACTTATAATTTGGTCTTTTCAAACATGGATAAAAATCAATAATTATTCTGCCTTGGACTCATTAAAATTTGTTTTTAATCTTATTGTAGTGGCGGGAGATTTAACAAACATAATACTAGATCCATTATTTATCTTTGTTTTCCATCTGGGTGTAAGTGGGGCTGCCATTGCCCACGTAATATCCCAGTAAGCATTATATGATGTTTGTCCACATATAGTATTTAACAAGTATTGTGACCGGGGATTGCTTCTAATGGTTTACATTTTCATCGTCATAGGTACCTAATTTCAGTTATACTTTTGTGGAGATTGATGGCACAAGTTGATCTCTTACCTCCTAGTATCAAACATCTGCAATTTGGTCGATTTCTTAAAAATGGTAAGGTTGGATTTTGATTCAATAAATGATTTAGATTTCTACACTATAATTTCTTACTTTCTCCTCTAAGGTTCCTCACTCCCATAGCCATTCTTCTTGCTTGAATGCTCTGGACTCAAATCTCCCCGGGTACTGTAGCATATGCAATTAAAGTGCAATATCCCTGCAAGTCTGCAACCCCACAGACTTCAAGTGTTTCAATAGCTATAGGAGTTTTAAGGGAAATTCAAGTATTAGACGTTTAATTGAAAATAGATAAATAAATCTCCAATATGCCATCAGAGTGTTTCCCGGTTCTTCCCATCCTTCTATTGTTGTTATTGATAGTTGATACCCTAAAGACTGGTGCGATTTTACTTTGTATCTTATCTGTTACACTGTTGTTCCACCATCTCCATTTTTAGTCCCTATATTTCAATCAGCATTCAGTTAGCATCTAGCGTATATAAAGTAAAAAATTTTGAAAATGATACAACTAATAGCCTCTTATTGGGAACGTCGACAAAAAGTAGTGAGATTTATAATTGTTTGGATACAAAAGTAACCGTCTCAAATCATTTTGGCCTCTTCAGAAAAGCTCTGCATCCGTTTCAGATGCTAGAATTTTTATATTGACATTAAATATGGTGTTTTGTAATAAATATTTCATCATTTGTTGATGTAAATATTGATTAATAGTCTGTAGTTGATACCCCATCAGTGTTCTGTTCTTTTGTGGTTGAACTCCAGGTTTTCTTCTATTAATGAGAGTCATTGCTGTGACATTCTGTGTGACTCTGGCTGCATCATTGGCTGCACGCCAGGGATCGACATCCATGGCTGCGTTTCAAGTTTGCTTGCAGGTTTGGCTGGCAACATCACTTCTTGCTGATGGCTTGGCTGTTGCTGGACAGGTTATAAATAATTTTTTCACTGATTGAGTCTACTAGGACATTACTTTTGTAGTTATTTTCTCAACAAAATAGAACGGTATGCCAATTTTTCAAAACCCATGAGAGGACTAAACAGAAGAAGATAAATGAAGCATATTTATATCATCATCTCTGAAATTATTTTTCTCTGAGCCCCTCTCACTAAGGAGAGTGGTCATGACTTATGACAGACCTTTTGGTTTTTGTAAATACAGATATTGACTGCATTTTTTTCTATTTTTCAAAATCAGGCGAAGACAATTCTTTGAATACCATTCCTATGATACTATTAGTTTATTCTACATTAGTTCGACAATTAATCATTGCATTGAATTGGAATTTTTTTCATTTAACTGTGCCCCTACCAAAACACGGTTGCTTTTCAATCTTTCAGGCAATACTTGCAAGTGCATTTGCAAGGAAGGACTATGATAAGGCTGAAGCAGCAGCATCTCGAGTATTACAGGTGCTCTCATATGTCATCTTATTTATTGATTTTTTTACCTTCAAAGATATGGTATAATGTCATCTCAGAAAGATTATATATGTTCTAGTAAAGTGATTGTTCTCCTAAGATTCTGTGATGCATTTATACCACAGCTAGGGCTGGTTCTTGGTTTGATACTTGCTGTCTTCCTTGGAGTGGGACTGCATTTTGGAGCACGATTATTTACAAAAGATGTTAACGTCCTCCACCTCATAAGTATAGGCATTCCGGTACCCCTTCTGTCGAAAAACAGTAATACTACTTTCAGAAAGTGTGATCCAATATAAATACGGAACTCACTGTTTTGTTCCTCCATATCAGTTTGTTGCAGCTACTCAACCCATAAATGCGTTGGCCTTTGTTTTTGATGGCGTCAACTTTGGAGCATCTGATTTTGGATATTCAGCTTACTCCATGGCAAGTCTAGTCTCTTTCCTGCATACAAAGACATAATAACATTAGTGTTCTGCTCTTACAAGTTGGTGCGTAGACGCATCACTTGTTGAAGGACTCACTATAGTTATAAAAAATGTCAAAACACCAAAGTTTTTTAATACTAGCTGATGTGGAATGCATCTACATCCACATTAATGGCAGAGAAATGATATTTGCAGTTGTAGAGTGCAAACACAGTGAAATTCTTCTGAAAAATTTGAGTAAACACAGAACCCACTTGAAAAAAAAAAAACTAACTTTTAACAAGAGACTCTACTCTTTTTCAAAACGATTGTGGGGAGCTTGTGCACTCCCTAACATTTCTTTATATGGCATGCTAGGTGTACTAATAAGTAGGTTTGAAAAAGAATTTTTCATTCACTTATTAGGAAAATGAAGAAGCTATGGTGAATTGTTTATGCATATGTTGTCTCTGGAATGATAAAAACATATTCTTCCCATTCACATAGAAGAAAGAAACACACACACACAAAAACACAAAATACATATATAAACAACTTGACATTCTTCTTTTCAACAGATTATTGTGGCTATTGTCAGCATTTTATGTATATTTATTCTTTCCCCAAGTCATGGATTCATTGGCCTCTGGGTTGCTCTGACTATCTATATGAGTCTTCGAGCAATGGCTGGCTTTTGGAGGTAAGTTTATCATTTCGATTCAAGCTTACCCTTTTCTAGAATGCTGTCAGCCAGATTATTGAACAAAAATCCTTATTAATCTTGTACCTCTGCATTTGCAGAATTGGGACAGGAACAGGTCCTTGGAAGTTTCTCCGGAGCTAAATGCATCTTAGCTATGGCGTAGTATATATATTTACAGATCTGTCTCTGAAGTTGGTTTTTTTGCTAGCTGCTTTCGTGTGGCATGCATGCTTCGCGCTTGGTTCATGGGAGAGACCTAGCTTGTCCTTATATTTATTGTTCGTACAGAGAAAATGGAAAATCTTCGTTAAAAGGAGAGTATCAACAGATGAGATTCAGAAGATCTGATAAAAAAAAAAAAAAGTTGAAATATAGAAGAACAAGAAGAGCAAGTTCCCTATTTACCCATAGTGATCATTGGGGAATGTTGTAATAATATTCTTCCAACGTAATATATATGTCTCTCTAATAAGTTGGCAAATCATATATGTCTTAGGAGTTCAAAGGGTCTAATATTGTTCGTACATGGTCGGTCGTCTTCTACATTTTTCTCCAAAGGCGCCGAATTTGTGCCTTGCAGGACTCCCCAAGGTGATGGGAAAAATGTCTCCCACTCTTGCATGTAGCGTGTGCTAGAATTCTTTCCGGTTGCCAAAAATTGATATAATATATATATATATATATATATATATCGTATAAAAGAGGTTTGATAGACAATCCAAATTTTCATCTAATCATTTAATTCAGTTTTCATGATAAAAAAGAACAGGTAATGATAGGTTTATAATTCTTTTACTATTACTTTATCGATCACTCAGTGTATTTATTTAATTTATTTGTATTTTATTTTAAAATACTTTTTATACATTTTTTAATTATTAAAAAAAGTTTTAAAATAAATAATTTTACTAATAACTACTTTTTTAACTATTAAATAAAATAAAATTTTGAAAAAAACTAAAAATAAAAAAGAATGATAGAAAAATAGGAGAAAAGTGATTAAGGTTATTATTTTTTTAATAATGAGAACAGTTCACCGGTAGAACAGTTCAAATACGTTGAACAAGTTCGCCACGTTCCTCTTCCCCCGACATGATTTCCCCACGTGGCAAGATTCCGACCAATTTGGAGAAGAATAATGCTTGGGGGACTAGATTCTACACTTTTGCACACGATTTTTCTTTTCCTAAAAAATCAAAAAGAAGCTAATTTGGTTTTGAATTATGGGTGGAGAATTTTGGACCTTAGATTTTTGTCTGGTTAAGGATGTTCAAACTTCACCCACCTTCCAAATCCACCGTTTTCCCACACATTCCTTGCACCCAAAATCTTTCCTGCTCCTAAACACGTTCCTTTTAAGATTCAGTTTCTTCCTTCCGTGAATCTTGGACTAGAATCGCCAACCTCCTATTTTGTAGGACACCCACTTGTGCTCTCTTGCTTTTCTCAGGTGGGTACCTCTTATTTTTCTTGAATTAATAAACCTTCCAGTTCAGAGAGAACGGTAACCCGGGTTTGAAAGGTCAAATTTTTTACGCTGAATTTTGTGTGTTTCTCTTTGTCCGAGACTGAGAGAGGAGGATAGAGGATGGTGGGAGCTTTATCAGTTATGGGTTCATCGATGGTGGACTCTCATACCAGCCCATGTTTATGTTTGGATGCACTGCCTTTCACAAATATGAACTTCAAGAGTGGTGGGGATTTGGTTTTGCAAAGGAATTCAATGGCGAGAAAGCATTTTGGGAAGCCGGGGTCGGTGGAGCTAAGAAGCTCATTCATCGATGCCGGACGTGAGTTGCGGCTCTCGAGAAAAGCTCTTTCGGGTATCGATCGGAGTTCGAGGAAGCAGCGGAAGGGTCGGAGATTGGTGATCGTCAATGAACTTGCCGGGCAGTACGAAGACAGTTTTGAGGATGTTAAAACGGTGAGAGAATAACATGATCTTATTTAGAATTTTCGATGTAGTTTGTGCAGTTGATTAAGGTAGTAGTCATTATTCATATGCTTGAGAACTAAATATTATCGAATTGGTGCCTAGAATTCATTGGTGAAATATTACGTTTCCTCATCCATGTATTTCCAAAGGAGTAATGTTCATAAAAAAAACTGAGAAAAAAAGAAAGAAATCCTCTAGACATCTCTCTGAGGAAAATTTACACTTTCCATAATTTCAATGTCTAAGAAAAAATTGATTAGAATGTTATTCATAATTTTGAAGACTCTTGAAAATTGCAACTTGTTGGTAGCTCCCTGAGTTGTAAATGTGAAGGTGAATAGTAAATAAATAAAAACTTGTAAATGGATTTTTAATCAGGTTGAATGTCTAATGGAAGTTTTCCTTTTCTCCCTATCGTCTATCCCTTGTGATGAGATTGAGTGGCTCATTAGATTTTTTAGCATTAAAGTATAACCAGAACTACGTCATTGTGTTAAAATTAATCTATCATCTATGAAAAGGGGAAGAAAAGGCCCTAATTAATGGATGGGAAGATGAAGATCTTTGAATTTGATACATGAAATAAGTCTACCCCCATGTAATTGCAACTGAAGTGGTCACTGACTTTTGAGAGGCAAGCTACCACTGTTCATGTATCCACAGAGATGTGCTTATTATAGTTCTAAGAATTGCATCTTTATCTGTTTTTGTAAAATAGAAGCTTCTGCTTTATTTTTAAGCAATCCAAATGCAATGAGCAGAAATATTGTAAACATAACAGTACACGTGCTTCTTTAATGTGATGTTCTATACGAATCGTGCCTTTAACTTTAGATTCTGATTTTCTTAGATCAAACAATCTTGTTATCCTTTGTCTAAACTATTTGTGCGTTCATAGTTACAACATGAAACTATCAACAAAACGCTTAATTTAGCAATGAATGCCATTCCCAATGAGTAACTCACAATGTCTTTATATAACCCGATTAAGAATATAAAATGTCATGCAATTTGAAAATACGGATGCATCCTTGTTTGCTGTGAAGAGTACAGGTGTTTATTGATTCGTGCTAAGTATCATATCTTGTAAATATTTATATCTTCTGAAAGCCTTCATATTACTGTTATCCACTCCTTATAAAACTGTAACCTGTATAACAAAACGTCTGTCTGCAGCAAATTCTCAACTATTTCACCTACAAGGCTGTGAGGACTGTTCTTAACCAGCTGTATGAGATGAATCCGACGCAATATAGGTGGTTTTATGAGTAAGTGGGACCCCTTGCTTTCATAATGAACTTCGGTACATCGATTAGAATCGAGAGAGATTTTGAATTAAGTGAAAGTGCCATAAAGTTGGGCCATGAATTAGATTAAAATTGCCATGGTTTTTTTGTTTTTCAAATTGCCATGGTTATATACTGTAACTTCATAAGCAAGGAACTAAAACGCTCTGAGCTTGGTGGAGCTTGAAATGGGTTTATGTTGTTAGTTGGCCTCTAGAATCAATTGTTCGAGGTTTTGGTTTTGATGCTCCAACATGGTCTCAAAACCTTGTGCAATTAAAGTGTTTAAATGTATTTATGTTATGGTAATAATTCATCTATTTAAAATGTTTGGTTCTTTGTTCATTTGGATAGTTTTGTTGCATCAAACAAGCCTGGTGAAGGAAAACGTTTCATTCAGACCCTTGGAAAGGTAGTTTTCCCGCTCCTATCGTTCGGTGTAGAAAAGTGAACATTTCATTTCAGAGGTTATACTTAATAAGAGTAAATCATCAGTTTTTGTGTACCTAAATAAAGCCATTTCATATTGTTAAAGTCATTTCATATTGTGAAACCAATGGGGTTTTGATTTGTTACATCTATTACTCAAATGACAGGAGAAGCAAGAGCTTGCTGAGAGAGTGATGGTAACCAGGCTTCACCTGTATGGTAAATGGGTTAAGGTGTGAAAATTTGATTATTTCTTTTTCTTCAAATCTCTTTCTTTTGAACTTGCAAAATACATATAACTTACAAACAAAGCTAAATCGTGTGAAAACCTTTCTTTTTTATGTCATTGTGATATAGAAATGTAATCATGCTGAAATATATCAAGAAATCTCCGATGAGAACTTGGAGTTGATGCGCGAACGTCTGATGGAAACTGTGATATGGCCGTCGGATGACACGAACACGGAGAAGATTGGCTGACAACTTTCAACTAATATAGTTTAGTGTTCTTTATCTCCCCGCCCAGTGTTATTCCTAGTCTAGGTATATTTTTTTTGATCAATTATCAAGGTTTCATGAATGTCATTTATATCAGTTTACACAAAATTAATAAAATGCCTCATTCTGTTGGTTGTATATATGAAGAAATACACTCCCACAATTTAGAAAGTTCTCTCAATCAAATGCAGTTGGAACTTAAAAGTTTATTCAGTGTATCCTGAATTGAATTTAATAACACAAGGCTGATGTAGATATTCATTCATGTAAGCACATAGATCCAATAGCTCTACACCCACCCGACATAATTAATGTTAAACAACCATAATCTTGCACCAAACATAAAATACAACAAAAAAAATAAACTGTCAAAGCCTCAACAACAAACAAGAGAATAATCTGTCAAAGCTGCCTCATCAACCAATGAGCTTCTATAAGGCAGTTGGATCTTGTCTGAACAATATATCAACCAACTATTATTCAAAGTACATTTTCTGATCAATGAAAGATTTTCCTGATTCTTCTCCTCCCAAGCATAAGAGTGTTCAGCAAAACTAGTCGGATCATCGTGTCCGCGGCGCAACACCATCACCACATCCATATTTCGCACCCCCATAAACTGCTTCCACAGGCACAGAACCATTAAAAAATAGAAGAGCAGTAGCAATGAGACTGATCGATGGTCCAACATGACTGGCAATATGTAGGAGTCAGATTTTACGTCCACTCTTCAAGACTATAAAACAAAATGAATAATTTGATCCATGCAAAAAAACAAAAAGACAGAATGTACGTATCACAGAAATGAGATTTCCTTTTAAATTATTTGCTCAGAAGTACCTACAAAATGAGTAAAGCTTTCACACTGCTTTGACTGGATAAAAAAAACTGAAAGCAATGTGTGACACCTGCAAAAAAACATAAAAAAGGAAGTACCAATGTTACTCATTAGACTCCAATTCACTCCAATTCAATCTTTTGAAGCTAATTCAAAGCAAATTAACTTTTAATGCCAGCCATCATTCTAAAAGATAACACTCTTAACAGAATTATAGTGATCCAGTAAATATCACATGCTAGAAAATGAGAAGAAAGGTGAATCTAACAAACAAAATTGTAACCACAAGCTGGAAGTAATACATAAATTTTTTTTTTCCCAAAATTAATGAGCTACAAAATACTCATTTCGAATGCTACAATAGTAGATAATTTCAAATCTAAGAACAAAGTTACCTTAACCTTAGAAAACATACCCTTTTTTTGCAGGCCACCGACAGAAGGCTAAATATATCTTACAGAGGAGGTGAAAAACCAAACTGCATCAATATTCCTTCTCTTTGCTTGGGGTTCGAGAATTGGGGAAAAAATGAAAAAAGCAGATCATGCTGAGCCATCACTAAAAGCCATAAATTGCCCAAGTGCAGTTCTTACACGGAGCTGCGCCAAATGAGAGAGATATTATTTTGCAGATTTAAAAAAAAAAACAACAAAAATAATCCGATTTGAATTATTAAGTGACCAACCTTTACATCTACAGAGGGATCATTGGCCATTGTCTTTATTTGAGAAACTATGCCAGCATTGCGTAATTTTATAACCCGACTTGATGCGCCTGG
This sequence comes from Platycarya longipes, assembly GCA_036559045.1. Classification (NCBI taxonomy): domain Eukaryota; kingdom Viridiplantae; phylum Streptophyta; class Magnoliopsida; order Fagales; family Juglandaceae; genus Platycarya; species Platycarya longipes. The sequence continues at coordinate 3,301,631 of CM071801.1, forward strand.
ACTTGATGGAAAAGTGAGATTTATTACGGCCCATATGGCTGCTGTCCGTAACTGGCTGTCATTACTTTGTAAAAACTTGACTATAAAAGAACAGTCCCCATCATTCACTTGTGGAATGAGTTGGTGCATTACTGCATCCTTATGAAACTCATTCCCACTTGCAATATTGCTGAGCACATACATTCCCTGCATGAAAAGAATTTGGGGGGAGCTATAATAATAATTATAATTACTGAAACCCTCCAATATTAGTCAGGAAACTGTGTTGAGAACCTATTATTGCTTTCATGGGATTCTAAAACCCTTTCCAGTTCATTATACATTAAAATTTTTAAATGGAAAAATTAGAAAGCATACTTATCATATATAATGGATCTGAAAAGTTTCTTGATACTAAACTAAGAATTAACTTGTTAAGTCGTTTCTTTATTTACAAAGATCCTAGGATTTACATATTTAAATATTTTTGTAAAACAGCAAATCATCTCCAAGTATATTCATTATGTTAAAGAGTAGCAATGTTTCTAAAGGATAATCACAATAAAACAGAATTCTCTTTCCTTTTATTCCCAAATTTGTGTTATATTTAAAGCAAGGCTTTTCGCTTAAGGAAATTGAAAAAATAAATTTTGGATTCACTAAATTCAGAATACCATCATTTTATGGAAGGTGTAAGAAGGACATATGGCATGACAACACTTCACATCATGACCAGGTATAAATTGGTATTTCATTCAGTATATTTTAAATCAGAAAAGATCATGATCAAACCACTAGACCATGAAGCATAAGTAATTACTTTTTCCAGCCACTTCCAAGGCAAAAGCAACTAATTTTTCCTCAACTTCCTAGACCATGAAAGCCATAAGACATCCGTTAAACCACTAGCTCACAAGATTTCAACAGCAATGAGCCCAAGATGGTAGTTATAACATCCCCAAGTTGCACTAACATGAAATTTTGAAATACTAAAGCCATCACCTAAAGCAAGTTACCACAAATTTCCACATAAGTAATGCTATAAACATAAGCAATTAGATATCACATTCACAATTTAAATTAAGTGCATGACAAGTCATAAAGTCACGATCAAATCAACATGATCCACTTAATAATTCAAATTTACATGTTCAACACGTTACTTCTCAGGCCTTCCTACAATAGGAGTTCTAACCTGTATCCCAATTTCGGCTTTTGAGGCACTTTGCAACTGCCTTCCAATAGCATCTAATATAATATCATTTTCAGCAAACGCATACTCAACTGAATTTATGCATCCATCCACAAGATTGCGAACTAGGGCCAGAGCTTGGACTTGAACACAAGCCTCGGGGTCTGCATTGTAAATGAATGAAGCTGCTATTACCAGAGTTTTTTTATTGGTATCATCTCCACAATAAGAACAAAAAAACTGTTATAAAGGGTGTCCAATCATTACCACAGATAAGGCTGTATAATAAGGGTGTGGTTAGCTCCAAAAAAATTCCTTCTTTACATGTGTTGTCTGCAAGGAACGTCAAGTTCTTCAAAGCCCACAAAGCCTTTAACCTAATGGTCGGATCCATTGACTTTGATAATTCCACAAGCAGTTTTAGACCTCCACATTTTACGAATGTAGACTTGTGTGTTGTAAAATCAACGACAATGTTGCCAATAGCACCAAGAGCTGCAACCTGAAAAGTACATCGAAGAGAAATTTGCTTAGCAAAAATTGCAAATTCATAATTTATAAGGTCACCTCTGTTGAAGAGAATTTTCCTTTTTATAAGTGGAGTCCAAATTTATAATGGATAAGACAAAAATTGAAAAGGATTTGTGCTTCGCAGTTGATAATCCCTCTCTATAGGTTTTCTTATTTGAATACCAGCAAATAGCAAAAGAAACCTGTGATTTTGCATTTAGAAACTAGAGGAATTTTACCCTGCCTTCCAAACACCCAGATTCATAACAAAATAAGCTTCAATTATATCATCAAAATACTCCCAACATCGTAATGGTAAGCAGATGCTACCAACCAAGCATGACCAAAAAGAGGCTTTACAAGTCACAGTTGCACATGATACACTCAACCATCCATCTGCTGAGACAACTAGTTACAAAATGGTTTTCATAACTATTTATTACACAAATCAGATGAGACAACAAAAACTACGGGCAGATCGATACACTCAACCATCCATCATCCAAGGCTATGAACTAAACCAGTTGACACTCTCATGCATGCAACATTTGCAACTTGCTTTTTCTTCACTTTTTTGGATACATAACTCACTCTTTTCCTTCATATTGTTAGACATGGTATATACAACTCACAAACTGAAGATTACAGCCAAACATAGGATTGCATTATATGAATGCTACTTTTACTCCATTTTGTTAGTAGGCAGAGCTTATGACCACTTTCGGTTCTTTGGTGTGTCAACCAACTGAGAACATGGGAAAGCTGGTTATGGAATAAAATAATGCCAATTTCAACTAAATAATTTTAATTGTAAGGACAGAAAACAGGTCATGTAAATTTGAGTAAATCCAAAATTATACACAAATAGCATATAAGGCTATAAGTCAAGGTTTAATGTATAATGGGTTCAATAGCCATGTGAAAACACTACATCATAAACTTAAAAAAATTATATTTAAATAGAATAAGAACCATCCTTTATACCTAAAGGGAGTTGGTTGGCTTCATTAGGTTTTACAACTAAGATGATTTACCAACAACTATTTTTTTTTTATAAGTAATAATTTACCAACAACCATAAAATATACACATCAAAAGCTCCAAGTTTGAGAAAAAAAAAAAGAGCCAGAAAACCCTGTAAACTTCGACTAAAAAGACAGCAGGTAACGCTCAATGGTGCAGTGCATTAAAAAAGAAAATCTTGAGTTCGTCGACGGTCCCTGTATTTTCTTTTAAGCGTCACTCACTTCTTATCTTCCATATGCACCATGTCAAACAAATCAGGATTATTGTCCACAAGGTCTCACTACAATGTTTACCAGCCCACCCCTCCCACCAAGCTAAAAATTCTACCACCCTATAAGGTATCACCCAACTAAGCCAATATAAAAAGAAAACAGCTTGCAATAGTGCAATAGTTTCCTCATAGTGTAGAGTTGAAGATCTATAGATTCCCAAGTTCAGTGGATCATTTATTATTGCATCGTGAAAGAAGAATGGGGAATCAATGGATCATTTATTACTGCATTGTGAGGTGGCAAGAGTGTTGTGGGATGAGATCTTTTGAAAAATTGGTGCTGCTTGGTTATGCCTTCGAGGGTTGTGGATTTAATAGCTTGCTGGAAGCATATCCAAAGCTGTTCCCAAGTGACTGCAGTTTGGAGGATAAATGTGGTGTATTTGGATGGAAAGGAATGATTCGTTCTTTGAAGATAAGGAGCTTTGGAACTTTTTTGTGCACACCTTATTACTCTGGTTTTCAGACATTGTGCTTAATGGAATTAGTGCTCATGATTTTCTGTTTTTAATTTCTGGTTCCTAGAATGTATTTTAGGTGTTCTTTTGTATACTTCTTGTGTATATGGGCTTTGCCTACTTCATTTGTATCAATAAAATTTTCAATTTACTGATCAAAAGAAAAAAAGTTCAGCTTACATCCAGTGACAAAATCACTGGATGTAGATCTACTCATTTATTCATCTCAATCAGTCTCGCTGGTTCATTTGCATAACAAGATACATCCAATAATATTTTTCACAAAATGTAAGCCAAACTCAGAGATTCCCCATCCTTCTTGCATATACAACACCACTCAATTACCATCACATGCTCTTTCACAACTTGTTCAAAGGATCTTCCCAAGTGCAGCCAAGCAGGGCAAGTTGTAATGTGTAAGCTCCCTAGAATGTGGATGCAAATGTAAACAAAGACTAATAAAGATGGATGAAAAGGGATACTTCAAGAGAACATACAAAATACATTAATGAGGACATAAAATGCAACCAAACATTCCAATCTATTAGTCATATGCTAGGTACATATTATATCATGAGGAGACTCTTTCAAAGCATCAAATTTATTCACATAACCAAGTACTCCACACTCCCAACCATACTAAAGTAGCAGATTACAATAAGGTTTCAATATTATAAAGTTCAGTTAAAGCTGAAAATGAAAAACCTACTAACTGAAGAAGAATGATCCTCAGTGCAATAAGCTTGCATACCTGAACTGAAGTACAAGGATCATGTAAAAGCCGAACTAATGGAATCACTTCATTCGTAAAATGACCTGCACTCAGATTCTGAATGATATTTTATTAGCATACGTCCATGCAGTGACCATCAGAAATTAGGTATCATAAACTTATCACTGGTAGCACAAACCTTGATTGACCGAGAGACACTTCTTAAGCAAATGCAAGCTGCAGCACGTACATCAGCATTATCATTAGTTAGTGCATCGGTCACCAACTTCAATGCCTGTATACACGAGAGCATATTAGTGCAGTTACATTATCTCTAAATATGGCTAAATTTCCCATTTAATCAATCTTTAACTATTTTACAATGGGAAACAAAACTGAAAAAGACATAATCATTAGCTCCAAATAGACGCTCACACACACACACAAATAAATAAATGAAAGTCCTAGTTTCCTGCAAAAGCTTTGTCAACCATTTTAGTTACTCACTTCTCAAGTAAAGAACCGTTTTTATTACTGATCAAAATCGGTGCTCTTCCCATTCCTAACAAATGTTTTTGTCCACACCCAAAATAAAGAGGGGAGTTCATCAGACAATTTGATACTATGAAACCATTCTTCGCACTTCAGTGCATAGGTAAAGAAATGTGGCTCAGATATTGCTTTAGTGGAAAATCTTGCAGCTGAAAAGTAACAAGAAAGGCCATCCGCAGATAAACTTCAACACCACTTGCTTAGCTGAGTGTTATAAGTCTTTATCAATTTGTGCCCTCATGTACTCATTGGCAACTTTCAGCAAATAAAAGATGAATACAAGCATAATTAAAAAAAAAAAAAACAAATTACAAGTTAACAAGACCCAAATCATCCAATATTAACATTAAACTATTATAGAATGTTTAATGTGGCTATCACCCAATTCTGGCAGTCAAGCATCGCTCATGCAGTAGCAAGAACTTATAAAGAATGTATGCATTGGCTTGAGTTTTCATGCCAACTGGAATCATGTAAATTTTCCTGAAGCCAAGAAAAAGGACAGCTTAATCTATCAAATCAACCGAAGCCAAGAAAAAGGACAGCTAAATCCAGAAGCACCAACATTCAAGTAAAAGAATAAGTAGTATTAATGAAAAAAAATAAAAAGAGTGAAATATCATTGGCAATAATTAAATGCGCCAGTTTGCGTATCCTTTATGAACAACAGACCTTCAGGGATAGGAATCTAGACCGGCAGCTCTCCAAGTTTGAGCATAGATCAGCCAACACCAACAATATTCCTTGGAAACGCCTGGGATGCGATGAATAATTTAGCAACTGATTGTGAAGTTTATCAAGAGCATTGGCCTCGAAGGCTAGTCTCTGTAGATCCTCCTTTTGTGTAATTAAACTAGAAAAAACAAAGGAAGCTTCCTCTCCAACTTGACCAGGATCATCAAGAAGCTCAAGTAAAAGGTAAACCAATTCGGTTTTAGTGCCTATATCTTGCAGATGGCAAGAAGACGTGTTCCTTATTACAATTAAGCACATGCATGCCAGTAACCTTGTCCGTGGAGACCTAGCTTCAGTTAAGTCAATTACAGAGCTCAGAGCTCTTGCACTTTCAGAGACAAATTTTGAGGCTGCTTCTGGATTGTCCTTCATTATTGTGGCTAGAGATTCCAAACTAGCATCTCTCTGGCTTAAGGAACCTTCAAGCAGGTTAATAAGCTTCTTCACAACCCCAGCATGACATAATGCCTTTTGTTCTATGTCTGTCTGACAAGAATGTATGACGATACTTGCACCAAGTCCTGTAACAGTTTCATTCTCACTACTCAATAGAGAAAGCAAAAATTCCATGTTTTCCACTTGAAGGAAATCATACTTTGGAGCCAGTTTTGACTGATAAATCATTCTAAGGGAACGCGCACCAGCATCCACCACCTGAAGACAAAGCAAAGTGTTCAAGTTGTTCAGTAAGCAAGCAGAAATGAATGAAATTCAGTCTAGCAGGGAGTATTTGAAAGCTAGAAACAGAGGTTCTTTCAATGTGGGAACTTTAGCAGAACTATCAATATTATTTGATAATTCTTTCCCATTCAAAAACATCTTAAACTGAAATTCCCAGGTAGGAAAATTCTTTCCAGTAAAGCGAACAATAGTATTCTCACTAGACATGATGAAAGTCATGTAGAAAACAGTAATAAATCCAATCAAATGAACCCAGGCAGTCACGGCAAAGAAAAACAAACAGATGGCCCAAGTTTAAACAGCAACAATAAGCCCAGGTAACGCAATCAACAAGCCCAAGTAACGCCAAAATTAACTTCAAGCCCACAATGAATAAGCCCAAGTGACGTTAGCTGCCCAGAACAAAGCAATCAGCAAACCATAGTGCCGATATCACGGAGAGAAGAAGTCGAACCCAGCACCGTTGTCAACCACACCAGAAGTAGCCGACCACCACGCAGCCACCACAGAAGCTGCTGACTGCCACAGAAAGAGCCGATGGTCCCACAGCTACCCAGCCACCCCAAAGCAAACACCGAAAGAAGGAACCCACAACAGAAACGTACTCACAACCCAAAACCAGATTGCCGACAGCCACGAAAACAGTAAACCCACAGTTATATATAATCTAGCTATTAAGGAAATTATTACTAAAAATACAATAATTATGCCCAAATCATATCTCCGTAACAGGTTCAAACAGTGAACAGTAAGATTAGGGACAGAAGGAAAAAAAAGGACATCACACAAATATTAAGCTATCCGAATAACATTAAAACGAAGCAGGCAGGAAAACAATCACTACAAAAAACATGGTACATAAAAATAAGGCGCGACTTTGTAAATAATCAAGGCAAGAATGGCTAGAGTAAAACCAGAGTTCTATATATGTAATATTAAGCTAATAGAACAGAGAGTAGAGACAGATTAAAAATCATCCTAAACAAATATGAAGATTTTGTGAAGAACAAAGACAACAATTGCCCTTCTTTTCTAACCAACCAAGCAGGGAAAAAGTCTTAGCGTAGCAAATTTAAAATTTTAAACTTTCATCTTTAACACCCCTGAATATATGTACAAGCCTTAAGAGCCAAGACAATTGCCAACGCAGGTGTGTAAGGTATGTTCTCAAAACAGTTGCAGGCCAAATTAAGCATTGATTAACATGAAACTTTGTAAGAGCAAAATCTCCCAACTTTGGGCAAATAACAACCACACAATATTATGCGGGAAATTGGAGCATACAAGTCAATTATGATATCCTGGGAGGGAAGCTTCTTCCACAACACACTAGTAGAAATGTTGTGGTAATCTGTACTATTTACAAATTTCACAGCAAATGTCTTTGCCATCAGAAGTTAGGGTGCTCAAATCTAACACCCACGCATACATGCTAAAACCCAGCTCATAAAATTTGGTCAATATAGCATTCCATACACAAGAATGAATTTTTTTGTAATGATAAGTAAATAATGAAATACAGTCATTAAAGACCAGTATCAGCCATTTAACATTCCCCACACAAGGTGATGCAACACAAGAACACAAAAAGTAAGCAGAAGACCAGCATAAAAAACAAAGAAAAACTAGAGAAAACAAAATCCAAAAGTAAAAATATGATGAATGTCAAGATCTAGAAAATGGTCCATTCCATGATATGATCTAGAATAGTGTTGGTTGTGAAGTGTTGAATGAAGAAATCCCTAATACAATAGTGTTTTCGGAACCTTTGGGTAATGATATTCATCTGATCGAATCGTGTCCTAGTCTGTTGAAGCAGTTCCTGCCAGTTGAGGGCATTAGTCAACGGGAGTTGGTTGTAGAGGCTGATGGAGAACCTGAGGTTTTTCCTAAAGAGTTGGCTGGTCTATTACAGTTGGGTAGTTCATCCGAAAATTAATTGTTGGATACCAATCTACAGATGGCTGTAATTGAAGCAGATTGTGCTGAGGATGAGACGGGCAGCCCGACTCCTTTATGTACTCTTCCACCTCAGCCTGCTTCCAGCTTACTTCAGATTGTGTTCTAAAAAAAGTGGAGGAGTTACAGGCCTGCGTGGGGATATCTTGTGAAGGGTAACAAGAGCAATTTAAGGCTCTAGTTGTTGCTATAGAAGCTGGACAGTCTTAGGCCATGAAGTCAGCTCTGAAGAAGGAGAGGGAGTTAAAACGTCTGCAATATTTCTATTTGTCAAATTTGGCCAAAATACCTCAATTGAGGTGTTTCCTTTGATTAAAATAAAATCATAGGGTTACAAAAATTATCTTATCTAAATATGTACAAGTAATTTAAATACAAGATAATCTTAGAACTTAACCTAGTAAGAGACTGCCACATCATTGTAAAGAAAACCCTAGTTTCCTTTGTACCCTCCCTCAAATTGATGTTAGTGAGTCGACTAGCGACAATTTGCTAACTAAGTATTGATGTCGTTGTCGAGTCAAGGCTTTGGTGAAGATATCAGTTACTTGGTGTTCAGTGGGCACACGAGGGAAGAATGCTAGTTTTAGACACATAAGCATCTTGGATATAGTGACAATCAATCTCGATGTGCTTCATACCTTCATGAAAGACTGGGTTGGCTACAATTTGAATAGCACTTGTATTATCACCATGAAGAGGCGTGAGATGTGTTTGTGCAAACCCGAATTCTGAAAGAATACCACGCAACCACATAATTTCTAAACATGCAGCAGACATTGCCCGATATTCAACCTCTGTAAATGACTTATATACACAATCTTGCTTTTTACACTTCCTAGTTTCCTTTGATACTATTAATTATGATAATAAGGAGGAAAGTGTGGGGAGGGACAAATTGAATGGGAGGGCATTTTATTCATCAAATGAAGCCTAAGATTCTCTCGTGGAATGTAAGGGGGATCAATGATGTTAATAAGCGTCTTCGTATTAGATTTCTCCTTCGCATCTAGAAAATTGATATTGTTTGCCTTCAAGAAACTAACCTGAGTTTTATTGATAGAAGTAGCATTCGTTGTTTGAGGGGATGTTCTTTTGTAGGCTGGATCTATTTAGCTTCTTCGGGGGCTTCAGGAGGTGTTTTGTTGATGTGGGATAAGAGTAGCTAAGTTAGTGGAGGAATGTGTTGGTTATTTTTCTGTGGCATGTTCTTTTAAAAATATTGCAAATGGGTGGACGTGGTTTCTTTCAGAGTTCAAGAGACTTGAGACAGGGAGATCCGTTATCTCCTTTTTTATTTGTTATCATTATGGAGGCTTTGAGCTGTGTGGTGGAGGCTGCAGTAGGAGGGGGTTTTCTTTCCAGTTTGTCAGTGGGAAATGCATATAATGGTTTCATTTCAATTTCCCATTTACCCTTTGGTGATGATACTCTTATCTTTTGTGATGTTGATGGTGATCATATTTAAGCTTTGAGGGTTGTATTGTTATGTTTTGAAGCTGTCACAGGTATTAAGGTGAATTTGGGTAAGTTGGAGATGGTTCCGATGGGGGATGTGCATAATATCAACAGCTTGTCGAAACTTTTGGGGTGTACAATTGCTTCTCTTCCTATGAAATATCTGGGTTTCCCATTGGGGGCATTGTTCAAGGCCAAGAATAGTTGGGATGGGGTGGAGAAGATTGAGAAAAGATTGGCAGGCTGGAAGTGGCTATACTTATCAAAAGGGGCTAGAATTACCCTTATCAAAAGTACCTTTCCGATCTTCCCACCTACTTTCTTTCATTATTTCCATTGCCAGTAGGTGTGGAAAATTGTATTGAGAAGTTATTCAGAGCATTTTTAGGTGTGGTATGGGAGAAGAAAATATGTTTCACCTTGTGAGTTGGAGTAGAGTTTGCTGTCCAATCGTTAATGGAGGTTTGGGGGTTCATAATTTGAGTAGTTTTGATAAGGCATCATTGGGAAAGTATTTGTAGAGGTATCAAAGGGAAGAGGAATCAATGTGGAGGGAGGCTATTGATTGGAAGTATGGGAGTGAGTGAGGAGGCTAGTGTTCTAAGGAGAGTAAGGGGATTTATGGTGCGAGTCTTTGAAAATTTATTAGGAAGGGTTAAGATATTTTTGTGAAATAAGTTAAGTTCGAGGTTGGAGATGGTTCAAGAATTCGTTTCTAGTTCGATGATTTGTGTGGTGAGCGTGCTCTTTTTAGAGTGGCAGTTAATCAGCAGGCTTCCGTTTCAGATCTGTTGATCCAATCTAATGGATTTATGCATTGGGATGTAAGTTTTATTAGTGCTGTCCAGGATTGAGAAGTTAAGAGGTTGCAGATTTTCTCAGCTTGTTGTATTCTCTGGATATTGGAGGAAATGAAATGGAAGCTTATAGCATGTAAAAAGTTTTCTGTTAGATCATACTATTTTTTTTTATAGGTAATCAAAGAGATTTCATTAATAGAAAAGGCTAAGCCCAGGTACACAGGTAGTGTACATGAGAAAAACTTAGCTCATGGTTACAAAAGAGAGAAGAAAATCATGGACATTAAGTCCCTAGATCATACTATAAGCTGTTGACTGTTCAGCATCACTTCCCTTTTCAGTGGAAGATATTTGGAGGGCTCATGTGCAATCAAAGGTAGCATTTTTTTTTTTTTGGACAGCATCTCTTGGGAAGTTTCAAGCGATAATTTGAGAACATATGGCATGATTGTTATGGAGTGGTGCTTCATGTGTAAATAATATGGTGAATCTATGGACCATTTACTCTTACATTGTGAGGTGGCTAAGTTGTTATGGGATGGTGTGTTCAGTAGATCAGGGCTGGTTTGGGTAAGCCTAAAACAGTGGTGGATCTACTTGCATGTTGGAATAGGCTTCATAGTTGTTCTCAAGTGGCAGCTGTGTGGAAGATGATTCATTTGTGCATTATGTGGCGTATTTGGATGAAAAGAATGACGGCGTTTCAATAACAAGGAGCGTACCGCAGAGGAAATCTGGAAGTTTTTTATGTTTACCTTGCTTCAATGGGTTTCGGCTATCAATTTAATTATATAAAAGCCAAGCTCACTTCCTGACTTGGCATGTGTACCGCATTAATCAGTTTTAAACTTTATTCATGTCGCTTTACTTGGGTACTCAAGCATCAACCGGTATTGCCAAAGATTATTTATGAAGCAGTGCTTTTATGTGAAAAGAAACCAGGCTAATTGTTACAGATTGTTTATGAAGAAGCAGTGCTTTTATCATCATTTTACAAATAGTTAAGCGTGTAAAAGAAAATCAAAGAGGCAAACAAACGTCAACCAATGTAAAAAAGAAATCAAGGTCAACAAACGGGCATATTTTCCCTTCAAAACGTCTTGAAGAGGTGTGAACGTTCTCTGACTTATCTTTTATAGAATGAGGATGGGTGTTCATAATCAGTCTGTTTAGGTATATTTATATCAAATCTCATGAAATTTCTATATTTTTTCCTTGATTGTTGATTTGGTACAGTTTTATGTATTCATTTTATTTGTTTTTTCAGATTTATTGCTTTGTGTGTAATAATTCTCTTTAGGTTTCTATATTTGGGTAATTGTTATATATATCAGAGTATGGTTTCTACCGAATAAAGAAAGAAGAGTGTTGGATTAAAGGAGAAACATAACAAGTTTATTATTAATCTTAATGTCGAATAGATTAGAATATATGGTTATCATTGAATCTGTGAATGGTGAAAATGGTGGTTTTTATTTTATATATGGACATGATGGTACAAGAAAAATTTATCTTCGAAAAACATTGATATTTTAATTACGTTCAAAAGGAAAATAGTACTGTTATTGCTTCATAAATTCTGTTTTTGGTTTATGTAATTTTAAGAAATGGTGAAATTTTTGGTCTGGGTTTCCCTATTTGGTTGGTTGTTGTATGTAACAGTTTTTTCTTACATAACCTAACCTTAATAGATATATTCCATTATAAATGAATTTTCACTGAACATAACTTCACTAGATTTGGTTGGCACTGGAAGCATTCAAAGTTTACGAAAACGATGGAATGTGTTTTTAAATCCTGTTAAAATCTATAGATAAAATTACACTACTTTTACTCGCTTCTGTTTATGTTCAGTGAAAATTTAAAAAGTAATCTTAAAACTATTTATAGATTATTGAAAGTGTAGTTTTGTGTAGAATTGTTATAATTGTATTTTCAAATTCCTTGTTTTACTTAATGGAGGGGCTATTCATGAGTTTTTATTTCATTTCGTAAACTTAGAATGTAATTAGGTGTATCTTTTGTATACTTTTTGTGTGCATGGACTTCACCTATTGCATTAGATGAATAAAATTTTATTACTTACCAAAAAAAAAAAACTTTTTCAATTTTACCACTTGGCATTTCTTGGTAAAAAATCCACCAAATACATAAAGCTCCCATCATTTATTAGCTCCCTACTAAAAAAAAGGGTTCCCTTGGAAATTACCTCACGCCCCCCCCCCCCACCAAAAAAAAAAAAAAACCAACCCCCAATACAATCAACTACTTCAACTTCCCCCACTTTAGTCCACATCTTGGGACTCCAAATGACACCCTCTTCATCAGAAGACCTTCGACTATTCATCTACTTCAAACCCTCCTTCTCAGACCTCCTTGATGGCACTACCATATCACTCTTACAATTAACACCATTACCAACATCTGCAAATTTCTTAGCAGCTGTCAAGTAAGGAGCTTATCTGGGATTCTTCTTCCTCACAACTCCAATAAGACCTTTGTTTTCAGTATCAGAAATAGAGGATTTCAAACCCACAATCTCATGAGACTTCTTCACAAAACCTAACCAACCACTTCCATATCTCCCTTTAGACAGAAATGTTTGCATTGATCGTAAGAGCTTTTTGTTCAGTAAGGAAGATGCTGTCTGGTGGAGGATAATCGAAAATAGTCCTCGTATGGTGAAAGCCATTACCATCGAACAAAGGGCTCTGGGTTGGTTAGCTGCTGTTATAAGGGATTGTGTCCGGTACTCGGGATCGTCTCAGTTAGTCAAAACGAGAAGGAATGGGAGTCAAGTCTTGGTGGCTCAGAGGAGATGGAACTCATATGGCAGGTATATTTCTTTGACTGAGTATGGACAGATGCAGCGGAAAGGCTCCATCGTGATTCCAGAAGGAAGTCAAGGGCAAGGCCAGGGTTTCTTTGTCGACACTCTGATGGAATTAGCGTCGCCCTCAGCAAATCGTAAGAGCTACAAGCCTTCAATGGGCCTGGGTCGAGGTGCTCTACCACCGACGGCGACGTCCTCTCATTCGTACAAAGAGACTCTTGAGATGCCTAGAGCCGTGTACCAAGCAGAGAAGTCGAGCTTGAGTGCACCAGAGCTAACGTCTGACTTGAGGAATGTTCAGCATGAAAGGGTGATTGCAGGTGATCTGTCAGGGCTAAATGAGGCTGGGTTGCTGCAGGCGTTGAACAAGATGGGAGATCAGCTAATTTTGTTGTTTGATAAAGTGGAAGGCTTGAAATGGTGCGTCAAGAGTAAGGAAACTGGGCTTGCTGGAATGGGCCTTTCGACAGGGGCTTTGGCTTTAAAGAGTGGGCCACTTAACGGGTTCGCCCATTCTGGTTTAAGGCAGACGAGGAACGCTGTTAGTCCTTCTCGGATTTCACCTGATATTTCGGATCCGAAAGGGAAAGAGGCTCATATCTCGGCGAGAGGTGATCGGCCGGACTTCTCTCCGACACAGACGGTGTCACCGACCCTGTCTGACCATCCTGGTGGGCTGAAACTATTACACGAAGGTGATATTGAGAAGCTCCAAGAGGAGGTTGAGATTGGTAAAAATGGTGAGGTTGTCGATGGGGTAGTTCTCCTCCCAAGCCCTGTGGTAGATTTTGCGATTTCTCTAGGCCTTGTTCTGAGGATGGAGGAACAGTTTACGGTGGGGGAGATGGCTTTTGTTGGGACTGGAACAGATAAGGGGTTTTTTGGGCTCTCGGATAATGTTGTTGAGGATTCCAATGAGGAACTTGAGGCAAATACGAGTACACTTTTGGAAATTCGTGTTCAAGAGTGTTCTGTGGAGGAGGGGGTAACTCCCACAGATGGCTCTGAGCATTTACAACTAGCTCTGTGTTCAGTGGAGGAGGGTGGTGTAGTGTCTCCATTACGCACTCATCTTCCTTGCATTAACCTGGGAGTTGTTCTAAGGATTGGATCTTTAAGAAGGTTGAGGAATTACAAGGGATTTTTGGGCTCTCTTGGGGGGTATGAAGAACAATTTAAGGCCCTCATCGTTGCGATGGAGGCTGGTCATTCGAAGTCCGCTGCAAAGCAAGAGAGGGAACTTAAAAGACTTACCTATTCTATCAACTATAATGTGAAAGATGGGAGTAGCGGAAGGGGAAGATCGAAAGGGAGGGGCACTTCCTTATTCCCATGAAGCCAAAAATTCTATCATGGAATATGTGGGGGCATAATGATTGCAATAAACGCCTCCGCATCAAATCGTTATTGCGATTATGGAAAGTTGACGTTGTGTGATTTCAAGAAACAAAGATGAGTATGATTGATAGAAGGTTTGTGCGTAGCCTATGGGGATGCGCGCATGTGGGCTGGTCTTATCTGGCTTCTTTGGGGCCTCGGGTGGTGTTTTATTAATGTGGGACAAAAGAGTAGTGGAAGCGAAAGAAGAATGTGTTGGCGATTTCTCGGTAGCTACCCTTTTTAAAAATGTAGTGGATGGTTGGGAATGGGCTTTTGTAGGCTTGTATGGGCCAAATGTGGATAGAGAAATGAGACGTCTTTGGGAGGAATTGGCGGACTTATACTCTTTATGGGAAGTGCCGTGGTGTATAGGTGGTGATTTTAATATCACACGCTTTCCTAGTGAGAGGGTGGGGAACCATCGTAATTTGGTGGCTATGGAAGAGTTTTCTGAGTTTATTTTCGACCTTGATCTCATGGATCTTCCCCTCTCGGGGGGTGGTTTTACGTGGTCTAATGGTCGGGCTTGGTCGAGATTGGACAGATTCCTTGTTTCTCCCTCATGGGAAGCTCATTACCCGGATGTATGTCAGAAGCAGATGGCCAAAGTTTTTTCAGATCATTCCCCTATATTGTTAGATTGTGGAGGAATCCAGCAGGGGTGCCGTTATTTCAAATTCGAAAATATATTATTAGCCACGGAGGGGTTTGTAGAGATGGTTCGGGCTTGGTGGGCTTCATATAAGCTTTCAGGCACTCCTAGTTTTATTCTTGCAGGTAAACTGAAGGTTTCGAAACAAGACCTTAAGAAATGGAATCTAGAAGTGTTTGGCCACACAGACAATCAAAAGATTGCTTTATTGGAAGAACTACATGAGCTAGAAGGAAGGAAGCTTAGGGGTGACAACTCAGAAGAAGCATTTTTGAGGAAGGCCACAGTAGTGGCTAATTTGGAGAGGATTTTGTTGCTGGAAGAGACTTCGTGAAGACAAAAATCTAGGGCTTTATAGTTGAAAGAAGGAGATAAATGCACAAAGTTCTTTCATACAGTGGCAAACTCACATCGACGCACCAATGCTATTGAGCTACTACACTCAGGTGACCAAGTGTTTTCCCCTCCCCCTGAGATTGACAATCATATTGTGAATTACTATAAGAACTTGCTCAGTGAAACAGCTTGTTGGAGGCCAAGACTTGATGGATTGGTTTTTGAGTCCATTGATTCTTTCAGTGCAAGCGAGTTGGAAAGACCTTTTGAGGAAGATGAAATCTACAAGGTTATTTCTGGTATGGCTAAAGATAAAGCGCCAGGACCGGATGGATTTACCATGGGTTTCTTTCAAACATGTTGGGATGTTGTGAAAATGGAGGTTTTGGAGGTATTCAGAGAATTTCATGCGTTTAACAAGCTTGAGAAGAGTTTAAATGCGACTTTTATTGCTCTTATTCCTAAAACTCATGGAGCCATGGCTATTGGGGATTTTCGCCCTATTAGCCTAGTTAGTAGTGTATACAAGATTATCTCTAAGGTCCTTGCTAACCGCCTTAGTCCTGTGTTGGCACAAGTTATTTCCAAACCACAGAATGCATTTATTAGGGGAAGACAAATCCTAAACTCGGTTCTTATTGCCAATGAGTGCTTGGATCATAGAATGAGGGAGGGCACTCTAGGTATTTTATGCAAGCTAGATATGGAAGAAGCTTATGATCATGTAAATTGGGAGTTTCTATTCTACTTGCTAGGAAGGTGTGGCTTTGGTGATAGATGGATATCTTGGATTCGGCACTGTGTCTCTACTGCTCGGTTCTCGGTTCTAGTGAATGGTACGCCTGCTGGTTTCTTTGATAGCTCCCAAGGCTTGCGCCAAGAAGATCCTTTATCTCCTCTTTTGTTTGTTATTGTTATGGAGGCACTTGGGCGAATGGTGCAAGCTGCCATTGGGGGCAGATGCTTATCTGGATTTCGGGTGGATATTGTTACTATATCACATCTTTTATTTGCAAATGACACTCTTCTCTTTTTTGACGCAGAAGATAGTCAGATCCAATCGATGAGAGCATTGTTACTTTGCTTCGAAGCAGTGTCAGGGCTCAAGGTGAACCTTGGAAAATCCGAGATGGTGGCGGTGGGTACGGTACCAAACATCAATCACTTAGCTGGTTTTTTGGATTGTAAAGTGGCTTCGTTACCTATGAAATATTTGGATCTTCCGTTGGGGGCCAAGTTTAAGGCCACCACCATTTGGGATGGGGTAGTAGAGAAGATAGAGAGAAGATTGGCTAGTTGGAAGCGAATGTACTTATCGAAAAGGGATTGACTCACCCTTATTAAGAGTACTCTTTCTAATATCCCCACTTATTATTTATCTCTTTTACCTTTGCCTATAGTGGTGGAGAATAAGATTGAAAAACTCTTTCGAGGGTTTTTATGGGGGGGCGTGGGAGAGGAAAAGAAATTCCACCTGGTTAAATGGACCACGGTCTGTTCTCCTATTTCATATGGGGGATTGGGAGTGAGCAACTTAAGGATTTTAATAAAGCCTTTTTGGGGAAATGGCTTTGGAGATATCATATGGAGGGAGAGTCTCTATGGAAAGTTATTATTGATGCTAGATATGGTAGTGCCTGGGGCAATGGTGTTCTAATGAGGTGAGGGGGACTTATGGTGTTGGCCTATGAAAGTTTATAAGGAGGGGTTGGCCTTGTTTTGAAAAACACATCCGTTTTGTGGTGGGTGAGGGCTCTAGAGTCAGTTTTTGGAAGGACGTGTGGTGTGTATATTATGCGTTGGATAGGGGATAGGGTATTTCTAGCTTTTAATCGCATTGCAATTTATAGAGAGGCTTCTGTAGCAGATGTGAGGGTTTACTCTCATGGTTTTCATCAATAGAATATCCTGTTTATTAGGGATTTTCATAATTGAGAACTTTCTATTGTATCAGATTTCTTCAGTTTGCTATATTCATTGGGTAGTCCTACAACTCAGAGGGATGGTATACAGTGGCGGTGTATTGCTCAGAAAAAATGCACAGTTAAGGCTTATTACAAAAGCCTAATATCACAAGCCAATAGGCCTACCACTATGCCCTTCCCTTGGAAGAACATATGGAGGTCTCGGTTGCCCTCTAAAATAGCATTCTTTGTTTGGACTGCGGCACTTGGGAAGATTTTGACCACTGACAACCTGAGGAAGAGGGGATGTGTAGTATTAGATTGGTGCTACATGTGCAAGAAGAATGGAGAATTAGTAGACCACCTTCTCTTGCATTGCGAGGTGGCAAGGATGCTCTGGGATGAGATTTTTCGCAAGGTGGGATGTTCCTTGGGTAATGCCAGCAAGGGTGGTGGATCTTTTGGGTTGTTGGAAGAAGCTACAAGGTTGTCCTCAAGTGGCAGCAGTGTGGAGGATGATCCCATTGTGCCTTATGTGGTGTATCTGGTCGGAATGAAACGAACGATGATTTGAAGACAAGGAGAGATCAATGGCGGAGCTTCAGAATTTTTTTGTTCAAACTTTATTGTTGTGGTTTTCAGCCATTGTACTTAATGGGAGTGATGTCCATGAGTTCTTGTCCTTCTTTACCGCTAATAGTTTGTAACTAGGTGTTCTCTTGTATACTCCCGGTGTACATGGGTTATGCCTTTGTCTTTTTCATCAATAAAATTACCTCTTACTTATCAAAAAAAAAAATCAACTACTACTGCATTAACATCAACAGCAATCGAAACTAAAGCAAGGAATGTAGTTCTAAACATCTATCGACAAACCAACCACCATGGCAGAAGCGCACCCATCTACCATTACCCCCATCTGCCCCAATTGATGAGATATAACCACATTCACAATGATGTCAGAATGAAATAGAATCCTCCAATTTCTTGTGAGACACGGATTAGAAACTAGAGGCTGCTGGTCAACTAAAAGCATAAAACAACTTCTTCCGTGACGAGTATTGTAATGAATAGGAAGTATAAAATCTGCTAGTATAATCTCACACTTCATCAGCGACCAAAGGGTCTCATAAGCAACTAATTACAAGATGTTTTCCTCTGAATCACCTCAATTGGGCTAAGCAATGTACAATCGTTGTTTATCGCGTGAAATAAGCCAAAGTTTTCTAGCATTTTCCGTTTCATCTGTTTCCGTCAAAACACGAAGAGTAAATTCTATTAAATAAATTGGAATCACCTTCTCATCGGGATAGGAGAGAAGGGAAATTAGATTGGGGAAGGCGCCAGCATCAAGAACGGCTCGAACGCCAGCGTCGAAGCCGCATGCGAAGCTTCCGAGGGCGGCAGCTGACTGGACAAGGAGTTCGGATTGGGCGGCGTTTAGGGCAGCAGCAACGGCGGGGACTGCACCGAGCTTGAGAAAGGAAAGCTTCTTGGTGCGATTACCGATGATCTGGTTCTTGACCTCCCTGAGCGCTCTCAGCTTGACTTCGGGGTCCGTGGAGCCCAGTCGAACCAACAGGTCCGGCGAGGCCCGGTGGTGGCTCGACGAGGCCGAAATCGATGCAGAAGCGGGCATGGTGCGAGCCCCTGGAAGGGAGCTAAAGAGAGAGAGCTAGAGAGAGAGAGATTTGGGATTTGATTTGAACCGAGAAGGCGGAGCAACGGAGTTTCGAGTTTTTTTTTTTTTTTTCTTTATTTGAACTTTTGGACCTCTTTTTAGACCAAGGAGGAATTTAGACAAAGAGGAATAGCCAGAATGGATTGAGAATGTCGTCAACTCATTTTATATCATTATTATAATTTTTTTAAAATTTTTATATAAATATAATAAATAATTCATTTTATTTAATTTTCAAAATAATAATAATATTAAAAAATAATATTTTATATAACTTTTAATTTTTTATCTCAACTCACTATTCTTCTAAACTTCAAATTTATGGATAATTCATTTACTATTAATTGTTTTAAAATTAAAAGTGTACATTTATTATATATATATAAATGTGAGAGATAATTCTTTGGCCCAATAGGATCTTGTGCATATTAGTTAAAAATAAAAGTGAAAGGGTATAATATTTAATGAACTTTTAATATTATTAAAAAAGATTCATTTGATTAATAAAAAAATGTAGTAGAATTCTCTTAATATATATGTTTCTCTCGTATTAAATTTGATAAGAAGTTGCTCAAAAAAAAATTGATAAGAATTTTTAAAAAATAAATAAAATCTTAATTAAACATCATCAAAATTATCTGAAACCCTTGCAAAATATCATCAAATATTATTTTCAAAAAATATTACAAAACATTAAAGGTAATACAATCAAGTCTAACTCTCTAAATTTTACCATCTAATTCCATAGAAATAAGGAGAAAGATCATATTTACCAATCTTTCGGGTGTTTCCTATATGCACTCTCATGTGGTTTCATTGAGGTGAAAGGTTGGGAGCTAGGATTTGCTTTTATCATTAGAATATTTCATTAATCTTCTTTCCAGTCTACACCATCAAGGGCTCAAGAGAAAGCTCAATAGAACCAAAAAGGCTCCAGTTATATAGACGACTTTACAAGGTAGTGGTCAATTTTAGTCCATATATGCTAATGAGGCTCTTAAATTCACTCTTTTTTCTCTCTAAACAAACACAGTATGAAGGTTGGGATGGAGTCAAAAAGGGCCATAGTTAAGAGGCATTTCATTTTAAAGAGAGATTACTTAATACATATATTTGATGAAGAACAAGAAATTTTTTAACATAAAGCACTGAAAGAAGATACAGGTAACTTGGAAACACAAACAAACAACTTGATCATTTCATTGAAATTATTCTTAGAGCTATTTGTTTCACACTCACCAATTAAACGTCTTAGAATCCATGGATTTGTGTTTCTTGCTTTTCCTCGAGATTGTACTGTCCTTGTGCTCTATATCCTGTATTTCACCAACTTTTTGTCATAGAAAATGTAGGCCTTGGAAAAAATAGAACAGTATGCAATTCAACTCAAGACCATTCTGATTCATCTGAAAAAGCTTCTCAACCTTGTATAAAAATTATATACACACACACATATATATATATAGATCACTAATGACATTCATGTAATCCAGAATATCAATGTTATTAATACATGTTGCTTATTTTTCAGCACCTTTGTTGGTCTCTTTTTGCAACTCTAAGATGAAGCGCTCTAATGACATTTGTTACCAAGTTCTCTGTTGAATGACAGCATGAATACCATCAATGCTCCATCATATATGCAGTGCTGTTCCTGTACATTTTAGACAGGCGGATGGCAAACCTCTTGGATTGCTTCCCGTTCCTTTCTCCTGGTTCCAGGTTGATGCTAATAAGAATATCAGTCTAGCAAGATTGTCTTCTTGTTCTAACAACATTGCAGGAAGTACCAGAAATCCTGTAGAAGATTCTTGTCCATTCTTTATCCTGTTCTTGTAAAATAATGAGATGGATGCGGAATAGTAGCTCACCAAGTTTGGCGAGCAAGTGGCATTTACTGTAGATGAAGTTTGAGACTTCAGATTTATGGCCAGTTTAACGTGGGATGTTTTTGTCCCTTGAAGTCTATAATTTGAACTTCCAATGGACTATAGCCAGTCCATTGCTAGTGCTCTAACATTTCTTCATTCCCCAATTTCCAACTGCATCAAAAGCCACGTGCTAAATGAGGGGTAATCAGCAAAAATACTTGAGATTCTTGAGATCATAATAGGGGTAGATGAAGCGCCCCCCCCACCCCCAACCCCCAATCCCCAATCCAACTTCTAAATTTTCTCTGATTTTCATCCATATTCGCCTTCACCATGTGAAATCAAACAAAGATCCGGAACATATCCATTTTCTTTGATCAAGGACAATAAAGAATTTAAATTTTCATAAATTTTCTCTGATTGAGGGTGTGAAACGTCGCTGGCAGTAAAATAGTGGGGCTGACTTCTAACAACAATCCAACTAAATCCTGGAGGCTTATTTAAACCCTTCTCTCTAAGCCATGTTCTTATGTGTCTTACCTCTGACCAACGACCTACTACAGCATAGATATTAGATAGCAAAACATAATTCCCTGGATTCATGGGTTCTAACTCAACAAGTTTAGCAAAAATGTTTTCAGCTAGCTTAATATCAGAATTAACTCGACAAGCACTGAGCAAAGCTCTCCACACCGATGCATCTGGTTCAATGGGCATTGATTCAATAAACTCTCTAGCTTCATCTAAGCGGCCTCCACGACCAAGCAGATCAACCACACAACCATAGTGAACAAGTTCAGGTTCTATCTTAAAATCCTGCACCATGGAATAAAAAAGCTCCAATCCCTTCTCTATAAAACCTGAATGGCTGCAGGCGGATATAACAGATAAAAATGTTGCTCCATTTGGTGTGTAACCATCTTCTAGCATTTGCAAGAAGGAATGAATAGCATCATATCCACGACCATGCATACGATAACCATTTATCATGGCATTCCATGCAATAATATTTCTCCTTGGTAAAGTTTCAAAGATATTTTTAGCACTTTGCATGCTACCACATCTTGCATACATCATTATAAAAGCATTTGCAAGAGACGGATCGAAACCAAAATAGGAGTCCCTTCTAGTTACATAAGCATGCAAGCATTTGCCTTGATGCAGATTGGCAAGGTCTGTACATGATGAGAGAACACTCATAATCGTCACAGAGTTTGGTTCCACTTCCGAAATCATATGATTAAAGAGGTATAGAGCTTTGATAGCTTGGTTGTCATTAATATAACCAGTGATCATTGCATTCCATGAGATCAAATCTCGTTTGGGACAGCCGTCAAATAAAGTCCTAGCAGATGCTTCGTCACCAGATTTCATGTACATATCTGTAAGTGCGGTGTTCAAAGATAAGTTTATTTCAATACCATGTTTGACAACAAAGCCATGAATTGATCGCCCAATATTCAGACAAGTTTCATCATCACAAGCAGCAAGGATAGATATCATCGTGTAAGGATTAGGTTTGAATTCTGATTCTCGCATCAACCCAAAGATTTTCCATGCTTCAGTCCTCATTTTGTTATGCGCCAATGCCAAGATCAATGTGTTCCATGAGATTATATCTGAATCTCTTAACTTGGCAAAAACCTTCTGAACAGCTTCCACGCAATTTAGCTCAGTATACATATTTAGCAACGCATTTCCTAGAGAAGCATCCATCTTCATCCCGCTCTTGGTTGCATGAGCATGCAAACTTTTACCCTTTTGCAAGCCGTCGGCTAACTTTGAACAAGAAGAAAGCATAGTAACAATTGTTCTTTCATCTTCTTTAATACCTTTGCTTCTCATACTGCTAAACAAACTTAGGGCTTCCTCAAAACCCCCAAAGTTGATATATGCAGAGATCATAGAATTCCACAAAGCAACATCACGAGCAAGGGTACCATCAAACAACTTGTAGGCTGAATGTAAACTTCCATTTTCACTGTACATAGTAAGCAGTGCATTGATAACATACAAATCATTCGCATATTTCAACTTAATAGCCATTTGGTGAATCTGCATACCCAATCCGAGATATCCAATTTCCGCACAAGCTTTGATACAACCCAACGTTGTAACAGAATCAAAATGAACCCCATCCATAAGCATCGATAAGAAAAGCTTTAAAGCTTCCAAATAATCCCCAACATCAACATAACCATTAATCATTGCATTCCAACTCACGATGCTCCTCACAACCATTAAATCAAACACAAGACGCGCAATTCTAGCATCAAATCTAAGATAAAACCCCATCAACGCAGTGCCCACATGGGGATTCAAATCAAGCAGTCCATTCCTCAAACAATAACCATGCATCTCTTGTCCTAGTTTCAATTCCAAAACCTCCTCACACGCCAAAAGCAATGCTACCACAGTACGTGAGTTGGGTCTGAAGCCCTCCTTTTGCATCTTTCTAAACAACAAAATGGCCTCCTCATAATAACGACACCCCACATGCCCAGAAATCAACGCGTTCCACGAAACCACATCTTTTTCACCCATTTCGTCGAATGCTTTACGGGCTTCTTCGATCAACCGGCATTTGCAATAGAAATCAACCAGAGCAGTCCCGACTCGGACATCTAGGATCAAAAGGGTGCCCCGAATACTTGAGTGAATGCTCTTGCCACTCTCGATGGCATTTAACCTTGAACACGCCTTAAGAACGAGAGGTAAAGTGTCACTGTCGGCTGCTATGCCCAGAGATGCCATTTGGGTATAAGTAGCGAGAATGGCAAGATCATCTTTCAGCTTCGTGCGGTGCTTAATGATTGAATTCCATTCCTTTGGGTAGTTTCGTTTGGGTGTGAGAGGAACTTCTCGGAGGCTCAGAGTTACAGGCAGTTCCATTTGTGTGACAATTTGCGAAGTCCAATACGTAATGTTTGGAACTCACGTCAAGTACCCTTCAATAAAAGTGAAAATATAGTTAACAGACGACATCGTTTATCTCGTCGCCCTCCCTTCACGCTCAACAAGATCTCCATCTCAATCTATGCACAAGGAATTCCCCATTTTCTCCACGCTCTCAGACGCACAGATTGTGAAGTGCGTATTAGGGGAAAAAAAATAAAATAAAAAATCCAAGGGGGTTCTCTCTGCGGAGCATATTATCGAACACATGTTACACACAGGTTAACACATTATCTTGTTCAAATTCCTCGTCATTTATTTTTGATTCAGATTCCTCCCCCTCTGCTCTCTCACTCGTACACAGAGGGCCTGATTTATTGGTTTAGATCATTACTATTACTATAATTTTCTTGAACGAAATTGCTATGTGAGTTGGATCTGTTAATTAATCTTCTTAACTAAATTTTCCGTTGCATACTTTCTTTTTCCTTCTCGGGTATCTGTTTCACACTGGGAATTTTGAAAAACTGAGCCATTGGTGAACTTTTTAATGCTTTTTGTAATGAACTCAGTCGCTAAATTCATTTGGGATGATAGATATTTCGTGGGTGTTTTGAGAAGTTGAGGTGCAAAAGATGTAGATGCAGCTGAATTGATGGTTTTTTTTTTTTTCTTATTTTTTTTACCCTGTTCCCAAGGTTGGAAATTAGAGGAATGGTTGAGCAACACAATTGTTGTGCGGATGATAATGTTCTGAGATCAATTTATGTTAAAAATCCAACTGTTGATCCAAAAGCTCAAACCTTCAATCTTTAGGATCATAACATTTCATAACGTTTTCGAATCCGACATCCACGAAAACTTACTCTATTAATACTAACCTGGTAATAACTATTTTTCATTTTAACATTATGTATATATAAAATATCAAAGACATTTTAATTCAGTCTATAAGACGCTCCTTTGGTGACTTGAACTCGTTATATAGTTCATTCTCAGATACCAATTATTGAAGATCTAATTATTGATCTAAAAAACGTAAAATAGTAATTTGATTACACCTGGCATCATGACAATTTAATAGAGATTTCGACACAAAAATTAAAAAAAAAAAAAAGTGAACCATAGTGGTAGAGCCAGAAGCAGACAACATGTTCGGAGTCCCTTCCTCCAATTAAAACATGAAGATGATGTTCTTCTCTGCGTACTTAGGATTACAAAATCCAGTCAAATTCAGGGGAAAGCCAATAATACTTTGAGCCAAAAGAATGTGAGGCTGGTGGCCACATAATATTTGTAAGGTTGTCATATTATATGCCTAGCTACTAAAAGAAGTTAGATTCTTCAGTAAGTAGTAATACCTGCATACCGTAGCATTTCTCTGCCTGTTAGTTTTCTTAAGACCATAATCTTGGAATAGAATAAGAATCTAGAGAGAGAAAGATTGCAATGTTCTTCCAAATCTTAAGTCCATAACCTCTTCTCTTTCCTCCTTTATATTGTTGGCCAACAGATCTACTCTTTCCCCAACTAAATATTAGTGCAGTACTGTAACTTCTGTTTTTGGTACCCAATAAACATATAGATGCATGTATGGACTGCATTTTGAGGGAGTTAAAAGCAGGCTTTGTTACTGCATTTTCTGGTGCACAATAATCATAGAATTGTTCCCATCTTAGGGGGAAACAGAACCATATAGTTTTATGATCGATCTTAAATTTTGTCCATGAATTTTGCTTAACTAGTTTTATGAGTTCTGTTACATACAGTTATTTTTATATATTTCTTGACACTATTTATGTGATTGACGAAAACATTTATTTTATATTTTAAAAAAGTAAAGCAGCTAATTATATTAATAGAGTAAACAAAAGTGGTTGCACATATAATTTTTTATTTATAATTATGTTTGATTGAAAAACAAGTTTTAATTTAATTGAAAATAAAATGTTTTGGTTTCCTAAATATTACACCGAAATCTAACTTGTATTTGAGTCTCCCATTTTGTGGTAATTCCATATCTATGAAAGGGACCATTTCCTTTATGGATATATAGCTGGATTTTCATGAATATTCCTGATTTAAAATGTGGTATGCTGGACTAGCACTACAAGAAAATTGATTTTTTACGACATTAAATTTTGTTGCAAAAAATAGAAAGAATGCTGCAAAAAAGTATTTGTAGCAAAAATAATTATTTTGGCTGCAATTAAAATGCCACAAATAACTGTTTTTCTTGTAGTAACTCAGGTGTTTAGCACTAGCAGATCGGTTTTGTTGTACTTATTATATTCCTCAATTCAAAACTCATTTTTGTTGAAATCAGCTTAGCTTTACTTAGGACTAATTAGGAGCAGCTCCTCATTATTTTTTAAAAAGGGTCAACTTTGTGCTAGGCTTTCAGTGCCAATTTCAGCCTGCTCAGACTAGTAATTAGTTTGTCATTCAACCATACATTATGGGGTCTGCTGATTTCTGTCGTCAACACATGATCACACACTATCTAATTGTTATTTACAAATCATCTTAACTACCATTTAAAAAATTATAATCTGATCATATAGTCATATATATACATATATATATATATATATATATCATTCACTAATTAAGCATCTCCTAAAAGTCATATATCTTTGTAGATCTGAACACATAAATAATTAAATAGCTTTGTTACTCATCATCATTACACACTTATACACACCATGCTTATTTATATTTTAATTTTTTTTTTTTTGTTTTAGTCTTTTCAAACTAATTGAGTTTTTCTACTCGTCATGATTTGTATATAACAATTAGATAAAAATAATAATATTTTAAAAGCAAATGTTTTCGTTATCAATTAATTATCAAGGGAAATAAAATTTGCATGCAATTAATGTAGCTCGATAAATGTTTTCGTTTAAAAGCAACATTTTCTACCTAGCCGCCAAAAGATCTATATTGATCATTTAGCCTGATAGAAGAAATTTATTGTTTTCATTAAGTTTGGTTTTCTTGAATTTGACTTGTGTTTTTTTTTTTCTCTCTATCACCAAGCAGCCATTTTAAAAAAAAATGGATATATATAATTACTTAACTGTAATTAAAAAGACTATTTACAACTAAAACGTACAATTTATTTTTATTACAAATAATCATTTTAGTTGTAGTTAATTTATTATATATACTTATTTTTCTTGTAGTAAACTAATCTGACACAAAAAGAAAAGAGAAATGAGATAGCGATGGAGGACCTATGATGCGAGCTGGTGTAAATTTTATTTTTATGAAAAGTTAAAATGGCAGTTTCTTATTAATGTATCCGTTAAACTCCATCTATAAGATGGACTTGTCCAAAGAAAAACTCTTTTTCATAAATTAAGTAACCAATGAAACAAGCAAAACATGAAAGTACTCCCTAATTAAAAGACTAGCTAGAGAGGCCATTTTGGAGGATCCTCCAATATATCTATGTATACACATATTATTACAAGAAAAAATATCAGATATAACCAATCTAATGCATCCAAATATATTTATAACCAATCTATTCTTTTAAATGCATCAGATTAATTATATCTGATTATTTTTTTTATAATATATATATATATATTATGAGTAAGGTGGTACTAAAATTGATAAATAGTGTATGACATTCACATGCATGTCTTTATCCCTGATCTCTAGAATTGAGCAATCTAATTAGACAATAAAAACGATCTCTCCAGTTAATAAAGTAACAATAATCTAAATTTAGATCTCCGTGAGCTAGTCATGATGCTATCTAATCATTTGAAATAAAAATCAAGTCTAAAGAACCAAATTAAAAAGAAAGTAAAAACAAAGAAACCAAAAACGAAAAAAACAAAACAAAACAAAACTTGGAAATGAAGTTATATTGACCCATGTTTATCCAAGCGAATTAAGCTCAGACATGAAAACACTTCAACATGCATGGTATGACACTTTGTCAACTTGTGGTCGATGAATTAAGAGCTAGCCACGTGCAAAAATAGGGAACCCTTTGGGAATCCCATGAAGAGTGTCTGCAATTTTGGAACAAAAGGTTAAAAGAATGGAATTAAAAACAAGAAGATCACGCCAAACCATAAATCAAATAAAAATCATGTCTGATCACCAGGTGAAGCTAAGAAATTAATAGGGTTAACTTTTTTATATATTTTCTTGGCCAGAAATTAAGAGGGCTACTGACACAAACAATTATCAATATTAATAATAATTAACTTTTGAGTATATGAAATCCTTGATAAATAAATGAGAATCTTAACTATATAATTAATTAACTTTTTTATTTTCTTGGCCAGAATCTGTGAAGTAGTACTAAGGCCTCGCTTAAATTTGAAGATGAGATGAGTTGAGATGAATTGAAATGAGTTAAATTTATTTTTTAATATTATTATTATTTTGATATTCGAAAAAGTTGTGTTAGAATTTGAAAAATGTGTATCGGGATTTGAAAAAGGTGTATAGAAATTTGTGTTTTATACAAAAAAAAATTATAAAAATATAATAATAAAATGAAGACGAGTTAAGATAAGTTGAACTCATCTTCGAATACAAACGAGGCCTAATTTTACCCCTCCCAAAAAAAAGAAAATAATAATTATTTTATTAAAATCATAAACTATGTTACATTTATAACTATTTCACTCTGAGTGAATTATCTATACAAATATATATGGAACAGATAATACTTGCAGTGATAAAAATATAAAAAGAAAAGAAAATAGAAAATAGCTCCCTCTCTTTCGCTTTCGCTCTCTGTGTCGAGGGCAGCGGGCAGACTGACCGGGTTTTCAATCCCTAAGCGATAAGTGTGAATTAATCTATACTAAAAAAAGGTTGGAAAATATCTTGATTACTGCTAATTCTTACACGGGCAGCGGGCAAGGCGCCCCTGGCCCCAATAATATTATTATTCCTAATCACTTGTAATCCCTAGGAATCTAGGATCCATAGAAATTTGAACTAGCCTCTCTCCCTCTCTCAGTTCTCTGGGCATTGCTTAGGGCAGCGGGCAGACGGCCTGCCCAGTTTATCCCTCATAAATATAAGACATAACTAGTTCTCAAGTTTTTATAGGGTTTAATTAGGGTTTCCCAGGCCTTATACTGATCGAAGAGGTTCGCTGCTCTTAGGTTAATCTTTAGGCTAGAGGTAAGACCTTGCTCTTTTCCCTTTAATTTGTTAGGTTTCTGGAAAGAATGCTCTAGTATCGACATGATCGTGCTCTTAGGTTATGCTATTGCTCATGTATAAAAGTTTTTCTGGGTTCATCATCTTCTCATGGCCGCCTACTAGACTAGAAAACTTGATCCTTTTGCGCTTTGGCAATTCAAAAGAGCAGTAACTCTCTCTATCTATTTAGTGGGTTCTTTTCCTCAAGTAGTTTGAGGCCGAGAAAAAAAGTGTTCGTTTCTAATCTTTTTCTATCACTTTCCAGTCAAATTTAGTAACTTTAAAGTAGTAGTCTGGCCAATAGTTTGTGTTTTGGAGACATTCCTTCTGATCTAACCTTTGGTAAAAGGTTCCATCAGCAGCTTAATCACTCCTGCCAGATTCAGTACATTCTGTGACTGTGAGAGAGAGATATATTATAAGGTTTTATCGTCCTTTTTCTGTTTCAAATGGCTCCATCTCCAACTGGAAGAATAAGAACAAGGCCAACCAGAAAGACAAGATCAAGAAAGCATTTCAAGAAGCGGCAGGTCGTACAGTACTCGGCCAAGATCAATCAAGAAGAAGAAGCATCGAGAAGTTTGCCTCCAAAATCTTGCAATGATTTTTCAAAGATGGGCGACATAGATTTTGATCATCATGAGGGCGTTCATCATCATCATGAAGTCTCGGCCTCAAGTAGCGGCTGCTCCACTCCAAAAGCTGAGAGATTCAGAATACCAGAGATGTCAACATGCCCACCAGCACCCAAAAAGCAAAGGGTAGTTTCGAATTGCTCCGGCTTGCAAAGATCCCCGATTCCTTTCTTTGCTCCTCCAGACTTAGAGCTCTTCTTTTTCTTTGCACTCCAAGATATTTCGGTTTGATCCATGCGTGTTTATAGAATATATATATATATATAAAATAAAGATCATTTCACTAATTTAAAGAAATGGTCTTTATATGATCAATTTCTCATATGAGTTTTTAGTTCGATCGTGATTTTGATTTGCGTGATGATCTTAGGAAGCATTTGTTAGCTTTCCCCCCACTTTGATACTGTTTTAGTTGGGTTTCAAATTAATGTAGGGTACACTACTGATGATCACTAAATTTAGGTGGTTTTGTCCAACTAAATTTAGCCCTTTAGACCTACTTTCCCTTTTGTTTATTTATTCCTCCTTATATATATGTTTCCTGACATGATCGAGAGTTTGGTGAGTATTGCAATGTAATGGGTGGATTTGAGGTTTGTGAGTGACATGTTTAGCTTGCAATTATATTTGCTTTTATTTGTTGATCATGAGTCAACCTGAAGTATATAGTTTAATTAAGGCATAGACCTTCTTTTTATCATGTGTAAACCCTACTTTCTTTGACTATCATTATTCTTTCTTCTAATTTGCACTTGGTCGCTTGGCTAAATGATTATGTCGTGGTCTATAATCCTCCCTCAACAAATAATTGTACAATTTACATGTTCATAAGGATCCAAAGACTCCCATGAATCTCTAAATCTTAACACTGTCTAAAAGAAAAATTAAAAGTCCGCCTTTGAATTAATAATTAATAATTTATGAATAGTATTAAAATTATTGAGTTAAGATAAATTAAGACGAGATGAATAGGCCTAAATTACCACTTATCTTAAACAATCGAGTGAGCAGCCCGTGAATAAAATTCCACTAATCAGTAATCATACAGCAGGACCATTGTTTATTTAAGAGAATGATTCATTACACTTGATTAGTGGCTTAAAATTTCAAATCGAGGGCCCCTAAAGAGCTAATCATCATGTCCATCCCCATGCATAATTACGATGTGAAACAATGTTCTCTTGCCCATAAAAAGATCACTCCCAGAAAAGGTCTGCATATGCCCCATATATATATATTCTGTTTCCCAGAATTGCTAAATCACTAGAGAAAGTTATCCGAGGATTTTTCATGATAATTTTTTTTTTTCTACTGAGTGATTAAAAATAATTTTTATAATAACGTTGTGAATTTTTTTAAATATGTAAAAACATAAAAAAATAATAATAATTGGACCAACTCATACTAAACCATGAAAAAAATCCTACATTATTTTAAAAAGAGATTGTCATAAATTTTATATAACACATAATCTCTCATTTCTAACGATAACATACACTAAGTGCTCTTCTAGATCTGTTTCCGATGCATGGCTATGGAATGCTAAATGCAGATAAAATTTTCTTAATTATTGGGATTTTGGCCACCAGACAAAGTTTGAGTGCAAATATCAAAGACACATCTGCATGCTGGGCGGATTTAGATAGAATATGATCAACTTTTGCTTTTGGAGTGATCAGTACACATGCAAAAGGGGAGGGATCAGAGGGGGATTAAATATCGCAGCAGGGTCTGCAGGGTTTGTGTTTGTTTTTCTTTTCTTTTTGAAAAATGCAGATTGTATTATACTGTCAGATCTGTGGTGTCTGCGTGTCTGAGCTGAGCCCCAGCATCTATAAGAGAATCCAATGAACAAACTCTCGTGCGGGTTATGATCCTTGTTTTCACCTTGGAGAATCTCGAGAAATTTCTCATCATTTTTTTTCAGTTTTTCCAGACTTTGGTACCATGTACTTCCTTCTGATTTTGTGAACTCAATTATTTGATTTGGGCACTCGTGCATTATTTATATTGGAGTGGACGCTTAGAATTTATATATATATATTTTTTATTTCTGTTAAAGAAAGATTTGATCTCAGGAAATTATATTAAATAAATTTATAAAATAATATTATTTAATAAAAATAATATTTATAATCGTGAAGTGCATAAATATCGTACAATTCATTTTTAAAAAAATAAGTAAATACAAATTTACATGAAACAAAAAAAAAATTATTTTTTAAGAGTTAGTTTACATATAATCTCCAAATAGGAATTACTCAAGCAAACTTAAATAATTTTATCTTTAAATTTTTTTATAATTACAATAAAATTCCTCCTAAAATTGTGTTTTTTTTTTTTTCATTTAATGAAAAGTAATATTAGATACAGTTCTCAAATAAAGACTGTAATGCAAGTCTAGTTTAAAAAAAATAAAATTACAATAATATCTTTTTTAAAATAATATTTTTTCTCATTTTATTCTCATCTATCAATAAGACTACAATGCAGTCATTTAGAATTGCAAATAAGATTTTGTTGCGATACTTACACACTTCATGATTATATCTAGTATGACTCTTTATTTAATATATAATTTCAAATATACTTCAATTCACATTTTTTTTGTACATTCTCATTGTTAGTTAGAATTCAAATTAATCATCGTTAGTCATTTTCTAATATAAGTGATATAATTAAGAATTAACAACATCAATATAAGACTTTGTTTCTTCTTAATTAATATAGTTTTCATCTCTTTTTTATCCTTCCACTCATATATGTTTGTGCAGTACGAATTTACCAAATACTAATTAAAATCTAAATTAAGACTTTGATAATTATGTCCTTAACTAAGCAGATAGACAGCTTGCAGGTCCCGGCCAAAAACAACCTTTTGTTGATTTTTGGCCAAACTAGTGTACTATTAGTGCACTAATTGTGAGACATTATTATTAGTGGGAATAATCACTGTAGTACTTAATTAACATATTCTGAATTGACTTAAAAGTGGTGTTAGTGGCTGAAAACATGATGGCTTGCTTGTAGCAGCTTTGAATATCAATCTCATCGGGTGGATGCAGGAACTTTTTTCGGGAATATTTAATTTGCAGAAAGAATTTTGTGAACACGATTTGCATTCATTACATGATGAAAGACATGATATTGATCGATCATCTGATCATGATCTTTCTGATTATATTAGATCATGATGGGTTCCCTTTCCCTTATAATTAAACACATAAATCTTTTCCACAATCTTGTACTGGTCCCCTTAATTCTTATTTGTTGGGCATGACAATTATATATATATATATATATATATATATATATTATATGTGTGTGTGTGTGTTTTTTTTTTTTTTTTTTGCATCATTCACTTGTTTAAACTAGGATTTCATGATGCATATATAGGCATTTCATGATCAGCTTATCTTTCATTTATTAGAAATGATATTTACAATTTTAATATATGCAAGTTCTGTGATATATTTTTTTCAACAAAAAATAAAAGATAAATTCAAGATTCACATAAAAAAAAAGTTATTTTTAATTATAAATTTCATTTTTTCTAAAATAAGTATGCATGATGATGATATGTACACACTAAATATAAAAAAGTATGGCATCTTGGCGGCCTCTTAAATCAAGAGACGGAAGCTGAAGAACATATAATATTATATTATATATGTATTTATATATGTATGTATGTATGTGTGTTTTAATATACACTACAAGATTTTCGATTATTTAGAACTAATTCTTTTCCCACAACGAACTATAGTGGAAAATAGTGGTAATTGGCACCAAAAACATCCGTCGCAAAAACAAATTACGTTAACGACAAGAATTCATGCGAGAACTTTGTTTATGTGGTAATTGCCACTTTTTGGCACGACCAACTACTTTTTACGGTGACATTTGGTCGCAGCAAAAAGCATTAGCCAAGAGACACAAGTTAAGCGTCATCGTTTTATTCCTACCTAGTGAAATAAGTCATCCCGAGCGTGTATCCTTCCCTCTCTTAAACAGATCAAGCCCCTGAAGCATTATCCCAATAAAACTTTTTGCACAAAAATCCCTAGCTAAATCCCTAACTAGGTGATCTGAGATTGACGTCGCAAAGGTGCTCTTCATCCGTCGAATACGTGGTGTCGCCGACTAGATTTTGGCCAGTTCATCGGTGATCTGAGATTGATGCTCATTCGTTGCTCGTACTTTCAACCTCGAGTTCCATTCATCTTCTTCGATCGTCTCTCAGCAGCCCTCACTCTCAGTCAACCCCACTGGAGATCGAGCCCCCTAATCTCCCAGTCCTAACCATTTCCCTTCGTCTTCTTCGATATTCTCTAAACCCTAGCCCTATCGAAATCGATCCCTTAGTCCCCAAGCCAGTGTTCGAATATCGGTAGCCCTCTCCACCAACGAAAGCCCTTCGTCCACCTATGCGAAGCTCTCTGTCCTCCGACGCGAAGCCCTCTGTCCATAGACACAAAGCCGCACTCTCCACCGACGGAAGCCCTCAGATCTGAGGCAGGATAATTTTAGGATTTTTCTCTGCTTACTCCATCTCTGTTTTCTCTCTGTATTTGCTTGAAACTAATGGTTCCCACCTGTAAATGTTGCCTCTCATGGCTTTAACGTTTGCATTTTTATTTTTCAAATCATAGTGATTTTTTTCAATTTTTTGTAGTTGGTTGCCTGAAAGTGGAGTGAGAGTTGTGACAATTTTTTGTAATTGTTTTTTAAGAAAATGTGAACAAATTCATAATATCCCTTCATCTATTAGAACAAAAAGAGTGCTTTTTTTATAACTCTATTTTTTATTAGAATAAATAGTTTTATAGCATTTATAAGTTATGCTTCTCATTTTGTGATATTCAAAATTTCAAAGTAAATCCATTTAATATGTGAGACTTTCCTCCACTGTATTTTTGTTGTTGTTTTGATTGCAATGAGCTTTTTCCATTGTAAATCTATCTTAACGGTCATGTTTGAACATGATGCTATTTATCATGTTGTTAAAATTCGTGGGTGTAGTATATAATTTTTGATAGTTTAGATGCAGCCTATCCAGGTTCTGCTTGTAATTTTTTGTATTTCTTGCTGTAATTTTTGTTTGTTCACATAGGTTCAGCTTTAATAGGCTTTTGAGTTTGCTTTCTCATGTTTCTAAGTCTATATTTTGGGACCAGAGTACTTTTTACACCAAAGACTCCACCAATGATTTGGTTTTATGTTAGAGTTAATACTCCTGTTTCTATCATGTAGGTATAGAACCATGCGTGATAATGCCAATGAAGATTTTGTCAATATGGCATCTCATGCTCAAAAGAGTACTGCAGGGTTTGTTCTTTTGTCTTTATCAAATCTTTTTTTTTCATAAGTATTTCATCAAATCTATTGTTGAAGATTTTCTTTTCTCTGATTGTATTTCTGAAGATTCTGTTAAAAATAAATGAGAAGGCTATAACAGTAAAATTTCAGTCTTTGTAACCTTGAGTTTTAAGCTCAGTCTTCTATATTCCTTCCCTTATTCAGCCTCTGATTTGTAAACCTTTAGTCCCTCAATCCATATCAAGGAACCAACAAATTCTAGATGGACATTTTAGCCATTTATGATCCTCTTAACAGGGGAAGCCAAATTTAAACAGTTAGTAGTGCAATAGCTAAGGCAAAGGAGCAACAAAAGCTCCACTTCTTTTCCTTTACACTTCTATTTTATTTTGTGTTTAGCTAATTTCAGAACTCCATAAGAACACTAAGAATCCACCAAAACCTTAGTTTTTCTACCCAAACTGGAACTACAGCCAATATCTATTTATCTTTTCCACTACATCGCTAAGAGTAAGTTGCTTTTCTTTGCCTTGGTTTTCTCTCTAGTTATGTGTAAGCTTTGACCTTTCCTTCTCAATAACCATATAATTTTTGTTGTGTGTTTATATTTTTAGATTTTGTGATATGTGAATTTGGTTTATGATTATATGATCGTGTTATTTATTGCGTTGAACTCATGTGTTAGATGGATAAAATATCTACATTTGTGTTGGACTAGATTACATGGGCAACAAACATGTTGATATATGTAAATTGGTGCTAATTATTGAAGTGATATACTGGGTGGGACTAATGTTTTTTTGTATGTGTGTGAAATGAGAGGTATTCGTGTCATTTTTTTGAGATTTTATTCTGTAGGTAGGATGCACATATATATAAAGCTATGGATTTTTATTTGTTGTGTGAGTCTGTGACACTTTGTTCTATATGTAGTGACTATGTAGGATGCACTTGAAAAATGATTACAAATGTAATGTAGATATAGCAATTTGTCTCTGCATCATAAATAAAAAATATAGATGATATAAAAAGTATGCATTGCATATCCCGTTGGTTCTTATCATCTTATTAATAATCTCAAATAAAAATGATTGTGATGTAGATGGAGTTTATGCTAAATATTCACTTGGATTGTGTATGGAATCATTATTTACTTTCGTAAAAATTATAAAGTATTGTGTACTCTTTTTTTTGTTTTGTTAAATGCTCATTGATTGGTAGTTTGAACAAATTGTCTATCAATTGTTGACACATATTTTGATGTGCTTAATTGATGGCTTTGTTGGGAGGTTAGGATTTGAAATTCTGGGCTAGTTTTCATTAGGTTTAAGCTTATTTTTGTCACTGATTCGGGTTATACATTTTTTTGTTTGAGTTGAGAGGAATCATGTCTAACCTCAAGTCTGTTGGCTTGGAAATGGCTGTTGAGTATATTGATAGTGAGGAGGCAGAGTATTTATCTCAAAAAACTGCTGTTGACCATGACTAAGTGGATGTTAGAAGATGATAAGTCATTATGTCCAGTAATATTTTGATTTGGGATGATATGTCCTTGTTTAATTTCATTGCTCTGTACTCTCATAGGTTTTGTATGTATTGTTCTCATTATATTTAGTTTTAATGCTCATTGAAGAGGACTGCAGTAAGGTAATATTACATGATTAGAAGGTGAGCTTATTTTTAGGACATTTTCATGATATCTACATATTTTTATTTAACTTTTTTAGCCACTGGCCGTAGTATCAGAAATTGGGTCGTAGAATCTTATTATGCTTAGATAATTGGCCTGTAGTTATCTTTATTTTCTCTATTGTATTGTTTGGGGGCATGTGGAGGTTTAAAAATGCATGAAGATGCTAACTTCTGAGTAACTAAAAATATCATGCTGACTTCTGCAAATAAATGCTCTGTGTGTCTAATGTTTTTCCAAGATTTTGATTCAATTTTTAGCCAAGATATTGATTAAAGTAAGTGCTTTGTTTGTCTGTATTTTTCCTCTTATGTTTAGGCAATGTTGCATTACATGGATAAAGAACTCTCATGTGTTAATTTCACCCATTTTGCAACAGTCTGTACCCATGCTTTCCATGCATTTAATCCATGGCTTGATGCTCTCAGTCATGAATCCTGCCCAACAAGCAAATCTGTATATAGCAAAATGATGTAATTGTGGAGTGGTTGATCGTATCCCATTAGATACTATTCTGTTTGCTAGGAAATTGCTAATGTGGATCCATACCATTTTATTGATTATTGTGTCAAAAAAAATTGTGTGCAAGGTGCTATTTATTACATATGGCAACATTTTAGAACCTTTTGTTGCAAATGTTGTTTTACCACAACCAGATCATGGCAATAGTGTATTGGGCACGAGTTGTTGGGGGGAATAAGTAAATACAATACTATTTATACAATTTTGATTTTCTTGTCATTGTTGTTTTTAACTTTTACCCAAGACCAAATTATGGCATTGGTGTATTTCACACAGCTTAATTTTGTAGAGAAAAATAATAATTACCTATCAAAACAACCGCAATTACTACCGATTTAGCAGCAGGAAGTCATCAGTTCACACAAATCAAACTCGTGGCTAAATAGTAATTACCACAAGGCTAATGAACTGAAGTTGGTGCTAACTTTCCTTTAACGACAACTTGATTCATAGGAAATAATTTTTTCTCATGGTATGAACTCGTGGCGAGAAAGCAATGGCCACAACAAAATAGGCATGATGAAGCTTTATTTACACGAACATGAAATGCTTTTGCAGAGCAACCTCTGGTGGCAATAAGTGTCCTTTTGCCACGGGAAAACTACATCGTGGCAAAATGTAATATTTGCGGTGAGTTATATGCCACGAACCTCCCACTGACCGATTTGGTGGCAATTGTTTTTTACTGGCGAAACATACACTTAAGCTACAATAATCATCCTTGACAAAAATACGAAAATCTTGTAGTGATATGTATGATATTATAAGAAAAATAAATATTTATAATAAATTATTTATAGTGATCATGATTATTTATTATAAAAACAAATTTATTTTAATAATAAATAATTATTTTTATAATAAATATAGTAAGAGCTATAAAGCGAGACAATAATGGGAGGGGAACATTGGAATGCGGGAGATAAAACGGATGATGTCTCTCGAATTAATAGTTAAAAATTACCAAAGAAAATTGCATATGGATTGATGTCTTTCCTAAAGTAATTAAAGAGCTTCTTTTTCAATTCCAATGATGTAACATCTAATCCATCAAACACCCACTTTGCTTAAAGTGAATTTATCAATATCAGCATTCCTAACTTTTCTAGAATCCGAGGTTGCCTCCATTTCCTTCACAAAGCCTCCTATACGATCTTCTTTAATTTGCTTTTGGGTCAAACTACTTACAGCAACATTAATTTGTACTCTTTTTGGTTATTTCATTTAATTTCATTTTCTGTACAAACATATATGTGTTATTAATGTTTTTTCTTTTGTTTTTTTATATTTTTTGTTTTGTCAAATTTAAATTATTATTTATTCAAATGATTATAAACGAATGAAATCATTTGATACGCATTATATAAGTAGAAAGTATGGTTGAGATCTATAATAATATATATGTAGATGAAAAGCCATATCGCTCAAAAACAAACCATATTGCATGCTACCCTTTTATTAATTTATTGCGATAATTAATTAATAATCTCCGAAAAAATCGAACGTTTGCTTTTTCATTATTTCATTTTATACCTTAAAATGTTCATAATAAAAATAAAAATAAAAGATGTTCTTCGTTTTATCATCTTTCTTTGTATTTCTTTCCCTCCTAATTAAAAAATAATTAAATATTTTCCAAACCTGCAAGTTAATCTTAAGTCTGGTTTATTTTTAGAAATGAGATGAGATGAGATAAAAATTAAAAAAAAGAGTAAAATATTATTACAAAAATTTTTTTAATATTAATTTTATTTTGAAATTTGAAAAAAATGTTTTGAAATTTAAAAAAAATTGAATTTTTTATTATTTTTTATATAAGAATTTTAAAAAATATATAATAATAAATTTAAAATATATTTTTAATTTTTAATTTTATCCCCATAAACAAACCAGGCCTTACCCTTAGATTATAATAATAACTTAAATTCTATAAAGTTATTTTTTTGGAGGAAGATAATTCCATTGATAACTAAAAAGGCATACATTGATTACGAAGGGGTTCGGTTCTGGACAATCACTTCAAAATAGTTAACAACTTAATACAGTATAAGAAATAAATAAAAAAAATTGGAAAATTGTATCAAATAATTTGAAACAAATTTGGTTTCTGGCTAGGTGTTGAAACTTGAAACTGATTTCGAAGCCACATGGCAAAAACTGGACTTTAAATTCAATTAAATTGCAATTATATAATATAAAGCTTAGAATATATTGTTAACAAAAATATTATTTTTTGTAAGCGAAGAAACTCTTCTTATTTGGTGGAAAGGGAGTTTCTTTTCCAACTCAAACAATCAATATGCATAGACAGATCAAGTAGACAAAGATCATGTTTTAACTTTGCTTTGTTTACGTACAAATTAAAGCAAAGCAAGAGTTGCAGCCCGACAGTACGTACGTACTACAATATGGGCACTGCTACGGACCCGTTGGGGGTCTTTTTTTTGCCCAGTTAGTATTTTTTTTTATATCATTTTTTTAACACTTTTAAATATTTTAAAAAAATCATAATATTATTAAAAAAATATTTTTTAAATCATTAAATAAAAAAATTCTAAAAAAAAGTGAAAGCGGGACACAAAAACAGAACCTCCAACGAAATTCCTATATTTATCCTTACAATTGTTGGAAATACTTTTAAAATATTATATCTTATATTTATTATTAATAATATTCTTAGGAATTCATTTTTGGAAGTTGTGAGTTTTTTTGGAGAGGGAGTAGAATCATGTAGATATGGAAGTTGTGAGTTTATTATCAAATAATTTGACTCAGGTCATAAATCGATGTGTCAAATTGGTTGCACCTTTAATTCTATGATTAAAATCTTCAGTACGTAGAAAGTTTCCAAGCAGAGAAACCTTTAAAAATGATTGCTTATTGGTTCTTGGATTACTTCCATGTAACTTAATTGACATATACTAGATCTTAGATTTAGATTTGAATATGGATTCACATTATACAGTATCAGTTACCTAATTATTCATTCAAAATGCTAGTAGGATCGAGGTCTAAGCTAATATGACTCTAACTAATTAACTTGATCAAGTGTTTGTGGCTTTCCTCTGTCTAGCCTCCTTCTGTTCAATTCCTAACAAGTATGTTGTTAATATTGTCACGCTTAGTAGGAATTGAAGGCCATCTCCATTTGCCTCATCCTACTCTTTTTTTTCTTTTTCTAAATAAGCAAATATATCATTCAATAAAGAAAACGAGATACATGACTAAGGGATGAGGTTTTCCAACAAACACCTAATTACAACAACAACAATGAAAAAATGAAAAAAAAAAAAGTTTTACGACCAAATATTTAGTCTCCACCCATATCCTGCAAAGAAGACGTGTCTTAAATTAATGATGGTTTTTTGCAATTAGCACAGTTATGTGAACTATGAAGCTATTGTTGGAGGCAATGGAATTTGACGATGCACTGCAATTTGTTACCTTGAAATATTTTATGAAGATATTCATATTCCCTTCTTTCAAAGATAAAATTAGAGAAAGTGAAAACATAGTAAAAAAACCAGCATTGAATGGGCTAAAAATTAATATGTGGTTTCCATTGTGTTGGTGCGTGGAGATCACGTACCAGATTGTGAGATGAGGTGAATTAGATATGGAAGATCTTGATATAGATAATCTACTGGTGTGGTGCGTTTAGCCGACGAACATGTTATGACATGGCAGAGCCTGACGACCACGCCCGAACAAGCTTGCGTGAGTGTCATGCGCCAAGATTTTCGCTGCAAATCTGCTTTGTTCTAATAGATTGACAATTGAGGAGTTACATGATGGGATACATATCGATCATTGATCACCGGAGTGTGATAAATCTAACCACAATCAAACCGGCAAAAATGATTGATAAAAAAACACTAGCGTGAAATATATACACAGGTCGATATTGAAAAAAGAACGAAAGGAAGGATGTTGCTCTCCATTAAAAGCACTCGAAAGAATGAATAGATTTTCTAGAAAAAAAAAATGTACAATTTCTCTCTCTAAAAACGATACAGCTTTGTATCCCCTCCCCATCTTACTCTTTTACACAGCAAAAGATTAAAATAAAAACAAAACAAAGCCCCCAACACCCACTAGCTAGTTGCCATGTACTACCAAGTATCCGAGTCAGCTAGATACTTAGGTATACCATAACAAGTAATAAAATATATGTACATGCAAGATTAATAAAAAATATTTAGCTGCTTGTAATTAATCAGTAGAGTAATATTATATATAATCAAATTTATAAATTTATTTATACATTAATACATACTTAGTAGTTGCCTATAGTTTATAAACCGATATAACTAACCATGGTAAATCGATACGTATTTTGAAACCCAAAATCAATTGCAATAACATTTTTCCTAATCAGCACCCTCCTTGTTTTGCTTTCTATTTGTAATCATGACCCAAACTCCAATGAGTCATTCACGGAAAGCCTCATTGTTTTTTCTATAGGCACGAAATCCAAGCATGCTTGTAAATATCATATACAAGTTCCTTAAAGTTAAAGATTTTCATAAATTGCTTATTGATAAAGTATTTGTTTGTACAATAACATTGATAATCATGAGAATATGATTCATTCTATTCGAAATAGTACTGTCACAAATATCACCCATTTCATATGCGCTGGCAATTATGGATTTTGCTGAATCTAAATTACGTTTGGATATTAAAAATGATTATAAATAATAATAATAAATAAATAAATAATAATAAAAAGTGGTATATCACTTACGTATTGGATAATTTCACCTTTCTTTTAAGCTAATTTTTAGAATAAAGAGCATCTATGACCGTTCAACATTGATATTAGAGTTTAAATTTACCAATAATTTTGGCTCAACAATTCACAAACAAAACAGGTTATCTTTGCTCCAACTTAGGATCCAAATGAAAATTTTGGATTCGAAACCCACACCCTCTTGTATAAAAAGAACTTAGGACTTAAATGTGTGAGAGTGAGATTGTACGTTAAACTATCCCATATTGATTAAAGAAGGAGTTGGTGGTTAGTTTATGAATATAAAGAAAAATCTCACATCTTGAATTAACTTTTGGAATTAAAAGAGTTATGATCAGCAAACATCAAATAGAAGATTATTACTATTGACACGGTAAAAATCA
Organism: Platycarya longipes; assembly: GCA_036559045.1. Classification (NCBI taxonomy): domain Eukaryota; kingdom Viridiplantae; phylum Streptophyta; class Magnoliopsida; order Fagales; family Juglandaceae; genus Platycarya; species Platycarya longipes. The sequence continues at coordinate 3,343,999 of CM071801.1, forward strand.
CTCAACATGCTAAGGAGAGAGAAAGATTCATTCTCGATCCACTGAAGTGATTTGGACCTTAATCGATGTTGTTTGGAACCCATGGCAATGTTTCGGTGCTGATGTACGATGATGGCACGTATATCCATAACAGATAAAATAAATAGGAATAAACACATAATTTACATGATTTGACATAATGCCTACATCCACGAATGTTTGAAAATGACGATCCATTATAATACATATTTTATAGTTTCTCTTTGGCCCTCGTATTCATTATAAAATAAAAAGTATAAACTATTTGCCAAAAAGATGGACCCATTGGAACTTTTTCTGCCTAGGTTGAAGAAGAAGTCGAGAGATTAGAGTTATTGTCATCCTGATTTTAAAGGCTATTTATAATCTCTCGATTTGCAGTGATGTGAATTTTCACTTGCTTGTGTTAATCATTTTCTTGTTTTGCGTGTTTTCCTCTTTCTTTCTGCCATTTTCTTTTTTTTTTTCTTGAGAAATGATAGATGCAGTCATGAAGTTACAAGCGACATGCAGTCGCTTTGGAAAAAAGTGAATATATATGGAACTCATGTGAAAAAAGTTAACTTTTTACTAAAGCGATTGTACGCCATTTGCAACTCTACGACTGTATGTAGCATTATCCTTTTTTTTATACTCTTTCTTTCTGTTGACACTCCCACATGCACTTATGTTAGTCCTGTACTCACTTTTATTCCCCATCCCCTCTTTTTCCTAGCCCCACTTCTCTCTTAGTGAGCTGGTAGGTTAGGCTTGGGCCCAAGTCATTTCTCCCCTCACGGTTACGCAATGGAAGTTTATAACTCTTAACCTATACTATACAAGGTGCTATCGAAAAGAGAAACTCTAAATTAATTTTCTACTCTGTTGGGTAGCAATACTTAAAATTTCATAAGGCTTCTTATTTGAATGGACGTTTCACGGGCTTACTCGAAAATATATGGCTTCGAAAACTTTCGCATATTTCAACCCACTTAAATGGACTGAAGCCGTCAGTTACTGACTGGAGTTGAATCACACGTCTATAGAAACTTAGAAAGATTCACACCAACAAAAGTACTTAAGGAAAGGCACCAACATGGAACCCGGCATACAACAAATTGCATTCCAAACCAGATGCATTATTCCTGATTAAATTTTTTTTATAATAATCAAATATAACATACAGTACATTTTCTCGTACAAATTCTTATTATCTCAGCCAAATGCAATTATTTACACCCATTCCACAGCTTTAACCCGTCCTTTTCATAATGTTAACGGTGATGAATTGTATTGAATCTTGGTTTTTTAAAAATAGATAAAGTGATATACCATTTAAATATAAAAGATGGCAAAATGGTGCTCAAATATTATAACTTAAAGTTTAAGTTGGTGAATTTTGATGAGTCTAATATAAGATTATTTTAGATAAAACTATCAAATTTGCATTTAATGAGTCTACTGATGGGTCCAATGCCAGTGCTATTCAAATTTTGAGATACAGTACTTGAGTATCGTCCTTCATATTTAAAAGGTAACTATTTACCTATCAAAATATTTTTTATTACCTTTTAATATGTTTGTTAGATGCATAAATTATAAATATGTTTGTTAGTTTCATAAAATGTATATTATATTATTATTTTGATGAATCAAATATAGAATTATAGATATGAAGGTGTTAGCTTTTCATCAAACTTATTCTTCCATCAAATTTTAAAGAAAATTTTGATATAATCAATATCAATACTCTTACAAAAATAAAGTTTGAGACAAAACTTAATAGGTTTTTGCAAAATGTTTTTAGCCTCTTCAACCTCGCCTCATTTGCCAAGTCTTATTCAATGAAATAGCTTCCCATATTATTGTAAATAATTTAGCATCGATTATTTTTTAGGATGAATGATGTCCATATAAATCGTCACGATCCCAAATATTATTCAAGAAATCGCAAAATTCACTATCTAAAGAAAAAATATTACAATCATAACAAAGTTTTATAAAATTAAATTAATAAATTAACGTGACTTTTTATGGAATGGTAAATATTGTAATATATATTAATATAATGTACTATATCAAAATTATCCGATTTTTTAGGTTACTTTTATGAATATTTATTTATACAATGGATAACGAGTCAAAAATAAAAACATTACAACACTTTACCATAATTAAGAGTCAATAATCACTAAATAATATCTTTTTATTATAATAAGTATTTATCTAACTGCCATTTAACGAATTCTTTTTAGTTTTTGTTAAATTTTCTTTTTTTTTTTGTTAAATTTAATTACATCCGTTCGTCCATCTGAATACTGAAATGATGTGATTTTTGAAATTTAGTCTCTCGAACTCTTAAATCAAATATTTCAAATTCAAATTTAACAAAATTCGAAACTCTTATCCTCCTAATTAGAATCGAAGCCGTTTAAATTATCCCTTGGTTACAGTTTGAAGGAATTCCTCAATTGAAACTAACATTCAATTTCAAACTTAACTCAATCTTTTTATGATTGACGTTACCCTTCCCCATCATCTATAAAACTCATCAAAGATTCAAAATAAACATCACAAATTATATAAATTATATATAATTATAAATTACTAATCTTTTATTACTAATTTTTTATTAGTAATAAATTCTATAACATGCAAATTATAATATAATGTTATAATATTAGTAAACTTACTTCACGTTACAAATTATCATATAATATTATTTTATATAAATTATAATTTATATTGTATATATGATTTAAAAATTTTATTCATTCTTTATAAAAAAAAAAAAAAAAAGAGAAATGTAAAATAATATAAATCTGTTTGCCAACTACGTTTACGAATACAGTTGTTTGAATAAAATATTATTTATTTATCAATTTAAATTCATTATGAAATATTAAAATTGTTGAACCCAAGGTTTTAAGTCTCGTATTTACGTATAAATTTTGATGATAACAAATAATATTAAAAACTCAAGTTCAAGTTGTCTACGCATGAAGGGAGCTAAACACATCAAGAAATCAAGCATGAGTAACAAAGAGATCAAGTCTACAAATGAAGCTCATAGATTATTTTTGTACATCTCTTGATAAAATTAGAAATTGGATTAAGGCTCCAAATTACTCTTTTTTCTCATAAAACATCAAATTACTTTTTCCACATATGCAAGACATTTTTAAATGTCTTAGTTTTGAAAATTATATTTTTCACATGTGCATAACATCATCAAACAAAATAATTTCAAAAATTATATATATATATTTTTTTTATAAAAACTTGAATTTATAAGATGATTGATTATCATATTTGACATGTGCATATTTTGTTTGAAAGTCTTGAAGAGAGGTGGTGTGTTTTTTTGACAAATGTAAAAGGTAGATAATTTTGTTTGAGAATCTTAAAGAGTGGCTGTGTATTTTTTGGACAAATGTAAAAAATAGATGATTTGTTTGAAAATCTTAAAGGGTGGTTGTGTATTTTTTTGACATATGCAAAAAGAAGATGTTTTTGTTTGAAAAATAAATCATGCTCATTTTGTCATATATGAAAAGCAAAATATTAGGTTTGAATTCTTTGAAAAATGAATGGAGTTGTCTTTGACAAATGCAAAAAGGAAATGCTTTTATTTGAATTTTTTGAAAAGTGAATAGTGTTCTTATTTGACATGTGAATCTTTTCAAATTTGAAATTGAAGACTCATTTGCCTATAAATAGCTCACTTGAGTTTTGTAAAAATCACAACAAGAGCTTACACATCTATTGCTAAGTTTTGCATCATTCCTTCAAAGCTCTCATTCTCTCTTTTCTAAAGTTTTGAGCCTTAATTCTTGTTCTTGTTGAGAGAGATATATGTTGCGCTGTATTGTTTTTATCTCACTCATTGAGAAGTGTATTTTGATAGTCTACCTACTATCAACTTTTGTATTTGTAAGAGGGTGCGTATAATCCTTGTATGTGTAGAAGGTGTTCTACACGGGGAATAGTTAAATCACCAAGTGTGAGGTGATTGGAAGTGTAGAAGGTGTTCTACATGGGGAATAGTTAAATCACCAAGTGTGAGGTGATTGAAAGTGTAGAGGGTGTTCTACACGGATTCTTTGGAGCGGTGCTGCTCAAAGGTGTAATAGGTTTCTATCTCCACCTAAAAGAGATTGAATAGTGGATTTGGGGATCCTCAAGGGGTAGCTTGAGGCAAGGACGTAGGCAGTGGGGCCGAACCTCGTTAACATACTGAGTTTGCTTCTCTCTTACCTTTACTCTTTATATTTATTGCTGTTTCATATTTTGTTTATATTTTATATTGTATACTTGATTTATAATTGTTATTTTTTTTAATACAACTCAATTCACCCCCCCTCTTGTGTTAGTTATCTGGGCAACAATTGGTATCAGAGCTAGAGCTCTGTTATAAGATTAACTATCTTTTGAGTTAAGATCTTATGGCTAACATTGCAGCTTCATTTGGTGAAGGTCAATCTAGCAGTCGGCCTCCACTATTTTGCGGAGACAATTACTCATTCTGGAAAGTTAGAATGAGAATATTCCTTCAGGCTCAAGGTCGAGAAATCTAGAAATGCATTGTAAATGGACCTTATATTCCAACAAAAGTGGTTGATGGAGTAAAGGTCAAAAAGGAAGAAGAAGAGTTTGATCGTGAAGACGATAGACTTTATACTTTGAATTTAACTGTTATGAATTTATTATATAATGCTCTCAATGGTAATGAGTTTAATAGAGTAATGACTTGCGCTACAGCAAAGGAAATTTAGGATAACTTGGAAGTTACTTATGAAGGAACTTCTCAAGTCAATGAATCAAAAATTTATATTCTTACTCATGAATATGAAATGTTTAAGATGAATGATGATGAATCTATTTCTAGTATGCACACTCGTTTTACTAATATCATAAACAGCTTGACAGCTCTTGGCAAAGTTTATTCCAAAGTGGAGATAGTAAGAAAAATTCTCAACTCTCTACCAAAACGTTGGGAATCAAAAGTGACAGTGATTCTTGAAGTTAGAGACCTCAAGAAGCTCGAAGTGAATGAACTCATCGGGTCACTTATCACCCATGAGTACATATTGAAAAGAGGAGAAAAAGAAGGAAAGCAAAAGAAGAGCTTGGCACTCAAAGCCGTTCCTTATGAAAGTGAAAGCGAAAAAGATGAAGAAAGCGATGACGAAGAGATTGCAATGATCACAAGAAGATTTAAGAGATTCTTGAAAAATAAAACTCCTCCAAGGAAACCTTTCAAAAAATCTTCCAACAAAGATACAGGTAAAAATGATTCATTAATTTGTTATAAATGTAAAAAGTCAGGACATATCAAGGCAGATTGTCCCCTGCTAAAGAAAGATCGAAACAAAGGCAAAAAAGCAATGAAAGCTACATGGGATGATGATTCAAGTAGCTCAGATAGTGAAGCAAGCAAATGGAGAATCAGCAAATCTTTGTCTTATGGCTAAAGATGACATTGAGGTAACAAATCTTGATAATATTGAATATCCTTCATATGAAGAATTGTAAAATATTTTAGAAGAGGTATATGATGAATTTGAAAAATTGGATATCAAGTATACTGTTTTGAAAAAGAAAAATTCTTCTTTAACAAACGAAATTGATATTTTAAGAAGAGAAAGTATTGTTTTGAAAGATGAAAATCTTGAGTTCAAGAAAAATATAAATATGATTCTAGCATATATAACATGGTAGTATAATACTAGTATAAAACTTCTCCCCCTTTTGGCATCATTAAAAAGGAACCGTAATTGGTTTCAATAAGATTTTTTCCCGTAATAAGCAATAACCAAATAAAACGGTGCGTTAGAGAGTAGAAGTTGGAACCACCCGTGCCCGACAAAACCTGCAAAGGTTGAAGTCGAATTTTATCATCTCGGTGCGGAAGAAGATTTAAATCCGCTTGATGTTATTGACGAATTAGATATTCCAGAGATTTAAAGTTGAATAATTAAAATTATCCGTGTCCGACAAAGACAGCAAAAGCTGCAGGCCTAGCTTTGGCAATGCGGTGCGGAGCCATGCATGTCCGACAAAACCTGCAAATGTTGGAAGTCTAACTCTGGCAATTCGGTGCGGAGCCACGCGTGTCTGACAAAACCTGCAAAGGTTGGAGGCCTAGCTCTAGCAGTCGGTGCGAAAGCAGATTCAAATCCGCGTAATATTGTTGAAAAATTAAATCTTATCGAGATTTGAAAGTTGTTGTTTAAAAGACCGTTTTCACCTATCGGATACTCAAATAAATTTTCACACTACTCATTGATCCAGTTTCTGTTTATTCAAAACGATAGAATGGCGGAGAAAATTTCGTCTAATAATCTTCCGGATTTGAATCAGGAACCGTCTCAACCAATTATTTTATCTCATGAGGTTGTCAACACCATGATAGAAGCAGAAATGCATTTTTCAAATAGAATTGATTCTGAGGTTGTTGCAGCATCAAGAACTCTCAGTGCTCAATATGCTGCCTCTGTTACGACCATGTCTCGGAGATTACTAGCGAGGGCAAATGAGGTTGATCGACTTAACAATCAAATATCTGTTCTGCATCAAAAGCTTGCAAATAAAGGCAGAAAGAATAAGAGGTTAAAGTAAGAAAATAAAAATTTGACGGAATTAGCTCGTGTTTTGAAACTTCAAATAGAGGAATCGGAACGAGTAAGAGTTTAAGCACAGAGTCAACATCAGCAGATAATGGCAGCGTTTCACGATAGAAACAGAGACAATTATAATTAATCTCGCTAGCTTAGTTTGGTAACTTTTGACAATATGCATCCGGCATATCTTATAAGCTTGACTAAGTAAGATTTGAAGAGATGACAGTTTGTCTTCTACTTATTTCCATCTTTATAAAAGCAATCCTTAACTTTATCTAATCCGCATCAAATCTTCTTCTCATTGTCGTAGTTCATCTTCATTCTCACTTTACAAAATCTTAATGGCTCATCAATTCTCCTTCAGTGCTTCTCGTGATCAATCTATTTCTGCATCTGTCGTAGATGCCATAAAGCAGGAAAACACTGATTTGGCTAATAAATCAGATCATGATGCCATTTACGAGCTTGTGGGTCTCGAGACTCGATACTCATCTTCCATTGTTGCTTTTTCCGCTCAGTTGCAGTCCAAAACCCGCGAGATAGAGAAGCTTAATGAGAAGATCGATATTCTTCAACGACTTGTTCAAGAGTCTAACAAAAAAATAGTAGATTTAAAACAACAGAATAAGGATTTAAAATCCTTACTTGCCTCTGCATTTCGATTGCCTAATCCTTTAGACAAGGATGGCATGATGATTTATGAGGAGCAAATGCATTTGAATGATGAGGCTAAACGTCTCAAGTTTCTGTAGGTCATTTGAGATAATGGAATAAAAGTATCTAACAGATATTCATGGCATGCATAATTCCTATTTCTCTTCTAATCATGCATAGTTTATCTTCTAGTAAGGGTTTTGTGAAAATTTCTACCAATTGATCATGTGTACTAGTGAATTCTAATACAATATCGTCCTTCTGCACATGATCTCTAAGAAAATGATATCTAATTTCAATATGTTTGGTCTGAGAATGTTGTATTGGATTCTTTGAGAAATTTATAGCACTTGTATTATCACATTTGATTGGAATGTGATTGCACATAAGTTTAAAATCCTCAAGTTGTTGCTTCATGTAAAGAACTTGCAGCATCAAGAGATAAAATGACTGGTTGAGACGGTTCCTGATTCAAATCCGGAAGATTATTAGACGAAATTTTCTCCGCCATTCTATCGTTTTGAATAAACAGAAACTGGATCAATGAGTAGTGTGAAAATTTATTTGAGTATCCGACAGGTGAAAACGGTCTTTTAAACAACAACTTTCAAATCTCGATAAGATTTAATTTTTCAACAATATCACGCGGATTTGAATCTGCTTTCGCACCGACTGCTAGAGTTAGGCTTCCAACCTTTGCAGGATTTGTCAGACACGCGTGGCTCCGCACCAAATTGCCAGAGTTAGACTTCCAACATTTGCAGGTTTTGTCGGACATGCATGGCTCCGCACCGCATTGCCAAAGCTAGGCCTGCAGCTTTTGCTGTCTTTGTCGGACACGGATAATTTTAATTATTCAACTTTAAATCTCTGGAATATCTAATTCGTCAATAACATCAAGCGGATTTAAATCTTCTTCCGCACCGAGATGATAAAATTCGGCTTCAACCTTTGCAGGTTTTGTCGGGCACGGGTGGTTCCAACTTCTACTCTCTAACGCACCGTTTTATTTGGTTATTGCTTATTACGGGAAAAAAATCTTATTGAAACCAATTACGGTTCCTTTTTAATGATGCCAAAAGGGGGAGAAGTCTTATACTAGTATTATACTACCATGTTATATATGCTAGAATCATGTTTATATTTTTCTTGAAATACTAACGCATATTTTCAGGGGGAGCTTAAGTATTACTGCAGGTCTCAGATTTCTACTAAGTATTTGTCATCATCAAAAAGGGGGAGATTGTTGAACCCAAGGTTTTAAGTCTCGTATTTACGTATAAATTTTGATGATAACAAATAATATTAAAAACTCAAGTTCAAGTTGTCTACGCATGAAGGGAGCTAAACACATCAAGAAATCAAGCATGAGTAACAAAGAGATCAAGTCTACAAATGAAGCTCATAGATTATTTTCGTACATCTCTTGATAAAATTAGAAATTGGATTAAGGCTCCAAATTACTCTTTTTTCTCATAAAACATCAAATTACTTTTTCCACATATGCAAGACATTTTTAAATGTCTTAGTTTTGAAAATTATATTTTTCACATGTGCATAACATCATCAAACAAAATAATTTCAAAAATTATATATATATATTTTTATAAAAACTTGAATTTATAAGATGATTGATTATCATATTTGACATGTGCATATTTTGTTTGAAAGTCTTGAAGGGAGGTGGTGTATTTTTTTGACAAATGTAAAAGGTAGATAATTTTGTTTGAGAATCTTAAAGAGTGGTTGTGTATTTTTTTGACAAATGTAAAAGATAGATGATTTGTTTGAAAATCTTAAAGGGTGGTTGTGTGTTTTTTTGACATATGCAAAAAGAAGATGTTTTTGTTTGAAAAATAAATCGTGCTCATTTTGTCATATATAAAAAGCAAAAGATTAGGTTTGAATTCTTTGAAAAATGAATGGAGTTGTCTTTGACAAATGCAAAAAGGAAATGCTTTTATTTGAATTTTTTGAAAAGTGAATAGTGTTCTTATTTGACATGTGAATCTTTTCAAATTTGAAATTGAAGACTCATTTGCCTATAAATAGCTCACTTGAGTTTTGTAAAAATCACAACAAGAGCTTACACATCTATTGCTAAGTTTTGCATCATTCCTTCAAAGCTCTCATTCTCTCTTTTCTAAAGTTTTGAGCCTTAATTCTTGTTCTTGTTGAGAGAGATATAGGTTGCGCTGTATTGTTTCTATCTCACTCATTGAGAAGTGTATTTTGATAGTCTACCTACTATCAACTTTTGTATTTGTAAGAGGGTGCGTATAACCCTTGTATGTGTAGAAGGTGTTCTACACGGGGAATAGTTAAATCACCAAGTGTGAGGTGATTGAAAGTGTAGAGGGTGTTCTACACGGATTCTTTGGAGCGGTGCTGCTCAAATGTGTAATAGGTTTCTATCTCCACCTAAAGGAGATTGAATAGTGGATTTGGGGATCCTCAAGGGGTAGCTTGAGGCGAGGACGTAGGCAGTAGGGGCCGAACCTCGTTAACATACTGAGTTTGCTTCTCTCTTACCTTTACTCTTTATATTTATTGCTGTTTCATATTTTGTTTATATTTTATATTGTATACTTGATTTATAATTGTTATTTTTTTTACTACAACTCAATTCACCCCCCTCTTGTGTTAGTCATCTGGGCAACAAAAATCAAATAATAGTATTTTTAAAGAAATTATAATAATTATTAAATAATTATCTTTCATCATTTCATATCAGTTTATGATTTACTTTTATATAATTCTTTTGTTGTTAAGATATTTTCTTTTATTACTCATCAAATATTTATTAGAACATATATTTTTTCCTCTATGCATTACTTTATTGATCGAAATTTATTTTTTTATAAAAATCATATCATTTTATAAAAATAATCACTTCACTAAATTAGATAAACGTGCTTAGCATATTACTCCTCCATAGTGTCTAAATGTATATATATATATATATATGTATATATTCTATTTTAATAAGTGGATATCTAACGGTCACTTAATAGTTTTTTTTTATTTTTCGTTAAAATTTTTTATTTTTTTCGTTAAATTTAACTAAAAATGTTTGTTCGTCTGAATTATGAAATAATGTAATTTTTAAAATTTAGTCTTCTGATTTATATTCTTAAATTAAACACTTCAAATTCAAATCTAACCCAATTCAAAATTCTTATCTTTCCAATAATCATTATCCGAAACTCACATGAAACTCGAATTCGTTTAAACTATCTATCAATTACAGTTTTAGTGAATTCCTAGATTGAAACTAACACTCAATTTTAAACTCAACTCAATCTCCTTATGATTGATGTTACCATTTCCTATCATTTATAAAACTCACCAGGGCTAAGACTTAGATTAAACAATACTAATTATATATAATTTATATAATATGTAAATTATAAATTACTAATCTTTTATTAATAATAAATTATATTGCATGTAAGTTATAATATAACATTAATAAACCTATTTCATGTTACAAATTATAATATAATATTATTTTATTAAATTATAATTTATATAAAAATTTATATATATGACTTAAAATTTCTATTCATTCTTCATATAAAAAAATAAAATGTAAAATAATTAAGTATAAATCTGTTTATCAACTACGTTTGTGAATACAATTATTTGAATAAAATATTATTTAATTTTAAATTTAAATTCATTATGAAACATTAAATTCAAATAATAATATTTTATAAATGAAATTATAATAATTATTAAATAGTTATCTTTCATCATTTCACATCATTTTATGATTTACTTTTATATAATTATTTTCTTATCCGTCAAATATTTATTAGAACTTATATTTTTTTTTCTATACATTACATTATATATCATTTTTAAAAAATAAATAATTCTTCACTAAACTAGACTCCTTCCTAATATATATATATATATATATATATATATATATATATATATATATATATATCTATATGGTTAGCCGAAAGAACACGCGCAAATGGTACATAAAGTCAACAAATACATGCCGGATCATGAACATATTCCTTATAGAAACTTTAAGGTTTGGTTTGGATTTAATTTTTTTTTTTATATTTAATTTTTTATTATATTTTTTTAATTTTTTATATAAAATATAAATTTTTATATTTCAATATACATTTTTAAAATTTTAATTTAACTTTTTTTAATTCTAAAATAATAATAATATTAAAAAATAAACTAAACTCATCTCAACTTATCTCATATCCAAATCTAAATTAAATTACACACATCTCTACTTAATCATTATGTAATTTATCATTTTTTTCCTTCTATCTTATGTTAATTTATGTAATTTGCTACTATTTATTATTATTTACAAATAATTCACTATTATTCATGTATTATTCACTCTATTTTTACTACTGTTTCGTAATTTTTCATTACTATTCACATTCAATCGTGGTCTTAATGTTTAAATATGTGCGCGCTTAAATAGAAAGATAAAAATAATAAATTATTGAAATGAACGAACGAAATTTATCAGCCGCCCCTGTCCCACCACTAAATTATGTGAATGACCCCACCACTATTATTTTAAATTCTGCATAGTGACTTGCATAGTGACTTGCATAGTAACTTGCATAGTAATTTCAAAGCCTATAAATAGGGGCTTCAGTTGTAATGAAATTCATAAGAAAATATAGAGAGAGAAAGAAAGTTTCAATTCTTAAGAGTTTCAGAGAGAATTTCTTATTTCTCTTTTGCAATAGTAGTTCCTTTCTTTAAGTTTCATAACACGTTATCAGCACGACGGTTCTACCAATTCTGAAGCTAGTGGCCTTATTCCTCTGTAAGTTTTTCAATATATTATTTGAAATCTTTGATATATTTTATTGATGATTATCTGTGTGAATTTATAAATATATTTTCTGAGATACACATATTTATTATTTATATGTGTAGAAAATGGCAAATCTTACAAAATTGGAATTTGTTGCTCTTGATATATCTGGAAAAAATTATTTATCCTGGATACTTGATGCTGAAATACATCTTGATGCAATGAACCTGGGAGAAACTATTAAAGAAGGAAATCAAGCATCCCTGCAGGAACGTGCTAAAGCAATGATTTTCCTTCGCCACCATCTTCATGAAGAATTGAAAACTGAATATCTCACAGTAAAAGATCCCTATATTTTGTGGAACAATTTAAGGAGAGGTATGAACACCAGAAGACTGTCATCCTCCCAAGAGCTCGTTCTCAATGGATGCACCTGAGGTTGCAAGATTTTAAAAGTGTTAGTGAGTATAATTCCGCACTTTTTAAAATAAGCTCAGTATTAAAATTATGCGGTGAGAAAATCACCGATGAAGATATGCTAGAGAAGAATTTTACTACATTTCATGCCTCGAATGTGCTCCTGCAGCAGCAGTATCGAGAGAGAAAGTTCAAGAAATATTCTGAACTTATATCATGTCTTCTAGTAGCTGAGCAGAATAATGAGCTCTTATTAGAAATCCACCAGTCACGCCCTACTGGCTCAATATCATTCCCTGAAGTGAATGGTAATAGGTTTGCATCATTCCCAGAAGTGAATGGTGCATCCTTTAGAAGAAATCGGAGGCGTGGACGTGGTAGGAGAAATTATAGAAATGTTGGTCCCAGGAGTGACAACATTAAAAGGGATTATAATATACCATATCACCAGAAGTGGTACAATTCAGAAAGGGGTAAAAATCCTCAGAATAATTCTTCAAAGAAAAGTGAAGAGGTGTGCCATAGATGTGGAATGACTGGACATTGGTCACGTACCTGTCGTACGGCCAGGCACTTAGCTGATTTATATCAAGCTTCTATTAAAGGAAAGAATAAAGTGCATGAAACAAATTTAGTAGAACCATCAGATGATTTATTAGATTCAGTAGATATAAACGTTATTCATCTTGATGTATCTGATTTCTTTAATCATCCTGATGGTAGTATTGAACACTTAATTGGAGATGGAAGTGTTCCACTTAATTAATGTATTTTCTTTCTATCAGTAATAAAGTTTTGTATATTTTGTAGAATCATGGATCACATTGATGAGTTTTTTATTTCTGAGTTGAATGATAAAGATATATGTCTGGCTGACAGTGCTACAACTCACACAATTCTCAAAGAAAAGAAATATTTTCAAAATCTAACACTAAGTAAAGCCTATGTCCATACCATATCAGGTTCATCTGATTTAATTGAGGGCTCTGGAAGAGCTTATATTGTGTTGCCTAATGGCACCAAATTTTGTATTGATGATGCTCTATTCTCTTCACAATCCAGAAGAAATTTATTGAGTTTCAAAGATATACGTCGTAATGATTACCATATTGAAACAACCAATGAAGGCAGTAAAGAGCATCTTCTTATTACTAAAACAATATCGGGCCAGAAGCTCGTATTAGAAAAACTGCCTGCTCTATGTTCTGGATTGTATTATACAAAAATGAGAACAATTGAATCATATGTGGTAATGCACCAGAAGTGCATTGACCGTAAAGTATTTATGACTTGGCATGATCGCCTTGGACATCCGGGTTCTATAATGATGAGACGAATTATTGAAAATTCGCATGGGCATCCCTTAAAGAATCAAAAGATATTTCTACCCAATGAATCTCCGTGCTCTGCATGTTCTCAAGGTAAGTTAATTATTAGACCATCTCCCTCAAAAGTCATTGTTGAATCTCCATCCTTTTTACAAAGGATTCACGGAGATATATGTGGGCCTATTCATCCATCAAGTGGACCATTTAGATATTTTATGGTTCTAATTGATGCATCTAGTCGATGGTCACATGTTTGTCTTCTTTCCACTAGAAATGTTGCATTTGCTAGACTTCTTGCTCAGATAATTAAACTACGAGCACAATTTCCTGAGTATCCGATTAAGACCATTCGATTGGATAATGCAGGTGAATTTTCATCTCAAGTTTTTGATGATTATTGCATGTCAATAGGAATAGATGTTGAACATCCTGTTGCCCATACACACACACAAAACGGTTTAGCTGAGTCTTTGATAAAAAGGCTTCAACTAATCGCTAGACCTTTACTTATGAAATCAAGACTACCTATTTCTGTTTGGGGACATGCTATACTTCATGCAGCATCTCTAATTCGTATTAGACCATCTGCATATCATAAATATTCTCCATTACAGCTTGCATTTGGTCAACAACCAAATATTTCTCATCTTCGTATTTTTGGATGTGCTGTATATGTTCCAATTGCACCTCCACAACGTACAAAAATGGGCCCTCAACGTAGACTTGGGATATATGTTGGTTTTGATTCTCCATCCATTATTAGATACCTTGAACCCCTTACAGGGGATATGTTTAAAGCACGTTTTGAAGATTGTCATTTTGACGAATCAAATTTTCCGTTAATGGGTAAAGAAAAGTCGGTGCCTGAAGCACGACAAGATATTACTTGGGATAATAAGACCCTGTCTCATTTTGATCCTCCTACAAATGAATGTAAACGGGAAGTTCAAAGGATTATTCATTTGCAAAATGTTACAAATCAGTTACCGGATGTATTTACTGACACTAAAGGTGTAGTAAAATCTTATATTCTTGCTGTTAATACTCCAGCAAGGATTGAAGTCCCTGAAGGACAAATTGTCAAAGCAGCAATAGGTGAATCTAAAACACGCCTGAAGCGTGGAAGACCTATTGGTGCAAAAGACAAAATTCCCAGAAGGAAAAGAATATAAAATGAATTTGGTGTTCCTGAAGAACACGTACCCACAATACAGGCCACAAATATAATTGGTGCTCCTAAAGAGCTTAAATCTTCTATTCCAGAACCTCCTGAAGAGGAAACTCTTGAAGAGTATAAATCTCCTAAAAAGGGACCTCCTGAAGAGGTGTGTCATGAAATGTTTTCCCCTGAAGAGGAACAGGTACCTGAAAATAATGAGATCTCAATACATTTCATGAAAACTGGAGAAATTTTGGATAGAAATAAAACTGTTGTCGACAACATATTTTCATATAAAATGGCCCTTGATATTACCAGAAGTAATGAAGAAAGTGAGCCAAAAAGCGTCGAAGAATGTCGACGTAGAAATGATTGGCCAAAATGGAAAACAGCTATTGAAGCTGAATTAAATTCGCTAGCAAAACGAGAAGTATTTGGACCTGTTGTCCAAACACCAAAGGGTGTAATGCCTGTTGGATATAAGTGGGTATTTGTACGAAAACGTAATGAGAAAAATGAAATTGTGCGATACAAAGCACGGCTTGTTGCACAAGGTTTCCTGCAGAAACCCGGGATTGATTATGAAGAAACATACTCTCCCGTTATGGATGCAATCACATTTAGATTTTTGATTAGTCTGGTTGTTACAAAAGGATTAGAAATGCGGTTGATGGATGTGGTCACTGCATATTTATATGGATTCTTAGACCATGACATATATATGAAAATCCCTGAAGGATATAAGATGCCTGAAGTATCTACAAGTACATCTAGAAATATGTACTCAATCAGACTACAAAGATCTTTATATGGGTTGAAGCAATCCGGACGCATGTGGTATAATCGCTTAAGCGAATATCTATTGAAAGAAGGATTTGAGAATAATCCTATATGCCCATGTGTTTTTATTAAGAAATCAGAATTCGGATTTGTCATTATTGCGGTTTATGTTGATGATTTAAATATTGTGGGAACTCCTGAAGAGATCTCAAAAACCGCTATATATTTAAAGAATGAATTTGAAATGAAAGATCTTGGCAAAACAAAACTTTGTCTCGGCCTGCAGCTTGAGCACTTGCCAAATGGAATTTTTATTCATCAGTCCATGTATACTGAGAAAGTCCTAAAGCATTTTTATATGGACAAATCTCATCCCCTGAGTACTCCAATGATTGTTCGAACACTTGATGTGAAGAAAGATCCGTTCCGTCCTTGTGATGACGATGAAGAAATTCTTGGTCCTGAAGTACCATATCTCAGTGCAATTGAAGCTTTGATGTATCTTGCAAATTGCACTCGACCAGATATTACATTCTCAGTTAATCTGCTTGCAAGATATAGTTCTGCACCAATTCGAAGGCATTGGAATGGCATTAAACATGTCCTTCGTTACCTTCATGGTACGGTTGATATGAGATTATTTTATCAACGTGGTTCAAGTCCAGAATTGATTGGGTATGCAGATGCAGGTTATCTTTCAGATCCACACAGAGGTAGATCTCAAACTGGATATTTATTTACTTATGGAGATACTGTCATATCATGGAGATCTGTTAAGCAGACACTATCTGCTACTTCTTCAAATCACTCAGAGATCATTGCTATTCATGAAGCAAGTCGAGAGTGTATTTGGTTGAGATCAGTTATTCAACATATCCAGGAAAAGTGTGGACTTCCCATGATCAATAATAGCCCAACAATCTTATATGAAGATAATACTGCTTGTATCACTCAAATCAGAGGAGGATATATCAAAGGTGACAGAACCAAACATATTTCACCGAAATTCTTTTATACTCATGAACTTCAAGAGAAATGTGAAATTGATGTCAAGCAGATACGATCTAGTGATAATCTGGCAGATTTATTCACAAAGGCGTTACCAACTTCCACATTCAAGAAGATTGTGCATAACATTGGAATGCGAAGACTCAAAGATCTTTTGTCATGCACTTTTCAGGGGGAGTAAATGTGCTGATTGTACTCTTTTTCCTTCGCTGAGGTTTTGTCCCACTGGGTTTTCCTCTGCAAGGTTTTAATGAGGCAATCTTAAAGCACTTGTGGATACATAAGAAGACTGTACTCTTTTTCCTTCGCCATTGGTTTTTCTTCCCACTGGGTTTTTACTTGGTAAGGTTTTAACGAGGCAGATTCCTTATTGGCGGTCATTCAAGGGGGAGTGAAATGAACGAACGAAATTTATCAGCCGCCCCTGTCCCATCACTAAATTATGTGAATGACCCCACCACTATTATTTTAAATTCTGCATAGTGACTTGCATAGTAACTTACATAGTAATTTCAAAGCCTATAAATAGGGGCTTCAGTTGTAATGAAATTCATAAGAAAATATAGAGAGAGAAAGAAAGTTTCAGTTCTTAAGAGTTTCAGAGAGAATTTCTTATTTCTCTTTTGCAATAATAGTTCATTTCTTTAAGTTTCATAACAATTACAATTAATTAAATAAAAGTTCATAGGGTAAGACTTTCTTATAGCGTTTATGATTAATATAAGTTTCGTGGATTGAGATGAAGTGTTAATTAAGCAGGAGAATTCTCAAAAGGTGGCTTAAAAGGACGAGAAGGTAGAAGAAGGTTCGGAGTGCTTGTGCTTATCCTCTTTGGAATCTTATATAAAATAAAATATATTCAATATTTATTTGAATCTCGTACGTTACTGTCCACGTGTCAGGTGCATGTTAATTGAATGCAACAAGACCAATTTAATTGCAAGTGTTAATGTCAAGGAATAAGTACTCCCTCTGCTATTAAAAAATATATATAATAAAAAGAGTGGATGAGGTTCATCATTAAACATAAGTATAATAAATAATTAGAAAGCTTAGGTTGGCAACCCCAACCATAATTAATAATTATGACTCTTTTTATAATTTAATTATGACTCTTTTTAAAACAAGTGATTTAAGTTCGGTTTAGATAACAAATTATCTTTAATTTATTTTTATTTTATTATTATATATTTTTTTAATTTTTCATACAAAACACAAATTTTTATATATTTTTTTAAAATTTCAATTCAACTGTTTTTAATTTTAAAATAATAATAATATTAAAAAATAAACAAAACTCATCTCATTTTCGAATTCAAACCGAGCCTTAGTATTTTTAATAAAATTACAACATCACATTGATTGATTATAAAACAGGTTTTAAAATAGTTGTATAAATATTATTATTCTTTTATATATATATATATACAAGAGATTCCTAAATTAGTAATTATAATAATCAAATATAGAGGAATGAAGATAGGGAATAGTGAAGGAAAGAAATTAAAATACTTTCCCTCATCTAGACCTTGTATTTTTTATGCCATAGATTAATAATTATACATATTTAAAAAGATAATTAATTTTCTTCTTAATATTTAAGGATAAAATCTCTTTATAAATTCATATTTGTTTATGTAAGCGTATACTTATTGGCTTGGTTAAAATTCAACTTTAATCAAATTTAATTAACAAGGCATTTAAAACACTCCATAATGGATTAGGCATAATATATAAATTAACTTTAGCTACAGTAATTTACCAAGTGTGTAGATGAATAGTAACTTAGTCAAATACTATATTATTCATATATCACTCTTCTCACTAAATATGTAGCCATTTTTTAGTAATTAAGAAATTTAATTTAATTAATTATTTATTATTATTATTATTAAATATAAAATGTGATAAAAGTAAATTAATTAGTTACTATTAATTATAATATTAGTTATTAACTTCATTAGAATATATTTATTATTAGTATTTAACATTAATTTAACATTTAATAAATATAATATATATTAATATTATTTAACTACAATATAATTATTATTAACATTTAATTTGTAGAATTAAAAAATGTGATCAAAGAAACTAAATTAAATACAAAATTATTAAAATTAATAATATTTTAATATTATCTAGAGATTAGTAAATAGATAATCCAATATAAGGATTGTATTTGAATGGAATAGGTAAATATAAACTCATATAATATTAGATAAAAATTTAAATTTATATTTATCCAATTCAATAAAAATACTCTAAAATATGTAGAAAATATGTCATTCACATTGGATTGCAAATAAAAAAAAAATTATTATTATATCAAATTATGAATTAGAAGAGATTTAGATTTATTTGTTAACAAATAAATAATACTTAGAAAAAAATTAAAGTCTGGTAACGAAGTTTTTATCCCATCCAACAAAATCTTACTCTGATTTAGGTTATTAAATTGAATTAACTTAATTTTTAGAATTTATGAAATAGTCATAAATGATAATTTTATAAAAGAATATAATATAATAATTTAAGAAAAATATTAAATGTATTTTAAAAAAATTTATCAAAAAATTACTCACCTATATATCAATTATCAATACATTGAAAATCTTAAAATTTAAAATTCAAAATTTAAATTTTAAATAAAAACTAAGAAAATGAGTTTTATAAATAAAACAGAATTATAAATACATTTAGCACTATCATAATTTAATAAACCGGATTGAAGAAATTTGAGGGATATGTTTTGGACGTACGCGGCTGTCACTTCGCTACTGGATTGGTCCCCACCCTAGGGCCACGCGTTTACCGGACTTTGCCAGTCAAGTGCGTGTCACGTGGGGTTCAAATTTATTTTCTTATTTTTATATTTCCACCAAAGCCTATGCTAATCTCACCCATGCGGCCCTCTATTGCTTCTGCTCCCTCGCTTTGCAACCGGTAACCTGCTTTCGCCGTTTCATCCCATTTACAAGCCAATCGCCAACCGCAGAAACCAACAAAAAACCGGATCAGCAAGTACCGGGTCAGTAGCCTTCCACGTGTTGGATCAGAAAATAGTTTCAACCGATGTGGGCCCTGAATTTCTGACGCAGCCTTGGTGACGCAATTAGTGCCTTGTTTTGGGTCTCGAAGAAGTTTTATAGGGAAGGTCTTCCAGTACTGTTAGAATTTCTCAGTGTGAAGAGGGAGCTGCAGAGAAATTAGATTGACCCTTCGGATTCTTTCGACTACCAAAAATCTAGGGTTTTGTTTCTTCCACAGAGCAAGTAAGTTATTAGATTCTTCCTTGACTACTTTGAGGTTTTTCAATTCCCTCGATTATTTTAGAAGCAATGGAATTCTTCGATTATGGGTTTGGTTTCTGGAGTTATCGGGAATTCTGGATTTTAGTCGAAATTGTTTTATTTTTACTGGATTTTATTTGGTTTTTGGAATATGTGATGTTTCTTTTTTAGGAGTCTGGAATGAAAGCATGAAATTGAAATCAAGAGATTGTTTGCATGTGGGAAATTGGGTTTTGCCCCGTTTATGGGAATGGGGGGAAACTCAGATTTTCAAGCATGATTTTTAGTCTGAAAATCAATTTGAGTTTTACACGACTGGGAATTGATGAATTTAAACTTGTCGGTGTGATCGTCAATTGGTTGGTGCTATTTGTGTGAAAAGATTTGGTCTTATGCTCTGTTTGGTTGCTGAGAGTATTTGGTGAGATTATTCGTACCAGAAGGTCCCAAATCTGAGAGACCATAGAACGAGAGTTTTTGTGGCTTGGCAAAGCAGTTCTTTTTCTTTTTAGTTGGACGGGCATGGTCCTTAGATTAATTTAAGATCCTGTTTCTTGTGTCTCTGTTTTGTGTGCTGACTTGTGGCTATTTTCTACCCACATCTGTACAGGGAATAAAGGGACCTATACTTCTATAAGGAATTTGGAAGGTATGCAGTCCAAGTCAGAAAATGCAAATCGGCTAGACCCTGGTTCACATGCCATTCCCCCGCCAAGCGGCTATCCACCTTGGTGGCGGAACATTGGGTACAATCCCATCTCCCCAGCTGTGACAGAAGGGAATGTATCCAATTCATCATCGTTGGAATGCCCAAATGCGCGTTCAGATTCCAATGATGGTCACTCACTGTCAAATAATGAACCGAATGAGGAAGATGACGATGCCACCAAAGAATCACAAAATACTACATATTCACGATCAGGTGCTTCTAGTGGTTATACTAAGATAAATAATGCTGATAGACAGAACTATATAAAATTATGTTATACAAACCGATTATTACAATTTTCTAATTTATGAGCTTGACACGTTATTGAGATGTCCAATATTGTGCCATCCTCTTTGGAGGATAAGGCCAGTTCTTCAGATATTAAAAAATAATTTATATTTTCTATCAAAATAATAATAATTTAAACTTTTGTTTCAGTAGGAAATTATGGACAAGAACACCAAAATGTGCAGCATGTTACATCAGCCGCACCTTCTATGCATGACGAATGCCTTGCACAACCTGCACAGCTTGAACTTGTTGGTCACTCAATTGTAAGTGTGTTCATTCTAAACCCTCTCCACCTGCAAAAGATCTTTGGGGCTTAAGATTCTGTTTAATGTATAAAATTAGACAACCTGAACCTTTGTGCTGTTAGTGCTGAAGGAATTCCTGGATTTGTTTTGCAGGCATGTGCATCAAATCCATATCAGGATCCATATTACGGGGGAATGATGGCAGCTTATGGGCATCAGCCTTATGTAAGTTTACTCTCTTGTGATTGTTTGTCATCAGGTGATGATTTATTTTTGGTTAATGGCAAAATAACCTTACCTTTGCTTTTTATGAGATGATGCTCTCAAGTGGTGTATTATGTGCATGGATTAAGTATTATGTTCCATTCGATGGTTTTTGAAAGTTTTGTACTTTACTCTTCTTGCTAAGGAGCTTCAAATATGGTATCAGTTATCTTTTCGGATTGTTTTTGCAATCCAATTAAACTGGAAAACTTAACAGGTGTCAACTGGTTCCCTTCTTTTTGCTCTCTCTCCCTTAACTTCAGTTTTTGAGTTTTAGGTGTCATACTAAGATAGGGGTTGGAGGTAAGGTAGTGTTTTGGCTGTTCATCAGTTTTTTGAACTGAGGTCAGGGTATGATTCTGACTGAGGATCCTTCTCTGCTGATGCCTCCTGGTGTGTGTATATATAGAAGAATTGATCTCATCTGTTGGGACCAGAATTGATAATTGTCCACATTTTGTTCTTTCACGGAATTGGGAAGTGTGGAAGATTGATATTCTATGCAGAAGGGAACCATGCGATTTAGCAATATTATCTTATACAATATTGACCTAACAGGTTCATAGATTTTGTGGCTCTTCGGATTGGAATATTTGAGCTTCTCTTGTGAGTTTCCTAGGTAATTTTTACTCCATAGTTTGGTAATGAACTGGACATTTAATGAGTATACATATTACATATCACCAAACTGGAAAAGAGCTAACAGACACATACAGTTCATCTTCAGGGAAGCTGAGGGTGTTTGGCCTAACGTGTCCTGTATCAGTTTATTGAATTTCCTTTAGATTTTGGGACAACCATGGGAAAACATTATATCAATTTCTTAACTATGCAAAAAAACTAGTTTTTTTCCTTTAAACCAATTAAATTTTGATTTGTAATTATTGGATCCATAATTCATTTGGATTCTTACTGTACTGAAACTTATGTTAAGTAAATCATTTGTCTGAAATTTATGGCCTCTACATTCATTTGGTGATCTGCTATCATTTGGGATATGAGAGAGGTGTTGTTTTGCTGATTCCTATTATTCTTTCCATTATTTTTTTCTTCTGTTTCATTTGTTATATAAATTTGTAGGCAGAGTTGGGGCTGGGATCTAATTGATTAAGGTGGGAGACTCTCAATTCTTTCATATCTCTGCATGCTAGGTCAGGAGAATTGAAATCCTTTTTCGCTGTCCAAAGGATTTTAAAGTGTCTTATTGTCTTGGGTCTGCATGTTTTGGTACTTGGACTCATCTGCTCTTAGTTAGAGTCAGTCTATGCCCACTGGTTAGAGAAAATGCAATGTAGACCGTGAGCATGATCTTATTTGGGTGTAAGGAGAGCGAATCATCGTGGTGTCATCCTTTCTAGAGGCGAATTTTTTATTAGTTTATATTGATACTCTTAACCTGGTTAAATCCCTAGATGATAACCTGCTGTCCTTTAAGATTGTCACTAATTTAGATCCTACCATCATTTAAGAATATGTAACTAACTTGGTAATTAACCTGGAAAGCTCTGTTAACTCTCTTCATGGGTGTTTTTCTGTTTCATTTTGCTTGGCTGTAGATCTATGGTTGACTTAGCAGCATCAGGATAATGTATATGCTTAATATTTCTCTTTTGTGGGCTTCCATGCTGTTTTCCTTAAGAGGACGCTTTTTCCATGCTTATGCTAAAACTACCAAATGATGACAACAATGATAAGGAGAATAGAAATAATTTTCTGTGATATAAGGTGGTTTGGTTTTAGTGCTCCCTTTTGGTGGATTTATAAATTTCGTGGAAATAACTCGTTGGCCATGATATAAATCTCTCTCTTGACTAATTTGCTACCATGTGGAATGGTCTTGGTCAGGGTTATCCTCCCTTTCTTGGAATTCCTCATGCACGAATGCCTTTGCCCCTCGAGATGGCACAAGAACCTGTTTATGTGAATGCCAAACAGTACCAAGGTATTCTGAGGAGGAGACAGGCACGCGCTAAAGCCGAGCTTGAAAAGAAGTTGATAAAGGCTAGAAAGGTACAAACGTTGTGCCTTATTTAGTTGTTTGGTATAATTTTCTTTTTCAGTTTTGGTGCAATTTTCTTACTGAGGATGGTTGCAGCTTCAGCTTGAATTATTTTCTGACGTACTGCTTCTTAGTTGATAGTACTTCATTTCATGATAAGTATCTGAAATAAGAAGGAAAATTTATGCAATTGAGGAGGAAAATTTCTAATTCTCTGGCAATATAAGTGTAGTTATATCTTTCTATTATTGGTGCTCCAAACTTTCCATGTGAGTGTACGTTTCACAGAGATGGATAAAAAGGTAAGTACAAATTTTATAGCTCTGGCCTTTTGATATACGATGCATACTTTGGTTGTTACTGGTGTTGTATGTATCTGTACGATAAACATTACATTGAGATAAATAAATTCAACTTAAAATGCTAAGACCATCTTGACTTGAATGTATCGGTTTATGTGCAATTTGAGTTTCCATGGTCATGAAATAATGTTTTGGCACGTGGAATTTGAGCTCCATCTCTATATCTTGTTGATTTTCCCATGTTCTTCAGCCATATCTCCATGAATCTCGGCACCAGCATGCTATGAGAAGGGCCAGGGGGAACGGAGGACGGTTTGCAAAGAAAGGTGATGGTGATGCTTCGAATCATGAAGCCAAAGAAAAGGGCATAGCTTCTGGGCCAGCTCTCTCATCACAGTCTGCAAGTTCGTCTGGTTCAGAACCGTTGATCACTGATTCTGCCGAAACATGGAATTCTTCCCATGGGCAACAGGGAGGGAGGCATGATGCATCTGAAGCTCAAAATTATGTAATTGGTGGCGACCGCTACCAAAATCACAATGGCTTGAAGGACTCATCATATCTGCAAGCTGGCGAAAGAGGCGAGGAAGGAGACTGTTCAGGCCAGCAATGGGGAAGCATCTCTTCGAAGCAGTCCTCACAAAGGCGTCTTGCCATTCAATGAATCCCTGCAGAAGTTGGGTGTCAATAGGGGAGGATTAGACCCCACCCTGATGGAACGGGATGTATTTCCTGTGTCTCTGTTGATAGCATTCTTGGCAATTTGTATGCCAGGCGGCAAATCATTCTTGGCTTTTATATTATGCATGTGACATGGATGATGAGTGGAGAAGACATGATGAGTGGGCCATGTTGTGGCTTCTCAAAAGGCTTCGAGTGTTTCTTCCCATCCTTCTTTCATATGGCTGTTTGTACAGAGTTAGAGATTAGACAACTCAAAGTTTGCCTTTTAAACTATCGGGTAAATGTAGAAAACCATCTGGTTTGATAGGAGGCTTGATCAACCTTGTGTACTTTTAAGTTCATGTTGCTCACAGGATTTGAATTGTGGCATTAACTTACAAAACTGAAGTTTTTGAAACATTTGATTTTCATCCACTTCGTTGTTGACCTTTCCGGAATGCTTGGTACGTACGTCTCAGCATGCATACACAAGTTTCCGGGATGCCTTTGATCAGACACCAAGTTATAACTTTGTTACAATTCTCGGCTTTCAAATTTTTTAATTTTATAAAAAGATAATCTCATTGTTTTGAGACGCATTGAATTTGGTCCTAGGATTTTGCATTTTTCACTAAAATGATAGTCCCGAACATCTGTTATTTATAATTCTAAAGGTGCATCATCATAATCATCATCTGTCAACGCCAATATAATTGCAGCGAAGGCGATAACTCATGCTATTTTGAAGGGTTCGATTATATGTGAGAAACATAATGCAATTTCGAAATAAAAATGAAGGAAAATGATTGATGAAACAATCAGCTAGTCATTAAACAATCAATATTGCAAAGAAGTTAGTAGTACCTGAAGCCAATCATTCAAATGCTTGTGTTTGTCTTTCTGTTCTACCAACAAGTTCAGGTTCTGGGGAATTTACAGCGCAACTCCTTCTTCGATAACAGAGGATAGGACTCTTCTTAAGACACAATCCCCCACGGTGATACGCAATTTGATTCCAAGCACATGATGCCAGCTATTGCCAATGGCAGCTGACCGTATTGAGAAATTAAGGAACAAAATCCAAAAGGAGATGTCTAGAAACATGTCTCACTGGAACAAACCTGCAGCTTTATACAAACTTCACATTAGACACAGACTCAACAAACTTTTCATTAATCTTTTCTGAAAAAATCAATATGAGGGAGAAGGAGCAAACAGCAAAGCATTCTGTTTCACTCACAGATAGTTTTAAAGCAAACCTTAAACAGGAATGGTAAATCATATTGGGGAATTAGTTAATATAGTTAAAGCTGCACATACCTTCGCTGTCGTCCATTTGTGGTGTAGATAATACTCTTGCTGGACTTCTATTTTTGTCAAATCAATGTACCATTAATTTTAATGCGGGGGATGTGAGCAATCTTGCGCCATACTTTTCCTTTTCTGTTTTGTAATTGTTTCTCCAACAAAGCACATTGGTTGATCCCTATTGTAGAAATGGAGGCAGGCAACCCTTCTTCTTGCTTAAACTTCAACATAGGGCAGGAACTGATCCACAATCGATCAAGAGAGGTGAAGGGTCGAAGGGCCTTGTAGTCCAGAGATCTCATATTTGGAAAGTTACCGATGTCCAGAGAAACCAAATTAGCAGGAAGCAATCCCGCCTCCGGAAAGGACTCCACATCTTCACAATTGCCTTTGATAGTAATGACTTTAATGGAGGGCAGATTTTGCAATCCCCAACCCCTTCTATTGGCTATGAGTTTGTCACAGTTTATGATGTCAATATAAGTCATTTTGGAAGGCAAGCCTCCTTCAGGGAATGACTCAACTTCTGGACAATTCTCTAAATACAACTGCCAAAGAGAAGGAAGGAGTATGTGCATCTTGGCAGGTAGTGATGTTAGACTCCGACAATTGGTGACAACAAAAGAACTAAGTTTTGGGGCACACAATCCTCCATTGGGAAATGATACAAAATTGGGACAATTTTTTATTTGCATTGATGACAAGGCCACAAAATCAAGTTCAACTTGTTGCGGGACATTAACAGATTCCAGATTCCTACATCCATTTAGTTCGATGTATTTCAGATTCGAGAATAAGTTTAATGGAAAGGACTCTAGAGAATCACAACAATTTTCTAACCGCAATCTTTCAAGGGAAGAATAGTTCCAGTGCATTGAAAGCTCTAACTTCCTACAATCTTTGATCGTAAGCATTTTTAATGTAGAAGGTAGACCCCCACTGGACAGTGATGTAAGAGAGGGACAACAACTAATTTCTAACTGTTCCAGACAACTGCTGAAGTCCATCAATCTCTCCAGTATGGACACTAGAGTATCAAATCCTTCGATTGCAAGTTTCTGCAATCCCGTTGGCAATTCCTTGAAGAGAGCCTTATTACAATCTCTTAGCTCCAGTTGACGTAGAGTAGCTGCACTTGGAAGTGAAGTCATCAACAGCGGACATTTGTCTATCACAAGTCTAGATAAAGAAGAAGGATGGATGGGCAACTCTCCTGTTAACTTGGGGCAGTTAACAATCTCAAGCTCTTCAAGATGAGTAAAAGCTCCACCTTCATCGTTGGCACCAAAATCAAACCATTTCTCCAGCTTTGGCATGTCCCTAAACTTGAAAACTTTCAATGCTTCAAATGGTTTCCTTGAAGAAGAACTATTGCCATAAAAGTCTTGACCCACCACATCCATTCCATCAAATTGAACAATAGAAAGGGACTGAAGAGAAGGTAGCTGTCCGAGAGGTGGTAAGACACAGCAATACTTGCAGTTAATTAGACGGAGAGTTGCTATATTAGAAAATGAATGATGCCCGATCCAGTCTGGAAAATTTTTACCACCATAGCCGATGATAGAGAGACTTTTCAAGTTTGCATGGGGCTGGAGATTGTCCAATACGGCCCTTTGAGTTTCTGAAATATTATTATCATCATTCCATTCTAATCTCAACTCCTTCACATACTTTTTATCATTCAAGCTTGCAACCAAAGCATCTATAGGAGATACAACATTTTGGAGATCCGAAATGAGGACCTTCCCCCCAAGATTTGCCAGTTTCCCCAGCTCTCCTAGGCTCGCTCCACCTTGTTTACTAACAATAAATTGAGTCAAAGTCTGAAGACAACATAGTCTTCCCAATTGTATTGGCATCTCCTTTATTGGAGTATTACGAAAGTCAAGATGACGCAGATTAATGAGTTTATGAATATCCCTTGGTAATACAGTAAGCTTCTGACATGTCGATATTTTCAAAATCTGCAAATTGCACAACTTGCATATGGAATCAGGAAGTTTCCTAATTGAAGTCCAGGAAACGTCCAAATGCCGTAGATATTTCATTTTGCCAATTGAATCGGGCAATTCGGTCAAATTTAGAGAATGGGGTAGATTAAGAACTCGTAAGCATCTTAGAATTGGCAGCAAATCAAGCACAGGTTCTTTAGCTCTCGCTATCCTGCAAGTATGTATTGTTAGGAAAGTTCGCAACCCCTTGGCCTCATGAAGTGCCTCAAACTTTTCAATATTACCAGCACTTTCTGTGGAAAATGACAAATGGCGTGTCTTGTTCAAAAGTTCAAGAGAATCTTCGCCCTCACCCTCTATTCTGAAGGTAACTTGTCCAGAGACAAATCTTGCCAAGTCGTTGACAAGATCATGCATTCCAAAATTTTCACCTGATTGTTGGAACAATGATCTTGATACAAGATCAGCGAAGTAATCATCACCAATTTGTTCCATTACTCTGTCTTTTGCTTGTGGCAAGAAACCTTCTGCCATCCACAAAAATATTAAATCTTCTTTTTTGAAATCATAATCTTTAGGAAATACTGAACAGTAAGCAAAGCAACGCTTTAGATGGAAAGGCAAATATTTGTAGCTTAATCTTAGAGCAGGAATAATATCACTCTGCAAGTCCCATATTTCACTACTCATTATCTTATTCCACTCCCCAACATCTAGTTCAGGCCACAAGAGAGCTCCAATTGTCTTGACTGCTAAAGGTAGACCTTCACACCTTTTCACAATCTGTCTACCAATTACTTCCAACTCCGGATAAGAATCACTACTGCCATCATGAAAAGCATGTTTTGAAAATATTGACCAACAATCTTCTTCTTGTAATTTCTTTAGATCGTAAATTGCAGTAGAGTGCATGGTTGATGCAACACGTTTCTCCCGTGTGGTTACAATCACCCTACTCCCTTCTGCTCCAGATTTAAAGGGGTTGCTTAGGGCCTCCCATTCTGAATAATTCTTATTCCAAACATCATCTAATACAAGAAGAAATCTCTTCCCCGTCAGATTCTGCTGTAGTGTAACTTGAAGCCAATCTAGACTCTTTCCATCACTGTTAGTTGACAATCCAAGTTTCTCTAAAATTGTTTTCGTCATCTTCAACACATCAAAATCATCCGAAACACAAACCCACACTTTAAGATCAAAATGCCCCTCCATCCTGTCATCGTTGTAAACCAGTTGAGCAAGGGTTGTTTTCCCAAGTCCCCCCATGCCAACAATAGCAATCACACACAACTCATTGCCACTTACATTATCTGACAGCAACAAATTAATTATTGCCTCCTTATCATCAGTCCTACCAAAAACATCAGAGCCTTTAACCAAAGAAGTAGTGGATGATCTTGATCTGGATGATTTCCCTCCAACCCCTTCTTTCAAACCTATAGCATCCTTCTGTTTTACTAGATAATCCAATGTTTCGAGTACGTCTTTTATCTTTGGTTCTATCTCCCTGACGAAAGGTTTAAGAGAAGTAGAGATGGTTTTTCGTACCTTGGTTGAAATAGTCTGAAATTCAGCATCCAACTTGCATCGCAAGACTTGGGTTTGAATCTCATCCAGGATATCTTCTGCATCATAGACTGCATCTTTCAGCTCATCGAGCCACTTTTTCACCATAGGCCTTGTAAACTGCATTTCCTCTGCATCTTCGAGCACCACATTCGCAGACAAGAGTAGTATCTCCAGCCTTTTTAAGAGTCCGCGGTCAAGTTTTCGACTTCGAAAGAAGTCAAGGAATTCGCGTGAAGCAAGTCTTTCAAAGAGCACTTCAAGGAAGGGGGAGAGAAGTAGGCCTGCAACCTCGGCCATGGATGAAATAGCAGAAACAAAAGAAATGGAAGGAAGGAAGAGATGGGAGATAGCACACGAAAGTTAGATGGTAAGCTAAGGTGTCTTGTACAGAGCTGAAGAAATTATGGCGTTGTGTCAGTGTATAGGACACTCCCCATGTGATGTCTAAACACGAAGGGCTCAAACAAGAAAAAAAAAAAAGGAAAAGGAATGAGTAGTAGGACAAAAGGGGTAATAATCTCTTTTATTGTTTGTTTTTTTAACGTTAGTTTAGTTTTGGTGTTGCAGGGTCAGGCCGCTGTCTACCATCATACTACTCTTTTTGTAACAAGTTGGGATGTATTTTCAATGTCTTTGAAATTACTCACTTCTTTGAGAAGATTTGCTTTTCCAGTGGAAGATATTTTCTTCTTGAATAATATTACATGATACAGAGTTGCAAATAATAGGTAATCATTTAAAAAAAAGTTAATTTTTTTCACGCAACTTTTATATATATATTTACTTTTTTATAAAGCAATTATACAATACTTATAATTCTATTAATTCTATGATTACATCCATCATTTTTCTTTAATTTATGTAAATGTTATAACTTCTTTTTTCATTATTATTTATAAATATTTATTATTGATTATAAATGATTGATTATTATTTTATTATTATAAACTATTTTATTATTAATGATATGAGATACACTTGCATCCAAACGAAATTTTAAAGTAAATGGTGACAGTAGTAATTCCTCATTTTATAATAGAGTTTTATTATTTTTAAGTAGATGGATAGAGTACAACATATTTTAGGGAACGGATGCTAGTCGAGCACCTCTACACAACTTCTCAACTTCCACACACTATTATTTTTTATTTTTTCTTTAATTTTTTTAATATTTTTTTTGAATTTGTTCTTTTAAAATTAATTTAATTTTTTTATTCATTATTTATATATTAAATATTTAATTAAAAATAAAATAAAATAATGTATAATGTGTAAAAATTATGTGAAATAATAAGAGGATGAATAGATTTTTTTTGACGCTAGTCTCACCCTCGCTTCCCCTTGGCCCTTTCAAAAAAAAATCAAAAAGTTTAACGTCTCTCTCTCTCTCTTTTTTTTTTTTTTTTTATATCATTAGGGAGGTGGGAGCTACCACTCTTTCTGCCTCCCTCTATACTTTTCTCTTTTTTCTTCTTTTTCATTTCTTTTATTCTTTGTATATTTTTTTTTTTTTTTTTTATTTTTTTTATTTTTTCTTTCAGGTAATAGCGGACAAGAGGCATGTTTGGAGCGTGATTTTTCAGTGGTTTGTGGCCACCACATGCCTCACCAGGAGACTCCTAAGTCGTCGATCTACTAGCCTACTAAAGGGCTTGTCGGATGGAGTGGCGTGTACCCTACACGTGCATGTTGATGCTTTCACACGTGCCACCTCGGAGGACTCTTCAACCACAACGCAAAGCGCTTCTAGGCAAACCAACAACGAAAGTGATCAATTCGATGGTCCAGCCAATTCCGATCGGTTCAACAAAAGACACACACCACTATATCAGTGCTCTTTATTTGTTATCATGCCTGCTTTTTCCATTTTATTTAGCTCTTGATATTTGGTCTAATTTGTTTTGGATTGGGTTTTTATTGTTAGTGGTGTTTGTTAGGCTTAATAAAAAAAGAAGATTACTTTCTTTTGTTTGTCTCACTCTTTTTTTGAGGAGAATGATTTTGTCCCTTTCCTCTTTTAGAGAAGGAATGTGTTGTTCTCCTCTTCCTCTTTAGAGGAAGGGGGTTAGGTTGTCTCTATTTATCAAAGTGCTTTACTCTATGACAATTTAAGATTTCAATCTCGAATGATTTTGTCTTATAAGAATATATAAGAGTTAAGACAATATTCACCACAAATTTTTATTTATGCATGAGAGTGTCCCAAACAGTCTAGTAATTTGATTGTAATCTAGATTTTTCCTATATTTTAGTCACAGATGTAACTTTGACTTATTGAATGCAATAAAGCATTCTCTTAAAAAAAAAAAAAAAGATCTCAATCACTTAAAATTTTAATTTTAATTTGTAAGTTTTAAATTTTATCTTTTAAATGATAAAAGGGTTATGCCATGTAAGTATTTAATATGTATGCTCTATACAACGGCTTGAAGATAGAATTTTGAAATATTTATTTTCCAACTTGCATATTAACAACACCCAACACTTAATTTGTTTCAAGTTTTTTATAACTATAATGAATCTTGCAACAAGTAGCGTGTTTACTCACCAGACATTAAAACATGGGGCAGTGCTCCATGATCAAGGAAAACATCAGTCCATTCACGGGTAAAGAGTACAAGAAAGAATCCACCTTGTCAAAAATATTAAAAAGGGTTCCCATAATTGACCCATATTTTTTTATTAGCACTGCCAGAGATACAAATGAATCAAATACGTCGCTACCGCACCTCTCACTTTTCTCGACTCTTGCCCGACATTGCCTTTCACGTAACCCAGTTATAATCGATTTAGATGAATTGTAATACCCAACATATTAACTAATTAAACTTAATAAATTAAAATCTAGATCTTCTTCTTAAATAGTATTTTAAAACTTATAACATATAATAGGTATATATAATAACATATTCATCTACTTTATAATTTTTAATCTATGGAAAGTTGGCGTCTTTTATCGTTGCTAAAAGCCATCGTGTTGAGTGTTGGAGCTCAGACACTGAATGGGCTCGAAAATCTCCGAGCATAATTGCTAGGAACGGCCAAGCATACTTGCTTAGAAGATGACAAGGGAGCAAGCATTAAGAGGCAAGCAGTGTCCACGCAAAGTTGCTTGGAATGGTCGAGCATTCCTTTTTTTTTTTTTTTTTTTTTTTTTAAGAAGAAGACGATAACTAATTTTATTTATAGTCGTCACTTATAAAATGGTTGAGCATACTTGCTTGACATAATTGCTCAATGGCGGAGCATACTTCCCGACACACTTGCTCGGAAGCACTGAGCATACTACCCAGAAATATTGAGCAACTTGCTCGAAAATTGAAGATTATTATAATACAAGGATTGAGGCTGTGGGATAAAGGAGCACTTGAATTATGGAACATGAGAAAAGATTTATGCAATCATGAATTAGATAATCGTCATATAATTATTTTAAAAAAAGTAAAAAAAAAATATAAAATTTGTATAAAAAAATTAATTTTTAAATAATAAATTCTACTCATTTTTAAAATAATTATATAATATTTACGCATCATCTCACGATTACACAAAGTGAAAGTAAAACGAGAGAGCCAGCAAGAAAAGAAAAAGCGGTGAACAAGTAATGGCAAGAGTGGGAGGGGTCCAAGGTGAACAAGTACAGTGAGACCAAAAAAAAAAAAAAAAACAGAGAAAAAAGAAGGAAAAACAGAGAGAGCAACTCACTCAAACGATTTTACAAATTTAAAAATTTACTGATCAATGTAAGCGGGAATTGTATGTTAGTGATATGAGAGTACTATTATTAGATTGTCTATGGTTAAATAATAGTTTTCGTTAATATAACTTAGATTTTGATTTTTTGTCATTTTATTTACATAAGTCTCTATATTAGAATATTTATTTTTTCATTATATAATAATAAAATAATGTAACAATAATTTAATTGTAACTATTCACATCAAATTTTTATATTAGATTATTTATTTATAAAGATATATAATAATGAGTAATTAATAATTAAAAATGTTAATTATTTGTAATTATTAATTTATTTTATTTTATTATTTTTTACTATTCTACCTATTATATGATAAATAATAATAATATTTTAATTAAATTATGAGTTTAAAAAATTAATTAACAATCATATTCTATTTAAATTAAATTATTAATAAGAATCTGGCAAGAGAGAGAAACTAATAAAAAATTAATTAATAATTATATTGTGATGAGAAAGGAAAGAGAGAAAAACTCATAAAATAAAGACTTTTTTTTTTTTTTTTTATCTCGAATGCCAAACCAAGTGTGAATGAAGCAAGAGATTAGTTTTTTTGTCTGTCAAAAATCTTCTTTGATTGAATGTTAGATGTAAAACCATATATATGAGAATTTTCCTTCATTCGATTTTTTTTTTTTTTTTTTTTGTGGTAAGAGGACGGAACTTTTTATTTGAGTTCAAATTTAATAAAATCAGCAGCTTAATTATAAGAAAACTTAATTGTCAGAGATTAGAGATATCGATTGAATAATGGGAATGGTATGTGTACAAACAGCCGATGCAAGATTTTTCTAACCACGGCCACGAGAATGCAATCCTCATGAAGAAGATAGGATGTAACTGGCAGCACTGGTTATTATACATTACCACACGTATCCAACTTTGGAAATCATTCTGATTCTTACATTAATCATAGGCTGACAAGAACAAGCCTCAGCCTCAACCAAATTTGCCAACCATGAGGTTATCATTTCGATAGCCAAACCATATCGATGGAAGCTTTCTTTGTTTCATTGTTTGCTGCAAGAACTGCAAAATCGTTAGCTTCAACCAAATATGAGGTAGTTATTTAATTACTCATTAATTAAAAAAAATGCTAAAACATGAACACAGTTTTTTCATGGACGTTCGGTAGGAGGAAGAGTGAAGGGATGTTTGAAAAAAGTTTTCATCTCATCTCATCTCATCTTATCGCATATTGTTTGTTTTTGAAAAATTTTATTAAAAAATTTTATTTTAATAATATTTTAATTTTATAATTTTTTTACTCATTTTTTTTCTCATTTTTCAAAACTCAATAAATACTTACTCAAACTATCTAATCATATTATTATTCACAAAACCATTTTATTACTATTTACAAAATTTTTATTTCGTCCCATTCTCCAAACATCCCACACCCAATCGCTAGAGATGCTAAATATTTAAGGGAAGCATGTAGAAACATAATTTAGAACTGTTTCAATAATTATGAAAGAACAACCAAAAGGAGATCATGTCTAGAAAAATGTATCACTGGAACAAACCCACAGCTTTATACGACTTCACATTAGTATCTAGTGAATGACATGACAGAGACTCAACAAACGTCAATATTTGTTCTGAAATAATCAATCGGCAAAGCATTCTGTTTCACTCTTGAGATAGTTTTAAAGCAAACCTTATACAGGAATGGAAAATCATATTGAGGAATTAGTTAATATAGTTAAAGCTACACATACCTTTGTCGTCGTCCATCTGTGCTGCAGATCATAAACTGAAATTGGGCACTCTTGCTAGACTTGTAGTTTAGTCAAATTAATTCACCATTAATATAAATGAGGGGGATATGATCAATTTTGCTCCATGCTTTTCTGCTTTCCAGTTGTTTCTCCAACAAAGCACATACCAAAGATATGTAGAGTAGAAATGGAGACAGGCAACCCTTCTTCTTGCATAAACTTCAGCTTAGGGCAAGAATAGAGTAACAGTTCATCAAGCGAAGTGAGGAGTCGAAGGGCCTCATGATCCAAAGATTTCATATTCAGAAATTTAC
Source organism: Platycarya longipes (assembly GCA_036559045.1). Classification (NCBI taxonomy): domain Eukaryota; kingdom Viridiplantae; phylum Streptophyta; class Magnoliopsida; order Fagales; family Juglandaceae; genus Platycarya; species Platycarya longipes. The sequence goes on from CM071801.1 coordinate 3,379,168, forward strand.
CGATCTCAAGAGAAACCAAATTAGTAGGAAGCAACCCCACCTCCGGAAAGGACTCTACATCTTTACAATTGCCATGGACAGTAATGTATCGAATAGAGGAGAGATCTTGAAATCCCCAATCCCTTCTATTGGCGATGAGTTTGTCACAGTCTATGATAGAAATTTTTCCCAGTTTGGAAGGCAAGCCTCCTTCGGGAAATGACTCAACTTCTGGACAATTCTCTAAATGCAACCCCAAAGAGATGGAAGGAGTATGTGCATCTTGTCAGGTAGTGATGTTAGACTCCGACAATTGGTGACAACAAAAGAATCAAGTTTTGGGGCACTCAATCCTCCATTGGGAAATGATACAAAATTGGGACAATTTTTTATTTGCATTGATGACAAGGCCACAAAATCAAGTTCAACTTGTTGCGGAACATTAAAAGACTCCAGATTCAGACATCTAACTAGATTGATGGACGTCAGATTTGGGAACAAGTTTAATGGAAAGGATTTTAGAGAATCAAAACTATCATGTGACGACAATATTTCAAGGGATGAATAGTTCTGGTGCATTGGAAGCTCTAACTTGCTACAATCATGGATCTCAAGGATTTTTAATGTAGAAGGTAGACCAGCACTGGACAGAGATGTAAGGGAGTGGCAATCACTAATTTTTAACTCCTCAAGACAACTGTTGAAGTCCACCAATCTCTCTGGTATGGACTCTAGCCCATCAAATCCTCCAATTTCGAGTTTCTGCAATTCCGTTGGAAATTCCGTGAAGATCAGAAACTCATTACAATCTCTTAGCATCAGTTGACGTAGAGTAGCAGCACTTGGAAGTGAAGTCACCAACAGCGGGCATCGTACTATCACAAGTCTAGATAAAGAACAAGGATGGATGGGCAACTCTCCTGCTAACTTGGGACAGTTAACAATCTCAAGCTGTTCAAGAGAAGTGAAAACTCCACCTTCATTTTCGGCACCAAAAGCAAACCATTTCTTCAGCTTCGGCATGTCTCTAAACTTCAAAACTTTTAAGGCTCCAAATGGTTTCGTTGAAGAAGAACAATTGCCATAAAATTCTCGACCCACTGCATCAATTCCATCAAACTGATCAATACAAAGGGACTGCAGAGACGGTAGCCGTCCAAGTGGTGGCAAAACAGAGCAATGCTTGCACTTAAATAAACAAAGAGATACAATATTAGAAAATGAATGATGTCCGATCCAGTCCGGAAAACTTTTACCACCATAGCCGATGATAGAGAGCCATTTCAAGTTTACATGGGGTTGGAGATTGTCCAATACAACCCTTTGACTTTCTGAAATATTATTATCATCATTCCATTCTAACCCCAATTCCTTCAGATACATTTTGTCATGCAAGCTTGCAACCACAGCACCAGTAGGAGATACAACATTTTGGAGATCCGAAATGAGGAGCTTCCCCCCAAGATTTGCCAGTTTCCCCAGCTCTCCTATGCCCGCTCCACTTTGTTTACTAACAATAAATTGAGTCAAAGTCTGAAGACAACATAGTCTACCCAAATGTACTGGCATCTCCTTTATGGGAGTATCACTAAAATCAAGATGCCGCAAATTAATGAGTTTATGACTATCTCTTGGCAATTCAGTAAGATCCCCACATAACGATATTTTCAAAGTCAGCAAATTGCATAACTTGCATATGGAATCAGGTAGTTTCCTAATTGAAGATTGAGAAACATCCAAATGTCGTAGATGTTTCAGTTTGCCAATTGAATCTGGCAACTCGGTCAAATACTCAGAATTGGATAGATTAAGAACTCGTAAGAATCTTAGAATTGGCAGCAAATCATGCATGAGTTGATCTATCCTTATATTGTAAGAATATATTATAAGGAGAGTACGCAACCCTTTGGCCTTGTAAAGAACGTCGTAAAGGGCTTCAAACATTTCAATATTGCGCCTACTGTCTGTGAGAAGTAACAAATGGCGTGTCTTGTTCACATTTTCGGAAGAATTTTCAACCTCCAGTGTAAGGGTAAATTGCCCAGATACAAGTCTTGCTAAGTCGTTGACAAGATCATGCATTATGAATTTCAGCGCATATCCACTTGATTGTTGGAACAATGATCTTGATACAAGATCAGCGAAGTAATCATCACCAATTTCTTCCATCGTTCTATCCTTCCCTTGTGGCAAGAAACCTTCAGCCATCCACAATAAGATCAACTCTTCCTTTTCGAAATCATAATCTTTAGGAAAGATAGAACAGTAAGCAAAGCAACGCTTTAGATGTAAGGGCAAATATTTGTAGCTTAATCTTAGAGCAGGAATAACTTCACTCGGCAAGTCCCATATTTCGCTTCTCAATATCTTATTCCACTCATTAACATCAAGTTCAGACCACAAGAGAGCTCCAATTGTCTTGACTGCTAAAGGTAGGCCGTCACACCTTTTCACAATCTGTCTACCAATTACTTCCAACTCCGGATGAGCATCAGAGTTACCAGAATGAAAAGCGTGTTTTGAAAATAGTGACCAGCAATCATCGTCTTGTAATGTCTTTAAATCGTAAATTTCAGTAGGGTGCATGATTGATGCAGCCCGTCTCTCCCGTGAGGTTACAATAATCCTACTCCCTTCTGCCCCAGATTTAAAAGGATTGCTTAAGGCCTCCCATTCTGAATAATTCTTATTCCAAACATCATCTAAAACAATAAGAAATCTCTTCCCCGTCAGGTTCTGTTGTAGTGTAACTTGAAGCCTATCCAGATTGTTACTCTCACTGTTAGTTGACAATCCAAGTTCCTCTAAAATTATTTTGGTCATCTTTAACACGTCAAACTCATCCGAAACACAAACCCACACTTTAAAATCAAAATGCCCCTCCATCCTATTGTCGTTGTATACAAGCTGAGCAAGAGTTGTCTTCCCAAGTCCCCCCATGCCAACAATAGCAATCACACACAACTCATTGCCACTTATATTATCTGACAGCAACAAATTAATTATTGCCTCCTTATCATCAGTCCTACCAAAAATATCAGATTCTTTAACCAAAGAAGTAGTGGACGATCTTGATCTGGATGATTTACCTCCAACGCCTTCTTTCAAGCCTATAACATCCTTCTGTTTTACTAGATCATCCAATGTCTCGAGTACGTCTTTTATCTTTGGTTCTATTTTCTTGACAAAAGGATTAAAAGAAGTGGAGATGATTTTTCGTACCTTAGATGCAATAGTTTGACATTCAGCATCCAACTTGCATTGCAAGACTCGGGTATGAATCTCGTCCAGTATATCTTCTGCATCATAGACAGCATCTTTCAGCTCATCAAGCCACTTCTTCACCACAGGCCTTGTGAATTGCATTTCTTCTGCATCTTCGAGCACCGCATTCGCAGACAACAAGACTATCTCCAGCCTCTTTAAGAGTCTACTGTCAAGTTTTCGGCTACGAAAGAACTCAACAAACTCGGGGGAAGCAATTTTTTCGAAGATTACTTGGAGGAGGGGGGAGAGAAGTAGGCCTACAGCCTCAGTCATATTTTCTGGGAAGAAATAGCAGAAATCAAAGGAGATGAAAGAAGGAAGAGATTGCAAATAGCAGAGCAAAGTCAGATGGTATGGTCTCTTCTACTTATATGATGCGCGCTAAAATACTGGTCTATATTGATCATACAGGAAAGAAAGTGCCTTCAGGGAATTAGAGAATTACTTGGTATGAGAGGCATTGTGTTAGTGGAGAGCGTCTCATTTCTTTGTGTGGACCCTTACCATGTGACTGAAAGGAATCAAAGAACAAAGAAAGTAGAGGAATCAGACTAAACTTTAACTTGGAATGAGAGGCATTGTGTTAGTGCAGAGGAATCAGACTAAACTTTAACTTTGATTTGTTCACTTCTCCGAGAAGATTAGCTTTTTCCAATAGCTGAGTCTAGGCGCCGATGCGATCTAGAGGTGGATTAAACTCGTATTTAATTCATTTTAAATTTATTATTATATTTTTTAAAATTTTTATATAAAATATAAATTTTAATACAATCTTTTTGAATTTTAATATAATATTTTTAAATATCAATTCAATTTTTTAAAATTTTAAAATAATAATAATAATAATATTTTATTCAACTTTTAAAATTTATCTCATCTTAATTTTAAATATAAATAAATTTTTTTTTTCATTTTTTTAATTAAAATCTTCTTTTTGTTTTGTTAACAAAAAGAAGAGTGCTTTTCCAAGGAGTTTAAGGCCCTGCTTGGATTCGGAAGTGGGTTGAGCTCATCTCAACTCACTTCCATTTTATCATTATATTTTTATAATTTTTTATACAAAACACAAATTCCTATACACCTTTTTCAAATCCCAACATACCTTTTTCAAATCCTAATACACCTTTTTCAAATTCCAACGCACCTTTTTCAAATCCCAAAATAATAATAATATTAAAAAATAAACTAAACTCATTTCAACTCATCTCATCTCCGAATCCAAGCGGGGCCTAAAGTGCAGGTGGCAGCAATGGAAAATGATAAAGCCAGTGGCCAATGAGAATTTCTAGCGAATCTTATGTCTACTGAATTTATTTATTTTTTATTTATGATTAAAAAAAATTAATGAGCTTAAGAATTTTTTTCAATATAACAAATATAAAAAAAATATAAAAAAAATGCAATTTTAATAGAAAATCTCTTGTTATACAATATCGATTTGATCACATTATTTAGTCTCGTTTAGATTTAGAGAGACAATATGAGTTGAGATAAATTTTAAAAATTTAATAAAATATTATTAAAATATTAATTTATTATATTATTATTATTTTAAATTTTAAAAAAATTAAATTAAAATTTGAAAAAAATTAAATTATTTATTATATTTTGTGTGAAATTTTAAAAAAATTATAATGATAAAATTAAGATGAGAATCCAGCCTATTCTTTGTAATGCTTTTGTATAATAGGACTATTTTTAAAATTTTAAAAAGGGGTTCTCATAAATCATAATTGACCCATATTTTTTCATATCTAGGGAAGGTTTAAATAATAGTACTACATATCTAGGGAATGCTTAAATAATAATACTACGTATACTTACAGTTTGGAAAATATTTTAATCACAAAGTGATTACATAAAATATATAATATATCCAATGTTACGTAAACATCATTGCAACATATCTATATATGATAATATTTGAAATCTGTGACTTGAAATGAACTGCTTTATTGTGATTGTTTGATTAAAGGTTTACACTCTAAATCATAAAATAAAACCCAAAAGGGAAGAATAAAAGAAGACAGTGCTTCACTAAGAACTGCACGTTCTATTCATATAAGATCGTCATGTTTATGTTCACCCACATCCTCTAGGTTTTCAAAAACTTCCGCCTCGTTTTGGTCTGAGGCAGTTTCTTTGCCTACGCTTTCAGATTGAGCTGTTTCCTCTGGACTTTGGTTGGCATCCGGGAAACTGCTGTTTGGTTCTGTGACATTAGTGACATTATGCTGCTTATCCATCATTACGGAGAGGGCTAATCTTGGAGACCACTCGAGAACATCATCAATTATGTTGGAGACCCGCTTTTGATACCTGCAAGATTAGTTAAATTGATAGTTCAGATCCATGCAAGGAAAAAGGGGAGAGTAGTTTTCCTTCCTATATATTAGATTTTTATATTTAGAAATAACCTTGCTCTAGCGGCCTCATTAGGAGCATGGTGCCGCAGCAGCAATATGACGAGGACAGCTGCTATTGCATAGAAAAGCCTCGTTGTCCATTTGGGTCGCTCCTCCTCATCTTTCTTGGGCAAGAAACGGAATAACTCCCTCAATGTTGCTTCTTCGGCAAGGATGTTCGGGAAGAACCAAACACGTTTTCCAAGAACAATATATAGAGTACCAAATATAGTAGCTCTCACTGCAAATTAAAAAGAACTCTCAATGAAATCCAGCAGGAAAATGCAATAAATATTTAGGCTCTAGAGTAAGTATAATGGCATAGCAAGTAAGTAAAACCGCAAAACACCCAGGAGTCAAGCAAAAAGGAGAAAACCTAGGAAGCAAAATAACATAACATAAAGCTTGAAATACACTCGTAACAATGATACAAATAATACTTAAAATGCCTTCTAGGATTTCAACCTTTTAAGGGAAAAAGTGTTCCTATGACATAACCCCCATTGGATATATTGGTAGTTATATTACATAACTCAAAAAGCCTGTAACCAGGTGAGTGCACTATTTTCTTTTTCTAAGTAATAAACCTTTATTAAATTGTGCAAAAGGCACATCTAGGTTATCCATATAGAGCATTCAGCCATATCATCAAAGGAAGAAATGAACACATGAAAGAATAACAGCAGCGGATCCCAGTCTAATTGTATATAATGTTGCCTTTGTAACAGTAGACAAGTTTGTTATATTTTCTCTCAGGTTATTGTAACCACTTTTATTCCTTACACTTGTATAAATCAGCTATCAATACAATGAAACATAGGCTTGAGAATTCTGCCAAATATGATTTTCTATTATGGTATCCAGAGCCTCTAGACTAGTCGTCCCAATCTATGGCCTTAACCCCTTCCCTCTCCTCCCCCAATACCTTTACAATGTCGTCACTTTCCCACCTCATTACCACGAAGCTTACCACAGATAATTTCTCTTTGTGGAAAGTTCAAGTTACTGCTTACCTCCAGGTTCAAGATCTCTATCAGTATGTAGATGGTACCCTTGTTGTCCCATCCGAAACCATTACCGCAGATGAATCTCCTGATTCCCCTAATCCTGCTTTTGCCTCATGGAAGAAAACGGACAAACTAGTCCTTAGTATTCTTTTCTCTTCCATTTCTGAAGCTGTTCTCGGACATGTGCTTCAATCCAAGACCTCTCGTGCGTTGTGGTGAGCTTTACATTCTCTGTTTTCCAGCCAATCTCAAGCGAAGCAGTTCCAAGTTCGTTTTCAGCTGGCCAACCTCTCCGTGGTGAGCAATCAATCACCGACTACTTTGGTAAGGTCAGAGCCCTTGCTGATATACTTGCTACCACTGGTAATCCTCTCTCTGATCCAGATTTTGTGACTTATCTTCTCATTGGACTTGGTCCTGCATATGATGCATTTGTTACATCTATCACCACACGAACAGAGCCCATTTCTTCTAATGAGTTGTATCAATTGTTACTTGTACATGAAAGTGGTCTCTCTCATTCCTCACAAAACACACCTTCCAATGAGCCCTCTGCTAATTTTACCCAATCTAGTGGTCGCACACGAGGCACTTACCGAGGCGGACGTAATGGAAGAAATGGTTTGAGGCAGACCACCATATTCAAACCGTGGAGGTCGTACTGGTGCTACCCCATCACACAATTCCTCCAATCAGCGCCCTACTTGTCAGGTTTGCAAGAAGTATGGACGTGAAGCCTTGCAATGTCGATACTGATTCGACCACAGCTATCAGTACGCTGTTCCACCTTCCTTCTCCGCCAACTTCACCAGCCCCAACCCTAGCTCAGACTCCACCCAGTACCCTAATTTAGGAGCATCCCATCATCTTACAAATGACTTTTCCAATCTCAACCTAACCTCTGAACCCTACAGTGGTGCTGAACAGATTCGTGTCGGTGATGGCACGAGATTGTCCATTCAACACATGGGTGACTCCTCTCTTTCTACTCCCTTCTCCTCCTTTTTGCTTCGTAATCTTCTTCATATTCCTAGCATAACCAAAAATCTCATTTCCGTTTCTCAATTTTGTCGAGATAATCACTGTTTCTTTGAATTTCACTCAATTTTCTTTGTTGTGAAGGACACCAAGACGGGGACCTCCCTCCTCACTGGGCCGGTCAGTAATGGCCTGTACGTTTTTCCCACCACTCAAGCTTCTCCGCCCGCGTCCTCTTCATCTCCAACTGTTAACTTCGGCGAACGTACATCACTGGCTCAATGGCATTTTCGCCTGGGTCATCCTCACAAAGTCATCCTTTCCAGTCTCGTGCGCAGCAACTGTTTGAAAATTCTCCCCACTGCTTCTTCCCTTTCCTGCGTTGATTGCCTTTTAGCCAAGCTTCATCAACTGGGCTTCTCTCTTTCACGGGCCGCGGCTACCAGACCTTTGGAGCATGTGTCTGCTGATCTTTGGGGCCTAGCTCCTTTTTCTTCTAGACTAGGCTTTAAATATTATCTAAGCTTTGTAGACAAATATACCAAGTATACCTGGTTCTACCCCTTAAAATACAAATCTGATGTTGCTCATATTTTTCCTACTTTCTTGTCTTTAACTGAGCGTTTATTTAATACAAAACTTCTTACATTGCAAACGGACGGTGGTAGAGAATTTAAATCCCTAACTCCTACCTGTCAAAAACTTGGAATAAATCACCAATTCTCTTGTCCACATACCCATCAACAAAATGGGCTTGTGGAATGCAAACATAGACATATTGTTGAAACTGGATTTGCCCTTATAGCCCATGCTAATCTTCCACCTCATTTTTGGGCCGATGCTTTTGAAACAGTGGTATATCTTATTAATTGGTTACCATCCAAAACTACCCAAAATAAATCTCCATTTTTCCATGTTTTTCAAAGACAACCTGATTATCGATTTCTTAAGGTTTTTGGTTGTCTATGCTTTCCTAACCTCCGTCCATATAATTCACATAAATTCAATTACCGTTCTTCTCCTTGCCTATTTCTTGGATTGTTTGGATTTGAAAACCAACAGAATTTACATCTCCTGTGATGTTATTTTTCATGAATCTTTATTTCCCTTTTCTCGGCCCAATACTCCTCTCACTGCCCAAACTTCTCCTCCCACTATCTCTACTACACCTCAAGCCCATCTTCCTCTCTTTACTCCTTCTATTCTCGGCCCTGGTCCAGGCCCAACTTCACACTCAAAATCTCCCACCTCAAACCCGTTGGCTCCTATCTCCTCTTCTTCCCCTTCGACAGTGTCTCCTTCAACTGATTCCTCTCTTAACCCTAACTCTATAAATCAACCTGCAAATTCTTCTCTCGTACCTCCTCATTCTCCTATCATGACCCGTTCACACACTAATTCCTCACGTCCTCGTGTCCATATGGACGGTACTGTCCCATTTCCCTCCTGCACCTGTTTAAGCACCACTGTACCCATCTCTGATAATCCTACCTCCTTCTCCATTGCCCGTAAGCATCCCGAATGGCAAGATGCTATGCAACAGGAATACGATGCTCCAGGAATACGATGCTCTCATTCAAAATGAAACCTGGTCCTTAGTTCCCTTTAATCCCTCTCTTAATATGCTTGGTTGCAGATGGGTCTACCGGACCAAATTACATGCGGATGGATCTATTAAGCAACGGAAAGTGCGCCTCGTTGCTAAGGGTTATCATCAACAACATGGTCTGGATTTTGAGGAAACCTTCAGCCATGTTGTTAAAGCTCCTACGATTCGGCTTATACTATCAATTGTTGCTGCTAAAAAATGGCCACTTCGGCAAGTGGACATTCAAAATGCATTCCTGCACGATTCGGCTTTTATCAACCCTTTGTTTCCTACGCATGTCTGTAAATTGCATAAGGCACTCTACGGCCTCAAGCAAGCCCCTAGGGCCTGGTTTGCTCAATTGAGTTCCTGGCTGCTTTCTTATGGATTTGTTGCTTCAAAAGCCGATGCATCGTTATTTGTTCTTAATTCTAGTGATTTGCACATTTATCTTCTGGTGTATGTTGATGATTTTGTGATTACGGCCTCTAAGGCCTCTGCCATTGATACCTTTGTTCGGGATTTGAGTTCAGCTTTTCCAGTTAAAGACTTGGGATCTCTATCATACTTTCTTGGGTTGGAGATCAGTTATTTGCCTACTGGTATTCTACTTTCTCAGAGGAAATATGTTAAGGATCTACTTTCCAGGAGTCACATGCTGTCATCTAAACCCATCTCCTCGCCCATGGCTACTTCCTTATGGTTATCACAGTTTGATTCTCCATCTTTTAATGATGTTACTCTTTTTCGGAGTGATGTTGGGGGTCTACAGTACCTCTCTCTCACCAGACCAGATATTGCATTTGCAGTTAATAAGGTGTGTCAATTCATGCACTCACCTAAGCTGCCCCATTGGGTTGCCGTAAAAAGAATCTTACTATACTTGAAGGGGACCATTAATCATGGCCTCTTTTTCTCTTCACAGTCCTCTTTTAAGCTTCATGCTTATTCTGATGCGGATTGGGCAGGTTGCCCGGATGATAGGAAATCTACTAGTGGCTATTGTATTTATTTGGGCAGACATTTGATTTCTTGAAGCTCAAAAAAACAAAGAACAGTAGCAAGGTCTAGCATAGAAGCCGAGTACAAGATTGTTGCCTCCGCAGCTGAAATTATTTGGATCCAGAGTTTGTTATCAAAACTTGATTTACCCTTGTCACAAGCTCCAACAATATGGTGTGATAATATTGGAGCCACATTTCTTGCAACAAACCCGGTGTATCATTCACGGACTAAGCATGTTGACATTGATTTCCACTTCGTTAGAGATCGTGTGGCAGCCAAGTCCTTAACCATTGCCTTCATCAGCTCAAAGGATCAATTAGCAGATGCTCTTACAAAACGTTTGGTGGGTGATCGGTTCTCTCAGCTCAAGTCGAGTCTCAATGTCATTGACACTCCCTTGGACTCGAGGGGGTGTATCAATATAGAGCATTCAACCATATCATCAAAGGAAGAAATGAACACATGAAAGAATAACAGCAGCGGATCCCAGTCTAATTGTATATAATGTTGCCTTTGTAACAGTAGACAAGTTTGTTATATTTTCTCTCAGGTTATTGTAACCGCTTTTATTCCTTACACTTGTATAAATTCAGCTATCAATACAATGAAACATAGGCTTGAAAATTCTGCCAAATATGATTTTCTATTACAGGTACTCAGGGTGACTGCACTGTTTGTGGATAAACAATAAACAAATTCACTGATCAAGGAAAAACAAAATTATCTCCTTAGAGAGAGGGAGAAAGGGGAAAAATAGACCCACAACATGATAGGAAAAAGGTCAAAAGTATACACAGATCCAGAGAGAATATAGTGAGCGGAACCATTCAGCATAAGGATGATGATACAAAGAGAAATATTTGCCAAATGCCCCATGCAAACCTCCTACATCATCACTGTACCATAAGAAACATTCTTTCAGAACAGCTACTTGCACATAAAGCACCTTTAATTCAAGTCAACGAGCTTGTGAAGGTCAGAAGAGGTTAAAGTTTACCAACATAACTCCCTACATCCCAACTGATATTTCTTGGAGCACTAATCATAACATTTCAACAAGGTTCTAGTAGTAACACAAGATAAAGGGGAAGAATCCCATATGATTAAGCGCTGAAGAACTTACACAAAAGCAGCGATAGGATAAGTAGCAAGACTCCTGCGCAAGAGTAGAGTATTAGTAGCTTGCACCGATGGGGATACACAGGAAACAAGCAAATTGCAAGAGTCAACACAGGCCAGAAAAATGATAGAAGAGTTTGCCAAAGCGGCCGCCGTTTCACAAATGTCCACGCAAAAAAGGCATCATTTTCAGAAAATACTTGCTCCTGCAAAATAGATTCAAGAACTGAGAAGTGCTTATGGAAACAAATATGCTCCTAACTCACTATATAAAGCAAAATAGACCAATCTGATGGGATGCTCTTCAAACTGAATTGATATCACTTAAAAGGTATACTTTCAAATATACTCTGGATAGTCTTCTCAAGTGATATCCCCCTTCTCCTCCCAACATTCATCAAATGTCCGCTTGCACATGAAAACTTACACAAGATATCCTATCTTCAAAAACAACAAAGATTATTTAGATAGTGCAAAAACAAAAAGGTCATGTCACTTCATAAAGAACATAAAACAGCCCCACCCGCGCGCGCGAGCGAGATACTGAACTCTCAACTACTCACTTTATGTGATCTCAAAGGAGGAGACTTATTAGAGCTACTCAGCCTTGATGCACAAACGTTCAAAACAGGTTTGAGCTCTAAGAAGTCAACTAACCAGGCAAAAATAGTCTTGCCTTCATAGTATCATGAAGATAAGGGTTTTAAATCAACAATATCTAAAGCAAGAGGCTAGCTGTGATGCATGAGGCATAATTAAACAAAAGAACATCCAACTTTAAAGCAATCGATTCAATGAAAGTTTTAAACATTTGATATCAGAACTACATACTGGGAAAATCTCCAAATGAGCTGGCCAAGTAGACAACTTTTTCTTCCCAGGACGAACGGTTTTCACCACACGATCACAACGCACTAAAAGATTCTTTTGTAAAAGAGCATTAGCAACATCATCAATCTCTAGGTTCTTATCCGATTCTAGAATATCTTTGAGCTCTGGATGCATTCGCAAGAAGCTAGAAAAATTCTTCCCTCTGAAGTACTCCACACGAGTCTCCTGTAAAACAGCCCACCTAGACACCAAGTCCTTATGGTCTCTCACCTTCTCAGCGAACAACTGAAAAACATCCTGCTTAGCAGGTTGTTTCTGAATAGGAGAATAATAACAAGACCATCAGAAAAAAAAAAGGGGGGAAAAACATGCAAGTCTATAAAATATTATCCGCACTAAAATTTGGTCAGCAGAGCATGTCCTCCCTAATAAGAATTGCCAGAATAAACTAGATAGAGATCAATGATGCACCATCAAAAAGTCCTTGCAAACAAACTTGATTAGATACTAAAACACAACACATGGAAACCAATTAGCATGAGGTGTGCTGGCATCTTAGAAATCTTAGCTCAGCCCACTAGAATGAAATACATGTGGGGGTTTCCTTGATTCAAAAACTTTGAACCGCACCAAACAATAATCGTAAAGATCCCGGCTCCATAATTATATAAGGCTCAATGGGAGTGTATAGGATTATCAGAAGTCAGGTCCCCAATAATAATATAGTCACATTCAAACTTGATAATTCGATTTTCTATCCTACCTTAACGGATCAAACCAATGTGAGTATTACAGAAACCAAGACGTCACATTTCTTTGAACATTTACATTTTGAGATGCATTTATATTTACCGGATATGCAACACTAGAGAAAATGAAATTGTCAGGAAAAAAAAAATGGCCTAGTTGATACAAATATGAAACCCTAGATCACTGAGAGAGACAAAGAGAGAGCAAACCCTGGGAGGATTATCAACGTTGGGATCCTTGGCGCCGTTTTGGATGGCTCCCAAAGATCGTCGCGCCCTTTTCTTCTCTGCGCCTCCCGATTTCTTCATCTCTGTGTCCCTCTGTGTACTACGGGCTTTTCTTTCTTTTTTTCTGTCTCTGGTTGCCCAGGAAAACAGGGATTATTAAGGCCCCGTTTGTATTAGGAGTTGAGCTCAGCTTGTCTCAACTCATTTCAACTCATTTTAACTTATTTTTATTTTATTATTATATTTTTATAATTTTTTATATAAAACATAAATTTTTATATCTTTTTCAATTCTCAATACATTTTTTTCAATTCCCAATACACTTTTTTCAATTTTCAATATATCTTTTTCAAATTCCAAAATAATAATAATATTAAAAAATAAACTAAACTCATCTCATCTCTAAATCCAAGAGGGACCTAAATTGTGGGCCTAATTTTGCTGAAATAGCTTTCGGTTCGTTAAGTTTAAATAAAATATTATTATTTATTTATAAATATTTTTAAAATTTATCTTATATTATAAATTTATTTGTCTTTACTAATTAATATTAATAAATAAAATATGCAATTGTAATTATAATTATCTAATTTTTATACATTTGAGTAATCTTGTTAGAGATTTTAATTTTAAATTTTTTTAATAAATCAAGTCTTGACATATCTTATATAAAAAAAATGTCTTAACATATCAGTAAAATAGTAAATATGCTTTAAACTATTGCTTTCAAATAGAGTGTTTTCCTTAATCAAAATAAATCAATATCTTAAATGGAAAGCCAAACAAGGTTTTAAATTTCTCAATATAAATCTAAATTCTTTTAGCCTAAATCAACATTATCTCTTCATTTAATTTCTCCATTTAAAACGGAAAAGAACTATGCAAAAATAATTATAAAATAAGTTCAAATCTTGATTGTAAATAAATCACAACATATCAAGCGAACACCGCTCCTACAAAAAGACAGACACGGCCCTGAATGTTCGTCCCTCTGCAGGTTTTATCTTTCCAGGTGTTGTTTAAGTGGCTGTGGTGCATTTTCAACGTTCAAATGCTTTCTCTGCGAATTCTCTCATTTCTCAACAAGCCACCATTATCACCTCCACCAGTATCTCTCTTCAACAAGCCCAATAATACATTCATCTCTCAATCGTCGACAAATGGTGATGATGTTGCGTTTAAGAAAGGAAGAGCAAACCCATATTCTTTTTCATCCCATATAGTCCGTGCAGTGGAGAAAGATTCACACCAGTTTGAGGTAGACCCAGATAAGGCTAGAGAAGCCCTCCAAGAGCTTGACCAGCAGCTTCAATCCTTCTCCGAGAAAAAAATCAGCCTTCCAAAGATAAGGGGTACTATATATATAGAGGCTCTCGCACTCTTTTATTGTTTCCAACTTTCCAATCACAACTTAAGTTTGCGAGAAAATTCGAAAAAACTCATGATTTATCCTTCTATGCTGCCTGTAGATCATGCTGATAATATGTTGCTGTCCCTCTGAAGTTCTCACTGTTATTATTTTTGTCATCTCTATTTTCTTCCACCAAAAAAGATTCGACTTTGATGATCTGTGTGGGATGAAAATGAAATCCCTTTCTCTGTTTTACCAGTTCTTTGCCCATTACAAAAAAAGGATATTTATCAGTTCTTTAGAAGTCAGAGATTGCCAATACAAGTCATTTGGGTGCCTGGGTTTTGGCCTTTTTTAGATATCTGTAACGCCAGGTTTCGGATTGTAACCATGATTTTCTTTCGCCACAAGTAAAAGATATCAATAAAATTGGGTATCGTCCTCTGCCTAAAAAGAAAAAGTCATTTGGGTGCTCAAACATACATAATTGACAAAATGACTTGATTTCATGAATTTAGCTGCATGTTAATTTGTCTCAAATATCAGCTGCCATGTTTCTGACTTGTTCAATTCAATGATTACTGGCCTGAACTTGCCTGCCTGGAGGAAATTCCAGATCTTTTAATTATACTCTCCTGCATTATTTGACTTCTTCAAAAACTAGCGAAGTTTGTTTCAATCAAGATAATTATGTTGTTAAACGCACTGCAGCCAGCCTCCAAGCCTTCTTTCTACCTTCAACCTGCTTGAAAATAGAACCAAATGGCAAATTAAATAGAGGTTTCTTTCTGGTTGAGTAAATTGGACTAAGAGCCAAAACTAAATGCTTGATTTTCAATTCTATATATAGGGTCTAGGATTGGAATTAGATATTTATGTTTAGATTGTTATGGGAATATACATATATACTTACTTTTCTTTTGACTTGTTGCAGCTTCAGATGTGAAATTTACTAAAGAGGAAATGGCTAAAGAAGAAGAAGAATTTTCAGATTCTTATCTAGCATATTCAGCTATTGGCCTTGTACTTTTCACCATTTTATATAATATTTTTTTTGAGACAGTAATAAAACCAGCTGTAGATATTCCATTGGTACCACCGGCTACTACAGCAGTGACAGAAACTTCCAAAGACCAAACAAGTAATTAAAAGCATCAATCAGATCAGCATAACAGTTTTGAAGAAGCTGCCACTTCAAATTAGTACCTATGGTTGAGGTTTCCATTCAACCATGCAGTTTTGATTTCCTTGAAGCAATACTCATAGGCAAGCTTTTTTTGATTTGCTGTAATTTCTTATAACTTCCACAGGAATTTAGTTTTTGTTGTAAGAATTATTGTGTATACCTCTTTGTTTTTTGCTGGGTAAGATCTGTGGTCTAATTAGCATAATTCTCAGTCTCCAAAATAGAGGTCTGAAGTTCGAAACCCTCATCTCCAAATATATCAAAAAAATTTCTCTTTCATCATCAAAAATTCCAATAAAAGAGAATTGACATATAACTTAAACATGATTCGGTAGTGTGCATATTTCTATTTTGGGAGAATTTTGTTTTATATCCATTTTATATATTTTAAGCTCAATTAGCGTATCATTGATTTATTTTCCCCACATCCAAACTTAAAATTTAAATTAACATTCTTACAGGTATTTTGGATTATATGATTTATTTTATAAGCAAGTAACATTATAGAAAACATACGTTCTCATGCATAATAATTTAAACATTTATTCATAAATCAAACGTTACAAATAATGCTCTAGAATTATATTTAAGATTATAACTCTCAAGTTACATAAATAATTCTATTTGAAGGCCTTTTACACAACACACTACTCACCTGACATAATTTGATTTGGAATATCAATTTTAAAATTTAAATCTTACAAATCAAATAATGAATTATGCTATCTAGATAGTTTTTAGTGTAAAGGCTTTTAAGTAACGCCACTCTAATTATATATAATTTTGGCTTATCCCTGTTCTGATGGATACCTTGCCAACGGAAAGTGAACCATAATTTTTTTTTAATAGTTTTGACAAAAAAAAAAATTTAAAAGTTTTAAAAAATTACTCATCAGATCCCGAATTCTCAAATCCGAAACTCGGATGAACAGAATTAAAACATATATAACATTTATGCCAAGACTAAGGGCATCCTTTATGCAAATAAAAAATAAAATTTGTATAATATCACATTAAATTATTACTTATTAGTCAAAATAATAATTAAATATTATTAAATATTTTTTTCAAAACTTTTATTTTTTTCAATAATAATATAATATTATCTATTAGTCATAACTTATGTTTTTTTCAATTTTTTTTTCTATTTATGGCATTAGTGATGTGATGCAATGGGGGCTTCACTAAATTATAGGGATAAAAAATTAAGAAGCCAAAAAGTAAAAGAAAACTAAAGGAGTAAAAGAAAGTGTTGAAATAATTAATATTAGGCTATAATTCGCGTATGCGAGGACCATTAATATTTATGCTCAATTTTATAAATTTAAATAATTTATTATATATAATCACTATTATAATTATTAAAAAAATTATATCAAATATATAAAAAATGGAACATACATATATAAAAAAGTTCACTCTACCAGTAAATATTTCATTGTCAATTTATAATATTAAAAATGTAATTCATATATATAAATAATTGTTCGATTCAAAATAATGTAAAATAGATACAATTTATAGTATGCGATACGATTGTATGTTCGTAAAATTTCAGCCCATTACAATAATATGCCCATTGCAAAAATCATTCCATTACCAAAAAAATAGTTACTGTCCAGTTACATATATTTCCATCACATGTGGTTGAACGGCCACTAAAATCAGACAAAACATCAGTTAAATATATATATATATATATATATATATATATATTACTGTTTACTACAACGTCAAAATAGGCTAAACAAATACTTAAACACTTTCAAAATGTGTGAATGGGTCTTCAGATGGTGATGTGATTGCAGACTTATTCATGAAATTTCGTAAATTTTCTTGAAGATGTTGAAAATAAACTTGTTGCTTTACGTTCATGCCAACAAGATTTAATTTCAGACTTCTTCTCAAGTGTAAGGCGTTCATTTATATTGCTCCGCCTTACTCATAAATTCTCTTCTCTCTATGATGCATATATTATTGTTATTTGTCATGTGAGTTAAGACATAATTAAACAACATTTGATACTTTTTTTACCTTTTTTTTTTCAGCCTTATTGTCTAAAGGTCTCTCATAGATGATTTCAAAGTTGTCGTCTGAAATATTGTCTTTGTTTAGAGTTAAGCTAGCATTGGCCACATGTTCTCGAGGTGATTTCAATATTCCACGGTAAAACTTGCTTTCTCAAACTCTTTGTATATAATTTTTTCTTTCTCGATCTTAAATTAACAAAGTAATAATGTTAATATGTAAATAAGCCTAAGCCTATAAAAAACCAAGAAATAAAATCATTACATTATCCATCTCTATTGGAACTCTCGATACAAAGACTCTACTCAAAGATTACTTAGTCTCGTTTGTATTCGAGACTCATTTCAACTTATCTCAACTTATCTTTATTTCATTATTATATTTTTTTAATTTTTTATACAAAATACAAATTCTTATATATCTTTTTCAAATTTCAATATACATTTGTCAAATTTTAATACACATTTTTTAAATCTCAAAATAATAATAATATTAAAAAATAAACTAAATTTATTTCAATTCATTTCATCTCTAAATTCAAGCCAACCTAAATAAAAAACATACACTTTCTAATTTCAAGTCTTGATCACCTTTTTCATCTCATCATTACCGAATTATTATAAATTTCTTAAGTTTTGAAACGATAAAAAGTAATACAAACTTTTCAACTTTTAAAACAAAAATTATATTCAAATAAAATTTTAATTTTATAATGGTTTTAATTAACTTTTTTTCTCTTATTTTTTTAGAATCTAATAAAATATCTTAATTTAATTTATTTTATTATTATATAAAAATTATTTTATTATTATTTATATATTTTTTTTATCTCATTTCATTATCATATTCTAAATTGCGTAATATATTCTTTAATTTGAGTTGGAAAAAGTGAGGATTCATATGAAAGAATGACATGACACAAGCAATTGGGAGGGTTGTACGTACTGATCGACCTGTAGCATCATCATGCAGATTAGGCTAGATTTGGATAGTAAATACCTTTTAAATATTTTTAATATATTTTATTATTATTATTTAATATTATATTATTATTTATTTATTATTTATAACTATTTTCAATACTACTTATTATCCAAACGTATCAAAATTCAAAAAGAAAAGACGAATGCAATCACACGTGCTCATTTATCACTCGTTAATTATAAGCTCATGTGCTCTGGTTATAACGTCGTACGTACGCGCAACAACTTTTTACAACGTGTCAAAGAGTACATTAAAAAGATGAGCAGTTTAGTAAGTTATCAGTTTGCATGCCCATCATGCATTTACCGTTTGTTTGCGTGTCTATTTTGAACTCCAAGTGCCAACGTCCTAGCTAGCTAGCCACCCAACAATTGCGACCAAAAATCAAGCGTTTTCGACGACAAGCTCCACGAAAGTCGTATGTGAATTATTAAAGAAAAAAAATATATATATATATTCATCGTTCTTTTAATCATCAACTTCTCATAATATTATAATGTGATATTAAATAATAAATTTATAAATAAAATATAATATATATTTTAAATTCTTTAATATGACATTATAAAATAATAAAAAAATAATGAAAATTAAAATAATGAATAGCATTACTTATTATTAATTCTCCTTAATTTTGATGGCTAGCTACTGATCATCAGCAGGATGTGAAGATTTCTAAGTTTCGCTTGGGGGCAATTAAGCTCCTCAAAAAAGTGTGAAAATCTCTGATCCTTGCATGAGAACAAGCTCCTAATTGAAGGGTATAAATATTGCGGGAGTCTTCCTATACACAAGCCGAAGTTACTAATTAGTTTCCATTTGAGGATAAACTCCTTATTAGACGTGAAATTTGTTATTCTGTTTGAAGATGCATGAGCTCCTCATGCAATATCATGACTTGATGATTGTGCTTAAGGTTGCGTTTGGACATTGATTTGAACTAAGTATATTCAATTTTTTATAAATAGTAATAAGTTGAGATAATTGAATAAATTTTATAAGACCTACTTAGATGAGTTTAAAAATTATTTGGATGTTAAGATAAGTTTATATATATTTTTATGAGAATTTGTAAAATTGGTAGGACCCAACTATTTACTAATCGAATTTGATATTATTGTCGCCTAATGCACCGACATATAGAGAGAAAGAGAGAAAGAGAGAGAAGTTAACTGCTGCATCAACTTGTAAAAAAAGCTAAATATGTAAGCCATTATGTGTGTGTGAGCCACTTTGTGTTCACATTGGAGTTCTACTGAAAGTAGTCTAAGCTGCGCATTTGGATGTCTAACTAATTCTAAATCAAGGTGAACTCAGTGGAATTAACTTGATTTCTAAACTGTCTCTTATTTGAGGATGAATTCCTCAATAGGGTAGTGGCATTGAGAATCATAAAGGCTACAGGACTAGCTTTGAGAATCAGGAGGTAATTATAGAGGATGGGATTAAACTAGGAGCCTCATATGTAAGACAACGGAAAATGATATTATGCTCTCTTAAATTTGTCCCCTTAATTTGACTCTTCTTGTATTTATTTTATTTTTAATAATTTTTATCTAATAATTAAAAAAATAACTATTAGTATATTGATAATTTTTATGATCTTTTTAAAAATATATTTAAAAATGTTGAAATAAAAAAGAATCCACTTTGTATTATGGACACAACGAGTAAGCAAATTTGGATGGTATAATAAGTAATAACACTATAGGCCTTAAGAGAAAGCAGCAAGCAAAATCACTTGATCACAGCCTACAATTCATGAGGCTCTTGCTTTATCAAGAAAAATGGTACTACTCCCACGCATGGGGATCTGACTGGGGATCCGGATATTAATAATAGTATTTATTATTATTATTATTTAATGATAAAAGATGTAATTTTTTAATGACGTTGTCATTTTTAAAAACAATATTTAAAATAGATAGAAATTATTTCTAAGAAGTAATTGACTTGAAGGGATCCGGGAAATCTCATATATATCACTGTAGGGCCACTCTTTTATCAGTGCCATGAATCAAACAGATATGACGCACAAGCCGATAATTAAAAAGAAAATCATCACAAATAAAAGAGAAACATATTATTTTGAAAAGAGGTTTCGTTTGAATATAGAGATAAAATAAAATGAGATTTGAAAATTAAATAAAATATTTTTAAAATAATATTTTTAAAATTATTATTGTTTTGAAATTTGAAAATATTGAATTATTTATTATATTTTGTGTGAAAATTTAAGAAAATGTAATTATAAATTTGAAATAAAATAAGAAAAATTGTGATAAATTGTAAATACAAAACAGGGCGTGAACTATATAAGAAGAAACGTAGACATAAAAAGGGGCTCCTAAGACATTTCCATGATCAATAATCATTCCTGGGATTTTCTTTTTCTATCTCATCTATTTTCACTTATTTTTCTTTATTGATGATTACAAATTTACCCCACTCCTCCATTGCCATTATCAGCGGGCCATTCAGCCACCATTAACTGCATCCCGACTTAAAATTTGCCATCAACATCTTCATTTCAAGATCCAATCCAGTATGGTAAGGGTCGTGCATTCTCTTTTGAAAAATATTTTAAATACAAAAAAGTATATAAAAATAAGTTTATAAACTGATGTAGTTTGATAAAATTATATATCAAAATATAAAATTATTTTTATTTTAAAATAGATTTAACGAATTTTGCAAAACGACATCAATATGTAGATTTATATTATATAATTTCTTTATATATATAGCAGTTTTCATTTATTTTTACATTGAGTTGCCCATATTGTGTGAGTCCCAATTTGATAACTTTCTTTGAACATATATATAGTACTGTTGTATTAAGATAAAGTTTCATATAGTTCCTAACAACCCCTCTGTCTAAAGCTTTTTTCCTCTCAAAAATTCATATAAATTCTCCTTTCTAGTTATATATATAGAGGGGAGGGAGAAGTTATGGCTCCACCCTTGTCCTCCTTCTAGCCCTATCCTTCCATAATCTTTTGTTTATACTTTTTGTTATTAATATTTTCCTTGTTTTTTCATTCTTTTTCTTGCTATAGTCTGATCTATTACTTTTTGGCTATC
Organism: Platycarya longipes; assembly: GCA_036559045.1. Lineage (NCBI taxonomy): Eukaryota > Viridiplantae > Streptophyta > Magnoliopsida > Fagales > Juglandaceae > Platycarya > Platycarya longipes. The sequence goes on from CM071801.1 coordinate 3,400,957, forward strand.
AAAATATCACGCACATCATACAACTATGCTTGCAAACCATCGATATCCAAATCAAGGATATGGAGGAAAAAATTAAAAGAAAATATATTATCATTCATTTTCTCATTATCTTCTCTATTTACTACATTGATCCATTTTAAATGCGACTCAAATTGCACTCAAGATTCCACTAATTGGACCATCAAGATGCTTCTTTACCGGATCCCACTTTGGCAGAACATGGTTCTTACCCGATCAATTTATTTGAAGAAGATTGTTATATATAGCTATAAAGAGATTCTGTAAAAATAATATCACAAACTAACAAAATTTCGTGTGATCTGATAGAGTTACTTTATAATAAACATAACTTTATAATCTGATAAAACAAATAACGTCATGTAAATTTGTGAGATTACTTTTATATAACTCATTTACTAAAGTATATCTCTTATTTGAATTGGTTATAGAGAAAACATTCCCACCAGTCAATCTGTTAATACCCAAATAACAGCCTTTCCATAAACTATTGCCACATAGCTTCTCCATTTTACCTCTTATGCACTTGACTATCGCTGATAAGAAATGCAATACCCAACTCGTGGTTATCCCCTTGCCTTCTCCCTCTTCCACAAAAGCCCTCATCCCTAGATGATTGTAAATTAGATTCATGTAGTCGAATAATACAAGATACATCTTTTGAAGATGAAGATGATATACAATCTTTTGAGAGTCAAAGACAATAAGCTGATCATTCAGCCATTATTGTGGTGGAAAAAATCTGTATTTGGACAAACAAGGGATTGGCAATGGCTTCTCTTCCCGAATCTTGAATAATCTGAGAATCTTGCCAACATTCATCCCATTTTCTCTTCTAATAAGCTTTCTAGTGAGTCTTATTTAGTTTCCTCAAGTTTTGATTTACTTTCTGTTATTTATATTGGTGGCTTTCAGTCATCTAATTGCTGCTTTTGATTTTGTGCAATCATCTATGGATTACATTCTGTTTTGTCTAAGGTTTTTGGTTAGAAATCAACAAAATGGGATGAATGTTGTTAGCAGTAGGAATATTGAGTTTATAGATCCTGCAATTTTGGCTCTAGGTGAATGAGGACTTCACGATGGGCTGAACAATTCAAACTTAGATAAGAGATCAACTTTCCCTCCACAATTAAGCGCCGTTGAGAATTATTCCAAATTTCAGCTATTGATAAAAGGCCCGCTAGTCTCCCTGCAGCAAAGCAGAAGATTTGCTGACATTGGTGGACAACGAAACAAAGAAGAGAAAAGCTGGGAAACGGTTGAGCTAGTAAAGGATGAAGAGCAGCCCTCCAATGGTTGTGCACCATGTAAGCAACTTTTTCGTATTTAATCTGCAATAGCATACACATGATCCTTCATCTTCCAGAGATTCCAACCCATTCAACCTCCTCCCTCAAACTTTGAAGAAATAATGCCGATTTCTCAAATCAGACTCGAAATCCAGAGGGGGAAGGATCTCTTCCTAATTTCGTGCTCCTATTCCCAAATCTTAGCCATCTCTGGAATTTGGAGAGAACTAATTGCTCGGACTAGTCCAACAAGGAGAAAACAACAGAACTCAGGGAAAAAAAAACCTTACAGAGTCCAAGAAAATTAAAAAAAAAAGGTTGTAAAGGGAAAAATTTGCAAGTTGCAGTTTTGATTTCTGTAAATGCATGTTTTAATTACAATGCAAGGTTGGGTTTGAGAAATTTGGAGGCTTTAGTGATTTTTTTTTTTTTAATTTCCTTTTTGCTCATTGGAGAGAAGTTGCTTTGAGCCAACCATTTCTTGGAGGACACGTCTGCGGATAGAGTTCTTCGAAGAGAAACAGCTTTGGTTCTTTCACAGTTTGACCGAAGAATGGTGACGATGCCCTGCTTTCCCATAATCTTGGCATCTCCATCAATGTTCAAGGAAAGGCACTTGCTCAAAGTAATTGACATCTCAAAAAAAATTACCAGATGAGAAGGATGAACAACTGCATAAACAAGGAGAAGGATTTGAGACCATCTGATTTTGCACCACGATTTTGCAGGAGCTTCCTGTTCTCAATACTTGTTTATCGGTTGAAAAGTCGATCACAGTACGAATAAATAAAAAGTTGAGCAACGCATCAGACTGGTATTTTGTTCAGACTTGTTAAGAAAAGGGTTAAGCTAGCTTTATCGGTTGAATATGCAAAGAAAGGGTTGACGAGAGCTTCGAATATGTAAGAGGGATTGAGTTTTTGCTGGAGGGCTTCGAATCACAAAACTAGAGTTATTCGGAGAGGCCAAACACATACTGATAGGTGGGCTGTTTTTTTTGGTTTATAAGCCGGTCTGATCCCCAGCAGCTCCCAACAAGGAAATGGGCACCAAGTGCCCAGAAAAGATGGAGAGACAAGATCATAGTAGGGCCGACAAAGCTTGGTGGAAGTGACAGACGAACATTTTTCACGATATGGCAGTTCATGGAGTGGCAGTTCAAGCATCGCAGGAGAATTAAGGGGTTTCTCACGAGTGCGGCAGTTCACACTTCACAGAGCGTTTCTCACGAGTGAGTGGGTTTTCTCATTTTAGATGGATTTAATCAGATGAGGCCTTTTGTAGTGTTTATTTTATGAAATTTCTTAGGTGCCTAATTCTAATTAGGAGACTGTTATGCACATAAGTGTAGACTGGCTGTTTCAAAGAAGAAATGTTGGTTATAAGTTTATTTATTATATCTTTTAATATGACATCTCTTATAATTAAATTTTTATTGACATCTCTCATTCCCTTGCTCCCAAATTCTTATACCTTTTTTTAAATGCAACCTTTTGATACATTGAACTCCCATGCATATCGCGTCTTTTGTAGGGAACCAAGACGTCAAACTTTTTCTCCGATGTTGGAAGAAAATCTTTGAAGGAAGTGAGATGAGTCTATCATGGGTAGGCAGACTTGGTAAAGGCTTCTTTCACGGATTGAATAGGGCTTTTATTTAAGTTGAAGGAAAGGATTTGTGAAAATGGGTTTTGATAATAAAGTGATATGAGATAATTTTATATAAAATTTATAAATTAAATAAAATATTATTTTTAATAATATTATTATTTTAAAATTTTAAAAAATTTAATTATTTATTAAATTTTGTATAAATTTTTTTTAACTAATTGTCTCATTTCAATTTCTTACCTGTCTTAATAATTAATCATGCATTTGAATTTGAATCTTTGCAAGGCTGATGCTTGGGATATGCCATTTGTCTTCCTCTTAAAAGCAAGGAAAAAAATGTAAAAAAAGCTATTAGGCAAGGATAATTATGCCATTTCCCATGGGAAGTGCACAAAGAGCATTGTCGGGTGATGCTTTTCACTCCGGTAATATGGATCTCGATTGAATCTTATTTCACTTTTAAAAATATATATATATAATTTTTAAATAATATTGTAATTTTTTTATATTAAAATATTTTTTAAAAATATAAAAAATTATAAAAAATAAAAAATGAAATGGAACCAATCGTAGAGAAGAATAGCATTTCCCTTGTTTCTATAGCTCAAGGAAGACTCGTCCAAACAGCTGATTTTTGATTATTCGTTTAATTTCCTCCTTTCCAACTTCTTCACTCTAATCTCCCTGTTTATTCTTTTTCACTTGTCTCCGCTTTAACAAAAACTAAATAAAGAATTATAAAATAAATTTCTTTTATTTGAGTGAGAAAAGTTATTTGTAAAAAATAAAAATACGTAAATATAGAATTTGCTTGAAAGTGAAGCCAAGAGGCGATGTGCCTAATCCAATCTTTTTGGTGTTTTTAAAAATTATTTTGAAATTTTTTACAAGGTGACAGAGAGAGAGAGAGAGTTGCTTATTAAATGAAAACTTGAAAATCAAGGGAGTAATGAGATATTTATTTTCAAAACTCATTCAGTACTCAGCTCTAGAATTGTTCACGTGTTGAGACTTGAGAGTAGAAAATAGTTATTTTTGCAAAAACAAAGTATTCTAGAAATAGTTTTTTTTTTAAAAGAACTTGTTACACTAACCGATAATCGATTTGATAATATCTAATCGATAAGTCAAAATGCAGTTTTTTTTTCTTTTCTATTTCAATAATTTCTTATATACCCATATTAAGTAAAAAATAAAAAATAAAAAATATAATTCGTCACTTTTATCGATTCAAATATCATTTTATTTTCCTTTTTTAAAAATATATATCTTTTTTAAACTTGTAATGAGTGTAACAGTAACCAGAAATCACCTAAAAATGAATTAGAAATAACAAAATACATAACTCCTTTCCTTCTAGCCGTCTGTAAAAACATAACGAAAAAAAAAACATGTAAAAAAAAATTGTTACGTTTTTGTTGTTAATAAATTAAAGCCAAAATTTAAAAAAAAATAAAAATAAAAAGAGAAAATTGAAAACTGAAAAAGTAAAGGGATTAGGAAGCTGTTGAATTCTTGTGTCTGTCTCATTCCACTGTTGAATCCAAGAGGAGTGAAAAAGGAAGCTGCATGAGAGAGAAAGTTTGAGCTTCAACTCCCCAAAAAAAAAAAAAAAAAAGCAAAAAAAAAGAGCTTTCTTTGACTCTCTCAATTCACGCTTTGAAACTGATCCTTTCGCATTCTGCACTTTCCCCAGCCCTTCATTTCTTCTTCCCCACTCCCCAAAATCCATTTATTAAGGAGTCCGGATTCCGGAATTGGATTCACATCTGATAATTCATATTGGTCTTCCTTGAAAATCTTTTCTGTCACCTAAATTCCCCATGATTCCCTGCTGGATTTTGCTTCTGTAATATTTTGGCATATTCTCTCCCGTGCCTTGTGGCTTGTGTACTGTTGTAAACAAAAATACCCTCTTGCTCTTTTTGCAGGTACGTGTTTTTTTAAAGCAAAATTATTTGTGACTAGAACTGGCTAATTCTAGTCTGTGCCGTCGGTTTGAAGATTTATTTTTAGTTCTATTTCGCAAAAACTCATCCTTTTTTCTTTGTATGGATGTCTTGAAGGCCAAAGATTCACGGGTTTCTTGTAAATTTGAGAAGAATGTGCAGATTCTTTTGAGATCATACTTTTTGTAGAAAATGGATCCGAAATTGTGAATTTACCAGATGATTTAGGTTATTTTCTTCTTTTATAGTATTTTGCTCTCGGATTCTGATTTCTTTGCCTCTTTGCTTTGTTGGGTCTTCATGAAGGCTCTGATCAATGGGAAATTGCTGTGCAAACCCCAGTTCTCCTTCTCAGAAGCAACAAGGGAAGCGGAAGAAAAAGCCCAATCCCTTCTCTGCTGATTACGCCGTGTCCAATGGAACTGGAGGCGGGAACAAGTTTTGGGTCTTGAAAGATCCGACGGGCCGTATCATCACGGAACAATATGAGCTCGGCCGTGAGCTCGGCCGAGGTGAATTCGGGGTCACATACTTGTGTACGGATGTGTCTTCAGGCGAGAAGTTCGCCTGCAAATCGATATCGAAGAAGAAGCTTAGGACTGCGGTGGATATTGAGGACGTGAGGAGGGAGGTGGAGATTATGAAGCATTTGCCTAAGCACCCGAATATTGTAACTTTGAAGGATACTTTTGAGGATGATCAGGCAGTTCACATTGTCATGGAATTGTGCGAGGGAGGTGAGCTCTTTGATCGGATTGTGGCGAGGGGGCATTACTCGGAAAGAGCTGCAGCAGCTGTTATGAAAACCATTGTTGAAGTTGTTCAGGTTGCATTTCGATCACTTTCTGAGTTATTGGTTTGGTTTGCCATTGTCATGTTCCTTGATATCTATGTTGAATTTTAGATATTGTTTGCTTTCCCCCTGAACCAGCATGTGAGATTTTGGGTTTTTCTTCAATGGTGCTGGCTGAGTCAGATGAAAATTTTCTTCTTGTAGTTATGATTATATGCTGGTAAATTCCTATAGGGAAATTCTGTATGATTTTGTTTACAACGTTTATGGTTCTGATATTGCTTTTTTTGTTGAACTCGAGGGGATTCTTGTTCTTGGTTTTTTAGACTTTTGGAACTCCAAGTAACATGATCCAAAAATTTTGAGTATTTATTTTTCCTCTCCCATTTAGTGTACTTGAGCTCTTGCCCATCCTCATGATCAATAAAGTTGTCTACCAATAAAAAAAATTCCTCCTTTCCCTTTTATCCATAGTTTCAAATCCCCCATTCTCAATCTCCTCGATGTTCTCTCTAGGCAGGGCATGACTGTCTTTGTTGATTGGTCAATGAATTAATTGTTGAGCGAGCTGTTGATACTATGTTGCTATCGAGCGCTGATACCTGCTTACTTTAAAGCTGACACTAAAGGCATTGTCACTGTCCTGTCTTATGAATATTTTTATTCTTCCTTGTGACCATTGCTCGACTCTTCCATCATTTTCTTAATTGTAAGTTGGCTGACTTCTGTGTGAATGGGTGCATGTAATTACTAATTACTAACTTATTATGAGATCTGTCACATATGCATCTGATTAATTTTTCATGCAAGATACTCTCTCTACACACACACACACACACACACACACACACACACACACACACACACACACACACACACATCTCATGTTTCTGTGTGTATGAATTTTGCCCATGTTAGACCAAATTATTTGTTACTCTGGTAAAATCTCACATGTACTAATTTAAATTAACATACTATTGTTGAATATATTATCCTGCTTTAGTCAACATGTTCATGTGAAGTAATTTTGTATGTTTACATGCATCGCTGCAGATGTGTCATACGCAAGGGGTGATGCATCGTGATCTCAAACCAGAGAACTTTCTTTTTGCTAACAAGAAGGAGACATCCCCCTTGAAGGCAATTGATTTTGGGTTGTCGGTTTTCTTCAGACCTGGTATTGCACCACATATGTCCTGCCTGTTTTATGCCCTTTTCCCTCCCTTGTGGACTTTCATATTTAAGTATTACTGTCATCCTTTTTCTTTTCAGTTACATTTTACTCCACCTGAAGAATTTCATTTTGTTCAGGTGAGCAATTCAATGAGATTGTGGGCAGTCCCTATTACATGGCTCCTGAGGTTTTAAAGCGCAATTATGGCCCAGAGGTTGATGTCTGGAGTGCCGGGGTTATTTTGTATATTTTACTTTGTGGTGTTCCACCATTCTGGGCAGGTTAGTTTTATATTGTCAGTGATTCTAATGCTTTCTTTTTTCTTTTCTTGTTCTTATTAATTTTTACTTTATATGAGTGTTAAGAGTTGAAAAAAATATATACATGTTTTATTTGAGAGCATTTGTACTTGTAAAAAAATTTGAGAGATTTGTGCAAAATTAAAGATGTATGTAAATTACAATTATGGTATTGAACTGTTCTAAAATTTCTATTTTTGGTTGAGATCATTTTACACATGTTCTCAAGAATGTACTTACTTTTATTTTATGTTTTGGGATCCATTCTCACAATTTTGTTTCTTCATGCAGAAACTGAGCAAGGGGTAGCCCAGGCAATTATTCGTTCTGTTATTGATTTTAAGAGAGACCCCTGGCCCAAAGTCTCGGATACTGCAAAGGACCTTGTGAAGAAAATGCTTGATCCTGATCCTAAGCGGCGGCTTACTGCTCAGGAAGTGCTTGGTAATATTTTGCTTCATAAGCTTTATGTGTTTCATATATTCTAAAATTTATTGCTCTATTCAATAACTATCCCAATACTTTAAAACACAGATCATCCTTGGCTACAAAATGCCAAGAAGGCTTCAAATGTTCCCCTGGGTGAGACTGTGAAAGCCAGGCTCAAGCAATTCTCAGTGATGAACAAGCTCAAAAAGAGAGCTCTAAGGGTAATGATCTTGATTTGCTTGAAAGAACAGGATACTGAAAGAACAAGATACCAGTGTGTGAAAATATATGGCTGTGTGAGACTGGAGATAATCTTATGCTCAGCTCTTTGACATGCTCAGTTTGACTTCACACTTCTCTTGCTCTCTTTTTTTTTTTTCACCTATTATAAATCTTTCTTGATCAGGAGAACTTTCAAAGATCTAATAGTGTTCTTTCCAGATTGCTGTCATTGTAAAATCATGATTTTCTCATATTTGATGTCTGAACTTTTTGAGTTTTTTATCCTAGGTGGTGGCTGAGCATTTGTCAGTCGAGGAAGCAGCTGGCTTAAAGGAAGCCTTTGATATGATGGATGCTGGCAACAGAGGCAAGATAAACCTTGAGGAGCTTCGATTAGGGCTGCAAAAGCTTGGCCAACAGATTGCTGATGTAGATCTTCAAATACTAATGGAAGCAGTAAGCCTTTCAAAACTAACTATCGTTCATGATCCCCACACCCACTCCCCCTTCCCCCTTTTGAAGTATATGCACTGTTCTAATCTAGCTTTAGATAATATTGAGAAACTGAATATGCCGACCTATGATAGATTTGTTTACGGTCCCCTCTTCCACCCCCCACCCCTCAAAAAAGAAGAAAATAATTGAAAGAAGGAAAACAACGGTCGGGATGTTTTGTTTCCAAAATATGATCAAATTATATTTTGTAAAATATTTGAAATTTGGTTTCAACAGGCTGATGTTGACGGGGATGGAACTCTCAATTATGGAGAGTTTGTCGCGGTTTCAGTTCACCTTAAAAAGATGGGCAATGACGAGCATCTGCACAAAGCTTTTGCATTCTTTGATCAAAACCAGAGTGGTTACATAGAGATTGAAGAGCTGCGGAATGCTTTGAGTGATGAACTGGAATCTAACAGTGAGGAAGTTATCAACGCCATTATGCATGATGTGGACACAGACAAGGTTAGTGTTGAAGTGCATGTGAATTTATCAAAATTACATAGTGTATAATTACTAATGCTTAGAAAAGCTTTGCGGCTATAAATCCTTTTTCTCCTGCTGACATTCACTTTATATAAGGGCCATACCCTTGGACTAATTAGTAAATGCTGTCTTCTTTCAATTTCTTATTCAAAGTCTTTAGTCTTTTGGCTATTGTAGAGCTCTTAAACTCCCATTATATTGCTATGGTCAATTGGTGGTTACTTTTGTGGGTGATAATATCATATTGGGACATTCCAAGCTCTGCCCTATTGATGCTAACTTTTCATGGTTTTCATTTTGGAATTTATGTTGTCTCTAGGGTGAAATGCACGTATGTGGTTTGGTTCAGTTCTACTGCCACATAGTTATCCGATTTTTTTATTAGTACACATCTATTTGTTCTACAAATAAAACAAATAGCAATTATCTTTGATTCTCTCTCCTATATATTTGATTTACACGATTTTAAGTATTCTTCTCTTCAAGTGGATAGGTTTCTCTCTTGTATACTACTTGTGTAGTTGGGTTGTGCGTTTGCACTTATTAATAAAGATTTTTTTTAACTATTTATTCTAACCAAATTCTTCTGTCCTCCTTTGTTAACTTATTAACTGAAATTTTCCCTTGTTTCCATCTGTGCCACAGCCAAACCCAGTATTTTTACCCATTTGAGTTCATGGTCCTCTTCCTCCAACATGTGACACCAACATCTTCTCCACAATCATTCTAGATTTGGCAAGAAATTATCACCACCACTTTTCCTGTTGTAGCCCATGAATACTTGAAACCAAACCTCGAGCATCCATGGTCAAGACCTCATTCTTTATTTCAGTAGACATGCACCCCAAGATTTGGTACTCCTGCCAACCAAAAGTGCCAATTCACCACTTCTCCAAGTAGCAAACAAGCCCCGGAGAACTCATTTATACCAATCAGCACCCAAGTTGCTTATATGTCACCCACAAGACCTCCCAAAACACCCACACCTATTCTCTTCAACTCCCAGCTGGTGACTGTTCTGACCACCGCATCAGGCACTAGATTTGACGTCACTCAACAAAGCAGGCCTCATGCAACCAAATCAATGACCTAAACGTCATAAAAACATCCAAGCCAAATGTGTCCTTGGTTTGGCAATAAAAGCACTCAAGCCACAGCGCTTGAGAATCATTTGATGAATAGAATTGTATTAAGCAGCTAGTGAACAAATCAAGGATGATGACAAGAGATTGCTTCAATCGCTGCTTTGTGGAAGTAGTTGCAAGTGCAACATCATTTGGGCCAAATATGGGACAATTTATGGTTTCAAATAACCCGAGTCGGTGGTGCATTTTTCCCTGGTTTCTAAAAAACTGGTTCCGCTAATCTAATAACTTGCTTGTTACTTAAAAAAATAAAAAATTATAACTTGCTTTTTTAGCACCCTATATCATGATCTTTTCTGTAGCGTTACCTTTTCTTTTCGTCATCTCATAAATTCCCCCCTCATGATACCTCCCATTTTTTCCTATCACATAGTAGTCTAGGGTTGTTATCCCCTGGAGCTATTATGCTTAATATATTCATTTCATCAATTATTCCATATACCACATTTTTTTGTCTCTTGTTATAGATGACTGACAAGTACAACATAAATGGTTCCTCATGTACAGTTGTGCCACTGGTTTTGTGCTTCTTCTCGTCATAAATTCTAATAATATACCGGTGCTTAACACTTCATATACAGCCTCTTCTTATAGAATTCTTAGATAATTTGCCGTATTGGGTGTCTCAACTATGCTCTGATTTAATCTTGCAGGATGGGCGCATAAGTTATGAGGAGTTTTCTGTGATGATGAAAGCCGGAACAGATTGGAGAAAAGCATCGAGGCAATATTCACGAGAAAGATTCAACAGTCTCAGCTTGAGGTTGATGAGGGATGGGTCCTTACAGGTAGCCAATGAGAGTAGATGAACCAACGATTATTAGAAAGTACTAGAAATAAAAACTGATGTTTGGGAAAAATGAACATATTCTTTATTTTTGTTGGGGTTTATGCAAACCTTTGTATTTTTTTTTTTTTCATTTTATTTCCTCCAGACCTTCAAATAGGTTGATTGGTTTTAGGGGGGCCTTAATGTCTTTTTCTTTTCATTTTTGGTGTAACCTTTTTTATTTTCTAAGCCTTCTGGAATAGCCATCTTTAGGATTTGTTTCTTTTGAGGTAATTGAAGGAGAAAGAAGAATTAATTTTATGGTGAAACATGTTGTTGTAAATATATCGACTCAGTCCCTTTCTTTATAGATAATTGTTTAATTACCGTTTAAATTCTAGCAGCTGTTACTTGCAATTATTCATTGCGAATATTTGTTTGCTTATTTTGTTTAATTGCTCTTTAATATCACAGCCCTCGCAATAATTTTCTCGGCTGTCACATTCTTTCCCTTTATTTTGTGGAGGAAGTGCTGTCATGTTGCCAAGAAAAGAAAGAGAAAAACAAATCAAATACTGCTAAGTATTTATAATCTTTGTAACTATAGAAAAATGGGATGTATGTATGATTCAAATATTTAATTTTGTGTTAAAGTTTTGAATATTCATTACCTATCTTTGATTCTTGTCCCATATATTATCGTTATACAATATCATTCGACTTTAATAAATTGAAGGTATTGTCTCATTAGATAAATTGAGTAATGCTACCTACCATCTTTATTACTATCATATTTTCACGATGTGGTATTTAATGATTTGAAATTATTTATTATATTTTATTTAACTACTAATAATTTAATTTCACATCAATGGGTGTTAAAAGGATAATAAAAATGTGATAAATGGAATTTACATCATTCTTTGATGAGGTATTCAATAATTGGATATTGGTATATATAATTATAGATTACGCAATCCTTATCCAATCATTTTAATAAAAAGTGGAATTTGTCATCGAATAATTATTATTTTTTTAATGTAGATTTTGTATTTATTCGTTTTTCAAAAAGATTATAAGGTGTTTATGCACTTCATGATTATAAATATTATTTTTATTTTATCTATTTGATTAAAAAACTATTTGCTTAATGAGACTTTTGTGGGATCCCAAGCTCCTTGCTGCTAGTTTTTGTACAATATAAACACCACCATGTGAAGGTTTACTTTTTTACAAAAATGATGGAGATCAACCACACTTAAGTGCACACACTCACATGAACAGTAGCATGTTACTGTTCATGCTACTGTTCATTTGAGTGTATGCACTTAAGTATAGTTACTCTCTAGCATTACTCATTTTTTTACAAAAGGTTTGCGAGACTTTTGCTTGATAGGGTATCCATATCTCTCACTTACAAATGTATTGATGACTTTTTACCCAAGTTTATATATGTCTGTTTGGATTTGGAGTTGAAATGAGTTTTGAAAGTTAAATAAAATATTATTATTATTGTTTTAGAATTTGAAAATGTTAAATTAGAATTTAAAAAAATTGTGTTGGGATTTAAAAAAATCGTATTAAAAATTGTATTTTGTATGAGAATTTAAAAAAATATAATAATAAGTTGAGACGAGTCCAAACGAGACCATAATGATTGAGAAAACCTTTCTTTCCATAAATACTTACAGTGAAAAACAACTAAAAATGCCTATGTTGCCTTTTCTAATATTAAATATGCATTTTAAATGGGTGACCTATTTATTATATACGATATTAGCAATAGGAAAGCATATCAGAATTATCTGTATATCGTAATCCTTAATGGTTAAGTATAAATAAATAAATAAAATTGTTAAAAGCATACAATAGTAAGGATGATGTTAGAGTTACCGAAGAAGAATAGAAAAATTTTTAGGAAAAATAGGGAACAATTCTTGAGAGAGAATATACAAAACCATGTAAATTAAGAATTACATCTTGACATGCTTAATCTTGCATGATTTATCCTATAAATTAGTTTTCTCATTAATGTTATTATCCTCCCTGGGGGTAGGCGACGAGGGATCCTCGACAATCAGATGCTGGCATGTAGGCCCCACCCACACATGGAAACTCAGTCAAGGATGGGGATGGGACTAGGCTCACTTGTGCTGAATCCAACCAAAATAATGTTGTCTTGGGTAAAACCTTAAAACGATATTGTTTTATTATAGGGTTTTGAATTTCATATAAAATGCAAAACCTTTACTCCAGATCGTCCAAACTATTCTCTTTTCTTTACGGCTCTCTCTCTCTCTCTCATTGTGTGTCTCTATTTTAATGTTTTCTAGAGTCATGGTTGCCTCTAATCGGTTGCGATCATAGTCTCTCTCTCTCCCCCTTCCACTTGCTATTGCCTCCAGTCGGTCTCTCTCTCTCTCTCTTTGGTGGTTCACTATTAATATTTGCTAACTTGGAATACTAATTCATTATTGGTTGGTGGTTCACAAGTAGTTTTGGCTTTTTCGATCATGGGAGTGTGGTGAATTGTAGGCTCTCTATATTTTAATTGGGTGACGAATGAATCAGGGAGTCAATTTGTCCCAACAATCGGTCGAGGGTCTGCCCATGGGAGTCGAAAAAATTCATCCCCTCAAGCCATGCATAAGAGCAAGAGATGGGACAACGACACCCCCATTTGAGGTTGAGGTAGCACCCCTAATCCTCACCTTGCTTTTTCTTTGCGAGCTTCAATTACTACTAGTATTGCCATATTAGCTGTGTTTTTAGATAATTGTTTCATCTATTGATTAGACCATATTTATTTTCTTCCTACTAACATTTTACATATTGATACTTGTTTCTCAATTACAAACGTGGTAGAGTCTGACTAAAAATATTCAAAGAAGAGGATACACCAAGATCAAGAAGAGAGGGGTGCTCAACTCAAAACGAGCAATTAATTCAACAAGATATACTCTGTTTGGATTCAAAAAATGAGATGAGTTGAGATGAATTTAGTTTATTTTTTAATATTATTATTATTTTAGGATTTAAAAAATGTGTATTAAAATTTAAAAAATGTATATTGGAATTTATATTTTGTATAAAAAATTATAAAAATATAATAATAAAATAAAAATATATTAAAATAAGTTAAAATAAATTTTAAATACAAACAAAATCATAATTACAAATTTGATGCGTCAATAAATAAAATATCAATATTTTGATCTTGTCTTAGAATTTGGTTAAATTTGATTTTTATAAATAAACTGTTTTATTTGACATTAGAGAATCTCAATGATGTGACACGAATATGATAAACTGCCGTGAATTTGGGTTTTTTTTGGATTATGATATCTCACAATTTCCTAATTATTAGTATTTTTTTTTCTAAGCTATTAGTAATTTAGTATAGTACATTCTCTCCCCCTCTCCCTCCACCTCCCCCTCGATAATTGTGGGTTTTTTGTCTTTTTAGAATGTCTGTCCAATAATATTTTAGAAAATAAAAATTTTTAGCTGCAGCACACAGCACACGGGCTGCACCCCTATTTTTTTTTTTTTAAAAATTATAATATATTATGAGTATGTTATTAGACTGTAGCATACAATAGTACTTTTTAGAAAAATATCATGTGAGCAGTGCTATAATATTAATTATAGAAAAATACCATTATCTCTATATCACATATCATGTTTAAATTTTTTAATTTTATTTTTACTAAATTAAAGGAATTTTCTATTTATTATTTATATGAGCTATGTCTCCTGATAATGTAGCCGATCAAGAACAAAATATTTTTTTAATTATTTTTTTCATATCTTTAGATATATTTTTAAAAAAATAAAAATTTATAACATTATTAAAAAAATACTTTCTTAATTATTAAATAAAAAAATAATTTTCTATATCAAAAGATTTATTTGAAAGATTTACCATTTCTGTTATCCATATACTATATATATTTGATAAGAAAAAATTTAAAAAAAAGTTGTGTAATATCATATGATGTACGATTAAGAAGTAGAATTTTCCATATATATTAGAAAGTGATTTTTCGTTTTCTTTTGCTTAATTGATGACTACCGATGTGGGTTGGGAGTGGCTAATGACGTGACTTCTTGGCAGAGAGCCAAAAGGGGCTTTTTGCTCTTTCAAACGCTCAAAATTTGCAGCTGGAGCTTTTGGAACTGGAAGTGTCCAACCAAAAGGGTGGGCTTGGTTTTTGCTTATGTGTCACAATCACAGCCTTTGCCTTTGGAGCTTGCATAACTTTGAAAATAAGGTACGACTCTTTTCCCTCCCTCACCAATAATTTAGAATTTTTTTTAAATATAATTAATATTAGGTAGTTTTATATATTAATATTGAGTTGAAAAGATAAATTTTATAAAAAATTTAAAAATAATAAATTAAAATGCATAAATACACATATAAATGTACAATATTATTTATATATAATATTACTCTTTTGCATATGTCTCCTACTTAAAAAAAAAAAACAAAAAAACAAATTGATACTATGTTTTTTAATTTTTGCAAAAATTGAAATCTCAATTTTAATAAGTTTGCAAGTATGTATCTTCATCAATTTTAATAAGTTTGCAAAATTGATATCTCAATTATATAATTATTTTATTGTATGCTAGATTAGACTTGTACATTAACAAAGTATAATTTGGTGTGTCAATAATAATTAGGACTTAGGAGTCTGTAAATAGATCGAATTCTTTTTTAAATATTTTCTACAACTAGAAATAGACGAACAGTACTCCATATTAATTGATTCTATAGTACTTAAATTGATTTCAGCATTAAATGCTCTATATATATATATATTGACATAACATATCTAATTTCTACCAAAATCCTTTCTAAGTGCGTTGTATTAAGCATGCGTGACAAGTCTAAGAGACTATCAAATAGCTTGAAGGTTTGTATATTCTTGGCCATGTCAAATGGTATTCTTATTTTGTATAGTTAATTAAGGCATTATTATTCATATGGCCATCTGATTTGAAGAAGAAAGAAAGGAGATCACTCCAACCTAAATTGACCTTCCTTTTAGGCTTTTTGTGTATATTTCTCATCAATTAAAAAAAAAAGTGAAACACAATAAAATAAGTTAGGACACTTATCCATCATAAATGAGGTATAAAATAAACTAAAATTGGATATTCATGCTTTATATATTTTCCTCTATTTGTCAGTGCTATTTTAATTAATCAAATCTATGTTAGATATGAAAATTTTGATTTTTTTAGTTGACTTCTTATTAAATGCATCATTTAAAAGTTTAATTTATATATTTTAAAAAAAATCAAATCATAAGAATGAGAATGAGAATGAGAATGGCATTGAGGATGTCCTTTATCTCAGCTTTGTAAATACAATTTTCATTCTTTATTATAGATTTTATCAACTGAGTGAAACATATGTGGACCTGTAGTGATTGAATTTAAATATTTAAAATATATCACATAAATAAATAAAATTCAGAATAATAAATATGAAAAATTTACATAAAACTCGCTTGCATACTGCATTCCTCTTCCCTTCTGGCTTCTACCATGCAAAGGATATAAGTATATTCTGGCGTAACTTTTACTTGGAACTCCAAGAAAGCACAGGTGCTCCAACATCCAACCTAATCCTGCCACGTGTCAAGCGTCAAAGAATGTTTCCCGCCTATTCCGAAGCTGACATGGCATAGAACCCAGTGCTATGATTTGCTACAGTGCCATTCTACATGCTCACGTCAACGCCCAGAAAGCACGTCACTGCCACTGTGTCAAAGGCGCACAAACCGGTGGCCAGACTTGGGTACTGCCTCAAGGTACTACATCCAACATGCTAATGCTTTTTAGGTTTCTTTTTCTCTCTATTTTTTTATTTTTAACTTTTTTTTCCTACTACTCCTGCACCTGATGTCCAAATAGCTCCAAATTTAGGTTCTTTTTCAGTTATACTTTCAATGGCCTATTTGGTCCACTTGTCAAGGAAATCAAAGGACTTTTGGGTTGGAGAAACTAGGGTTAGTTCTTTGCCAGCACTTCAGGTTTGGTTAATTTTTTCTAACTTGGTTCAGTTTG
This sequence comes from Platycarya longipes, assembly GCA_036559045.1. Taxonomy (NCBI): domain Eukaryota; kingdom Viridiplantae; phylum Streptophyta; class Magnoliopsida; order Fagales; family Juglandaceae; genus Platycarya; species Platycarya longipes. Next base: position 3,417,723 of record CM071801.1, read on the forward strand.
GGTTTTTATCTGTACTTTTTTTTACTGTTTTTGGGTGAATTTATTGCAAGATTCAATTTTTGACCTCTCCAGGATTTTTCATATCTAAGCTTTTTTGTAATACGTTTTAGCGTTAATGTGGGTTTTGGTTGTATGCAAATGAATTTCTCTAATTTAGTTTCCCAAGCTTTTAATGTTTGCTTTTTCTGAGTTGGAATGGGCTAATCCTTTATTTTCCTTCCATTTTCTCTTTGGGGAGGGCCCTATTTAAGAACCCTCTCAGGGAAGTTGAAACATGGTTCACTGGGAAGCTCTGCTAAGCAAGTGGGATTTCCCTGCACACAATTCTCTACTATATTGGTGAAGTCTTTAGCAAAAATAGAGTTTGCCTCAAGTTTCTCGTTAGCAACAAGGGGTTTCTTGATTGAGCTCAGTTCTTGAAGCAGTGTCTGAAGCAGTAAGAGATTCTCTGACTAAATCCTCAAAATTTTCCCCCAACCCACCTGCGTTTTCTGCTGTATGATTATTGAATTCCATTTGACCATTTTTGTTCCTTCATACCCAAGGGCCAAGGCTTTCTTTTGATTTTTGGGTTGCATATATATATTTTTTTTCTAGGCTTGAATTGTGATGCAATTGGTTTGCTTGACATCGGTATTCAGGTTTGGTTGTTTTAGGTTTATGGGTCTCTGTTAATTGTTTTGAGTTAGGACGATTTGATTCTTATTATCTGGAGTAGTCTCCTCATATTTAAGGCATCTTATTGTTTGCTACTATTCTATTGTGATGAAATTTAGGTTTTCCAAAGTCAAGATTCAAATTTTGCTCGTTCTTGGTTTTGAGATTCTCTTGAGTGCTTTGATATCACCCTTGTGGGGTTTCTCAATTCATTGTATATTCTACTTTTTATTGTCTTGCACATATTTCGGCTGTGGTTTTCCTTTTAGTAGAAGCCAAGATATGGCTGCTTACTTATTTTCCATTTTTGTTGCTTTTATTAAATACATGCATTTGCATCTAGAGACATTCAAATACATGTGTCTATATCGTTCTTTTCTGGGTTTTCTAATTATGATATAAATCTTCTGGGTTAAAAATAGCAGCATTTATCATGCAATTAATTAATTAGCAGAGTTTTACTTGGGGCTGAGTCGGTGCTTGTTTGTCTCTGGGCTGCCTTTTTTTTTTATTGAATTGAAACTCATTATGTATTAATTGAATGCTTTCATTTGCCAAACTACTCTGAAACTCAATATTTACTCCCTAAAACAAACAAACAAGCAGAAAAGTCTCTGAGATGGGTTTAAAGAAGCAAATGAGATTAGTGGGTAGTATATATATTGACAATTGCTATTCTCATCCAAGTGTTGGTTCGCTGATTCATGTATCTATTGGACTTTTCAACAGTACATGGATTCATGAACTTTCTGTAGAACTGGCTGCATATGACAAATGCGGTTGCTAGTTTTTTGGTATTTTCTTCTAGGTCTGAGTTTAAAGTCTTCATCTCTCATGAATGTGTTTTTTTTTTTTTTTCCTGAAAGCTATAGGGTTGTGCCCTTCCTTTTAATTCTATTTTTGTTTTGTTTTATTCTTTTGATTATTTGTTTTAGCTTCTTTTTCTCAATGTTGGTACAAATCTTCTGATCTTTATTTTTGTTGTAACAATGTTTTGATTGCTCCATGCTTGTTGCAGGATTTATATTTAGTCTGGTGCTTCATTGTAGGGTTTCCCTGACGATACATTGCATCTCAAGGTTTGCAGATTCTGCATTCTGATTTTTCAATATGACTAAAAAGGGTTTGGCCAAGAAAGAGGATAAGAAGGAATCTAGGTCCACAACCAGAAAAGCTACCAGTGGGACAAATAAATCAAAAGATGCTTCTGTAGATAATGAGATGAGAACTGGGTCTCTGAGGGACGAAGTAATGAGGAAGGTTGTTGGTAGTTCTAAGGGAGAGGAGCCTGCTGTAAAAGATAGTAGTAAATCTAAAGATGACACTTTAGATGATGATATGAAAATAGGGTCACTGAAGAATGAAATGCTGAGGAAATCTGCTGTTAACAAGCATAAGACAGGGAAATCTGGGGCCAAAGAGGTAAGAAAATCAAATGATTTTACTGTAGATGCTGATCTAACAATCGAGGTTTTGAAGACTGAAGTAGGGGAGAAGGTTGCTGGTGATAAGTATATGGGAAAGAAAGTGGCCAAACAGAGCAGCAAACTGGAAGGCAGTGATGATCTAAAGCTAGGGGCTCTGGAGGATGAAGTAACGGAGGCAGTTTCTGGTGGTAAGTCTATGGGAGAAAAATCTGCAGCAAGAAAGACTAAGACAAGAGGTGGTGCCAAAATTGTTGATGAAGAGCAGGATGCAAAGACAAACATGATGAAGGAAACGAGTAAAGGGGACACTCCCACTCCAATGAAACGAAAGAGGGGAGCAGATGGAGAAATGGCAAAGGCATTTTGGTCGTCCCTAGAGAGAAGTTCGTCCAGGCTCCGCCCAAGGAAGGGGGCGCCTGCTTTCCGTTTAGTAGATTTGGAGGAGGATGATAATGACAGGATTGTTGGCAAAAGAGTTAAGGTTTACTGGTCAGGGTCACGAAAATGGTTCACCGGACGCATCAAAGCTTTTGATTCTGACAAGGGGCTGCATGATATTCTGTATGAAGATGGTGACTGTGAAACTTTGGATTTGAGGAAAGAGCGATTTGAGCTTGAAGTTGTGACCACTGACTGTTTCAAGGTGAGAACCAAAGCCAGTTCTGAAAAGAAAGTGAAGGGTTTGGATGGTGCCAAAGTCAGTGCAATAACTTTGAAAGAGGAGATGGTAGATGCTGAGAAAGAGGCAAAGGAATTGGAGCCAGAGAAGAAAACTCCAGCAGAGATACTTGTCAAAGAAAATAAAGATCATGATGTTGGTAATGAAGGTGAAAACATTGCAGAAATGGGTGTGCACGTGCTTCCTGAAAAAGCCAAGGAGGTGGTCATGAATGAGGTTGATGAAGAACCTAATAATTCAGGTTATGAAAAAGAGCAAGATAGATCTAAAATGGATGAAGAAGCCACACAAGTTATTGGGCTGGTATCTAATTCTCAGGTGAAAGAATTGGGATCAGGTAATGTGCAAGGGAGTGCAGAAACTGTGAAAGTAGACTTCATTGAGGGAGACAGTGATAAATCAGTGAAAAAGCATGTGAACTCAAAGAAAAGAGTGGGCCCTAGAGCTGTGGAAAGAAGAAGCTCCAGGTCACAGAACAGGAAAGAAAGCAAAGAGGAAGGAGATCAGGACAAAAGTAAGGGAGGCGTTTCTCACGATGATGAAATTAAGGACCAGATTATGCATGTCGAGGTCAATGTTGTCAAATCTGTGGAGGTTAATTATCAGGAGGTTGGAAAGATTGATTCTCTTGCAGAAGCAGTACATGAAGGTGGAATATCAGCTGAAGGTCAACATAACACACCAGATTCCAAGGTAGAGGAGAAAGAGATTGATCAGGCAGAAAAGCAGTCTGAGATAGGAGATGTAATGGTTTCAAACGATGCCATAAATAGGTTGAATTTGAGTTCAAATGCCCAAGGTGGGAAAGATGATATGGAGGACCCAGCTGTTAATACAGAAGCTTCTGTTCTTCTGGATAAAGTCAAGGAAAAAGTAAGTATCAGAAAAATCAATGTTGAAGGACCTGGTGATGTTGATAATGGGAAAGCAAAGAAGGCCGAGGATGACAAAAATCCTGAAAGCGTAGCTCAATATGTCCGCAGGGAGCGATCCCTAGTTCAAACGGAGTGAGTATGTTCATAATAACCTGAATTATCATTAGTGGTATGGGAACTTATAATATTTGCTTTCATCTCTTGGTTAAGTTACGTGTTACAGTCTGGTTTATGTGTATGCATGTGATGGGCTTTAGGACCTCATTATGACCTAAATTTTTGAGGATTGCCAATTTCATTTAAGCCTGCCATTATTATTGTGTATTGATGTGTTGGCTGATCAGATTAAATACTCAATTACAATAAACCAGTATAATACCACATATAGAGTGATCAGTGGAAATACGTCTGTTCTATACACCAAAAGCATGGGTTGCCTCTAACTTTAAATGTCTACTTGATGTCTCTTTTCCTGTAAGTGTACTTAAGTTATAACTGACTCTTAATTTATATCTCACCTCTTTTGTACCTGAATATATCTTTTCAAGAAACTCGTATGTATGCTTTAGTCTGTGTATATGTTTTTTTCTTCCTTGGGTGAGTAATATTAAAGATGAATTAGCCCCTTTCTGCGGGTGAGCTTTTGAGGTTTAATTTGGCAAAGATAATCGTTCTTAAGGTTTGCAAAGCTCGATTTCTGGCAGCTCCATATATCCCCTTCCTTTTTGTGATATATCAATTTCTCTTTGCTGTTTTGTTTTGTTCAAAATGGCAAGGTGAATCAAGCTTCCTAAGAAAAATTCAGTGTCTGAATTTTGATTTGCTCTCTGGCACTCAATTCGTGATTTGGCCACTTATTCCTCAGATTCTTGTCAATTGATCATTGGTTAGAGTTACAGATCACCAGTGGATTAAGTGAGTTTCATGTTTTGATTTACTAAAGACCCATTAAAGGAATCCAATGGAAGTTTCTCACTTTCTGTCTCTTAAACACAAGATTTTGAGCTACTCCGGCATAAAGCAACTCTATCATATGCATCATTGTCCTTTCTTTATCACACTTTAAATTCAGCACAATCCTACTTTTTTCCCAGAATGTATTTGAGTATTGGTAAAACATCATTATGATTGTATTGTTCTGGTTTTTACAGGTAAGCCTTTTGAGTTTGAAGATGAAGCTAGCCTGACTGGAAGAACTCGTCATATCCAAGGTGACAGGTGGCTTTGTTCTTCACAGAAATCAATGACGTAAAATGGGATAAAGTCACTGAATTGTGTCAAATTTCTTTTCTTATTCGGCTTTACTTTCCCCCCCTTTTCTAACCCCCCCTTCTCTCCGTTTTGCCTTCTCCCTCCTGACTTCTCTCCAATCAGAAAAGCAGAAACCATGTGAACTTATTCGACTCTATAAACAATATATGGAAAAAACTTCTGCCAAATATATAATGTGTCCTGCTTTATATTTGTGGTGAGCTCTTCTGCTTGTTTCAAACTCAAAGCGTCATTGACAAATACTCGATGGAGTGTCTGGCCTGATTGCTCACAACCTAGGGACTAGCTTCATTGTCCTTGAACTAGAACTAGAAGCACAAAATGTTGCTTTGCTTGATGTCTCTCGTTTTACACCTTTTAATGTTTTATTTCCTTTTCATAAATTTGTTGCTTTGCTTGATGTCGCTCGTTCCACACCTTTTAATGTTTTGTTTCCTTTCCATAAATTTGAGCTTTAGGCCATGGTATTTGATTCTGCATCAGCCTGTAAGATAGCTCATACTCATATTAGCATGAATTATCAGGTTAGAACTCATGGGATGCCATTAATTTGTATGAAAACCCCTGTCAACAGGTTCTGGTTATAGAAGTAACCATGCCAAATTTTATGGTTTATTCCATCTAGTCACATGAATCATCAAAACCAAAAAAGTTAGGCAAAATTGCTATGGTTCTCAAAGTTGTTTAAAGTTCAGATGCCGTTATGATGTTGATGTTATAGTGAAATGTGTTATAAAAATGTGTTGTGTATGTATCATTACTCGTTGTAGATTACTTGTCCATATTAGCTATAAAGAGGCGATGCTTGTCCATTACTTGTAACGATTCTGACTGATGCCCGTTAGGAAAAACACCTCTTCAACTTTCAATATCAACTTGGGATATACATTAAATGCTCAATAAATATTGTAGACTCACTTTATATCATGTACGCAATTGTTGAGATCTTGATCCTAAATAAAGAGCCGTTTCGTTTCCTAGTCTCCCTTCCTCTAAAGTTGGTTATGTACGAAGCATTCTGTTTTCTTGTGCCTATTCGATCTCGAGCAATTAAGCAATAAGCACGTGAAGAAAGACAGCTAAAGTCCAAACCCAAACATACCAAAGACCACAGCTTAGAATTAAATACAAATCCTAACACGATAATGGCATATGCAATCCATCCCTGCAACACTCAGTAACAAATACATTCGAGAACAATAGGAAATAAGAAAGAGAGGCATTGCTAACCGGCCCGGCTGGTTTTCCTATAGAAGCAAGCCTCCACTAATAAGTTGCCACATCAGACAAAACACAAAACGGAAAGTGGATACACTCATAGACAAACAAACGGTCATTTCCTCACTTTCGAAATTGTTCTCCCTTTCGAAGCCGAGAGCTTACCATCGCGGTTCAGCAACTCATCTCTTCTGCACGGACTTCGAATAAGATAATGGAAAGAAAAAAAGGAATCGAAGAGAAGAGAAAGATGGAACCACTTTGTAAGTGTGAAATCACAAGTAGAGACCGTCCCAACCTAGATTAGATGAAGACCTACAATGAACTTTGTATTTTTTTCCTTCAATATTTTCCCAACAACAAAACAAATTCATTAGAGAAGGCAAAATAGAAAATCAACGATTCTAAATTCTATTACTTCAAATTGCGAGCCCAAAGCAGAGACATAAAAAAATAACAAAAAAGGGCACGGAAGCCTAGTCCTTCGCCCACCATTTGTGCCGAGTAGAAGGAAGCATTTACTCCTAGAAGGATTTTCTTCTTTTTTGCCAACATTTTGTAAGTGACTTCCCTGATTTTTGCCTTCATTTCTCGATGTTGTGGAAAAGTTTAGATTGAGTTTGGATGTCAAATTGAGCTAAGTTGAGTTGAGTTTTCTATAAATATTAGTGAGTTGAGATGGATGAATAAGTTTTGTGAGACTTACTTAAATGAGTTTAAAATGTAATTAAATGGTTAGATGAATTTAAATAAATTTATGAAAAAATATAAATCTGTGGAACCATTTATATATTGTCCCCCGTGTGTTGCACATAGACGTTATAAAAATATAAAATTTTGGTCTCCTTAATCATTAACTAACAGTGACTTGACTTAGAGAGAGAGAGAGAAAGAGTTTTGGCAGTAAAAAGAAAAACTAAAGAGAGAAAAGAATTTGACTGAAAGCTGCATTGTGGGTCCCGTTTATAATGCTATCGACCATTAACATTGCAGTGTAAATGATTGTGTGTGGGGTCGAGTGCACATAAATTCACTAAAAGTAGTTGGATGCATCAGTTTGGATGCTCAACTCAATCTAAAATGAAGTCTACTAGGTTGGGTTTGGTTCCCAAACCCACCTAGTCTTCTCTTCTTTGGGAACTCTTGCAATTAAGAGAATAGTGAAATCCCCGTTTCTCAAATAGTTGAAATTCTATCACAAGATTAAGAATTGCTAAATTTGTGAAAGATATGTTTCTCAACTTAAGGAACGCTTGCAACCGAGAGACTAGTTTCCATCGCATGAGGGATATCTGCCTGCGAGCCCCCTCTCCACCTTATTGTGCCCCTAAACGACACCTAAACCCCTCTTCCCAGCACAAAAATCGTCAGCAAAGCAGCCCTGGCCTCTCACAATCTTAGCCTTCTTCACACCTCCTCGAAGCTCAATCCCCTCATGCGATCTCAGCCTCACGTAGTGTAATAGGTTTTAGAATATGAGAATTGCAGAAGTTAAGTGTTGAAGAATATTGTTGAAAAAGGTAGGAAGATTGAAGGAAGATTAACAACTTAAGGGCTATTGAAACGGTGTGCATAATTTTAGTAATACGGTACATTTAGTCTTTAAGTAATTACTTGTGTTTTAGTTGTAATAAAGCCATTAAATGACTACATTTTATATTGTATTCTTCTATAAATAGCAGAGCCTTGTATAGAGGAAGGCATCTTGAAGTTTAATTGAGTCAATTTGGAATGAGCTTAGAGATTGCTCAAGAATATCCCTTTTAAGAAATCATCATACGTTGGTTTCTTGGTTTCCCACTTCTATGTTCATTTCTCATTTTTCGTCATTCTTTCTGAGTATTTTCTGGATTTCATTCTTGTCTTCATGATTGAGTCCTGATTACAAGGAAGATCATTATAATTGGTATCAACAATCGTCAATCCTCTCATGGCGGATAACACAAGGGCAACAACGACAATAAAACTTCAACAAGAAGGCTCTTTAAAGCATCAAGAAGGGTGCTCAGGCAACTCGAGGAGCACAATCATGTCATTTCTAGCATTACAAACAGGTTAGACCAGTTATCTAATATGTTGAAGTCTGTTGTTGAATTTTAAGCTCGATTGCGGGTAATTCCAATTTTGTAGAAAATGCAAATGAGAATCTTGAACAGGAAATCTTTGGTAGATCTCTTAATTTCGAGGAAATGAGTTCTTTGCCTAAAGGAGTCAGATTGGAATTTTCCTACTTCAATGGTGCCAATCCTTCTAGGTGGGTCTTTAAAACTATTCAATTTTTCGATTACCATCAGAATTTTTTAAATCAGAGGCTTCTTATGGCCTCTTATCACATGGAGAGTGAGGCCCTCATGTGGTATCAAGATGCTATGGATAGTCGTACTTTTAAAGATTGAGACTCATTTGTTAAGGCTCTCCAAACAAGATTTGGTCCCACTGCATATGATGATTCCACAAAGGCTTGACTAGGTTGAAACAAACCTCTATTGTGGCTAATTACAAAGCGCAGTTTGAGTCTTTGTCAAATAGACTCAAAGGATTATCAAAGAAGCACAAACTAAGTTGTTTCTTGAGTGGATTGACGGATGAGATTCGATTGTCGATTCAGATGCTCACTCCTATCAATTTAAATGTGGCCTTTGGCCTTGCCAAAATTCAAGAAGAGTACTTATAGGCTTCTAGGGAGCCTTGGAGAAGTACTGGTTCTTTTATTGATAAGTTTTAGCAAGATAATGATAGATTTCAGAAGCAAGTTGCACTAGTCAAGAAAGTATTCTCTACTAATATGGATGACAAAAGAAGAAAAATACTTTGTTTCTATTGTGAGAAAAAGTGGAATTTTAGCCACAAATATAAGAACCCTAAAGTGTATTTGTTGCAAGTTGGTTCAGAGGATCAAGAATTGTCAAGTGAACTCGAGACTAAGTAGTGTACAAAAGAAGAATTGGTCAATGCTGTTGTTGGCCATCAGAGTGAAGAAGAAAGTGTAGAAGTTTAAATCAGTGCTATTTTAGGCTATTCTATTAGTAATGCAATGAGGTTACATGGCAGAATTGGGTATTCTCTTGTATAAATTCTAGTGGACTCAGGAAGTACTCATAACTTCCTTGATCCACTAGTTGTTCAAGAGGCCAAATTGAGCATCTAGGAGGATTCTAACTTGTAAGTTAGAGTAGTTTATGGGGCAAAAGTTTCGAGTTAGGGAAAAGGTGAAGCATTAGTTAAGATTCGAGGGACCAAGTTTTTTGTTCCTTTCTATGTGTTAACCCTGTGTGGCTGTGACATTGTGCTTGGTGTCCAATGACTTAAAACCTTGGGACCTATCCAATGGAATTTCACTGAAATGTCTATGAGTTTCAAGATTAGGAATTAGAATGTGGTTCTGCAAGGCATTACTTCTGCCAATTTGGATGTGTTGATTGGTGATAAAGGTCTTGAGCCTGGTTTTGTGAATGGTTAGAGATGGTTTTTGTAGCTGTTGGTAGTGGATTAGAAGGTAGAACCTTACTGTACTCCAGGTATTATTTCTGAGCTGCTTGCTTTTTTTCAAGGGGTATTTGCAGAACCTGTTGACTTACCTCCCAATAGAGCATTTAACCATCTAATTAATATCAAGGATGGGGCAAATTCTGTCTCGATTAGGCCATATGGGTATCCCCATTACGAAAAATCAGAATTAAAAATGATAGTTAAGAGCTTATTGGCTTCTAGGGTAGTGAGACCAAGCCAAAACCCTTTTTTCATCTCATGTGTTGCTTTTTAAAAGGCTAATGGAATTTGAAGAATTTGCATCAATTACCCAGCTCTTAACCAAGAGACTATCAAGGATAAATTCCTTATCCCTATAATAGATGAGTTATTAGATGAACTTTTTGGGGCACAAGTCTCTTCTAAACTTGATTTGAGAGCTAGATATCACCAAATCTGAGTAAGAGAATAAGATATCTCCAAGACAGCCTTTAGAACTCATGAGGAGCATTATGAGTTCTTGGTAATGCCTTTGAGGCTCCAACAATTTTCCAAGGGTGAGTGAATGCCATTTTTAGACCATTTTTTAGGAAGTTTGTCTTAGTTTGTTTTTCTTTGTTTTTTTTTTATGACATATTGGTTTACAGCAAAACCATTGAGGAGCATGTTTATCATTTGGAATCTGTCTTACAAGTTTTAAAGCAGTACATTTTGTCTGTTAAGATGTCAAAGTGTAAATCTGGGGCTACAGAAATTAAATACTTGGGCCATATCATTGATGGGAAAGAAGTACAAGTTAATCCTTCAAAAACATTGGCTATGGTGTAGTGGCCTAGTCCGAGAACATTGAAATCCTTAAGAGGATTCTTAGGCCTCACATGCTATTACAAAAAGTTTATTAGATATTATGGGTCCATTGTAGCTCCATTGACATCTGTGTTGAAGAAAAATCCATTTGTATGGAGTGAAGAAGCTTAAGTTGCTTTTGGGACTTTGAAGAAAGTTGTTAGCCATCCCTCAGTTTTGAAACTTCCAGACTTTTTAGAAACTTTGCCCATTGAATGTGATGCATATGACATTGGCTTGGGAGCTGTTCTTAAATAGGGAGGCCATCCAATTGCATTCTACAGCAAAGCCCTTAAAGGTAAAGCTTTATTGTTTTCAACATATGAGAAAGAGCTTCTAGCTCTTGTCTCGATAGTAACTAGATGAAGACTTTATTTTCTTGGGCATACTTTTAAGTAAATACTAATCAACAGGTCTTAAAGTACTTACTTGAAGAAAAGGTTGATATTGAGACTTAGCACAAATGGATCTCCAAGTTGATTGGCTATATTTTTTCAATCAAATATAAAAAACGAGACGAAAATTTGGTGGTTGATGCTCTTTCGAGAGTCAATGAAGATTAGATGCCTACTGTGGTTTTGATATCCGTTCCTAATCTTATTTGGATTATGGAACTCAAGAATAGTTATTCTTTATGCCCTAGGATATTTGAAATTATTTCTAAGCTAAAGCAAGGGCCTAAGCACTACTCATTTTGTGCAAGACTTATTGTTGAGGAAATGAAGGTTGGTTGTAGTTCCCTCTTCACCATTTCAAGCTAAGGTTTTGCAGTTTATTCATCACAAACCTCAAGCTGGGCATGTGGGGATCACAGAACATTACAGAAGGCAAAGTTTAATTTCTTTTAAGAAGGAATGAGAGCTGATGTGAAGAAACTTGTTGAAGAATGTGAGATCTGTCAAGTTAATCAGCCTGAACATGTGCAATATCCTGGACTACTTTAGCCTTTGCCTATTGTAGAATCTTCATGTGTAGATATTTCAATAAATTTTATGGATGGTTTGCCACTATCCAATGGGTTTTTTGTCATTTTTGTTGTAGTTGTTAGATTAACAAAATATGTCTATTTCTTTCCTTTATCACATCCATACACTACCTCCAAGGTTGCAAAATTTTTCTTTTCTAGTGTCTTTAAGCTTTGTGGATTACCCAAGTTTATTGTTTCGGACAGAGACCCAGTCTTCATAAGCTCTTTTTGGAAGCAATTGTTCCATCTCCAATGGATTTCATTAGATTTTTCCTCAGCCTACCAACCGATGGACAAATTGAGGCATTGAACAAGAGTTTGGAAACTTATCTCAAATGCGACATTAGATAGAATCCTAAAGAATAGAATGCTTGGTTGCCAATGGCCGAAAACTGCTACAACACTGTAGTTCATATCTCTACTGAAATGACTCCATTCGTTTATGGCTATGCCCCACCCAAACTGCTATCATATGTGCCTGGCCTCTCCACTAATAAAGTTGTTGATTCCCAGTTGAAGTCTCGAGACCAAATTTTGTCCTTGTTGAAGGAGAACTTGTAGAAAGTTCAATATAGAATGAAGTTCTATGTTGATAAGAGATAGTTTGAAAGGTCTTTGAAAATTGGTGAGTGGGTGTATCTAAGTTGACAACCTTATAGGTAGAAAACAGTCTCACTTAGGCACAATATGAAATTTACTCCTTGATTCTATGGCCCTTTCCAAGTTGAGAAGAAAATAGGCTTATTATTTATAAGCTACAATTGCCACCATGATCATCTATACATCCAGTATTCCATGTCTCATATTTAAAGAAGAAATTGAGACAAGGCATCTTACCATTACCAACACTTCCCCAACAGATGCTAGTGGTCAACTTTAACCTGAACCAGAGTTAATTTTGGAGAGAAGGATGTGAAAGCAAGGTAACCGAGCCATTACTCAAGTGTTGATTAAATGGTTGAGAGCTTCTGTTGAAGACAACTCTTGGGAGTCTTTGTGGAAGCTGAGAAGACTTTATCCACGTACACCTTATGGGTAAGATCCTTTAGGGGGATAGTTTTGCCTTAGTCTTATGGACAAGACTCCTTAAGGGGAGGAGAATGTAATGGGTTTTAGAATCTGAGAATTGCATAAGTGTTGAAGGAAGCTATTGAAAAAGATGGGAAAATTGAAGGAAGATTAATGACTTAACGGCTATTGAAACAGTGCACATAGTTTTAGTAATACTGTGCGTTAGCATTTTAAGTAACGACTTGTGTTTCAGTTGTAATAAAGTCATTAAACGACTACGTTTTACATTGAATTCTTCTATAAATCGCAGAGCCTTATATAGAGGAATGCATCTGAAAGTTCAATTGAGTTGACTTGTAAGGAGTTTAGAAATTGCTCGAAAATATTCTTTTCAAGAAATTGTCATACGTTGGTTTCTTGGTTTCCTATTTCAGTATTTATTTCTTATTCTTCATCATTATTTCTTCTTAGTTCTTTCTGGGTTTCACTCTGGGCTTCGTGATTGAGTCCTGATTACAAGGAAGACCATTACACTCAGCCCCTTCGCACCCCCCAAAACTAAGTCCCCACCTCGATCAGAGCAAATCCATCTAGACGAGATGAGACATGTGGTGTGATCTGGTCGCTGAATTCCAGAGGAAGAAAGGGTTGATGTATTCTGTAGAAGGAAACGTTTAGGTTGGCGAGAATGAGAGAGGGATCTTGTGTAGTGTGGTCATACAGAAAATTGTGTGTGTAGCGTACATGGCAATCCTCTATTTGGAGGCCCTTTTTTTAGACTTCCCAACTAGCTCAAAGGTTTTCTCAACAATAAAACAAGTGATTGAACTTTGAAAAAGAAGAATAGATTCTGTGATAAAGGAATTCATGTCGACCTATGTATTATTAGATTCACGTGTCTTGTGCTAACTCCAACCAGCTCTTAAAAACTCGAATTAAAGCTCCTAAAAAAGTGAAAGGAAAAAGAATTAAAGAAAAAAAATTGTATTCTCAAGTTGGTATGTAGAGCACACTTAATAAAGTGCTTATACAATAGAATTTGATTAGTAAGATATATTTTTATTTTAAATTTAAATTTTATAAATATTTTTTTATTATTTAAATCATAAATATGGTATGTTCTACTCGCTGACTTAGAATAAAATTTAGTTAATAATAGAGAAAAACAACACAAAATGGACAATTGAAAGCAAAAGCAGTCCAGCCATTCTAATTTCAAACTCTAACTTGGGTATATTCGTTTTACAGTTTCTGCGTCTGGGCTTTGTCCTGGTCTGGTAATATTAAATCTACCCCTATCTTGCCTCTCATTGATGGAATTCATCTTCTCCTACTTCAAACCAGCTCTAAACTTTGCAATGAAGGTATTAGCTTTGGTGTTAACGTTCGGGCTCGGACAGATCAACATCGACATCGTCGTTGGAACTCGACCATCCTTCCCAGCTATGCCACTAGAAGGGAAATGACTACCATTAGGTTAATGTCGATAAGGTGGGTCATTATAGATATCGGATTCGAAAACTTGGTGGAATATTATGATTATAAAGGTTAAAAGTTTCACGGAATATTATTGATCAAACATGTTTTATTACATGTGTATGATCAATGATGGAGTACAATATTTATGAAGGCGGTGTCTTTTTCTTTTTAATTTGGGGTGAAATTAGCACATGATTCATGTGCAAAGAAAAGAAAAACCAAGCAAGTTTTCATGTTTGGAAAACAATTTGTGTATGGGATATAATGCAACCATGAAAAAGAAAGTGAGGCCCACTGCGAAAATAAAGATAATGTCTAGACTTAATATCAAGACTTATATTTAACATTATTCTTGTTTCCTGATCTTGTCTTAAAATTTATTACCCAAGACATGATGCCACATTACTATTGCAGGATAATCTTAGCAAACCATGAGTTATTTTGTTAAACACCATAATTGGCACCCATGTTCGAGCTGAATGTATTGAAACTTTTTATTTTTAAGGATTTTTCTTGAATGACTTAAGTTTGCTCCCTACAATGTCATACATTAGAAAGCCAAGCTATTTTATCTGACAGTTAATTTTTTCTATCAAATCAATGTATCATATAAAGTTATAAGTTAATTGTAAGGGTTTATAATTTGGATGGTATAGTATTTTCAAATACTTGTTATTACTTTATTATTATATTTTGCCTATTCACGATTATTCATTATTATTTAATAATTTATTATTATTATTTTAACTATTTATAAAATATTTGAAACCACATATTTTTTCTATAAAATTCCTTTGTAGATCAAGAGAATTGTTACTTATGTAAAAGAATATTTACAACTTGTAGTACCATGATAAGTTTGTGAATTGTTTTGTAAATCTAGTAATTTTTAGAAAATAAATTTACAAAATTATATAATTTGATGTAATATATATTAATTTATAAATTTAATCTTATAAATATTTTTTTCGTGACGAAATTATTTTGTACTTAAAAAATAGTTTTGATGGATCAATAATGTGTATGAAGCAACGACGGGATAAATGCACATGCTTGCGGCAACAAATGTTTTTCAGTTGTATCAATAATGCTTACTTCCAGTTGCACCAAGTTTTGAGATTAATTAGATTATCATGTTTTTCATCAGCATTAAGAGGTTAGTAAAGCCAAGAACACGTGCCTTTTGGTTACAATAGCCATATTCTATCATGGCTTTCATCAATTCTACTTGACCATAAATGTTTCCTCGAGCTGGCACTACATAGAAACAAAATATTATAATTCTAAGGGATGTTATGTC
This sequence comes from Platycarya longipes, assembly GCA_036559045.1. Lineage (NCBI taxonomy): Eukaryota > Viridiplantae > Streptophyta > Magnoliopsida > Fagales > Juglandaceae > Platycarya > Platycarya longipes. The sequence continues at coordinate 3,432,922 of CM071801.1, forward strand.
TGGAAACTTGAATATACTACTACATTATTATCTACAACGAAGATCTCTATGTTTGAGAACAATATTGTTATTTACAAATTTGTGCAGGACCTGCATTTATTAGTGATGGGAGGTGATGATGAAAATGAATTCATCTTAGCCACAGTTCTCTAGGGATTCTTTGATGCAATTGCCCTTCTCTTGAGGTACCGTTTGTTATATATTTTGCAATTGTTTCTTGATAATGGTAAAACACTTATGGACTTGCTTCTGTTTCATGATTTCTTGCATGTTCTTGTTTTAGGAACAATGTTGACAAAATGGCATGGAGGTATTTGAGAACTTGAATCTCATTCTCTTATGCCTTGATCATGATATTGTTGATGGAGGATATTTAACACACTTATTGTATTGCACATCAATATATACACACAAAATTCTTTTCTACATGTTCATTATTCTGACAATCGATCCAAGATTTATTTGAGATCGGTGTTGCAAAAGTAAAGTAATGAACGTAAGATGGGTCTGATAGATCAAATGGATATGAGTAGCATATAGGAATAGACTTTATACTTTCAAATTGGACCATTATTCTATTTGAGTTAAAATAATATCCATGGAAAGTTGTACTTGCAAGTTTGTTCCCCTAGCTTGTTGGTAGGTTTATTACAGAACTAATCACCACCATATTCTTAGGATTAGTGGCAGGATGATATATACTTGAAACAGATGCCAATATCATTGCAGGAAAAGTGGCGACCCCTAGTATGGAAGCTGAGCTGGCACCATTGTCTGAGCAAGTAATGCAATTATCCATCTTTCTATTGGTTGTTCCCCCACACTTAGTTGATCCTTAACCTATTTAATTATACGAAATATGAGATATCTTTAGATATTTTTTGGTGATATCACCGAGGTTCCAAATTCTTAACCCTTATTTGTATTTGACGCATAATCAATGTCATCCCATTGATACCAACTCCATCTTTTGATTTTCGTTTTGTTTTTTGGGGTGATAAACAAAGGATGGGCCAACAGCCAACTGTTAGAAGAAGTTGACTTTATCCTTTTAGGTTTCTAGAATCTAATCCGTATTTGTCAAGCCTAATATTTTTCTTCTTTTTAATATTGTTAATATGACAGTCTATAACTCAAGCATGAGCCACGACACGTGCACATTTGACAAGAACCCTTCTCAAATGATTTATGCCGCCGGCACAACGGAGGATTTGTCAGATTGAGTTAGATTCTTTTGGTTGAAAATCTCGCTTCTACAGCTGCGAAATTCCCTTTGTTTAGTTGATGGGGGCAACAAGAATGGTGCAATTTGGAGCTTTCTTTTCGTCCCACTATCTTTTCTTTTCCTTAAATAAAATCAGTTGTTTCTTGTAAATTGTGTCGTGATCTAACAAAATAAATTATAATGATTCTCTTTCTTGCCAGCCAAACACCTAAAGTTCCTTTCTTTGTCAACAAAGTGTTTTGAGATGTTTTCTACTTCTATTAATGCAATCCTTGAATGAATTATGCAACATTCACTTGGTCCTATGTGGATACATAAATAGTTTTATTTTATTTCATTTTATTATTATAATTTTTTTTAAATATATATATATAATATAATAAATAATTTTTTTAATTTCATAATAATAATAATAATAAATATTTTAATAATATTTTATTTTATTTGTAATTTTTATTTAAAATTATTTCATCTCACTGTGTCTAAACAAATTCTAATTATATACGCGTCATGTATAAATCCCCTTCTAGAATGTTAGAAGCGATTCGCACGAGCGAAAAACTTTGAAAACCTGGGGTCCCAATCAAACTGTGGTGGCACATGCTTTCACGACTCATCAAAAGCCCACATGTTGGCATTTGCGTTTCACTTTCATATGTCGTCTACCATCTATATCTTTTGAAGATTTTAAGATTTAGAAAGAAGATTCTCGGTAAAAACTAAAATGATATAAATAAATAGAATCTTGTTATAAAACTAAGAAGGAAACTACTACTATTGTAAGAGAAAAATATAAAAAAAATTCTCAAGAACTCTCAAGAACTGAAACTTTCTTTCTTTCTATATATTTTCTTATGAATTTCATAACAACTGAAACCCACATTTATAGACCTTAAAATTACTATGCAAGTCACTATGTAAGATTTAAAATAATAGTGGTGGGGTTATTCACATAATTTTTGTGGTGAGACAGGAGCCAGCAGCCGCCCCTCAAATAATCTTCATTTTATTACACTCTTCCTTGAATGACCACCCATAGAGAATCTGTCTCGTTAAAACCTTGCCAAGAAAAAATCCAGTAGGAAAAAAAACCAATGGCGAACTAAAAAGAGTACAGTCTTCTTATGTATCCATAAGTGCTTTAAGATTGTCTCATTAAAACCTTGCAAAAGAAAACCCAGTGGGACAAAACCTTAGCGAAGGAAAAAGAGTACAATCAGCACAAGTCTTAAGGATATTTACTCCCCCTGAAAAGTGCATGACGATAGATCTTTGAGTTTTCGCATCCCAATGTTATGCACAATCTTCTTGAATGTCGCAGTTGGTAATGCCTTTGTGAATAAATATGCCAGATTATCATTAGATTGTATCTGCTTGACATCAATTTCACATTTCTCTTTAAGTTCACGAGTATAAAAGAATTTAGGTGAAATATGTTTGGTCCTGTCACATTTGATATATCTTCCTCTAATTTGAGTGATACAAGCAGTATTATTTTCATATAAAATTGTTGAGCTATCATTAATCATTGGAAGACCACACTTTTTTTTGATATGTTTGATCATTGATCTCAGCCAAATACATTCTCGACTTGTTTCATGAATTGCAATGATCTCTGAGTGATTTGAAGAAGTAGCAGATAGTATCTGCTTAACAGATTTCTATGATATGGCAGTATCTCTATAAGTAAATAAATATCCAGTTTGAGATCTACCTCTGTGTGGGTCTGAAAGATAACCTGCATCTGTATACCCAATCAATTGTGGACTTGATCCACGTTGATAAAATAATTTCATATTAACCATACCATGAAGGTAACGAAAGACATGTTTAATGTCATTCTAATGCCTTTGAGTTGGTGCAGAACTATATCTTGCAAGCAGATTAACTGAGAATGTAATATCAGGTCGAGTGCAATTTACAAGATATATCAAAACTCCAATTACACTGAGATATGGTACTTCAGAACCAAGAACTTCTTCATCGTCATCACAAGGACGGAATGGATAATTCTTCACATCAAGTGTTCGAACAATCATTGGAGTACTCAGAGGATGAGCTTTGTCCATATAAAATTGTTTCAGGACTTTCTCTGTATACATGGACTGATGAATAAATATTCTATTTGGCAAGTGTTCGAGCTGCAGGCCAAGACAAAATTTTGTTTTGCCAAGATCTTTCATTTTAAATTCATTCTTTAAATATATAGCGGTTCTTGAGATCTCTTCAGGAGTTACAACAATATTTAAATCATCAACATCAACCGCAATAATAACAAATTCAAATTCTGATTTCTTAATAAAAACACATGGGCATATAGGATTATTCTCAAATCCTTCTTTCAATAGATATTCGTTTAGGCAATTATACCACATGCGTCCAGATTGTTTCAACCCATATAAAGATCTTTATAGTCTGATAGAGTACATATTTCTAGTTGTACTTGTAAATGCTTCAGGCATTTTATATCCTTAAGAAATTTTCATAAATATGTCATGGTCTACGGATCCATATAAATATGCAGTGACCATATCCAGCAACCGCATTTCTAATCCTTTTGTAACAATCAGACTAATCAAAAATCTAAATGTGATTGCATCCATAACGGGAGAATATATTTCTTCATAATCAATCCTGGGTTTCTGCAGGAAACCTTGTGCGACAAGCCGTGCTTTGTACGCACAATTTTATTTTTCTCATTACGTTTTCGTACAAATACCCACTTATGTCCAACAGGAATTACACCCTTTGATGTTTGGACAACAGGTCCAAATACTTCTCGCTTTACTAGCGAATTTAATTCAGTTTCAATAGCTGCTTTCCATTTTGGCCAATCATTTCTACGTCGACATTCTTCAACGGTTCTTGGTTCACTTTCTTTATTACTTCTGGTAATGTCAATGGCCATCTTATATGAAACTATGTTATCGACAATAATTTTATTTCTATCCAGAATTTCTCCAGTACTCATGAAATATATTAAGACCTCATTATTTTCAGGTACCTATTCTTCTTTAAGGGAAAACATTTCATGAAACATCTTTTCAGGAGGTCCTTTTTTAGGAGATTTATACTCTTCAGGAGTTTCCTCTTCAAGAGGTTCTAGAATAGAAGATTTGAGCTCTTTAGGAGCACCAATTATATTTATAGCCTGTATTGTGGGTATGTGTTCTTCAGGAACACCAAATTCATTTTGTATTCTTTTCTTTCTGGGAATTTTGTTTTTTGTAACAATAGGTCTTCCACGCTTCAGGCGTGCCTTAAACTCACCTATTACTGTTTTGACAATTTATCTTTCAGGGACTTTAATCCTTATTGGAGCATTAACAACAGGAATTTAAGATTTTACTACACCTTTAGTGTCAGTACATGCATTCGATAATTGATTTCTAACATTTTGTAAATGAATAATCCTCTGAACTTCCAGTTTACATTCATATGTAGGAGGATCAAATTGAGACAGTACTTTATTATCCTAACTAACTACTTATCGTGCTTCAGGCACTGATTTTTCGTTACTCATTAATGGAAAAATGGATTCGTCAAAGTGACAATCCTCAAAACGTGCTTTAAACATATCTCCTGTAAGGGACTCAAGATATCTGATAATAGATGGAAAATCAAAATCAACATATATCCCAAGTCCACGTTGATGAGTCATTTTTGTACGCTGTGGAGGTGCAATTGGAACATATACAGCACATCCAAAAGTACAAAGATGAGAAATAATTGATTGTTGACCGAATGCAAACTGTAGTGGAGAATATTTATGATATGCAGATGGTCTAATGCGAATTAATGATGCTGCATAAAATATAGCATGTCCTCAAGCCGAAATAGAAAGTCTTGATTTCATAAGTAAATATCTAATGATTAGTTGAAACCTTTTGATAAAAAATTCAGCTAAACCGTTTTGAGTATGTGTATGGGTAACATGATGTTCAACATTTATTCCTATTGACATATAATAATCATCAAAAACTTGAGATGACAATTCACCTGCATTATCCAATCGAATGTTCTTAATTGGATACTCAGGCAATTATGCTCGTAGTTTGATTATCTGAGTAAGAAGTCTAGCAAATGCAACATTTCTAGTGGAAAGCAAACAAACATGTGACCATCGACTAGACGCATTAATCAAAACCATAAAGTATCTAAATGGTCCACTTGATAGATGAATAGGCTCACATATATCTCTTTGAATCTTTTGTAAAAAGGATAGAGATTCAACAATAATTTTTTAGGGAGATGGTCTGATAATCAACTTACCTTGAGAACATACAGAGTACGGATATTCATTAGGTAAAAATATCTTTTGATTCTTTAAGAGATGTCCATGCGAATTTTGAATAATTCGTCTCATCATTATAGATCCCGGATGTCCAAGACGACCATGCCAAGTCATAAAAACTTTGGGGTCAATGCACTTCTGGTGCACTACCACATATGATTCAATTGTTCTCATCTTTGTATAATATAACCTAGAATATAGAGCATACAGTTTTTCATACAGTTTTTCTAATACGAGCTTCTGGCCCAATATTATTTTAGTAATAAGAAAATGTTCTTTACTGCCTTCATTGATCATTTCAACATGGTAATCATTACGACGTATATATTTGAAACTCAATAAATTTATTCTAGATTGTGAAGAGAATAGAGCATCATCAATACAAAATTTGGTGCCATTAGCCAACACAATATAAGCTTTTTCAGAGCCCTCAATTAAATCTGATGAACCTGATATGGTATAGACATAGACTTTACTTAGTGTTAGATTTTGAAAATATTTCTTATTTTTGAGAATTGCGTGAGTTATAACACTGTCAGCCAGACATATATCTTTATCATTCAACTTAGAGATAAAAAGCTCATCAATGTGATCCATGATTAGAGGAATAAGATCACTAGCTTCAGAATTGGTAGAACCGTTGTGCTGATAACGTGTTATAAAACTAAGAAGGAAACTACTACTATTGCAAGAGAGAAATATAAAGAAACTTTTCAAGAACTCTCAAGATCTGAAACTTTCTTTCTTTCTATATATTTTCTTATGAATTTCATAATAACTGAAACCCATATTTATTGGCCTTGAAATTACTATGCAAGTTACTATATAAGTCACTATACAAGTCAGTATACAAGATTTAAAATAATAGTGGTGGGATCATTCACATAATTTTGATGGTAGAACAAAAAGAGACAGCCGCCCCTCCAATAATCTTCATTTTATTACAAATCTCACTTTATCCATTCCTATTTTCACAATTCACTAAATTAATCAAGTTAAAATACATTATTATTTATTCGTTTTAATTGATCATTAGACGGATAAAAAAGTAAACGAAGTTATATAATCTTAAAAATAAATGAATTGTACAACGTTTGAAAGATATATATATATATATATATTGTTGAGTATGGCTTAGGAATACATGCCCAGATCTGTCTCGCTCGACCCTCGCTCGAGCGAGACCTCGAGACTTCCAGAATTGCTCCAACCCGAGACTTCGCTCGACCCTCGCTCGACCTCCAGCTCGAGCGAGGTTCAGGCAGTGACTTCGCTCGAACCTCGCTCGACCTCCCGCTTGAGCGAGATGCCACGTGGCGCCAGGTGTCCGATTTCTAGTTGAGCGAATCTGACCTAGAAGTTCTCGCTCGAGCGAGTTTAAATCTCGCTCGAGCGAGATTGCATAATATAAATATCGCGAAGGCATTGAAGGCATTTCGCGCAGCGGACGACGAAAAACTTCAGACCCCTGTTTTTGGCGCCGACGAGCTCAGCTTCTCCTCTAGATCATTTCTTCTCCATTTCTCCACTATTCTGAGTGAAACTTGTGAGGATTGAATGTATATACGTGAGGTGAGTGTTCTCTGTTATAAGTATCTTTTGATACTCTCTCTGTAACCTCCATTTGATCTAGTGAAGCTTTGAAACCAACCCCACAGTGGATGTAAGCTCATTTTGAGCTGAACCACTTAAATCTGTGTGTTCTTTCTGTGTTTACTGTTTTATTTCTCATTGTTGTATCCGCTGCGGTTTATTTCATATCTTTGTTGTTTGTTTCCTTGGTTATTTCCCAACATATATATATTTAAATAATTTAAAGGGATAAAGGGTAATTTAGGGGAAAAAAACTACAATATTTATGAGTGTGGTAGACAGAAATTACTTAGATGTCACCTTACCGTGTTATCTTGAATAGAATGCCAAGACTAGCAAAATTTTCCCTTTTTAAAATTTTATTCTGTTTTAGCAATTTCTGGTCAAACAATAAAAATATAACAATGAGAGTGGACAGTTTTATATAAATTTACAGAAATTTTCAACTATAGAAAAAGGAAAATCTCACTTCTTCGTTTGGGTTTGGAGATGAGATGGGTTGAGATAAATTTAGTTTATTTTTTAATATTATTATTATTTTAAAATTTAAAAAAGATATATTAAAATTTAAAAAATATATATTGAGATTTAAAAAATATATATAGAAATTTGTGTTTTGTAAAAAAAATTAAAAAAATATAATAATGAAATGAAAATAAATTGATGTAAATCTCAAATACAAATAGGAGAAAGTCCTAAATCTTATTCAATCTATTTGCATGTATTTTCAAAGACGTGTGATTCAGGGAGAGATTCAAATATAAGACAATAATGAAGAGAGGAAGAACAATTTCGTATTTAATATAATTTGTCAATGGTGTTCAAAGTGAACAAAATAATTGTTGATGGTGGTTGGAAGTCGTTTTTTTTTTTTTTTTTTGGGACCAATGTGAAACCCTCCCACTAGTGGACCAAAAGTTAGGTTTAAAGTTTAAACAGCATATGTTGATAAATAATGTTTTGAGGGTGGTGCTACAAGTATAGTTATCGTTGGTTAGTACTGTTGTTAGGTTTGTTTTTTTTTTAATATTTTAAAATATTTTTAAAAAAATTCATAATATTATTAAATGATATTTTCTTAATTATTAAGTTTTAAAAAAATAATAATAAGTGCAACGGTGCACTAAAACGGAACATCAAAATAGTGTCTATCTTTTTTCATGTTTTTAATAAAACCTTCTCAAAACTCACAAATTTCTTTTCCAAGAAATAAAGATATTATTATGTTATAGAATGTTATTCTTGGGTATTTCATATATATATATATATATATATGTTTTTTTAATTAAGAAAGAAAAAAAGAAATGACATTTTTTTTAATTTGGTGATTTTATTGTGAAGGCAGAATTTTCAATTCAATTTATTGAATTTTTTAAATAATATCAAACTAAAGAGTAAACATCCACTTCAGCCTTGGTCCATGTCTTTTTATATTTTTTTTAATACGTGCCGTTAATTTTGAAATTTTCATTTTTGATTGACTTGTATCGACAAATAATAAATTAAATAAATAAAACGGTCCCAAATGTTGAATCAAATGTGGAATCTCATTATGTGTATCTAAATCGTGCAATACTATATAGCATCCAATTAGGATCCTTCAATTAATTATGCCAACAAAACATGAAAAATCAAACCGCGTTTCATACCTAAACGAGAATGAAAAAGAAAAAAGAAAATCTTGTCGCGTAATAATAAGATCAGGAGAATTCCTTAAGATCGACCCATCTCCTATTACAAAAAGGTCTGATAATAAATATCAATAAAATGATGATTCGTATTAAAAAATACAATTAAAAAATGAAGATTATTTCACATGTTGCACTCCTAATCATTCGATTTCAGCCTAGACGGAATTTTTACTGGCCACCGGAGACGTCATCGCTGATACCATCTGAATCGCTTCCCTCCGGCGACTTCACTCTAGCGACGGTGACCCCACGCAGTCTTCCACCTTTTCCATGCAGCCTTAAATTCGAAATAGACCCTGATGATCGGCGAAAATTCTGTCTGGACTGAGGCCGAACGGCGGGCATACACATTTGAGATTTAATGTTGTGTGGAGAAGGTGGGAGGCCACGTGAGGTCATCGGTGGCCGGCAGCAGTGTGAGCTGCTTTTTGGTAGGGGATTGGTTTGACCAACCCCTAGCAACTCCCTGATAAGAAATATCAAACGAGTTCGAGACACGTTTATTAGGCAAATCCCATTTACATTGGTTGAAGCAATATTATATTTTAATAATATATTAATAATATTTTATTTAATTTTTAACTTTCATTTTAATTTATTTAATCTCATCTCATCTCTCAATCAACAATTTAGTTTTAAAAATTGTAAGATTTAATGTTAAAAAGAATTATTATTTTTCGTATAAATTTTACATATGACTAATTTTTTATAAAGAAAATGAAAGAAAATTACAATCATATATACTCGTGAAAGTATGGTGTTAATTTATAATAGAAAAAAATGTAGTTAAGTTTATAAAAGTGATCGATAAAAATGACTCATTGAATTTTTTATTTTTATTTTTTATTTAGTGATTAAGAAAGTAACTATTAGTAAATTATTGTTATAATTTTATAAAATATTTAAAAATATATAAAACATGATTGAAATAAATTGAAAAATAAAAAATGCATTTACAGTTTTAGGTCAATTTCATGATTCAATTATCGGTTCTCGTAGCAATCCCCTTACAAATACGTTTTACAATATGTGCTAAGTTTTTATATTGTTACATACGCTTCCCATTCCAAATTGACCAACAAAAACAATTCATACATACATTATGGAAACAGAGGTGCACAAGGGCTCATGACTCTGTCAACAGGCCGCGTTAACACATTTTTTTTAATCACATATTGTATTTATATATTTGATGCCCATGGTTGTTGCCTACTTCCAACTAAACCAGATTAATTAGAATTTGGTTTGGAGGAGAGGAGACTCTTATGTTGTTTTTGAATGTTGAGATAGATTGAGTTAAGATAAGTTAAATAAAATATTGTTAGAATATTATCTTTAATATTATAATTATTTTAGAATTTAAAAAATTTAAATAGTTTATTATACTTTATATGAGAATTTAAAAAATGTATAAATTTAAAAAAACTGTAATAATGAAATGAGATGAGTTGAGATAAATTTGAAAACCAAACTGAGCGATAATATAATTTGACTTAAGAAAAATAAAAATAAAATTGTGTCCAAACCAAATTATCTAATATTAATGATGTGGAGGGTGTTATTTAAATCAACTAACAAATAAGTAATTTTCAAATGAGTGTTACTGTTTACACGAACAATAATTATTTGGAAATATAATTGTTCTAGTATATTTTCATATTATTTTACTATTATTTATATAAGAGGTGAAATACTCTCATCTAGGGGGGGGGGGGGGGGCGGGGATCGGTCCTGTTCGATCGGTCTTGGAGGATTTTGATGAACCGGATCGAATACATTCGGTCCAGGCTTTTCCAATCCTGGATTGAACTGAACTTTAAATGAGACTGGACCAAACCAATCCTTTTTGGTTTGGTCCGGTTCATTCAGTCCGGATCATGCAACTCAAAATTTATCTTTTACAAAAATTAATTTATCATATATTATAATTTAAACTACAACTCTTATAATATGTTAAGTGTTGACATTAATTTATTAATATGTACTAGTAATATATACTATATTTATACATTAAAAAATATAATAACACGTTGAAACTAATTTACTAAATATATAAAGTTATAAGCTTTAAACTTAGTACTATTTAGCATTTACTAATACTATTACTATTTATTATGATATATAGTAAATAATTATACATCAAATAATATAATAATATTTTAATACTAAATAATATACATAAATAATAAATAATATATTATATAAATAATTATAATTATAGTTTATATAATATATATAATTTTTAAAAAATATAATATATTGTATAATCAATCCGGTCCAATCCAGGCCTAAAAATGCTTGGACCTCGACTAGACTAGACCTATTTCGATCCTAAGTTTTTGGATCGGGACTGGACCAAGGCATGGTCCGATCCAAAATGATCGGTCCGGTCGGTCTTTCTGGTTCGGACAGATCAATGCTCTCCCCTACTGAGTAAGTCTCGTTATCCAAACATAACATTTTCAAAGCTACTATGAATAATAAATTTATTGTAGTTGTGTTTGTCCATACATCCAAATAGTTCATCTCAATTTGATTTATCTTATCACTTTTAATTATTACAATTTTTTATATTTTTATATAAAATAAAATAAATAATTTGATTTTTTCAAATTTCAAAACAAAACAATATTAAAAATTATTCTAATAATATTTTATTCAATTTTTAATATTCATCTCAATTCAAAAAATAAACTAATATTTATTTTTTCTTGCTATTCATATTATATTTAAAAAAATAATAATATTTACAATCGTAAAATACATCAGATTCTTACACTTATTTTAAAAAAGTATATAAATATTGGATCTAGTGATGAAAAATAAAATTCTTTAATAATAAATTTCACTTTCTTTTAAAATAACGATACTTACTCATCACCAGATTGTATTTAATTTTACTCATATTAAAAAGTAATATTAATCTTCTATTTGAAAATAAAAATATTTAGAAGCAATATTCATCATTATTTTATACATTCTATAATTATATCTATTTTATTATGAATAGTAATTTTCTTGTTTTGTTTTTACGTTAATTACGTCTATATTGCCGTTTAAAAGAGGGTTTTGTATTTTTAATGCAAGTGCTCAGAGATTGGCAGCTTGACTTTTTTTTTCTTGCTCTTACAGCCTTTTCTCTTTCGTCAAGCTCTTTCATCTGTATATTTTCTTTCCTCTCCTCTTTCTTACCTTACCCATTGAGCATAGAGATCTCGGAAGTGAGGGCCCGAAGACGAAGAAAATCTTTCTCTGGCGCTCTATATTTCTATATTCTTCATCTTTGTTCTTCGTCCTGGTGCGTTGGGGTATGGTGTTTCTCGATTTATTTTCTGTTTTCTCGATCTCTTTTCTGTTTTTCCGCTGATCCCTCTCATAGCTCCGAAAATGGCGTTCTTTTATGTGTTGCTGTGATCTTTTTGCCTCAGATTGTGCAAGTGATTATTAGTGAGCTCGAATCGCAAGGTGCGCTTCCAAGGAGCAATTCGAGGGTTTCCTCGCTCGCTACGTGTGTGAACTTGTGGGCCGAGGTTGGTTGGGAGGCTTTTGTCATGGTTTCTGTATTTGCATCTCTTCTTTGAAGTTATGTTCGGGTTTAGTAGAATTGCGCTTGGTTGGTGATAAAACTGAGGAAAGCTCGAAATAAGAGTCTGATGTTTAAATTATGTTTGCTGTTGTACTGAACTCGGCTTATTGAAGAATTGAAATGAGGTGAATGCTAACTGTATGTGGAAAATCCACAGCGAAAAGAGAAACAACCAATTCAGAAATATCCCTCAGTGTATGTTCCTTTTGTAGACAAAGTCCAGCCAATACAGAATATACCATCGAATGAAAATATGACCCTTGTACTAAACGGTTTTAGAAAATATTCTAGAACTTTTACAGAATCACTCTTTCGAATCATGCTTTGCTGGAGGAATTCTTTTCTTCTTCTTGTTAGGCTCCTTAAGTTGGAAGTTTTGGTTTTGGTCCGGTATGGAAACTTTATGATTTATGAGTTTCTTTTATGCTTGCTAGATTTTCCTAGCAAGAGGCTACTGTTTTGATATTGGAGTGATAAATAACAGGCGAGCCAACATATGGGTATTATGCCAGATAATCATGTCACATTTGGAGCAATAATGAAGAGTTTCTTTGCCATTCTAAATAACTCTATTGCTTCTGGTTTTATGTGTTTTGGGATGGTAGTTGTGGATATAACCATAATGATCTTCACATGTTAATTTCAGGTTTGTTGAACTCTTGTGGCAACTTTCTTTGCATGCTTTGCGAGAGGTTCATAGGCGAACTTTTGCATCTGACATAGATTCTAATCCACTACCTGCATCATTGACAGATGTAGCCTTTTCTCACGCAGCTACGCTACTTCCTGTTACAAAGGTAGTACTGCTTTTATGGTTTTTTTTTTTTCTATATTTTTGCATTAAAACATGAACTATTTGAAGTCAGTGATAGAAGGTGCCTGGAGTGATAGTCTGTGAATTGAAGTTCATAAGTATGGCTGTGTTCCTGTAGGCTAATTCAAAATGAGGCATTTTATCTATCTATCTATATAATATATATATATATTTTCCCCCTGAAATTCTTTTTTTACAGAAGTCTTTGTAGCCTGTATCAACAATTTTTTTTTCTGTGTGATTAGTGGGGAAAATGCCACGTAGAAAGAGATGGGACCCATAATGTGAGTTTCAAGGACTGCTTCTCCAATCAGCTGTTTTTTTAGGGTTTTAGGTTGCGAGTTTAGGCGAGCAAGAATTTAATCACAAAATAATTTTTTTTTGATAAGTAAAAAAAATTATTTTTTATTTTTTACTTATCAAAAATTATATTTACAATTATATTTACAATTAAAAATTTAATTTTAAAAGTTATATTTACAGAAGAATAAAAATTATAAAGTAATAATAATATTTACAATAATGTTAAAAATGAATCGGAGAGCCTGGAAAAATATAAATAGAGGAGAGGAGGGACGAGATATTCTCGGCACTAGTTCGGACTTGCTTTCTTGGACGAAGAGAGAACCTTCACTTTGGTCTAAAACCCTCTCCTCTCTCTGTCTCTCTATCTCAAGCTCTCTTGATTCTTGACTTTCGTGGACTTGCTTTCTTGGACGAAGAGAGAACCTTCACTTTGGTCTAAAACCCCGTCCTCTCTCCCTCTCTCTCTCTCTCTCTCTCTCTCTCTCTCAAGCTTTATCTTGATTCTTGACTTACGTTTTCTTCTTCTTTGATCTGCAACTGTGAAGCTCTTTCGCCAGATGTGTTTGCTAATCTGTCTTCAACATCACTGAGGCTTACATTTCCAGGTGCGCTTTCCTGTTTTCTTGTATATAACATCTTGTGTGCATATGCATGAATATAGAGCTTTTCTGGGCTTTCTTTTTTTCCCCTTAAGAATTCTTGGGATGTTTTTGGGTTCTTTGTGAATTTATAGCATCTGGTACGAAAAATCTGCACATGTATTAGTGATTGTTTCACGAGTTTTTACCTGGGCACTGTCAGATATGGATTTGTTGCCAAATTCGTTTATAAATCTTTTCTTTTCCTTACATTTGAAAAGGCAAAAGATTAACTCGATTAGTGCTCACTGCGTGGCTGCTTTATTACTCAAATGTGACAAACATGGATGTGCGAAGCATATTTATGCAAATTTGAATAGGAGCTCCTTATGGAATGTGGTGCTCTTGATCCTTGAAGTTCGTTTCTTTCTGTTATTCTAAGAATATTGTTTGTTGCCTATAGTCAAATTTATGCCTTCTCAACTAGTTCCCCTCTGCTTTGTAATCAGGCGTTTGCAGAAGAAATTGGACATAAGGGAAAAACATGTGCAGGAGGTTCAGGTTCTATTTCTTTGATATGTGCCAATTATACTTGTTTTGAGCTGAAATTTGGAGAAATGACAAGGGGAAGGATAAGGGCAAAACTCCAGCAGAGCCATCTTTACTCATTCTCATGTCTCCATCCAAGTAACACGGAGGCCGAGATACCCAATTCAGTTCAGGGCTCGCGAATTGTACACTGCAACCAACCACATCTCCATCAGAAGAAACCTTTGAAGTATTGCTCAAATTTTATATCAACTACTAAGTATAATGTTGTTACGTTCTTTCCCAAGGCAATCTTTGAGCAATTCCGGAGGGTTGCTAATTTGTACTTCCTTTTGGCTGCGGCTCTTTCCCTCACAGCAATTTCGCCATTTAGTGCTGTAAGCATGATTGCTCCTCTTGTATTTGTTGTTGGGCTCAGTATGGCAAAGGAAGCCTTGGAAGATTCGCGTAGGTTTGTTCAGGACGTGAAGGTTAATCGCCGGAAAACTAGTGTTCATAAAGGGAATGGTCTTTTTGGTTATAGACCATGGCATAAGATTCGGGTGGGAGATGTGTTGAAAGTGGAAAAGGATCAATTTTTTCCAGCAGACTTGCTTCTCTTGTCATCCAACTTTGAGGGTGGGATTTGCTACGTGGAGACTATGAATTTAGATGGAGAGACAAACTTGAAAGTAAAGAGATGTCTAGAGGCGACCTTGCCTTTGGATGATGATGAGGCTTTCAAGGATTTTACTGGGATAATCCGATGTGAAGACCCCAACCCCAGTCTTTACACCTTTGTGGGTAATTTGGAGTATGATCGGCAGGTTTTTTCTCTTGATCCTGGCCAGATTCTCCTCAGAGATTCAAAGTTGAGGAATACAGCTTATGTATATGGTGTGGTGATTTTCACTGGCCATGATAGCAAAGTCATGCAGAATGCAACGGAGTCCCCTTCAAAAAGGAGCAGAATAGAAAAAAAGATGGACTACATCATATATGTCCTTTTCACTCTCCTTGTGGTGATCTCATTAATCAGCTCAATTGGCTTTGCCGTGAAGACCAAGTACCAAGTGCCAGATTGGTGGTACTTAGAACCCCAGAAAACTGATAATTTATTTAATCCTAGCAAGCCAGCCTTGTCTGGATTTTACCATCTGATTACTGCTCTCATCCTTTATGGATATTTAATACCCATCTCGCTCTATGTATCAATTGAGGTTGTAAAGGTTTTGCAAGCAACCTTTATTAACCAAGACATACATATGTATGATGAAGAGACTGGAAATCCTGCTCAAGCACGAACATCAAACTTAAACGAGGAATTGGGCCAGGTAGACACAATCCTCTCTGACAAAACAGGCACTTTGACTTGCAATCAGATGGATTTTTTGAAGTGCTCCATTGCTGGTACTGCATATGGGGTGCGTTCTAGTGAAGTTGAACTTGCTGCTGCAAAACAGATGGCTATTGAGGAGGAAGTAGACATTTCCAGCTTTCCCATGCGTAGAGATAATCAACAAAGTTCCAGGAAGAATGTTGGAAGAGCTTCAGAAATTGAAATGGAAAGTGTAATTTCTTATAGTAATGGAACTGGTCAGAAACCTGTAATAAAAGGATTTAGCTTTGACGATGGCCGCCTCATGAATGGAAATTGGTTGAAAGAACCCAATACTGATGTTCACTTACTTTTTTTCCGGATATTAGCATTATGTCAAACTGCAATTCCTGAGCCGAATCAAGAGGCTGGAAGTTTTACTTATGAAGCAGAGTCACCCGATGAAGGGGCTTTTCTTATTGCAGCGAGAGAATTTGGTTTTGAGTTTTGTAAAAGAACACAATCAAGTGTGTTTATCCGCGAACGATATCCTAATTCAAAACAACCAGTTGAAAGGTAAGAATATGATCGAGCTAGATAATAGAGGCTTTTTGTTAAGTTTTTTCAGAGTTTTGTTGTCTTAGGGTGATTTATCTTTACAGAGAGTACAAACTTTTGAACCTACTGGAGTTCACCAGCAAGCGAAAACGAATGTCTGTAATTGTGCAGGACGAGGACGGACAGATTCTGCTTCTGTGCAAAGGCGCTGACAGGTAAGGCTCACGAATATGCTTCAAATTGTTGAATTTCCTTAAGAAGTATGGTAACCATATATAAAGTGTAAATGACCTCTGTAGAATCTTCAATCTGCCTTTCTACGGTGTTGAAAGATATAATTTTTTTTCTTGTTATGTTTTATTAAGGCTAAACTGCTTATAAAAAAAGTTTTATTGAGGCTAAACTAAACTATCTAATACAACATCTCCCTTTTGATCCTTCAGGTTTATATTTAGTTTTTTGCCTCTTCTAGTCTTTCATCTAAACTTCTTTGAAATCTTTAATTGGTTGGGAGACGGAAGCATGTTGCTTTTTGACACACTGACACCCATCCATTGCTTCTTGTGCTATGCAGCATCATTTATGATCGCCTTTCAAAGAATGGAAGAATGTACGAGGAAGCTACTACTAAGTACTTGACTGAATATGGAGAAGCTGGGTTGCGCACATTGGCACTTGCTTATAGAAAGCTTGAGGAGTCTGATTATGCCGCCTGGAACAATGAGTTTCAGAAAGCCAAAACATGTATTGGGGCTGATAGAGAAGCAATGCTTGAGCGTGTCGCAGAAATGATGGAAAGAGAGTTAATACTTGTCGGTGCTACTGCTGTGGAGGACAAATTGCAAAAAGGGGTAGACATACCCATTCTTTCTATCCACATTAATACTTATGCATTGCTCTTTTGGTTTACTTTGACCTAGTGTTCCTATTGTCCCCTTTTTAGGTGCCCCAGTGCATTGATAAACTTGCACAAGCTGGTCTCAAGATCTGGGTACTGACAGGGGATAAGATGGAAACGGCGATCAACATAGGGTTTGTCACTTTCGAATTGATGACTGCACCATCCATTATATGCACTTATTTTCTTAATGGGTTTACAGAAATAGGACTTCTTACTTAGAGATACATCGTGAAACTAAGGTAATATTGTTTGCATGATGCAGATTTGCATGCAGTTTGCTCCGACAGGGGATGAAGCAGATCTGTATAACAACGACAAATTCAGACACGTTAGCCAAAGACGACAGAGAGGTATGTCTTCAGAATGATTACACGATTCACTTTCAGAAATTTGCGATTATTAGATTTTAGAAATCAATCTTTGTCATTGATCAGGCTGTGAAAGAGAACATTTTGAGTCAATTCATCAATGCCTCGCAAATGATCAAGCTGGAGAAGGATCCCCATGCTGCATTTGCATTAATTATTGATGGAAAAACTCTGACTCATGCTTTAGAGGATGATATGAAGCATCAATTTTTAGGGTTAGCAGTTGATTGTGCATCTGTCATATGTTGTCGTGTCTCCCCCAAGCAGAAAGCAATGGTAGAATCTTCTTCTCTTGTTTGTTAACATGCAACTGTCTTGAAGTATTTTTCTTATTTTTCTTGACATCATCAGTAATATTCTTGTGAATGTGTACTTATGTATCTGTTGGGTTTGTTTTCATTTGTTTAATTTTGGCGCCAGGTAACGAGGTTAGTAAAAGAAGGAACTGGGAAAACCACCCTAGCGATTGGTGATGGTGCAAATGATGTGGGAATGATTCAAGAAGCTGACATTGGTGTTGGCATTAGTGGGGTCGAAGGTATGCAGGTTGGTAACAATTCTGAGTGGCTTTTCTGCACAATGTCTCTCAAAATGAGTATGTACATTCGTTTTTTTAAGTTCTGGAATTCTTACAGATATCAGATGTTTCAGACTTTTTTGCAAAATTTCTTAAAGCTCTTACTGCCCGTGATTTCCAAGTTTGGTCTAGGTTACCAAAAGAGGGTAGGGGCATTCTTGTTTCCTATATTTTGTCTCATATTTGACTCTAGCAGACAGGAACAAGAACATTGAGCAGAAAGGAATAATGTGAAGGAAATCGGGGGACTAGTTTCTGTCTAGTCTTACACTTCCTGATTGAAGCAAAAAATCCACTCCCGCAGAATTTTCTAGGGTTTTGCCTTATTTGCCATATGACTACAAAAACTTATACTATCCCATTGCATTTTGATTACTTCTCTTAATTCGAAGGTGGGGGAGAGGGCTTTTTCAGGATTATTTTTTAGTTGCACATTATGTGCCAGCTGATTATAATTGGTATCTACATGATCTTTTTACTTATAAAAAAAAAAATTTGAATACATGATTTTTTATGTGGAGGCAAAGAGATGTTGTCGGGGAAGTTTTATTCAATCCATCTCCACGGATGTTGATCACCAAATCTGAATTTCTTTTGTTGGATATAGGACTATTTATCTAGTTATTTTGTAATTATTAGTGTTCGTTCTAGTATGAATAAGTCAAGAAAATTGTGCATGGGGTTTTTCCTTTAGAAGCATGTATTTTCCTGCTTATTTCATGGACGATTATAATGGGCAACTTTTTACAGGCTGTAATGGCTAGTGACTTCTCCATCGCCCAGTTTCGATTTCTGGAGAGACTTTTGGTAGTCCATGGACATTGGTGTTACAAGAGGATTGCTCAGATGGTAACAGTTAGCGCATATGTCAATGTTTGCTTATCATTTATTTGATTATTGACAACTGTGTGTATTTGCATATGCTTGTTTCATCACTAATTCATCCTCGTTTAAACTGCAATCTTTTGCACTCAGGTTTGCTATTTCTTCTACAAAAATATAGCATTTGGTCTGACCCTCTTCTACTTTGAGGCATTTGCGGCCTTCTCTGGGCAGTCAGTTTACGATGATTATTACATGCTGTTGTTTAATGTTTTGCTTACCTCATTGCCTGTCATTTCACTTGGAGTCTTTGAACAAGATGTCTCTTCAGAAGTTTGCCTACAGGTTAGTTCTGTCGATAATTTCCACATCATCTTTCATCTATGTTCCTCTCAGCCCTGTCTATACGCTCACACATCTACCTTACCTTTTCAGTTCCCTGCACTATATCAGCAAGGGCCAAGAAATTTGTTCTTCGACTGGTACAGGATACTGGGTTGGATGGGCAACGGTCTATATTCCTCCCTCATCATTTTCTTCCTCAACATTATCATCTTCTACGATCAGGCATTCCGTGCTGGAGGCCAGACAGCTGATATGGCTGCGGTAGGTACAACAATGTTCACTTGCATCATCTGGGCTGTCAATTGCCAAATTGCACTCACAATGAGCCACTTCACATGGATCCAACACCTCCTGGTCTGGGGCAGCATTGTCACTTGGTATTTGTTTCTCTTGGTATATGGCATGATATCACCGCTTATTTCCTGGAACGCCTACAAACTTCTAGTTGAATCTCTTGGTCCTGCTCCTATATATTGGGCAGCCACCCTTCTAGTGACAATCGCCTGTAATCTTCCTTACTTCACGCACATATCTTTCCAAAGATGTTTTAATCCAATGGATCATCATGTCATCCAAGAAATCAAGTACTACAAAAGAGATGTGGTGGATCAACATATTTGGACTAGGGAGAGTTCCAAAGCAAGACATGATACTAAGATTGGGTTCACAGCAAGGGTGGAGGCAAAGATCAGGCAGTTGAGAGGGAGGCTGCAGAAGAAACACTCGAGCTCGGTTGCATCATGACTATATCCATGACTTTTCATTTTTGATATATAGTTTTTTCTTTAGGATTTTTGGCCGATTGTAGTTTTATGTTCTGGCCTACTCTTTTCTAGTTCATTTATTTAGTTTCTTTTTACTTGGTTTATTGAAGTTGGTGGAGTTTGTCCATCATTACAGAAACGTGTTAGAGCCTGTTGTATGTACATTATTTATTGAGGTGAAGAATGAATAGCTTATGAAAATTGTTGATTTTTTAAATAAAAGGTTTCTCTGGGTAGCATTGATTAATGAGAGTTGTCTTACATATCAACTTTGGCTGTTTATAGTTTCTGTAGACTTTATTTGTTTTAACAATCTATTTCATCTCATCTTATTTAATAGTTACAACTTTTTCAAATTTTTACACAAAATAAAAAAAAAAAAAAATGTTATAATACGTTAATGGGCTAAATTGTATAAGATCATTTGAACTTCACTTATAAATTATGAAAGATGACTATAAGATTATTTATGCAAAATAGTCTTATAAAAAATATAAATTATAAATTAATATGACTTAATTTAATACGTGATATCTATTTTATATTTAATAATGATTTACAACTTGAAAGTATTCTATCAAGTTAGAAGTTTGCCTTTGTCTATAAAATTCCTTTTTAGATTAGGACACTTGTTAGAGAACTGTTATGTCGAATATTCACAACTTGTCGTATAATGATAAGTTTGTGAACTTTCTTTTATAAATCTGGAAAAATTATATAATTTAATGTAATATATTATATAATTTATTTTTATAAATATTTTTTACTTAAAAAAATAGTTTTACGGATCAATAACAAGTGTATGAGGCTCTCGCCAAAAACATACTGAAATTTGAACATATACTCACATCCTCCTTCATCAATGGCTCTCGCAAGTCTCTCTTTTTCATATGTTATGAATCTCAGAGCAATACATTTTGGATTTTTAGTTTTCATAGTTCATATGTTTCTGAGAAAATGGGATGAAAGAGAAAAAAGGCGGCGCACCTCAAAACGGAGTCCCCGAGTACTTCATTATGATAGAACCGTTCAACCGTTAATTGGTGGGAAATACATATGGTACATGGGTTTTGTTGGTATGCACAGCTAGTTTGGTTGTTTAAGGTGGCCTAGAAATAGATTAATAGTTTTCTTGGCAACCAAACAGCTTGTAAGCATTAGTGTTACTCTTTTATTTCATTGTGTTGGTGTGTTATTGCCTGTGGATCTGACATTCGTGGTATACAAGTTTCATTTTGTTTAGATCTATATAATGTACGAATGAATCTGTATGATGACGTTCAAGTTTTACGAATTGTTCGTTATACCTAATCAACCAAGACTTACTGAGTAGACCTTGAAATGCTAGCCATTTGGAGGTTTTTGGTTAATGTAGGGCCTTATGACCCTTTCTGGGATGTTTTTGTGTCTGGTTTCGGAAGTTGTGATTGATTTAGGTCAGTTTGTGTAATTTTGTCTTAATCGGGGTAAGAGTAAATGGATGATGGGAATAAGTGTACTAGGTGGATAATGACTATTGGGTTAGTGTTTTTACCGGGGTATGAAATAATTGCCAATGCTAAGCTTCTAATTGAGAACGCTCGTTTGCTCATTGGAGATGGAACTGAATTCTTCTTAGGGCTATTAAGAATCACCAAAGCAAAAATAAGATCATTTCAGTGTGCAAGGAAGATGGGACAAGAGTAGAGAATCCTACCGAGAAGAAATAGTGGAGTTTTTTCAGACTGCCATCCAACACACCTATCAATCTGGAGTTGCTTAGGAAGGCCCCACCTCGAAGACTAACCCCTGACCAGTGTGTACTTTTAGTTCAAATTATATTTTTTGATTTTGAATATATTTTAGACATGTTCAATTATTTTTTAAAAATAAAAAATATTAATATATTCATAATCACTTTTTTCTTTATTAATTTTTTCTCAATGTTTTATAGTCACTTATTTAATTATTAGGTTTTTTTTAAATAATAAATACATTAACTATCAAAATGAGGTCGGTATACCGTATAATAACATTATTTCTTATATATTATCGTCTTAAATACTATTAATTGATTTAAAAAATATTAGTTGGGATAAGTTTTGAAAGTTGAATAAAATATTATTATTATTATTATTTTAAAATTTTAAAAAATTAAACTGAGATTTAAAAAATCTGCATTGAGATTTAATATACAGCATTTATATTTTCTATGAAAATTTAAAAAAGTGTAACGCTAAGTTTGAAATGAGTTGAGACGAGCTCAACTCGTCTCCAAATCCGAACGGGGGTTTAACCATTTTGTTTTATATTTTATTTAAATAGTTATTACATTTAATTATGTGAAATGTCACGTCTATTTAATGGAAAACTAAAAGTTTATAATGAAAACTGAATTGCTCTTGTTAATTACAATATAATTGAATATTATTTTTATAAGTAATTGAATACCATTTAAAATATCTTTCATATAAAACTTAAGGATTAAACCAATATATTTGGAAAAATAATAGATGTAAATAAGATATGTGTTGTTTGGATAATGAATTGAGATGTGATCCGTTAAGATAAAAATTGAATAAAATATTATTAGAATGTTATTTTTTTATTTTATTAATTTGATTTTAAAATTAAAAAAATTTCATTATTTATTATATTTTGTAAAAAAATTTAAAATAATAATAATAATTAGATAAAATAAGTTAAAATTAACTCTGAATGCAAACAGGACAGGATGTCTTTTGTCTCATCATTTAAAATACTATCGAGTATTTTAATATGTAAAACACTTAATTGAGTCATGTTAATTAGTAATTAAAAATCTCTCACAATTTCCTTTCTTAATTTAAACATTTGTACTGTAAAATCCATTGCCTCCATTTTTTAACCAAACGATTCTCATAAAACTAAGAAACACTTTCGCAAGAAATTTCCTTCTTTTCTATATTTTTAATGTGTACCACCATTTTTTAATTTTACTAAAATCATATTTAAACGATTTTGTAAAAGTTTGAAAAATATGACATGTAATATTTTTTTTAACATTCACATATCTCATCAACAAATATTTTAGAGAATTCTCGTTCCTTTTAAATAAATAACTTTTTTTTTGTGTGTTTTTTTTAAGGCCAAGCTAGAAATGGTGTTTTTTTCCGGTAATCTCCAACCATCACGCACCCCATCACGAGATTCGCCAGCCGCCAATCTACCAGACTACCGAAAAGTGTGACGAAAGTAGCAGAGCGTGATTCTCACGTGTGATGTACAACATGCGCGTAGCCTCCACGCGCCACCATCTAGAGAGCCCCACTGCCTCCACACGCGGTGTTTCTGAGTTCAACGGCGGCGGTTGTTTGTAGGGGGGAAATGTCGGATCTCCCAGGGTGGCGCGTTTTCAGAAGTCCTTTAAAATCCATCCAAAAACAAGCCATGCAACATGACTTGACAAGTTCGGAAAACCTAAAGACCATACCTTGACATGTCCGGAGAGCATAAGTGACCATACCCACACATGAGCCGCCCCAAACCCAACGCCCAGGCACCTTATCTGGGCCATGCCATGCCAGCTGCACCAGCAAACTCATGCCCCATGTCATGGGCCATCCTAGATCCACTAAGGGACAAGTCTAGTTGAGTCATAGTTTAATTAAGTTTTGTTTGTCATTTTATGAGTCTCATTAGGAGTTTCCAAGTTGTTATATTTGATTAGGTTTACTTATTCTTTTATAGGTCTCATTAAGAGTCTCAGACTTATTATTTTTTCTATAAATAGGTCATTAAAAATTGAGTCTAGATATCTTTTGGTATATTTTTCCTAGAGGCAGGTTTAGTATGTCAAAAGACCTTATTGTTAGTGCTTTTGCACTTAGGCTTTAGGAATGTAATTCGTAAATCTCCTAGAGAGAGTTACACCTTACAATTCGTAAATAAGTGTAATCCAACTTATGTTTCTATTTTTTTTTTCAATCTTATGAGTAGAGTTTTTTCTCACTTATTTGTATCATTACTTTTACTTGTTCTTATTTTTGTGTTATTTATATTTTCCTCCAATTTCTCTTATACCAAACACTTTCTAATTGCCCATCAAATCATAAATTCGAAAATCACTTATAAAATTTCCTAAAAAACACTTTTTATCCCTCCAAACTCCATTTGACCGAAACTCATAGCATAACCTTAGGATTTTTTACACTTTAGAAATCCTAAACATATCCTAATCCAATTACAACTCCTAAACCATTTTCAACTCTATCTCATTATCCTTCCATTTTATGCAAATTCAAAATTCAAAATTCAAAATTCAAAATTCAAATTAAAATTCTTACCCAATCCAAACACCTTATCCCCTACTCCTATACCAACATAAACTCCTAATCCTACCTAAACTCATATAAGACCAATCCATCTTCTATCCAAATAAAAGAGATATTTTTCACAACCAAAACCCATTCCCCATAGGAATCCTATAATCTAAGAATCCTAATCCCAATCCAACCCTTGACCAAAATCTATTTTAAAACAACATTTTTATATCCTAATCTCATCAAAAACACAAAACCCTAAACTCATATTACAAATCTCAAAATCCCTTCGACCCTTCATATAAATCTTAGTTTTCATACACCTTATAAGTCATACACCTTATCAAAATGACCCTAACCTATAAGTTTACCCAAAGGACAATCCTTTAACTATTTTCCACCATAACCTACCAATTAAACCACCATATCTCCTACCCATACCAAATCCCAAATTTTGAAAACTCACGAAAGCTAGAAACAAGTCATATCCAAAACCTTTGACAAGCAATCTTCAATCATCACAAGGAGAAATGCGTGGAGAGGACCGTTTTGTTTAGGGACTAGACCGAGGTCCCTAACACGTGTGTCCCTCACGTGCCACGTCAGTCGCCTGTCTTGTTTTGTTTTTATTTTTTTTCAATGTTTTTCTGTGTTTCTTCCAAGGTTGAAAGTCGATTTATTTCAATTTTCTCATGTTACTGTTTTTCTTTTTGTGTATTTTTTATTATAGTATTTTAATAATTTGGATTATGATATCTTTAGTTACCCTCTTCTCCTTCTGGAAGATGTGAGTTAGTTATCCATCTCCTCTTATTTACAAGAAGGGGGTGAGATTTTTCCCCCTCTCCTCCCTCCTCTTTTGGAAGATGAGTTTGTTATACGATTAATTTTTTTTGCAGTCCATATTTGATAAATTGTAATGCAGTCAACATAAAAGCGTTATCATTTTATGATTAAATGAAATGAAAATTTCAAATTTCTAAAGTTTTTTATCTGTAAATAAGAATATTTTAATCAATTTCATTCTAAAATAGGAATTTCTTTTGTAAAAATGGATTTTGTACACTTTCAGACAAATTTCTGTTTGTTCGTTGAGAGTTTTCTAGAAGTTAAGATAATACCCGTCATAAAAAAATTGTGTTGCAGTACTACTAATAATTGGACAGTTTGACTTGTAATTAAAATTTTCTTTTATGGGTCACAAAAATAACTTTTATTTGAAATAAATCATTTTATTTTCCATAAAAAAATATAATAATAAAACAAAGCAGCCAATTGAGCACCCCGCGGGTTGGGGGTGATCCGGTGATGTCGTCACCTCGTGACACGCACGTGACGGCGCACGTTAGGATTTTTTTTTTAAAAAAAACAAAATTCCCCCATAGCAGCCCTTCAATCAGAGACACAGGCACGCAGGTATAGAGAGCGAGCGTCTCTCTCTCTCTCTCAACCATTGCTGTCTGCGCTTTCTTCTTTTTCCTCTACGTTCTTTCCCTCACAAACAAGCCCTAGTCTTACTCTTCGAATTGGACAAAGCCATGACTTCGTCTTTTGGAGCTGCGAACTCGGCCCTGCTCACGGACCAACCAAAGATTCAGTTTCCGGTCTTTCGCGGCCTCAGGTCCTCCAACTCTCTTTCTTTGTTCCCACGCCAGCACTCCGTTTCTGTTTCATCCTACCGTCCTTCGCTTATTAGAGCCGTGGCCACGGTGCGATGTTTCTACGATTTTCTTGCGAAAGCTCTTTGTTTTGTTGTCTTTTTTTGGTTTGAATTTGAAGTTTGATTCCGTTATCTGAGTTAGCTCTGTTTGGGTTGTTAGAAAATGTAGGAAAAAGATAGATAAAAATTTACTCTGTTGCGACATCTTTGGGAGGATGAGTGAATAGAGGAGCTAAATGCTTAAGCTCATTTCTCTTTGTTTGTCCGTTAATACTTGTTTGGAATGTAAGGAAGATCTCGTTCCTAGTCCGACTATGAAAATGCTCTTTGAGAAACAAATAGCCCTTGGTGTTTTTTAGTAGTGTTTTTAATTATTATTTTTCTTGGTGGCTGATGGGTTAACGGTTTACGCGTTCGAAGCGATCATGATCTGTTCCTACTCCCATCTTGTTGCTAGAAAACCTACAAAAAGAATAGCTCCCTCAACTTATCTTTTATGACAATTTCATTAATGAGGTCAAATTATGAAACATATCTGTTTGATTATTAGCAAATGCCAAATATAACGCTCAAATGCACCTTTCCGTTGGAGGATGTTGATTATTAGTTTGACATCTCTTCATTTAGCTAAGCAAACTAGTTGGTTTCGAAAATATGAGTTATCTCTTCTTGCAGCCACCAAAGCCTGACACTGCTTCCGGGACTAAGCGCAGTAAGGTTGAAATATTCAAAGAACAAAGTAATTACATAAGATACCCTCTTAATGAGGAGATGTTGACTGATGCTCCAAATATAAATGAGGCTGCCACACAAATGATCAAGTTCCATGGGAGCTATCAACAGTATAATAGAGATGACCGTGGTCAAAGGAATTACTCATTTATGCTTCGTACAAAGAACCCATGTGGAAAAGTATCAAAGGAACTCTACTTGACAATGGACGATCTTGCGGACCAATTTGGAATAGGAACACTTCGTTTGACAACCAGACAAACATTTCAGCTCCATGGAGTTCTGAAGAAGGATCTCAAGACCGTTATGAGTACCATCATAAAAAACATGGGCTCAACTCTTGGTGCATGTGGCGATCTCAACAGGAATGTTCTTGCTCCTGCTGCTCCATTCACAAGAAAAGATTACCTATTCGCACAGCAAACTGCAGAAAATATTGCTGCGCTTCTAACTCCTCAGTCAGGCTTCTACTACGATGTATGGGTGGATGGGGAGCAAGTCATGTCAGCAGAACCTCCTGAAATAGTGAAGGCCCGCAATGATAATTCTCATGGAACAAATTTCTCTGATTCACCGGAGCCCATCTATGGAACTCAGTTCTTGCCAAGGAAATTCAAAATTGCAGTCACTGTGCCTACAGACAACTCAGTTGATATTCTTACAAATGATATTGGTGTTGTCGTTGTATCTGATAATGAAGGGGAACCTCTGGGATTCAACATATAGGTAAGATGGATAAATCTCAAAAGTTTCCACGTCTACTTGTATGGCTTATAGTTGATAGTTAACATCTTTTATTGCAGGTTGGTGGTGGAATGGGAAGAACACATAGGTTGGATACAACTTTTGCTCGTTTGGGAGAACCATTGGGTTATGTGCCGAAAGAGAATATATTATATGCAGTGAAAGCTATTGTTGTTACACAGCGGGAAAATGGGAGAAGAGATGATCGGAAGTATAGCAGAATGAAATATTTGATCAGCTCCTGGGGGATTGAAAAGTTTCGAAGTGTTGTCGAGCAATATTATGGAAAGAAATTTGAGCCGTTCCAAGAGTTGCCTGAGTGGGAATTTAAAAGTTACTTGGGATGGCACGAGCAGGTTTGTACTGGACTTGGTTTTAGTCGTCTTTAGTTTGTGTTGAGGTGTCAAATATTTAATGAGAATTATATTATGATGATAGTTATAAATAAATATTATATTTTTATATGTTTCTCCTCCTACTTAGTTTGTAGTACGTACCATCTCAAATCATAACTTCATCACTAATTCATTGCTTAAAATCCCCGAATACATGCCTTTTTGCTGACTGTACAAAATATTTAACAGGGTGATGGCAGTTTATTTTGTGGGCTTCATGTTGATAATGGTCGTATTGGGGGGAAAATGAAGAAGACATTGAGGGAGATAATAGAGAAGTATAATTTGAGTGTACGACTCACACCGAACCAGAATATAATCTTGTGTGATATTCGCAATGCTTGGAAGCGTCCCATCACTACAGCTCTTGCTCAGGCTGGTCTACTGGTGAGATATTCATTTTCTTCAGCAGATATCAATGCGGTTCTGTGGCTGTACTTTCACTCTGTTAAAATTTTTCAGTTTGAACCAGTCAACCTTTTCAACGAAGTGGGATGTTGACATGCGACCACCTTGTCCACATGATTTATATGCAATTGATTTTAGAGCAAACAATACAACTGAGTAATTTAAAACCAATGCACCTATAAGAGAGGGCTGATGACATCAGTTTTTAGAATAATCTTTTCTTTCTGTTCTCATATTATTATTCTGGTAAATACCAAATAAATAAGAGGTGGGCATTTATAGGAATTTTATACTGCCCTTCATCAATTGAATTTCAAATTTACTTATGTACGTACACATTTGATTCAAGTCTTTTGTAAATCATTTCACTTGTCTGATTACCACTGCATGTCAAAAGTTTTTCAGTAGTTAGAGTCTTGTTCTTGAAGCTGTAACTTTTTGAATTGCATTATCTTCCGTGGGAAATCGTGTAGGGTTCCACCATTTTCAAGTTCAAGGGATGTTATCAATCCTTTCCTTCTTTGTACTTCATTAAGCTTTGGTATGATTTCTTCGGATCTTGTTTCCTTTGTGGGCGTATATTGATTGTTGGTTGTTTACAGCTACCTAAGTATGTAGACCCTCTAAACATAACTGCAATGGCATGCCCAGCCTTCCCACTTTGCCCACTGGCAATAACCGAAGCTGAACGGGGAATACCTGACATCCTTAAGCGGATTCGTGATCTATTTGAGAAGGTATAATTAAGATTTCAGGTTTATATACTGATTGAGAGAAGCACTAAACACATGTGGAAAACCAATTCTATGTCTGTATAGGGATCAGGAGTCATGATGAGTATTAATGGGTGAAGCCTATGTGATTTCAGGTCGGTCTTAAGTACGACGAATCTGTTGTTATAAGGGTAACTGGCTGCCCCAATGGTTGTGCTAGACCATACATGGCTGAGCTTGGGCTTGTTGGTGATGGTCCAAACAGCTATCAGGTATTACTGCCACTTGCCTAACTCTCCTATTGAATAATCAACTTTTATGTTTGGTTACGAGTTCCATTTTTAACGTGTCAAAATCCAGATATGGCTTGGTGGAAGACCCAATCAAACTTCATTAGCAAGAAGCTTCATGGATAAGGTTAAGGTTCAAGACCTTGAAAAAGTTTTGGAACCTTTGTTTTATCATTGGAAATTCCGAAGACAATCCAAAGAATCTTTCGGCAAATTCACAACCCGCATGGTGAGTAACAAAGCAACTGATCCCGTGTTTAAATGTCCCTATGGGCTATGCGTAGAGAGATAGCCAGGTCTCAAATTTTGTACAATAAAATGATAGTTGACTTTTGCAGTAGACAAATAGTGAAGCAATTTGATGTGGACTGCTTATTTGTCAGGGATTCGAGAAACTTAAGGAGTTGGTTGAAAAATGGGAAGGCCCAGAGCTGGGCCAGCTGGCAACATCGAGGTACAATCTGAAGCTTTTTGCTGATAAGGAGATATATGAAGCAATGGATAAACTCGCAAAACTGCAGAACAAGAATGCTCATCAGTTGGCCATGGAAGTGATCCGCAATTTTGTTACCTGCCAGCAAAATGGAAAGGGTGAATGAGATTACTATGGAAGTCATTCGGTTGTTTTCCCATGTCATTAAAAGGCTAAGGTGAATGAGGATCAACTCTCCCCGACCTGTTACTCTTTCGGATAACAGATGGAGTGAATGGATACTGGTATTGGGATCATTTTGTATCGAGTTTGTTGTGTTTTGGTTTTACCGCATCCATATTTATATATTTATTTATATAATTTGCCTGAATTTTGTATCCTATCTGCCATTTGTGGCTACGTTTCCCTATTCTTTTTAAAAGAAAAAGATAATTTCTCACATCACTCTATTATTGGAACACCTCTGATAAAATATGGGCAGGTTTAGCAGATGAAAGGTAAATGAACATGAGTTTCTTACAATGAAAAGGATCATACAAATATGCATAGAGTTATATCTTTTACATTTCCCTCAAACCAACCATAAACAATAAACTCAAGAAAATCAACCCCCATCCCTCACTTGCGACAGATACGTGCAGTAGGCATTGTGACACAGACGGGTCCATACTTCTTCTTGGCTTCTGGGGTCCCCCGCTTTGGCTCGACTTCGGCAATGGCAATCTTTGCAACAGAGAATGCTGCAGCAGCGGCTGCTGCTGTGGCAAAGACCAAGTCCCTTCTCCCACTGCTGCTCTCTTCCTTGAATTCCAAGTTGGTTTTCTCTGCTTCTGTGGCTTTTACAGCCCTGGCAACAATGAGGCTCCGGCAAACAGAAGCCGAGGGATGTTTGGTTGCAGTTGAGGCTGCTAGGAATGAGCCTGTCATGGTCATGGATGCCATATCTGCAGTCTGATTGCTCTCGGTTTTGTTGGTGAGAAATGTATGACTGACTTAATAGTATAGAGTACAGATGATTTTGCTTGTTAAAGTGTGAAGAAAGTTGAGGCTGTGCATGTTTGGAAATTGGAGGGCTTCATCCATTTCCTTATCCGAAGAAATGTGTTGGCAAATGGGCTTTTGCCACTTGTATATTTTATCTTACTGAAAACTCCTGGTTCCCCAAACCTCTCGAGTGATGCGTCCAATTGCTTCTATTAATGATAATATTTATGCATCTCAGCTCTAGCTACTGAATAAAGACCGATATCTGTCTTAGTTTCAATGTTTTTTACAAGCTCAAAAGACACGACAATTTGATTGGTACGGATAAAATCTTATTTAAGGAAAATGAAAAACAAACAAGCAAATTAAGGGCCGGTAACCTCACCATAATCTTACCTTTTTTGGGAAATTGGAGTTGTTGTGGCACCATCATTTTCTCAACTACCTTCGCATTTATTTTGTATCTGTTCCATCTCTCATGGGGATCAGCAGCTGTAGAGTGATCCTGTATGGTACGAAATATTAAATGTGGAAAGGAGTAGGGACCAACACAAACCTTGGAGAAGTTACAGCAGCTTTCATTGTAGTCCAAGAAGCATGTTAATTTTAGTGAGTATCAATGGCCCTGTAATCTGATGACATCTATCTCCCTCTTAATTTCGATTGGATGAGAGGTCGTGAGTTTGAGTTTTCGTGGACAAATGTCAAAGAAAAGAGATTCATGGCCATCATCATTGGTAAGGGGTGTTTAAGCCCCCTAGCAATAGACTGACGACTAGAGGACGACTCAGCCCACAAGCCCAAGACTGGGAGACTCACAGTCCAAGAACTTATGGCGTGTGCCATGTGATATGATAACGCCGACAGATCATGGTGGTTGTTTCGTTCACTCATTAAGGGAATATTTAGGCCCGTTTGTATACTCATGGGTATGAGGCATGAACGATCTCATAGTTATGAGCACCTTTATGAAACTAAAGGAATGATTGGACGGGAATTATGCTAGTTAGCATATTAAGGAATTTACGAGAGTCGAAAGGCTTGGGAGTAGGTTCGACATACCTGTTTTCCTGCGAGCATCTCCCAGTTACTGTGTTTAGAGGACAAGACGGCAATGGTTACCCAAAGAAGCCTAAAAGTATTCGAGAGAGCCAATGAGACCTATGAGAGGTTCGACTTATCTGTTTACAACTGTGGACATTGGACGTGAAGGGAAGTCGGATGATGAGTGGTGACCTCTATAAGCCGACGGCGCCTTTCACAGCTACACTTATATCGACGCTGGCTCCATACCTGAAGGGATCAAACTCATATAAACTTATCTCAAATTCATCATTACACTTTTTTTAATTTTTATACAAAATACAAATTCTAATACAATTTTTTCTAAATCCAATACATTTTTTTTTCAAATCTCAATTAAACTTTTTCAAATTCTAAAATAATAATAATATTAAAAAATAAACTAAACTCATTTCAACTCATTATCTCCGAATTTAAACACAGTCTTAAGATAAACCTTTGGATTTGAGAGTTATCTATGTTCGCAACACATTGTAAATAACACTTGAATGTAGTATGTTATTCTTTTATTTTTTACTCACTTGGGCTGGGTTTAGATTGAGAAATAAGATGAATTGATATGAGTTTAGTTTATTTTTTAATATTATTATTGTTTTGAAATTTGAAAAAGTTGAATTAGAATTTAAAAAAAAGTGTATTAGATTTAGAAAAAAATGTATTGGGATTTGTGTTTTGTATGAGAATTTAAAAAATGTAATTATGAGTTTGAGATGAGCTGAGACGAGTTCGTTTCGTCTACGAATCCAAACTAGTCCTTATATTGAGGTTACATATCTCTAATTTAGGCATATGAGTTTTTCTAGATACCTGTGCTGTCATCTCATTTGTTGTAAGTTATCAGAGTAGTGTTGAAAATTCAATCCCCAACGTATGAGGATTGACGTCGACAATGAAGTCAGCCATAATGAAGTCAGTTGAGACAGTTGTAGGGACACCTGAACGACGAAGATGAGGCAAATGTGGATGGACACGTTGATGAAATCAGCCGGAGAATTTGAAGATTTTTTAACAATCATTGATCAAGATTTTTTTTTTCTTTTTAAACCGACTGTAATCAACCTATAAATGTGTTTAAGTCGTGAGTTATGCATGTGTGAGATCAAAGCACATCGTGTTGAGAGAGTTGAGTAAAAACCGTTGTAAATTTTGATTTGTTTAAATACTAAGTTTCCCTCTGTGTGGACGTAGGCCAAGTTGATTGAACCACGTTAATTCTTGATCCCTATCAAATTTGTGTTTGTCTGCTTGTCCTAACAAGGAGTTGATGGTGTGAAAGACATCCCGATAGCCTACCCTGCTAAGGAATCAGTCTTTGGTCTCTTCCTCCTTATTGGTATGTGAAAATACTGTTCATGAGTCTCATGAATCGTATGTACGGACTCGTGTCTTCAGCATTTTGTTTTGAAATTGAAATCCAACTGACATTGATTCTATTTTGGGAATTCTTGAAATTTCGTTTTTTTCCCCTTTTCCCCATCATGAATCACTGGTCTTTTGATGATGATGATGATGATAGAGCTTTTAAATTTCATGTGATCGAATTAGGTAGAGTCCACACAAGTTATTAATGGAGAAAGAACATACAGAGGACAGGTAAATAAACTCCACCATGTGCGACATAACATTTTTGTTGCTTAGCTGAATTCTATTTCTTAATGATTAAAGCATTGACTTGACTTGGTTTCATCTTTTTGCAAAATATTCCCCAGCTAATAATTTTAATCAAACGTGAAGACAAACAAGAGAAATCAAGGACGATAACTATTTAAAACTAGATGGGAAAAAAAGTATTGGAACTAGCGGCGTTTCGCTTGATTATTGGTGTTGTTTTCTGAGCTTGATTAATTAATATTAATATTAATGTTGGTTTCTTCCACAGATTCCAGTACCATATATACAGTACAACCTACAGCGGTAAACTCATGAAATTGCCAGAACTCATTGCAAAAGAAATAGTTATTTACACTCCAAGTTGCTTAAAAAAAAACACCAACAATCAATACATAGTTGTTTGGAAATAAAGAAAAAGATACGTTCTGATCATGAAGTGGCTCTGCAATCTATCTGTTTCATATAAACATGGTGCATGTTTCACTCCGACGTGGCAAGAGGATTCCAACAAAACTTCTGTGGGCATGCATTTGGTGTTTTTGAATTTGTAATGAATCAAAGGGTACATGAAGATAGAGAGAATCAAATTATTAATTATTATTATGTTTTGTAGGATCTTTGAGAGAGAGATCACAGAGAGAGAGGAGGGATGAAAAATGTGAGGCATTATCTATCAGGAATTAATAAAGAGCAACTTCAACGGCACGGATCACTTTATAGTTTATTTATTGCTGCGAAGTGAAAATTAGACAGTGACACTCTTCCTTGTTATTTGTGACTCTGTTTAACCATATGTTGACAATTTAAAGATAAAGCTTTCCCAATCACACGTTTTTTCTTCTTCACTTAAATAGTATTTTTTGGCTAAAAAAAAGGGGAAAAAACTCCACTTCTTATGTTATGATAGAGATTCTCATAGTTCTTTCTCTTAATAAATTATAACTCAGGCAGGTAGGCTAAGAGCCCGTGGCCTGATTAGCATAATCCCCAACTTCCAAAATGGAGATCGGAGTTTGAAACTCCCCTCTGCCATATGTATCAAAAAAAAAAAAAAAAAATTAACTCAGGTAGAGAACTGGAACCACTGTGAAGCCAAATATTGGCAAGACTGCATTAGTGTTGTTTGTTGGCCCACAAATATATGTAGAAAGCTTTTATTTGTTATAAATCTCATTGATGGCAAATTTCAGTACAATGCGCTTTGGGGTTTCTGCAAACTACCAACACCTGGCTGAAGGTTTTGATTTGAATTTGATCAATAGTGGGAAATGAGGTCATGGGGTTTTAGTGCTTGCTCAGATCAAAAGTTGGGAAGTTGCCTAATTTGAAGTACAATTAGTTTTGAATCAAACTTACTCATTGTACTTGAAATTTGATGCCAGATGATTTTTTATTTAAATATTTGTGAGCCTTGAATGATTTTTCATTTAAATATTTGTCAGTCTTGAAAAAAGCATGTGACAAATTTTCAATGAAATATCAGCATTTTGCATCATTCAAATTGAGGAATCGAAGGCAATTAGTTTGAAATAAACATGGCTTGCATACCTCATTTACATGATGGCAACTGCAAACATTTTGAAGCCACTTGGCCCTTAGTTTTTATTAAGATTTTTAATATATTCAGTCACAAGAACTTAGATGCAAATCCTTAATTTGAAACGGCTGCTTCCTCATCTATTATCTCCTTCTGCAACTTCAACCTACTGCTCTATCTTTTCTTCTGAAACATTTGCATGGAAATCCAAGAATCCTCCAAGCCCCATAAAGAAATTAACCCAAATCAAAATGATCTTTTCTGTGTTTAAAAACTTGTTGCTGCATATTTAGCATTGCAGTATTGAACGGTTTGTTTGGTTATACAAAATCAAACTATCTCATCTTATCTCATATAATCATTATAATTTTCTCCCATACAAAATATAACAAACAATTACACTTTTTTAAATTTCAAGATAAAAATATTATTGTAATAATATTTTAGTCAATTTTAATAAAATATTTTATCTTATCTCATCTTAACTGCATAATCAAACTATGGCCAATTTGCCGTGTTTGCTCCCTTTTGGGCTTCTATATCGAGAAGGGTATACATGGAGTAGATCTGAACTTGCTACTTGATCATCAGTAAGTTGGCCATTAAAACTTACTTCATGAATATGAAAAATCTGAACTTGCTATTTTATCAGCAAGTTTGCCATAAAACAGAAAGAAACAAAAACTTCTATAGCGGATCATTTTTCGAATTCCCAGACATTAATTACTAATTAGGTCTAAGGTTGGAAGTTATAAAGTACTCATATTTACTGAGCATAAAGATTACAGCTTTCATTTGAAAAATCACTTTTCTTTCATCTCAACGAGGTTGCACGCCTGTTGGCTGTAACCCTGTACTCCTCCAGCTCTCTTTCTCTCTTCGTGTTCCCGAAACCTCACGAAAAAACCACCTTTATCAAAAAACCAAAACGAAAAAACTTCAGTCTCAAACTAAACCCAAAACCGCTGTCCACTGATACTGCAAATCGCAGTTAATAAAGCTCATATTTTCGAACCCAAAAACTAACAAAGTTGGTGGCGTACGTAGAGAAGAAAGGTTAATGACTACAGTAACAAGAAGAACGAAATGGCAATACCCACCATTACAACCTCAAACTCCAAGAATTCTCCACTTGCCTCGTCGGCCTCGGCGGAGACCTCCCAACACTGCTGCTACAAAACCGGCATGCATCGAGGCCCGGCATGAGCGTAAGGGCAGGCTGGAGGCGTTGTTCGATCAGGAGCGTGCGTTTTCGAGAACTGGGGTTCCAATAGTGTTGTTGGACTACTGTGGTGGTGGTGGGGAAAGTGAGAGGAGGAGGGTGAAAGGTGAGGATGATAATGGCGAGAGTGCTGGTAGTGTGGTAGAGGAGAAATGGAGGTTCCAGGCAGAGATGTTGAGGTCTGAGTGTAACTTGCTGAGGATGGAGAAGGAGATTGCGATCAAGAAGCTGGAGAGAAGCCGGGTGAAGATGAAGAAGATTTTGAAATCGGCTGTCCAGACTCTGGTTTCTGTTAGTCTCTCTCTCTCTCTCTCTCTCTCTCCTCTCTCTGTGTGCTTGTTTGGTTTTCTTGTATTCGTCTATAGGAGTTTTGGGTGGTCTGTTTGGCTGCTGAGAAATTGCAGAAAAGAAATGAAACGATAACAATAATATTAAGTTTTTGATTGATAATGTTAAACAGGAGTCTCCAGTGAAGATAGGATAATTATCAGTTTCCTTCGTCCTATCTTTCTTCTTGGTCTGTTTGTTTCAGGAAAATTAACCAGTGTACTGCTCGGTTTAATCACCGTAAGAGAGAGAGAGAGAGAGAGAGAGAGAGAGAGAGAGAGAGAGAGAGAGAGAGAGAGTTTGAAACTCTAGTGACACATTCAAGATGTAATTTGGGTTGTCTTTCTGCTTGTTGAGTGTTATATTGATCATAAGAGAACAGAAGAAACAATATTTGCACTTGTTTTATAGAAATATAACCTCTTTTTGCTTGATTTTTTCTTTAGTTGTTTCAGAAATCAGCAAGAGGTAATAGTTTTGATTTGAATTTCATCTGGTAACTTGGGGTTGATGCTTGGTTTCTACTCTGTAGGGAAGAAAGAAGATTTGTGAAGGAAAGAATGTGAGCATGGTATTGGTAGAAGAGATCCAAGAGTTGGTAGAGAAACTAGAGAAGTTGCAAAGGAGCTCAGGAGTAAAGGATTTTATAGTTAGGAACTATAGTAATTTTGATAAACAGGCCTCTCTTCTTCGGAGACGGCTAGAGAGGTTCGAAGCAACATCGGATGATATATGTGTGGAAGGGATTCAGGAGATGGCTGCAGCAAGCTTGTCAATGGGAACAAGTTGTAGAGTGGAAGAAAGCTTTGTTTCAAGTGGAAAAGGCAATGTAAGAATGAAGATTATTTTACTGATCTTTTTCGTAGCACAAGACTGCTTATTCAAATATTGTTACTCTTTGACTGCCCTAAATGAACAAAAAGGAAGAAACTCATGGTTTTGAATCATCATTTTTTATGTTGTTGTGGTTTCTGAAAGGGAAAAGTTGAGGACTATCTATGGAGTATTTAAGGTCAATTGTTAGCAACTAAGTAAAAGCTTTTTCATTTTCAATTCACATATCCTCCTTTTGGTTCTTAAAACCCAACATCACTGACATTGATAGTTTCTTTTTATGAACTTTTTTCAACATTTTTCACTCGTATCAGTAAGAGGGTATTATTGATCTGAAAGACTCTGCAGGTGGACATCCTAAGAAGGAAAATGGAAGCATTTTCAAAGGGCATCTTGTTGGGCAGAATGGAAGAGGAGTATAGATCAATGCTTTCTACAGCAAAAAGATCAGTTGCTAGTTCTGTCTCCTCTTCGAAGAGGATCGAGTTTACCCAAATAAGACCTAATCAGGCACAAAAGATAAAGTCCCCAGAAGACAACCTATGCTCAGGACATTGCAAGGATATTGTGCTAAGAATTGTGGAGCAAATACGAGTTGAGACAGAGCAATGGTCCCAGATGCAGGAAGTGTTGGGGCAAGTGAGGAAAGAGATGGAAGAGTTGGAGGCTTCTCGAGACTTTTGGGAAGATCAAGCTCTCAATTCTGATCATCAAATCCAATCCCTATGCTCTACTGTAAGAGTTTGTACAGAAAACCATACCCAACTGTCTAGTTTATTGTCTCAATATCTATCCAGTAGAGTTGCTTGAGTTTATTGCAGCTAGATTTAGCTTTTATACAAAGACTCTTTCCAGCTAGTTTGAGGTTCAATTAATGTAGTTCTCTGGCAAACTTACATTTTTCATGCTTTTTAAGTATATCATCAGCTTACTTTTCAATGTTTTCATGCTATTAAGATATCATGTCTCTTCTCAATAGGTGCAAGAATGGAGACAGAAGGCTCTATCATCCGAAAGTAAAGCAAGTGAGCTACGAGTGCAAATGTCTGAGCTTTGCCAGGAGCTCGAGTGGATGAGGAAGAAACAAAACACAGTAATTAGGGTACCCGAAATAGCCCAAAATGCACAAAATGAGACAGAGAAGCGAGTACTAGTTTGCCACTTGAAGGAGAATCATTATACTAGTAACAATTGCAGTAGGGAGGTCTCAAGGGATAGAAGAAAAGCACCCACATCCAATAGTCGATTTATGGCTCCAAAAAGACTACCTTTCCAAGATATTGGCAACTCATCATTGTTGATGAGGCAAAATAGCAAAGCCATTTACCCTTTTCATTGCCCCCTCCCATTCAATAGAGAGTAGAACTTTTTGGGTGATAAGAGTTTCAGCATCTTCATTAAGTTAGGGGCAATTCTTCTTGTCTAACTATATCAAGTGTAGCACTCTATATCCAAATAGTTATCTAAAGTGCAGGGAGTTTCTTTGAGATGCAGATATCAACTTCAATAAAAAAGAAACAGGCATTTCATGGCGGAATTCACTCGAAGGAGAAGGCATCAATTGTAACATGAGTATTTACTTCAAGCCATAACATGTTAAGATGCATCTGAATCTTCATGATCTGCAAAACTTTGTACAAATACCTGCCTACTAAATTTCTTAAACTAGGCATTACTAAAGTTATGGGACTTTGTATCACAACAGCACAAGGCTTGGCTTTGGGAAGAATCAATGGAACCTTTTTTGTGCATTTTTCGGCAAGTTTAATGCATTGTTGTGAAGAAACCGAACCCTTTTACAACAAGTAGATAAAGGAACTATCAAATAAAAGGTAGTGTTGAATTCAAAAACATGAAAAAAAAAAAAAATCAGGGGATTTGAGCCAATGGAGCTTTTCATGCCATCCTTCACAGAGCTAAGCTCATGATTTTTTGCCCTCCCGGATCAAATACAATACATAGCTATACAACAGAGAGTGGAGAGTGGAAGTGGTCCATTTCATACTCAAAAGCTTACACATTTGACATGTAGTTGGATGGATTTTCTCAGCATTCCAACGCTAGATTGTTTCGAGTTAGCTTTGCAAGAAATAATTGTATGAAAAAAAACTCTTCATCATCTTCACATATTACACTTTTTAATTTTTTTTAATAATAATTTTCTCTTTTATCAAATATTTGGTATATGGATAACGAGTAGAAGAATTTAATTAGTTAAAAAAAAATCTAAAATAATTTAAAAATTAAAAAATTAAAAAATTAAAAAATTAAAAAATTATAATGTGTTGTGTTTGGATATGATGTTAGGCCAGTAAAGCTTTTTGTTTATGAAATAGTGTTCTCTCATGAATAGTTCGCTTATTAAATTAACGAGTAATACTAATTTTGCTATATACAATCGTAGAAGTATGTGTTTGCTTTATAATTATTTTAAAAACTAATAGTCTACTATTAAAAAAATATTTCTTTATATGAATTTTATATTTTACTCAATTTTTTTTTTTTAAAAGAATACGCATAATTCACAATTATAAATATAATTTTTCTTAAAATCCGATTGTTAAATTTATCGGATTGGAACCCGATTCCGATTTCAAGCTTTGGCCACGAACCCGGAAGTTCCACGCGGTCGATTCTGATGGGCTATTAAACATTTAGCGGGGTCTTAAAAAGGTGACCTACCCAGACGGGCGAGATCGATGCCAGAAGGTTCGAGCAAGTCTTTCCACTTCCGTCGTAGTTTCAGATCGAACCCTCACGGTGAGTTCATGTCTTCTTGGGATTGCTACTCTCTCTCTCTCTATACATATACGCGTATGCTTTCTCGTCTCTCGAAAGATAAGCAAGCTGGTTGATATAAATTTTCTTTTCCGGTGTTTGATTTGTGCTGAAGAAGTCCTAGAATTCATAAATCTTATAGCTTGGTATTAGATTTTTTGGCTGATTTAAAGGATTCAAGTGTTTGTGCTTTGAAATGGGTTCGTTCGTGTTTTACTGTTGCGCTTTGTTTGAGATAGGAATTGTCTGCTGGTTGCTGAGAAAAGCTGGAAATAGAGTGAATTAAGTGTTCGGTCCTATAATTTCTTCTGGGACCTGGAAAATATACAAAGTGGCCAGATTCATTTCGTATTGCTTTGGTGTTAGGAAAAAGAAAAGCGGAGACTGGACATGTTGGTGTATAAATGCCTACTGTTCCCCCCCCCCCTTCTTCATTTATAAAGGTTTAGGTTCTGATTGAAGGGCAGTAGTAAAGTTGTTTCTTTTAAGGTAGATTTTTTTGGTGGACAAGAACCCTAGTGTAGATATGAACACCATAAAGAATGAAATATTAAGTCATGGGCTGGGAAGTCTGAAGACTGCGAGATTTGTCTACCGCTTGGACTTTTGGGTCATTTAGTTTTAGAAGTGCTTACAGATTCTAACAGAAATTTAATTTAAAAGGAGTCAAGCATGAAATTGGCAATACAACATGTAACCTTTTTTTTTTTTTATAAGTAATAATCTTTTATTGAATAGAATGAAGTTAGGCAAAGCCCAAGTACATAGGGAGTATACAGGTTGAGATACCTAATTACATTCTAGTGGGCTGCATAGAGAGTAAAAACTCATGTACATTCCCATCCCTCAAAATGATAGCACAAAACCACTGAAAAAGAGATAAAACAAAAAATTCCAGATATCTTCCGTTGCACGCTCCTTGTCGTTAAAGCACCTATCATTTCTTTCCAACCAAATAACCCACATTAAATGTAAGGGAATCATTCGCCACACTGCTGCCATATGAGCACTAGGGTGAGACCTATTCCAGCATGCTAGTAGATCCATTACACTTTTAGGCATGACCCAACTCAGCCCAGCTCTGTTAAAGATACCAGCCCATAACCTTCCAGCCACCTCACAGTGTAGAAGTAAGTGGTCTATGGATTCCCCATTCCTTTTGCACATGTAGCACCATTTCATGAAAATCATTCCTCGATTTCTTAGGTCATCAATTGTCAAGAGCTTCCCATGTGCAGCTGTCCACATAAAAAATGCCACTTTGGTTGGTACTGGGACCTTCAATATACTCTTCCATGGAAAGAAAGTGGGTTGTAGGGCTGTCAACACCTTGTAGAAGGATTTAACAGTGAACTGTTTTCTCCTTGTGTGTTTTCATAACATGCGATCAACCCCATTGGCCCCTAGCTTTGTTGAATACAAGTGACTGTAGAAATCTGCCAGCTCTTCAAGTTCCCAGTCTTGAGCGTTTCTTGTGAAAGTGACGTTCCATGTTACCGTCCCATTGGCGCGACATAGTACATCTGAAACTAGAGCTTGCTGATTTCCAGCCATGTTAAAGACAGCTGGAAACGCAAGGCAAAGAGGGCTCTCCCCACACCAAGCATCAACCCAAAAGCGAATCCGCGCTCCATCACCTACCTCAAACTTGAGATGTGTTTCAAAAGTGTCCCATCCTTTTCTTATATATTTTCATAGGCTTACTCCATAAGACCCCCTACCCTCATTGGTACACCATCCCCCCCACGCACCACCATACTTATGATCAATGACCTCTCTCCACATCGAACTCCCTTCTATTTGGTACCTCCACAACCACTTCCCTAAAAGTGCCTTATTAAAAATACTCAAGTTTCTCACTCCTAGCCCTCCATTTGCAATAGAACAACT
Organism: Platycarya longipes; assembly: GCA_036559045.1. Lineage (NCBI taxonomy): Eukaryota > Viridiplantae > Streptophyta > Magnoliopsida > Fagales > Juglandaceae > Platycarya > Platycarya longipes. The sequence goes on from CM071801.1 coordinate 3,475,111, forward strand.
CACCTTTTGTCAGTTTACAAGATGGAATTTGAACTCCTCCCCCATGCCACCCCACAAGAAGGCTCTAACAACTTTTCTATCCTCTTCGCCACCCCCGCCGGTAAGGGAAAAAGAGAAAAGTAGTAAGTGAGAATGTTGGAAAGAGTGCTTTTGATGAGGAACAGTCTCCCCCCTTTTGATAAATATAATCTCTTCCAACCCGATAATCTTTTCTCTATCTTCTCTACCACCCCATCCCAAATACTCTTGGCTTTGAATGATGCCCCCAAGGGAAGTCCAAGATATTTCATTGGAAGAGATGCAATTTTGCAGCCTAATACCTCTGCTAAGGAATCTATATTGCTCACCTCCCCTACCGGAACCAACTCCGACTTCTCGAGGTTCACTTTGAGGCCCAAAATAGCTTCGAAACACAACAAAACTGCCCTTAAAGCTTGCATCTGGTCGCTGGTAGCATCACAAAAAATTAACGTATTATCCGCAAATAGTAAATGAGAAATGGAATTGCCATTACTATTGTTGTCCAGTGAAAATCTAGCAAGAAATCCCCCCTTACAGCAGCCCCCATCATACGACTAAATACCTCCATAACAAGGACAAAAAGGAATGGGGATAGCGGGTCACCTTGTCTTAGACCCCTTGAAGTCATAAAAAAATCACATGATCTTCCATTCACTAAAACTGAAAAGCGCGCAGTCGAAATACAATGTTTAATCCAAGCACACCACCGAACCCCGAAGCCACATCTTCTAAGCATATAGAGAAGAAATTCCCAGCACACATGATCGTAGGCCTTTTCCATGTCAAGCTTGCAAAGGACCCCTGGAGTGTCATCTCTCAACCGGCTATCCAAACACTCATTTGCTATCAAAATAGAATCCAGGGTTTGCCGGCCCCTTACAAAATCATTTTGAGGTTTGGAAATAAGTTTGTCCATCACCAAGCTCATACGGTTAGCTAATACTTTTGAAATGATTTTATAGATCCCACTTACCAAACTAATAGGCCGGAAGTCTTTCAATTCATGGGCAACAACTATTTTTGGAATAAGAGCAATGAAGGTGGCATTCAGTGACTTATCAAATTTTTGACTAGAGTGGAAATCATGAAAAATTTGCATCACTTCCTCCTTCACTATATCCCAACCCTCTTGAAAGAAAGCCATGGAAAAGCCATCCGGGCTCAGGGCTTTATCTTTGCACATTCTTCTCACCACTAGATGCACCTCCTCTTCATCAAATGGCCTCTCCAACCAACTTGCTACATCCGAATTTAGCTGTTCAAACATTAAACCATCAAGTTTGGGGCGCCATTCTACTTTTTCAGCAAGGAGATCCTCATAGTACTGCACTGTATGATCTTGGATATCTTCTAGAGAGACTAACACTTGCGTGTCGGAATGTAAGACTTCAATAGCATTGTTGCGCCTATGCAAGTTAGCAACCTTGTGAAAGAACTTTGTACATTTATTCTCCTCCTTCAACCAAAGCACTCGTAATTTTTGCCTCCAACAAATTTCTTCCATCAACAAAACTTTCTTAATGTCAGTCACCACCACATTCTTTCTTGCCAAAGAATCCTCATTAACTTCCCTTCCTCCAAAGCATTCAACGCAGCCCAAAGACTGTTTTTCTGCACTTCCGTATGCGTAAATACTTCTCTATTCCACTTCTTTAAATTGGACTTAAGAGCTTTAAGTTTACTCGCCATTATGAAGCTAGGAGTGCCTTCAAAAGAATAGTCCTCCCACCAAGCCTTTACCTTCTCTACAAATCCTTCAACTTCCAGCCACATGTTCTCAAATTTGAAGGAACTCCTACCCCCATGAAGGCCATCACAATCAAGCAAAATAGGAAAATGATCGGAACAGACACGTGGCAACCTTTTCTGACAAAGGTCTGGGAAGTGTGTCTCCCAAGAGGAAGAGACTAGAAATCTGTCTAGCCTGCACCCCCCACGACTATTAGACCAAGTGTAAGCCCCCCCTACCAATGGAAGATCCACAAGGTTCAAGTCAAAAATAAACTCTGAAAAAGCTTCCATTGCGCTTGTCGACATAGAAGCCCCCGCCCTCTCACTAGGGAACCGAACAATGTTGAAATCTCCACAAAAAACCCCAGGTAAGTCCCATAAGGTGTAAAGACCCGCCAATTCCTCCCACATTAGTCTCTTGAAGGTAAACCTTGTTATGATGTAATGGATGCTAAGGTGCCAAATTGTTCACATGTATGATTCTTGAAGTTCTGTTGCAAAGATGCCTGAAAAAAGATGCCTGAAATAAATGTAGAGAAAACCCTTTTAATCTTCAATGTAGACAAGTGTACACTATTTCAGATAGGATCAGCTGAGTGAGTTATGCAGGGATTGAATGTATTTGCTTGGGACATGATAGGTGCCTTCTTACTACTTCCATGTTTAACATTTACAATCAACTCCTATGTGCCTGTGCAAGTGTGCCTCTTAATTTGGTATAGAACGTTTTTTTTTCTTTCTATGGAATGAAAAGATGGCAGTATTGTATGATTATCTCTGTTGAAACCAATTTTGGAATGCATTATCTCAGTTGGAGATGGAAAGAATTCTGAGGGGTTTGGCTCAAGTGGTAAGGGCCTTGGTCGTAAGGTTCACTTCAAGGTCCAAGGTTCAATACCTCATGGGTGCAAACAATCCTTTGGGGCCACACCCCCTAGTGAAAAGCTAGCGAATTAACCAGTTCTGTGTAGGGAAACTTCCGAGGGTGCGGTGCATGGGACCGGGGTTTACTCTGTAGGGGTGGGTCCGAAGGGCCCTGCCTTGGAGAGGTTCCCCGACATCAAAAAAAAAAAAAAGATTTCTGAGGGGTTTGGGAATGAGAAACATAGAGATTTCCTTCTTCCCATGCCACTTTAAGCACGAGATGCCTTGTTAAGGTTTCACAGTCTCATGCTTCAAATTATTTTTCAATGTAAATGTACTGTGCTTTCTAGAATCCAGTAGCATATACCTTGAGGGTTTTTGTTTAGTCATTAAACTATTATTTGCAAATGCCATTGTTCTTATTTTCCCCTAATTTCCTGGTTGTTGATCCATTCTACTGGTGTAGGTTATCTTAAAAAATGGTACATTTTGTGACTATATTTTTTGTTCGTAACTCTTACACAGTTCAAAAATGTCAGCAAAGTACATCATAGGAGGCGTTTTGGGATCTTTTGCAGTTGCTTATACTTGTGACTATTTTCTTGCTGACAGGAAGATATTTGGTGGTACGTTCTTATGGTGACATTTTATTTTTATAATTAATCACACTTATTAAAAAAAATTCCTGATTATTTAGTCACAGATATCAATCATTTTGCAGCTTGACAGAGTTATTGATTTGGTTACCAGGTACTACCCCCAAGACCGTTTCAAACAAGGAATGGTGGGAAGAAACCGATAAGAAGTTCCAGGCTTGGCCTCGCACTGCCGGCCCTCCTGTTGTGATGAATCCCATTAGTCGCCAAAACTTCATTGTCAAGCCCCGTTCCGAATAGTGAAGCTTGCATCTTTGGCAAATCATTCGACTGAATTTCTTTTCATGTTATAGGCCTTGCAAAGCCATGCTTATAAATCTACCGTATTCCACTAAATGCTGCACCCATATATTGGGTTCGGATCTTAATAACCCTCATCAGGGCATTTCTGTCAGAATAATAGTTTTTGTTTATCATTTGGATGTCTGAAAGATGATTTTACAAGTTTTTTTCCTTCATATTTGAGTGTGTAGAATATTGTCTGATGTATTTGTTCTATTGCAGAGTGCCATTCCTTAATATTATTGGTCTTTAACTATGAAATCTGGGATTAAGTTCTGTAAATGAAAACGAAGTCACCAACTTCAAACTGTCAAAGCTCCTTTTTCAAGCCCCTGGTTCTTGATAAAGAATGTTTCTTTTTTATCTGGGAAGTGAAAAGATGGCTAATGTTGCATGATTATCCCTGTTGGAGTTTCGATATGTTTGAATGCTTTAGTTTGCAGCTTTAGCTTTAGGGAAATGTTATATAATTTGGTAATTAAGCAGCTTTAGCTTTAGGGAACTGTTATTCGAGAATTACTTTGCGGCTGTATTGCCGTTCCTAATCCTTCACTTTGGATCTCACGCACCGGAAAAGAAAAAGCATCACGAAAACTAAATCTTTCCCGGCCTTTTTTTCGTCGCTGTTAGTGCCAACAGTTACATTTTCGGTTTAAACTCGTTGCCAAATTCTATTTCCAGCGCCTGAAACACCAATAACGGCGATAATATTTCGCTGCTGATATTTTTTGCACCGACTAAAGGCAGCGCTACTGTTGAGGACATGTCTCGCCGGCCTTCTGTTTCCGATACCTGTAAGAGAAGACGGTGGTTTTCCATCCAGGAAAACTCCGATGCTTAAGTTAATAACTACGTATTTATATGGAAAAATCATAATTTTATATAGTCGAGGTTTACCTGGTATATATAGGCCTCCGGGGCGGTACATATCTTGTATAACATCTTCCGTAATTGTCGTGATTACTTATTTGCATGAGATATCTTTTCGAGTTAGGCGATATTTCGTATCTGCGTAAGATCCCAAGAAAGGTGGCAATGGGTTGATATGTATTTTGGATTCTGCAGGGTTGGGCCTATTGTGTATTTTTCCTTTCTTGTGGGCTTTTGGGCCAAAATAAACCCTACAATTATCCCACAAATTTCCTTCGCCTTGAGGCGTAGGGAATTTAATTCTTTTTTGTTTTGATTTCCCGCGAAGGCAAACCTGGGAATTCGTTCCCCCTGCTGATCATCGTGCGCGTGCTGTCTTTCCGTCTTCTCATTTGACGGTTACATCTCTGAATTTATGTCAGGTCATCATATCTTCGTTTGTTGGCATGCCGCAGTCCTTTTTTTTAAATACCTCTTCCTTTTCTCTCTTCATTTTGCTTTTCTGTATTCTCTTGTTATCAGGCTCCTTCCGTCTCTTCTTCTTTTCCTTTTCTTGCTTCTTGCTTTTGTCTTCTCCTTTCTTCATTACTCCTATGGCGGACCAAGGCAGCGGATCTGCCTAGCCATTTGACATCCCTGAGGGCACGACCTTCGACGGTTACTTGTGGCGTTCTAGTGTTCGTGAGAAACACTTGGCCGGGATCAGGGAAGAGTTTAAAATCCTGAGCTTGGTTGTGATGAAAGCCCCTAATTCAGGGTGTTGTGATGACGAGGGGTTTTCTGGTTGGGTGGCTATCTCTGTCGCCCTGTTATCGCATGGTTTGAAACTCCCATTCTGTCGCCCCTTTCGAGATATTCTAGATCTTCTTGAACTTGTTCCTATTCAACTTCACCCTTTCGCCCTGAGGGTGTTCTTGTGTGCTTGCATCGTCTTTCGGATGGTGCTGGAGCCCTTCCGTGACCCTTATCCTGATCTTATTGCTCGTGAGTTCTTGGCTTTCTATGACGTGAGGGGGCCATTAAGGGGTGCGTGGCTTGTTTTCGCAAGAAGGAGAGACCAATCCCTGGCGAGATTTGAGGGAAGGTATTCTAATGCCAAGGCGTGGACCGCCAAGTTCTTTTTTATTAGTGGCCAAGGATGGGAGTTTCCTGGTCAAGAGGAGTTCTTTAGGGATTTCCTTATCAGGGCCATCTAGCGCCCACTTCCTGATGGTCGACGCCTGTGGGCAACCATGCCCCCTTTGTCCTGTCGAGAACTGGCCCGGATTGATGCTGTCAATGCCTGGGCCGCAGATCATCTGGAGGACCTTTGGACTGGACTGACAAGCTGCTGATGCTCGCGCATATAGATCGGTTCTTGACGTCTCTGAACCGTTCCTTTGTCCAGGGGCGCGACTTTATGATCACAGATATCATCCCCGCCCCTTTATCAGTGCCTTTAGAGAAGACGGCGATGGATGCTCTTTCTGTGTGAGGTATAGGGAGTAAGCCTAGGGAAACTAACCGCGGTAGAGGGCAAAAAAGAAAAGAGATCCAAGAAGAAGAACAATGAGGGCCAGAGGAAACGAGACCGCCCAGAGGGCTCTTGCACAAACCCTCCGCCCAAGAAAAGCAGGGCGCCCACTGGGGGCGATTGGGAGTTGGCGCCGGCAGCCCAAATTCTTAAGGGGGGCTTGGCACCCGGAGTGAGCGCCTCTGAGCCAACGCCTCGAGAATGTGTGGTTTCTCCAGGAGGCGGCGAGGGCGCAACGCCAACCCCGCTAGAGGGGTCTGGGTCTTCAGGTGTTTGGGTAGTGGCGCCCACTTCACCTGTGGGCACCTCTCCCGCGAGGCCACATTTTGCCGGCCTGGGGGACAGAGAGATGCTGGCCAATATAGCTCTCTTTGAACTGGCCGCCACTTTCCAAGCTCACACCCCTCTTTAGTCGAGCTCCCAGGCGTCCACTCCATTTTTCCTGGTGCCAACTGCTGAAGGACCAGTGAGGGGCGGCAAACTTCCTCTTTGTGTGGCAGCCGCCCTTCACTTGGAAGGAATTGCGGGGCCTGGTTCACGCCACCAATCGCCCTCCAAGGGTGTTTCTGAGGAGGCGGGCGCTCCACCTTTGGGCGCAGAGAGGACGGACCGTATCGATGCCCAGCCTTCTGGTCAAGGGGGCATTGTGTGTCCCCCTCTTGGGAACGCCCGCAATGCCTCGATGACTGGCCCGCCCAGCTCAGAGACGCCTCCCACTACTGTGTCTGGAGGTAAGACTCCATCATTGGTTGGGAGTGAGGAGCATTTCTCTCCGCCGCCGCTTCACGCCCCCTCGTTTGACGGGGGCCCGGAGTCCCTTATCGATGAGGAGTTGGACCAAATGCTCCGTGATGACTCTCACGCCGTGTGGGTAGGGTCTATTCATCCGGGGCTCTTGCCCGTATCTGGACATGTGGCAGATCCGGTGATGGGCGTGGCTCCTCGGGAAACCTCCCCTTTGCCTGCCTTTTCCCATGCGGAGGCCGCCACCGATGTGGCCAACCAGCTAAGGGAATGGTTTTCCACGGTATTCTTCGGGCTTATACTTTTTGTTGCTATTTCTTGCCTTTGCTTGCCTGTTGTTTTTGCTTTTAGCTTAGGTTGTTTTCCTTTCTCTGCAGGGGGTTGAGGGTTTGGTAGCGCGGCTTGCGACCGACTTCTTGGAACGGGAGGAGAGAATCACCGGGAGGTGGCGAGCCGATAGGGCTGAAATGGAGGCCCTTATTGAGAGGAATCGGGAGCTTGAGCTACGGGTTACCCAAGAGGAGGGTGTGGCCAATTCCCTCCAGGGGGAGCTCGAGCTGCGCGAGGGGGAGGTCCTCGAGCTCCAGGACAATGTTCGCCTTGCTCAGGAGGCGAAAGTCAGGGATGATTTCTCTCGCTAGGTTTTGCAGTCGGAGAGAGACCTGGCTATGGTGCAGCTTCGAGAGGCCCGACAAGGCTTTGATGCTGAGATTGCTCGCCTAACTTTTGAGTTTCGTGCCAGCAGCGGGGAGCTATGCTCAACCCGAGGGGAAGTTGCTGGCCTCAGGGAAAGATGCAGCCGGCTGACCAAGGATTTACTGGACACCTTGGAGAAAGCTCGCTTGGCAGCCCAAGAAGTGTTCGAGGCGTAGGGTTCGCTGGCTGAGCTTCGCGAGCGCCATCAAAAATACAAGGCGAGCCGCGCAAACACAGACGAGGAGCTTAGGAAAGCCAACCTGGTTGCTATGGCCAGGGATGAGCACTTGGCCAGAAAAGCTGCTCAACTGTCTGCTGCTTGGGAGGAAAATTCCCGCCTTCGAGCTCAGCTGACCCTAGTTCCTCAGGTTCGGGACACGGCCTTCACTTTTGGCCATGGCTCTGGGATCTTACGCCTTCGGAACCATCTCTTGGCTGATCCGGTGACCAACCTGCAAGCACTCGATATGAGCTTGTTTTCTCCAGAAATGGCTGCTTGTCGCCGGGCCGACACTTTCGGGCGTAATGAAATCCCTGATGCCTTTGCCGGGGTGCCCCCTTTGCAGCCTCCCGAATAAAGCGGCGACCCGTGACGAGGAGTCGTTGTATTCTTTGCTATTCTTTTTTCTTCTTTTTTTTTTTGTTGTTGTACGCTGTAACCATGTTTGTAATCAAACTTTGTTTATAATTAGACTTTGTTTGTAATTTGCCATAGGTCTTTTCCTTGGCCTTTGCTGCCACACGCTTATTTTTGTTCTCACGACTGTGTTCGTTTTTTGGGTCTTGTAGCGTGTCTTTTGCTCTTCTTGAGTGTTTAAGGGGGGGCGGTCAACCGACTCTGTGCCCCTTGCTAGCGTCTGAGGTGGCGAGGTCAGTTGACTCTGCGCCCCTTGCTCGTGTTTGAGGTGGCGAGGTCAATTGAATTTGCGCCCCTTGTTAACGTTTGAGGTGACGATGTCAATTGACTCTGCGCCCGTTGCTGGCGTTTGAGGTGGCGAGGTCAATTGACTCTGCGCCCTTTGCTCGTGTTTGAGGTGGCGAGGTCAATTGACTCTGCGCCTCTTGCTAGCGTTTGAGGTGGTGAGGTCAATTAACTCTGCACCCCTTGCTAGCGTTTGAGGTGGCGAGGTCAATTGACTCTGCGCCCATTGCTCGTTTTTGAGGTGGCGAGGTCAATTGACTCTGCGCCCCTTGTTTTGCATCTGTTGGGACAGTAAGAATGAAATACCTCAAGTGTCCTATGGAAATGAGGATGCCGGAACGGAATTTGATTAAACGCAAATTGACAAACATTATAATAAAAGACATTGCTGAAATTAATGCTGGTAAATGTAAATTGATAAAAATCACAATAAAAGCCATTGCTGAAATTATTACTGGTAAAACTTCTTCAAGTGCTCCACGTTCCAAGGCCATGGTAGCTCTCTCCCTTGACTGTCTTTTAGCCGGTACGACCCCCCTACGCTGTTCGTTACTTCTAAATAAGGTCCCTCCCATTGAGACTTCATTTTTCCAGGATTTTGGGTGGTCACCTCGCATTTCCTTAGAACCAGGTCTTCGACTTTGAAAGTTCGGGGCTTTACTGTTTTGTTGAAGTACCGTTCGGTTTTGGCCTTTTCTTGTAATAGTCTGGCTTCTGCCTTTTCCCTTTCTTCCCCCACCAGATCCAGATTTTCTTCGAGCTTGCTGTTGTTTTGGTCGACCGAGAAATGACTTATCCTGCAGCTGGGCAATCCTACCTCCACTGGTGGTATGGCTTCGGTTCCGTATGCTAGAGTGAATGGGGATCCCATAGACGGCGTCAATGTTGAGGACGTGTCTCGCTGGCCTTCTATTTCCGATACCTGCAAGAGAAGACGGTGGTTTTCCACCCAGGAAAACTCCCATGCTTAAGTTAATAACCACGTATTTATGTGAAAAAATCATAATTTTATATAGTCGAGGTTTACCTGGTATATATAGGCTTTCGGGGCGGTACATATCTTGTATAACATCTTCCGTAATTGTCGTGATTACGTATCTGCATGAGATATCTTTCCGAGTTAGGCGATATTTCGTATCTGCGTAAGATCCCATGGGACTCTGCAGGGTTGGGCCTGCTGTGTATTTTTCCTTTCTTGTGAGTTTTTATCGTTGGTGGGCTTTTGGACCAAAACAGACCCTACAGCTACCATTTCATTTTCGGTTTCAAAAATTAATTGTGGACTATAATCGCCGCAATTAATTTTTTGCAGAGTTTTTGGACAGCGCTGCCATGAAATTTCTTTTTCCAAAAGTAAATTACGGCAGTAGCTACTCACCGAAAATAGTTTTCACTAGCGAAAAGGTTCAGCATTGCGATATATTTAATGTTACCAAAATTCAATTGCGGCGGGGCGTTATCGCCAAATATAAATTTTCCCATTATAAAATGTCGGTGCCGCGATATATTTGGATCTTTAAAGTCTAGCCTTAATAATTTTTTTTTTTTTTATTTTCATTAGTAAGTGCCATAATCAGGCTGCTTTTATATTTTTAAACATATAATGACACCATCGAACATTTATTCAGGGGAAAGAGATGTCATTTGACCTTATAGCAGATGAACATACTATTTGAGCAGAATAACAGGATTTGATAAACAATCAATGTGCTGAAATTTTTTCTAGAGTGTATGGATTTGTGATTTTTGGGAGAAAGTTGGGGCTTTCTACACGCTACACGACATTTATTTACTTGGCCTTTGTATATTTCACAGAGTTACTTACAATATAGAATTGAAAAAAAGGACCATAAACCATAAAGGAAAAAACTTCAGATTCAGCAAAAACAAGTGGCGATTTTGTGAATTAAAATTAAAAATTATTTAATACCCACAACCGATACACAACATTAAACTCAAACACAAAAGGCAGATACACAACACTAATTGGCAAACAGAGGAACATGCAAACTCAGTTTTACAGAGAAAAAAAAGCCATTACTTTTGTAATACCACACACTCGTGAAGGGGATAAGATAGATGCAATGGCAAGGGAGATATTTGTACGCTTAATTTATTCCCTTGGAGCAAAAATCGATCGCAACAGGATTGCCCAAGTTTTTAAATTTGCATTGAAATGGAGGTAGGAAATTGAAATTTGTAAGGGGAGAAATAAACATAGGTCTAGCTTCCCAAATGCGGACAATATTCATGTAGGGGTAGTCGGTTGTGGGATTTAAAGTTATGCAAAATGGGTGAGCTAAGAACGTGAGCGAGAAGGCCGATGTGGGAAATGGGAGTCGAAAAACCGAACAAAAGCTCTCGACGAGGAGTTGATGCTGTGAGGATGCCGGGAAGGGTGGACGTTGGGAGGATTTGAAGATGGAGTGTGATGGGTTGCTGGATCAAAGGATAGTCGTGTGCGAACTAGGGTGCTCGTCGAAGCTAGAGCAAACATGGGGGATCCGAGCGCGAAAGTAGAATCAGGTTGAAGAGGCTGCTAGGGTTTTCAAGTTCGGGGCTCAAAGATCGAGCGTGTTTCACAGGTAGGCAAAAATGGAATTTCTTGGAGCAGTCAGGAAAATTGAGAGAGAGGTACGAGGTTCTAAAACACGGGACAAAAGAAGGGGAAAAAACAAAGGAATAAATTTGGATAGCAGCCCACTCTTCACGGAATCCGCAACAGCCTCTTATATTTTGTGCCCTAGAATCCAATCCCACTTAGTGAGCCTAGGTATTATGTATTATCGTTTATAATTACTAATAGGATGACCTAGTTTTGACAAACTATTTTGAAGTTTACATGAAACTCAGAATACGAAAAATTATTATACAGTATCATGTAGAACAAATTAGGATTCAATACATTAATTTGTAAGGGGTGTAACTTTAAAATGCTTATAATATTAAGTCGCAGACTAATTAAATATAATCTGCAGTACTATATATGATTCATAAAACAACGAATTAAAGCAAATTCAATAAAAAAGGTGCCTAATCCGCCGTTTCTTTCTTGATGGCTATATATATAGTTGTATGTTACCAAAAACTATTTATTTGTTAAATATCTTATAATTATACAGCATTTTCTACTTGGACAAAATATGGATTATGAGTTTACATATGAGAATAAATGGAGGAAAGAAAAAGTTAATTGGAAGCCTTCTTCGAAAAACAGGAGGATATATTGTAATTTGTTTGAAATGCAATCTATAGTACTTAATAATTTTACCCACAGTTAATCGTATATATATGTATGTGCTAATGTGACATCGAACAGAATAGCGATTATTCTGCAGGCTAGTTCTAATAGATGATTCACAGGGAAGAACACGAGAAAATCACCAAAAACACAGAGAGAAATGTCTCTGAGGTTTAAATGAATATTATCAAATCAAATATGTCGAGAAATCAGTCCACAAGCCGGACTGTAAAGCCAAAAAATCGACTGTATCGAAATTTTGCCAAAAATAGCAAAATCTCAAAAATAATGCAAAATTGAAATTCAAAATAAGATAAGTATTCTGTCAAAAATCTAGTCCAAAAATCAGGTTCAGAATCACTTTTTAATTGACAAATAAAATATTATTAAAAATAGCAAAAAATAACTAAAAATAGTGATTTGGAGGAGAAAATAACAGAATTTGAGGTTGAAAAAAATACACATTGAGCACAGCTAGATAGGAACAACTATTAAAAGTTCAAAATTAATTAACTAAAATTACATAAATTCAAAACTAAATCATCCAAAGGTGGCTGATTTAATTCTTATTGGAAGTCATTGGCTAGTACACAACCTAGCTAAGATTAGTCAAACGTACAATTTGGGTCTTGTGAATCTCTATTCCCAGGAAGCAAATTATCTACAAACAATGGATCAGTGTAATCGATATCCAAACCTTGCAAATATGTGAAGTTTTGACCCGAATCATCAGGATATTTGGGGTTCCAAACTGGCTCAAAGATGTTTAATCCACCAAAGGAGAGACCTAAAGTCAATTGGTTGAACCATCTGAGCAGGAATGTCAAACAATGCTCCTTCATATTGATCATGTAGATTACTGTTGAATTGATGGACAATTACCATTGGCTCAGGATCTATTTTGAAGGGCTCAGGATCTATAAAAGCGTTATTTTTTTTTGATAGAAGATGAGATATGCATTTCACAGAGGCATAAAGCCTATAGAGTAATTACAATGTCATAGGCATGAAGCCATAAAAGACATTACAAATGCATAGAATCAACACATAGAACGGCATCCATAAAAGCAGGGGACTCATGCCACCAAAGAGCCATATCTACAATAGACCAAGCATGCCTTGCGAGGCTATGTGCTACTGCATTGGCTAGTTAAGAGACATGTTGGATGGAACATTGAGCAAAACGGCTTCTCAAGCTTTTGATCTCAGAATAACATTTCGCATAGGTGATAAGTTCTCGGCCTCTTTATTAACTTTCTCCACTAAGCAAAGACAATCACTTTCCACCAAGAGACTTTGAATTCCACTACCGAGAACAAGTTGCATCCCCCTTAAGATTGCCATAGCTTCAACATTTTCAAGCTCCATGAATTTTGGTTCCACCCTGCTACATGACATGATAACAGCCCCATTTGAGTCATGAAGGATGGCTCCAATTCCAGTCTTATGATAGTCAAATAACAAAGTCCCATTCACATTGAGTTTGAACTAGTTTGAAGGGGGTGGACTCCATGTATAATTTTTCTGTTTGGAGAACATAGGTAACTACTGTCCATTCTTGAGAAATGACTGTAGAGACCAAGCATTACTCAAGACCTGAGATGGTGGAAAATTAATCTTGTCATGGACCATTTTATTTCTGCGAAACCAAAAGGTCCAAGCCATGAGAAGCATATCAGATAGATCATGAGATGCACCATTTGAAAAAACATCTAGAGCAATATCAAAGAAAGACTGATTGGGATCCTGCCATTGTAAGTGAGGGAAATTTTGTATCCACAAATGGCATATCGAGAGGCAACAAAAAATAGCATGGGTAGCATCCTCGAGCTGAGAAGCACCAGAAACAGTACACATTATCCAATGCAATCTTTTTCCTGACCAGGTTTGCTATAGTTGGTAGGATATCCTTACATGCCATCCACCTAAACACACGACCTTGTGTGGAATCTTTAACTTCCAAAGTGCTTTCCAAAACTTGTTGCATGAGTTAACATTAAAGGATTCATCATGGACAACCGCCTGTAAGGTTTGAAAGAATCTATAGCCACTTCTGACTGAATAGCTCCCATTTTTTTCTTGCTCCCATATCCATATATCCGATGCATTAGAAGTACTTGGGTGGATCTTTAAAATCAACTTAGCCACCTTTGGATTGAAGAAAGTTCTAACTCTTGAAAAATCCCACCAATGGGTAGTAGGATCAATTAAAGAATCAACATTTGCATCTAAAGCAGTTGAAAAATTTCTGAACTTGGGGGTTGAAGCTGCAATATTAGAATTTAATTCTCTGAGGCCAAGGATCCATGGATGTCCCATAATATGTATATGCCTACCATTTCCACACTCCATCTTCCTCCTTTTGATGATTTTGCAGGCATGGGGTGCGCACCCCATGCCTGGGGAGCATCCTTTGAGTAGCATATTAAGAATTTCCAGAAGTAAATTTCGAAATTCCCTCTCTTCTAAAAAGTTTTTATTTCTTCAAAACCTAATATTATGATCTATTCATTCTAGAAGAATAGATTTTTAATCTCTTGGTTGAATAACAAAATCTAAGAGTATTCACGGTCTAATTTCGTTTGTGCATAACTTAGATAAACGGATTTTTTTCGAGTCTCATTGTATCTTGGAGGCAAATTTACTTGTAACCCATAGGTATACCTAATTGGTGGGAGCGAATATTGTCTTAAGGAAAGTGAGATTCGTAACGTGCCTTGAAACTTTTCTTTTAAAATTTTCTGCTTTGCAGCCTCTTTGCACCAACAGCACACTGGTCTCTTTCTATCCAGCTCCCCTCTGAATCCTTAAGTCTCACAATATTGTTCTTCTTATTTCGTTGGGAAGCCTTGGCATGAAAAGGTTTGGTGTTCTGGTCCCCTTCAATCAACTAGCATGCTCTAGACCTTTGTTTCCACACGATTTCCTCCCTGCCAAGCCACTTTTGTACCTCTTCATTAACTACTTGAAACTCCTCTGAGTTATAATGAATAGGGTCTTGTTGATGTAGCCCCTGCAGTTTATTCTGAGCTTGCTTAAGGTTTGTGTGCACTTGCCCAAATTTCTTTTTGTTCCATAGCTGTAGACTTGAAGCACAAGCAGAAATACTTGACATAATGCCCATCATACCTTGTTGGTTATTGTGCTGTAATCACGAATGATTAACAATTTGGGAATATTCTGATTCTCCAAGCCACATTGCCTCAAACCTGAAAGGTTTTGGTCTCTTCAAACAAATTAGGGGTCCCAATATATCCATCCATAGTGGTATATGATCTGAGTAAGAGCATGAACCATGGATTACCCTAACTCTGTCAAACTAAGCACACTAGCTAGAGTTTTCCATAAATCTATCTAATTTTTCAAAAACCACAGCTTGGGTATTGCTTCGATTACACCATATATATTAAATTCTTTTAATAATAATTTTAAATTGTATTATATTAAATAATGTTAGATACAGTTATAAAATGCACAAGCGGTAGCCAATTCTTTTAAAATAGAAGTAAATCCATTATAAAAAAAATGAGTTGTGCCACACCTATTGAAGCTGGTGTAGCATGAGAGAAGTCACCGATTAGGCTAAATGGATTTTTTAATACATTTTTATTCTCTCATACATTTTTAAAAAATTTACAATATTATTAAAAAATATTTTATTAGTTATTAAGTAAAAATAAAAATAAAAATTTCTAGACACTAATTAATTATCGGGACATATAGCATTTAAAAAAAAAAAGATTTCTTTTCACGTAGACCTTGTATTTACTCATTTTTTTCAAAGAATTTGTGCAATACGTTTGTACAATACATGACTGTAAATATCAGTTTTTAATATAAAATGCGTTGTCACAAAAAACAAAATAGTGAATATGATAAATTAAAGATCAATTATAAATTAATCCATAAATTGGAACTTAAAAAAATAATATTGCATTTTAAAATGAAAATATTATTAATCCAATGATGACTATGAATTATTTTTATGAATTGCTACAAAAAAAAAAAAAATATGAAGATAATTGTTGTTTTT
Organism: Platycarya longipes; assembly: GCA_036559045.1. NCBI lineage: Eukaryota > Viridiplantae > Streptophyta > Magnoliopsida > Fagales > Juglandaceae > Platycarya > Platycarya longipes. Next base: position 3,490,684 of record CM071801.1, read on the forward strand.
TAAATAATATTATATGCAAAAAGCACTACTGTTTTTAAATCTAAAAAAATTGTAAAAAACGTAAGTTGTTAATTTGTTCTACAAAAGTTTCAGTAAACAAAAATCTTCAATTGAGATTATTTCTAACATATTAATATTTCAGTCTTCTTATTATATTATATTGTAATTATAAATTAGAATAACCAAAAAAAAAAAAAAATTATTATATACTTAACAATGAATGGGTGGAACTCTCCTTTACCGAAGAATTCTGCTATGCGTTTGAGATTGGCAAGGAATGATATCGACAGAGTTGTGTTTTCAAAATAATAGGGACCGAGTCTGAAGAGGATACGTGAGATAATAGGGACAGAGTTTGTATACAACACAAATACATTATAGATAAGATAAACTGATCTATATATGTCTCCAGGTTACGGTCTTATATTCCTTGGACTGCTAGGAATAGGATTTATCTTTTACAATAAACTAGAGATAATATGAATAAACCTCATATGCATGTATATATAGATAACATGAGTAGACGATGCAGACCAGAACCAAAAAAAAAGTGATTCGAGGCCTACTTCACACATGCTTTTGACTTGTTTTTCAGAGAAGAGTCAACCGATTATGATGGATGCTGTTAACACCACCCAATCATTCGCCAGTAACTCTAGAGAGCAACCCCCATTAGCCCTCGACAGTACCACACTAGATCAGAGCATTAACAATATTGAAGCAAACAATCTCAACAGATCCAACCAGAGTAAGGAACAAGAATTAAATTTCAAATTCCCTGCTGGGTTCAGATTCCGCCCAACAGACGAAGAGCTCATCGTTTTTTACTTGAAGAGGAAAGTATGTAACGAGCCCCTGCCATTTAACAATATTGTGGAGGCTAACCTCTATGAATATAACCCAGATTTTCTTTCAGGTATGAATATAACCTTGTTTCTTTCTTGGTATTCTTTCAGGGTTTGAACTGTCTTTTCCTATGAAATTTGTGTGAACATAATTTTGCATGATATATAGTTTCTTTTGTTGCTAATTAATTATTTTTAATCTGAACGTACGAAAGAATCATGTGAAATTATGCTTGTGCTCTGTAAACACCCAGCCCATCTCTTTGTATTGCTTGTTTGTTTGTTTTTTTTTTTGCAGAATTCAAATAGAAACAAATATACGTATATGTGTTTACTATAGTTTTATTAGATGTTTTAAAAGAAGTTACACACACGGCAATATTCAGATTAGGCTAGCTAGCTTTCCTTTTTAAGGTTTTCTGTTTTGTTGGTTTTATTATTAATCTCATATTTTATATATAACTTTAGTATCAAATTAACATTTTCTTTCCTTTACAAGAACACTACACGGGAAATGCAGGAGCAGAATTGTACATTTTCACCCCAAGATCACGAAAGTATCCAAACGGAAGCCGGCCAAATCGAGCTGCTAAAAATGGATATTGGAAGGCCACCGGAGATGACCGGAAAATCAAATCCAATGGAACTATAATTGGACATAGGAAGTCATTGGTTTTTTATAAGGGAAGACCTCCAAAGGGTGAGAAGACTAACTGGATTATGCATGAATATACAGTCAAGGATCCACCTCCAAGCGAAAGGGGCTCAAATGGCATGACCGTACGTATGATTTGTTTTTCATCCTTTGATTTTATCACTAAACCATTAACATCAAACTAAATCTTGTATATTATGCAGTTGGATGAGTGGGTCCTTTGTAGGATTCGCAAGAAACAGCCTAGTAGAAATTCGGTTCAAACTGAAATTAGGACTTCTCAGCAAGATGATCATGATGAGGGGGATGAGCATATTACAGATCAGATGAATTCAGGTTTCGAAGGTGCCGCCATTGATGAGGTTGAAAGACTGCAAGTGAATAACTTTCAGATGGCAACCTTCCAAAATGGGTTCCAGCCAGAATCTTCTAATTGTCATCAATACATTAATCATAATGCTGCTCCAAGTACAAATATTTTCCATGACAATCTGCAGTCCAACTATGAATCCCTTCCTCCTGTTCGGGTGTTTCAACCAGCTGGCCGCTTTAATCCCAGTTGGATGCATAATAATTCCGGAGATCAGAATTCCTTTATGCCTGAGGTTGAAAGACTGCAAGTGAATAATTTTCAGATGGCAACCTTCCAAAATGGTTTCCAGCCAGAATATTCTAGTTGTCATCAATACATGGATCATAATGCTGCTCCAAATACAAATATTTTTTATGACAATCTGCAGTCCAACTTTGAATCCCTTCCTCCAGTTCAGGTGGTTCAACCAACTGGCTTTAATACCAGCAGTTGGATGTATAATAATTCCGGCGCTCAGAATTGCTATATGCATGAGGTTGAAAGACTGCAAGTGAATAATTTTCAGATGCCAACCTTCCAAAATGGGTTCCAGCCAGAATCTTCTAATTGTCATCAGTACATGAATAATAATGCTGCTCCAACTTCAAGTACAGCTATTTTCCATGACAATCTGCAGTCCAACTATGAATCCCTTCCTCCTGTTCAGGTGATTCAACCAACTGCCTTTAATCCCAGTAGTTGGACGTATAATAATCCCGAAGATCAGAATGGCTATATACCTGATAATCATTATGTTCCAAATGATGATGAATCGATTGGATCCCTAGAGGATATTTTGAATGTTACTATAGAACCCGAATTTTTAGCGGAGTTGAACAACAACAATGCTTATCCAGGTTTCGACGGTACCGCCATTGCTGAGGTTGAAAGACTGCATGTGAATAATTTTCAGATGCCAAACTTCCAAAATGGATTCCAGCCAGAATCTTCTAATTCTCATCAATACATGAGTCATAATGCTACTCCAAGTACAGCTATTTTCCGTTACAATCTGGGGTCCAACTATGAGTCCCTTCCTCCTGTTCAGGTGGTTCAACCAACTGGCTTTAATCCCAGCAGTTGGATGTATAATAAATCCAGAGCTCAGAATGGCCGTATACCTGATAATCAGTATGTTTCAAATGATGAATCGAATGGATACCTAGAGGATATTTTGAACGCTAGTACTCGACGGAAACAATGAGTAATTGGCATATTTTGTGCAAACTATTCTGATATAGCTAGCTAGTTTTGGCCTCTTTTTTTAAGGTTCTGTAATTAATAAGCACGTTTTAATAAAAGGTACGGTTGTATGTTTGTATTATGGTAGTCAAGGTAATTGTATGTTTACATTAATCTAAAATTGTAGCTTCTTAAGGCATAAAAAATTAATTGACAATGAGCAAACAAACTGCCGTGAAAAATGTTCAGTACGTTATGTTATGTGAAGATAAAGGTTGTATCCAACTTACTTAGATAACAGTCCATATTTAATTCATTGTATATAGCTTTTACCCGACAGTGTCCCAGATAACAATCCGGATGGCAGTGACGAGGACTGATCTTAGACTTGTTGAGGGAACACTACACTTTTCCCAGCGCAAATTTTTGCAGCTAGAAGTGCCATAAAACGCTGCCAAAATCCTTTCCTGGCAATAATTACTTCACTGCTGTGTTGCCGCTACTAATCCTTCACACGGGAAAAGAAAAGAGAGACTCTGGGAGCCGGTTGGGATCTCCTACCAGCAGTCCAATGGTAATTGGACTGCTTTTGATGATAAATACAATAAAATTAAATAAAACACAATAAAAAATATAATAAAATAAAAAATACAATAAAAAATATAATGAAAAAATAAAATGAAAAAAATAAAATAAAAAACATAATAAAAAATACAATAAAAACATAAAAACATAATAAAAAACACAATAAAAAAATAAATAGAGATGAATTTTAAGGAGCATTTGGCCTTGGGTTGCAACCTGCCGCCTCCGGTGGCAGTGGGCGACACCGCCCATGTAACGCCCCGTACTCGTAGGGGGTCACGAAGTTCCACCTGTTTGGTATATTCCATCATCAACTACAAATAATAATAGGTCTCCGACCATATTCAAAATAAAAAAAAATATTTTTCACGAACCAATCCATATAACAATGTCCACCAAGTCATAAATAAAAAAAATGAATAAATCATAACTGAGAGGGTTCACAATCTCCCAAAAAGCTTAACGATAAAGAATAACTAACATCCCATAAATCCAATGAAACTAGAACCCAAATAATAAATAAATTAAATTTTGTTTTCTCCCATCTAGCCTATGGCCCTAACAGCTTAAAACTTGGTCAAGGCTCTACTCTTGGTCCTCTGATGGAACATCCAGATCATCTGAAAAATATATGAGATAAGAGGGGTGAGTTTTTCCACAACTCAGTAAGCGAAGAACCTATACAAGCGTGTAAACATGAGCATTTACCAAGAAATAAAGTACGGAACAAAACAAAATTATGCATAAAAGAAACATATGATTTTCAAGACAATTTAAATCATAATATACTTTGGCATAAACAAACTGAGTATTATCACTATATCAATCGGAGCATCTCATAAAGCAAAGACCATGTTTAACCTCCGTGGTAGGGTTGTGCAAATCCCGGTGGCCAAACCAGGCAGAGATAGAGGTGGAACTTTCCCTTATTCGTTCTCGGAGCTCCGAGTGTGCACATAGGAAAGCCCACAATAAACCACTTTGTTTCCAAAGTGGGTGCACTCAGAGATAGGAAATTGGTACCAAATCCAAACAGAGCAAATACAGAGCAGAGCAGAGCCAAGCAGAGATAAAGTCAAATACTAACCAGAATACTATGCCAAAGATTTTCAGAGTTATTAAAGACACATAGATCCAAACTATTTTCAGAATAAAGCTTATGTAAATAAAACATAGTCAACACAATCAAGGCATAATTTTTCTCAGATAGACAAAAATGTTCTTTTCACATTTCAGAAAATAACACGACAAAAAAAGCAGCTCATGTCTACACAATGCATGCCTGAAATATTTTTCCTTCTTTTATATAAGCTTAATGAATAATGCAAACAATCGACTGAGGTTGATTTTTCTCAAGTTTTCATTTCGTAACCAACAAAAAGCACAAATTTTTAAAAGTCAACCTCAGTCCCCTTTTGGTATAAAACCGAGCATACGAACCCCGCTTACCTGACTGCTGTAGCGAAAAATCAAAACTTTGAGTCTCAACGCTAAGAGTTTCGTCACCTATAAATAAAATAATTTCCTTTATATTAATGACCACTCCAAAGGCCTAAAATCATAATCTATAAGTTAACTACAATGCCCGTCTAAAAATTCACAATTTCCAGCAACCCAACAAATATAGTATCGAAAACGCTCAACGACTATTTTCCAAACCCACAAATTTTCAGCAACTATCCATTATTCCAGTTTACCATATGTTTTTCTCAAAACCCCAAAATACCAAAAAATGATTTCTTCAATACATACCGTTAGCCACCAAACAAAGTATTATTATATGCGTTTCAACAACACTTCACAAACTACAAAATTTCAACACTCAAAATCATGTTCCTTCATCCTGTATCAACCCCCAACACGCTCCAAACAACTCATCGACAGCACCAAAACAACAAAAGAATTTAGCCAACCAACCCTTGAACCTCCACCAAAAATCCTTTAAAAAAATGGATTTGGAAAATAGAGAATATAACTCCATAAATATTTCGGTATACAAAAATTACTCAACCGGGTCTATATACATTTCAATTAAATCAGATTTTCCTCAATCCACACAAGGTTCCGCAACTAATCACCCAAAACCCAAAACCACTGCCAACATATACATAAAAATATGATGCGTAACCAGCATACGAGCTTCCAATCGGTCTAAAAAAAAATAGAAGTTCTTACTAGAAATCAAAGGCAAGCCGCAAGAGAACAGAGGCCGGGATTGCTTTCCAGCTTCCTCAAGAAATTCGACTATAAACAATGAAATTTAACCAAGTTTTTAAGTGATTAAAACCCCAAATCCACATCTCATTTTGGATAGAAGAAATTCGAAATACACTAGGGGATTAAGAGAAAACTTACCGGCGAGGAACAAACGGTGAACGGAGAACAGGGGAGCTCGGCGCAAGAGAGGAGGACCAGACCCAACTGCAATTGCCGAAAAAATGAGAGGGAAAGAAATAAATTTCTGTTGAGCCTCCTAGAAATCAGAACTGCTGAGGAAATCGTGGGGGAGATGTGCGCTGGAAGTGGTAACCGAAACAGAGGGAAACCGTCGCCCAGGGGAAGAGAAGGAAAAGAGAAGAAGAAAGGAAAAGAAAGAAAGAAGGAAGGAAAGGGGGGGGGGTTTAAAATACCTGGGGCGAAAACGGCGACGTTTTGGGGCTGGGGCTGGGCCGGGTCACGAGCTGGCTGAAAGGCCTTGGGCCGGGCCTGACAGCCCACTCCATTGGGACCGGCGGCCTACGGGGAGCTCCGGTATGCCCCACGGAGGGTTAAATCTGAAATGAGTCTTACCCACTGGAGGCGGCGGGCTGCCAACAGGAAATCTCAAAAGAAAAAGCACCACAAAAACCAAATCTTTCCCGGCCTTTTTTCATTGCTATTAGCGCCAACGGACGTCGTAAAAAGACTCCACCTTTTCAGTTAAAACTCGTTGCCAAATTCTATTTCCAGCGCCTAAAACACCAATAGTGGCGATAATATTTCGTTGCTAATATTTTTTGCACCAACTAAAGGCAGCGCTGCCATTTCATTTTCAATTTCAAAAACTAATTGTGGAGACCTATAATCGCCGCAATTATTTTTTTTTTCAGTGTGTTTGGACTATAGTTTTGAATTCCGTTCCGTTCCGGCCGGAACGGCTGGAATGTTCCGTTCTGGTGCCTCAACCGGAACACTATACCTCCTTATTCCGTTCCGGTCCAAATTCCGGCACTGCCAAGAAATTCCTTGTTTCCAAAAGTAAATTGCGGTGGTAGCTACTCGCCGAAAATAGTTTTCACTAGGGAAAAAGTTTAGCACCGTGATATATTTCATGTTATCAAAACTCAATTGCGGCGGGGCGTTATCGCCAAAAATAAGTTTTCCCATCATAAGATGTCGGTGCCGCGATATATTTGGATCTTTAAAGTCTAGCCTTAACTGTTTTTTTTTTTCTTTTCATTAGTAAGTGCCATAATCAGGCTTTTAATTTTTAAACATATAATGACACCCACCGAACATGTATTCGGGGGAAAGAGATGTCATTTGATCTATAAGCAGATAAACATATCCTAGTTGAACAAATCAACCAGATTTCTCACGTTGTTTATCAAAAAATAATTTGAGCAGAATAACAAAACTCGGAAAACAATCAATGTGCTGCCATTTTTTCAGGAGTGTATGAATTTGTGATTTTTGGGACAAAGCTGGGGCTGTCTACACGTTACGGACATTTATTTACTTGGCCTTTTTTATATTTCGCTGAGTTAATTACTTACAAATATAGAATTGAAAAAAAGGACCATAAACCATAAAGGAAAAAACTTCAGATTCAGCAAAAACAAGTGGTGATTTTGTGAATTAAAATTAAAAATTATTTAATACCCACAACTGATACGCAATATTAAACTCAAATACAAAAGGCAGAAACACAACACTAATTGGCAAACAGTGATGAGAGAGAGATCGAACTTTCTAGATGAAAATGAGAAAATGCAACTTAACTTTATTCACTAATATGAACAGTATTTATACATCTGAAAAATAAAACACTTATGTGCACGAGCATTATGTGTGACTGAAAAATAAAAATATTTTCAACTAATAGGCCCATTTTTGCTAGATTGTGTAAGTTAATTACACCCAGCTTGCTGAGAAGACTAGTAAATCTATCTGGGCCGAGAGGCTTAGTGAAAAAATCTCCTAATTGATACTCAGAAGATACATGTAATGTAATTACAGTGCTAGCTTGTATCATATCCCTAACTAAATGGCAATCTATCTCAATATGTTTAGTTCTTTCGTAAAAAAAGGATTTGCAGCAATATGTAAAACTGCTTGACTATCACAATACAAAACAGATGGAGTAGAGAAAGTAATCCTGAAATCAGCAAGTAAAGAAATAAGCCATTTAAGTTCACAACAAGCAAATGCCATTGAGCGATACTCAGCTTCAGCCGAAGATCTAGAAACTGTGACTTGCTTTTTAGACTTCCATGAAATCAAAGAATCTCCAATATAAAAGCAAAAACCAGTAACAAACCAGCGAAAATCAGGGCAGGCGGCCCAATCTAAATCACAAAATTCTTTCAACTTCAACAAGGAAGATCTGGGAAAGAAAAGACCTTGACCAGCAATGACCTAGATATATCTACCAACTCTAAGAGCAACATCATGATGAAACTGTCGTGGCTAATCCAAAAATTGACTCAAAGTGTTCACAAAAAAAGATATATCAAGCCTACTCAATGTCAAAAATCATTACTTTAATTTAACATTACTTTTGTTCACAAAAAAAACCATTACTTTTGTAATGCAACACACTCGTGAAGGGGATAAGATAGATGCAATGGCAAGAGAGTATCTGTACGTTTAATTTATTCCCCTGGAGCAAAAATCGATCGTAATAAGATTGTCCAAGTTTTTAAATTTGCATTGAAATGGAGGTAGAAAATTGAAATTTGTAAGGGGAGAAATAAATGTAGGTCTAGCTTCCCAAAGGGGGACAATATTCATGTAGAGGTAGCCAATTGTGGGATTTAAAGTTATGCAAAATGGGTGAACCAAGAACGTGAGCGAAAAGGCCGATGTGGGAAATGGAACTCGAAAAATCGAAACAAAAGCTCGCGATGAGGAGTTGATGGTGTGAGGACGTTGGGAAGGGTGGATGTTGGGAGGATTTGAAGGTGGAGTGTGATGGGTTGCTGGATCGAGGGATAGTCGTGTGCGAACTAGGGTGCTCGTCGAAGCTGGAGCAAATAAGGGGGATCTGCGCGCGAAAGGAGAATCAGGTTGAGGATGCTACTAGGGTTTTCAAATTTGGGGCTCAAAGATTGAGAGTATTTCACAGGTAGGTGAAAATGGAGTTTCTCGAAAGGGTAGTGAAAGGCTTACTACCCTATCACTACCCATTTACTACTCTCCTTTATAATCAAAATTTTCATTTTTTTTTTCATTTTTTTTAAAGTATTTTTTTTAACATCCTTACTCATTAAGAAAAAATTAAAAAAAATAATAATCTTATTAATAATCACTTCCTTAATCATTAAGTAAAATACAAAATTAAATACAAAATTAAATACAAAATGAGTAGTAAATGAATTGTAACTCTATCATTTCCCTCGAAATAGTCAAGAAAATTGAGAGAGGGGAATGGGGTTCTAAAACACGGGATAAAAGAAGGGGGGAAAAGCAAATTATTCTTATATTTTGCGCCCTAGAATCCAATCCCATTTAGTACCACTGGGAAATTTATTTCATATTCCCAATGAGTTTATTCATTACTAAATGCTTACGAGTTGCTGGCAAATAACTTATGATACATCGCTGGTCGAGTTTATTTAAAAACTACGCAGCGCTTTTATTATCGCAGCAAATAACATCCAAATGCAGTGATAATTTTTGCAACCATCATAAAATCGTTGCAATTGACCAATTTTTTTGTAGTGTCGAACCTAGGTGTTACATATTATCGTTTATAATTACAAATAGGATGACCTAGTTTTGGCAAACTATTTTGAAGTTTATACGAAACTCAGAATACAAAAAATATTATATAGTATCATGTAGAACAAATTAGGATTCAATACATTAATTTGTTAGGGGTGTAACTGTAAAAGGCTTATAATATTAAGTCGCAGACTAATTAAATATAATCGCCAGTATATATGATTCATAAAATAACGAATTAAAGCAAATTCAATAAAAAGATGCCTAATCCGCCGTTTCTTTCTTGATGGCTATATAATTGTATGTTACCAAAAACTATTTATTTGTTAAATATGTTATAATTATACAGCATTTTCTGCTTGGACAAAACATGGATTATGAGTTTACATATGAGAATAAATTAATGGAAGAAAGAAAAATAGGCTCTAATGGTTCTACAATGATTTTTATCGTTGTTGTGGGACTTTTTGCGGCAAGTAAAATCGCTGGCAACAACCAAGCATTGACAAAAATTTGTAAGAAAATCGGTGCAAGACTTTCTTTTGGGGAGGTAGACAGGTAACAACAACGGTTATGTCATGTCGAGAAAAAATCGCCATAAAATGTTTTTTTCGGAAAATTTGCCTAATAATTTCAGCAACTTTAGTTATCGAAAATGATGATTTTTGTTGTAATGATGAAATTAAAAAAATTCGATTAAAATAAAATAAGGCTTTTTCTAATAACAAAGCCACACTTCATTAAAATAAACATCACTATAGATCACAACTATAAAAGCTAAATAGCTTAAGAGATAAAGTCTGAAAAACCCTCCTACCACATTTGAATAGATTCCACAGATCAAGCATGCCTAGCATGACAATAAGCAGCCTTATCGTCTAACGTACTAACATGAGTGATCTGGAAATCCGCAAAACATGCTGCAATACAATGAATCTCATGCAAAATAACCCCCCAAAGGGAAGAAAGTTCGGCTCCAGCTTTTACTTCCTTGGTGACCATCAAGCAATTTGTCTCCAAAATGAGTTTCGGAATTCTCATATGTGCAGAAAGCTGTAATCCAAGAAGAACGGCCAATAATTCGATTGGCTTTGGGTTCTGCAACTTCCCATTTGCTTTTACTTGCAGCCATTATGATCCTTCGTTCATCATCGCGAAGAATGAGTCCCACTCCAGCTCTATGCATTTGTTAAAACATAACACCATCAATACTCAATTTCATATATCCCTCAAGAGGTCGTTTCCAACAAGTAGCTATCTCTTCTCAAATTTGAGTTTTTCTTTATCTTCACTCCACTAAACAGTTTTTGAGTGGTACTAAGAGCATGCTTAATCACAGATCCAAGAAAAAAGAATAATATTATCATGTATAATTTTGTTTCTTTGATACCATAATGTCAGGCCATAGAAAACAAAATTTTCAAGTCCTCGGATTTACCCACCTCCTTCAACTTCATAGCAATATCCAACACTGAAAACCTTGTATCCACATGAACCACGCCCGATAACACTTCATTCCACACCCATGAAGATGAGGAACAATTAAATACAGTATGTAAAACATCCTCATTTTTAGATACAAAAATGACAACCCCCCTCATTCACAATCTAATTTCTAAATTTCAAGTTTTCCGTTGTAGGAATGCCATCACAAGCACACCAAGCAAACACTCTCACTTTATTAGGAGCATTCAACTTCCAAAATAGCCTCCAAAGCACCTGATAATCTTGTGCATTGGAGCTTTCACCCCTTCTCTCCTACTAAATTGCCGAATCCTTATATAAGCTAATTTCATAGAATAATGGCCATGTCTATTTTGTCCCCATATAATTTTGTCTTGTTGAGAACCTAGACAAATTACAATTTTGAAAATATTAGAGGCAACATTTGGACTGAAGAGAGACCTAACCAAATCAACATCCCACCAATTTGAATCCCTATCCATCAAAGTATCCACTGTCCTCCCCAAATCCCATCTACCTTGTCCCGGCCTACTAAGCATTTCAAGATCCACCCTTGGTATCCACCTATTAGTCCAAACCTTTCACATTATTTTCTACTCCAATCCTCCATATCTACAAGATTTTTGGCCTTCTTCCACCAAGGCCAATGGTGAAAAAAGGTACATGCTTAGTGGAAAAAAAAAGGTACATGTTTAGTGGAAATTTTTTTTTTTCCCACCAAATTGGGTGGTGAGATTTTGGTGACATATAATTCATGGACAAAAATATTTTACCCACCAAAGCTTTCTTTCGTGGAAAAAACCCACTTTTTTCCACCAACTGATTTTATGGCTATAATATTCAAATTTTGTGGCAAATAATGTTTCCGTCGACTCCATTCTAGTGCTAAAGAATATTTTTCCCCGAAGATAATTAATCACTAATGTTTTTTTACCCACAAACATTTTCGTGGAAATAACGTAATACCCATTACTTATGTTGTGGAAAAAGAATTGTTGGGATGAACTGAATTTTTAAAAATTACTCAACACATTACTAATATTGCTGCTTCCCACGGTTGTGTTCGTCGGTAAAAATATTATAGTGATGGCGTTTGTTATGGAAAATACTTTTTTAGAGCCAATTCTATGTGGTAATTACGTATCGATTTGTAACTAAATGCTTATATACATGACTTTATTCATGACAAAAACGTAAATGTACTCATAGCTAAATATTGGATCCTCCCATGGTGGCAAATTCACTTTATCCATGACATTATTGGTGGGAAAAATTCTTTTACCAGAACTCTCACAATGTCAATCCGAACCACACCAAAGCAATCTCATCAACCAAGCACAATTACTACAATCAAATAATAAATCTAAAAAGAAACTCCAACCACAGCAAAGCTTAATAACCTGGAATATTGAGACATACATAATCACCATCATATCCCCAAATTTGTTTAAATGGAAGTAAAACTAAGCTACCTACCCTGTTTACATATATGTTACCAGTTACCAAGTGACATATCCTATTACCAACTCAAATCCACTACCTTGTTTACATATCCAATCAAAGAGAGAGAGAAATGGAATTGCTCCAATATCATATAAAAAATACAAGAAGCAAATATGGCCTATTAATGTGACTGAATGTGATGGTACTTCATTTTTCTCTAGATTGCCAAAGAAAAACATGCATTTTGCTCCACTTGAACTGCTTAAATGTTACCTGAAAAGATTGAAAAGAATATTTGTCAAGTGAGCTATATTTAGGGTGAATGGAATATAATGGGCTGAGAAACTTGTAATGGCAATTGTTGTAGCACACTTGTGTTTAAAATTTATCTATTTAACACATCACTACTGCATATAGCATATACAGATACAAAGTGGAGCAAAAATAAAAAAATTCTATTAGCTAAAATTTTAAAATTCGAAATTGGATTAAAGTTCAAAACTAATCTTTTTTTATAAAGCATTAAATTGCATTTTTTACATATGCATGACATCATTAAAATATTTAATTTAATTTTTTTTTTATGTGCATGACATATGCATGATGTCATTAAAAGTTTTAATTTCAAAAATTATTTATTGTAAATGCATGACATATGCAATGACTTCATCAAATGCATGACATATGCAATGAATTCATCAAGACGTATGACATATCCAATAATTTCATCAAAATTTGAATTTTGAATTTGAAAGATCTCATCTGGTTGAACTTAGTGAGCTAATAATGCAGGCCTACATGCCCCAAATTAATTTGCATGATGGAATGCAAGTACTACTGCCATTTTGCATATTATACGACTAGAGTTTGCTATAATGTTAGAATGCTATAACAGAATCAGCCACACTCTTCTCTTGTTTAAAAAAAAAAATTGCATGCTGATTAGTGCCATGGCTATACTATTTCGTGGCATTCAGGTTTTGACAATTTAACCATGACTTAGAACAAGTTTTTATTCTACAATATATGGTTCTTATAACCCATGTGAACTATCACTTACCTACATCATGATAAAATGCAAGGTTACATACTTTGATGAGTTGAAGCAGACAAATAATACTTCTAAAGAAAGAAACATACTTTGATGAGTTGAAGCAGACAAATAATATTTCTAAAAACTCAAATATGACACTAATAGCAGCAACCTCGAAAGTTAGTTGATGAAAAGAAACATTCACAAGGGAAATTACAGCCTTAAGCTCCTTCAAAGTGAACAGCCAAAATATCCCATAAGTTAAACATTGTTTTCAATATCTTCTCACCATTCCTTACACGTAAGTCTTCTACTTCAAGCAAAGCATACTGGTTGCATAAAAGAATTAAATGGCTTATAAATGCCTTGCGTAACTCAAACCAAGATGGCTGGCTATACCAGTAATACTCATCCTCCTCATCTTTACCATCCCACAACAAATAATCCAGGTTCTCTTCCTCTATTTCCCATCCCCCCTTCTCTCTGCCTCCTCTTCCACAACTCTTTAAAAACAGAAATCATTACACCGGTTGAACTGGTCCTTGTTGCAACACATTCATCCATTACATCATCCAAAAAATGGCTCTCATTCTCCACCTAATTACACGGGACCCACAAATCCACATGCCTACCCAATGCCATTTCCCAGCTCCTTGTTCACGCACGGGAGGGAATTGAAAAAAACCCTAGCAGAGAGTCTAAGAAATGGAGGGTTTCTGAAACCACGGGAGAGAGAAAAAAAAAGTTGGATTCCCGTGTGAACCCAGTAATAACAAGAAAAAAAGAAAAAAACTTTGAAACAAAATAAGAAAAAATTGGCTTCCCATATGAACCTAGTAATAACAAGCAAAAAAGAAAAAAACTTTAAAACGAAATAAGAAATGGAGAAATAGTGCAGGAGAAAAGCAAAGGAAATAGTAAGTACCTGTTCTGCTTCACCTGGAGAAACGGTAGAAACGCTAGCAGATCAAAGGAATTAGAAAGGGACGAGGGAGAAATGGAAGGGAAACACCGCGGGGGAAGGGGGGGACTGGTGCAGCACGGCGAGGGAGAGAGAAGGGGCAGGGGATGGATAATTTTCAGCTTATATCTAACAACTTATTGCGGCCAAATCCAGTCGCCTCTACAATACACAAGCATCGCCGCTGAAAATAGATTCCCACAGAAACCCATGTGTAATACTAACACCTATTACGGCGACAAAGACTCGCCGCAAAATATTGTTATACTCGACAAAAAAAATTTTTCCCCATGAGCGTCGTTATATTTCCGCCCATTTGAGTTCCACAAAATTACCTGGTCAATAATAACTTGTTTTTTCGTAACAAATATATTTTTCCCACCATACTTCATCCACTACGAACATTTCATGGCATTAAGTGGTGCTTTATATCCACCAGGCAAAGTGGTGTTAATAACCCACTTTTTTCCATGCATGCATCTACAACCTTTTTTCAAATCGTTCTTTGCTTTCCAAATTCCGGGCCAAGTATACTACGGATTACCACCCAATTTTGAGTCAAAAGAAACTACCATTAGGTAAATATTTTGCCTTCAAAATTTGGTGTAGTAGTGTTCATTATTAAGGACCCTCCACCCTTGTTTTGCCAAAAGAGCTATATTAAAAGCTCTAAGATCCTTAAACCCCAACCCTAATTCCCTCGCCTTAGACTCACACATATTCTCCTAACTCAACCAATATTGAACTCTCCTATCCTCTTTTTTTGTCCACACCAACACCTTGCCATCATAGCTTCCAAATTTGAGCATAAAGTAGTATCCAGGAGAAAACAACTCACTGAATACATAGGAATAGAGATATCCACAATTTTGATAAGAACCTCTTTACCTTCTTGAGAAAGAAGCCTTTCTTTCTAACTTTGTAACTTTTTCCATACTCTTTGTTTTATTTTAGAAAATGCATTTTGTTTTAGATCTTCCTATAAAAGGGGGAAGCCCTAAGTGGTTTTCATAATGATTTTCCCTTTTAGCACCCCACATCATCAAAATTTGACCCCTCATATTCTCATCAACACTATAGAAAAAAATCATTGTAGTTTTTTCCATATTAATTTTCTGCTCCAAAGCTTTCTCATACAACTTCAGCAATCTTTAAACATGTAAGTCTTCTTCAACATTTGCATGACAAAAGACTACACTATCATTTGTAAAAAGAAAATGGTTTATCATCGAGGCCCCTCTATGCACTTTAGCCCCACTAATCTTTTTCTCCACCCCCACTTCTCTTAACAACATAATCAAACCCTCTATATAAAGAAGAAAAAGATAAGGTGGCAAATGGTCCCTTTGTCTCACTTCTCTGGATAGAATAATTGGCCTTTTAGGATTCCCATTTATAAGAACCTTATAGGACACCAAAGATATATACTTCATAATAAGTTGCACAATGTTATCATGGAATCCCATACGATTGATCACAGCTTTTAGAAAAATCCATTTGACTCGGTTATATGCTTTAATCATATCCAATTTTAGAGACATAAACCCATTTCTACCTAATTATCTCGTGCTTCAAAAAATGAATAATTTTATAGGCCACAAACACATTATTTGTAACCAACCTTCCAAGGTCAAAAATTGACTAAGTATCCGAAATAATATTAGGTAGAATTCCTTTCAACCTATTGGCAATGCATTTAAGAAATCAGCTTATAAACAACATTGCATAAACTTACAGGTCGAAAATCTGAAACATAGGCAGGGGTAGGCTTATTTGCTATTAAAATAATGAAAGTTTCGTTTAATTCCCTAGGAAACTAACCCAAATCCAATGCTGTTAACACTGCTTCAGTAATCTTTCTTCTCAAAGTCTGCCAAAACATCTGAAAAACTATTGGAGACACCCTATTAGGGTTAGGTGCTTTCAATGGATGCATATCCTTCAAAGTGCACAACACCTCATCCTCTGCACAAATAGCTGAAAAGACTTCATTCATATCAGGAGGAACCCTTCCATTCATCTTTTTTAAAAACTCTAAAGAACTCTACTATCTTGAAGATGAAAACAGATTTATGAAATAATTAAGAATCAATTGATCTCTCTCCTTTGCAAATTTCCAATTTCCTTGTTGACCCATCAGCTTAGAAATAGAATTTTTTTTTTTAAATTTATTTTTTCTATGGAAAGCCTTTGTATGAAAAAATCGAGGGTTTTGATCGCCCTCCTAAAGCCATAATGCCTTAGATCTTTATTGCCACATTAATTCATCTTTCTCTAACCAAGCTGGAACTCGTCTTGGAGCATCCAACAATATAGATTGATTTTCAACCCCTTGCTCCTGCAACACCTAGAATTTCTGTTGTGCTCTTTTATTTTTATTTTTATTTTTAATTTAGCTTGAACTCTACCAAACTTGCACTTATTTCACCTAGACAACAGATGTCCACACTCAGAAATATGCTTCATTGCTCTCACTATACCACCTTTCTCCCCCTTCCCAGCCTAGACACCATCAACAATGCTCCCACAACCCTCTTCTCCAACCCATGTAGCCTCAAAACGAAATACTGTACCCCTCCCTTGACTCACACCTTCTCCCTCCAAATTAATTCAAATAGGCACATGATCTAAATAAGACATTGAACCATGCACCGCTTTATTCATAGGAAAGAGTGGACCCAATTGTAACTTTGCCATAAATCAATCCAAATATTCATATATACACTAAGATCCATCTCGTCGATTAAATCAAGTGTAGAATATCAACCCATTAAATTCCAAATCTCTAAAAGCACATTCTTCAATAATCCCTCAAAATTCATCCATTTGCCTCTCATGAGATGAGGCCGACCCCCCTCTTCTCCCTTTGATCAACAATCTCATTAAAATCGCCCATGAATAACCAAGGGAAACATACCAAATCATCATGTTATATCCATAATTAACAAATTCTTTCCCCACAGTCTAATTTAAAAATATATGAATTCTAGAGAGAAAATGTACTAGTTTCAAACTAAATAGAGAAAGTAGAATTTATTTCATGCTTTAAAAAATTGTCTGAAATCTGTATTTCTAGAGACAAATTACATTGGAAATATTTATCTTTGGTTGCAATGAGTTGTTGAAAACGTTCTTTTTAGCTACCAAAAAAATCCAGAAATACTAATTGCCTTTCCCAAGATTATTTTTGGAGACTTTTTGCAGTCAAGTATTTGTAACAACTTCAAAAAACGATGCTGCAAAAAGTGTTTTTTTTCTTTTTTGACGGGGTACACTGATGAGAAAAATCGCGACAAATGGTTCTTTTAGTTGATGTTGCCCATAATTGTTGGCGATTTCAGTAGTGCGAAAAAGTGTTTCCCTTGTATTAAAATTTTAAAAGTCTCGCTTATGATGTATTTTGATAAAAACAAAATAAGATTTGAAATAGAAATATTTATTTATATATATATACACATACATATGTAATCAATTAATTCAGAACTAAAGGAAACCGATCAAGTTATATTATATCTTATAATAAACCATTTCTTCTCAAATAGAGTAATTTAAAGGTATATTAATTTGGAATCAGAGAGACAACTTATTCTTAGTTTCAAACATATACAGAACATATAAATTATTTTAGGCAAGAAAAACTCACTAGAAATCTTTACTTCCGGTGGCTAACCTTGCTGCTGAAAATATTGTTTTCCATTAGTAACGTACGTACGTTATGCTGCAATTTTTTTTTTTGTTTCCGGGCTACCAAAAAACTTCCGTAAAAACTAGTTTTTTTGGCATGTTATTGTCAAAATTATTATTTAATGGATAAAAAATAGTATTAAATTTTTATTTATAATTTTAAAAATGTATTATATTCAGTAATGCCAGCTAGATATATACAGTGCGCAAGTGGCGGGCAATCCTTTAAAAAAAGAAGTAGATCTATTATACACCCACATTAAAGGTGTAGCACGAGAAAAGTCCCCGGTAAGGCCAAATAGCCTTTTTTTTTCATACAATTTTTATTATATATCTTATACATTTAAAAAAAAAAATCGAAACATTATTAAAAAGTACTTCATCAACTATTAAGTAGAAAAATAAATAAGAAATTTGTCGGGGACCTTCATTATCGGGACATATAGTATTTAAAAAAAAAAATTATTTCTTTTCATGTGGATTCCATATTTACTAAATATGATAAACTAAAGATTAAATATTCTAAATTGATGATCCATAAATTGGAACCTAAAAGCAATAATTTCATTTTTAAAATGAAAGTATTATTAGTCCAATGACTGATATATTTTCAAGAATTGCTAAAAAAAAGTAGTAATGAAGATAATTGTCATCATGACGGCTGTTGTTATAGCCCAATTGCGCCTCGACAATACTACACCAGACAGCATTGAACGATGGTTCATTGAGAATGAATAATATTGCAGCTACTACTGATAAAGGGTTTCCTGCAGATACGAATAACCTCATACCATATGTATTAAATATGATCAATAACGGAATAGACGCAGACCAGAACGAAAAAAGTGATTCGAGGCCTTCTGCATTGACTTCTTTTTCAGAGAAGAGTCCTGCTACTGAGGTTGAGAATTGCAAGGAACCTAAACCGATTATGATGGATGCTGTTAAAACCACCGAATCATTCGCCAATAACTCTGGAGAGCAACCCCAATCAGCCCTCGACTTGTGATACCCCATATGAGAATGATAAGATAGGTGGTGTATGGGATCCCACATTGTTTGGGAAGGAGAAGTTCTAACTCTTTGTAACGCCCCAATGGAAGGCCAAAACCACATGGCCTATACTCCAAAAGGACTAGTCAATAATACAATTGGAGCCCCATTAGAACCTTATAAAGAGTTAGAACTTCTCCTTCCCAAGTAATGTGGGATCCCATACACCACCTATCTTATCATTCTCATATGGGGTATCACAATCTACCCCCCTTAAATACCCGACGTCCTCGTCGGGTCTGTCTATTGTAGGTGGCACGGCTCAAGTCCCACATTTCTGGTTGGTCTGATACCATTTGTAACGCCTCAATGGAAGGCCCAAACCACATGGCCTATACTCCAAAAGGACTAGTCAATGATACAATTGGAGCCCCATTAGAACCTTATAAAGAGTTAGAACTTCTCCTTCCCAAGCAATGTGGGATCCCATACACCACTTATCTTATCATTCTCATATGGGGTATCACATCGACAGTACAACATCAGAGAGCAATAACAATGGTTCATGGAGGCCAACGAATAATATTGCAGAACTCGATGATCATGAGTCAAACAATTTCAACAGATCCAGCCAGAGTAAGGAACAAGAATTCGAAAATCCTGCTGGGTGCAAATTCTGCCCAACAGACGAAGAGCTCATAGTTTTGTACTTGAAGAAGAAAATATGTAACCAGCCCCTGCCATTAAACAAAATCGTGGAGGATAACGTATATGCAAATAACCCAGATTTTCTTTCAGTTACGTAAAACTGATCTTGTTCAAACATCCTGTTTCTTTCTTGGTATTCTTTCATGGTTTGATCTGTTTGGAACTGGATCTTGAACATAGCTTTGCATGATATAAAGTTTCTTTCTTGCTAATTATTTTTAATCTGAACGAGAGAATCATGGCGTATCAGATATTGTGCAAATACCTTAACTTTCTTGATTGCATGTGCTTGTTTTTCTTTGAACTAATATTCCTGGCATTGGTATAATTAAGAATAAATGCGATTAAAGAAAACAGCAGCCTTGATTCATAGTGTTTGATTCATGGTGTTGGATAGTGCCCATCTCTTTGTATTGCTTTTTTTTAGAATTCAACCATATATGCGTTTATTGTGGTTTTATAAAGATTCTAAAAAGAAGTTACTCTTTCATTCCATTACAAGAATACTACACGGGAAATGCAGGATCAGAATTGTACATTTTCACCCCAAGATCACTAAAGTATCCAAAAGGAAGCCGGATAAATCGAGATGCTAAAAATGGATATTGGAAGTCCACCGGAAAAGACAGGTTAATCAAATCGAATGGAAGCACAGTTGGACTTAAGCAGCCATTTGTTTTTTATAAGGGAGGACAACCAAAGGGTGAGAAGACTAACTGGATTATGCATGAATATACAATCAAGGATCCACCTCCAAGCGAAAGGGGCTCAAATGGCAAGACTGTACGTATTATCAGTTTTTCAACTTTTGTTTTTATCACTAGTCCATTAACATGATCGAAAAAAACTACGATGTTAAGCAGTTTTCTGATCCTTTTTCCAACCCCATTGCACTGTGTTTTAAGATTCTTTTATTATTCTTAAATTGACCATCAGCACTAATCTTGTATTATGCAGTTGGATGATTTGGCCCTTTGTAGGATTTACAAGAAACAGCCTAGATGTGCGAATTCAGTTCAAACTGAAATTAGGACTTCTCTGCAAGATGATCGTGATAAGGGGGAAGAGCATACAGATCAGATGAATTCCGGTTTCAAAGCTGTCGCCATTGCTGAGGTTGAAAGACTGCAAGTAAATAATGTTCAGATGCCAACCTTTCAAAATGGGATCCACCCAGAATCTTCTTGTCATCAATACATGAATAATAATGCTGCTCCAAGTACAGCTATTTTCAATGACAATCTGGAGTCCAACTCTGAATCCTTTCCTCCTGTTGAGGTGATTCAACCAACTGGCTTTAATCCCAGTAGTTGGATGTATAATAATCCCGAAGATCAGAATGGCTATATACCTGATAATCAATATGTTCCACATGATGATGAATCGAATGGATCCCTAGAGGATATTTTGAATGCTACTATAGAACCCGAATTTTTAGCGGAGTTAAACAACAATGCTTATCCAGGTTTCGGAGGTGCCGCCATTGCTGAGGTTGAAAGACTGCACGTGAATAATTTTCAGATGCCAACCTTCCAAAATGGGTTCCAGCCAGAATCTTATAATTGTCATCAATACATGAATAATAATGCTGCTCCAAGTACAGCTAATTTCCATGACAATCTGCAGTCCAACTATGAATCCCTTTCTTCTGTTCAGGTGGTTCAACCATCTGGCTTTAATCCCAGCAGTTGGATGTATAATAATTCTGGAGCTCAGAATGGCTATATGCCTGATAATTAGTATGTTCCAAATGATGAATCGAATGGATAACTAGAGGATATTTTGAACGCTAGTCAACGGAAACAATGAATATTTGGCAGATTTTGTGCAAACTTGATTCTACGACCAGTTTTGATTCTTGGTACTGTTTTGTTTCTTTTTGTAAACCTTATAGTATTATACGTTATAACTTTCCTTGCTTAGCAGGTTTAGTTTCTTGTATAAAAACTGATCTTGTATAGCAACCGAAGTTGATTTCAAAATTTTTAAAATCAAAGGTAGTGTTATTTCATTACATATATGGTATCAATAGAGCAGGTCTCTAACGAGATTTAATTTCTTCCTTCTCGGGAACGGCTACTGTTCTTGGGTCACTTGTTCCTCATCCTCTAATAATCCAATTATCACCATTAACGCTGCCACGACTATCAGTGCAAAAATACTCCCGCTACCTTCTCTCAATGGTATGGAGAGCACAATTTGAAGCGCTGTTAATTGGTTATGATCTCATCGATTGTTAATGGCGAACATACATGTCCTGCCATTGATGAAGCCAATTCTACTATCTCCAAAGTAGCGAATTCCAACAGGATTCGCCAAGATAAATTAATCCTTCATGCCATCCTTGCCTTCAATTCCACAGCCGTTACTCCTCTTCTTGCGTCTTACAAAATATCTTATGAGGCTTTGACAGCTCTAACCCCCCTCTATGTGGGAAAATCTCGAACACGTGCAATGCAACTCCAGAAGTACCACCAATCGAGCACTCGTGGCATTGTCACCGAATTCCTCAAGCAATCACTGTTCATTGAGCCCAATACACAGTCTCTATCAATCGATACATGTCCTGTTTGATGAAGGAAATTTTTTTCGTAGACATGTGCTGACCTGGAACGCATTTTAGGATCCACCGCTGTTATTTACCTATAAGTCCAAACCTTCACATTATTTCCAACTCTATTAATCCTCCATCTACAACCTTTTTTTAAATAACTCTTTGCTTCCCAAATTACTGGCCAAGTATACAGAAGATTACAATCCAATTTTGATTAAAAGAAACTACCATTAGAAAAATATTTTACCTTCAAAATCTGGTGTAATCGTTTGTTGTCATTATTAATGATCCTCCACCCTTGTTTTTCCAAAAGAGCTATATTAAAAGCTCTAAGATCCTTAAATCCCAACCCTCATTTCGCTTTAGACTCGCACATATTCTCCTAACTCATCCAATATTGAATTGTTCTATCCTCTTTTCTGTCCCCACCAACACCTTGCATATAATGCCCCAGTCTCATAAAGGTTGGAGAGTTGCATCTTATCAGATACACTTCCATTCAACACTATAATTAAAGACTTCAAATTTTCAAATATCATATAAAACTTGGTCTTAAAATCCACTTACTCAATATGATCAATTCCAAAAACGTCAAGTCGCCAGAATGCAATAATATTTCCTTAAAAAATCTTATCAATATTCGTATAAATTCTCTATGCTTAAATAACCATTCTTAAGTCATCTCACCCAATGCGTGATAATCCAATCCTTAATTGAAATATTCAAACTCATCTGAAAAATATTTAGAGATAAGTGGTGAGCTATCAACTCAGTATACAGATGACATATACCAGAGTGCGAACATGAACATTTTAAAAAAAAAAACTTCATATGCATGAACCAGGAACCTTTTATTTCCATATATAAATTTCCAAAATATATTACAATAAACTAGAACGACTTTTCAATCCTTCTACATTTAGAAAATCACTATTCATTATCAAAAACACTTTGGCATAAATAACTGTACAATCTCACCTTATTATTATATTAGATCATGTACTATGTTTAACCCTTGGGGTATGGTTGTACGATCCCCGGTGACCAAACCAGACAGTATTATAATGTGAGACTTCCTTTATTCGTTCTCGGAGTCCCGAGTGTACACACAAGAAAGAAACACATAAAGTACCACTTTATTTCCAAAGTGGTTGCACTCCTATCATATCATATCATATCATGGTGGTACCAACCATATCAAGTGAATCCATATCATCATATCAGAACCATATTCAGAATTAGAATCTAATATATAAGTATGCCAAAGGTTTTCTAGATTCATATCATATCAAATCCCGTGCTGTTCTCTGTCTTATCATTTTCAGATAATAAAAAACAAATCAAAATATCTTATATCACTTGTACAAAAATTTCTATAATCATAATCGCTCTTATGAATTTTTTAGAAACATGTCAAATATTGCCCATGTCTACACATTTCATGTCAAAAAATATTTTTCTCTTTCGTAAATTTTCATGAGTGGATGCGTAATACATATACTGAAATTGTTTTCACATTTTTCTAGTAAAAACATATCATGCACATTTATAAAACCAGTTTCAATTCATTTTTCTTTTAATGCAAATCAACCCCACTTACTTGGACTTCTTAGCTTTTCAAGATATTCTCAACAAGGCTGAAAAATTTGATCAATCGTCACCTATAAAAAAATACGCACTTTCATAAATTTTCAACCAACACGCATCTCCAAATTAAAGCCTGGATTGCTAAAGTCATCCTGTTTTCATTCTTTGAAACCTATGATCCTTATAATTCTAAAGATACCATCATTTTCCATAACCTCAATATGCACCCAGTTTCTTTAACCCAAAATTCAACTCAAACACTCGACTCGGATAGCCTTTAAGGAATCAAAACAAAAACAAACAACCCACTAGCATAAAGGAAAATCGTTGTAATAAAAAGATTACACAACCCAAAAAAAATAATTTAGAACTCGGACCCACTCAAAATATTTTAACTTCAAAATGACTTTCATAACATAGTCTAAAAGGAACTCAACAGAAAACAAACGCAAGTGACGAAGACAAAAAAAATAACCACACACCAGATAACTTTATCAAAATCATGTTTTAAAGATTGAGGGCAAAGAAATATAATTCTTTATAAAACTTAGGCTTCCTTCTACCTATCGAAAGTGGCTTGCGTAAGATCACAGGAAAGTAAACAAAAGCTTGTTTTGCTTTAAAATCAACAGACCAAAAGTGTAATTTTAAACAAAACTATTCTTGCTGCCAACCCCACGAAATAATCTATACTTAGAAAAATATAAGTTATAACTCAAAGATTGTCTCATTTTAAACCTAAGAGGACAAAACTGTAATTTCACAAGCTAATACTCTGCAATATTACGTAAGGAGAAAAAACAAAACCGGTAAAGAATAAAAACAAGAGTCATTGCAAAGAAGCATAAATGAACCTAGGAAAGAAAATGTGGTCGGGACTCGTCGAGAGAGAGGGCTGTGAACTGGCAGGGACACAGGGGCGTGGCTGGGTGGCGTAAGGAGACCAACAGACCTGAAAAAAAAAGATAGCGATTTCTATGGGTTTTCTAGGTGGCTTTCGGCATAGCGAGACTTCGGTGTGGAGGTAGGCTAAGATACTTCTCATACTGTTGAATTTGAAGACACCCCCGTTGATTCATGATTGCTTGCTTCATTGTATTCTTAGTATTCTTACTGAAAATGACCTCTGTTTTTTCTTGGTTAATGAGTTGTCCCAATGCTTCTTCATATAGTTTGAGCACAACAAGTAATCTTTGGTTAGGGTTGATAATAGCTTCACAAAAAATCAAACTATCATCCGCAAATAGTAAATGATTACTGGAGCACTTTTACAAACTTTAATACCCGACAGCACTTTAGACATAACAATTATATGTTTAAGTAATCCAATCAAACCTTTTGTACACAATAAGAAAAGATAAGGAGACATGTGGCCTCCTTGTCTCAAATCCCTTGAAGGAATAATGTGGCCAATAGGGAAATTATTAATGAGGATTGAGAATGAAGCACTAGACACATAAGCCATAATAAGATCAACCACTTTATCATGGAACCCAAGCCTTTGCATCACAACTTTTAAGAACATCCATTCCACCCTAATATATGCTTTGTTCATGTCAAGTTTGAGAGACATAAATCCTTTCTTTCTCTTATTTTTTCTCCTTAAGAAATGAACAAGTTCGTAAGCAACCAATATGTTATTAGTGATTAAACGTCCAGGTATAAAAGCTAACTGGATTTTTGAAATAATAGCAAGGAGGACTTTTTTCATCCTATTTGCAATAGCTTTAGATATTAACTTATAAATTACATTACACAAACTAATGGGTCTAAAGTCATTAACAACAGTAGTATACTTCATTTTAGGAACCAAAGTAATATAAGTATGGTTGAGAGTTTGAGGAAAATAACTAGTATTTAGTGCACTCAGAACAACATTGGTTACATTAGGTCTGATTTATGGCCTGTACTTCTGAAAAAATATAGGGGGCATGCCGTTAGGTCCTAGTGCCTTTGTAAGGCCCGCAGCCAGGCCCAAGCCGGTTTAATGAGACCCGGCCCAGCCCCCCAAGAAACGACGCCGTTTTCCTCCCCAGGTAATTAACCCTCCATCCCTTTCTTTCCTTCTTTCTTTCCTCCTCTTTCTTTCCTCCTCTTTCTTTCTTCTCTTTTCCTTTTCTTTCCCCTGGGCGACGATTTTCTCCTCTGCCTTCGTTGCCTCTTTCTCACGCCCACTCCCCACGTTCTTGGCAGTTCCGAATCCACTAAAAGGCTCAACGGAAGATTTATTTTCTCTCTCTCTCTTCTTTCGGCATTTGTAGCTTAGTTTTGGGTCTCCTCATCGCCGGCTCCTCTGTTTTTCGTTCACCCCTATTTCGCGCCGGTAAGTTCATCTAAATCCCTCCTCTCTTCTCTTGCATTTTACTATCCATGCAAGGTACAATTATGGGTTTTAATCACTGTTATTTTTGTGGGTTTTTTCGATGGGTGAAGCAGAGCATAGGAGAGGCGAAAATCCGGCTTCGTGGCCTCTGTTTTTCCATGCAGTTTGTTGCCTAATTTTCACACGATTGATGCTGTTCGGGTAAGAAATTAAGGACACTATGAATAGATTTCTCTCCATAATATTTTATAGATTTTGTCTCTAATTTCCGAATCCAGTTTCGAAGTGTTTTTTTTTTTTGGGTGTTTAAGGGTTTGTTGTTTAAATTCTTTTGCCGTTTTGGTGCTGTCGATGAGTTGTTTGGAGCGTTTGTTTTTTTTTGAGTTGATACAGGATGAAGGAACGTGATTTTGGGTGTTGAAATTTTGTAGTTGTGAAGTTCTGTTGAAACGCATATAATAATACTCTGTTTGGTGGCTAACGGTATGTAATGAAGAAATCATTTTTTCATGGTATTCTGGAGTTTTGAGATAAATACATGGTAAGTTGGAATGATGAATAGTTGCTGAAAATTTGTGGGTATGGAAAATAGTTGTTGAGCGTATTTGATACTATTTTTGTTGGGTTGCTATTTTGTTTCCGGGAGCGTGAAAGTTTTTGGAAGGGGACGAATGATGTTCCTATGGTTGGGTTGGTTTTATCAGAGTGATACTTGAGATGATGTAGTGGTGGCCAGAAGGATTATTTTAGTTGGAGGCGTAGTTAATGCTATTAAATAGTTTTGCGTGGCTGATTGTTTGGGCAATGGGTTGCTAGAAATTATGAATTTAGGCAGGCAGTGTAGTTAACTTATAATTTTTCAGATTTAGGCCTTTGGGGTGGTCATTAACATAAAAGAAATTATTTTCATGTACAGGTGACGAAACTCTTAGCGGTCAGACTCAAAGTTTTGATTTTTCGCTACAGCAGTCAGGTAAGCGGGGTTCGTATGCTCGGTTTTATACCAAAAGAGGACTGAGGTTGACTTTTGAAAATTTGTGCTTTTGTTAGTTATGAAATGAAAACTTGAGAAAAACCAACCTCAGTCGATTGTTTGCATTATTCATGAAGCTTATATAAAAGAAGGAAAAATATTTCAGGCATGCATTGTGTAGACATGAGCTGCTTTTTGTCGTGTTATTTTCTGAAATGTGGAAAGAACATTTTTGTCTATCTGAGAAAAAATTATGCCTTGATTGTGTTGACTATGTTTTATTTACATAAGCTTTATTCTGAAAATAGTTTGGATCTATGTGTCTTTAATAACTCTGAAAACCTTTGGCATAGTATTCTGGTTAGTATTTGACTCTATCTCTGCTTGGCTCTGCTCTGTTCTGTATTTGCTCTGTTTGGATTGGTACCAATTTCCTATCTTTGAGTGCACCCACTTTAGAAACAAAGTGGTTTATTGTGGGCTTTCATATGTGCACACTCGAGGCTCCGAGAACGAATAAGGGAAAGTTCCACCTCTGTCTCTGCCTGGTTTGGCCACCGAGATTTGCACAATCCTACCACGGGGGTTAAACATAGTCTTTACTTTGTGAGATGCTCCGTTTGATATAGTGAAAATACTCAGTTTTGTTATGCCAAAGTACTTTATGATTTAAATTGTCTTGAAAATTATTTGTTTCTTTTATGCATAATTATGTTTTGTTCCGTACTTTATTACTTGGTAAATGCTCATGTTTACACGCTTGTATAGGTTCTTCGCTTACTAAGTTGTGGAAAAACTCACCCCCTTATCTCATATATTTTTCAGATGATTTGGATGTTCCATCAGAGAATCAAGAGTAGAGCCTTGACCAAGTTTTAAGCATTTAGAGCCTCAGGCTAGATGGGGGAAAACAATTAATTTTTGTGTTGGATTCTAGTTTCTTTGGATTTTTAAAATGTTAGTTGTTCCTTATTGTTAAACTTTTTGGGAGAATGTGAACCCTCTCATTTATGATTTATTCTTATTCTTTTATTTATGACTTGGTGGACATTGTTATATGGATTTGAGATGTGAAAAAATATTTTTTATTTGAACATGGTCGGAGACCTATTATTTGTAGTTGAGGATGGATTATACCAAACAGGTTGGACTTCGTGACCCCCTACGGGTACGGGGCGTTACAGCCTTCGTGGGGTGCATATCCTTCCGTGCTTGAACAACTTCTGCTGCTGCATAAGGACTGAGAAGTTCAGAGTTCACATCAAGAGTCACTTTTGGCTCAACATGATTCAAAATAGGATTCATATTCCTAGCACCTGCAAACGAGAATAAGGAGGAGAAATGGTTAATAATGAGGTTAGCACATGTTGGAAATATTTTCAAAATAATATATTATATATTATATTTATTAATATGTTTTATTTGGAAGTTATGAATTATTTTGAAAAGAGAGAAATATGGAAAGTTGATGCTTTTGTTTATATAAAACTGGGTCATGTACCATACACAAGCCTTAATTGGCTTAGCGGTAGTGCTCCTTCTTAAGGACATTCAAGGCCTGGATTCGACCCATGCCGTCTCCATATTTAAGGAGATTTTTGATGATTTTGCAGGCATGCTCCAAGAGGCATGCGTTGCAACGTTTGGGCCTCAAAGGATGCTCCCTAGGCATGGGGTGCGCACGCAGGTGACGCAACGCGTCATGTGCGCACAAGTTGCTGAGACGTCGGCAAAAAAAATAAATGCCAAAAATCACACTTGTTGAGGATCGAACTCGGGCGAGATGCTTGAAAGGAAACCAGCGTGACCGCTGAACAAAGTCCCATTCTTGGTGATGGGGGGACCGGTTTAATATATATACCGGTTCATAGCAGATTATAAAATGAAGAGTGATAAATTTTCATTAACATCTTTTGGTCCTTTATAAATAGACCCAATGCCATATGAATTTAAGAATTTTCAGAAGTAAATTTCGAAATTCTCTATCTTCTAAAAAGTTATTATTTCTTCAAAACCTAATATTATGATCTATTCGTTCTAGATGAATAGATTTTTAATCTCTTGGTTGAATAGCAAAATCTAAGGGTATTCATAGTCTAATTTCGTTTGTGCATAACGTAGTTAGACAAACGGATTTGTTTCAGATTTCATTGTATCTTGGAGGCAAATTTGCTTGTAACCCATATGCATACCGTAATTGGTGGGAGCGAATATTATCTTAAAGAAAGAGACATTCGTAACGCGCCTTGAAGCAAACTTTTCTCTCATTATTTTCTATTTTGCAGCCCCTTTGCACCAACAGCACACTGGTCTCTTTCTATCCAGCTTCCCTCTGAATCCTTAAGTCTCACAATATTGTTCTTCGTATTTCGTTGGGAAGCTTCCGCATGAAAAATGTTTGGTGTTCTAGTCCCCTTCAGTCAACTAGCATGCTCTAGACCTTTGTTTTCACATGATTTCCTTCCTGCCAATCCACTTTTGTACCTCTTCATTAGCTACTTGAAACTCCTCTGAGTTATAATGAATATGGTCCTGTTGATGAAGCCCCTGCAGTTTATTTTGAGCTTGCTTAAGGTTTGTGTGCACTTGCCCAAATTTTTCTTTGTTCCATAGCTGCAGACTTGAAGCACAAGCAGAAATACTTGACATAATGCCCATCATACCTTGTTGGTTATTGTGCTGTAACCACGAATGATTAACAATCTGGGAATATTCTGATTCTCCAAGCCACATCGCCTCAAACCTGAAAGGTTTTGGTCTCTTCAAACAAATTGGGGGTCCCAATATATCCATCCATAGTGGTATATGATCTGAGTAAGAGCATGAACCATGGATTACCCTAGCCCTGTCAAACTGAGCACACCAGCTAGAGTTTCCCAGAAATCTATCTAATCTTTCAAAAACCACAGCTTGGGTATTGCTTCGATTACACGATATATATTTAATTCTTTTAATAATAATAATTTTAAAATGTATTATATTAAATAATGTTAGATACAGTTATAAAATGCACAAGCGGCGGCCAATTCTTTTAAAATAGGAGTAAATCCATTATAAAAAAAAATGAGTCGTACTACACCTATTGAAGCCGGTGTAGCATGAGAGATGTCACCGATTAGGCCAAATGGTTTTTTTAATACATTTTTATCCTCTCATACATTTTTAAAAAATTTACAATATTATTAAAATAAATTTTATTAGTTATTAAGTAAAAATAAAAATAAAAAATTCCAGACAATAATTAATTATCGGGACATATAGCATTTGTTTTAAAAAAAGATTTCTTTTCACGTAGACCTTGTATTTACTCACTTTTTTCAAAGAAATTGTGCAATACGTTTGTACAATACATGACTGAAAATATCAGTTTTTAATATAAAATGCGTTATCACAAAAAACAAAATAGTGAATATGATAAATTAAAGATCAATTATAAATTAATCCATAAATTGGAACTTAAAAAAATAATATTGCATTTTAAAATGAAAATATTATTAATCCAATGATGACTATGAATTATTTTTATGAATTGCTACAAAAAAATAATATGAAGATAATTGTTGTTTTTTAAATAATATTAGATGCAAAAAGCACTATTGTTTTTAAATCTAAAAAAATTGTAAAAAACGTAAGTTGTTAATTTGTTCTACAAAAGTTTCAGTAAACAAAAGTCTTCAATTGTGATTATTTCTAACATATTAATATTTCAGTCTTCTTATTATATTATATTGTAATTATAAATTAGAATAACAAAAAAAAAAAAAAATTATTATATACATAACAATGAATGGGTGGAACTAGGGGTGATCCCCGCCCTACCGGGGGCGGGGTCCCCCTATCACCGCCCCCGCCCCCGCCTGGGCGGGGGATCAACCTGTAAAATCCGCACCCCGCCCCCGTGTAGGCGGGGCGGGGTACCCCGCCCTGTAGCGGGGCCAGCGGGGGCGGCTCCTTCCGCCCGCCCCCCGCTACCGCCCCTATTGGGCCTGCCCACATCTGAACAGTTTTGGGCCTTTCGGCCCAGATCAAATTTCTAGGCCATTTTTGACCCAGAAAATTATCAAACCTGATTTAATTTCACAATAACAAATATCATTATATTAAATACTAAGTATTTATCATTACTAAAGTCTAAAGTGACAAAGTCATTTAAAAAAAAACATCACTAAAAATCTAAAAGTCAAAAATAGTAAAAGTTAAAGTTTAAAAATAAAGATTACTAGAAGTCTAGACTAGTTACTAAACTATTACAATTTACAAATTTACAATAATACAAATTAATACTACAAAATACAAAATTACAAATTGTGCTATTAACTATTAGCATTATACAGTTACAAATTTACAATTTACAAGATCATAAGAAATAAGATTGATAACATTGGTCGTTGGACACTGGTGATTGGATTTTGGGCCGTAATACAAACTTGGATGGAGACTGTGGGGTTGTTGGGCCTTAATCTTAACCTGCAATAATAAGTTAAAAAATAATTAGAGTACAAATATAAAGTTATAAGTTATAAACATGAAAAAAAAAAATTTATTAAAAATACTAAGTTACTAACCAAGATTAAATTGTGTTATTAACTTGGAAGATGTGTTGACAATTGACATACAAAATGATACTGTCATAGAAAATGTCAAAACTCATAATCAATAATTACAAAATAATTAGATACTAACATTACAAATATTATAAAAGTATAAATGTAAACAACAATTGGTAAAATAAATTGTGTAAAGTGCAAACCATGGTGAATTGGTGATGGACAGGGACTGGTAGATGAGGTAGGTCATACTGCAGCGGAGGTAGCTGTTGATGGTGTCCCAGGTGTTGGCGTCACAGTCGCTACAAGTTACAACAAATAAATGTAAAATCTCTGTAACATTAAATTTAATTAAATAAATATAAAATAATGTAAATATTTATTCAAGTGACAATTTACCAGATCCAGACTGATCAGCAGCCTCGTCCTCGGCCTCAACCGGATCATAATCAAGAACCTCTGGAATATGAATTTCAGCACCCGTGATCCAATTCTGTGTACAAATCAGAGACTCAACAGTGATAGGATCTAATGAGCTCCGGAAAGGATCTAATACGCGCCCTCCAGTGCTAAAGGCCGACTCTGAGGCTACTGTACTGATCGGGATGGCCAAGATACTGCGAGCAACCTTTGAAAGTACGGGGTATTTGGGGACATTCATCTTCCACCAAGCTAATATATCAAAATCTCGTACAAATGGATGGAGATCCAATGCCAAATATCTGTCTACCTCTGACTGGGCATCTGTGGTGGAACCCATAAAATCCAAGGGGGTCGACTCCATCTTGTCACCCCAGTCCATTTTACGTTTTTTTCCACGTCTAGCATCTGCACCTGATGGGGGGATACTTGTGGCTGTAGGTGCTGCAATACTACCACCTCCCACGATAGTGAACTCATCAAATAATCTAACAAGCGTTTCCTGAGCCCGAGATGCAACAGCCGACGCACAATCCTTGCCAATTGCATCAGTCAACCCAAATACCATGCCTTTCACCTTAAACCGTGGGTCAAGGACACATGCAACATATAACAAGATATTGGCTTTATCAAACTCTTCCCCCCAATACTTGTCAAATTTTTCCATCATGGTCCTAGACATCTCCCGCAATGTGGTGTTACTACCCGCTGCAATATCATCTAATTCTTCTTTCACCTTGGCTATTTGTTGACAAAATTGATGTGCCGTGGGATACAAAGAACCAGATAAAACCTTAGTAACATCGTAAAAAACCCTCAGAAACTCTACAAAAATAGATACAACCTCCCAATCATTAGACAAAGGGTGCCCCAACTTTTCATCAAAATACTTGACATATTGTATGTCTTCATTACCCAATGTATCAAATGCCAACTTATACTCCTGGGCCGCCTCTAACATCAAAAAGGTTGAGTTCCACCTCGTAGACAAATCAGTGCAAAGACCTTTTTTACATGTTATACCCACAGTAGTTGCAGCAACTTTGAACCTAGCCAATCTAGCAGGAGAAGATCTGACCCATCTAACAGCAGTCCTGACCCGAGCAACCGAGTCACCAAGCTTATCCAAGCCATCACCCACAATCAAATTAAGAATATGTGCTGCACATCGCACATGCAAATAATCCCCACCCAAAATTGTTCTACTCGCATTATTCATGAGAGTCTTAAGATGTCTCATTGCAACATCGTTAGCCCCGGCATTATCAACCGTGCAAGTACAAACCCGAGTCAACCCCCATTCTCTTATAGCGGCCTCTAAGGCCTTCCCTATCGTCTCACCTTTGTGATCAGTGGTTTGACAAAATTTAAGAATCTTCTTATGCAATGTCCAACCCCCATCAACCCAATGCACAGTCATACACATAAAATTAAGATTATTACAAGAAGTCCAACAATCAGTGGTGAGGCAAACATTCTCCCCCGCCAATAAACCCCTCAACTTCTCTTTTTCTGACCGATAAAGTTTTTTAACATCTCTTGCCACCGTGTGGCGAGAAGGAATATTAAATCTTGGTTCCAAGTACCTAGAATAAGCTTGGAACCCTTTCCCATCAACCACTTGGAAAGGCATCTCATCTATAATAATCATGCGAGCTAGGTGTGTCCTAGCCTCGTTAGGATCGTATTTTGTGTACCCCTTTAATGCCAACTCTCCACTACTTCCCTCACCCATTTTTTTAAATCCAACTTCAAGCCTGGATTGGGTCTTCTCTACCAAAGATTTTAAAATTGGGGATTTCTTGCACTGTTCCTCCAAGTGCAATTTTATCTGGGAAGTGCCATGTCTCTTGTAGTGGCACCCATAAATTTTGCCACAATAGTTGCATTTGGCTTTTGGATCATTGGGGTCACCACCTTCTATCTTTGTGACATGAGCCCAAATTATGGATGGGGCTTTCTTGCTAGACTGCTTGGGGGCGGGGCAAGTGGTAGTGGTAGGAGTAGGGTCAGGGGTCTCAACCGGAAGGGGAGTACTAGTAGGGTTAAGGGTAGTGGTAGTAGTAGTGGTAGTGGTCGGGATAGGGTTAGGATTAGGGCCGGAGGTACCCAAGGCTCCCTCCGGGGAGCTCGCACTAGAGTCTTCTGGACTTTCCATTTACAACAAATCTGAAATTATAATAAATGCAACACAAATGGTCATACAAAATATCATAGACTCAA
Source organism: Platycarya longipes (assembly GCA_036559045.1). Lineage (NCBI taxonomy): Eukaryota > Viridiplantae > Streptophyta > Magnoliopsida > Fagales > Juglandaceae > Platycarya > Platycarya longipes. The sequence continues at coordinate 3,525,141 of CM071801.1, forward strand.
ATCTCAAGCCTAGATAATTATTTTCAATATTTTGTAAGTTATAATAATATTTTATATATTTTTATCTTCATATATCAGTAAGTCTATACACACAATCTTCTATGTGAGGCTGTAAATAAAATTTATAATTATTCTTAAGTTGCACTATAATTTACATAATATCTATTATGAATGTATAGGTTTTTGTTTTTGTTTTTATTATTAATTAATCTATCATATAGTCTGATGAGTATTAAATATATTGATACTCACCATATATTTTTATAATATATACACTTATCAAAAAAATATATAAGATATTTTATAATAATATTATAAGATGAGGATGCTTTTATAAAATAATGTTCCTTTTATAAAGTGTTTTATCAAAAATATTTTATTTAAAATATTATTGTGAAAATGTAATAAAAAATATTGTGTATAAATTATTTTTTATAAAACGACGCCATTGGACAGCAATAAAAAAATAACAGTTTTTTGTTGCTTTTCTTTCTGAGTAATTTTGGAGTCTTTGGACTAGTTTGGCTTGTTTTACATTTTATTGGACCTATGTTTTGCACTTTTTTTTTTCATGTTATAAAAATGTTAGCTATAGATGTTTGCACAATTTGGACAGCAAAGCTTCAAACCTTAAAAAATACCAAAATTTTCATTATCTCAACAAAAGATAGCTTCAACACATTCTAAATTACATCCAATCTAAAAAACTATGAAATACATTCAGCCATCCAATCTAACAAAACCAAGGCATCCAGCCATCCAGTGCATCCAATTCCACTCAACAAAAAACTATGAAATACATTCAAAGGTTGATCGTTTGAGACTTTGAGTACATTCAGATTCATATAACAAAACCAAGGCATCCATGATCCAGCCATCCACTCTCAATTACATCCAATCTAAAAATAAAAAAAACTATGAAATATTATGAAATAAAAGCAGCAAAGCTTCACTGATCACTCCATTCTTCAAAGTTTCAATCCAATCTTCAAACCGAAATGGAATCAGGTGTCTCATAAAAATAATTGTAATGATGTAATCACACAATCAAATAATTGTAATTATAATAAAATAAACTCAAATCAACAATTTAAATTTTAATAAATTAAACACAATCACATAATCCAACACAATCACACTTCACAGTTCAAACACATGCACAATCGGCCTCCACAGCACACGGTTCACAAACACCAAACCCATCCTCCATCAACTTCTCCATTTCCATATGTTTTCAAGAATCAAAATGAAAGAAATCTTCAAATTAGGGTTTAGGTGAAACGGAATCACTTACCTTGGTGGAGATTGGAGGAACCGGAGAGGGAGAAACCGGAGAAATTCGGGGACGAAGGAGATGGATTCTTGCCGAGGGTGGCGTGGGGATGCGACGGCGGAGTGGGGATGCGACGGCGGAGTGGCTGCAACGGCGTGGCTGATGGGGCGATTTTAGGCTAGGGTTCGGCGATTTTAGAGAGAGAGTGAGAGGGAGACGAGGGAGAGAGAGAGAGACGAGGGAGAGAGATGAGGTCGGGGGCTGGGGGGTTTAACGAAGCTTTCCTTAAATAAAACGACGCCGTTTTATATAAAACGGCTTCGTTTTATTTAAGGAAATTTTAAAAAAAAAAACCCAGATGACAAAACGACGCCGTTTTAAGTCATCTGGGTTTTTTTTTTTATATATATAATATATATAATATGCGGGGCGGGGGCGGGGTATTACGGGGACGGGGTCATTTGTATACCGCCCCCGCCCCCGCCATCTGGCTAAATACCGGGCGGGTTTTACCCCGCTACTTGTGATCGGGCGGAGTAACCCGCCCGCGCTATGCGGGGCGGGGCGGAAAACGGGCGGGGCAGCGGGTGCGGGTACCCGCTGCCCACCCCTAGGTGGAACTCTCCTTTACCGAAGAATTCTGCTATGCGTTTGAGATTGGCAAGGAATGATATCGACAGAGTTGTGTTTTCAAAATAATAGGGACCGAGTCTGAAGAGGATACGTGAGATAATAGGGACAGAGTTTGTATACAACACAAATACATTATAGATAAGATAAACTGATCTATATATGTCTCCAGGTTACGGTCTTATATTCCTTGGACTGCTAGGAATAGGATTTATCTTTTACAATAAACTAGAGATAATATGAATAAACCTCATATGCATGTATATATAGATAACATGAGTAGACGATGCAGACCAGAACAAAAAAAAAAGTGATTCGAGGCCTACTTCACGCATGCTTTTGACTTGTTTTTCACAGAAGAGTCAACCGATTATGATGGATGCTGTTAATACCACCCAATCATTCGCCAGTAACTCTAGAGAGCAACCCCCATTAGCCCTCGACAGTACCACACCAGATCAGAGCATTAACAATATTGAAGCAAACAATCTCAACAGATCCAGCCAGAGTAAGGAACAAGAATTAAATTTCAAATTCCCTGCTGGGTTCAGATTCCGCCCAACAGACGAAGAGCTCATCGTTTTTTACTTGAAGAGGAAAGTATGTAACGAGCCCCTGCCATTTAACAATATTGTGGAGGCTAACCTCTATGAATATAACCCAGATTTTCTTTCAGGTATGAATATAACCTTGTTTCTTTCTTGGTATTCTTTCATGGCTTGAACTGTCTTTTCCTATGAAATTTGTGTGAACATAATTTTGCATGATATATAGTTTCTTTTGTTGCTAATTAATTATTTTTAATCTGAACGTACGAAAGAATCATGTGAAATTATGCTTGTGCTCTGTAAACACCCAGCCCATCTCTTTGTATTGCTTGTTTGTTTGTTTTTTTTTTTTGCAGAATTCAAATAGAAACAAATATACGTATATGTGTTTACTGTAGTTTTATTAGATGTTTTAAAAGAAGTTACACACACGGCAATATTCAGATTAGGCTAGCTAGCTTTCCTTTTTAAGGTTTTCTGTTTTGTTGGTTTTATTATTAATCTCATCTTTTATATATAACTTTAGTATCAAATTAACATTTTCTTTCCTTTACAAGAACACTACACGGGAAATGCAGGAGCAGAATTGTACATTTTCACCCCAAGATCACGAAAGTATCCAAACGGAAGCCGGCCAAATCGAGCTGCTAAAAATGGATATTGGAAGGCCACCGGAGATGACCGGAAAATCAAATCCAATGGAACTATAATTGGACATAGGAAGTCATTGGTTTTTTATAAGGGAAGACCTCCAAAGGGTGAGAAGACTAACTGGATTATGCATGAATATACAGTCAAGGATCCACCTCCAAGCGAAAGGGGCTCAAATGGCATGACCGTACGTATGATTAGTTTTTCATCCTTTGATTTTATCACTAAACCATTAACATCAAACTAAATCTTGTATATTATGCAGTTGGATGAGTGGGTCCTTTGTAGGATTCGCAAGAAACAGCCTAGTAGAAATTCGGTTCAAACTGAAATTAGGACTTCTCAGCAAGATGATCATGATGAGGGGGATGAGCATATTACAGATCAGATGAATTCAGGTGTCGAAGGTGCCGCCATTGATGAGGTTGAAAGACTGCAAGTGAATAACTTTCAGATGGCAACCTTCCAAAATGGGTTCCAGCCAGAATCTTCTAATTGTCATCAATACTTTAATCATAATGCTGCTCCAAGTACAAATATTTTCCATGACAATCTGCAGTCCAACTATGAATCCCTTCCTCCTGTTCGGGTGTTTCAACCAGCTGGCCGCTTTAATCCCAGTTGGATGCATAATAATTCCGGAGATCAGAATTCCTTTATGCCTGAGGTTGAAAGACTGCAAGTGAATAATTTTCAGATGGCAACCTTCCAAAATGGTTTCCAGCCAGAATATTCTAGTTGTCATCAATACATGGATCATAATGCTGCTCCAAATACAAATATTTTTTATGACAACCTGCAGTCCAACTTTGAATCCCTTCCTCCTGTTCAGGTGGTTCAACCAACTGGCTTTAATACCAGCAGTTGGATGTATAATAATTCCGGCGCTCAGAATTGCTATATGCATGAGGTTGAAAGACTGCAAGTGAATAATTTTCAGATGCCAACCTTCCAAAATGGGTTCCAGCCAGAATCTTCTAATTGTCATCAGTACATGAATAATAATGCTGCTCCAACTTCAAGTACAGCTATTTTCCATGACAATCTGCAGTCCAACTATGAATCCCTTCCTCCTGTTCAGGTGATTCAACGAACTGCCTTTAATCCCAGTAGTTGGACGTATAATAATCCCGAAGATCAGAATGGCTATATACCTGATAATCAATATGTTCCAAATGATGATGAATCGATTGGATCCCTAGAGGATATTTTGAATGTTACTATAGAACCCGAATTTTTAGCGGAGTTGAACAACAACAATGCTTATCCAGGTTTCGACGGTACCGCCATTGCTGAGGTTGAAAGACTGCATGTGAATAATTTTCAGATGCCAAACTTCCAAAATGGATTCCAGCCAGAATCTTCTAATTGTCATCAATACATGAATCACAATGCTACTCCAAGTACAGCTAATTTCCGTTACAATCTGGGGTCCAACTATGAGTCCCTTCCTCCTGTTCAGGTGGTTCAACCAACTGGCTTTAATCCCAGCAGTTGGATGTATAATAAATCCAGAGCTCAGAATGGCCGTATACCTGATAATCAGTATGTTTCAAATGATGAATCGAATGGATACCTAGAGGATATTTTGAACGCTAGTACTCGACGGAAACAATGAGTATTTGGCATATTTTGTGCAAACTATTCTGATATAGCTAGCTAGTTTTGGCCTCTTTTTTTAAGGTTCTGTAATTAATAAGCACGTTTTAATAAAAGGTACGGTTGTATGTTTGTATTATGGTCGTCAAGGTAATTGTATGTTTACATTAATCTAAAATTGTAGCTTCTTAAGGCATAAAAAATTAATTGACAATGAGCAAACAAACTGCCGTGAAAAATGTTCAGTACGTTATGTTATGTGAAGATAAAGGTTGTATCCAACTTACTTAGATAACAGTTCATATTTAATTCATTGTATATAGCTTTTACCCGACAGTGTCCCAGATAACAATCCGGATGGCAGTGACGAGGACTGATCTTAGATTTGTTGAGGGAACACTACACTTTTCCCAGCGCAAATTTTTGCAGCTAGAAGTGCCATAAAACGCTGCCAAAATCCTTTCCTGGCAATAATTACTTCACTGCTGTATTGCCGCTACTCATCCTTCACACGGGAAAAGAAAAGAGAGACACTGGGAGCCGGTTGGGATATCCTACATCAAAAGCAGTCCAATGGCAACAATAAAAAACATATATGAAAAGCAGTCCAATTGGACTGCTTTTGATGATAAATACAATAAAATAAAATAAAACATAATAAAAAATATAATAAAATAAAAAATACAATAAAAAATATATGAAAAAATAAAATGAAAAAAATAAAATAAAAAACATAATAAAAAACACAATAAAAAAATAAATAGAGATGAATTTTAAGGGGCATTCGGCCTTGGGTTGCAACCTGCCGCCTCCGGTGGCAGTGGTCGACACCGCCCACTCCATTGGGACCGGCAGCCTACGGGGAGCTCCGGTATGCCCCACAGAAGGTTAAATCCGAAATGAGTCTTACCCACTGGAGGCGGCGGGCTGCCAACAGGAAATCTCAAAAGAAAAAGCACAACAAAAACCAAATCTTTCCCGGCCTTTTTTCATCGCTATTAGCGCCAACGGACGTCGTAAAAAGACTCCACCTTTTCAGTTAAAAATCGTTGCCAAATTCTATTTCCAGCGCCTAAAACACCAATAGTGGCGATAATATTTCGTTGCTAATATTTTTTGCACCAACTAAAGGCAGCGCTGCCATTTCATTTTCAATTTCAAAAACTAATTGTGGAGACCTATAATCGCCGCAATTTTTTTTTTTCAGTGTGTTTGGATCATAGTTTTGAATTCCGTTCCGTTTCGGCCGGAACGGCTGGAATGTTCCGTTCTGGTGCCTCAACCGGAACACTATACCTCCTTATTCCGTTCCGGTCTAAATTCCGGCACTGCCAAGAAATTCCTTGTTTCCAAAAGTAAATTGCGGTGGTAGCTACTCGCCGAAAATAGTTTTCACTAGGGAAAAAGTTTAGCACCGTGATATATTTCATGTTATCAAAACTCAATTGCGGCGGGGCGTTATCGCCAAAAATAAGTTTTCCCATCATAAGATGTCGGTGCCGCGATATATTTGGATCTTTAAAGTCTAGCCTTAACTGTTTTTTTTTTCTTTTCATTAGTAAGTGCCATAATCAGGCTTTTAATTTTTAAACATATAATGACACCCACCGAACATGTATTCGGGGGAAAGAGATGTCATTTGATCTATAAGCAGATAAACATACCCTAGTTGAACAAATCAACCAGATTTCTCACGTTGTTTATCAAAAAATAATTTGAGCAGAATAACAGAACTCGGAAAACAATCAATGTGCTGCCATTTTTTCAGGAGTGTATGAATTCGTGATTTTTGGGACAAAGCTGGGGCTGTCTACACGTTACGGACATTTATTTACTTAGCCTTTGTATATTTCGCTGAGTTAATTACTTACAAATATAGAATTGAAAAAAAGGACCATAAACCATAAAGGAAAAAACTTCAGATTCAGCAAAAACAAGTGGTGATTTTGTGAATTAAAATTAAAAATTATTTAATACCCACAACTGATACGCAACATTAAACTCAAATACAAAAGGCAGAAACACAACACTAATTGGCAAACAGTGATGAGAGAGAGAGATCGAACTTTCTAGATGAAAATGAAAAAATGCAACTTAACTTCATTCACTAATATGAACAGTATTTATACATCTGAAAAATAAAACACTTATGTGCACGAGCATTACATGTGACTGAAAAATAAAAATATTTTCAACTAATAGGCCCATTTTTGCTAGACTGTGTAAGTTAATTACACCCAGCTTGCTGAGAAGACTAGTAAATCTATCTGGGCCGAGAGGCTTAGTGAAAAAATCTCCTAATTGATACTCAGAAGATACATGTAATGTAATTACAGTGCTAGCTTGTATCATATCCCTAACTAAATGGCAATCTATCTCAATATGTTTAGTTCTTTCGTAAAAAAAGGATTTGCAGCAATATGTAAAACTGCTTGACTATCACAATACAAAACAGATGGAGTAGAGAAAGTAATCCTGAAATCAGCAAGTAAAGAAATAAGCCATTTAAGTTCACAACAAGCAAATGCCATTGAGTGATACTCAGCTTCAGCCGAAGATCTAGAAACTGTGACTTGCTTTTTAGACTTCCATGAAATCAAAGAATCTCCAATATAAAAGCAAAAACCAGTAACAGACCAGCGAAAATCAGGGCAGGCGGCCCAATCTAAATCACAAAATTCTTTCAACTTCAACAAGGAAGAGCTGGGAAAGAAAAGACCTTGACCAGCAATGGCCTAGATATATCTAACAACTCTAAGAGCAACATCATGATGAAACTGTCGTGGCTAATCCAAAAATTGACTCAAAGTGTTCACAAAAAAAGATATATCAAGCCTACTCAATGTCAAAAATCATTACTTTAATTTAACATTACTTTTGTTCACAAAAAAAACCATTACTTTTGTAATGCAACACACTCGTGAAGGGGATAAGATAGATGCAATGGCAAGAGAGTATCTGTATGTTTAATTTATTCCCCTGGAGCAAAAATCGATCGTAATACGATTGTCCAAGTTTTTAAATTTGCATTGAAATGGAGGCAGAAAATTGAAATTTGTAAGGGGAGAAATAAATGTAGGTCTAGCTTCCCAAAGGGGGACAATATTCATGTAGAGGTAGCCAATTGTGGGATTTAAAGTTATGCAAAATGGGTGAACCAAGAACGTGAGCGAGAAGGCCGATGTGGGAAATGGAACTTGAAAAATCGAAACAAAAGCTTGCGATGAGGAGTTGATGGTGTGAGGACGTTGGGAAGGGTGGATGTTGGGAGGATTTGAAGGTGGAGTGTGATGGGTTGCTGGATCGAGGGATAGTAGTGTGTGAACTAGGGTGCTCGTCGAAGCTGGAGCAAATAAGGGGGATCTGCGCGCGAAAGGAGAATCAGGTTGAGGATGCTGCTAGGGTTTTCAAATTTGGGGTTCAAAGATTGAGAGTATTTCACAGGTAGGTGAAAATGGAGTTTCTCGAAAGGGTAGTGATAGGCTTACTACCCTATCACTACCCATTTACTACTCTCCTTTATAATCAAAATTTTCATTTTTTTTTTCATTTTTTTTAAAGTATTTTTTTTAACATCCTTACTCATTAAGAAAAAATTAAAAAAAAATATATAATCTTACTAATAATCACTTCCTTAATCATTAAGTAAAATACAAAATTAAATACAAAATGGGTAGTAAATGAGTAGTAAATGAATCGTAACTTTATCATTTCCCTCGAAATAGTCAAGAAAATTGAGAGAGGGGAATGGGGTTGTAAAACACGGGATAAAAGAAGGGGGGAAAAGCAAATTATTCTTATATTTTGCGCCCTAGAATCCAATCCCATTTAGTACCACTGGGAAATTTATTTCATATTCCCAATGAGTTTATTCATTACTAAATGCTTACGAGTTGCTGGCAAATAACTTCTGATACATCGCTGGTCGAGTTTATTTAAAAACTACGCAGCGCTTTTATTATCGCAGCAAATAACATCCAAATGCAGTGATAATTTTTGCAACCATCATAAAATCGTTGCAATTGACCAATTTTTTTGTAGTGTCGAACCTAGGTGTTACATATTATCGTTTATAATTACAAATAGGATGACCTAGTTTTGGCAAACTATTTTGAAGTTTATACGAAACTCAGAATACAAAAAATATTATATAGTATCATGTAGAACAAATTAGGATTCAATACATTAATTTGTTAGGGGTGTAACTGTAAAAGGCTTATAATATTAAGTCGCAGACTAATTAAATATAATCGCCAGTATATATGATTCATAAAATAACGAATTAAAGCAAATTCAATAAAAAGATGCCTAATCCGCCGTTTCTTTCTTGATGGCTATATAATTGTATGTTACCAAAAACTATTTATTTGTTAAATATGTTATAATTATACAGCATTTTCTGCTTGGACAAAACATGGATTATGAGTTTACATATGAGAATAAATTAATGGAAGAAAGAAAAATAGGCTCTAATGGTTCTACAATGATTTTTATCGTTGTTGTGGGACTTTTTGCGGCAAGTAAAATCGCTGGCAACAACCAAGCATTTACAAAAATTTATAAAAAAATCGGTTCAAGACTTTCTTTGGGGGAGGTAGACAGGTAACAACAACGGTTATGTCATGTCGAGAAAAAATCGCCATAAAATGTTTTTTTCGGAAAATTTGCCTAATAATTTCAGCAACTTTAGTTATCGAAAATGACGATTTTTGTTGAATGATGAAATTAAAAAAATTCGATTAAAATAAAATAAGGCTTTTTCTAATAACAAAGCCACACTTCATTAAAATAAACATCACTATAGATCACAACTATAAAAGCTAAATAGCTTAAGAGATAAAGTCTGAAAAACCCTCCTTCCACATTTGAATAGATTCCACAGATCAAGCATGCCTAGCATGACAATAAGCAGTCTTATCGTCTAACGTACTAACATGAGTGATCTGGAAATCCGCAAAACATGCTGCAATACAATGAATCTCATGCAAAATAACCCCCCAAAGGGAAGAAAGTTCGGCTCCAGCTTTTACTTCCTTGGTGACCATCAAGCAATTTGTCTCCAAAATGAGTTTCGGAATTCTCATATGTGCAGAAAGCTGTAATCCAAGAAGAACGGCCAATAATTCGATTGGCTTTGGGTTCTGCAACTTTTCATTTGCTTTTACTTGCAGCCATTATGATCCTTCGTTCATCATCGCGAAGAATGACTCCCACTCCAGCTCTATGCATTTGTTAAAACATAACACCATCAATACTCAATTTCATATATCCCTCAAGAGGTCGTTTCCAACAAGTAGCTATCTCTTCTCAAATTTGAGTTTTTCTTTATCTTCACTCCACTAAACAGTTTTTGAGTGGTACTAAGAGCATGCTTAATCACAGATCCAAGAAAAAAGAATAATATTATCATGTATAATTTTGTTTCTTTGATACCATAATGTCAGGCCATAGAAAACAAAATTTACAAGTCCTCGGATTTACCCACCTCCTTCAACTTCATAGCAATATCCAACACTGAAAACCTTGTATCCACACGAACCACGCCCGATAACACTTCATTCCACACCCATGAAGATGAGGAACAATTAAATACAGTATGTAAAACATCCTCATTTTTAGAATACAAAAATGACAACCCCCCTCATTCACAATCTAATTTCTAAATTTCAAGTTTTCCGTTGTAGGAATGCCATCACAAGCACACCAAGCAAACACTCACTTTATTAGGAGCCTTCAACTTCCAAAATAGCCTCCAAAGCACCTGATAATCTTGTGCATTGGAGCTTTCACCCCTTCTCTCCTACTGAATTGCCGAATCCTTATATAAGCTAATTTCATAGAATAATGGCCATGTCTATTTTGTCCCCATATAATTTTGTCTTGTTGAGAACCTAGACAAATTACAATTTTGAAAATATTAGAGGCAACATTTGGACTGAAGAGAGACCTAACCAAATCAACATCCCACCAATTTGAATCCCTATCCATCAAAGTATCCACTGTCCTCCCCAAATCCCATCTACCTTGTCCCGGCCTACTAAGCATTTCAAGATCCACCCTTGGTATCCACCTATTAGTCCAAACCTTTCACATTATTTTCTACTCCAATCCTCCATATCTACAAGATTTTTGGCCTTCTTCCACCAAGGCCAATGGTGAAAAAAGGTACATGCTTAGTGGAAAAAAAAAAGGTACATGTTTAGTGGAATTTTTTTTTTTTCCCACCAAATTGGGTGGTGAGATTTTGGTGACATATAATTCATAGACAAAAATATTTTACCCACCAAAGCTTTCTTTCGTGGAAAAAACCCACTTTTTTCCACCAACTGATTTTATGGCTATAATATTCAAATTTTGTGGCAAATAATGTTTCCGTCGACTCCATTCTAGTGCTAAAGAATATTTTTCCCCGAAGATAATTAATCACTAATGTTTTTTTACCCACGAACATTTTCGTGGAAATAACGTAATACCCATTACTTATGTTGTGGAAAAAGAATTGTTGGGATGAACTGAATTTTTAAAAATTACTCAACACATTACTAATATTGCTACTTCCCACGATTGTGTTCATCGGTAAAAATATTATAGTGATTGCGTTTGTTATGGAAAATACTTTTTTAGAGCCAATTCTATGTGGTAATTACGTATCGATTTGTAACTAAATGCTTATATACATGACTTTATTCATGACAAAAACGTAAATGTACTCATAGCTAAATATTGGATCCTCCCATGGTGGCAAATTCACTTTATCCATGACATTATTGGTGGGAAAAATTCTTTTACCAGAACTCTCACAATGTCAATCCGAACCACACCAAAGCAATCTCATCAACCAAGCACAATTACTACAATCAAATAATAAATCTAAAAAGAAACTCCAACCACACCAAAGCTTAATAACCTGGAATATTGAGACATACATAATCACCATCATATCCCCAAATTTGTTTAAATGAAAGTAAAACCAAGCTACCTACCCTGTTTACATATATGTTACCAGTTACCAAGTGACATATCCTATTACCAACTCAAATCCACTACCTTGTTTACATATCCAATCAAAGAGAGAGAGAAATGGAATTGCTCCAATATCATATAAAAAATACAAGAAGCAAATATGGACATATTACTGTGGCTGAATGTGATGGTACTTCATTTTTCTCTAGATTGCCAAAGAGAAACATGCATTTTGCTCCACTTGAACTGCTTAAATGTTACCTGAAAAGATTGAAAAGAATATTTGTCAAGTGAGCTATATTTAGGATGAATGGAATATGATGGGCTGAGAAACTTGTAATGGCAATTGTTGTAGCACACTTGTGTTTAAAATTTATCTATTTAACACATCACTACTGCATATAGCATATACAGATACAAAGTGGAGCAAAAATAAAAAAATTCCATTAGCTAAAATTTTTAAAACTGAGCATCTCATCTGGTTGAACTTAGTGAGCTAATAATGCAGGCCTACATGCCCCAAATTAATTTGCATGATGGAATGCAAGTACTACTGCCATTTTGCATATTATACGACTAGAGTTTGCTATAATGTTAGAATGCTATAACAGAATCAGCCACACTCTTCTCTTGTTTAAAAAAAAAAAATTGCATGCTGATTAGTGCCATGGCTATACTATTTCGTGGCATTCAGGTTTTGACAATTTAACCATGACTTAGAACAAGTTTTTATTCTACAATGTTAACTATATATGGTTCTTATAACCCATGTGAACTATCACTTACCTACATCATGATAAAATGCAAGGTTACATACTTTGATGAGTTGAAGCAGACAAATAATACTTCTAAAGAAAGAAACATACTTTGATGAGTTGAAGCAGACAAATAATATTTCTAAAAACTCAAATATGACACTAATAGCAGCAACCTCGAGAGTTAGTTGATGAAAAGAAACATTCACAACGGAAATTACAGCCTTAAGCTCCTTCAAAGTGAACAGCCAAAATATCCCATAAGTTAAACATTGTTTTCAATATCTTCTCACCATTCCTTACACGTAAGTCTTCTACTTCAAGCAAAGCATACTGGTTGCATAAAAGAATTAAATGGCTTATAAATGCCTTGCGTAACTCAAACCAAGATGGCTGGCTATACCAGTAATACTCATCCTCCTCATCTTTACCATCCCACAACAAATAATCCAGGTTCTCTTCCTCTATTTCCCATCCCCCCTTCTCTCTGCCTCCTCTTCCACAACTCTTTAAAAACAGAAATCATTACACCGGTTGAACTGGTCCTTGTTGCAACACATTCATCCATTACATCATCCAAAAAATGGCTCTCATTCTCCACCTAAATACACGGGACCCACAAATCCACATGCCTACCCAATGCCATTCCCAGCTCCTTGTTCACGCACGGGAGGGAATTGAAAAAAACCCTAGCAGAGAGTCTAAGAAATGGAGGGTTTCTGAAACCACGGGAGAGAGAAAAAAAAATTGGATTCCCGTGTGAACCCAGTAATAACAAGAAAAAAAGAAAAAAACTTTGAAACAAAATAAGAAAAAATTGGCTTCCCATATGAACCTAGTAATAACAAGGCAAAAAGAAAAAAACTTTAAAACGAAATAAGAAATGGAGAAATTGTGCAGGAGAAAAGCAAAGGAAATAGTAAGTACCTGTTCTGCTTCACCTGGAGAAACGGTAGAAACGCTAGCAGATCAAAGGAATTAGAAAGGGACGAGGGAGAAATGGAAGGGAAACACCGCGGGGGAAGGGGGGGACTGGTGCAGCACGGCGAGGGAGAGAGAAGGGACTATCAAATCCAGCCAAATATCACGCCGTCGCCGGTGGGGGGAGGGTGGGGGAGGCATGCGGAAGGGATGAGATTTGATATGGGTTTCTCGATATTTCATCGGGCAGGGGATGGATAATTTTCAGCTTATATCTAACAACTTATTGCGGCCAAATCCAGTCGCCTCCACAATACACAAGCATCGCCGCTGAAAATAGATTCCCACAGAAACCCATGTGTAATACTAACATCTATTACGGCGACAAAGACTCGCCGCAAAATATTGTTATACTCGACAAAAAAAAATTTTCCCCATGAGCATCGTTATATTTCCGCCCATTTGAGTTCCACAAAATTACCTGGTCAATAATAACTTGTTTTTTCGTAACAAATATATTTTTCCCACCATACTTTATCCACTACGAACATTTCATGGCATTAAGTGGTGCTTTATATCCACCAGGCAAAGTGGTGTTAATAACCCACTTTTTTCCATGCATGCATCTACAACCTTTTTTCAAATCGTTCTTTGCTTTCCAAATTCCGGGCCAAGGATACTAAGGATTACCACCCAATTTTGAGTCAAAAGAAACTACCATTAGGTAAATATTTTGCCTTCAAAATTTGGTGTAGTAGTGTTCATTATTAAGGACTCTCCACCCTTGTTTTGCCGAAAGAGCTATATTAAAAACTCTAACATCCTTAGACCCCAATCCTAATTCCCTCGCCTTAGACTCACACGTATTCTCCTAACTCACCTAATATTGAACTCTCCTATCCTCTTTTTTTGTCCACACCAACACCTTGCCATCATAGCTTCCAAATTTGAGCATAAAGTAGTAGGCAGGAGAAAACAACTCACTGAATACATAGGAATAGAGATATCCACAATTTTGATAAGAACCTCTTTACCTTCTTGAGAAAGAAGCCTTTCTTTCTAACTTTGTAACTTTTTCCATACTCTTTGTTTTATTTTAGAAAATGCATTTTGTTTTAGATCTTCCTATAAAAGGGGGAAGCCCTAAGTGGTTTTCATAATGATTTTCCCTTTTAGCATCCCACATCTTCAAATTTGACCCCTCATATTCTCATCAACACTATAGAAAAAAATCATTGTAGTTTTTTCCATATTAATTTTCTGCTCCAAAGCTTTCTCATACAACTTCAGCAATCTTTAAACATGTAAGTCTTCTTCAACATTTGCATGACAAAAGACTACACTATCATCTGTAAAAAGAAAATGGTTTATCATCGAGGCCCCTCTATGCACTTTAGCCCCACTAATCTTTTTCTCCACCCCCACTTCTCTTAACAACATAATCAAACCCTCTATATAAAGAAGAAAAAGATAAGGTGACAAATGATCCCTTTGTCTCACTTCTCTGGATAGAATAATTGGCCTTTTAGGATTCCCATTTATAAGAACCTTATAGGACACCAAAGATATATACTTCATAATAAGTTGCACAATGTTATCATGGAATCCCATACGATGCATCACAGCTTTTAGAAAAATCCATTTGACTCGGTTATATGCTTTAATCAAATTCAATTTTAGAGACATAAACCCATTTCTACCTAATTATCTCGTGCTTCAAAAAATGAATAATTTTATAGGCCACAAACACATTATTTGTAACCAACCTTCCAAGGTCAAAAATTGACTAAGTATCCGAAATAATATTAGGTCGAATTCCTTTCAACCTATTGGCAATGCATTTAAGAAATCAGCTTATAAACAATATTGCATAAAATTACAGGTCGAAAATCTGAAACATAGGCAGGGGTAGGCTTATTTGCTATCAAAATAATGAAAGTTTCGTTTAATTCCCTAGGAAACTAACCCAAATCCAATGCTGTTAACACTGCTTCAGTAATCTTTCTTCTCAAAGTCTGCCAAAACATCTGAAAAAATATTGGAGACACCCTATTAGGGTTAGGTGTTTTCAATGGATGCATATCCTTCAAAGTGCACAACACCTCATCCTCTGCACAAATAGCTGAAAAGACTTCATTCATATCAGGAGGAACCCTTCCATTCATCTTTTTTAAAAACTCTAAAGAACTCTACTATCTTGAAGATGAAAACAGATTTATGAAATAATTAAGAATCAATTGATCTCTCTCCTTTGCAAATTTCCAATTTCCTTGTTGACCCATCAGCTTAGAAATAGAATTTTTTTTTTAAAATTTATTTTTTCTATGGAAAGCCTTTGTATGAAAAAATCGAGGGTTTTGATCGCCCTCCTAAAGCCATAATGCCTTAGATCTTTATTGCCACATTAATTCATCTTTCTCTAACCAAGCTGGAACTCGTCTTGGAGCATCCAACAATATAGATTGATTTTCAACCCCTTGCTCTTGCAACACCTAGAATTTCTGTTGTGCTCTTTTATTTTTGTTTTTATTTTTAATTTAGCTTGAACTCTACCAAACTTGCACTTATTTCACCTAGACAACAGATGTCCACACTCAGAAATATGCTTCATTGCTCTCACTATACCACCTTTCTCCCCCTTCCCAGCCTAGACACCATCAACAATGCTCCCACAACCCTCTTCTCCAACCCATGTAGCCTCAAAACGAAATACTGTACCCCTCCCTTGACTCACACCTTCTCCCTCCAAATTAATTCAAATAGGCACATGATCTAAATAAGACATTGAACCATGCACCGCTTTATTCATAGGAAAGAGTGGACCCAATTGTAACTTTGCCATAAATCAATCCAAATATTCATATATACACTAAGATCCATCTCGTCGATTAAATCAAGTGTAGAATATCAACCCATTAAATTCCAAATCTCTAAAAGCACATTCTTCAATAATCCCTCAAATTCATCCATTTGCCTCTCATGAGATGAGGCCAACCCCCCTCTTCTCCCTTTGATCAACAATCTCATTAAAATTGCCCATGAATAACCAAGGGAAACATACCAAATCATCATGTTATATCCATAATTAACAAATTCTTTCCCCACAGTCTAATTTAAAAATATATGAATTCTAGAGAGAAAATGTACTAGTTTCAAACTAAATAGAGAAAGTAGAATTTATTTCATGCTTTAAAAAATTGTCTGAAATCTGTATTTCTAGAGACAAATTACATTGGAAATATTTATCTTTGGTTGCAATGAGTTGTTGAAAACGTTCTTTTTAGCTACCAAAAAAATCCAGAAATACTAATTGCCTTTCCCAAGATTATTTTTGGAGACTTTTTGCAGTCAAGTATTTGTAACAACTTCAAAAAACGATGCTGCAAAAAGTTTTTTTTTTTTCTTTTTTGACGGGGTACACTGATGAGAAAAATCGCGACAAATGGTTCTTTTAGTTGATGTTGCCCATAATTGTTGGCGATTTCAGTAGTGCGAAAAAGTGTTTCCCTTGTATTAAAATTTTAAAAGTCTCGCTTATGATGTATTTTGATAAAAACAAAATAAGATTTGAAATAGAAATATTTATTTATATATATATACACATACATATGTAATCAATTAATTCAGAACTAAAGGAAACCGATCAAGTTATATTATATCTTATAATAAACCATTTCTTCTCAAATAGAGTAATTTAAAGGTATATTAATTTGGAATCAGAGAGACAACTTATTCTTAGTTTCAAACATATACAGAACATATAAATTATTTTAGGCAAGAAAAACTCACTAGAAATCTTTACTTCCGGTGGCTAACCTTGCTGCTGAAAATATTGTTTTCCATTAGTAACGTACGTACGTTATGCTGCAATTTTTTTTTTTTTTTCCGGGCTACCAAAAAACTTCCGTAAAAACTAGTTTTTTTGGCATGTTATTGTCAAAATTATTATTTAATGGATAAAAAATAGTATTAATTTTTTATTTATAATTTTAAAAATGTATTATATTCAGTAATGCCAGCTAGATATATACAGTGCGCAAGTGGCGGGCAATCCTTTAAAAAAAGAAGTAGATCTATTATACACCCACATTAAAGGTGTAGCACGAGAAAAGTCCCCGGTAAGGCCAAATAGCCTTTTTTTTTCATACAATTTTTATTATATATCTTATACATTTAAAAAAAAAATCGAAACATTATTAAAAAGTACTTCATCAACTATTAAGTAGAAAAAAAATAAGAAATTTGTCGGGGACCTTCATTATCGGGACATATAGTATTTAAAAAAAAAAAATTATTTCTTTTCATGTGGATCCCATATTTACTAAATATGACAAACTAAAGATCAAATATTCTAAATTGATGATCCATAAATTGGAACCTAAAAGCAATAATTTCATTTTTAAAATGAAAGTATAATTAGTCCAATGACTGATATATTTTCAAGAATTGCTAAAAAAATAAGTAATGAAGATAATTGTCATCATGACGGCTGTTGTTATAGCCCAATTGCGCCTCGACAATACTACACCAGACAGCATTGAACGATGGTTCATTGAGAATGAATAATATTGCAGCTACTACTGATAAAGGGTTTCCTGCAGATACGAATAACCTCATACCATATGTATTAAATATGATCAATAACGGAATAGACGCAGACCAGAACAAAAAAAGTGATTCGAGGCCTTCTGCATTGACTTCTTTTTCAGAGAAGAGTCCTGCTACTGAGGTTGAGAATTGCAAGGAACCTAAACCGATTATGATGGATGCTGTTAAAACCACCGAATCATTCGCCAATAACTCTGGAGAGCAACCCCAATCAGCCCTCGACAGTACAACATCAGAGAGCAATAACAATGGTTCATGGAGGCCAACGAATAATATTGCAGAACTCGATGATCATGAGTCAAACAATTTCAACAGATCCAGCCAGAGTAAGGAACAAGAATTCGAAAATCCTGCTGGGTGCAAATTCTGCCCAACAGACGAAGAGCTCATAGTTTTGTACTTGAAGAAGAAAATATGTAACCAGCCCCTGCCATTAAACAAAATCGTGGAGGATAACGTATACGCAAATAACCCAGATTTTCTTTCAGGTACTTAAAACTGATCTTGTTCAAACATCCTGTTTCTTTCTTGGTATTCTTTCATGGTTTGATCTGTTTGGAACTGGATCTTGAACATAGCTTTGCATGATATAAAGTTTCTTTCTTGCTAATTATTTTTAATCTGAACGAGAGAATCATGGCGTATCAGATATTGTGCAAATACCTTAACTTTCTTGATTGCATGTGCTTGTTTTTCTTTGAACTAATATTCCTGGCATTGGTATAATTAAGAATAAATGCGATTAAAGAAAACAGCAGCCTTGATTCATAGTGTTTGATTCATGGTGTTGGATAGTGCCCATCTCTTTGTATTGCTTTTTTTTAGAATTCAACCATATATGCGTTTATTGTGGTTTTATAAAGATTCTAAAAAGAAGTTACTCTTTCATTCCATTACAAGAATACTACACGGGAAATGCAGGATCAGAATTGTACATTTTCACCCCAAGATCACTAAAGTATCCAAAAGGAAGCCGGATAAATCGAGATGCTAAAAATGGATATTGGAAGTCCACCGGAAAAGACAGGTTAATCAAATCGAATGGAAGCACAGTTGGACTTAAGAAGCCATTTGTTTTTTATAAGGGAGGACAACCAAAGGGTGAGAAGACTAACTGGATTATGCATGAATATACAATCAAGGATCCACCTCCAAGCGAAAGGGGCTCAAATGGCAAGACTGTACGTATAATCAGTTTTTCAACTTTTGTTTTTATCACTAGTCCATTAACATGATCGAAAAAAACTACGATGTTAAGCAGTTTTCTGATCCTTTTTCCAACCCCATTGCACTGTGTTTTAAGATTCTTTTATTATTCTTAAATTGACCATCAGCACTAATCTTGTATTATGCAGTTGGATGATTTGGCCCTTTGTAGGATTTACAAGAAACAGCCTAGACGTGCGAATTCAGTTCAAACTGAAATTAGGACTTCTCTGCAAGATGATCATGATAAGGGGGAAGAGCATACAGATCAGATGAATTCCGGTTTCAAAGCTGCCGCCATTGCTGAGGTTGAAAGACTGCAAGTAAATAATGTTCAGATGCCAACCTTTCAAAATGGGATCCACCCAGAATCTTCTTGTCATCAATACATGAATAATAATGCTGCTCCAAGTACAGCTATTTTCAATGACAATCTGGAGTCCAACTCTGAATCCTTTCCTCCTGTTCAGGTGATTCAACCAACTGGCTTTAATCCCAGTAGTTGGATGCATAATAATCCCGAAGATCAGAATGGCTATATACCTGATAATCAGTATGTTCCAAATGATGAATCGAATGGATCCCTAGAGGATATTTTGAATGCTACTATAGAACCCGAATTTTTAGCGGAGTTAAACAACAATGCTTATCCAGGTTTCGGAGGTGCCGCCATTGCTGAGGTTGAAAGACTGCACGTGAATAATTTTCAGATGCCAACCTTCCAAAATAGGTTCCAGCCAGAATCTTATAATTGTCATCAATACATGAATAATAATGCTGCTCCAAGTACAGCTAATTTCCATGACAATCTGCAGTCCAACTATGAATCCCTTTCTCCTGTTCAGGTGGTTCAACCATCTGGCTTTAATCCCAGCAGTTGGATGTATAATAATTCTGGAGCTCAGAATGGCTATATGCCTGATAATCAGTATGTTCCAAATGATGAATCGAATGGATAACTAGAGGATATTTTGAACGCTAGTCAACGGAAACAATGAATATTTGGCAGATTTTGTGCAAACTTGATTCTACGACCAGTTTTGATTCTTGGTACTGTTTTGTTTCTTTTTGTAAACCTTATAGTACTATACGTTATAACTTTCCTTGCTTAGCAGGTTTAGTTTCTTGTATAAAAACTGATCTTGTATACCAACCGAAGTTGATTTCAAAATTTTTAAAATCAAAGGTAGTGTTATTTCATTACATATATGGTATCAATAGAGCAGGTCTCTAACGAGATTTAATTTCTTCCTTCTCGGGAACGGCTACTGTTCTTGGGTCACTTGTTCCTCATCCTCTAATAATCCAATTATCACCATTAACGCTGCCACTACTATCAGTGCAAAAATCACTCCCGCTACCTTCTCTCAATGGTATGGAGAGCACAATTTGAAGCGCTGTTAATTGGTTATGATCTCATCGATTGTTAATGGCGAACATACATGTCCTGCCATTGATGAAGCCAATTCTACTATCTCCAAAGTAGCGAATTCCAACAGGATTCGCCAAGATAAATTAATCCTTCATGCCATCCTTGCCTTCAATTCGACAGCCGTTACTCCTCTTCTTGCGTCTTGCAAAATATCTTATGAGGCTTTGACAGCTCTAACCCCCCTCTATGTGGGAAAATCTCGAACACGTGCAATGCAACTCCAGGAGTACCACCAATCGAGCACTCGTGGCATTGTCACCGAATTCCTCAAGCAATCACTGTTCATTGAGCCCAATACACAGTCTCTATCAATCGATACATGTCCTGTTTGATGAAGGAAATTTTTTTGGTAGACATGTGCTGACCTACCAAGCATTTTAGGATCCACCGCTGTTATCCACCTATAAGTCCAAACCTTCACATTATTTCCAACTCTATTAATCCTCCATCTACAACCTTTTTTTAAATAACTCTTTGCTTCCCAAATTACTGGCCAAGTATACAGAAGATTACAATCCAATTTTGATTAAAAGAAACTACCATTAGAAAAATATTTTACCTTCAAAATCTGGTGTAATCGTTTGTTGTCATTATTAATGATCCTCCACCCTTGTTTTTCCAAAAGAGCTATATTAAAAGCTCTAAGATCCTTAAATCCCAACCCTCATTTCGCTTTAGACTCGCACATATTCTCCTAACTCATCCAATATTGAATTGTTCTATCCTCTTTTCTGTCCCCACCAACACCTTGCATATAATGCCCCAGTCTCATAAAGGTTGGAGAGTTGCATCTTATCAGATACACTTACATTCAACACTATAATTAAAGACTTCAAATTTTCAAATATCATATAAAACTTGGTCTTAAAATCCACTTACTCAATATGATCAATTCCAAAAACGCCAAGTCGCCAGAATGCAATAATATTTCCTTAAAAAACCTTATCAATATTCGTATAAATTCTCTATACTTAAATAACCATTCTTAAGTCATCTCACCCAATGCGTGATAATCCGATCCTTAATTGAAATATTCAAACTCATCTGAAAAATATTCAGAGATAAGTGGTGAGCTATCAACTCAGTATACAGATGACATATACCAGAGTGCGAACATGAACATTTAAAAAAAAAAACTTCATATGCATGAACCAGGAACCTTTTATTTCCATATATAAATTTCCAAAATATATTACAATAAACTAGAACGACTTTTCAATCCTTCTACATTTAGAAAATCACTATTCATTATCAAAAACACTTTGGCATAAATAACTGTACAATCTCACCTTATTATTATATTAGATCATGTACTATGTTTAACCCTTGGGGTATGGTTGTACGATCCCCGGTGGCCAAACCAGGCAGTATTATAATGTGAGACTTCCTTTATTCGTTCTCGGAGTCCCGAGTGTACACACAAAAAAGAAACACATAAAGTACCACTTTATTTCCAAAGTGGTTGCACTCCTATCATATCATATCATATCATGGTGGTACCAACCATATCAAGTGAATCCATATCATCATATCAGAACAATATTCAGAATTAGAATCTAATATATAAGTATGCCAAAGGTTTTCTATATTCATATCATATCAAATCCCGTGCTGTTCTCTGTCTTATCATTTTCAGATAATAAAAAACAAATCAAAACATCTTATATCACTTGTACAAAAATTTCTATAATCATAATCGCTCTTATGAACTTTTTAGAAACATGTTAAATATTGCCCATGTCTACACATTTCATGTCAAAAAATATTTTTCTCTTTCATAAATTTTCATGAGTGGATGCGTAATACATATACTGAGATTGTTTTCACATTTTTCTAGTAAAAACATATCATGCACATTTATAAAACCAGTTTCAAATCATTTTTCTTTTAATGCAAATCAACCCCACTTACTTGAACTTCTTAGCTTTTCAAGATATCCTCAACAAGGTTGAACAAATTGATCAATCGTCACCTATAAAAAAAATACGCACTTTCATAAATTTTCAACCAACACGCATCTC
This sequence comes from Platycarya longipes, assembly GCA_036559045.1. Classification (NCBI taxonomy): domain Eukaryota; kingdom Viridiplantae; phylum Streptophyta; class Magnoliopsida; order Fagales; family Juglandaceae; genus Platycarya; species Platycarya longipes. Next base: position 3,547,748 of record CM071801.1, read on the forward strand.
CAAATTAAAGCCTGGATTGCTAAAGTCATCCTGTTTTCATTCTTTGAAACCTATGATCCTTATAATTCTAAAGATACCATCATTTTCCATAACCTCAATATGCACCCAGTTTCTTTAACCCAAAATTCAACTCAAACACTCGACTCGGATAGCCTTTAAGGAATCAAAACAAAAACAAACAACCCACTAGCATAAAGGAAAATCGTTGTAATAAAAAGATTACACAACCCAAAAAAAATAATTTAGAACTCGGACCCACTCAAAATATTTTAACTTCAAAATGACTTTCATAACATAGTCTAAAAGGAACTCAACAGAAAACAAACGCAAGTGACGAAGACAAAAAAAATAACCACACACCAGATAACTTTATCAAAATCATGTTTTAAAGATTGAGGGCAAAGTAATATAATTCTTTATAAAACTTAGGCTTCCTTCTACCTATTGAAAGTGGCTTGTGTAAGATCACAGGAAAGTAAAGAAAAGCTTGTTTTGCTTTAAAATCAACAGACCAAAAGTGTAATTTTAAACAAAACTATTCTTGTTGCCAACCCCACGAAATAAGCTATACTTAGAAAAATATAAGTTATAACTCAAAGATTGTCTCATTTTAAACGTAAGAGGACAAAACTGTAATTTCACAAGCTAATACTCTGCAATATTACGTAAGGAGAAAAAACAAAACAGGTAAAGAATAAAAACAAGAGTCATTGCAAAGAAGCATAAACAAACCTAGGAAAAAAAATGTGGTCGGGACTCGTCGAGAGAGAGGGCTGTGAACTGGCAGGGACACAAGGGCGTGGCTAGGTGGCGTAAGGAGACCAACAGACCTGAAAAAAAAAGATAGCGATTTCTATGGGTTTTCTAGGTGGCTTTCGGCATAGCGAGACTTCGGTGTGGAGGTAGGCTAAGATACTTCTCATACTGTTGAATTTGAAGACACCCCCGTTGATTCATGATCGCTTGCTTCATTGTATTCTTAGTATTCTTACTGAAAATGACCTCTGTTTTTTCTTGGTTAATGAGTTGTCCCAATGCTTCTTTATATAGTTTGAGCACAACAAGTAATCTTTGGTTAGGGTTGATAATAGCTTCACAAAAAATCAAACTATCATCCGCAAATAGTAGATGATTACTAGAGCACTTTTACAAACTTTAATACCCGGCAGCACTTTAGACATAACAATTATATGTTTAAGTAATCCAATCAAACCTTTTGTACACAATAAGAAAAGATAAGGAGACATGGGGCCTCCTTGTCTCAAATCCCTTGAAGGAATAATGTGGCCAATAGGAAAACTATTAATGAGGATTGAGAATGAAGCACTAGATACATAAGCCATAATAAGATCAACCACTTTATCATGGAACCCAAGCCTTTGCATCACAACTTTTAAGAACATCCATTCCACCCTAATATATGCTTTGTTCATGTCAAGTTTGAGAGACATAAATCCTTTCTTTCCCTTATTTTTTCTCCTTAAGAAATGAACAAGTTCGTAAGCAACCAATATGTTATTAGTGATTAAACGTCCAGGTATAAAAGCTAACTGGATTTTTGAAATAATAGCAAGGAGGACTTTTTTCATCCTATTTGCAATAGCTTTAGATATTAACTTATAAATTACATTACACAAACTAATGGGTCTAAGTCATTAACAACAGTAGTATACTTCATTTTAGGAACCAAAGTAATATAAGTATGGTTGAGAGTTTGAGGAAAATAACCAGTATTTAGTGCACTCAGAACAACATTGGTTACATTAGGTCTGAATCCTGTACTTCTGAAAAAATATAGGGGGCATGCCGTTAGGTCCTAGTGCCTTTGTAAGGCCCAAAGCCAGGCCCAAGCCGGTTTAATGAGACCTGGCCCAGCCCCCCAAGAAACGACGCCGTTTCCCTCCCCAGGTAATTAACTCTCCGTCCCTTTCTTTCCTTCTTTCTTTCCTCCTCTTTCTTTCTTCTCTTTTCCTTCTCTTTCCCCTGGGCGACGGTTTTCTCCTCTGCCTTCTTTGCCTCTTTCTCACGCCCACTCCCCACATTCTTGGTAGTTCCGAATCCACTAGAAGGCTCAACGGAAGATTTATTTTCTCTCCCTCTCTTCTTTCGGCATTTGCAGCTTAGTTTTGGGTCTCCTCATCGCCGACTCCTCTGTTTTTTGTTCACCCCTATTTCGCGCCGGTAAGTTCATCTAAATCCCTCCTCTCTTCTCTTGCGTTTTACTATCCATGCAAGGTACGATTATGGGTTTTAATCACTGTTATTTTTGTGGGTTTTTCTGATTGGTGAAGCAGAGCATAGGAGAGGCGAAAATCCGGCTTCGTGGCCTCTATTTTTCTGTGCGGTTTGTTGCCTAATTTTCGCACGATTGGTGCTGTTCGGGTAAGAAATTAAGGACACTATGAATAGATTTCTCTCCATAATATTTTATGGATTTTGTCTCTAATTTCCGAATCCAGTTTCGAAGTGTTTTTTTGTGGGTGTTTAAGGGTTTGTTGTTTAAATTCTTTTGCCGTTTTGGTGCTGTCGATGAGTTGTTTGGAGCGTTTATTTTTTTTTGGGTTGATACAGGATGAAGGAACATGATTTTGGGTGTTGAAATTTTGTAGTTGTGAAGTTCTGTTGAAACGCATATAATAATACTCTGTTTGGTGGCTAACGGTATGTAATGAAGAAATCATTTTTTCATGGTATTCTAGAGTTTTGAGATAAATACATGGTAAGCTGGAATGATGAATAGTTACTGAAAATTTGTGGGTATGGAAAATAGTTGTTGAGCGTATTTGATACTATTTTTGTTGGGTTGCTATTTTGTTTCCGGGAGCGTGAAAGTTTTTGGAAGGGAACGAATGATGTTCCTATGGTTGGGTTGGTTTTATCAGAGTGATACTTGAGATGATGTAGTGGTGGCCAGAAGGATTGTTTTAGTTGGAGGCGTAGTTAATGCTATTACATAGTTTTGCGTGGCTGATTGTTTGGGCAATGGGTTGCTAGAAATTATGAATTTAGGCCGGCAGTGTAGTTAACCTATAATTTTTCAGATTTAGGCCTTTGGGGTGGTCATTAACATAAAGGAAATTATTTTCCTGTATAGGTGATGAAACTCTTAGCGGTCAGACTCAAAGTTTTGATTTTTTGCTACAGCAGTCAGGTAAGCGGGGTTCGTATGCTCGGTTTTATACTAAAAGAGGACTGAGGTTGACTTTTGAAAATTTGTGCTTTTGTTAGTTATGAAATGAAAACTTGAGAAAAACCAACCTCAGTCGATTGTTTGCATTATTCATGAAGCTTATATAAAAGAAGGAAAAATATTTCAGGCATGCATTGTGTAGACATGAGCTGCTTTTTGTCGTGTTATTTTCTGAAATGTGGAAAGAACATTTTTGTCTATCTGAGAAAAAATTATACCTTGATTGTGTTGACTATGTTTTATTTACATAAGCTTTATTCTGAAAATAGTTTAGATCTATGTGTCTTTAATAACTCTGAAAACCTTTGGCATAGTATTCTGGTTAGTATTTGACTCTATCTCTGCTTGGCTCTGCTCTGCTCTGTATTTGCTCTGTTTGGATTGGTACCAATTTCCTATCTCTAAGTGCACCCACTTTAGAAACAAAGTGGTTTATTGTGGGCTTTCCTATGTGCACACTCGGGGTTTCGAAAACGAATAAGGGAAAATTCTACCTCTGTCTCTGCTTGGTTTGGCCACCGGGATTTGCACAACCCTACCATGGGAGTTAAACATGGTCTTTGCTTTGTGAGATGCTCCGTTTGATATAGTGAAAATACTCAGTTTTGTTTTGCCAAAGTACTTTATGATTTAAATTGTCTTGAAAATCATTTGTTTCTTTTATGCATAATTATGTTTTGTTCCGTACTTTATTACTTGGTAAATGCTCATATTTACACGCTTGTATAGGTTCTTCGCTTACTGAGTTGTGGAAAAACTCACCCCCTTATCTAATATATTTTTCAGATGATTTAGATGTTTCATCAGAGGACCAAGAGTAGAGCCTTGACCAAGTTTTAAGCATTTAGAGCATCAAGCTAGATGGGGGAAAACAATTAATTTTTGTGTTGGATTCTAGTTTCTTTAGATTTTTAGAATGTTAGTTATTCCTTATTGTTAAGCTTTTTGGGAGAATGTGAACCCTCTCATTTATGATTTATTTTTATTCTTTTATTTATGACTTGGTGGACATTGTTATATGGATTTGAGATGTGGAAAAATATTTTTTATTTAAATATGGTCGGAGACCTATTATTTGTAGTTGAGGATGGATTATACCAAACAGGTTGGACTTCATGATCCCCTATGAGTACGGGGCGTTACAGCCTTCGTGGGGTGCATATCCTTTAGTGCTTGAACAACTTCTGCTGCTGCATAAGGACTGAGAAGTTCAGAGTTCACATCAAGAGTCACTTTTGGCTCAACATGATTCAAAATAGGATTCATATTCCTAGCACCTGCAAACGAGAATAAGGAGGAGAAATGGTTAATAATGAGGTTAGCACATGTTGGAAATATTTTCAAAATAATATATTATATATTATATTTATTAATATATTTTATTTGGAAGTTATGAATTATTTTGAAAAGAGAGAAATATGGAAAGTTGATGCTTTTGTTTATATAAAACTGGGTCATGTACTATACACAAGCCTTAATTGGCTTAGCGGTAGTGCTCCTTCTTAAGGACATTCAAGGCCTGGATTCGACCCATGCCGTCTCCATATTTAAGGAGATTTTTGATGATTTTGCAGGCATGCTCAAAGAGGCATGCGTTGCAACGTTTGGGCCTCAAAGGATGCTCCCTAGGCATGGGGTGCGCACGCAGGTGACGCAACGCGTCATGTGCGCACAAGTTGCTGAGACATTGGCAAAAAAAATAAATGCCAAAAATCACACTTGTTGAGGATCGAACTCGGGCGAGATGCTTGTAAGGAAACCAGCGTGACCGCTGAACCAAGTCCCATTCTTGGTTAGGGGGGGACCGGTTTAATATATATACCGGTTCAGAGCAGATTATATAAAATGAAAATTTATAAATTTTCATTAACATCTTTTGGTTCTCTATAAATAGACCCAATGCCATACGAATTTAAGAATTTTCAGAAGTAAATTTCGAAATTCTCTATCTTCTAAAAAGTTTTTATTTCTTCAAAACCTAATATTATGATCTATTCGTTCTAGAAGAATAGATTTTTAATCTCTTGGTTAAATAGCAAAATCTAAGGGTATTCATAATCTAATTTTGTTTGTGCATAACGTAGTTAGACAAACGGATTTGTTTCAGATTTTATTGTATTTTGGAAGCAAATTTGCTTGTAACCCATATGCATACCGTAATTGGTGGGAGCGAATATTATCTTAAAGAAAGAGACATTCGTAACGCGCCTTGAAGCAAACTTTTCTCTCATTATTTTCTATTTTTGCAGCCCCTTTGCACCAACAGCACACTGGTCTCTTTCTATCCAGCTTCCCTCTGAATCCTTAAGTCTCACAATATTGTTCTTCGTATTTCGTTGGGAAGCTTTGGCATGAAAAATGTTTGGTGTTCTAGTCCCCTTCAGTCAACTAGCATGCTCTAGACCTTTGTTTTCACATGATTTCCTTCCTGCCAAGCCACTTTTGTACCTCTTCATTAGCTACTTGAAACTCCTCTGAGTTATAATGAATATGGTCCTGTTGATGAAGCCCCTGCAGTTTATTTTGAGCTTGCTTAAGGTTTGTGTGCACTTGCCCAAAATTTTCTTTGTTCCATAGCTGCAGACTTGAAGCACAAGCAGAAATACTTGACATAATGCCCATCATACCTTGTTGGTTATTGTGCTGTAACCACGAATGATTAACAATCTGGGAATATTCTGATTCTCCAAGCCACATCGCCTCAAACCTGAAAGGTTTTGCTCTATTCAAACAAATTGGGGGTCCCAATATATCCATCCATAGTGGTATATGATCTGAGTAAGAGCATGAACCATGGATTACCCTAGCCCTGTCAAACTGAGCACACCAGCTAGAGTTTCCCAGAAATCTATCTAATCTTTCAAAAACCACAGCTTGGGTATTGCTTCGATTACACGATATATATTTAATTCTTTTAATAATAATTTTAAAATGTATTATATTAAATAATGTTAGATACAGTTATAAAATGCACAAGCGGCGGCCAATTCTTTTAAAATAGGAGTAAATCCATTATAAAAAAAAATGAGTCGTACTACACCTATTGAAGCCGGTGTAGCATGAGAGATGTCACCGATTAGGCCAAATGGTTTTTTTAATACATTTTTATTCTCTCATACATTTTTTAAAAATTTACAATATTATTAAAATAAATTTTATTAGTTATTAAGTAAAAATAAAAATAAAAAAATTCCAGACACTAATTAATTATCGGGACATATAGCATTTGTTTTAAAAAAAGATTTCTTTTCACGTAGACCTTGTATTTACTCACTTTTTTCAAAGAAATTGTGCAATACGTTTGTACAATACATGACTGAAAATATCAGTTTTTAATATAAAATGCGTTATCACAAAAAACAAAATAGTGAATATGATAAATTAAAGATCAATTATAAATTAATCCATAAATTGGAACTTAAAAAAATAATATTGCATTTTAAAATGAAAATATTATTAATCCAATGATGACTATGAATTATTTTTATGAATTGCTACAAAAAAAATAATATGAAGATAATTGTTGTTTTTTAAATAATATTAGATGCAAAAAGCACTATTGTTTTTAAATCTAAAAAAATTGTAAAAAACGTAAGTTGTTAATTTGTTCTACAAAAGTTTCAGTAAACAAAAGTCTTCAATTGTGATTATTTCTAACATATTAATATTTCAGTCTTCTTATTATATTATATTGTAATTATAAATTAGAATAACAAAAAAAAAAATTATTATATACTTAACAATGAATGGGTGGAACTCTCCTTTACCGAAGAATTCTGCTATGCGTTTGAGATTGGCAAGGAATAATATCGACAGAGTTGTGTTTTTAAAATAATAGGGACCGAGTCTGAAGAGGATACTTGTGATAATAGGGAGAGAGTTTGTATACAACACAAATACATTATAGATAAGATAAACTGATCTATATATGTCTCCAGGTTACGGTCTTATATTCCTTGGACTGCTAGGAATAGGATTTATCTTTTACAATAAACTAGAGATCATATGAATAAACCTCATATGCTTGTATATATAGATAACATGAGTTGACGATGCAGACCAGAACCAAAAAAAAAGTGATTCGAGGCCTACTTCATGCATGCTTTTGACTTGTTTTTCAGAGAAGAGTCAACCGATTATGATGGATGCTGTTAATACCACCCAATCATTCGCCAGTAACTCTAGAGAGCAACCCCCATTAGCCCTCGACAGTACCACACCAGATCAGAGCATTAACAATATTGGAGCAAACAATCTCAACAGATCCAGCCAGAGTAAGGAACAAGAATTAAATTTCAAATTCCCTGCTGGGTTCAGATTCCGCCCAACAGACGAAGAGCTCATCGTTTTTTACTTGAAGAGGAAAGTATGTAACGAGCCCCTGCCATTTAACAATATTGTGGAGGCTAACCTCTATGAATATAACCCAGATTTTCTTTCAGGTATGAATATAACCTTGTTTCTTTCTTGGAATTCTTTCACGGTTTGAACTGTCTTTTCCTGTGAAATTTGTGTGAACATGATTTTGCGTGATATATAGTTTCTTTTGTTGCTAATTAATTATTTTTAATCTGAACGTACGAAAGAATCATGTGTAATTATGCTTGTGCTCTGTAAACACCCAGCCCATCTCTTTGTATTGCTTGTTTGTTTTTTTTTTTTTTCGCAGAATTCAAATAGAAACAAATATACGTATATGTGTTTACTGTAGTTTTATTAGAGGTTTTAAAAGAAGTTACATGCAATATTCAGATTAGGCTAGCTAGCTTTCCTTTTTAAGGTTTTCTGTTTTGTTGGTTTTATTATTAATCTCATCTTTTATATATAACGCTAGTATCAAATTAACATTTTCTTTCCTTTACAAGAACACTACACGGGAAATGCAGGAGCAGAATTGTACATTTTCACCCCAAGATCACGAAAGTATCCAAACGGAAGCCGGCCAAATCGAGCTGCTAAAAATGGATATTGGAAGGCCACCGGAGATGACCGGAAAATCAAATCCAATGGAACCATCATTGGACATAGGAAGTCATTGGTTTTCCATAAGGGAAGACCTCCAAAGGGTGAGAAGACTAACTGGATTATGCATGAATATACAGTCAAGGATCCACCTCCAAGCGAAAGGGGCTCAAATGGCATGACCGTACGTATGATCAGTTTTTCATCCTTTGATTTTATCACTAAACCATTAACATCAAACTAAATCTTGTATATTATGCAGTTGAATGAGTGGGTCCTTTGTAGGATTCGCAAGAAACAGCCTAGTAAAAATTCGGTTCAAACTGAAATTAGGACTTCTCAGCAAGATGATCATGATGAGGGGGATGAGCATATTATAGATCAGATGAATTCAGGTTTCGAAGGTGCCGCCATTGATGAGGTTGAAAGACTGCAAGTGAATAACTTTCAGATGGCAACCTTCCAAAATGGGTTCCAGCCAGAATCTTCTAATTGTCATCGATACATTAATCATAATGCTGCTCCAAGTACAAATATTTTCCATGACAATCTGCAGTCCAACTATGAATCCCTTCCTCCTGTTCGGGTGTTTCAACCAGCTGGCCGCTTTAATCCCAGTTGGATGCATAATAATTCCGGAGATCAGAATTCCTTTATGCCTGAGGTTGAAAGACTGCAAGTGAATAATTTTCAGATGGCAACCTTCCAAAATGGTTTCCAGCCAGAATATTCTAGTTGTCAACAATACATGGATCATAATGCTGCTCCAAATACAAATATTTTTAATGACAATCTGCAGTCCAACTTTGAATCCCTTCCTCCTGTTCAGGTGGTTCAACCAACTGGCTTTAATACCAGCAGTTGGATGTATAATAATTCCGGAGCTCAGAATTGCTATGTGCATGAAGTTGAAAGACTGCAAGTGAATAATTTTCAGATGCCAACCTTCCAAAATGGGTTCCAACCAGAATCTTCTAATTGTCATCAATACATGAATAATAATGCTGCTCCAACTCCAAGTACAGCTATTTTCCATGACAATCTGCAGTCCAACTATGAATCCCTTCCTCCTGTTCAGGTGATTCAACCAACTGGCTTTAATCCCAGTAGTTGGATGTATAATAATCCCGAAGATCAGAATGGCTATATACCTGATAATCAATATGTTCCACATGATGATGAATCGATTGGATCCCTAGAGGATATTTTGAATGCTACTATAGAACCCGAATTTTTAGCGGATTTGAACAACAACAATGCTTATCCAGGTTTTGACGGTACCGCCATTGCTGAGGTTGAAAGACTGCATGTGAATAATTTTCAGATGCCAAACTTCCAAAATGGATTCCAGCCAGAATCTTCCAATTGTCATCAATACATGAATCACAATGCTACTCCAAGTACAGCTATTTTCCGTTACAATCTGGGGTCCAACTATGAATCCCTTCCTCCTGTTCAGGTGGTTCAACCAACTGGCTTTAATCCCAGCAGTTGGATGTATAATAAATCCAGAGCTCAGAATGGCCGTAAACCTGATAATCAGTATGTTTCAAATGATGAATCGAATGGATACCTAGAGGATATTTTGAACGCTAGTACTCGACGGAAACAATGAGTAATTGGCATATTTTGTGCAAACTATTCTGATATAGCTAGCTAGTTTTGGCCTCTTTTTTTAAGGTTCTGTAATTAATAAGCACGTTTTAATAAAAGGTACGGTTGTATGTTTGTATATATGGTCGTCAAGGTAATTGTATGTTTACATTAATCTAAAATTGTAGCTTCTTAAGGCGTACAAAATTAATTGACAATGAGCAAACAAACTGCCGTGAAAAATGTTCAGTACGTTTTGTTATGTGAAGATAAAGGTTGTATCCAACTTACTTAGATAACAGTCCATATTTAATTCATTGTATATAGCTTTTACCCGACAGTGTCCCAGATAATAATCCGGATGGCAGTGACGAGGACTGATCTTAGATTTGTTGAGGGAACACTACACTTTTCCCAGCGCAAATTTTTGCATCTAGAAGTGCCATAAAACGCTGCCAAAATCCTTTCCTGGCAATAATTACTTCACTGCTGTATTGTTGCTCCCGCTACTAATCCTTCACGCAGGGGAAAAGAAAAGGCACCACGAAAACCAAATCTTTCCCGGCCTTTTTTTCATCGCTATAAGGGCCGACAGACGACCTAAAAAGGCTCCACCTTTTCAGTTAAAACTCGTTGCCAAATTCTATTTCCAGCGCCTAAAACACCAACAGTGGCGATAATATTTCGTTGCTAATATTTTTTGCACCAACCAAAGGCAGCGCGATATATTTCATCGTACCAAAACTCAATTGCGGCGGGGTGTTATCGCCAAAAATAAGTTTTCCCATCATAAAATGTAAATAATTGAACAATTTTACGCCGATAAATGTAATTATATTTTCTAGAGTTTAGATTGTTACGTAGGTAATAATATATAAATTTAATAGTATTTCATAAAATGCTGAGAATTGATCAAATTTGTAGACAATAAAGTGTTGCGTTTTTTTGGCGTTTATATTGTTTAAACAAACGCCGATAATTGATCGATTTTATGCCAAAAATTAGTAGTTTTTTGGTGTTTATATTGTTGTACCGGTAATCATATATATCTTTGATGGCGTTTATAAAATTTCAAAAATTGATCAATTATATGCCGATAATTTAATAGTGTGTCAGCATTCAATAGAACTATAGAACTATATGACTATAGGTGAGATTCATATGTCATTCCATTTATGTGATGCAATTCAGTTTTTTTCCTTCAATATTTAATAAGTAATGTTAAATACAATAACGTAAGTATTGTGTAAATGTCGTAAATTCCTTTTGCAAAAATAAAGTCTAGTATTTGAAATTTAGTCTTTTAATATGTATCTCATATTTATTCTTTTTTTAAAAAGAATGTGGTGCTTGTGAATTTTATGACAAAATATGTTAAAATATGTTGGAAACCTTATGAATTCTAATGATTGATTTGAGAAAAATATATAAATTCAAGAGATTTGAATAATAATGTTTATTTATAAATCGTTGATTTTACCAATATGAGAAAAATTTGTAGTTTCTAAACTAATTTAACATATACAAATAAAAAGCATTATAAATATATTGTGCAAAGTTACCAGACTTTTTGTTTGTCGAAGTTCCCACCCGGAAAAGATGGTGGTCGCGGGTAGCCGATCTTGCGTGGCTTAGCTTAATGTCGCACATGAAGGAGTCTATGCCAGTCACGCGTGGTGGTGTTAGACTCAGGGACCCCAGTAGTGCACGGATCGGGTCGGCTGGAGTTTCTCAGGTCGTGCGTCTTTGCCACTCGCCTCCCGCCGCCGTGGAGGGGTGTCTGCTTTTACTGAGTCATTTTTGTGTTTTTTGGACTCCAGTTTTGTGTTTATTTTACTTTTTTTTATTTCTTTATGTTTGGCTAGTTTGTTTGTAAAATAATCAGGGATAGGTATATTCTCTTTTTGTGCCCCATTTCTCCTTTGGAGAATGGGGTTTGAATTTCCTCTTACTACTTTGGAGTATGGAGGTAGTGATTTCCTCCTCTATTCGGAGATGGAGATTTGGTTATCCTTACATTCTCTCAATCATACCATACTTAGTGTTGGTTGTCGAGAGGCTAGAAGTTAAGATAAAGCCCATCACTTGATGTGCGGAGACGCTACAGATATGTATTTAGTTAGGCTTGTAACATAGATTTATTCCATTTATTAGTCTTACTGTAAATTTCGCATTATGAAATGAAATGTTATTCCCTTTTTAAAAAAAAAAAAATGTGAAAAGATATTGACAAATTGGTTTATTAAAAGAAATGCTATTCAAAAATCAAAATCAAATAAAAAAAAAGTGGTTGCAAAACCTCAAAAAGGAAAAGAGAAAAAAGTAATTTGAAAAGTGAAATTATCTGGAGGTGTACCAAAACAGAGCCTCCTATCGCATGAATACCACGCACACGCGTAAATTTTCACAGCTTGGCGCCTCTACATACGTTGCCACGCTGCCCTCGAAAATTTAAACCTTCCCTCTCTTCTACTTCTATTCAACCCTCCCCCCCCCCCCCCCCCCCAAAAAATAATTCCCTCACACCGTAACTAGCCTTTCCTTTCAGGTTAGCCGCAGCAGATTGCCAACCGACTCAACTCAACTCAGCAAACCAAGCAGCCACCTAGTCGGAAAGCATTGCAGAGCCGCTGCTTCTTCATCGATCTTTGACATGAGAGAGCCCCAATCATCACCAGCCCTTACCATCGACCTTGATTCATCTACAGTTGTTTCTATACCTCATAATGGCAAAGTCCAAACAAGGGGATGCCAGTGCTGCCTCTGAACTTTTCCAGGTATTATATGCAAGCACAGTCTTCCATTTCTACTTTTTCTTTTTCAAATGCTATGCCGCCAGTCTACCTTGTAAATCACCTAATGGTTTTTCCGATTTTGATTTTAGGATCCTGCGAAGTTCTGGAGTCATGTATGTTCTAAATTTCCTTGTTTTCATTATTGGGTATTTGTTTTTTCCAATTTATTGACCTGGTTCAATATATTCTTCCAAGCATGATGAAATTTATGGAGGGATTCTATTCCCGTTTCGAGTGAAAAAAAATCACCTTGGCTCTTGCTAGATATGATTTGAAGATCATCTAGTATCTACTATTCAACTCAGCACTGGCATATTTTGTGAACTTGACCAATTTTTTGGTCACCAAACACACCAGTGCTCTTACTCTCCAGGTATGGATTCATGATATATACTAAATTCTAATCGTAGTTCCACATGATTGATGTTTTCTGTTAGTTAATTAATTGCCTGTTCTCATCCTTGCAATCTAAGAAATCAGTTATATTTTTACCTTTAGAAGAATAATTGCTCAGGAGGAATGATCTTTTCTTTGCTAATGACCAAAATTTAGCACCTCCATTTCCAATAAGATTTATGTTTTATTTGGGTGCCTTTAATATTCCCAAAACGCATGCATGATTTCTTGGAAATTTGGTGAAAATTTTCCAATGTGTTTATATTCTCTTGTTGCTAGTTATGGTGATTATGGAAGAGTGTGTAGGTAAAGATAAAACAATTTTCTTTTCCTGTTGGTGCCCCCTGTTAACTCGATCGTAGCCATTTTGTTAACTTCTTAATTGGACTGTCAAAAGGTCATGATAAAAATAGGGATGATGAAACTTTTGTTAGGAGATTTTGCGGTAAATTATTGCGATCCTTCTTTGCTGGACATGGTAGCTGTAGCCCACATCATAGACTGTTTATACAGAGCTCTATTTATAGAGGAGATGTGCAGTGGTAATTCATTCATTTCTACAAGCACGTGTTGTGCTGGCTGCCTAGTGCTACCTGTAGGAATTTGTTACAACCAAAAGATGCCTTAATACAGAAGCAATACAAAACAGAATTGCAATAAAATGTTTCCAGAAGAATCTCCTTAGTGAGATGGCTTTGTAGCTTCGTGTGCAGCTGAGTTGGAATGTTTTGAACTTGTACCTTGATATGAGGTGGAGCTGGAGGCCATTTTGGCTGGACTGTTATCATAAAAGCTAATCAAGTTTCCGAAAGCTCCCCAATTATTTTATTTAGATAATAATTAACCTCATGATCAAGATAAGGGCTAATTAATTTCCTAGTTTTTTTTTTTCCAGATGAAAAGGACAAGTGTACCTTGGGGTGTATGTCACCATGCTTTTAATGTTTAAGAGTTGCGGCCTACCAATGACAAAGAAAAGACCAACTTTTATTCCTTGCAGCGAATTTCATTGTGCATGTGAAGTCTCTTCTGTTATAATGGTATGCATTCTTTATAATGACAAGCCACATGAATGTTTTTATTGTTTCTTGCGATCCATGCAATAGTACTATCATACAAAATTTCAAATTATTGATCATTTTCTTTTATTTAAGAAGCATCATATTCTAAATGTCATTGTGCACGGAAAACAATATATAATTGCAAAATATTCAATGAAAGTACCCCAATGTGATCCTAAGAAAGATATTTGTCAGTTAACTAACAACATATTATTGCCCTATATATGGATTGTAAATTGCAAATTATATTATATTGTCAGCTATAGGCCATCAGTCTCAGAAACTGTAGTAGCAAATTTTCTCTCCAGAATTCTTGTCGCTCTTCCTCACAATTCCCATAATGAGGTTTTTGTTTTTATTTGTAAAGTTATTTTCTTTTTTTGTTTGCCCTTTGCTTATTTCTATTTACTTTGACATGTTCCTTATTTTAGTATATATGTAAGTTGTAATTACGAAAATTGGTCTACCTTAGTTGAGTTCAGTTTTCTTACTTATTCTTGGGGATTTTTTAGGTTGTCAAGAATCATGGGTTTGAGCTTCCACCACCGAAGGAATATGTTGTTGGCATGTTCTTTTAGCCCAAATTAGAGTCAAAGAGAATAAAACAAAAATGTATTTACAAAGGTGATTTTTGTATTCGAAATTTTTTCCTTGTTTGGATTGAGTGTCATTTTCTACTTTTCTTCTTCTAATGCATGTTTGTTCTATGTACTTGCAGATAGAATTGTCACAGTCTATGAAGCAAAAGATTCGAACAGAATATGAAGCATTTTGTGGATGCCCATATAAGCCTCTAGAAATTAATAGAAATAAAGTCACTATTCACATGTAATGATTTTAAATTTTTATATATAGTAATTGTTATTAAATCACTTTCATGTGATTAAATTTGTGATTTTTTTCTATTATATGAATAATGATCCTATATATAATATTTATTATTAATTTTGTATTTTATTTTCTTATTGTGTATGTCATATTATTTAATTGGTGCATTTTAAACGTCAACATAAAATAAATTGCTAATAGGAGAAAATATAGTAAATGGAGCTTATATTATGTGTTTGCAATATACTAATAGTGGCATTTATATTAACATTGTTAGTTTATATAATGGGCTGGCAACGTACAAATAGCGACGCTTAAAAAGCATGAAATTTTGGCGGCGTTTTGATAAATGCTGTTAATTTTGGATATCTGGTGGCGTTTGAAGAAATGTCGCTAACTTGCTGTAAAATGCTGCTAATAAAATTTTCAATTAGTAGCGTTTGACAAAACGCTAGTATGTTAAAAATAGAGACCCCTAGATACCGGCGGTTAGTTACGCCGATAAAAAAATGCCGCGAACTAATTAGCGGCATTTTTTGGGTCATATACCGGCGCATATAAAATGCCGGGAATTCTGTGTTTTTTTGTAGTGAAAATTCGATTAAAAGAAAATAAGGCTTTGTCTAATAACAAAGCCACACTTCATTAAAATAAACATCATTATAGATTACAACTATAAAAGCTAAATAACTTAAGAGATAAAGTCTGAAAAACTCTCCTACCACATTTGAATAGATTCCACAGATCAAGCATGCCTAGCATGACAATGAGCAGCCTTATCGTCTAACTGACTAACATGAGTGACCTGGAAATCCGCAAAACATGCTGCAATACAATGAATCTCATGCAAAATAACCCCCTAAAGGGAAGAAAGTTCAGCTCCAGCTTCTACTTCCTTGGTGACCATCAAGCAATTTGTGACCAAAATGAGTTTCGGAATTCTCATGTGCAGAAAGCTGTAATCCAAGAAGAACGGCCAATAATTCGATTGCCTTAGGTTCTGCAACTTCCCATTGCTTTTACTTGCAGCCATTATGATCCTTCGTTCATCATCGCGAAGAATGACTCCCACTCTAGCTCTATGCATTTGTTAAAACATAACACCATCAATATTCAATTTCATATATCCCTCAAGAGGTCGTTTCCAACAAGTAGCTCTTTTCAAATTTGAGTTTTTCTTTATCTTCACTCCACTAAACAGTTTTTGAGTAGTACTAAGAGCATGCTTAATCACAGATCCAAGAAAAAAGAATAATATTATCATGTATAATTTTGTTTCTTTGATACCATAATGTCAGGCCATAAAACAAAATTTTTAATGGAAGGTCCAAACCACATGGCAATTTATAATGCCCCAATGGAAGGTCCAAACCGCATGGCCTATACTCCAGAAGGACTAATCAATGTTACAATTAGAACCCTATTAGAACCTAATAAAGAGCAAGAATTTCTCATTCTCAAGCAATGTGGGATCCCATACACCACCTACCATTCCTTATAAAATGGGGTATCACACATGACAATGAGGAACAATTAAATACAGTATGTAAAACATCCTCATTTCTAGAATACAAAAATGACAACCCCCCCATTCACAATCTAATTTCTAAATTTCAAGTTTTCCATCGTAGGAATGCCATCACAAGCACACCAAGCAAAAACTCTCACTTTATTAAGAGTCTTCAACTTCCAAAATAGCCTCCAAAGCACCTGATAATCTTGTGCATTGGAGCTTTCACCCCTTCTCTCCTACTAAATTGCTGAATCCTTATATAAGCTAATTTCATAGAAAATGGCCATGTCTATCTTGTCCCCATATAATTTTTTCTTGTTGAGAACCTAGACAAATTACAATTTTGAAAATATTAGAGGCAACATTTGGACTGAAGAGAGACCTAACCAAATCAACATCCCACCAATTTGAATCCCTATCCTTCAAAGTATCCATTGTCCTCCCCAAATCCCATCTACCTTGTCTTGGCCTACTAAGCATTTCAAGATCCACCCTTGGTATCCACCTATCAGTCCAAACCTTTCACATTATTTTCAACTCCAATCCTCCATCTACAACCTTTTTTCAAATAGTTCTTTGCTTCCCAAATTCCTCGCCAAGTATACTAAGGATTACCACCCAATTTTGAGTCAAAGAAACTACCATTAGGTAAATATTTTGCCTTCAAGATTTGGTGTAGTAGTGTTCATTATTAAGGACCCTCCACCCTTGTTTTGCCAAAAGAGCTATATTAAAAGCTCTAAGATCCTTAAACCCCAACCCTAATTCCCTCGCCTTAGACTCACACATATTCTCCTAACTCACCCAATATTGAACTCTCCTATCCTCTTTTTTTGTCCACACCAACACCTTGCCATCATAGCTTCCAAATTTGAGCATAAAGTAGTATCCAGGAGAAAACAACTCACCGAATACATAAAAATAGCCATAGCCACAATTTTGATAAGAACCTTTTTACCTCCTTGAGAAAGAAGTCTTTCTTTCTAACTTTGTAACTTTTTCCATACTCTTTGATTTATTTCAGAAAATGCATTTTGTTTTAAATCTTCCTATAAAAGGGGGAAGCCCTAAGTGGTTTCCATAATAATTTTCCCTTTTAGCATCCCACATCCTCAAAATTTGAACCCTCATATTCTCATCAACACTATGGAAAAAAACCGTTGTAGTTTTTTGCATATTAATTTTCTGCTCCAAAGCTTTCTCATACAACTTCAGCAATCTTTGAACATGTAAGTTCACTTCAACATTTGCATGACAAAAGACTACACTATCATCTGCAAAAAGAAAATGGTTTATCATCGGGGCCCTTCTACGCACTTTAGCCCCACTAATCTTTTTCTCCACCCCCATTTATAAGAACCTTATAGGACACCAAAGATATACACTTCATAATAAGTTGCACAATGTTATCATGGAATCCCATACAATGCATCACAACTTTTAGAAAAATCCATTTAACTTGGTCATATGCTTTAATCATATCCAATTTAAGAGACATAAACCCATTTCTACCTAATTATCTCTTGTGCTTCAAAAAATGAATAAATTTATAGGCCACAAGTACATTATCTGTAATCAACCTTCTAGGAACAAAAGCTGACTAAGTATTTGAAATAATATTAGGTAGAATTGCTTTCAACCTATTGGCAATGCACTTAAGAAATCAGCTTATAAACAACTTTGAATAAACTTACAGGTCGAAAATCTGAAACATAGGCAGGGGTAGGCTTATTTGCTATTAAAATAATGAAAATTTCATTTAATTCCCTAGGAAACGCACCCAAATCCAATGCTATTAACACTGCTTCAGTAATCTTTCTTCTCAAAGTCCGCCAAAACATCTGAAAAAATATTGGAGACATCCTATTAGGGTTAACTGCTTTCAAAGGATGCATATCCTTCAAAGTGCACAACACCTCATCCTCTAAATAGCTATAAAGACTTCATTCATATCAGGAGGAACCCTTCTATTCATCTTTTCTAAAAACTCTAAAGAACTCTACTATCTCGAAGATGAAAACAGATTTATGAAATAATTAAGAATCGATTGATTTCCCTCCTTTGCAAATTTCCAATTTCCTTGTTGACCCATCAACTTAGAAATAGATTTTAAAAATTTTTTTTTTTTTTCTATGGGAAGCCCTTGTATGAAAAAACCGAGGGTTTTGATCGCCCTCCTAAAGCCATAATGCCTTGGATCTTTATTGCCATATTAATTCATCTTTCTCTAACCAAACTGGAACTCCTCTTGGAGCATCCAACAATATAGATTGATTTTCAACCCCTTGCTCTTGCAACACCTAGAATTTCTGTTGTGCTCTTTTTTTTTATTTTTTAATTTAGCTTGAACTCTACCAAACTTGCACTTATTTCACCTAGACAACAGATGTCCACGCTTAGAAATATGCTTCATTGCTCTCACCATACCACCTTTCTCCCCCTTCCCAGCCTAGACACCATTAACAATGTTCCCACAACCCCCTTCTCCAACCCATGTAGCCTCAAAACGAAAGACTGTACCCCTCCCTTAACTCACACCTTCTCCCTCCAAATTAACTCAAATAGGCACATGATCCAAATAAGACACTGAACCATGCACCGCTTTATTCATAGGAAAGAGTGGACCTAATTGTAACTTTGCCATAAATCAATCCAAATATTCATATATACACTAAGATTCATCTCGTCGATTAAATCAAGTGTAGAATATCAACCCATTAAATTCCAAATCTCTAAAAGCACATTCTTCAATAATCCCTCAAAATTCATCCATTTGCCTCTCATGAGATGAGGCCGACCCCCCTTCTTCTTCCTTTGATCAATAATCTCATTAAAATCGCCCATCAATAACCAAGGGAAACATACCGAATCATCATGTTATATCCATAATTAACAAATTCTTTCCCCACAGTCTAATTTAAAAATATATGAATTCTAGAGAGAAATTGTACTAGTTTCAAACTAAATAGAGAAAGTAGAAATTATTTCATGCATGAAAAAATTGTCTGAAATCTGTATTTCTAGAGACAAATTACATTGGAAATATTTATCTTTGATTGCAATGAGTTGTTGAAAATGTTCCTTTTAGCTACCAAAAAAATCCAGAAATACTAATTGCCTTCTCCAAGATTATTTTTTGAGACTTTTTGCAGTCAAGTATTTGCAACAACTTCAAAAAACGATGCCGCAAAAAGTTTTTTTTTTTTTGACGGGGACAACGGTGGGTGTAATACCTGGCTCTAAGGCCAAACCCGCATTCAGCCTTGCCTAGAAAGACCCAAATCGGCAACACTGATCCAGACAGTTTTGAGCCAACCAAAAATGTTAGAACGATGCCGTTTTTGGTGGAAGTCTCCTTCTACACGTGAATTCCTTTCCAGGCGGTTTTCTATTTCAGTTATCTCCAACTCCGAATATCACGCCACCAATTTTTCATCCCCCTGCGCCTCTACATTCTTTTTATACCTTCTCAAGTCTCTCTCAACAAAGTTTCTATCCATATCTCTCATACTCTCGGTTCTCTCTCTCTCTCTGAGTTTCTCATTTACTGCAAACCTCCTTGCAGTCACCGTAACCAGGGCCATCACTCACTGCTGCAACGTCACCAACCTTCCCGCACAGCCACTATTATCGACAACCTGTGGCTTTCACAGATGAATCAGCGAAGCATCTCCTCCACACCAAAACTACTGCATGAAGGGAAACATAAGCCACACCCCTGCACCTCCTTGAACATGCCAAGGCTGCTCCTCATCACCATTCCCACCATGCATCACAAAACAGCCCCAAGGCCAAACCACCCCGCAACAGCGCTGCCCTTCACACCATTGTCACTGGCCACCGAAACCTCCCTGCACCCCTACTGCTCAGACGGGGAAAAGAACCACCTAAACACCCCTGTTTTACATCCTGAAAACAGAGGAGTTTCTCCCCATAGGCCAGCCTCCCTTCCCATTTGGTAAATTCAAAACATTTTGGAGAGAAAGTTGATACTAAGGATTTTGAGGGTTTTTAGATGTTAAGAGGAGATATTGGATTTTATGTCTCAGGTTCTATTGTTTCGAGATTTGTAATCATTGAAAATTTATGGAGTTACATGATTATTTTATAGGTGTCGATTATTATTTGTTCAGCACTATTTGGAGAATTTCTCAAAAACTAAGAAGTCCAGGTGAACGGGGTTCCTATACTTAGTTTTATACCAAATGCAATCTGAGGTTGATTTTCTGAAAAATTGTGCATGTTTTGTTATGAAATGAGAACTTGAGAAAAAAAACAACCTCAGTCAATTATTTGCATTACTCATGAAATCTATATGAAAAAAAAAGAAAAATGTTTATATCATGCATAGTGTAAACATGAGCAATATTGACATGTTTCTGAAATGCATAAAAGAGCGATTCTGAAAAATGATGTTTTATTTATGTGATGTGAAATGCTTAAAGTATTTATAAATGATATGAACAAGTTTGGTACATGATTTGATATGACATGACATGATATGATATGGATATGAAAACCTTTGGCATTCTTTTCTGTTTGATCTGCTTTGGAATGTGGTTCTGATATGATGATATGGATTCACGTGATATGATTGGTGCCACCATGATATGATATGATAGGAGTGCAACCACTTTGGAAACAAAGCGGTCCTGTATGTGTTTCTTTCCTGTGTGCACACTCGGGACTCCGAGAACGAATAAGGGAAAGTCTCACAATATGATACTGCCTAGTTTGGTCTCCGGGATAGCACAACCCTACCACGGGGGTTAAACAAGGTACATGTTCGGATATGAGGATAAGATGAGATTGTACAGTTATTTATGCCAAAGCGTTTTTGATAATAAATAGTATTTTTTTTCTAAATATAAAAGAATTAAAAAGTCGCTCTATTTTATTGATAATATATTTTGGAAATCTGTATATATAAATAAAGGTTTCTAATTCATGCATATGAAGTCTCTTTTGAAAATGCTCATGTTTGCACTCTTGTATATGTCTTCATCTTACTGAGTTGTGGTTAAACTCACCCCTTATCTCTGAATATTTTTCAGATGAGTTTGGATATTTCAGCCAATGATCGGATTATGAAGCATTGGGTGAGATGACTTAAGATTGATAGATTAAACATAAGGAGTTTATATGAGTATTGAGAAGTATTAGTAAAGAAATGTTATTGTATTCTTGTGATGTAGTATTTCTAGAATTGATGATATTGAGGAAAGTGGTTTTGGAACCAAGTTTATATAATATTGTATAATTTTGAGTCTTTAATTATTTTGTTAAAATGTGAATTTTGTAATAGGAAGTAACTCTCCGACCCTTGCGGGACCGGAGTGTTACAGTGGGTACACTAATGAGAAAAATCGCGACAAATGGTTCTTTTAGTTGATTTTGCCCATAATTGTCATTTTAGTAGTGCGAAAAGTGTTTCCCTTGTATTAAAATTTTAAAAGTCTCGCATATGATGTATTTTGATTAAAACAAAAAAAGATTTGAAATAGAAATATTTAGTTATATATATATATATACACATACATATATAATCAATTAATTCAGAACTAAAGGAAACCGATCAAGTTATATTATATCTTATAATAAACCATTTATTCTCAAATAGAGTAATTTATAGGTATATTAATTTGGAATCAGATCATATAAATTATTATTAGTGTCAAACTACATACAGAACGTATAAATTATTTTAGGCAAGAAAAACTCACTAGAAATCTTTACTTCCGGCGGCTAACCTTGCTGCTGAAAATATTGTTTTCCATTAGTAACGTTATGCTGCAATTTTTTTTTTTTTTTTGGGGCTACCAAAAAACTTCCTTACAAACTAGTTTTTTTGGCATGTTATTGTCAAAATTATTATTTAATGGATAAAAAATATTATTAATTTTTTATTTATAATTTTAAAAATGTATTATATTCAGTAATGCTAGCTAGATATATACAGTGCGCAAGTGGCGAGCAATCCTTTAAAAAAGAAGTAGATCTATTATACACCCACGTTGAAGGTGTAGCCCGAGATCAAAAGTCCCCGGTAAGGCCAAATAGCCTCTATTTTTCATACAATTTTGATTATCTTATACATTTTAAAAAAAATCGAAACATTATTAAAAAGTACTTCATCAACTATTAAGTAGAAAAATAAATAAGAAATTTGTCGGGGACCTTCATTATCGGGACATATAGTATTTAAAAAAAAAAAAAAATTATTTCTTTTCATATGGATCCCATATTTACTAAATATGATAAACTAAAGATCAAATATTCTAAATTGATTATCCATAAATTGGAACCTAAAAGCAATAATTTCATTTTTAAAATGGAAGTATTATTAGTCCAATGACTGATATATTTTCAAGAATTGCTACAAAAAAATAGTATGAAGATAATTGTTATCATGACGGCTGCTGTTATAGCCCAATTGCGCCTCGACAATACTACACCAGAAAGCATTGAACGATGGTTCATTGAGAATGAATAATGTTGCAGCTACTACTGATAAAGGGTTTCCTGCAGATACGAATAACCTCATACCATATGTATTAAATATGATCAATAACGGAATACACGCAGACCAGAACAAAAAAAGTGATTCGAGGCCTTCTGCATTGACTTCTTTTTCAGAGAAGAGTCATGCTACTGCGGTTGAGAATTGCAAGGAACCTAAACCGATTATGATGGATGCTGTTAAAACCACCGAATCATTCGCCAATAACTCTGGAGAGCAACCCCAATTAGCCCTCGACAGTACAACATCAGAGAGCAATAACAATGGTTCATGGAGGCCAACGAATAATATTGCAGAACTCGATGATCATGAATCAAACAATTTCAACAGATCCAGCCAGAGTAAGGAACAAGAATTCGAAAATCCTGCTGGGTGCAAATTCTGCCCAACAGACGAAGAGCTCATAGTTTTGTACTTGAAGAAGAAAATATGCCAGCCCCTGCCATTAAACAAAATCGTGGAGGATAACGTAAATGCAAACATAGGCGGACCCAGCTAGGTGGGTGGAGCCCCCCAAATTTTTTAAAAATTAATTTATAATATAAATATATATATATATATATATAATTAAAATTCTTTCTCAAATTAAAAATAAATAAAAATTGCCCCCCAAAATTTTTTTTACTAAATTTATTCATCTAAATCTTAATATATACCCATTTATATTCTAACTTTTAATTTTACTTAAACTCAAATTTCAACTCACATAATCTCACAGTTACTCAACTAACAGTTTAACTCTAATAAAAAAATTGATTATAAATTTATATGATTGTAAAATTGATTGATTATACTCACTTATTTAGTTTCAGTTTAACTTGTATGATTATGAGATATAATTTATTAAAAATTTAATAGCGTTACATCATTACTTATTATAAAATTCTCAAATTTATTCTTAATCTATAAATTTTTTTTAAATCATAGAAAAATACAAGCAAGTACTTAAAAATAATTGTTTTTTTTTAAAAAAAAAAAAGACGTTTGGAACATAAAATTGATCTTTCAGGTACGTAAAACTGATCTTGTTCAAACACCCTGTTTCTTTCTTGGTATTCTTTCATGGTTTGATCTGTTTGGAACTGGATCTTGAACATAGTTTTGCATGATATAAGTTTCTTTCTTGCTAATTATTTTTAATCTGAACGAGAGAATCATGGCTAATCACATATTGTGCAAATACCTTAACTTTCTTGATTGCATGTGCTTGTTTTTCTTGGAACTAATATTCCTGGCATTGGTATAATTAAGAATAAATGCGATAAAAGAAAACAGCAGCCTTGATTCATAGTGTTTGATTCATGGTGTTTGATAGTGCCCATCTATGACACCCCGTACTCGTAGGGAGTCCTCAAATCCCACTTGTTTGATGTGACCTGTTTTCATCTACAAATACTATTTCTAAATAATTTTCAACAATCAACAAATAATTCCTCATCTCCAAATTTTAACAATCCAATCCTAAATATATATCCACAGAGTTCATAAATTTAAAAAAAAAATAATACCGTCACATAGGGTCCACAATCTTTTCATCACAAGAATAAAAATATTGTACTGACACTTGAATCTATTAATACTAAATAACGTAACCTCATATCGTTAATTATAGTCTTCACATCAACCAAAAGGGTAACCGCTTATCCTGGTCCCAACATACTAGTCTTGATCTTCAGTTAAGACTTCCACTTCATCTGAAATGTATATGGATAAGGGGGTGAGTTCAACCACAACTCAGTAAGCAAAGCATCTATACTAGTGTGTAAAGCATGAGCATTTGCAATAAAACTCTTATGCATGTAACAGAAAAATTTTTATTCAAAGGAAACAACTCCAAAACTTATAAATCAACAAAAACTGAGCGAACCTTTATTTTTCATAAAGTATACACAAAACCAACTTTTCAAACAAGATACTTTGGCACAAGTAACTGTAACATCTCATCTTATCAATGTTCCAAAACATATACCATGTTTAACCCCTGTGGTAGGGTTGTGCTATCCCCGATGACCAAACCAGGCGGTATCATATTGTGAGACTTTCCCTCATTCGTTCTGGGAGCCTCGAGTGTGCACATAGAAAAGAAACACATAAAATGATCACTTTGTTTCCAAAGTAATTGCACTCCTATCATATCATATCATGGTGGTACCAACCATATCACGTGAAACCATATACACATATTAGAACCATATCCAGAAACCAAGACCAACAGATAAGCATGCCAAAGATTTTCCATGAACATAACATATCAAACCACGTGTTTTTCCTTTTCTTATCCTTTTCAGATAAAAAGAAACAAATCAAAATATTTTATTTCACATGTACAAGAAAACATTCCAACTATGTTCGCCCATATGCACATCTTATAAACATGTTAAATGTTGCTCATGTCTACACATTTCATGTCAAAAGAAACTTCCTCTATTATATAAAGTTTATGTGAAGATGCAGAAATATTTATATACTGAGGTTGTTTTTCCCATTTTTCTTTTAAAAGCATAATATGCACATTTTATAAAACCAACCTCAAACAAATTTTCTTGTTATGCAAATCTAGGATAGAAGCCCCGCTTACCTGACTCCTGCAGCGAAATATCAAAACTTTGAGCCTGACCACTAAGAGTTTTGTCACCAATTCATAGAAAATAATTTCTTTATGTTAATAACCACCCCGAAGGCTTAAATCTGAAAAATTATAAGCTAACTACGTTGTCTGCCTAAATTCATAATTTCTAGCAACCCATTGCCCAAGCAACCAGCCACACAACCCTATTTAATAGCATTAAATATGCCTCCAACTAAAACAATAATTTCGGCCCACCACCAATTCATCACAAGCATCACTCTGATAAAGCCAACCAAACCATAGAAAACATCACTCATCCCCTTCCAATGTACTTATAACTCAACAATTATAGTATCATATACGTTCGGCAAAATCAAACCCAACAATTATAGTATCATATACGTTCAACAAATATTTTCCATACCCACTAAATTTTCAGCAACTATTCATCATTTTAGCTCACTATGTATTTATCTCAGTAACTCCAAAATACCATGAAAAAAAAATGATTTCTTAATTAGATATAGTCAGCCACCAAATAGAGTATTGTTATATGCGTTTCAACCAAACTTCACAAACCAAAAAAATTTCAGCACCCAATAATCATGTTCCTTCATCCTGTATCAACCCAAAACCATTGCTAAGCATCATATACGGAATTTACCCAGCAAGAAAATGTTTACAAAATCCATGGGCAACCATCGAAAACTCTTCAAAACCGATCCAGTATTCACAAGAAATTTCCTAGGATGAGCTCCCATCCAAAACTTATGAGTCTTACCTAAAGAGGAGAGCAAGCCGCACGAAACAGGGCAACAAACCACAGGAAAAACAGAGGCCAAGAAGTTGAATTCTGCCTCCCCTATGCTCTGCTTCACCCACCGGAAACCCACAAATTATCAGTGATTAAAACCCATAACCATACCTTGCACGGATAGTAGAAATCGTAAGAAGAAAATGAAGAGTTTAGAAGACTTACCGATGGAAATTGCCGATGAAAGGAACTCGGGGAAGTCGGCGGAGAAAGGGGTCCCTAAAGTCGAGAATAACCATCATAGAGAGAGAGAGAGAGAGAGAGAGAGAGAGAGAGACTGGTGAATGTGAAAATCTGCAGTACGAGGAGGTGAACCCATTTGATGCAAACCGCTGGGGCGTGGCGACTGGCGAGAGAAAATTGGAAGCAACGCAAAGCAGGGGAAGTTAGAACCATCGGGGAGTAGAAGAAAAGAAAGGAAAGAAAAGAAAGAAAAGGGAAGGAAGGAAACCGTTTACCTGGGTGAAAACGGCGTTGTTGGCTTAAGGGGCTGGGTTGTTGTGCGATGGAGCGACATGGGCTTGGGCCCGGGGCTGCGGGCCTTATATCCTCCCCTCCTAAAAATAAATTCCGTCCTCGGAATTTGCTACAAGAGTTCATATTCCTCGTTGAAGATGTGCGGGTATTTCTCTCGCATTTCCTCCTCGAGTTCCCAGTGTGAGATCCCAGATTTACGTGTATTTTTACATGTTATTTTATTCTCGGTGCTAATTATTTTAATTTATTTAAATAATATTATTAGTCATATTTTATTTGTTTAAGATATTTATTTGAGCTATTAATTAGTTAATATCGAGTTACGTTGCTTTTCTTATTTATTTTAATGAGTTAATTATTTTAATGAGTGGAATTAAACTCCTTTATTTTATTATGTGAATTTATTTTATCTGCTTTCGTTATATTAATTATTGTTTTATAATTAATATTGCGCTTGGATTTAATTTATATCTATTGATGAGCTTTAAATATCTTATTTTATTGATATTGAAATTGTAGTATTTAAAGTCAGTTTTTATTTTATTTATTGTGCTTTTTCTAGTAGTCTTCTTTTTCTTTTCTTTTCTTTTCCTTTTCTTCTTTCTTTTTTCTTTTTCTTCTTCTCTTCCTCTGCTTCCCAGACCCCTGCCTCCCCCCTCCCCTTCGCCCGTCCCTTCTCCTCAGCCCCAGGACCGCCGCCGGCCACCCACCGGCGACACCGCCCAGCCCAACCTCATCCCCACACGCCGGCGAGTTCAATGGCACCGGTGGTGTCACCTCCGGCCACCCCACCGCCCCTACACGGCCTCCTACCCGAAATGGGTATTTTTGCTTCCCTTCCATTTTTCGGCCACCTCCGGCCACCCCTTGGACTCCGACCACCACCACTAGACTCCCCCACCCTCCGGCGAGCATAACCCCAACCGTCGGTAGCCACCCATCACCGCCGGTTACCTCCTCTACCCGAAATGAGCCTTAAACGGGTCGTTCTTCGCTGCGCCGCCGTCCGGCCACCGTAGGCCTCACCACTGCCACCAAAAGACTCCCCTCGCCCAGCCGGTCAACCCCCTAGCTCAGTTTTTTCCCAATCGTTGCCTCACCTTCCCGGTACAACCCCCAAACCCGAAAATGGGTTTTCACCCATTTTGACCCCGATCCGCCACCTTCCGGTGGTTGTGCCGCCACACCCACCACCTCCATGAGATTCCCCACCCTTCAAAGTGTACCTCCCTAAATTTTGGTGTCAAACCGAGTATTTTAGCCTAACGTATATGTGACCGCTACAAACGCTGCAGATTGGCGTTGTTCAAGGATTTACGTTTTTACCGCTGTAAGTACTTTCCAAACAAGCTTTAAGATTTAAATATATTTTTGGCATCAACAGTTGTTGTATTTGATTATTGCTGCTATGTGTTGGTTGATGTTGGTATTTGTTTGTTGATTGGATTATTTAATTGTTGGATAATTGCTGCACGGTTTTGTCTGCATTATGTATTTACGCGCATGCTCATGGAAAATATTTGGAAAAGTGGATTTTTTGCATGATTTTGGATATTCATGTGTTGAGAATGGAAAATGGGATTTAAATTGTGTTTAGCGGATTTTAATGGTTTTAGGTTGAGTCATAACGGGGACGGCGATACGTAACGCCCGTTGTGATCAGCGTGTGAGTGTGTGGATGACATAATGGGGACGGCGATACGTAACGCCCATTATGGTCATTGGGTGTGCATTTCATATCGGGGACGGCGATATGTAATGCCTGGTATGAAATGAGTGTGTGTGGATCGTAATGGGGACGGCGATACGTAACGTCCATTATGGTTTCAGGTGTGTGTGTAAATCATATCGGGGACGGCGATACGTAACGCCCGGTATGATCGGTTTTGAGGATATTATGGAAAATGATGAGAGATTTTATTGGGATTTTATTGTGGATCAAAATGGGATTTTGACGAGTGTGATTATTTCATTGACTTTGAGGAAGATGATTTTAAGCCTCATGCATATGGTAATTGCTCATGATTGTTTTGTGGCATTAATGTATTTCTATCTTTTGGTTTGGTTGGTTTGTACTTACCTGCGATGCCATCTTGGCGTCGTAGTTTTTTGGATGCAGACTTTGGAGAGGCTGAGCCTGAGGAGACGGCTCCGCTATACATGTGGTATTATTATTAATTGATCTCTCGGGAAATATATTTTTCCCTTTTTATAAATATGTATTTGTTTAATTTAATTTTCGGATGACTGTATTAAATCTTCTGTTGGAGAATTTATATTAATTGATTTGTAAAATATTTCTAAAAAATTCTAGTACTTAGATATTAATTTATTACCCGCTGCGACTTTTTATTTATGTATGTCACGTGTGCACACACGTTTGGCACTCGTTGTTGGGATGTGTGACCCGTGTTGTCATCATCCTGACGCCTCGATTCCCGTGTTATTTTAAGGGGAATTTGGGGGCGTCACACCCAGGAAGCTTCACTGCTTGTATGATTACTCCACAAAATCTTAACCATAAGGATGCTACGGTTCCGCAACATGTGTGCTTTCTTTTCCAAGATCCGCATTGGTTCTTTAATATATGTCATATCTTCCTGAATTTGCAGCAGCTCATAATGAATGATGTGAGTTGGATCAGGAATATACTTTCTCAACATGGACACATGAAAAATACGTTATGCACTTCTGCAAGATTCGGAGGAAGTGCTAACTTGTATGCTAATGATCCAATTCGCTCAAGAATCTCAAAGGGTCCAATATATTTAGGGCTTAACTTGCCTTTACTTCCAAATCTCATAACCCCTTTCATTGGTGCTATCTTTAAGAATACTTCATTTCCAACCTTAAACTCTAGTGGACGGCGTTGGTTATTAGCATAGTTCTTTTGTCGACCCTGAGCTGCTTTAATTCTGGCTCGAATGATGTTAATATTTTCTGTGGTCCTTTGAATGATCTCTGGCCCCAAGATTTTTCTTTCACCCACTTCATCCCAATATAATGGACACCTACATCTTCTGCCATACAGTGCTTCATACGGTGCCATCCCAATACTAGTTTGGAAACTATTATTATAAGCAAATTCCACTAATGGTAAATGTCGTATCCAAGTTCCTTTAAAGTCCATCACACATGCTCTCAACATATCTTCTAAAATCTGAATAGTCCTTTCTGATTGTCCATCTATCGGAGGGTGATAAGCCGTACTGAAATTCAACTTAGTACCCATTGCCTCTTGTAAACTTCTCCAAAATCTAGAAGTGAAACGAGGATCTCTATCTGACACAATGGACACTGGTATCCCATGCCATCTCACGATCTCTTGTATGTACAGCTCAGCTAGTTTCTTTAATTTATAAAAAACTTTAATGGGTACAAAACGCGCAGTTTTCGTTAAGCAATCCACGATCACCCATATTGCATCTTGTCCGTTTAAAGCCCTGGGAAGACCTGTCACAAAGTCCATGGATATATGCTCCCACTTCCATTCTGGAATCTGCAATGGCTGTAACAACCCTGCTGGTCTCTGATGCTCTGCCTTCATCTGTTGACATGTTAGGCACTGTTCTACAAACTTAGCAATCTCTCTCTTCATACCGTTCCACCAAAAAGACTCTCTCAAGTCCCGATACATCTTGGTACTCCCTGGATGGACTGTGTATAAAGAGCGGTGTGCCTCCTCAAGAATTATCTTCTTCAGTGCATCATCTGCTGGTACACACAATCTGTCTCTAAACCTCAAAACTTCATCTTCAGAAATGCTAAAATCAGTTTTGTCCCCGTTCTTAACTTCCTCCACTAGCTTTATCAATGCTGAATCCACTTTCTGAGCTGCTTTGATTCTCTCTAACAAATCTGGTTGCACTATCAAACTAGCCACGAAAGCGCTTGTATCATTGGTGATGACCTCAATACCCGCCCTCTATAAGTCCATTAGTAACTGGTGTTGAGTAGTAAGGGCTGCCACTGCTGAACTCATTGATTTCCTACTCAAAGCGTCAGCTACAACGTTCGCTTTGCTTGGGTGATAATTGATATTACAATCATAATCCTTTATTAACTCGAGCCATCTTCTCTGTCTCATATTTAATTCTTTCTGGGTGAAGAAATACTTCAAACTTTTGTGATCTGTATAGATTTCGCACTTTTCCCTATATAGATAATGCCTCCAAATCTTAAGTGCAAAAACAACTGCTGCTAACTCCAGATCATGTGTGGGATAATTTTGTTCATGTGTCTTTAGTTGCCGTGAAGCATAGGCTATGACTTTCCCATGTTGCATTAATACGCACCCTAAACCCAATCTTGAAGCATCACTATATACCACAAATCCACCTCTCGCAGTGGGAACTGTTAAAATTGGGGCGTCACTAGTCTCTGTTTCAGAGTCTGGAAACTTTCTTCACATTTTTCTGTCCACTCAAACTTCTTGTCCTTCCTGGTGAGTGCGGTGAGAGGAACTGCTATCTTGGAGAAACCCTCAATGAATCGGCGATAGTATCCCGCCAATCCCAAGAAACTCCTAACCTCATGCACATTCTTCGGTGCCGACCAGTTCACTACTGCTTCCACTTTCCCAGGAGTCCACTGAAATTCCCTCTCTTGAAACTACATGTCCCAGAAATGTAACCGCATTCAGCCAAAACTCACACTTCTTCAGTTTAGCAAACAACTTTTCTTCCTTAAGTGTTCCGAGTACTAGCCTCAAGTGTTCCTCATGTTCCTTCTTACCCTTAGAATAGATTAAGATGTCTTCTATAAAGACTACCACAAATTTATCCAAGAATTCATGAAATACCCTATTCATCAAGTCTATGAATATTGCTGGGGTATTAGTCAAACCAAAAGGCATGACCAGAAACTCGTAGTGGCCGTATCTGGTTCTGAAAGCAGTCTTAGATACATCTTCCGCTTTGATCTTCAGTTGATGATACCCTGATCGAAGATCAATCTTCGAGAAAACTTGTGCACCCTGTAGTTGATCAAAAAGGTCTTCTATGCGGGGTAAAGGATATTTATTTTTGATGGTTACTCGGTTGAGTTCTCTATAGTCAATGCACATTCTCTTTGTCCCATCTTTCATCTTCACAAATAACACTGGAGCACCCCATGTGTGACGCCCCCAAATTCTCCTTAAAATAACACGGGAATCGAGGCGTCAGGATGATGACAACACGGGTCACACATCCCAACGACAAGTGTCAAACGTGTGTGCATACGTGACATACATAAAATATAGGTCGCAGTGGATAATAAAATCTATAACTAGGTATCAGAATTTTTAGAAATATTTTACAAACCAATTTAATAAAAACTCTCCAACAGGAGATTTAATATAGTCATCCGAAATACAAATTAAACAAATACATATTTATAAAAAGGGGAAAATAAATTTTTCGAGATAACAATTAATATTAATATCACCTCAACGGTAGAGCCGTCTCGTCTCCTCAAGCTCAGCCTCTTCATAATCTGCATCCAAAAAACTACGATGCCAAGATGGCATCGCAGGTAAGTACAACCCAACCAAACCAAAAGACAGAAATATATTAATGCCACAACAACAACCATGAACAATTACCATATGCATGAGGCTTAAAATCATCTTCCTCAAAGTCAATGAAATAACCACACACGCCAAAATCTCAATTTAATCTACAATAAAATCCCAATAAAATTATCCATCATTTCTCATAAAATAACATCCTCAAAACCAATCATACTGGGCGTTATGTATCGCCGTCCCCGATATGATTTATACAAAATACCAATTATAATGGGCGTTACGTATCGCCGTCCCCGATATGAAATGCACACCCAATGACCATAATCAGCGTTACGTATCGCCGTCCCCATTATTTCATCCACGCACACTATCAATCATAATGGACCTTACGTATCGCCGTCCCCATTATGACTGACACACACACACACGCTGATCACAGTAGGCGTTACGTATTGCCGTCCCCGTTATGACTCAGCCCAAAACTATTAAAATCCATTAAACTCAATTTAAATCCCAGTTTCCAATTCCAACACATGAATATCCGAAATCATGCAAAAATCAACTTTTCAAATATTTCCATGAGTATGCGCGTAAATACACAATGTAGACAACCATGCAGCAATTATCCAACATTTAATTAATCCAATCAACCAACAAATACCAACATCAACCAACACATAGCAACAATAATCAAACACAATAACTGTTGATGTCAAAAATATATTTAAATCTTAAAGCTCGTTTGGAAAGTACTTACAACGGTAAAAACGTAAATCCTTGAACAACGCCAATCTGCAGCGTTCGTAGTGGTCACATGTACGTTAGGCTAAAATGCTCGGTTTGACACCAAAATTTAGGGAGATACTCTTTGAAGGGTGGGGAATCTCATGGAGGTGGTGGTGTGGCGGCACAACCACCGGAAGGTGGCGGATCAGGGTCAAAATGGGTGAAAATCCATTTTCGGGTTTGAGGTTGTACCGGGAAGGTGAGGCAATGGTTGGGGAAAATGAGCTAGGGGGATGACCGGCTGGGCGAGGGGAGTCTTTTGGTGGCGGTGGTGAGGCCTACGGTGGCCGGACGGTGGCGCGGCAAAGATGGATCCATTTAAGACCCATTTCAGGTGGAGGAGGTAACCATCGGCGATGGGTGGCTACCGACGGTGGGTTATGCTCGCCGGAGGGTGGGGAGTCTAGTGGTGGTGGTCGGAGGCCAAGGGGTGGCCGGTGGTGGCCGAAAAATGCAAGGGAATGCAAAATACCCATTTCGGGTTTGTGGCCGTGGAGGGGCGGTGGGATGGTCGGAGGGGACACCACCGGTGCCGTTGAACTCACCGGCATGTGGGAGTGAGGTTGGGCTGGGCGGTGTCGCCGGTGGGTAGCCAGCGGCGGCCCTGAGGCTGAGGAGAGAACCGGCGAGAGATGAGAGGGCGAGAGGGGTACGCGGGCTGGGTTCACGGCCTGGGAAGGAAAGGAAGGAAAGAAGAAAAGGAAAGAAAAAGAAGAAAAAGAAGAAAAAGAAAAGAAAAGGAAAAGAAAAAGAGAAAAAAGAAAAAAACTAATTAGAAAAAGAAACACAATAAATTAAATAAAAGTCGACTTGAAATACTACAATCTAATATCAATAAAATAAAATATTTAAAGCCCAACAATAGAAAAAAATTAAACTCAAGCGCAATATTAAAAATAAAACAATAATTAATATAACGAAAGCAGATCAAATAAACTCACATAATAAAATAAAGGAATTAAATTCTAATCATTAAAATAATTAACTTATTAAAATAAATAAGAAAAGCAACGTAACTCAATATTAACTAATTAATAACTCAAATAAATATCTTAAAGAAATAAAATATGACTAATAATATTATTAAAATAAATTAAAATAATTAATACCGAGAATAAAATAACGTGTAAAAATACACGTAAGTCCGGGATCTCACACCATGGGGATACATTGGGTCGGATAAAACCCTTGTCTAATAGATCTTGTAACTGTTCTTTAAGTTCAATGAGCTCTGATGGCGCCATTCTATAAGGAGCCTTGAACAAAGGTGATGTGCCTGGAACAAGATCAATAGCAAATTCTATTTCTCGGTCGGGTGGTAATCTAGACAAATCTTCAGGAAACACTTCCGAATATTCTCTCACCACAGGAATCTTTTCTAAACTCAACTCTTCCTTTGGTGTGATAGCTAAAAATCCTTGACAGCCATCTCGCAATAATTTCCCAACCTGAACTGCTGATATGATTGTTGGGAATAATCGCACTTTTGACCACACGAATCGTATTTCATTTCCTTCAGGAGGCTTGAAAACTATCTCATTTTTAAAGAAGTCAATACTGGCATGGTATGAAGCCAACCAGTCCATACCCAAAATTACATCAAATCCAACCCTATCAAAAACAATAAGTTCAGCAGGCATCAATCTCTCTTCGATAGATATAGGACAGCCGCGGAGAATTTTGTGACACGATACTGTAGTCCCCGTCGGAGTCGAAACCACTAAGTTAAAATCCAACCTTTCACCTTCCCATGGGCAGAATTTGGCAAAGTTATTAGAAATAAAGGAATGCGTTGCCTCAGAATCAAATAGTATAGTAGCATGATTAGAAAACAAAGAAAGAATGCCTGTGATCACACACAAAGTACCCTTTGATTTAACATCCACAATAGTTACTAATTAATTACTAAAGGAGAAGTAAGGAATAATACCTGTGATCACATCCTCCCTGCCTTCAGCCTCTTCGGGTGTCAATGCAGAAATTCGAGCAGGTGCAGTAGGGCGTTGGGTATTACTTCGTGGCGCCCCTCCGGTTCTGGGTGGGGGTGGTAGTGGGGCGGGTCTATTGCTGCCCAAAGTAAGCGGGCAATCCCTGAGGTAGTGGCCCGACTTGCCGCACCGATAACATAAGCCTAGCTCTTTCCTGCACTTTCCCGTGTAAACACGGTCACAAGTTCTGCAATGATAAGGCTGCTGATCACTCTGAATTGGCCTCTTGCTTGAATTACCCCCTTCATTTCTCTTCTTCCACTGTCCCTGGTTGTTGCTTGTATGATATCCAGATGGGGTAGACCTCTTCCTTTGATCAAGTAAGGTAGCGCTCCTTTGAAGGCATCCCTTAAACAAGGTGGCCTTATTCACCAACTCTGTGAACTTTTTCAACTGGAAGCCCATTAGTAAATTTGGCTGCGTATTGGTGTACTGACATTGCCCCCTGGACTCAAGTGGCGAATTCCATAGCCTTATCCTCTTTCACTGAGACTGGGAAGAAACGTTCTAAGAAAACTTCTTTGAACTGTGACCAACTTTTTATTTCCTTCTTTCCAGCTTCCCTGATGGTCCTTTCAGAGATCCAACATCTCTTCGCCTCCCCGGTCAGCTTGAATGTAGCAAACTCTACATTTTGTTCATCCGTGCAAGGTAAGACTCGAAAAATCTCTTCAATGTCCTGCACCCAATCTTCCGCCAATATTGGGTCGCCTCTCCCATCAAAAGATGTGGGATACAGCTTGTTGAAATCTCCCATGGTGCAACCCCTTTCACTTGTGGTGCGGTGACGACCAGATGAATTTTGCGCAAGATCATTGTTGCCCAGATGACTAACACAAGAGGGGGGGTGAATTGAGCTGTATTTAAAAAAATAACAGTTATAAATCAAATATACAATATAAAATATAAACAAAATATAAAGCAGTAAGAAATGTAAAGAGTAGGGTAAGAGAAAGCAAACTCAGTATTTTTACGAGGTTCAGTCCCACTTCCTACGTCCTCGCCTCAAGCTACCCCTTGAGGATCCCGAATTCACTAGTCAATCTCCTTTAGGTGGAGATAGAAACCTATTACACTTTTGAGCAGCACCGCTCCAAAGAATCCGTGTAGAACACCCTCTACACTTCCAATCACCTCACACTTGGTGATTTAACTATTCCCTGTGTAGAACACCTTCCACACACAGAAGGGTTATACACACCCTTTTACTGATACAAGAATTGATAGTGGGTAGACTATCAGAAAACACTTCTCAATGAGTGAAATAAGAACAATACAGCACAAACTATATCTCTCAAAATGAATAAGGGTTAAGGCTCAATGCTTAGAGAAGAGAGAATGAAAGCTTTGAATGAATGTTGTATGCTCTTGGTGTTGTAAATGTGAAACTCTCAAATGATCTATTTATAGGCATATGAGACTTCATATTCAAATTTAAAAAGATTCACATGTCAAAGATATCATCATTCACTTTTCAAAAATTTCAAATCTAATCTTTTTACTTTTTGCATGTGACAAAAGGAGCACACTTTACTTTTCAAAAATTTCAAACCTAATCTTTTACTTTTTGCATATGACAAAAGGAGCACACTTTACTTTTCAAAAATTTCAAACCTAATATTTTACTTTTTGCATATGACAAAAGGAGCACACTTTACTTTTCAAAATTTTCAAATAAAGACATCTACCTTTTGCATAAGTCAAGAAAAGCATCCACCACTTTTGAAAATATTCAAATAAAACATGCACATGTGAAAGATGACAATCAATCATCTTAATATTTTCAAAGTTCAAACTTTTAATCATGTCATGCACATGTGAAAGATGACAATCAATCATCTTTCAAAATTTTCAAATTTAATTTTCAAAATATTCATGCACATGTGAAAAATATATTTTAATGCTTTATGATAAAATATTAATTTTGAGTCTTAATCCTAATTTCGAATTTTTAAGAGATTTACAACATTACTCTATGATTTTAATGTGAACTTGTTCCCTTCTTGCTCATGCTTGATTCCTTGATGTGCTTGATTCTATTGTGTGGACAACTTGAGCTTGAGACTCCTTTATTCTTTGAATTCATTTGTTATCATCAAAATCCATGTGTAGATTTATAATTCCACGAAACTTGAAACTTTGGGTTCAACAATCTCCCCCTTTTTGATGATGACAAATACTTGATAGAACCTGAAATCTGTATTAATACTTAAGCTCCCCCTGAGAATGTGCGTTAGTTTTTCAAGCAAAAATATAAATATAATTCCAAGCATAGATAACAAGTTTAGCAATTTAAACAATGTTAATGTTCTAGTCTAAAACTTCTCCCCCTTTTGGCATCATTAAAAAGGAATCATAATTAGCTTAATAAGATATATTCCTACAATAACCAATAGACAAATAAAACGCTGCGTTAGTAGAGACTGTAGAGAATTCGGTGCGTAGCCACACGTGTTCGACAAAACCTGCAAAGGCTGGAGGCCTAGTTCTGGCAATTCGGTGCGGAAGGAGATTTTATAAATAGCTGAATATTTGAAACTACCCGTGCCCGACAAAACCTGCAAAGGCTAGCTCTGGAAATTCGGTGCAGAGATTTGATCCGCTTGATGTTGCTGAAAAATGAGATATTATCAAGATTTGTAAGCTTGTCTTGTTCTTATTTCCGTTTCTATAAGAGCAATCCTTAGTTTTATCTATTTCGCATCAAGCTTTCTTCTCATCTTTGCAATTTGCTTGCATTCTCATTCTACAAATTTTCAATGGCTAGTCGATTTCCCTTCAGTGCTTCTCTTGATCAAGATTTGAGGTATCTTTCACCTCAGTCTCAATCTATTTCTGCATCTGTCGTGGGTGCCATGAAGCAACAAGAGACTGGTTTAGCTAATAAATCAGATCATGACACCATTTACGAGCTTGTGGGTCTCGGAACTCGATACTCATCATCTATCGTCGCGTTTTCTGCTCGATTGCAGTCCAAAACTCGCGAAATTGAGAAGCTTAGCGAGACTGTTTCTGTACTTCAACGACTTGTTTATGAGTCAAACAAAAAAATAGTAGAGTTAAAGCAACAGAATAAGGATTTGAAATCCTTGCTTGCCTCTTCATTTCGATTGCCTAATCCTTTAGACAAGGATGGCATGATGATTTATGAGGAGCAAATGCATTTGAATGATGAGGCTAAACGTCTCAAGTTTCTGTAGGTCATTTAAGATAATGAAATAAAAGTATCTAGCAGATATTCATGGCATGTATCATTCCTATTTCTCTTCTAATCACGCATAGTCTATCTTCTGGTAGGGGTTTTATGAAAATGTCTGCCAATTGATCATGTGTACTAGTGAATTCTAATACAATATCGCCCTTCTGCACATGATCTCTAAGAAAATGATATCTAATTTCAATATGTTTGGTCCGAGAATGTTGTAATGGATTCTTTGAAAGATTTATAGCACTTAAATTATCACATTTGATTGGAATGTGATTGTACATAAGTTTAAAATCCTCAAGTTGTTGCTTCATGTAAAGAACTTGAGCACAACAACTACCCGCAGCAACATATTCTGCCTCAGCAGTAGATAGTGCAACAGAATTTTGTTTTTTACTAAACCAGGAAACTAGTGCATGACCTAAAAAGTGACATGCTCCACTAGTGCTTTTTCGATCTATTTTACAGCCAGCATAATCTGCATCTGTGTAGCTAATTAGATCGAAAGATGTGTGCTTAGGGTACCATAACCCTAAGTTAATTGTACCACTAAGATATCTAAGAATGCGCTTAACTGCAATTAAATGTGATTCTTTTGGAGATGATTGAAAGCGTGCACATAAGCACACACTAAACATAATATCTGGTCTACTGGCTGTCAAATATAATAAGCTACCAATCATACCTCGATATACCTTCGAGTCAACTGGTTTACCGGATTCATCTTTATCAAGTTTAGTGGATGGGCTCATTGGTGTTCCAGTTTCCTTAGCACCTTCCATCCCAAACTTTTTCAGCAATTCCTTAATATATTTCGATTGATTGATGAATGTCCCATTTTTTGCTTGCTTAATTTGCAATCCGAGAAAGAATGTAAGCTCTCCCATCATGCTCATTTCAAATTCTTCCTGCATAGTCTTAGCAAAAACTTGGCACATATTTTCATTAGTAGCACCGAATATTATATCATCAACATAAATCTGAATCAAAAGAATATCATCATTTTCGTATTTAATTAAAAGAGTTGTATCAATTTTTCCTTTTGAAAAGCCTTTTTCAATCAAGAAACCACTGAGTCTCTCGTACCACGCTCTAGGAGCTTGTTTGAGTCCATATAGTGCTTTTGTGAGTTTGAAAACATGATTTGGAGAAATATGATTTTCAAAACCTGGAGGTTGCTCAACATATACCTCTTCATTTATAAAACCGTTTAAGAAAGCACTTTTAACATTCATTTGAAAAAGTTTGAAATCTTTATAACAAGCATATGCAAGTAGCATTCGAATAGCTTCTAATCTTGCGACTGGTGCATATGTCTCATCATAATCGATTCCTTCTTCTTGATTGAAACCTTGGGCTACAAGTCGAGCCTTATTTCTAGTAATGACTCCGGACTCATCTTTCTTGTTTCTAAAAACCCATTTTGTTCCAATAATAGTATGATTTTTGGGTCTAGAAACAAGTGTCCAAACATCATTTCTTTCAAATTGATTAAGCTCTTCTTGCATAGCTAGAATCCAAGATTCATCAAGAAGTGCTTCATCAATATTTTTAGGTTCAATCTGAGATAAAAAAGTAGTATGATTGCAAATATTTCTAAGAGATGATCGAGTGCTTACACCTCGTGAAGGTTCTCCTAGAATTTGTTCCACTGGATGATCTTTCACAAATTTCCACTGTTTGGTTGCATCTTGTATTAAATTTTGATGATCTTTCCTGATGTTTCCATGTTGGACTTCCTCTATTGTGTTCTCTTTATTGAGATTGAGACTTTCCGTATTATTTATACCTCTTGTTTCTTCATCAATGGATTTCTTGGAGAGTAGAGAATTAGATTCATCAAATACTACATGCATAGATTCTTGTACAGTCAAAGTCTTTTTATTAAATACTCTATAAGCTTTACTATTAGTAGAATATCCGAGAAAGATACCTTCATCAGATTTTGCATCAAACTTGCCTAAATTATCCTTGTCATTTAAAATAAAACATTTGCATTCAAATACATGAAAGTAACCAATATTGGGCTTTTTCTCATTCCAAAGCTCATAGGGGGTTTTATCTAATTTGGACCTTAGCATAACTCTATTTATAACATAACATGCAGTACTTACCGCTTCAGCCCAAAAATAACTAGGCAAGTTGTTCTCATTGAGCATTGTTCTTGCCATCTCTTGAAGAGATCTATTTTTCCTCTCTACTACCCCATTTTGTTGAGGAGTTCGAGGAGCAGAAAAATTATGCATAAAACCATTTTCATCACAAAATGTTTCAATATTTTTATTAACAAATTCTTTTCCCCTATCACTTCGGATACTTGAAATAGTATAACCCTTTTCATTTTGAATTCTCTTGCATAACTTGGTAAAAGCATTATGTGCCTCATCTTTATGAGCAAGAAAGATGACCCAAGTATATCTAGAGAAATCATCAACAATAACAAATGCATAATATTTTCCTCCTAAACTTGCAACTCTATTTGGTCCAAAAAGATCCATGTGTATCAATTGTAGTGGTCTAGTAGTGGAAATATGTTTCTTGGTTTTAAAATAAGTTTTTTTTTTGTTTACCAAATTGGCATGCATCACAAATTTTGTCTTTAAGAAAATTTGCCTTTGGTAAACCTCTCACGAGATCATTTTTTGAAAGTTTGGAAATAAGTTCCATGTTGGCATGACCTAGTCTTCTATGCCATAACCAATTAGTTTCATTTTGAGCTGAAAAACAAATAGCATCTTGTGAGATAATTTCTTCAAAATCGATTGTATAAACATTGTTGCTTCTAAAAGCAATAAAACAAATATTACAATCATGATCATTCAAAATAATGCACTTATCCATTTTGAAAGTAACTGTAAATCCTTTATCACATAATTGACTTATGCTTAAAAGATTATGTTTTAGACCTTCAACAAGTAGAACATCTTCAATTATGAGAGAAGACTCATTACCAATTTTACCTATTCCCACGATCTTCCCTTTTGAGATGTCTCCAAATGTCACGTATCCTTTTTCTTTAGATCTAAGATCAAAGAACTTAGTCTTGTCTCCCGTCATGTGTCTTGAACATCCACTATCTAAAAACCATTTATTTTTGTTTGTGGAGGACTTCATGCACACCTATAAAAACAATTAAAATGATTTTTCTTGGTACCCAAGTTCTTTGGGTCCTTTATTTATTAGTATTAGAATAAACAAGATTTTTAGGTACCCATATGGCCCTAATAGTCATTGTATGTTTTCTTCTAATAGAACAAGCATGATAATTATGACCATTTCTATTACAAAAATTGCAAATAGCATGTGACATATATGAAGAACTTGAGTGATTATAATAGTATCCTTTTTTAAACAAAATTATTTTTATGAAAAGAATTTTGAATATTGGACTTTGATGTAGAAGGATTATCAAAGAAGTTTTTATAAGGTTTGTATTTTTGTTT
Source organism: Platycarya longipes (assembly GCA_036559045.1). NCBI lineage: Eukaryota > Viridiplantae > Streptophyta > Magnoliopsida > Fagales > Juglandaceae > Platycarya > Platycarya longipes. The sequence goes on from CM071801.1 coordinate 3,589,397, forward strand.
TGGCATATATCCCAAGCCTGCCTTGTCAAAAACACATCTTTGACTACCAAGAAGTTTTTCAAAATTTCTTTTTCCATTCGTAAAGTTTTCAATAATATTTTCTAAATCAGTTTTCTTTTTCTTCAACTCAAAATTTTCATCTTTCAAAACAATACTTTCTTTTCTTAAAATATCAATTTCGTTTGTTAAAGAAGAATTTTTCTTTTTCAAAGCAGTATACTTGATACCCAATTTTTCAAATTCCTCATATACCTCTTCTAAAACATTTTGCAATTCTTCTTATGAAGGATCTTCAATATTATCAAGAATTGTTACCTCAATGTCATCTTTAGCCATAAGACAAATATTTGCTGATTCTCCATTGCTTGCTTCACTATCTGAGCTACTCGAATCATCATCCCATGTAGCTTTCATTGCTTTTTTGCCTTTGTTTCGATCTTTCTTTAGCAGAGGACAATCTGATTTGATATGACCAGGCTTATTGCATTTATAACAAATTAAAGTGTCATTTTTACCTGAATCTTTCTTGGAAAACTTTTTGAAGGATTTCCTTGGAGGAGTTTTATTTTTCTTTAAGAACCTCTGAATTCTTCTTGTTATCATCGCAACTTCTTCATCTTTGTCGTCATTTTCCTCATATTCATCACTTTCACTTTCATATAGAACAGCTTTAAGTGCCAAGCTCTTCTTTGGCTTTCCTTCTTCTTCTCCTCTTTTCAATGTGTACTCATGGGTGATAAGTGACCCGATGAGTTCATTCATTCACTTCGAGCTTCTTGAGGTCACTAGCTTCAAGAATCGCTGTCACTTTTGATTTCCAACGTTTTGGTAGAGAGTTGAGAATTTTTCTTACTATCTCCACTTTGGAATAAACTTTGTCAAGAGCTGTCAAGCTATTTATGATGTTAGTAAAACGAGTGTGCATACTAGAAATAGATTCATCATCATTCATCTTAAACATTTCATATTCATGAGTAAGAATATAAATTTTTGATTCCTTGACTTGAGAAGTTCCTTCATAAGTAACTTCCAAGTTGTCCCAAATTTCTTTAGCTGTAGCGCAAGTCATTACTCTATTAAACTCATTACCATTGAGAGCATTATATAATAAATTCATAGCAGTTAAATTCAAAGTATAAAGTCTATCATCTATTAGCTGATGCACTGCTGCTCGGAGCACTTCAGAAGCTCTTGGATTTGCTTCCCTTTCATTCCTGGCTGCATTCAAATCCGATACACTTCGTTCACGGCGAGGCGGCATCCTGAGAAGACTTGAACTATTTTTGTTCATTGAAAGCACATATACAAAAAGCTATATAAATATCAACGGGTAGTCATAGTAGCCAAACCAATAGTATATAATCTCCCCAACATGAGTGAGGTATCCACCACAAATAAAATCATAAAAATTTAGAAACCTAGTCCTTCAATCTCTAACAATACAAAATCAGGTCACAAGCCTATAAAATTTTACACCTCAAATGATTCATAAAGTTGGCGAGTTCTAAAACCTCAACAACTCATAACCATATTTCCTTAAGCCATCTCATTATCGCAATTAAATCCAAATAACCATCTCCTAGAATCATTCTATGTTCTATACTCTCGTACGAACTATCGTCTACAAAACCTCAAATCCCTAGAACTTTACTGCATAGAATCTGTAGAACCTTAAACCTTTGCTCTGATACCAACTATGACACCCCGTACTCGTAGGGAGTCCTGAAATCCCACCTCTTTGATGTGACCTGTTTTCATCTACAAATACTATTTCTAAATAATTTTCAACAATCCACAAATAATTCCTCATCTCCAAATCTTAACAATCCAATCCTAAATATATATCCACAGAGTTCATAAATTTTAAAAAAAATAATACCGTCACATAGGGTCCACAATCTCTTCATCACAAGAATAAAAATATTCTACTAACACTTGAATCTATTAATACTAAATAACGTAACATCAAATTGTTAATTATAGTCTTCACATCAACCAAAAGGGTAACCGCTTATCCTGGTCCCAACATACTAGTCTTGATCCTCAGTTAAGACCTCCACTTCATCTGAAATGTATATGGATAAGGGGGTGAGTTCAACCACAACTCAATGAGCAAAGCACCTATACTAGTGTGTAAAACATGAGCATTTGCAATAAAACTCTTATACATGTAACGGAAAAATTTTTCTTCAAAGGAAACAACTCCAAAACTTATAAACTAACAAAAACTGAGCGAACCTTTATTTTCATAAAGTATACACAAAACCAACTTTTCAAACAAGATACTTTGGCACAAGTAACTGTAACATCTCATCTTATCAATGTTCCAAAACATATACCATGTTTAACTCCTGTGGTAGGGTTGTGCTATCCCTGATGACCAAACCAGGCGGTATCATATTGTGAGACTTTCCCTCATTCGTTCTCGGAGTCCCGAGTGTGCACATAAGAAAGAAACACATAAAAGGATCACTTTGTTTCCAAAGTGATTGCACTCCTATCATATCATATCATGGTAGTACCAACCATATCACGTGAAACCATATACACATATCAGAACCATATCCAGAAACCAAGACCAACAGATAAGCATGCCCAAAATTTTCCATGAACATAACATATCAAACCACGCGTTTTTCCTTTTCTTATCCCTTTTAGATAAAAAGAAACAAATCAAAATATTTTATTTCGTATGTACAAGAAAACATTCCAACTATGTTCGCCCATATGCACATCTTATAAACATGTTAAATGTTGCTCATGTCTACACATTTCATATCAAAAGAAACTTCCTCTATTATATAATGTTTTTGTGAAGATGCAGAAATATTTATATACTGAGGTTGTTTTTCCCATTTTTCTTTTAAAAGCATAATATGCATATTTTATAAAACCAACCTCAAACAAATTTTCTTGTTATGCAAATCTAGGATAGAAGCCCCGCTTACCTGACTCCTGCAACGAAATATCAAAACTTTGAGCCTGACCACTAAGAGTTTCGTCGCCTATTCATAGAAAATAATTTCTTTATGTTAATGACCACCCCGAAGGCTTAAATCTGAAAAATTATAAGCTAACTACGTTGTCTGCCTAAATTCATAATTTCTAGCAACCCATTGCCCAAGCAACCAGCCACGCAACCTTATTTAATAGCATTAAATATGCCTCCAACTAAAACAATAATTCTGGCCCACCACCAATTCATCTCAAGCATCACTCTGATAAAGCCAACCGAACCATAGAAAACATCACTCATCCCCTTCCAATGTACTTATAACTCAACAATTATAGTATCATATACGTTCGGCAAAATCAAACCCAACAATTATAGTATCATATACGTTCAACAAATATTTTCCATACCCACTAAATTTTCAGCAACTATTCATCATTTCAGCTCACTATGTATTTATCTCAATAACTCCAAAATACCATGAAAAAAAAATGATTTCTTAATTAGATACAGTCAGCCACCAAACAGAGTATTGTTATATGCGTTTCAACCAAACTTCACAAACCAAAAAAATTTCAGCACCCAATAATCATGTTCCTTCATCCTGTATCAACCCAAAACCATTGCTAAGCATCATATACGGAATTTACCCAGCAAGAAAATGTTTACAAAATCCATGGGCAACCATCGAAAACTCTTCAAAACCGATCCAGTATTCACAAGAAATTTCCTAGGATAAGCTCCCATCCAAAACTTATGAGTCTTACCTAAAGAGGAGAGCAAGCCGCACGAAACAGGGCAACAAACCACAGGAAAAACAGAGGCCAAGAAGTCGAATTCTGCCTCCCCTATGCTCTGCTTCACCCACCGGAAACCCACAAATTATCAGTGATTAAAACCCATAACCATACCTTGCACGGATAGCAGAAATCGTAAGAAGAAAATGAAGAGTTTAGAAGACTTACCGATGGAAAGTGCCGATGAAAGGAACTCGGGGAAGTCGGAGGAGACAGGGGTCCCTAAAGTCGAGAATAACCGTCGTAGAGAGAGAGAGAGAGAGAGAGAGAGAGAGAGAGAGAGAGACCGGTGAATGTGAAAATCTGCAGTACGAGGAAGTGAACCCATTTGATGCAAACCGCTGGGGCGTGGCGACTGGCGAGAGAAAATTGGAAGCAATGCAAAACAGGGAAGTTAGAACCGTCGGGGAGCAGAAGAAAAGAAAGGAAAGAAAAGAAAGAAAAGGGAAGGAAGGAAACCGTTTACCTGGGTGAAAATGGCGTCGTTGGCTTAAGGGGCTGGGTTGTTGTGCGATGGAGCGACATGGGCTTGGGCCCGGGGTTGCGGGCCTTACACCATCTCTTTGTATTGCTTTTTTTCATTCCATTACAAGGATACTACACGGGAAATGCAGGATCAGAATTGTACATTTTCACCCCAAGATCACTAAAGTATCCAAAAGGAAGCCGGATAAATCGAGATGCTAAAAATGGATATTGGAAGTCCACTGGAAAAGACAGGTTAATCAAATCCAATGGAAGCACAGTTGGACTTAAGAAGCCATTTGTTTTTTATAAGGGAAGACAACCAAAGGGTGAGAAGACTAACTGGATTATGCATGAATATACAGTCCATGATCCACCTCCAAGCGAAAGGGGCTCAAATGGCACGACTGTACGTATGATCAGTTTTTCAACTTTTGTTTTTATCACTAGACCATTAACATGATCGAAAAAAACTACGATGTTAAGAAGTTTTGTGATCCTTTTTCCAACCCCATTGCACTGTGTTTTAAGGTTCTTTTATTATTCTTAAATTGACCATCAGCACGAATCTTGTATTATGCAGTTGGATGATTTGGCCCTTTGTAGAATTTACAAGAGACAGCCTAGACGTGCAAATTCAGTTCAAACTGAAATTAGGACTTCTCTGCAAGATGATCATGATAAGGGGGAAGAGCATACAGATCAGATGAATTCCAGTTTCAAAGCTACCGCATAGCTGAGGTTGAAAGACTGCAAGTAAATAATGTAACGCCCCGTACTCGTAGGGGGTCACGAAGCTCCACCTGCTTGGTATAATCCATCCTCAACTACAAATAATAGGTCTTCGACCATATTCAAAATAACAATATTTTTCACAATCCAATCCAAATAACAATGACCACTAAGTCATAAATAAAAGAATATAAATAAATCATAAATGTGGAGGGGTTCACATTCTCCCAAAAAGCTTAAAAAATAAGGAATAACTAACATTCTATAAATCCAATGAAACTAGAACCCAAATAATAAATAAATTAATTGTTTTCCCCCATCTAGCCTGTGGCTCTACAGCTTAAAACTTGGTCAAGACTCTACTCTTGGTCCTCTGGAACATCCAAATCATCTGAAAAATATATGAGATAAGAGGGGTGAGTTTTTCCACAACTCAGTAAGCGAAGAACCTATACAAGCGTGTAAACATGAGCATTTACCAAGTAATAAAGTACGAAACAAAACATAATTATGCATAAAAGAAACAGATGATTTTCAAGACAATTTAAATCATCAAGTACTTTGGCATAAACAAACTGAGTATTATGACTATATCAATCGGAGCATCTCACAAAGCAAAGACCATGTTTAACCCCCGTGGTAGGGTTGTGCAAATCCTGGTGGCCAAACCAGGCAGAGACAGAGGTGGAACTTTCCCTTATTCGTTCTCGGAGCCCTGAGTGTGCACATAGGAAAGCCCATAATAAACCACTTTATTTCTAAAGTGGGTGCACTCAGAGATAGGAAATTGGTACCAATCCAAACAGAGCAAAGACAGAGCAGAGCAGAGCAAAGCAGAGATAGAGTCAAATACCAACCAGAATACTATGCCAAAGGGTTTCAGAGTTATTAAAGATACATAGTTCCAAACTATTTTCAGAAATAAACTTATATAAATAAAACGTCGTCAACCAATCAAGGCATAAATTTTCACGGATAGACAAAAACACTCTTTTTCACATTTCAGAAAATAACATGACAAAAGCAAGCTCATGTCTACACAATGCATGACAGAAATATTTTTACTTCTTTTATATAAGCTTCATGAATAATGCAAACCATCGACTGAGGTTGGTTTTTCTCAGTTTTTTATTTGAAAACTAACAAAAGCACAAATTTTCCAAAAGTCAACCTCAGTCCGCTTTTGGTATAAAACCGAGCATACGAACCCCGCTTACCTGACTGCTGTAGCGAAAAATCAAAACTTTGAGTCTCAACGCTAAGAGTTTCGTCACCTATACATGAAAATAATTTCCTTTATATTAATGACCACTCCAAGGGCCTAAAATCATAAAGTATAAGTTAACTACAATGCCTGTCTAAATTCATAATTTCTAGCATATCAAGCCCAAGCAACCAGCCACTACGACCCGCAAAACCAGCGCACTCCATACTAAAAAATATCATTTCAGGCATCCCTCTGATAAAGCCAACCCAAAAAAATTTTATAGTCTCCCATACGTTCAAAACTACCAAACCCAACCATTTACATCACACAAAACATCCCAAACAACCCATCGGCAGCACCAATCAGCAAAAGAAAATTAACAAAGAAATCCCTCGAACATCCCCCAAAATTACTTCGAACAGGGATTCGAAAGTTGGAGAAAAATTTCCATAAATATTACGGGAAGAAAATCTATCCAGTAAATTTATCCAATCCAAACATCATAAATTTATTCGCTAACCTCCCCAACCTTCCAGCAACAGCCGTACACTCTCGGCAATAATACGGAAATTGAACCCAGAAAAAATACCACACAAATCTACCTCTCGGAGAGACCCAGAAATTTAAAGAACCTCTAAACTAATTCACATAAGTTAATAATCTATTCAAACAACTGAGTAGCTTACCTGAGAATGGGGAACAATCTGACGACAGAGGCAAAAAAAAGAATTTCTTGTTTTCTGTTAGTGCTGCCTACAATCCACCGGTGCAAACACAAATAAATATTCCGAATTCAACCAAAAATCCGAAACGAAACCCTTGAATGATGGAAAAGTTGAGATAAAAGAGAAAAACTAGAAAACTTACCGGTGAAAACGCAGCGGTGTGAAGAACAGAGGAGTTCGGTGCAAGAGAGGAGACCCACAATCACGCTGCAAATGCCGAAAGATGAGAGGGAGAGAAATAAACTTCTGTTGAGCCTTCTAGAAATCGGAACTGCCGAGAAACGTGGGGGAGATGGGCGCTGGAAGTGGTAACTGAAACAGAGGGAAACCGTCGCCCAGGGGAAAAGAGAAGGAAAAGAGAAGAAAGAAAGGAAAAGAAAGAAAGAAGGAAGGAAAGGGGGCGGGGGTTTAATTACCTGGGCCGAAAAACGACGCCATTTCTGGAGCTGGGGCTGGGCCGGGTCATGGGCTGGCTGAAAGGCCTTGGGCCGGGCATGACAAATAATGTTCAGATGCCAACCTTTCAAAATGGGATCCAGCCATAATCTTCTTGTCATCAATACATGAATAATAATGCTGCTCCAAGTACCGCTATTTTCAATGACAATCTGGAGTCCAACTCTGAATCCCTTCCTCCTGTTCAGGTGATTCAACCAACTGGCTTTAATCCCAGTAGTTGGATGCATAATAATCCCGAAGATCAGAATGGCTATATACCTGATAATCAGTATGTTCCAAATGATGAATCGAATGGATCCCTAGAGGATATTTTGAATGCTACTATAGAACCCGAATTTTTAGCGGAGTTAAACAACAATGCTTATCCAGGTTTCGGAGGTGCCGCCATTGCTGAGGTTGAAAGACTGCACGTGAATAATTTTCAGATGCCAACCTTCCAAAATGGGTTCCAGCCAGAATCTTATAATTGTCATCAATACATGAATAATAATGCTGCTCCAAGTACAGCTAATTTCCATGACAATCTGCAGTCCAACTATGAATCCCTTTCTCCTGTTCAGGTGGTTCAACCATCTGGCTTTAATCCCAGCAGTTGGATGTATAATAATTCTAGAGCTCAGAATGGCTATATGCCTGATAATCAATATGCTCCAAATGATGAATCGAATGGATAACTAGAGGATATTTTGAACGCTAGTCAATGGAAACAATGAATATTTGGCAGATTTTGTGCAAATTTGATTCTACGACCAGTTTTGATTCTTGGTACTATTTTGTTTCTTTTTGTAAACCTTATAGTATTATACGTTATAACTTTCCTGGCTTAGCACGTTTAGTTTCTTGTATAAAAACTGATCTTGTATAGCAACCGAAGTTGATTTCAAAATTTTTAAAATCAAAGGTAGTGTTATTTCATTACATATATGGTATCAATAGAGCAGGTCTCTAACAAGATTTAATTTCTTCCTTCTCGGGAATGGCTACTGTTCTTGGGTCTCTTGTTCCTCATCCTCTAATAATCCAATTATCACCATTAACGCTGCCACTACTATCAGTGCAAAAATCACTCCCGCTACCTTCTCTCAATGGTATGGAGAGCACAATTTGAAGCGCTGTTAATTGGTTATGATCTCATTGATTGTTAATGGCGAACATACATGTCCTGCCATTGATGAAGCCAATTCTACTATCTCCAAAGTAGCGAATTCCAACAGCATTGCCAAGATAAATTAATCCTTCATGCCATCCTTGCCTTCAATTCCACAGCCATTACTTCCCTTCTTGCATTTTGCAAAATATCTCATGAGGCTTTGACAGCTCTAAGCCCCCTCTATCTGGGAAAATCTCGAACATGTGCGTTGCAACTCTAGGAGTACCTCACATCGAGCACTCGTGGCATTGTCACCGAATTCCTCAAGCAATCACTGTTCATTGAGCCCAACACACAGAGTCTCTATCAATCGATGCATGTCCTGTTTGATGAAGGAAATTTTTCTTTGGTTGACATGTGCTGACCTACCAAGCGTTTTAGGATCCACCGCTGTTATCCACCTATAAGTCCAAACCTTCACATTATTTCCAACTCTATTAATCCTCCATCTACAACCTTTTTTTAAATAGCTCTTTGCTTCCCAATTTACTGGCCAAGTATACAGAAGATTACAATCCAATTTTGATTAAAAGAAACTACCATTAGGGAAATATTTTACCATCAAAATCTGGTGTAATCGTTTGTTGTCATTATTAATGATCCTCCACCCTTGTTTTTCCAAAAGAGCTATATTAAAAGCTCTAAGATCCTTAAATCCCAACCCTCATTTCGCTTTAGACTTGCACATATTCTCCTAACTCAACCAATATTGAATTGTTTTATCCTCTTTTTTTGTCCCCACCAGACCTTGCCTGTAACGCCCCAGTCCCACAGGAGTTGGAGAGTTACATCTTATCAGATACACTCACATTCAACACTATAATTGAAGACTTCAAATTTCCAAATATCATATAAAACTTGGTCTTAAAATCCACTTACTCAATATGATCAATTCCAAAAGCGCCAAGTCACCAGAATGCAATAATATTTCCTTAAAAAACCTTATCAATATTCGTATAAATTCTCTATGCTTAAATAACCATTCTTAAGTCATCTCACCCAATGCGTCATAATCCGATCATTGATTGAAATATTCAAACTCATTTGAAAAATATTCAGAGATAAGGGGTGAGCTATCAACTCAGTAAGCAGAGTACATATACCAGAGTGCAAACATGGACATTTAAAAAAAAAACTTCATATGCATGAACCAGGAACCTTTTATTTCCATATACAAATTTCCAAAATATATTATCAATAAACTAGAGCGACTTTTCAATCCTTTTACATTTAAAAAATCACTATGCATTATCAAAATTACTTTGGCACAAATGACTGTACAATCTCATCTTATCATTATATCAGATCATGTATCATGTTTAACCCTTGGGGTATGGTTGTGTGATCCCCGATGGCCAAACCAGGCAGTATTATATTGTGAGACTTTCTTTTATTCGTTCTCGAAGTCTCGAGTGTGCACACAGGAAAGAAACACATAAAGTACCACTTTGTTTTTAAAGTGGTTGCGTTCCTATCATATCATATCATGGTGGTACCAATCATATTAAGTGAATCCATATCATCATATCAGAATCATATTCAGAATTAGAATCCAACATATAAGTATGCCAAAGGTTTTCCATATTCATATCATATCAAATCCCGTGTTGTTCTCTTTCTTATCATTTTCAGATAATAAAAAACAAATCAAAACATCTTATATGACATGTACAAAAATATCTATAATCATAATCGCTCTTATGAACTTTTTAGAAACATGTCAAATATTGCCCATATCTACACATTTCATGTCAAAAAATATTTTTCTCTTTTATATAAATTTTCTTGAGTGGATGTGAAATACATATACTGAGATTGTTTTCACATTTTTCTATTAAAAACATATCATGCACATTTTACAAAACTAACCTCAAATCATTTTTCTTTTTATGCAGATCTAGCATAGGAATCCTACTTACCTGAACTTTTTAGCTTTTCAAAATATCCTCAAGAAGGCTGAACAAATTGATCAATCTTCACCTATAAAAAAATCACGCACTTTCATAAATTTTCAACCAACACGTATCTCCAAATTAAAGCCTGGATTGCAAAAGTCATCCTGTTTTCATACTTTGAAACCTATGATCCTTATAATTCTAAAGATACCATCATTTTCCATAACCTCAATATGCACCCAATTTCTTTAACCCAAAATTCAACTCAAACACCCGACTTGGATAACCTTTAATTTGCTGTGTTTTTCTGGTTGGGCTCATTTTTCCCTTCTTTTTTCCTTTTTTTCCTTTTTCTTTTCTTTTTCCTTTCTTTTTTCTTCATCTGTTTCGGTCCCAGCCCTTCCCCGCGTGCCAGCCCCTCCCCTGCTTCCTCTCATCTCTCGCCGGTTCTCCCCTCAGCCCCAGGGCCGCCGTCGGCCACCCACCGGCGACACCGCCCACACCGCCCACACACCGCCAGCCTCCCCACACGCCGGCGACCTCCCCTGCACCGGTGGTGCACCTTATGGCAGCCCTTAGCCGGCGAGTGAGTCCCCTACCTGAAATGACCATTTTAGCTTCCCTTGCATTTTCTAGCCACCGCCGGCCACCCTTGGCACCAGCGATCTACCACTAGACTCCCCACCCTCCGGCGAGCATAACCCACCGTCAGTAGCCACCCATCGCCGCCGGTTACCCCTCCATCCAAAATGGGTCCTAAAACGGGTTGTTCTTCGCCGCACCGCCGTCCGGCCACCGTAGGCCTCACCACCGCCACCAAAAGACTCCCCTCGCCCAGCCGGTCATCCCCTTAGCTCAGTTTCCCCAACCGCGGCCTCACCTTCCCGGTACAACCTCAAACTTGAAAATGGGTTTTCACCCATTTTGACCCCGATCCGTCACTTTCCAGTGGTTGTGCCACCACACCACTACCTCCATGAGATTCCCCACCCTTCAAAGAGTATCTTCCTAAATTTTGGTGTCAAACCGAGCACTTTAGTCTAACGTACAAATGACCGCTGCGAGCGCTGCGGAATGACGTTTACTCAAGGATATGCATTTTTAGTCACTGTAAGTATTTTCCAAATAAATTTTAAGATATAAATATATTTTTGGCATCAACAAATATTGTAGTTGGTTATTGTCGTAAATTATGAGTTGTTGTTATTTGGTGCATGGTCATCTGCATTGTGTATTTACGCGCATATTCATATGTTGGAAATGAAAACTGGGTTTTCATTGTATTTATGGTTTCGGGTGCGTGTGTATCACGACCCCAAGCTGGGATGGGTCATTATCCCGGTGGAGCTCCTCTGGTCACTCGGGAGCGGAATATACTGAGTGACGTCACCTGGGTCGTCGCCGGGTGATAACGGGATCGGACGGGATGGTAACACTCTAGTGCCAACTCCGTGGCTCCTCTGCTGGCGGGAGCTAGGGGATGCTTGGTCATGGTACGTGCTGGGCGCGGTTAGCTAGGCATCGCCCATTCCGAAATCACATGCAGGGTTGTTACCTTCGGTATGATGATGAAAGCCAGGGTGTGCGGATGGTCCCTAGGGGAGATCATGGTGCATACGGTTAATAAAACGGATGTTTAGGCCATTTTCTGGGAAAGTGGCGGGTTGTGTTTATTGGTTTTACGTGAACCATTTTCTGGGAAAATGGTTGTGGTTTTAATGGATTTATGGTCATCATTTTCTGGGAAAATGATGGGTGATTTTACTGGAGTTTTATTTTGGGCCAAATGAGATTTTGGCGTGTGTGGTTATTTTATTGATTTTGAGGAAGATGATTTTAAGCCTCATGCATATGGTAATTTGTTCATGGTTGTTGTTGTGGCATTAATGTATTTATATTCTTGGTTTTGTTTGGGTTATACTTACCTGCGATGCCATCTTGGCGTCGTAGTTTTTGGATGCAGATTATGAAGAGGCTGAGCTTGAGGAGACGGCTCCGCAGTTGAGGTGACGGCTCCGCAGTTGAGGTGATATTAATATTAATTGTTATCTCGGGAAAATTTTTTCCCCTTTTTATAAATTTGTATTTGTTTAATTTGTATTTCGGATGACTGTATTAAATCTCCTGTTGGAGAGTTTTTATTAAATTGGTTTGTAAAATATTTCTAAAAATTATGGTACCTAGTTATAGATTTTATTATCCGCTGCGACCTATATTTTATGTATGTTACGTGTGCACACACGTTTGACACTTATCGTTGGGATGTGTGACCCATGTTGTCATCATCCTGATGGCCTCAATTTCCGTGTTATTTTAAGGGGAATTTGGGGGCGTCACTCCATGTGGGGAAGGCTGTAGGCTGGGCAGTGTCGCTGGTGGGTGGCCGACGGCGGCCCTGGGTGGAGATGGGAGAACCGGCAAGAGAGAGGAGGCAGGGGAGGTTTACGGGTCTGGGGCCGAATTTCGTGAGGAAGAAAAGGAAGAAAAAGAAGAAAAAGAAAAGAAAAGGAAAAAGAGAAAAAGAAAAAGACTAACTAAAAAAAAAGCACAATAAATTAAATAAAAGTCGACTTGAAATACTACAATTTAATATCAATAAAATAAAATATTTAAAACCCAATAATAAACCAATTTAATTTAAAGAACAATTTAATTATAAAACGCTAATTATTATTAAAAAAATACATCAAATAAAATTACATAATAAAATAAAAGAATTTAATTCCAATTATTAAAATAATTACCTCACATTTAAGTTAATAAAGAAACAACGTAACTCAACATTTAATTATAAAAACAACATAAAACTAACACTTACTAACGAATAGCTCAAATAAATATTTTAAACAAATAAAACATAACCAATAATATTATTAAAATAAATTAAAATAATTAATACCGAGAATAAAATAACGTGTAAAAATACACGTAAATCTGGGATCTCACATAAATACATAAATGTTATAAATATACACATATAAATAAAAGAACTAAATGGATAAATAATATGCATTCTAGAATTTTAAAGGAAGAGGGCACTATGTTCGATTGAAATAAAAGACATACAAAGAAATAAATCATGAGTTGGAACCATGAAACTAAATTAGATCTCGATTTAACATAAAATAAAATAATCTAATTTGTTTTAATAAAAACGACCAAAACAAGATTTACAAAACTTAAAGAGAAAAACATAGATCTTCAAAGCAAAAGTGGCGTTGAAACCGGGTGTTACATTGCCATTGTAGCTTCCAAATTTAGGTAGAAGTAGTAGGCAACAAAAAAATCCTCACCAAATATGTAGGAATAGCCATAGACATGCACAACTTTGATAAGAACATGTTTACCCCCTTGACAAAGAAGCTGCTGCTTCCAACTTTGTAACTTTTTTCGCATCCTTTGTTTTATTTAGAAAACGAATTTTTTTTAAATCTTCCTATATTAGGAGGAAGTCCCAAGTACTTTTCATAATGGTTTTGTCTTTCAACACCTCACATCCTCAAAGTTTGACCCTTCATGTTCAAATCAACATTATCATCAGGGGCCCTTTGTACACTCTAGCCCCACTAATCTTTTTGATCTACACCCTTGCTTCTAATCTTAATAATGTAATCAACCATTCCATACCAAGAAAAAAATAAAGGTTGATAAAGGGTCCCTTTGTCTCAAACTTCTAGATAGAATAATTGGCCGTTTAGGATTCTTGTTTATAAGAACCTTATAGGACATCGAAGATATACACTTCATAATAAGTTGCACAACCTTATCATCAATCCCATACAACACATCACAACTTTTAGAGAAACTCATTTGACCTGTTCATAGGCTTTACTTATATTCAAGTTAAGAGACATAAACCCATTTCTACCTAATCTCTTGTGCTTAAAAAATGAATAATTTCATAGGCCACAAGTCCATTATCCGTAATCAACCTTCCAGGGTCAAAAGCTGAGTGAGAGTCCAAAATATTAATAGGTATAATTTTTTTCAAGCTATTAGCAATGCACTTAGAAATCAGCTTATAACCAACATTGCACAAACTCACTAGTCGAAAATCTAAAACGTAGGTAGGGGTAGGCTTTCTAGTGACTAGAGTAATGAAAGTTTCATTTAATTTCCAGAGAAACTCACCCAAATTCAGTGTTGTTAACACTGCTTCAGTAATCGTTCTTCCCACAGTCGGCTAAAATGTCTGAAAAAATAATGGGGACATCCCATCAGGCTAGTGCTTTCAAAGGATGCATATTTGTGAGATCTCAGATTTACGTGTATTTTACACATTATTTTATTCTCGGTATTAATTATTGTAATAATATTATTGGTTGTGTTTTATTTGTTTAAAATATTTATTTGAGCTATTCGTTAGTAAGTGTTAGTTTTATGTTGTTTTTATAATTAAATGTTGAGTTACGTTGTTTCTTTATTAATTTAAATGTGAGGTAATTATTTTAATGAGTGAAATTTAATTTCCTTTATTTTATTATGTGATTTTATTTGATGTGCTTTCTTAATATTAATTAGTGTTTTATATTCAAAATGTTCTTTAAATTAAATTGGTTTATTGTTGGGGTTTAAATATTTCATTTTATTTATATTAAATTGTAGTATTATCAGTCGACTTTTATTTAATTTATTGTGTTTTTCTAGTTGGACTCTTTTTATCTTTCTTTTTCCTTTTTTTCTTTTTTATTTTCTTTTTATTTTCTTTTTCTCCCTTCTTCTCCTGCTTCCCCAACCGTGCATGAGTCCCCCCTCCCCTGTTCCCTCTCTTCTCTCGCCGTCCCTCCTTCCCTCCACCCAGCACCGCCGTGCGCCATCAACCGGCGACACCACCTCCGCCATCTGAATCGTCGTCCACCGGCAACCCAAGCCGACTCCTCACCTCCCCTACACGGCCTAAAACTCGAATGGGTGTTGTGATACCCATTCGCTTGCTTTTTGACTACCGCTGGCCACCCAGCTGTACCGACAACTTCCACCACCTCCCAGTGACCTCTGGTATCACCCCCAACCACCGGCACCATCCACGGCAGTCCAAATTCCCCAACCCGAAATGGGTATTTCAAATACCCATACACGGGTTTGCCACCCTAGTGCCACCACCGGCCACCACCTGGTCTCACTGCCGCCACCAACGAGTTCCCCTTGCTCCAGCGACCACCCTCTAGCTTAGCTCCTTCATCCGTGACCCTACCTTCCCGGTACAACCCCAAACCCAAAAATGGGTTTCCACCCTTCTGGAGCCTGATCCGCCACTTTCCGGTGGTTGTGCTGCCACACCACCACCTTCATGAGATTCCCCACCTTCCAATGAGTATCTCCCTAAATTTTGGTGTCAAACCGAGTACTCTAGCCTAACGTACAAGTGATTGCTACGAATGCTGCGGATTGGCATTTGCTCAAGGATTTACGCTTTTACCCGCTGTAAGTACTTTCCAAACAAACTATTAAAATTTAAATATATATTTGCATTAATATCCATGTGTTTGTTGATGCTGGTATTTGTTGATACTGGTATTTGTTGGTTGATTGGATTTATTAAATGTTGGATATATGGTGTTATGCATTGTGAAACTGCACGGTCATTCATGTGTATGATATTTGAGATTTTAATGTGAGATTTGGTATTTGGATTTTAATATGAGATGTGGCTATTGGATTTATGAATTTTAATGGTTTTTTGCTAAGTTATAACTGGGACGGTGATACGTAACGCCCGTTGTGGTCAGCGTGTGTGTGTGGATGACATAATGGAGACGGCGATACGTAACGCCCATTATGGTCATTGTGTATGTCAGTCATAATAGGGACGGCGATACGTAACACCCATTGTAATTGATAGTGTGTGGATGACATAACGGGGACGGCGATACGTAACGCTCGTTATGGTCATTGGGTGTTTATTTCATATCGAGGACGGCGATACGTAACGCTCGGTATGAAATGAGTGTGTAGGAATCATAATGGGGACGGTGATACGTAACACCCATTATGATTGGTGATGTGTGTATATCATATCGAGATGGCGATACATAACGCCAAGTATGATTGGATTTATGGTCATCATTTTCTGGAAAATGATTGATGGCTTTTATTGGAATTTTATTGTGATTAAAGTGAGATTTTAGCGTGTGTGGTTACTTTATTTATTTTGAGGAAAGCAATTTTAAGCTTCATGCATAGGGTATCATGTTCATGAGTAATGTTGTTGCATGAGTATATTTCTATCTTTTGGTTTGGTTGGGTTGTACTTACCTGCGATGCTATCTTGGCATCATAGATTTTTGGATGCAGATTTTTGTGGAAGCTGAGCCTAAGGAGGCGGCTTCATTGTTGGAGTATTTATTTATATTTGTTATATTGGGAAGTGTTTTCCCATTTTTACAAATATATATCCTTATGATTTATCTTTCGGATGACTGTATTAAATCTCCTATTGGAGAATTTATGTTAATTTAGTTTGTAAAATATTTCTAAAAAAATTCTGGTACTTAGATAATGACTTTATTATCTGCTGCGACTTTTATTTTATGCATGTCACATGTTCACACACTTAGCACTTGACGTTGGGTGTGCGTGACCCATGTTGCCAACATCCTGACGCCTCGATTCCCATGTTTATTTTAAGGAGAATTTGAGGGCGTCACAATATTCGTTAGAGCGAAGAACACCTTATCATCCTTTGTATAAATAGTTGAAAAGACTTTTTTCATATGATCAATAGAAACCCTTCCATTCATCTTTTCTAAAAACTCCAAAGAATCGTGTTATCCCGAAGATGAAAATAGATTTATGAAATAATTAAGAATCAACTGATCTTTGTCTCCTCCCCAAATAGAATTCCTTTTTGGATAATGCTAGAGACAACCGGGATTGCGTCACTAGTGCGGCATCAGCTCAACCGATATTATTAAAAAATAATGAAAAGACAGAAAGCAAACACATTTTCACCTTCTGCGCTTTGATCTCTCTAGAAACTTCTACATTTTCCCCTTCCCTTACTTTGAGTTTTGGGATTTGAGCTCTCGTAGACCGGCAACTGATAAAGCTATTATCTTCAGTAGTTGCATGTTTTGTATTCTTCTTCTTCCCTATTTTTCTTATTTTTTTGCTTGTTTCACAATTCGATTTTATTTTTATGATAATTTGCTGCACTGCCTTTTTTTGGTTTTTGTGTTGTTAGTATTTGATTTTTCATTGAGAATCTTATAGAAAAGATGAAAAAAAAAGCTCTTTTTGAGTTTCTTGTTTGTGCATGGTAGTGAGCATATTTTTCTGGGTATACTTTCCTCCTACCCATTCTTCATGAATTTCTTTAATTTTCTCTACATCCAAACACAATAGTCTCCCTCTCATTCTCTTCCTCTACAAACAATCTATGGTGCATACTTATCTTGGGTTTTGCTAATAAATATCATGTTCAGTCTATGGGAAGTACAAAATAAATGCAACACTGGGTCCAGAAGCCGCCAATCTTCCACCATGCGCCCCTCATAAAACAACAACAGCATAGACACAAAAAATATGTTCAATGGATACGTCCAAATACAGATTTAGTCAATACAGTAAAAATCAGAAAGAAGGAAGAGATGGATTTAATCAAGATCAGAGGCTTTGGACTCGAGCATCATAGCCTCAATCGACGGCCAAATCCGTCGAATGCTCAATCCAGTAGCTCTTCTACATCTCACGCTCTTGGGCTCTTGTCCTACAAAACGAACCATTTCCAAATCCAGGAGCTTAGAAATGAGTGATGTCTATGTATCCGACAGGGAAAAAGTTTTTTTTTTTTTTTTAAAGATTTTTTTTTCTCTTTTTGAGAGTTTTGGTCTCTTTAACATTTGCAATGCTGATTTCTCCACATGGTAATTCAAGTTACCCAGCTTTTAAGGAAAGGAAATGAAGAATAGGAAAAGGTGACGACAGAGAGGTCATTACGGTTGGGGACGGAACACTCAACGGCGGAGTCTTCACAAGAGACAGTGCCGAGGATTGTGCCATGGTGGAAGCCACAAAAAATCCTACCAGGACTGCAATCAACTACGGAAAAAGGGAGAAGAACATAACGAAGAGAAAGAAAGTTGAATAAATAAAATGTTTTATCAAAAGTAGCGCCCGGTTACGCGGGGGGGATGCAACCCTGGTTGCCTCTAGCTCTACTCTTCTTTTTTATTCTTTTTCCTAAGAGAAGCCTAATTTGTATGAAAAAGCCGAGTGTTTTGATCTCCCTCTTTAAGCCATAATGGCCATGGTGGGACCATATACCACTATTATACTCATGGCGATGCCGTATTGAAAACAGAACAGAACATCAGAGTCAAACTTTTATTGGAATACATATTCAAAAATCTCATGCAAAAGTTTTTTGATGCCACATCTTATCAAAATAAAGTACTAAATAGCTTCATAACTTTCCACATGTTCGAAATCAAAATAAAAAACTTCAACATTTGTCCCCAACAAAACTTTCACATCTCATGAATGAGAACATTTTTATCTCATCAAAAGAATACTTTTCAAAATACTCATATTCGTTTTTTTTTTAAGTTTAGAAACATAATATACAAAACTAAGCTTATGTCTACACCAGTTTTGTCATAAAGTACCTTCTTTTATATAACTTTTGATACATATGCAGAATAAACATCTGAGGTCATTTTCAACTTTCTTTTAAAATACGAATATGTATATTTTTCAAAGTCAATCTCATTTCATTTTTTTTTATACAAAATTAGTATATAAACTTCGCTTACCTAGAATTTTTAATTTTTCAAAAATTTTCCGCATTAGTGCTGAAAAAATGATCTTAATCGTCACCTATAAATAATAATATAATGCTAAAATCATCCTATTTTAATCCTATTTTAATATTTTCTATCGACACACATTTCAATATTAACACCTATAATGCTAAAATCATCCTATTTTAATTCTTCAAAACCTAAAATTCTCAAAATTCCAAAATACCACCATTTTCCAAATTCTTCATATCCACCTAAGTTATCCAACTCAATCTCAACTCAAATAGTACGTTTCCTTTGGACATCAATTTGCAGCCTTTTTGCTTCATATTTTAGGGTGGAGAATAATGTGTATTTGGCTATCTGTATAATTTCCAATTTTCCATGGGCTTTTATTCCAGTTATTTTCATTAAGTGAAAAATATTACGAACTTATATACTTTCTGGTAAAAACTTTTTACATTTTGCGACAAATTAAGTAGCACTTTAGGTTGAAAGAAAATTAGCTCACAAATGTTATCTAATGGAATTTACATGTACAATAAAATAAAATAAAATAATTAATAAATAAATAACCACATATACAAATAACCACTCGTACATCTAATAATATGAAACGAAAATAAAAACATCGTATGATCTACAAATACTAGGACCATGGTAAAGATAAATTACCACTTAACAAAAATGAAAATAAGACTATTCCACAATGATAATACCCATGATTGCTAGATAGGAACAACAGTTAAAAGTTCAGAATTATTTAGTTAAAATTACATAAACTCAAAACTAAATCATCCATAGGTGGCTGATTTATTTCTTATCGATCGGAAGTCATTGGCTAGTATACAACCTAGATAAGATTAGTCAAACGTACATGAATTTGGGTCTTGTGAATCGCTATTTATTTGTCAGGAAGCAAATTATCCACAAACAATGGATCCGTGTAATCGATATCCAAACCTTGCAAATATGTGAAGTTTTGATCCGAATCATCAGGATACTCGAGGTTCCTAACTGGCTCAAAGATGTTTAATCCAGCAAAGGAGAGGCCTAAAGTCAATTGGTTGAACCATCTGAGCAAGATCAAACAATGCTTATTTATATATATATATATATATATATATATATTGATACATTGGGGGTGGGGGAGGGGGATTGAACCCGGGTTCTCCATTTTGGAGAAGGGTTCGCATGCCATCAGGCCAACAAGCCTTGGTTATATTGATCATGTAGATTATTGCTAAATTGATGGGCAATTGTCATTGGCTCAGGATCACTACAAGATTTTAGTATTTTTGCCACTAATTTTTTTTCCGCGACATACATTCGTACAAAAAAGTAGTCTATTAACACCATATTTCTTAGTGGATATAAAATATCAGTTATTGCCATGATATATTAGTGGTGGGTAAAATTTGGTGGAAAAAAGACATTTGTCGCGAGAAAACAAGTTATTTCAACAAAATTAATTTGGTAGAAGGTAGAGAGGAGTAGGCATTTTGATATTCTTGGGAAAAAAGTTTTTCCCACGAGTTTACTTCTTTTTGCGGCGAATAGTTTTCGCCGCAAAAGGCTCTTCTTATTTTTAAATAGCTTTCCCATGCCCAAAGCTACGTCGTTTTGCTCCAACTGAAATAAGCCATCGACCCCCAATTCAAAATCAGACTTAACCCAAACCCTCGATAGTCTCTCTCGTCTTCCTCCCTTCGCCTTCTCGGTTTCCCCCGACCCCGATGAGCTCTCGATTTCTCTCGCCCTCTCTCTCTCTCTCTCAATCTCAGTAATCTGTGGCCTTCTCTGAGTTTCCCGTCGCTTAAGCCATCGTCATGCACCTGCTGCCGTGCCTGTCGCTACCTCGCCTAGTATGGTCGGTCTCTCTCCTCTGTCTCTCCCCTTCTCTCTATCATTCCGTGTGTGTTTCTCTCTCCTTCATCTGTTTTTCTCTTCGTTTAACACTGATTGAAGTAAGCATCGATAGACAGGGGGTTATGGTTGTGGTCCATTTGTGCATCTCTCTTGGTTTGATTTGATTTGGTGGCTTGGTTTTATGAGGTGCTAGGGTTAGGGTTGTTGGATTTGGGATTTTAACACTCGGAGGGTTTGGGATTTTTTATTCATTATTTTTTTACATCTGACACCTTGCTTATTTTTTTGCTGGATTATTTCGAGTTGTTTTCAAGTTTTGTTGGTTGAAGACTTTCGGCTTTTCATGCTTTTGGGTTTTCATCTTGGTAGTATGGTTTATATTTTGTTCGTCTCTCTGGGTTGTGAAACTGAGTGTTGCTTTTGATATTTTTTTATTTAGTGTTCTTTTTCCATCCGAAACCAAACTACCTATTTTTTTCTAGATTTTTCCTGTTGTTACTTTCAAATTTTGCTTTTTGAAGACCTTGACATTCTTGGATTTCATCTTCTTGGTGGTGTGATTTATATTGTGTTCTTCTTTGTAGGTTGTGGATTTGAACGTTGCTTTTGGGATTTTTTTTATTTGTTGTTATTTACTTTTGTTCTTTTATTTAGTGTTATATTTACATGGATTTTTTTTTAATTTAGTGTTGGTTTTCCATCATAAACCGAACTAACTATTCTCTAGCTTATCCGGTTGTGTTTTTTAGATTTTGCTTGTTGAAGACATTGACATTCTCGGATTTCATCTTATTGCCAGTATGGTTTATATTATTTTTTCCTCTAAGATGCATTTTCTTACCTACTTTAATAAGTGTTGCTACAGGTATCCTGATTGTAATTACTAGTGGATGTGTCATCCATAGTGTATAATTCTGCCTTGTTAAACTTCAGATGTCTTTAAGAGGCTTATGATTATTTTTTATAACATGCATGTCCATTGAGAAGATTGCTGGACATTGATGGCCTTTTTCTTTTACATTAATACACTCAGGTAATATGATTTTTTTTTTCTCTGGATATCAATTATCAATATATTTGCACATCCACAATAAAGCTGTGATTTTATTTAAATGGATGATCATAGCCATTTTGACCTTAAGTCCCAATCTAATAGGATTGTGTTTTTACATTTAACTAGTTTGGTTTATATGTAAACGAAAATGCTGGGGCTTCTTCAAGGGTGCTTTACTAAAACTATCTGCAACATGTTAGGTGACCCAGCTTCATTTTGGTTTCTTTGATCAATTTTTTTCAAGCAGCAATGTCTGCTCTATTTTGCTTTTGAAAGTAGTCCAAAGGAAGCTATGATTTCCACTTCCTTGAAAACAATCCTTTGGACTCATGCCTCTTCACTGACAGAATAAATTAAAAAAAAAAAAAAAAGAAGAAGAAACCAAAGGACATGAATCAGAGTTTTTAGGCTCCCACCTACCCCAATAAAAAATTACAAATCCCAACAATTTTCTTTGAACAACCAAAAACTTCAAGCAGAAAAAATGGAGTAGACATTGATGTCATTGATGAGAGTTGAAGATGGGGAAGAAGTAGAACAAGACAACAACCTCGCCAGCCCATATATATTATCAATGCCACCCTCCATTCTCCTTGAGACACCAACCTAATTAGCCCCACCATTACCAGATGCATGATCCAAAATGCCATTGAAGTTGGCACTGTCATGTTTATTTTTCTTTTTATTTGTTTGTTTTCATTTTGAAGATTCATAACTGCAAACCTAGGAATAATAGAACCAAATGCAACAAAGAATAATCATGTGAAGTATGTAATATTATAAAACTAATTGCACTTTAATTAGTTGAACATATGCATTTTTTCTACCATTTTTCCAACTAACAGTCCATCAACTAGATATTTATGTAATCTAGATACTTGAACAAAATTATGAAAGGTGATGGAATAATAGAAAGTCTTGTATGAAAGGTGTTAGTTTGGTTTATAAAACTTGTATGAATTCGGTATAGATTAAATTTGTAAAAATAAATGTATATTTCAACTTATGTTAGAGTATTTGTATGATTGTGTTTTTTTGCTTAAGTTGCATTTTTTTATTTTCTAATTTTTTTTTCTAAATTCTCTTAGTATTTGCCATGAACATAATTCATGGCAAATACTTTTTTCCCATAATATTAGTTGTGGGAACAAGTTATATGCCATTAATATATTTGTGGGTAAAAACTTTTTTCGGCCTATTATCTTTATGGATAGTATCATCTTGGGCACATGGAAATGTTATTTGCCACGAATTTTTCATGCTTTACCCACAATGTCAGGTGGTGCAAAAAAGTTTGTATTTGCCACGAAATAAAATTTTGGTGGAAAAAGTTTTTTGTTCATGGATTATATGCCACCAACATCCCACCAACAAATTTGGTGGAAAAAAAACATTTCCCACTTAACATATGCTTTTTTCCACCATATAGGTTTATGGCAAAAAGCTCAAAATCTTGTAGTGGATGATCAATAATGTCATTCTCCAAACCTGAAGGACTCAGGATCTATAAAAAGTGTTATTAATATTTTTAATAATAATATAAAAAAATGTATTATATTAAGCAATGTTAGATACAATTATGGAATGTGCAAGTGGCGGCCAATTTTTTTAAAAAAAGAAGTAGATCCATTATTAAGAAAATGAGTCGTGCCCCTTTGAAGGTGTAGTACGGGAGAAGTCACTGATAAGGCCAAATGTCTTTTTTTATATATTTTTTATTCTCTTATATATTTAAAAATTTCACAATATTATACAAAAATATTTCACTAATTATTAAGTAAAAAAAAAAATTGTTGGGACCCTTAATTATCGGGACATATAACAGTTTTTTTAAAATTATTATTATTGTTATTTTCATGTGAGCCTCATATTTACTCACTTCTTTCAATTCTTTCAAAGAGGTTGTACAACATGTTTGTGCAATAAATGACTAGAAATATTATTTCTGAATATAAAATGCGTTATCACAAAAAAAAAATATTGAATATGATAAACTAAAGATCAATTATAAATTGATCCATAAAGTGGAACTTAAAAAAAGTAATTGCATTTTTAAAATGAAAATATTATTAGTCCAATGATGACTATGAATTATTTTTATGAGTTGCTACAAAAAAATAATATAAAGATATTTGTTTTTTTAAAATAATATTATATGCAAAAAGCACTATTGTTTTTAAATCTAAAAAAAATTATAAAAAACCTAAGTTGTTAATTTGTTCTACAAAAGTTTCAGTATGCAAAAATCTTCAATTGGGATTATTTCTAACATATTAATATCAGTCTTCTTATTATATTATATTGTAATTAATTGGAATAACGAAAAAATTAATTATATACTTAATAATGAATGGGTGGAATTCTTCTTTACCGAAGAATATTCTGCTATAAAAGTACTTCTCCTTTACTGAAGAGGCCGATAAGTGAGATTAGGGACTGAGTTTGAAGAGGATACATGAGATAATAGGGACTGAGTCTGAAGAGGATACGTGAGGTAATAGGGACTGAGTTTGTACACCACACAAATACATCATAGATAAGATAATGATTAAACTATTGATAAACTGCTCTATATACATGTCTCTAGGTTACGGTCTTATATTCCTTGGACTACTAGGAATAGGATTTATCTTTTAAAATTTAAACTACAGATCATATGATCAATAACCTCATGTGCATGTGTGTATATATATATATATATATATATATATGTCATGAATAGACGCAGACTAGAACAAAGAAGTGATTCGAGGCCTACTGCACGCATCGACTTGTTTTTCAGAGAAGAGTCAAACGATTACGATGGATGCTGTTAATACCACCCAATCATTCGCCAATAACTCTAGAGAGCAACCCCCATTAGCCCTCGACAATAAGGAACAAGAATTTAATTCCGAATTCCCCGTTGGGCTCAGATTCTGCCCAACAGATGAAGAACTCATCGTTTTTTACTTGAAGAGGAAAGTATGTAACCTGCCCCTGCCAGTAATTAACACACTCGTGGAGGATAACCTCTATGAATATAACCCAGATTTTCTTTCAGGTATGAATATAACCCTAGTGTTTCTTTCTTGGTATTCTTGGTATTCTTTCTTGGTATTCTTTCATGGTTTGAGCTGTTCGGAACTGGATCTTTTCCTATCATGAAATTGGTGTGAACATAATTTTGCATGATATAAAGTTTCTTTTGTTGCTAATTATTTTTAATCTGTACGAGAGAATCATGCATGTGTGATTATGCATGTGCTCTGAACAGCCCATGATCTCTTTGTATTGCTCTTTTTTTTTCTTTTATCAGAACTCAAATAGAAACAAATATATATGTGTTTACTGTAGTTTTATCAGAGGTTTTAAAAGAAGTTACATACACGGCAATATTCAGATTAGGCTAGCTAGCTTTCTTTATAAGGTTTTCCGTTTTGTTGGTTTTATTATTAATCTCATCTTGTATATATTACTTTAGTACCAAATTAACATTTTCTTTCCATTACAAGAACACTACACGGGAAATGCAGGAGCAGAATTGTACATTTTCACCCCAAGATCACGAAAATATCCAAAAGGAAGCCGGCCAAATCGAGCGGCTAAAAAGGGATATTGGAAGGCCACCGGATCTGACCAGAAAATCAAATCCAATGGAAGCATAGTTGGACATAAGAAGTCATTGGTTTTTTATAGGGGAAGACCTCCAAAGGGTGAGAAGACTAACTGGATTATGCATGAATATACAGTCAAGAATCCACCTCCAAGCGAAGGGGGCTCAAATGGCATGAATGTACGTATGATCAGTTTTTCATCCTTTCATTTTATCACTAAATCATAATCATTAACACAATCCAAAAAACTTATGATGATAAGCAGTTTTGTGATCAATTTTCCAATCCCATTGTAGTACTGTGTTTTAAGATTCTGACCATCAGCACTAAATAATCTTGTATATTATGCAGTTGGATGATTGGGTCCTTTGTAGGATTCACAAGAGACAGCCTAGTAAATATTCGGTTCAAACTGAAATTAGGACTTCTCAGCAAGATGATCATGATGAGGGGGATGAGCAAATAGATCAGATGAATTCAGGTTTAGAAGGTGCCGCCATTGCTGAGGTTGAAAGACTGCAAGTGAATAATTTTCAGATGCCAACCTTCCAAAATGGGTTCCAGCCAGAATCTTCTAATTGTCATGATCAATACATGAATCATAATGCTGCTCTAAGTACAAATATTTTCCATGACAATCTGCTGTGCAAATATGAATCCCTTCCTCCTGTTCAGGTGGTTCAACCAGCTGGCTTTAATCCCAGTAGTTGGATGTATAATAATTCCGGAGATCAGCATACCTATATGCATGAGGTTGAAAGACTGCAAGTGAATAATTTTCAGATGCCAACCTTCCAAAATGGGTTCCAGCCAGAATCTTCTAATTGCCATCAATACATGAATTATAATGCTCCTCCAAGTACAAACGTTTTCCATGACAATCTGCAGTACTCCAACTATGAATCCCTTCCTCCTGTTCAGGTGGTTCAACCAACCGGCTTTAATCCCAGCAGTTGGTTGTATAATAATTCCGGTGATCAGAATGGCTTTATACCTGATAATCAGTATGTTCCAAATGATGAATCGAATGGATCCCTAGAGGATATTTTGAATGCTGCTATAGAACCGGAATTTTTATTGGAGTTGGACTTTGAACAATATTTACAACAATTCTTCTCCAGATCCGTCGGCGAATCTTCCCGTTGATCCTGCCGGGATGCCGTGAGAATATAATTAGTTATCTTTTGTTGAGGATGATCCAGTACTTAGCTAGCTAGGAATTAACTTAATTACTGGATGTTTAGGTTGATCTAGATAGGAACTATTCTGATCTAGCTAGCTAGTTTTGGCTGTTTTTTTTTAAGGTTTTGTAATTAATATACATGTTCAATATATAAAAGCTTGTATGTTTGTATATAAGCTCCATCGTCAAGGTTGTATGTTTACATTGATCTAAAATTAATCGCGGCTTCTCAAGGCATAAAAAATGGACAATGAGCAAACAAACTGCTGTGAAAAATCAGTTTATATGTTATGTAAAGATAATGGACGTTGTATCCAGTAACTTGTTTAGATCACGTATAGTCCATATTTATTTGTGTGTTTTAGATCATGTTCTTGTCAAAATAATTTTTTAAAGGATAAAAAGAATTACTAATTCTTTTACAAATGGTTTTAAAAATTTATTATATTGAATAATGCTAGATACAATCATGGAATGCACAAGCGGTAGGGTTGTAATCGAGCCAAGTCGAGCCTAGCTTTGGCTTGCGGAACTTGACTTAACTTAAAATATTCGAGTTCGAGATTTTTATTTATTCTTTGTTCGAGTTCGACTTGATAAGCTAAACTTCTGATTCGAGCTCGAGCTCATCCCACAAATGAACTAGAGTCGAGCCAAACTCGAGCTCGAGCTCGAGCTCAAACTCAATTTTTTTTTAACTTTTTGAATAGAATTTATAAATAAATAAATAAAAATTAATACTTAATACCTAACTAGTTGAAATTTATTCATCATAACAATATGTTAAATGCTTACATATATTATTAATAAATACATATAATATGATAGCATATATGTATTTCATATATGGTTCTCACGTACTTATATAAAATTATTAAATTTTATAGATTAATTATTGTACAAATTATAACATATACCAACGAAACATATTCATTAGATAGATATAAGTAATTAGATTGCATATTACTTACATATCTAATTATAAAAGTGCTATGTTTATATTATTAGCAATACATATATATATATAACATATATATGTGTATATTTTATCAATATATGAATAAACTTTAATCGAGTCGAGCTAACGAGTCGATTCAAGCATAAATGAGCGAGCCTTAGTCGAATCGAATTGAGTTTTGTCGGGTATGTATCATTTACTAATCAAGCGGTTATCTGCTTTCACGAGCGAGTTTTTTTTTTTTTATGAGTCGAGTTCGATTCGAGTTTACCGAGTGAGCTGTTGAGTAATCTAGTTCTTTTATAGCCCTAACAAACGGTATGCAATCCTTTTAAAAAAGTAATAGATCTACTGTTAAAAATGAGATTGTACGATATTTGTGCACTATGTGACTATAAATATCATTTTTTAATACAAAATGTGTTATCACAATATACAAAATAGTGAATATCATAAATTAAAGATCAATTATAAACTGATCCATAAATTGGAACCTAAAAGTAATAATTGCATTTATAAATTGAAAATATTATTAGCCCAATGACTATGAATTATTTTTATGAATTGCTAAAAAAATAATAAGAAGATAATTGTTGTTTTTTAAATAATATTATATGCAGAAAATAATATTATTTTTAAATCTAAAAAAATTTATAAAAAATCCCAAGTTGTTAATTTGTTCTACAAAAGTTTCAGTATACAAAAATCTTCAATTGAGATTATTTCTAACATATTAATATCACAGTCTTCTTATTATATTATATTGTAATAATTGGAATAACAAAAAATAATAATTATAATATACTTAACAATGAATGGGTGGAATTCTCCTTTACCGAAGAATTCTGCCATGCGTTTGAGATTGAAAAGGAATAATATCGACAGAGTTGGTGTAAAAAATAGTGACCGAGTCTGAAGAGGATACGTGAGATAATATGGACTGAGTCTGAAGAGGATACGTGAGATAATAGGGACTGAGTTTGTATACAACACAAATACATTATAGATAAGATAATGATTGAACTATTGATAAACTGATCTAAGTATTTCTCTAGGTTACGGTCTTATATTCCTTGGACTGCTAGGAATAGGATTTATCATGTATAAATAGAAAATGAATAGACGCAGACCAGAACAAAAAAAAGTGATTCGAGGCCTACTGGCTGCATTGACTTGCTTTTCAGAGAAGAGTCAACCGATTATAATGGATGCTGTTAACACCACCCAATCATTCGCCAATAACTCTAGAGAGCAACCATCATTAGCCGTCGACAGTACTACACCTGCAGAGAGCTTTAACAATGGTTCATGGAGGCCAACGAATAATATTGGAGCAAACAATTTGAACGGATCCACCCAGAGTAAGGAACTAGAATTTAATTCCATGTTCCCTGTTGGGTTCAGATTCCGCCCAACAGACGAAGAACTCATTGTTTTTTACTTGAAGAGGAAAGTATGTAACGCCCTGCCATTTAACAAAATCGCGGAGGATAACCTCTATGAATATAACCCAGATTTTCTTTCAGGTATGAATATAACCCTAGTGTTTCTTTCTTGGTATTCTTTCATGGTATGAATATAACTCTATGAAACTGCTGTGAATATAAATTTGCATGATATAAAGTTTATTTTGTTGTTAATTATTTTTAATCTGAACGTACGAGAGAATCGTATGTAATTATTTGTATGGCCCTTTTTTTTTCAGAATTCGAATAGAAACAAATATATGTGTTTACTGTAGTTTTATTGGAGGTTTTAAAAGAAGTTACATATATACACGGCAATATTCAGACTAGGCTAGCTAGGTTTGATCCCCTTTCCAGGTTCTCTGTTGTGTTGGTCTTATTATTAATCTCATGTTTTATAACTCTAGTATCAAATTAACATTTTCTTTCCATTACAAGAATACTACACGGGAAATAAAGGAGCAGAATTGTACATTTTCACCCCAAGATCACGAAAGTATCCAAAAGGAAGCCGGCCAAATCGAGCTGCTAAAAATGGATATTGGAAGGCCACCGGAGCTGACCAGAAAATCAAATCCAATGGAAGCATAGTTGGACATAAGAAGTCATTGGTTTTTTATAAGGGAAGACCTCCAAAGGGTGAGAAGACAAAGTGGATTATGCATGAATATACAGTCAAGGATCCACCTCCAAGCGAAAGGGGCTCAAATGGCATGAATGTACGTATGATCAGTTTTTCATCCTTCCAGCAGTTTTGTGATCCTTTTTCCAATCCCATTGTAGTACTGTCTTTTAAGATTCTGGCCATCAGCACTAAATTATCTTGTATATTATGCAGTTGGATGATTGGGTCCTTCGTAGGATTCACAAGAGACAACCTAGTAAAAATTCTGTTCAAACTGAAATTAGGACTTCTCAGCAAGATGATCATGATGATGAGGGGGATGAGCATATAGATCAGATGAATTCAGGTTTAGAAGGTGCCGCCATTGCTGAGGTTGAAAGAGTGCAAGTGAATAATTTTCAGATGCCAACCTTCCAAAATGGGTTCCAGCCAGAATCTTCCAATTGCCATCAATACCTGAATTATAATGCTGCTCCAAGTACAAATATTTTCCAGCTGCAGTACAACTATGAATCCCTTCCTCCTGTTCAGGTGGTTCAACCAACTGGCTTTAATCCCAGTAGTTGGATGTATAATAATTCTAGAGATCAGCATACCATATGCATGAGGTTGAAAGACTGCGCGGGAATAATTTTCAGATGCCAACCTTCCAAAATGGGTTCCAGCCAGAATATTCTATTTGTCATCAGTACACGAATCATAATGCTCCTCCAAGTACAAATGTTTTCCATGACAATCTGCAATACTCCAACTATGAATTCCTTCCTCCTGTTCAGGTGGTTCAACCAGCTGGCTTTAATCCCAGTAGTTGGATGTATAATAATTCTGGAGATCAGCATACCTATATGCATGATGAGGTCCAAAGACTGCATGGGAATAATTTTCAGATGCCAACCTTCCAAAATGGGTTCCAGCCAGAATCTTCTAATTGTCATCAATACATGAATCATAATGCTGCTCCAAGTACAAATATTTTCCATGACAATCTGCAGTCCAACTATGAATCCCTTTCTCCTGTTCAGGTGGTTCAGCCAACTGGCTTTAATCCCAGTAGTTGGATGTGTAATAATTCCGGAGATCAGCATTCCTACATGCGTGAGGTTGAAAGACTGATCGTGAATAATTTTCAGATGCCAACCTTCCAAAATGGGTTCCGGCCAGAATCTTCTTGTCATCAATGCATGAATAATAATGCGGCTCCAACTCCAAGTACAGCTATTGTCCATGACAATCTGCAGTCCAACTATGAATCCCTTCCTCCTGCTCAGGTGGTTCAACCAACTGGCTTTAATCCCAGCAGTTGGATGTATAATAATCCCGGAGATTCGAATGGCTATATTCCTGATAATCATTATGCTCCATATGACGAATCGAATGGATCCCTAGAGGATATTTTGAATGCTGCTATAGAACTGGAATTTTTATTGGAGTTGGACTTTGAACAATATTTACAACAATTCTTCTCCAGATCCGTCGGCGAATCTTCCCGTTGATCCTGCTGGGGTGAGTAATTAGTTATCTTTTGTTGAGGATGATCCAGTACTTAGCTAGCTAGGAATTAGCTTCATTAGTGGATGTTTAGGTTGATCTAGATAGGAACTATTCTGATCTAGCTAGCTAGTTTTGGATATACTTTTTTTTAAGGTTTTGTAATTAATAAACATGTTCAATAAAAGGTTGTATGTTTGTATAAATGCTCGATCGTCAAGATTTTACGTTTTCATCTTATGTAAGTTCTTTAAATATCTTTGGGTTGGATGCATTGAACGGGCCAAAAACCCAAGCTGTGGCAAGCAGGGAGCAGTTTTCAGTCCCATATTTCCATGCACTTACGTGATCTAGTAGTCCCACTAGGGTTTTCAACCCCGCCGTCTAATCTATCACTTCTTTGATCTAACAACCATATATCTCTTATCATGTATGGTAAATGAAGTTGAGTTCCGAATTTATAAAATCAAAGGTAGTGCAATTTCATTACATACTATAGATCCAGACCTTTACAGCACCTGCCATCGGATTTGAAGTTTTTGAACAATAGTATTCTTATCCAGATTCCTCGGCGAATGATCCTAATGATCCTGCTGGGATGCCGTGAGTAATTGATTATCTTTAGTTGGAGATCCAGTTAGCTATCTAGATAGGAACTATTCTGATCTAGCTAGCTAGTAATTTTGGTGGATTTTTTTAAGGATTTTGTAAGTAATAAACATGTTTAATAAAGGTTGTATCTTTACATTAATCTAAAATTGTAGCTTCTTAAGGCACAAAAAAGGGACAACGAGCAAACAAATTGCTGTGAAAAATTAGTTATGTTGTGGCGCCCCCAAATTTTCCTTAAAATAACACGGGAATCGAGGCGTCGGGATGATGACAACACGGGTCACACATCCCAACAACACGTGTCAAACGTGTGTGCACACGTGACATACATAAATAAAAGGTCGCAGCGGAAAATAAATTAATATCTAAGTACCAGAATTTTTTTATTAATATTTTACAAACCAATTTAATAAAAACTCTCCAACAGGAGATTTAATACAGTCATCCAAAAATATAGATTAAACAAATACATAATTATAAAAAGGGGAAAATAATTTCCCGAGATATCAATTAATAATATCACCTCAATAGCGGAGCCGTCTCCTCAGGCTCGGCCTCTCCAAAGTCTGCATCCAAACAAAACTACGACACCAAGATGGCATCGCAGGTAAGTACAAACCAACTAAACCTAAGACAATAAATACATTAATGCCACAACAACAACCAAGAACAATTACCATATGCATGAGGCTCAAAATCATCTTCCTCAAAATCGATGAAATAATCACACTCATCAAAATCCCAATTTAATCCACAATAAGATCACCCATCATTTTCCATAAAATAATATCCTCAAAACCGATCATACCGGGCGTTACGTATCGCCGTCCCCGATATGATTTACACACACACCCGAAACCATAATGGGCGTTACGTATCGCCGTCCCCATTACGATTCACACACACTCATTTCATACCGGGCGTTACGTATCGCCGTTCCCGATATGAAATACACACCCGATGACCATAATGGGCGTTACGTATCGCCGTCCCCATTATGTCATCCACACACTCACACGCTGATCACAACGGGCGTTACGTATCGCCGTCCCCGTTATGACTCAGCCCAAAACCAATAAAATCCATTAAACACAATTTAAATCCCATTTTCCATCTCCAACACATGAATATCCGAAATCATGCCAAAATCCACTTTCCAAATATTTTCATGAGCATGCGCGTAAATACACAATGCAGACAACCATGCAGCAATTATCCAACATTTAATTAATCCAATCAACTAACAAATACCAACATCAACCATCACATATCAGCAATAATCAAATACAACAACTGTTGATGCCAAAAATATATTTAAATCTTAAAGCTTGTTTGGAAAGTACTTACAGCGGTAAAAACGCATTTCCTTGAACAACGCCAATCTGCAGCGTTTGTAGCGGCTACATGTACGTTAGGCTAAAACACTCGGTTTGACACCAAAATTTAGGGAGGTACTCATTGAAGGGTGGGGAATCTCATGGAGGTGGTGGTGTAGCGGCTCAACCACCGGAAGGTGGCGGATCGGGGCCAAAAGGGCTGAAAACCCATTTTCGGGTTTGGGGTCGTACCGGGAAGGTGAGGCCGCGGTTGGGGAAACTGAGCTAGGGGGTTGACCGGCTGGGTGAGGGGAGTCGAATGGTGGCGGAGGTGAGACCTACGGTGGCCGGACGGCGGCGCGGCGAAGAACGACCCGTTTAAGGCCCCATTTCGGGTGGAGGGGCTAACCGGCGGCGATGGGTGGCTTTGGGCGGTGGGTTATGCTCGCCGGAGGTTGGGGAGTCTAGTGGTGGTGGTCGGAGGCCAAGGGGTGGTCGGCGGTGGCCGGAAAATGCAAGGGAAGCAAAAATGGGTATTTCGGGTTTGTAGCCGTGGAGGGGCGGTGGGGTGGCCGAAGGGGACACCACCGGTGCCGTTGAGCTCGCCGGCGTGAGGGGAGGCTGGTGGTGTGGGCGGTGTCGCCGGTGGGTGGCCGGCGGCGGTCCTGGGGCTGAGGGAGAGAAACGACGAAAGGGAGAGGGAGGTAGGGGAGGGGTTGGGCACGCGGGGAAAGCAGAGGAAAAAGGGGAAGAAAAAGAAAAAGAAAAAGGAAAAAGAAAAGAAAAGGAAAAGAAAAAGGAGAAAAAGGAAAAAGAAGGGAAAAAGGGTCCAACCCGAAAAACACAACAAATTAAATAAAAGCAGGCTTTAAATACTATAATTTTAATATCAATAAAATAAAATATTTAAAGCCCCAACAATATAAATAAATTAAACTCAAGCACAATATTAAAATAAAACGATAAGTAATATAACGAAAGCAGATCAAATAATTTCACATAATAAAATAGAGGAATTTAATTCCACTCATTAAAATAATTAACTTATTAAAATAATTAAGAAAAGCAACGTAACTCAATATTAACTAATTAATACCTCAAATAAATATCTTAAATAAATAAAATATGACTAATAATATTATTAAAATAAATTAAAATAATTAACACCGAGCATAAAATAACGTGTAAAAATACACGTAAATCTGGGATCTCACATATGTTATGTGAAGATAAAGGTTGTGTCCACCATAATTAGAACAAAGTCCATATTTAAATTGTAGCTTTTACTCGATAGTGCATGTCGTCCCAGATAATAATCCTGATGGTAGTGACGACAACTGATCTTTAATTTGTTGACTTAACTTAGGTATTATATATTATCTTTTGTAATTGCTAATAGGATGACCTAGTTTTGGCAAACTATTTTGAAGTTTATACAAAACTTAGAATAAGAAAAAATTAGTATATATACACTATGTAGAAAAAATTAAGATTCAACACATTTATAATTTGTAAGGCGTGTAACTGTAAAAGGCTAATATTAGGTCGCAGACTAATTAAATATAATCTCCAGTATATATATGATTCATAAAACAACAAATTAGAGCAAATTCAATAAAAAGGAACCCAATCCGCCGTTTCTCTCTTGATGGCTATATATTTGTATGTTACCAAAAACTATTTATTTTTTAAATGTCTTATAATTATGCAGCATTTTTTGTTTGGACAAAATAAGGATTATGAGTTTACATGTGAGAATAAATGGAAAGAAAAAGTTTCGAAGCCTTCTTCGAAAAACAGGAGGATATATAATTTTACGCACGGTAATAGTACATAAACGTAGTACGTGCTAATGCGACAGTCTTTCGGCGCCCAATATGTATAATATTATGCATAATATTGTAAGTGCGTATAATACTACTCAGAGCTATATATGCCTAATAGTGTTACTGATCTAGTCGAACAAATTATTAATCGTGGCATGCAGACGTTGATCTCTCTCTCTCTCTTTTTTTTTTTTTTTGTTCAATTTGTTTTCTTGCATAGCAAAGCATAAATGATTCCTAATTGATAGACTTATTTTTAAACTGAATCAAATGTACTAGAGTGAAAATGATTCAATTTGCATTGACAAATATTACAATCGTTCTAGAGTATAACTGTTGAAAAATATAAGAGTTAGGAATATATCCATTGAAAATGTGATCATTTTAAAAATACAACTATAGTTGAATATAGCAGTTATAAAATTACCATTTGGATGGTTAAGAAAATAATACAAAAGACATAAATATAAAAATAAAAAAGAAGTGAACAAGGAATATGTAAACGAAATAGGAAAACAATTTGGATGTTATTATGCAGTCTTAAAATGTGCAAGTCCTACGTACTCAATTTTAAAAATTGAGTCAGTATGAGATTCATATGAAAAAATTATTTTTTTTTGTTAGTTTGATTAAATTAGATTAAGAATGTACGAACTATTTCACGTCAGCAAACTCGTTGGAGTTTTGAAGCTTAAGAGAGGAGAAAGTTTAACTATCGTTAGATTGTGTGACAACATGAGTCAACATCAGCATACCTCTACAAAAATATTGATTTCCGGTGACAACCTATTTGCAACAAATGGTTTTTCCTGGCTACCGAAAAAATTGTCGAAAAACTAATTGTTCTCCTGTGATTTTTATCGTTGTTGTGGGATTTTTTGCAGCAATATTTTGGACTTTTTTGTGGTAAGTAAAATCACTAGCAACAACCAATTAGTATTTGCAAAAATTTATATATACTCAATTACCCCAACCCTCCCCCATAAAAAAAAAAAAAAAAAACCTAAAAATCGGTGCAAAACTTTCTTTGGGGGAGGTAGACAGGTAACAACAGCGATTAGGTCGTGTAGAGAAAAAATGGCCACAAATTACAAAGTATTGAGTTCTGTTCCGGTGACCGATCAGGTTGAGGTATTGGACCGGAATATTTCAGTATCGGTTTATTCTGGTGTGCCGTTTCGGAATTAATTATATATTATAATATATATATATATATATATATATATAAACTAACAATTAATAGAATAAAGACATATATATATGTAAATGTGTATCATGTATATGTGTACATATTAGAAGAATTGAAGATTTATAAAATGATTATAAGTTGAAAAAATAAAAATTTAAGTTGAGATACAAAAATAAATAAATAGATAAAATATTAAAAATTAATGATATTTAAAAAAAGACGTATTTAAAATTACAAAGTATATAAATATATTTTATATTCTAGAATTAATTAAATATCATCTAAATTTAAATTTAAAAAAAAATATCATTCAAACACAAAAAAATTACAAAAATAATATAAATCGGAATAGGAACCAGAACGGCCGAAATTTGGATCGAAAAGGCCAGAATTTGACCGGAACGGGCCGGAATTTGGACCGGAGCGGAATAAGGAGATATAGTGCACTAGTTGAGGTACCGGAACGGAACATTCTGGCCGTTCCAACCGGAACAGAGTGGAATTCAAAACTATGATAAATTGTTCTTTTTGGAAAATTTGCTGAATATTTTCAGCAACTTCAACAATCGAAAATGATGATTTTTGCTAGTGATGAAATTTCAAAATCTGATTAAAAGAAAATAAGACTTTTTTTAATAACAAAGCAACACTTCATTAAAATAAACATCATTAATTATAGACAACTATAAAACTACATAGCTTGAGAGATAAAGTTTGGAAAACCTTCTACCACATTTGAACAGATTCCACATATCAAGCATGCCGAGCAAGACAATGAGTAGCCTTATCACCTAACCTACTAACATGAGTAATCTGGAAATCCGCAAAACATGCTACAATACAATGAATCTCATGCAAAATAGCCCTCCAAAGGGGAGAAAGTTCAGCTCCAGCTTTTCCTTCATTGGTGACCGTTAAGCAATTTGTCTAAAAAATGAGTTTCGGAATCCTCATATGTGCATAAAGCTGTATTCCACGAAGAACAACCAAGAATTCAATTGCCTCAAGTTCTGCAATTTCTCATTTGCTTTTACTTGCAATCATAATGATTCTTCCTTCATCATCACAAAGAATGAGCTCCACTCTAGCTCTATGTATTTGTTATAACATAACACCATCAATATTCAATTTCATATATCCCTCAAGAGGTCGTTTCCAACAAGTAGCTCTTTTCAAATTTGAGGTTTTCTTTATCTTCACCCCACTAAAGAGTTTTCAAGTACTAAGAGCATACTTAATCATAGATCCATGAGAAAGAATAATATTATCATGTATCATATTGTTTCTTCGATACCATAATGTCAGGCCATTGAAAACAAAATTTCCAAGTCCTCGAATTTACCCACCCCCTTTAACTTCATAGCAATCTCCAATACCGAAAGTCTTGTATCCACATGAACCATATATACACGGTAACACTTCATTCCACACCCACAATAATAAGGAACAATTAAATAAAGCATGTAAAACATCCTCATTTTCATAATCACAAAAATGACAACCCCTCTCATTTACAATCTTTCTAAACTTCAAGTTTTTGATTGTAGGAATGCCATCTTTACAAGCATGCCAAGCAAAAACTCTCACTTTATTAGGAACTTTCAACTTCCAAAGTAGCCTCCAAAGCACCTGATAATCTTGTGCATTCGAGCTTTCATCCCTACTAAATTGTCGGATCCATTTATAAGCTTATTTCATAGAAGAATGGCCATGTCTATCTTGTCCCCATATAATTTTTTCTTGTTGAGAACCTAGATAAATTACAATTTTGAGAATATTAGATGCAACATTTGGATTGAAGAGAGACCTAACCAAATCAACATTCCAACAATTTGAATCCCCATCAATCAAAGTATCCACTATCCTCCCCAAATCCCAGCTACCTTGTACTGGCCTACTAAGTATTTCAATATCCACCCTTGGTATCCACCTATTAGTCCAAACCTTCACATAATTTTCAACTTCAATACCCCAATCTACAACCAGCTTTTTCCAAATCGCTCTTTGCTTAATTCCTCACTAAGTATACTGAGGATTACCACCCAATTTTCAATCAAAGAAACTACCATTAGGTAAATATTTTGTCTTCAAGATCTGGCGTAATAGTGTGTTCTCATTATTAAGGACTCTCCACCCTCGTTTTGCCAAAAGAGCTATATTAAAAACTCTCTGATCCTTAAACCCAACCCTCCACTCATCTTAGACTCGCACATATACTCCTAACTCACCCAATATTGAACTCTCATAATTCTTTTTTTTTTGTCCACACCAACACCTTGCCATCATGGCTTCCAAATTTGAGCATAAAGTAGTAGGAAGGAGAAAACAACTCACGAATACGTAGGAGTAGCCATAGCCATAGTTTTGATAAGAACTTCTTTACCCCCTTGAGAAAGAAGCCTCTCTTTCTAACTTTGTAACTTTTTCCATACTCTTTGTTTTATTTCAGAAAATGCCTTTGCTTTAGATCGCCTATAATAGGGGGAAGCCCCAAGTACTTTTTATAATGATTTTCCCTTTCAGCACTCCACATCCTCAAAAAATGACCCCTCATATTCTCATCAACACTATGGCTAAAAACCATTGAAGTTTTTTCCATATTAATTTTCTACTTCGAAGCTTCCTCATACAACTTCAACAATCTTTGAACATGTAAGCTCTTTTCAATATTTGCACGACAAGAAATCACACTATCATCCTCAAAAAGAAAATGGTTTAGCATTGGGGCCCCTCTACGCACTTTAGCCCCATTAATCTTTTTCTCCACCCCTGCTTCTCTTAACAACGTAATAAAACCCTCCATATAAAGAAGAAAAATATAAGGTAAGAAATGATCCCCTTGTCTCAATCATCTAGATAGAAAAATTGGCCTTTTAGGATTCCAGTTTATAATAACTTTATAGGACACCAAAGATATACACTTCATAGTAAGCTGCACAACCTTATTATCATCAAATCCCATACGATGCATCACAGCTTCTAGAAAAACCCATTTGACCCAGTCATAGGCTTTATTCATATCCAGCTTAAGAAATATAAACCCATTTCTACCAAATGATCTTTTGTGATTGAAAAAAATGAATAATTTCATGGGCCACAAGCACATTATCCGTAATCAACCTTCCAAGAACAAAGATGACTAAATATCTGAAATAATATTAGGTAGAGTTTTTTTCAACCTATTAGTAATGCACTAAAGAAATCAGCTTATAAACAATATTGCACAAACTCACAGGTCGAAAATCTGAAACATAGGCAGGGGTAGGCTTATTCGATATTAAAGTAATAAAAGTTTCATTTAATTCCCTAGGAAACTCATCCAAATTCAGCATTGTTAACATTGCTTCAATAATCTTTTTCGCAAAGTTAGCCAAAATGTCTGAAAAAATATTGGGGACATCCTATTAGGGCTAGGTTCTTTCAAAGGATGCATATCCTTCAAAGCGCACAATACCTCATCCTCTACATAAATAGTTGAAAATACTTCATTCATATCTGGAAAAACTCTCCATTCATCTTTTCTAAAGACTCCAAAGAACTCTATTGTCCCGAAGATGAAAACAAATTTATGAAATAATTAAGAATCAATTAATCTCTCTTCTCCGTAAATTTCCAATTTCCTTGCTCACCCGTCAACTTAGAAATAGAATTCTTTTATTTATTTATTTTTTCTATGAGAAGCATTTGTATGAAAAGATCGAGGGTTTTGATCCCACTCCTGAAGCCATAATGCCTTAGATATTTGTCGCCACATCAATTCATCTCTCTCTAACCAAATCGAAACTTGTCTTTGAGCATCCAACAATATAGATTGATTTTCAACCACTTGCTCCTAAAGCACCTAGAATTTCTGCAATTTTTTTTTTTTTAAATTCAGCTTGAATTCTAACAAACTTGCACTTGTTTCACCTAGACAATAATGTCTACACTCAAAAATATGCTTCATTGCTCCCACCATACCACCTTTCTCCCTATCCCCAGCCCAGACATAATTAACAATGTTCCCATAAACCTCTTCCCCAACCCACATAACTTCAAAAAGAAATGCTCTACCCCTTCCTCAGCTCAGTGCACCTTTTCCCTGCAAATTAATCCAAATAGGCACATGATCCAAATAAGACACCCAACCATGCACCACTTTAGCCATAGGAACGAGTGCACCCCAGTCATGTAAATTTGCCATAAATCAATCCAAACATTCATATATACACTAAGATCCATCTCGCTAATTAAACCAAGTGTAGAATATCAACCCATTAAATTCCAAATCTCTAAAAGCACATTCTTCAATAATCCCTTGAAATTCATCCATTTGCCTCTCAGGAGACGAGGCTGACCCCCCTCTTATCCTTTTAATCAACAATCTCATTAAAATCGCCCAGCAATAACTAATGATCCTCTCTCTCTCTCTCTCTTTGATCTTTCTCATACACATATAGTCAATTAATTTGTGACTAAGGGAAACATACCAAATCATCATATTATATCTATAATTAAAAATTTCTTTCCAGACAGACTAATTTAAAAGTATATGAATTCTAGAGAGAAAATGTACTAGTTCTGAACTAAATAGAGAAAGTAGAAATTACTTCATGCAAGAAAAAAATGGTCCGAAATCTATATTTCTAGAGACAAATCTCGTTGGAAATATTTATTTTTGGTTGCAATGTGTTGTTGAAATGTTTTCTTTAGCTATCAAAATATTCCAGAAATACTAATTGCTTTTCCCCAAATTATTTTTAGAGACTTTTTGTAGTCACTTTTGGATTTTTTTTTTTTTTTTTTGAGATTTTTTTTTTTTTTTTTGATAACCAAACATTGCATTAAAAGAAAACTCAAGGTTACATGTCAAGCCACAAAGCTTGACAGATAAAGTTTGGACACTTATTCCACCACATCTGAATGTTTTGTATGTCCCAAGCATTTCTAGTTAGACAATGGGCAACCTTATTGCCCTCTCTGTGAACATGAAAAAATCGAACCTCAATAAAAGAACTCACTAGTGATCTAATCTCAGAAAAAATATACTCCCAAGGGAAATAAGTTTTGTCTCAATGTTAATTCATTGACTACCACCAAAAAATCAGTTCCACTATGAGGTGGGTTATCCCTATGTGGGATTCGAGCTGAAGGCCCCTCAAAACTATGAGGAGTTAGATTACTTCTGGTCTCTCCATTTCCCATTCACCCTTACTCGCAGTCATGATGACTTGACCTTGAGCATCGCTCAAAATCACACCAATATTAGGTCTGTTCAGACTATTAAAGGTTGCTCCATCAACGTTGAGTATGAGGAAAGCCCCTATAGATGGTTGCCATTGACACATAGTGCGTAGCTCTTGTGCAAGAGTTGCCCAGGCTTCACCAAACATCTTCAAGCTGACCATTGCAGTCGTGGATCTTTGTATTTCTCCTAACGAAATGGTCATCACAATGGTAAAGTAAACTTGTAAGGCCTCCGAGCCTCACAGTGTATAAACCTACATAGCCACATTAAAACAAGAATTGTTGCAATTTACATTAGTCATCACAGGGAGATAAGTCTTCCAGATTCCTCCAATACTCGGGCAATTAAATAAAACATGGGATAACAATTCGGTCATGGAGAGGCAAAAATCACAGGAAGTCTCTATATCCATGCTCTTTTTCATGAGGTTGTCACGGGTGGGAAGACAATTTAGACATGCTCGCCAAGTGAATACCTCGACTCTATGTTGCATTGTTAGGTTCCATATTGCTCTCCATAGCTTATTATGTTGTGCTGCTACAGAGGATTCGGCTTCTCAAACATTTGACGCTTGCAGCCACTTATAAGCGAATTTGACAAAAAAAAAGCCCCTGCTATCCTCCCCCCATATGAGTTTGTCTGGCTGATTCCCTGGGTTAATAGGAATT
Organism: Platycarya longipes; assembly: GCA_036559045.1. Taxonomy (NCBI): domain Eukaryota; kingdom Viridiplantae; phylum Streptophyta; class Magnoliopsida; order Fagales; family Juglandaceae; genus Platycarya; species Platycarya longipes. The sequence continues at coordinate 3,631,598 of CM071801.1, forward strand.
TTTAGCACTTTTTCTGTGATATTTGGATCAAAGAGAGCTCGCACTTCTTGCACATTCCACCATCTTGTCTCTTGGTCAATAATCTGATTTACGGTGTCATTTTCACACTCATCATGCTGGCCAAAACTTGGAGGTTACTGTATGGGACCTGCCACCCCGAAATCCAGGGGTTTTTTCAGATTCTCACCTCTAACCCATCTCCAATGTGCCATTTGCATCCTCTAGCTAAGATAAACTTTGCTTCCCCAATTCCTCTCCAAGTGTAGGAAGGATTTTCCTAGCTTTGCCTCCAAAAAATTAGAATTTGAGAAGTATTTCGCTTTGAAAATTTTGTAGAGAAGAGTGTCTTCCCCATTCAAAATCCTCCACCCTTCCTTCTCCAAGAGAGCTAAATTAAAATCGTGAAGGTTTTGAAATCCCATGCCTCCCTTCGCCTTAAGTGCACACATTCTTTGCCAACTTACCCAATGAGTTTTCCTTTCTTCCTTTTGTTGGCCCTACCAAAATCTTGCAATCAACTACTCCAATTCCACACAAAAATTCCTGCGCAGTAGAAAACAACTCATCGAGTAGGTTGGGACTGCCCTCGCTATTGCCTTGAGAATCACCTCCTTCCCTCTTTGGAGTTCTCTTTAGTCGCTGTTTTACAAAAAATGACACTATCATCCGCAAAGATAAGTTAGTTACCATCGGTGCTTCCCTACAAATTACTTGGATGCCACTAATCTTTTTCTCTTCCCCTGCTTTCTTTAGCAACGTCGTTAACCCCTTCGTGCATAGGAGGAAGAGGTAAGGGAAAAGAGTGTCCCCTTGCCTCAACCCCCTGGATGGAAAAATGTTCCCTTTTGGGTCTCCATTGATAAGCACTAAATATGATATTGATTTGACGCAGAACATGATCATTCTTTACCATTCTATCTGCAAAGCCCATAGTCCTCATAATCTCCTTAAGAAAGCCTCACTCAATGCAATCGTACGTTTTGCTCATATGTAATTTGATAGACATATATCCCTTCTTCCCCATCTTGTTTATCAAAAAATGCATTATTTCATACGCAACAAGAACATTATTAGTGATCATTCTTCCTGATACAAATGTAAATTGGGTCTCCGATATAATGTTGGACAGCATGCCTTTTAATATGTTTTCCAGGACCTTCAAAATCAGTTTGTACATGACATTGCATAGGCTCACTAGTCTAAACTCAATTACTTTTGTCGAAGAAGCTTTCTTGGGAATCAAGGGGATAAAAGTGTGATTTAGATGTTGAGGAAACCGACCAGTTCTAAGCACCGATAGCACTGCTATGTACCTTGATTTTTCTTTCCACCAGTGACCAGAATTTTTGGTAAAAATAAAGGACTCATTCCGTCAGGCCTCGAGGCTTTCAAATGATGCATATCTTTAAGAGCTTGATCAACTTCAGCTGCTGTAAAATCCCTGGTCAGCTTTTCATTCATATCACTAGTGACCCTTCCTCTTAGGCTATCCAAAAATTCCATTTGACCCCTTTGTGTAGAGGAGGTAAAGAGATTAGAGAAGTAGTCCAAGTTTTTTTTTTTTTTTTAATGTGCTTAAAAATGATTATAACATGTAATAATAATCAACAAAATCAAAGAACAAATAATAAAATAAAAAGATAGATAGAAAACATCCATAACAATGTCTGACAAAAATTTCTAAACAAATTAATCAGTTACAAGCTACCTATGTCCCCCATTTCTCTAGGCAGCAATTTTGGATTTCTTTGGGACACGATAGCCCCCAACCACACAGGCGTGGTCAGGCTCATAAGGTTCCAGCGTAACTTGTTCAAATGGCTTGAACTGATCCTGCTTTAGCTTGTTCACTTCACTCTGGAATACGGCCTCGGCAGGTTGTGTAGAATCAATGCAGTTGGCCTTGATAGAAATTACAAAATGGCTTCCAGCTTTAAGAAAATACGATGCATTCAATGCTAGAGTCCTTGCCTGATCAGGCTGTGCAACATCAGAAAATATTACATCCACCATGCCAACTACTAACTAGCATTCGATATTTGGATGGATGCCTAGCATCTTCAATGATGGGGATAACATTAGTGCGCTTCTTTGCCATGTTGACCAGGTCCCTACCACTTCTATGAGAAAACTCGACTGCATAAACCACTCCAGTAGGCCCAACAATGTCAGATACATGGGAGACAGTGGTTCCTGAAGCAGCCCCAAGATAGAGTTCCCGCGCACCAGGTTTAATCCAAATCTCATCAACACCACCAATAATGGCAGCAGCCAACTGCGACCGAAACGGGTTCCAGACTTTGTATTCCACTTTTGTGCCATCTTCATTCTGTACAGAGATCCTTTTCTCATTGTAAACAGCTTCACCAGGTACCAAATTCTTAGTAACAATAGCGTCTTCTTTACCCTTAGCAATGAATACTACCTCATGTCTATGAGGCTCAACCACAATGTCCTTACTTCCACCCTTCATTCCACCTCGACCTCCACCCAGGCCTCTTCCACCAGCGCCTCGGCCACCACGGCCTCTCATGGCACTACCTCTGTCACCACCTCTCCCTCTACTGCCTCTCCCTCTACCTCGGCCTCTATCACCCCTGCCCCTTGTTGAGTATGGCTTAGGAATACATGCCCAGACCTGTCTCGCTCGATCCTCGCTCGAGCGAGACTTCGAGACTTCCAGAATTGCTCCAACCCGAAACTTTGCTCGACCCTTGCTCGACCTCCAGCTCGAACGAGGTTCAGGCAATGACTTCGCTCGACCCTCGCTCAACCTCCCGCTCGAGCGAGATGCCACGTGGCGCCAGGTGTCCGATTTCTAGTTGAGCAAATCTGACCTAGAAGTCCTCGCTCGAGCGAGTTTAAATCTCGCTCGAGCGAGATTGCATAACATAAATATCGCGAAGGCATTTCGCACAGCGGACTACGAAGAACGACGCAGACGATTTTCGGTGCCAGTGAACAGTGCTTCCTCCTAGATCATTTTCTTCTCCATTTCTCCACTATTCTGAGTGAAACTTGTGAGGATTGAGTGTATACACGTGAGGTGAGTGTTCTCTGTTGTAAGTATCTCTTGATACTCTTTCTGTAACCTCCATTTGATCTAGTAAAGCTTTGAAACCAACCCCACAGTGGATGTAAGCTCATTTTGAGCTGAACCACTTAAATCGCTGTGTTCTTTCTGTGTTTACTGTTTTATTTCTTATTGTTGCATCCGCTGCGGTTTATTTCATATCTTTGTTTGTTTCCTTGGCTATTTCCCAACAAACTGGTATCAGAGCGTTTTCAGGCTCTGTGAATATTTGAAGGGATGGCTACAGCAAGATTTAAAGTTGAGAAATTTGACGGTCAGAACAGTTTCAGCTTGTGGCGTCTGAAGATGAGGGTATTGTTGCGCCAGCAGGGATTATTCAAAGTTCTAGAGGAAAGGACGGCAGATTCTCCTGTACCGTCTAAGGACGATGAAGAAAAGGTACATAGTACTATTCTATTATCATTGTCTGATGGAGTGTTGAGAGAGGTGGCAGAGGAGGAGACCGCTGAGGGTCTCTAGAACAAGCTTGAGAGCTTGTATATTAAAAAGTCTCTCACAAACCGGTTGTATTTAAAACAACGGTTGTATACACTCAAAATGACTGAGGGTTCGCCAGTTACTGAACACCTAGATGAGTTTAATAAGATTGTAATGGATTTTAGAAATGTTGACATCAAGCTTGATGAAGAAGATCAAGCTCTAATTGTGCTGTGTTCATTACCTGCCTCTTTTGAGAATTTTGTAAATTCTATGCTGTATGGTAGAGATACTATCTCCTTAGCAGATGTGAAGTCAGCCTTGAACTCGAAGGAGTTAAGGAGTAAGTATGATAAGGGTGGTAAAGCACAGGCCAGTGGGTTGTTTGTCAAAGATACCTCCGATAGAGGAAGATCCAGTCAGCAGGGTTCAGAGAAGGGCAGAGGCAAGTCCCGGGGGAAATCAAAATCCAAGTCCAACAAGAAGAATGTAAAATGTTATTACTGTCAGAAGTTTGGACACTATAAGAGTGAGTGTACGAAGTTGAAGAAGAATGAGGAATCTACAAGTTCTTCTAATACCGTCAGTGCTGCTGATGAATCTGACGGCTCTGATGTAGTTCTTGCAATTAGTGATTCAAACAGTCGGTTCAGTGATAAGTGGGTGATGGACTCAGCTTGCACGTTCCATATGTGTCCCAGAAGGGACTGGTTCATGTCTTATGAATCAGTCAACAGTGGCTCTGTTTTGTTGGGGAACGACACTGCTTGCAAGATTGCGGGAATGGGTTCTGTGAAGATCAAGATGTTTGATGGGATGGTTAGGACATTAACCAACGTCCGACACATTCCAGACTTGAAAAAGAATCTTATCTCCACGGGGGCCCTTGATTCTTTGGGTTTGAAGTATACAGGACAAGGTGGAGCTTTGAAGGTCAGCAAAGGCTCCATGATCATTATGAAGGGAGACCTGAAAGATGGTCTCTATTTCCTCCAGGGGAGTACCGTCAGCGGTGAAGCTGCAGTTTCAGTATCTGATCAGTCAGAGTCAGATGTTACTCGTCTATGGTACATGAGATTGGGCCATCTGAGTGAGAAGGGGATGTCTATCCTCAGTAAGCAAGGGTTGTTAGGGAATCAGAATTTGGGCAAGCTAGACCTGTGCGAGTACTGTGTATTCGGGAAGCAGAGCAGGGTTCGGTTTGCAACTGGGGTCCACAGAACAAAAGGTACAGTGGACTACATTCATTCCGACCTTTGGGGTCCGTCTTCAATTCCATCAAAAGGTGGAGCTAATTACTTGCTTACATTCATTGATGATTACTCACGGAAAGTGTGGGTTTATTTTTTGAAACAAAAAAGTGATGTCTTCAAGAACTTCAAGCAGTGGAAAGTTCTGATAGAGAATCAGACCGGCAAGAAGGTGAAATGGCTTCGGACTGACAACGGGATGGAATTTTACGGCAATGACTTCGATGAGTTCTGTAAGAACGAAGGAATTGCCAGACACCGTACAGTCAGGCACACTCGACAGCAAAATGGAGTGGCTGAACGCATGAACCGGACCCTCCTAGAACGAGCACGCAGTATGCTCTCCAATGCCGGCCTGTCTAAGGACTTTTGGGCGGAAGCAGTCAATACAGCCTATTTTCTGGTGAACCGCTCTCCAGCCACAGCTATTGAGTTGAAGACACCTAATCAGGTATGGTCTGATGAACCTACTGATTATTTGAACCTGAAGATATTTGGTTGTCCTGCTTATTTTCATATAAATGATGGTAAGCTAGAACCTAGGGCAAAGAAGTGTATTTTTATGGGATATGCTTCTGGGGTGAAGGGATATAGATTGTGGTGTGCTGATCCCAAGTCACCCAAGTTTGTGATAAGCATGGATGTTGTGTTTGATGAGAAATCCATGCTTAGTCCGACAAAACAGATTCCCGTGTCTACAGGGAAGAAGGTGGAGCTACAGGCTTCACTTGAGACACCACCAGTAACTCAGGATCATGCTATGACTGATGAGCATGATTCTGAGTCAGAGATTGAGACACCAGCTGAGGAGCAATACAGTATAGCTGCTGGTAGATAGAGGAGGCAGATCAGACCACCTCAGAGATATGCTCATGCAGATATGATCAGTTATGCACTCGCTACAGCGGAAGAAATTGTGGGGCAGGAGCCTTCCAGTTACTCAGAGGCTGTGAAGAGTACTGAGTCTGCACAGTGGTGTTCAGCGATGACTGAAGAGATTGAGTCTCTTCACAAGAACCAAACCTGGGATTTGGTTAAGTTACCAGCGAAGACCAGAGTTGTGGGCTGCAAGTGGGTTTTCAAGAGAAAAGAAGGAATCCAGTCTGATGCAAGATACAAAGCTCGTCTAGTTGTTAAAGGCTACAGTCAGAGAGAGGGGATCGACTTCACTGAAGTGTTCTCTCCAGTAGTAAAGCACAGTTCAATCCGAGTTTTACTAGCTATCACGGCTTTGCATGATCTAGAGCTTCAGCAGCTTGATGTGAAGACAGCGTTCTTACATGGTGAGCTTGAAGAGACTATCTATATGCGTCAGCCTGAGGGGTTCACAGTTGAAGGTAAAGAAGACCGTGTATGCAGACTGAAGAGGTATTTGTTTGGGCTGAAGCAGTCACCTAGGCAATGGTATAAACGTTTTGATTTGTTTATGAATGATCATGATTATTTGAGAAGTAATTATGACTGTTGTGTATATCAGAAACAATTGCCTAATAAGTGTCAGGCCCGGCCCAGCCCCAGCCCAGCCAGCTCGTGACCCGGCCCCAGCCCAGCCCCAGCCCCAAAACGTCGCCGTTTTGCCCCAGGTATTTTTAAACCCCCGCCCACTTTCTTCTTCTTCTTTCTTTCTTTTCCTTTCTTCTTCTCTTTTCCTTCTCTTCCCCTGGGCGACGGTTTCCTCTGTTCGGTTACCACTTCCAGCGCACACCCACTCCCACGTCCACGGCAGTTCTGATTTCTAGGAAGCTCAACGGAATTTTATTCTTTTCTCTCTCTCTTTCGGCAGTTTGCAGCTCAGTCTGGTCCTCCTCTCTTGCGCCGAGCCCCTGTTCTTCGTTCACCGCTTGATCTCGCCGGTAAGTGCTCTCTTAATCCCCTAGTGTATTTCGAATTTCTTCTATCCAAAATGAGATATGGATTTGGTGTTTTAATCACTTAAAAACTTGATTAAATTTCCTGGTTTATAGTCGAATTTTTGAGGATACTGGAAAGCAAATTTCGGCCTCTGTTCTTCGCGGATTGCCTTCGTTTGGGCTGGTAAGTATTTTTTTATTTTTGAGACCGATTTGAAGCCGTATGCTGGTTACGCATCATTTTTATTTTTAGGTATATGTTGGTGATGGTTTCGGGTTTTGGTGAATAGATGCGGAAACTTGTGTGGATTGAGGAAAATCTGGCTTATTTGAATGTTAATACCCGGATGAGTATTTTTTTTGTTTACCGAAATATTTATGGAGTTATATTCTCTATTTTCAAATCCATTTTTGAAGGATTTTTGGTGGAGGTTCAACGGTTGGTTGGCTAAATTTTTGTTGTTTGTTTTGGTGCTGTCAATATGTGGTTTGGAGCGTGTTGGGGGTTGATACAGGATGAAGGAACATGATTTTGAGTGTCGAAATTTTGTAGTTTGTGAAGGCTGTTGAAATGCATATAATAATACTCGGTTTGGGGGCTAACGGTATGTATTGAAGAAAATCATTTTTATGGTATTTTGGGGTTTTGAGAAAAATACATGGTAAGCTGGAATGATGAATAGTTGCTGAAATTTTGTGGGTTTGGAAAAAATAGTCGTTGAGCGTTTCGATACTATTTTTGTTGGGTTGCTGAAAATTGTAAATTTTTAGACAGACATTGTAATTAACTTATAAATTATGATTTTAGGCCTTTGGAGTGGTCATTAATATAAAGGAAAATTTTTTTGTATAGGTGACGAAACTCTTAGCGTTGAGACTCAGAGTTTTGATTTTTCGTTACAGCAGTCAGGTAAGCGGGGTTCGTATGCTCGGTTTTATACCAAAAGGGGATTGAGGTTGACTTTTAAAAATTTGTGTTTTTGTTGGTTACGAAATGAAAATTTGAGAAAAAATCAACCTCAGTCGAATGTTTGCATTATTCATGACGCTTATATAAAAGAAGGAAAAATATTTCAGACATGCATTGTGTAGACATGAGCTGCTTTTTATCGTGTTATTTTTCTGAAATGTGAAGAGAACATTTTTGGTCTATCTGAGAAAATTTTGCCTTGATTGTGTTGGCTATGTTTTATTTACATAAGCTTTATTCTGAAAAATAGTTTGGATTTATGTGTCGTTAATAACTTTGAAAATCTTTGGCATAGTATTCTGGTTAGTATTTGACTTTATCTCTGCTTGGCTCTGCTCTGCTCTGTATTTGCTCTGCTTGGATTTGGTACCAATTTCCTATCTCTGAGTGCACCCACTTTGGAAACAAAGTGGTTTATTGTGGGCTTTCCTATGTGCACACTCGGGGCTCCGAGAACGAATAAGGGAAAGTTCCACCTCTGTCTCTGCCTGGTTTGGCCACCGGGATTTGCACAACCCTACCACGGGGGTTAAACATGGTCTTTGCTTTGTGAGATGCTCCGATTGATATAGTGATAATACTCAGTTTGTTTATGCCAAAGTACTTGATGATTTAAATTATCTTGAAAAAAATCATTTGTTTCTGTTATGCAATGTTATGTTTTTGTTCCGTGTTTTTACTACTTGGTAAATGCTCATGTTTACACGCTTGTATAGGTTCTTCGCTTACTGAGTTGTGGAAAAACTCACCCCTCTTATCTCTTATATTTTTCAGATGATCTGGATGTTCTATCAGAGGGCCAAGAGTAGAGTCTTTATCAAGTTTTAAGCTGTTAGGGCCATAGGCTAGATGGGAGAAAACAAAATTTAATTTATTTATTATTTGGATTTTAGTTTCATTGGATTTATGGAATGTTGGTTATTGTTTAGCGTTAAGCTCCTTGGGAGAATGTGAACCCTCTCAGTTATGATTTATTCATATTCTTTTATTTATGACTTGGTGGACATGGTTATATGGATTGGTTTGTGAAAAATATTTTTTTTTTATTTTGGAGTAAGGTCGGAGACCTATTATTATTTTGTATTTGAGGATAGAATATACCAAACAGGTGAAGTTTCGTGACCCCCTACGAGTACGGGGCGTTACAATAAGTCTTTCATTCACTTATTGCTTTATGTTGATGACATGCTTATAACTGCTAAAAGCATGGTTGATGTTGATTTGTTGAAAACTCAACTTAAGGATGAGTTTGAGATGAAAGATTAAGGTGATGCTAAGAAAATACTGGGGATGGATATCCATAGGGATAGAAAAGCTGGGAAGTTATACTTGTCCCAGAGAAAGTATATAGAGAAGGTTCTAGACAGGTTTGGAATGTCTGACTCCAAACCTGTCAGCACGCCGTTGGCGTCGCATTTTAAACTTTCAACTTCCCTATCTCCCTAGACAGATGAAGAGGAACAGTCCATGGCAAATGTTCCTTACTCTAATGCTGTAGGTAGCATTATGTATGCTATGGTGTGTACCCGTCCAGACATTTCATAGGTAGTGAGTGTGGTTAGCAGATATATGGCTAAGCCTGGTAGAACTCACTGGCAGATCGTGAAATGGATTTTGAGGTACTTGAAGGGAACCTCGCATGTGGGCTTGATATTTGATAGAGATGTAGATCTCAGTTCTATTGTTGTTGGTTTTGTTGATTCTGACTATGCTGGGGATTTAGACAAGAGAAGATCATTGACAGGCTACATTTTCACGTTGTGTGGTTCTGCTATTAGTTGGAAAGCAACACTTCAGTCAACTATTGCTTTATCAACTACAGAGGCAGAATACATGGCAGTAGCTGAGGCTGTTAAGGAGGCCATTTGGGTGAAGGGGCTAATCAGTGACCTGGATCTTCAGCAGACAGAGATGACAGTGTTTTGTGACAGCCAGAGTGCTATACATTTGACCAAAAATCAAATGTATCATGAGAGGACAAAGCACATTGACGTCAGGTATCACTTTATCAGAGGAGTAGTGTCAAATGGTACAGTTAGTATTCAGAAGATTGCTACTTCAGATAATCCAGCAGATGTAATGACCAAGCCAGTTGCAGTATTCAAGTTTAAACTTTGTTTGGACTTGATAGGGGTTCGGGGTTTCCAGGTTCCTTAGGGTACTCAAATAGGGTTGGTTTTCTCAGTTGCTGCATTTTACATTCTTGGGTTAATCTGGATTTTATAGGGCTGTTAGGTATTCAAGCCAAGGTGGAGATTTGTTGAGTATGGCTTAGGAATATATACCCAGACCTGTCTCGCTCGATCCTCGCTCGAGCGAGACTTCGAGACTTCCAGAATTGCTCCAACCCGAGACTTCGCTCGACCCTCGCTCGACCTCCAGCTCAAGCGAGGTTCAGGCAGTGACTTCACTCGACCCTAGCTCGACCTCCCGCTCGAGCGAGATGCCACGTAGCGCCAGGTGTCCGATTTCTAGTTGAGCGAATCTGACCTATAAGTCCTCGCTCGAGCGAGTTTAAATCTCGCTCGAGCGAGATTGCATAATATAAATATCGCGAAGGCATTTTGCGCAGCGGACGACGAAGAACGACGCAGACGATTTTCGGCGCCAGTGAACAGTGCTTCCTCCTAGATCATTTTCTTCTCCATTTCTCCACTATTCTGAGTGAAACTTGTGAGGATTGAGTGTATACACGTGAGGTGAGTGTTCTCTGTTGTAAGTATCTCTTGATACTCTCTTTGTAACCTCCATTTGATCTAGTGAAGCTTTGAAACCAACCCCACAGTGGATGTAAGCTCATTTTGAGCTGAATCACTTAAATCGCTGTGTTCTTTCTGTGTTTACTGTTTTATTTCTCATTGTTGCATCCGCTGCAGTTTATTTCATATCTTTGTTGTTTGTTTCCTTGGCTATTTCCCAACACCCCTGAATCCACCACCACCACGACGTCCTCGAGGAGGTCTCATTGCAGTGAGTCCTTGGGAAGAAAGAGAATGGAGCGAGAACTTGTAAACGCAACGAGAGGGAGCGAGAGAGGCAAGTAGTCCATTCCACTCCTTGTACCCATACTCCACTGTCATTTTGAAGCTTTGAGATGGAATTCTTCTTTTGTTGGTGAGAGGCCTTTTTATGGAAAAAGCAAGAGTTTCGGCCCCCCTCCTTCAATTAGAGAGCCTTTGATCTTTGGCGCTACATTAATTCCTCCCGCTCTAACCATAGTTGAACATTTTTACAGGTTGCCCTCAATCTATCTTCATCAGCATTTTCCAGTTCCTGCAGGTGCTTTAAACTTTCTTGGGCCTGCTTCAACTCCATTTGCACATGGCCAAAGTGGGATTCATTCCACTGCTTCAGTTGTATCTCGCAATTGTGTATGTTTCGCATTATCCCCTCCATACTGTTGTCCGCGCCTCCTATCTCCCATACATTCTTAATAATTTTCTGATACCCTTCCTCTGTTGCCCACATAAATAGCTTCAAAGCAAAATTATTTTCTTTTTTGCTTGTTGCGAGAAAAATTGCTAGAACACGACAAGTATTTGCAACAAATTCAAAAAATATTGCTGCGAAAAGTGTTTTTCTTGTATTAAAATTTTAAAAATCTCGCATGATGTATTCTGATAAAAACAAAATATGATTTGAAACATAAATATTTATATACATATAATATAATTAATTAATTCAGAACTAAAGGAAATAGATCAAGTTATATTATATATATCTTAATTATAACAAACCATGATTTCTTCTCAAATAGACTAATTTAAAGGTATATAAATTTGGAATTAGAGATCAGAAAACTTATTATTAGTTTCAAACTATATACAGAACATGTAAATTACTTTAGGCAAGAAAAACTCACTGGAAATCTTTACTTCAGCTGGCGCGGCTAACCTTGCTGCCAAAAATATTGTTTTCCATTACTAACGTTATGCCGCAAATTAATTTTTTCTGGCTACCAAAAAATTTCCTTAAAAACTAGTTGTTTTTTCGGCATGTTCTTGTCAAAATAATAATTTAATGGATAAAAAATATTATTAATTCTTTTAATAATAATTTTAAAAATATATTATATTGAGTAATACTAGATACAGTCATAAAATATGCAAAAGGCGTGCAATCATTTTAAAAATAAATAAATCTATTAATATTAAAAAATGAGTTGTACTACATACAGTATCTGTTGAAGGTGTAGCACGAGAAAAGGCTCCGGTAAGGCCAAATGGCCTTTTTTTTCCATACAATTTTTATTCTCTTATACATTTTAAGAAATTTAGAAACATTATTAAAAAGTACTTCATTAATTATTAAATAAAAAATAAATAAAAACTTTGTCGGGCCGTTCATTATTGGGACATATAGCATTTTTTAAAAATATATATATATTTCTTTTCATGTGGACCTCGTATTTACTAAATATGACAAATTAAAGAACAATTATAAATTGATCATCCATAAATTGGAACCTAAAAGTAATAATTTCATTTTTAAAATGAAAGTATTATTAGTCCAATGACTATGATATATGTTTAAGAATTGCTACAAAAAAATAGTATGAAGATATATAATTGTTATCATGACGGCTGCTGTTACAACCCAATTAGGCCTCGACAATACTTCACCAGAAATCAATAACGATGGTTCATTGACAATGAATAATATTGTAGCTACTACTTATAAAGGGTTTCCTGGAGATACGAATAACCTCATACCATATTTATAGATATAATGAATAACGGAATAGACGCAGACGGCCAGAACATAATTCGAGGCCTTCTGCATTGACTTCTTTTTCAGAGAAGAGTCTTGCTACTGAGGTTGAGAATTGCAAGGAACGTAAACCGATTATAATGGATGCTGTCAATACCACCGAATCATTCGCCAATAACTCTAGAGAACAACCCCAATTAGCCCTCGACAGTACAACACCAGAGGGCATTAACAGTGGTTCATGGAGGACAACGAATAATATTGGAGCTGCTCTCGATGATCATGAGTCGAACAGTTTCAACAAATCCTGCAAGAGTAAGGAACAAGAATTTAATTCCAAATTCCCTGTTGGGTACAGATTCTGCCCAACAGATGAAGAGCTCATAGTTTTTTATTTGAGGAGGAAAATATGTAACCAGCCCCTGCCATTTAACAAAATCGTGGAGGATAACCTATATGCACATAACCCAGATTTTCTTTCAGGTAAGTCGTAATGCTGATCTTGTTCAAACATCCTGTTTCTTTCTTGGTATTCTTTCATGGCTTGATCTGTTCGGAACTGGATCTTGAACATAACTTTGCATGATATGAAGTTTCTTGCTAATTATTATTAATCTGAACGAGTGAATAAAGCCATCTCAGATATTGTGCAGATATCTTTCTTGATCATGTGCTGTTTTTCTTTGAACTAATAATCCTGGCGTTGGCATAATTAGGAATCAACTCGACTAAAGAAAACAGCAGCTTTCATTCATAGTGTTTGATTCATAGTGTTCGATAGTGCCCATCACTTTGTATTGCTTTTTTGTTCGAATTCAAATGCATATGCGTTTATTGTGGTTTTATAGAAATTCTAAAAAGAAGTAAATACACGGCAATATTCGAAGTTTTATAATGAAATCCATCGTGATATTTAGTACATATACATTTAGAAACAAGATCATCAGTGTTTCTATGCAAATCAATGTATCTGTACGATATGCATGCAGTCATCTGTGTCAGTTTTCCCATTGAAACATTCAGAAGCAGATCAGGATGAAATCTATAAACAGATCATGAAATTTCCATTTTTCAGGTTTTCTAGTGTTGTGTTGGTCTTATTATTAATCTCGTGTTTATAACTTCAGTATCAAATGAACATTTTCTTTCCTTTACAAGAATACTACACGGGAAATGCAGGAGCAGAATTGTACATTTTCACCCCAAGATCACGAAAGTATCCAAAAGGAAACCTGCCAAATCGAGCTGCTAAAAATGGATATTGGAAGGCCAGGGTAGGTGACCAGAAAATCAAATCCAGTGGAAGCATAGTTGGACATAAGAAGTCATTGGCTTTTTATAAGGGAAGACCTCCAAAGGGTGAGAAGACTAACTGGATTATGCATGAATATACAGTCAAGGATCCACCTCCAAGCGAAAGGGGCTCAAATGGCATGAATGTACGTATGATCAGTTTTTCATCCTTTCATTTAATTATCACTAAATCATTAACATGATCCAAAAAAAATTATGATGATAAGCAGTTTTGTGATCCTCTTTCCAATCCCATTGCACTGTTGTTTTGAGATTCTGACCATCAGCACTAAATTATCTTGTATCATGCAGTTGGATGATTGGGTCCTTTGTAGGATTCACAAGAGACAGCCTAGTAATAAAAATTCGGTTCAAACTGAAATTAGGACTTCTCAGCAAGATGATCATGATGAGGGGGATGAGCATATAGATCAGATGAATTCAGGTTTAGAAGGTGCCGCCATTGCTGAGGACGTTGAAAGACTGCAAGTAAATAAAATGCCAACCTTCCAAAATGGGTTTCAGCCAGAATCTTCTAATTGTCATCAATACATGAATCATAATGCTGCTCCAAGTACAAATATTTTCCATGACAATCTGCAGTCCAACTATGAATCCCTTTCTCCTGTTCAGGTGGTTCAGCCAACTGGCTTTAATCCCAGTAGTTGGATGTGTAATAATTCCGGAGATCAGTATTCCTATATGCGTGAGGTCGAAAGACTGCACGTGAATAATTTTCAGATGCCAACCTTCCAAAATGGGTTCCAGCCAGAATCTTCTTGTCATCAATACATGAATAATAATGCTGCTCCAACTCCAAGTACAGCTATTGTCCATGACAATCTGCAGTCCAACTATGAATCCCTTCCTCCTGCTCAGGTGGTTCAACCAACTGGTTTTAATTCCAGCAGTTGGATGTATAATAATCCCGGAGATCCGAATGGCTATATTCCTGATAATCAGTATGCTCCAAATGACGAATCGAATGGATTCCTAGAGGATATTTTGAATGCTGCTATAGAACCGGAATTTTTATTGGAGTTGGACTTTGAACAATTTTTAGAACAATTCTTCTCCAGATCCGTCGGCGAATCTTCCCGTTGATCCTGCTGGGATGCCGTGAGTAATTAGTTATCTTTTGTTGAGGATGATCCAGTACTTAGCTAGCTAGGAATTAACTTAATTACTGGATGTTTAGGTTGATCTAGATAGGAACTATTCTGATCTAGCTAGCTAGTTTTGGCTGTTTTTTTTTTAAGGTTTTATAATTTATAAACATGTTCAATAAAAGGTTGTATGTTTGTGTATATGCTCCATCGTCAAGGTTGTATGTTTACATTGCTCTAAAATTGTAGCTTCTTAAGGCATAAAAAAGGGACAACGTCGAGCAAACAAACTGCTGTTAAAAATCAGTTATGTTATGTAAAGATAATGGACGTTGTATCCAATAACTTATTTAAATTACGTACAGTCCATATTTAAATCAACTTGGACTGTGATCTAAAAAGAAAAATAATTTTAGACGCCTCCGTGCCAGTACTGGAAGTACTGATCTATACCAATCTGTATTTATGACCATGGCATCTGATCATTCACATTCTTTAAGGGCTAGTAATTTGGATATTAGAAGTATCTTTGAATATCAGTAAATATTTGAGTTAAGATCATGTTTTATTGGTTTTCATGAAAGGAGAGAAAAAAACAAATTGCGAGAGGCCTCTACCTGATCCGGAGCCCCCCAAACTCTTGAAATTCCTTTTCATTCTTGATGCATGCTTCAAAGTCTTACGTGAATTTATGTGAGATATTGACAGGAGTTTTTGCTACGTACTCATCATTTTTACACCAAAGATTATATTTTCTAAATCTTTTTTAATGTTATTCTTCTTAAACTAATCGAATTATTTTACTGATCATTATCCATATATCACACATTTGATAAGAAGAATAAACAGAGCATTGTGTCATGTGTGGAAGTAATAAATAATATATATATATATATTTATATATATATATATATTTGACAGAGTATGTTCGTCTATTGATTATTAGTCCTTTTTGGTTTAATCTAAATAAATATATGTTGGTCTGACTTCTCTAAGTCACGACTTCCTACATAACTAATTGTCGATGTTGATAAAAATTGTTATCCGTACATGCGTACGTGAAATAAATAAGGATTTATGAGACTTCTGCTAATTTTAGATCAGTAGATCAGATAACTACAAATTCTTATGTATGAGATATATTTGATATGCATAAGCATAACTTGTCCGAAAACCAGATCAACTGGGACACGTACAGGCCGTTATTAATTAACAGCAGCTAGCATAAAGATCAATGTGCCCTAGTATAATTGTATTATGTACGTACAACAAAAACCTGCTCTTTACCGGAAGGATTGTTGTGGCAAAAAGTTGGTCTTTCGTGGGTAATAGTCATTTCCCACAAAATACTTTGGTGAGAGGTTCGTGGCATTAAATTGGTGATATCCTGGTAGAAATTATAGTTTTGGGCGATGGAATATAACAAAGAGGAAGGTGAGCAATCATCTCCTGGCCGTAGGCGCATTGATCTTTCTCTGTCAGTTGAACAATGCAATCAGGTACAAGTACTTTCCATATGCTGAGGACTGTAAACAAAAGAAATGGTCTGTAGCAATTCACATGAAAGAATAATAAGAATCCCACGTAAGAATATTGACAGACGTCCTCAAAAACCGGGACCTCTTGAAAATCTGACTTTCCCTTGTACAGGCCTTTTCCACTACTAGTGAATGGGCTTCTCTTAAATATGATCAAAGAGATATCAACTTGGTTATTTGTCTGACTGGATGATGCAATATTCCCTAAATTAAGTTAGACATTAACCAATTACATATAAATTAATAGAGCAATAAATATAAAAAACCTCTTAGTAAAAGTAGAAGGGACTGGCTAGTCTACACAAAATATCCCACATTTGTGCACAAATATAAGAGTAATTATATGGGGCCCGCAGTAGGGACTCCTTTGCGCCTTGTAGGCTTATTTTATTTTGTACTTTTTCACGATTTATTTTTTTTTCTCAAAAATAATAAAAGAGGATGTGCGGGCAAATTATATTTTGTTTTTCATTTTTTTGTTATTGTTTTAATAAAATAAGTTTGCGAGGATGCAAAGGACCCAACCGCAGGGTCTCATAGAATTTCTCGTTATAAAAATGTGCTCTAAATATATTAGGACAATAACATAGGTCACATAACTCAAGATATCATAATCATCTAATAAAACCTTAATGTCATTTAAAAATGTACACATTCACAAAAGAAAAAATGATTTAATCCTTATGCAAGAATACAATCTCAAAATGTATCAAAATGGATACAATAATGAGAACGTGCAGTGCATCACATATACGAGGGCAATGCCTACCATGCCACATCGGCTTGTTAAAATAAACCTTTTTACCAGCTTAATTCCCTATACAAGGAAGACAATAATGGGTTTATATCATTTAGTCCGATCAATGAGCATATCATGTGTATGAGCAAACATAAACAAAACAGAAATGATAGACTTAGTACAACAATTTTTCAACTTTTGTGTTTTTAATTTTTAATTTTACTTAGTGATTAAGAATATGAATATTAATAAAGTTATATTTATTTATTTTTTTCTTAATGATAAAGAATGTTAAAATAATACTTGAAAAAATGATAAAAAAAAATAAAAAGAATTTGAATACACTAAAAGTTGTAAATAAGCAGTAAAAGGATTGTACCCCTATCACTACTCATCGTAAATAATGATATACTTACAACTCTCTTATTACTCTTCCACCACTCCTTTCAATTGTTTAAATTTAAAAAATATATATATATATTTTACTTAATAGTTAAGAAAGTAATTATTAGTGAAATTATATATTTTTTAAATTTTTTCTTAATGATTAAGGATGTTATAAAATATTAAAAAAAAAAACCTAAAAAAAAAAAACAAGTACACATGAGTGGCAAAGTGGTGGTAGATGGATTGTAAGTGGGATTAATCCTTAAAATGGGATTAACACTTCATGCGCACAAACAAAAACAAAGAGAAGCATGAAGTACGTTGAAGTTCAAGAATTCATCTCCATTACAACAGTTCAAAAATTGAAGCATCAAAAGAAAATCTATATAATAATATTGTACATTATGCATGAATATATGTATAAAGAGAATATGCATAGAAGAGAACAGCGCCAAGCAAAATATCATATATACAATTACAAGCAAAAGGATTCAAGTTATTATAACGAAATCCATTAACAAAAATGAGATATATACACTACAAGAAAAATGAGTATTAGTGACCAAACATTTGTGATCAATATGATTATTTTCGTTAAAAATAATTTTTTGTGACGTTCTTTTCTACTTATGCGACGAAATTTAGCGTCACAAAAAGCTTATTTTCTTGTAGTGACAGTTTGCAATTATAAATTAAATGTATAAGATTAACTACAAAATCGATCACAATACTTTCCAAAGTATATTTTACTTAGCAAATAAAGAACCAACAATCATCATGAAATCATGCCATCGTATATCCCAAACTAAGAAAAAATACCATAGGCTCCGTTTCCAAAATTTAAATCACACTACAAAATAAAGTAGTATTTTAGACTATTCTTATTTCTGGCAACGTAATTATCGCCAGAAATAAACTAATTTATACATCCGGCTACTAATTTCTGTCAATCTCAAAATATTAAATCACACTACAAAATAAAGTAGTTTCTTTCTCTCTTCTTTTTCCCTGTTTCTTTTCTCGGTGGTTCTGCACGGGCGAAGGAGCTTCAATTTTTATTTTTATCGGCAAGCAAATGTTATTGATTAAAAAATAGAAGCTCTTCAATTTTAATACGAGTAAATGATTTACAAGACCAGTATGGTATGAGGATAAAAACTAATGACAAGAATTATAACTGAAGTGGATCCCTCGTGAAGAAGAAAATAAGAACTAAAAAGTTCAGTTAGACAAAATGACGATGCAAAGTTATATGCCCAATGTTGAAGAAAAGATTCTAATTTCTATTCCGACCCAGCTTACAAATTTTGCTTGATATATGTTCCCAACTATTCCAAGCCCTGCTCAGATAATTACTAATCAAAGTAAGGACGTAGTAGAAAATTATAACTTACTTGAACTTCTTCATGTTAATTTTGTAATAAGCAATAAGATTTTCCTTAAAAATGCTAAAGGAAAATCCAAGTATCATGGGATGTGTAAAAGAAAGTTGCCTAGCTAGCTAGAAATAGAAAAGGATAAAGATAAAATAGTGGAAACTATAAGGCTATTAAAATCTATGGAAGTTGTCCAAAGGAGGATAGTATTGAGAAAGAAGTATTCAACTCCATCGTCCATTCATAGTCCTCGAATTTTTTATTACTTTCCTCACCAATTACACCAACTAATGCATGTAGAAGCCATTTTTCACGCTTGAAACTTGTTGGCTACCACGGCCTAATCCTCTACGAGGGTGAAAAAAATCCAGTTACAGTACGCCTCTTCATTAATATATATGGAATAGTTTTCTGTTTTAATATATTTCCATTCAAAGGAAAAAGCACACGTTACTTCAACAGGCGTAGGTTTCATGAAGTGCCTAAGCTTGAAGTAACTATCTCCCTCACCTACAAAACCATGATTGAATTTATTATTCACATGCCATATCAAAGATTTGTCCCTTACCTACAAAAGCCATATGCAATCTGGGATTCAATTAAAAATGCAAAAATTTCACTTTTTTTTTTCCATATTCTCTTATAGTTACAAGCATGCAGTTCCCCCTCCCACCAAACATTCGCAAACATGACAAGAGACTTTAGGACGGATGTTATGCCATTAGGAAAATAATTTCAGATATTTGATTAGCATTTCTTGATCTTCAAGACCAAGGTCAGATAGGTCACGGTAGTCTAAGAGATGCTGAAACAAAAGAAAATGTTAGAATAAGGAGAGACTGAAACGATATTAGGATATAATATTTCAACATATTAAAATTGTGAAGGACCTCAGGGGGCGGGGCCACCTAACCAACCAACAAGTTAACAACAACCAAATTCAGTCTTCCAAGATCGAAATAAACAACAGTTATCAGGCACAAGCGTGATAAAAATAAAATAAAAAGGGAAAACCATTACATAAAGGGCATAAACGTGATAAAAAGAAATTGGATGAAAAACAAAAAAGGATGAAATCAGGGGCACAGTCACAATTCTCAATCTCACATGGAGCATAAACGGAGTAGAAAGTGTCATACAAGAAATATTAATCATTTCTGTTCACCTACGAATAGCCATTTTTATAGCATAAAAGATAGGGATAAAAAAAAAACCTACTGGTAAATTGATAAACCAGACCAAACCGATTGATGTAGTTCATTATTAAGTTTGGTTCGGTCTACTACCAGTTTAATTTTTTTAAAATTGGGCAAAATTGTTTAGTTCCATTTTTTCTTTTTTTAAAATTGGACTGGACTGGATCTCAGCTTTTCATATATATTTTAATTTTTTATATCTTCTATTCGTATTATATGGTTATAAATTACTAATTAATATAATATTAAATTTTAAAATCTTATATAATTATAGTTTATTGTATTAATAGTTATACTAATATTATATTCCTATATATCATAATATAGTATAATGTACTACTATAGTCTATAATACAATTATAATATATTACAATATTTAATCATTATAGTATTATATATTATAAGACAAACTATTTTATATATTCTATAATATGTAATACAGAATGTTAAAATCGATAAATCAGACCAAAATATATCAAATAGGAAGTATCGGTTTAGAGGAGTAATCGGTGCAGAATCGGTTCTTAAAATTATAAATTGGTATATACCAGTTCGGTCATATAATTTGTCATAAATTAGACCAAACTAAATCAATTACATTCCTAATAAAAGATATGTATAAACATAATTACTGGTATTATACTTTACATGATAAATTATAGATTATGTCAAAAAAAAAATGAATAAACTATACTTTATTAGCATAATATTAATTCGAAAAGTAATATATGTGCATATAATATATTTGCATATATTATTTTGATCAGACTTCGACCAAATTATGATATTTCGTCATAGGATGCAATACTTGCGTATTATATTATGGACAGTGCTATGGGACCGACAATTTATCGAACAATTGAACCGTGTAAATCTGTTTTTTCGTTTTTTTCTTATTTTCTTTCAACTATTTTTTATACACATTACAAAAAAAAATACTAATTCAATTATATTCACTTTTATAATTATTAAATAAAATTTAAAAAAATCAAAAAATTAAATAACCCAATCGGTCATTTTCATCGGTTACTTTTATAAGTTTAATTAGCATATTTCTTATATTATTGCAAAGAGTAATGCTATATATATATCTTGCAGATCTTTTACAAAATCGATAACGTAACAATAATATTACATTAATCAAATTATTAAAAAAGAGCTGGTTGAAGAAAGCGCACTGATCGTTGCTCGAACCAAAAATGTCACAATTTGTTGTGCAGTAATGCTATATACTGTAAAATAAGTAAATATCGTATAATTATTTTAAAAATTAAGATTTATTATTAAAAAATTAATTTTTTTTTATAAATTTTATATTTTTTATATATTTTTTAAAATAATTATACTACGCTTACATACGAATCAGGGCTGAACAAAAAGGCCAACATCCTGACCCGACTCGATTCTCCAATTTGTTCCGACCCGATATCGTTTTAATCGAAAATGGGTATTACCTGTTATCGATTTAAGCTTTCAGACTTCAGCCCACCCCCATATGATTTTCTCGAGAAAAAAAAAAAACACAAAACCACGTTACCAGCGCCGGCGTTGCAGAGGAGATCCCTGGGATTAGGGACACGACGATCGATAGACTTTGCAGCGGTTGATGAAGACGCAATCCATGTCTGTCAAAAGCTAGCGCCAATCGCAGGGAACCAGAGTGGTAGGCCCAAGCGAGAGGGGGGATGAGAGTGGAACTGATCTATTAGGTGGCTTCGAGCTTGAGGATATATTGAGGCTAAAGTGCAGAGTTGAAGATTCGATCTTTAGGGTTTGGTGGAGACTGGAGAGAGAGTTGAAGTGTAGAGTTGAAGTGAAGAGAAAGCCAAGCGAGATGGCCTCCATCTAGGACAATATGGCCTCTGTAGGAGAAATCCAAAGATTTTTAGGTCTATCCAACCAAATCATTTTAGGTTGCGATCTTCGTTTTGCAATCTTCGTTATTCAGACGCAATCCTATATTTTTAGATGAATGGCTGAGCTCGAGGATTCTTGGAATCCACCAGAAGAAATATTTCGTTTGTTAGTTGGATTCGGGTAATCGACCAATCGGTTAATGGGCAAGCGGAAGGATGGACATATCGGGTCGGGGCGGAACCTATCTTTTCCGATTGAGTCGGCTAAACAGCCCTACATACGATCTTAAACATCATATTTTTTACATGAATATGACACGTCAACTGTTTAATATTAGAACAGGATATGACATGACACAAACTGATATCGATGACTATGGACTCATTGATTAACTTCACCACCACCTACTTTAAAGCTAGTGGAACCCAATAGACACTTTCAAATGTACCTCCTTTACCACCACCTATTTTGAGTTATACTTGATGACCAGTCGCTTGTCAATCTCAACCATCTAGCTAACCTCTTAACTTCCTTTCTTTTTTCTTAGTCATTCTTTTCTCTTGAATATTCAAAGTTCAAACTAGAAGCATAATTACGCCATCTTGAATATCTTTACTAGTAGCTACTTTAAGAAATTAGGACTGGTTTGGAATTGTGATAGGAATCTTAAAAAATAACTTTAAAAGTTTTTTATTATCCAAATTAAGTTATTTGAATGTTACAAATCAATACATTTCTAATCTCAAATAAGCATCACTTTGATATTTTTTTTCTTTAAAGCACTTTTTCTCAAATTTTAAAATCATTGTTAGTAGACGAAAATACTCAAATAAGCTTAAGATAATTACAATTTTCAAATTTCAAAAAATATGGTTATAATTTATAAAAGTTCAAAATAATTGTCATTTCTTCTTTAAAAAAATATTATCATTTCTATCCCAGAAGGTCTATTTTTAATTTGTTTCCAGACAAATATAACATGATTAAAGTGCTTTGAACATATGATGAACAAACAATAAATAATTTTTTTAATAATAAAACTTATTATTTAATTTATAAGTTATAAATCTTAAAACTATAAGTTATAAATGTTAAAATTATAAGTTATATTTTCTACTGCAATCTCAAATACTACTTAATGTCCTATTCATAAATCTACATGTCTTTGTTTTAGAATTTAGTAATAGATAGTCCTTATCAAGAGCAAATGTCTAGAACTTGGATTAACATTGAGCACACCCCTTAGAGACTAGGGTGTAACTAGTCTTAGTCTGATTTTGAACAAATTTTGAGACCAAATCGATATATATCGGTTTTACATTATCAACAATTGATCCCGCACTAGTTACCCAGCTAAACCAGTACTTTTTTTTTTATCGAAGAGCAGGTAGATGTCAAATGGTGACTACCTCCCAAATTTATTGATAACGTTCCAAAATTGGACAAAATCAACAAATTTGAACCGATCTGATCTGATTTTCTGGTTAACTTTTACAGTCCTAATAAAGACTAACCCCAGTCGTCATATCTAGCACTCAACAAAGCTTGAGCACTTATCAACTTGTTTGCCAGTTTAAAAAGATGTTTGCTGTTTTTTTTTGTCAAAAAATAAATTTATCTTATTTTAATGTAGTTGTGTGAACTTATGAATTTGCTTTTATATAGTCGTAGAGTACATATATATTACATTTAAAAAAAATAAAATCTATTTTAAAAAATTAATTCTCCTTCTTATAAATTGTGCATTTGACTCGTTTATTTTTTTTCTTTAATTTCTCTCAACTCATCTTACCTTATTAATCATTACAAGTTTTTCAAATTTTCACACAAAAATAATTAATTTAACTTTTACAAATCTCAAAATAAAAATAATATTAAAAAAATATCTTCTAATAATATTTTATTTAATCTTTAACTTTAATCTTAACTCAACCGATCTAATCTCATGACGGAAATTTAATTTTAACAGCAGATAACTCATATATGCGGGCACACAAGGGGCTTCGGCAATTTAGGAAGCCATTATCACTATTCTAAGTCTCTTCTCTGGGTTCCCGAGGTAGAGGTTTCTTCTCCTATCGAGTGCAGGGTCTAGCCTATCATCTTCTTTCTACTTCATTGTAGTGCCCTCGAAGCATGTTTTTTTCTGCATGGATCTAAGTCGTGAATCTTTGTGGACTGTGTGCACGCCTATCTTTAACTGAATAAGAGGGGGAGGTCCTAGTGGTTGAGAAGAATTATTTGGGGGTTACTCTCATGAGTGGTGAAAGATGTCTGATGTTTAAGTTATTAACCTCTGAGCACTTTAACAAGAAGGCCTTTAAAGTCTACCATGAAGAAGGTTTGGTCCGGCCTATACTTTAACCATCTGTGACTTAAATCCCACATTGTTCCTTGCTGAGTTAGAAGATTTGAAGCATAAGGAGTGAAACGTGACGGCCCTTGGAGTTTTGATAAACAATCGTGCTTACTAGTGATGTGGATGGTTTGAAGAAATCCCACCAAATCCATTTGTCTAAGGCTTGTTTTGGACTTGAATCTATGATCTCCTTGTCATGATTCGAAATTTATGGTGGGAAACCTAATTGGTGGGGCTATAGGAAAAGTGATGGAAATCAACCTAGACTCTTATGCATTGACATAGGGTGAATTTATGCGAATTAGAGTGTGCATGGACTTCACAAAACCTCTCCTATGTGGGAAGAAAGTTTGTGTAGGAACCTATAAGCCAATATGGGTGACTTTCACTTATGAACATCTTCCTAGTCTATGCTACCTCTATGGTTGATTAGGCATAGTCAACGTGACTATGATGTTCGAGAGTAGTCAATGTTTTCATTGCAAGTCTCTAATTTTTCTTATAGTCCATGGCTCCGTGTAGGGGGAACAGGTGCGGTTAGTAGTCCTTCCTAGTGCCAATTTCACCAACAACATGATTAGAGAAGCCTATCGATGCAATCTACAGTTCAAGTCTCTGGTGCATCTGACAATAACCTTTGAATGGAAGTTTCAATGGATAATTCAACTATTGTGTGTGATTCGAGGCAGTTACATTATGGGACCAATCTAATTCGAGATGAACCTTCAGGGTAGTTAATTTCAGTTAGTGATGAGGCACACAACCCGGTACCCAATCACTGTGGGACTTGTGGCAATAAAAAAAAAAAGAGATTCAAAAGCTAATTATTTGATGAAGGCTTTTGAGACTGGTTCTGTTGGGGTAATTCTATAATTGATACTACAACTGTTGTGACGCAGATTGATGGCAAATAAGTTTTTTTAGATGAAGTCCAACAACAATTTTCTGGTTCATGAAAATGAAACTTCTCAATTATCTTGCAAGGCATGACAACCTTAGTTTAGGTTCACAACTAAGTGCTGAAAGGGCTCCTATTCCAATCTCTAGAGTGAGGGTTCCTCGAGTGTCTAAAAGGCTAAAACTTAAAGGGAAACTGGGTGAGAAAATTAATGATCTTACTATTACTAATTCGGTGGTGGCTGTTGCTCAATCCCATCGAGCCCCCTGAGGATCCTAAGTTTGAATACCTAAGGGCTTGAGAACCCTCGTTTCATTTGAATTCTTACAAATTTAATTAGGAGAAAAGACCTAGAAATTTTGTTTATACAAGAAACAAAACATAAAGCCCCTAAAATGGAATTATGTTGTGTAAAGTTACAATATGCAAATTGTCTAACAGTGGATGCATCAGGCCATAGTGGTGGACTATCACTCTTATGAAAAAAAGAAGTAAAGCTTGAAATCACCAGCTATTCACCCTCTCATATTGATGCAAAGGTAGAGGCAGATTCAAATCCATGGTATCTAACTGGTGTTTATGGCCAACCTGAGGCCATAAGAAGAAGAGAAGCACAAAACCTCATAAGGAGCCTATAGAGAAGAAATTTTGAACTTTGGCTAGTTTTTGGTGATTTTAACAAGATCCTGACCCAATGAGAAAAATAAGGAGGGAGAGAAAGACCTGCACAACAAATGTTAGATTTCTATGATGTGTTATTTAATTGTAGCCTTAAGGATTTAGGATTTCATGGCCATCGATACACTTGGTACTGTAATAAAAGGGAGACGTCTGGTTTAATTTTTGAAATGTTAGACAAGTTCTTGAGGAATCCATCTTGGTGTAACAAGTTTGAAATTATTATGGGTGTCTAGTAGAGAAGAAGAGGGCCTAAACCTTTTACGTTTGAGGCTATGTGGTTGGGAGAGGAGGGGTGTAACCAGATTGTGAATATTTCTTGGAACCTATTAAGCAATTAGTCATGTATGCAGGATGTTATGTCAATCATTTCTTGTAGCTCTTCTAAGTTATAGTAGTGGAATAAACTTCAGCTTGAGAATGTTCAAGCCAAATTGCATAAGGCTAGATAGATTCTTCAGTAGGTGCAACAAAAGGAGCCTAATGAACTAAACTCTGAGGAGGTTACTGCAGCATCTGAAGAAGTTCATAAATGGTTAAGTAGGGATAAGGTGATGTGAAAGCAAAGATCTTGAGTCTTGTGGTTAGTTGAGGAAGATTAAAATACTAAGTTTTTCTATGCCAAAGCAAACTAAAGATAGAAAAAGATAGAATCATCAAACTTATGGATGATTAAGGAACTTGGCATGAAGGGGAACTCTATGATCAGCTTATTGTTAACATTTCACTTCTTTGTTTTCCTCTGTAGGTATTCGAGATGTGTCAAATGTGCTTGAATACATTGACAACAAAAATACAGCAAAGATGCATGCAGATTTTGTGAAGCCTTTTCTGTGGATGAAGTCAATATAGCTACAAATGCACCCAATCTAAGGGTACAGGTCATGATGGATTGCCTCCTTATTATTTTCAACATTATTGGCCTCAAATTGGTAAATCAGTAGCTACTAATTTTATTCATGCTCAAAACACTAGTGATTTCCCACTAACATTAAACCATACTTACTTTACCATGGTTCCCTCAAATTACGATTAAGGTTAATGATTTTTGACCTATTAGCCTCTTTAATGTACTATACAAGGGTGATATCTAAAATCATTGCTAATAGGATCAAACTTGTTCTTCCTGCTGTAATCTCAGAAACACAGTCTGCCTTTTTACCTAATCGACTAATTTTAGACAATGTAATTGTAGCCCATGAGGTTCTTCATTTTTTTTTTAAAGGAAAGAAAAGAAGAAAGAAGGGTTTCATGTTCCTTAAACTAGACATGAGTAAAGTTTATGATAGGGTAAAATGGTCATATCTTGAGGCTATTATGTTTAAACTTGATTTTCTTGTGCTATTAATTAAGCTAGTGATGAAACATATTCAAAGTGCTTCATTCTCAATCCTCATCAATGGAGCTCCCTCTTGGACATATTATACCTTCTAGAGGAATTAGACAAGGAAATCCTATCTCTCATTATCTTTTCCTATTATGTATAGAAGGTTTAATGGGTTTACTAATGAAAGCATATGTTTCACAAACAATTCCTAGTATAAACATTTGTTGAAGGGCCCCAAGGCTTAATCATCTGTTGTTTGAAGATGATAGCCTTTTTTTATGCTACTATATTGGAGATTAATCACAAACTACTTTAAATTCTAAAAACATATGGAGATGCTCTAGGTTAGTTGATTAACCATGATAAAACAGCCATGGTGTTCAGTAAAAATATAAAGGTTGATACTAAAAGAACAATCGTGGATCTGTAGGGTAATTCACACATTTAGCACTATGATAAGTACTTAGGTTTACCACCATTGATAGGTAAATCTAAGCTAACTGCATTTGCTGAGATAAGGTTCAAAGTATAGTTGTAAAGCCAATCTGTTTTCTCAAGGAGGAAGATAGGTATTGTTAAAAGTAGTAGCATTAACTATTCCATCTTATGCGATGAGCTGTTTTAAACTTCCTCATAATCTTTGTGTTGATCTAGAGAGAATGATGGCAAGCTATTGGTGGGGATAGAAAAAGGAAAAGAAAAAGATCCATTGGGTTAGCGGGAAAAATATGTGCAAACCTAAATCTCTTGGTGGCTTAGGGTTCAAAAACTTAGAGACATTCAACATGGCAATGCTAGCTAAAGAAATTTGGATACTATTACAGCTCCAAGGATGGATTATTTTACAAAGTTTACAGTTCTAGGTACTTTCCTAATTCTCTTCTTTTTGAAGCTTCTCTGGGTAGCTCATCCTTTTTTGCTTGGAAATGGATATGGGAGACCGTATAGCTATTAATCAAGGGTTTGAAGAGGGGGGGGTGGCTGGGAGAAAGGTGGAGTATTGGTGATGACACAGGTATGCACATCCTTAATGATCCTTAAATTCTTGGGTATGAAGAATTATGTAAGGAAGTTTTACTAAATTGCAATCAGATCAGTACTGTTTAGCCTAGTTTGGATGATGGTGTCTTCATTACTTGATTGTAATACACATTGGTGGGATATGTCTAAGTTATGAGAGAAATAGCTGAAGTAGTGTTGAGAATTCACCCCAGCCTTACAAATGAACAAGACAAGTGGATTTAGGAGCATGAGAGAAATGGTGTCTTCAATGTTTGAAGTGCCTATAGATTCTTCAATAGATTAACTACCACTAATGAAGGAGAGTCCTCAACTAGGGCCTATATTAAAAAATTTTGGAAGATTTTTTTAAATTGAAGATTCCTTACAAAGTTAGAACTTTTGCATGGACAGCATGTAAAGAGATACTTCCCTCTAAATCTAACCTTCTCAGGAAAAGGGTTCTGGTAGATGGTTCCTGCTGCTTCTGTGATCATGTTTTGGAAGACTCAGCTCATGCACTATTCTTCTATCCAACTATACATTGATTTTGGGTGGACAAATGTGTTGCATTACAAAGTTTGGAGCCTTTCAACTCTTTTATTCAAACTACTATGAAAATACAGTCAATAGTTTCTGAAGAAGGCTTAATGGCTTTTATCTTAAAGGCATGAGGTTTCTAACATAGAAGGAATAAAATGGTGCATGAGGACATTAATCTGCCTCCTCAACAAGTAATAAGCTATGCTCTCTCTTTAAGATGACTCCTGCCTTTTACATGCCAAAATCAGCAATTGACTAACTGGTCCCTATCCTATAAGTGGACTCCTCCTCCAACTAACTAGCTTAAGTTAAATGTCAATGGGGCCCAATTCTTTGATTGCAATAAAACTGGTATTGGGGTTATAGTTTGTAATACTAATGGTGATGTGATTTTGGCCATGAGTAGAATTGAAGAAGAGTTTTTTAAACCTAAAAATGTGGAGGCTATAACAGCTTTGAGAGGATTGCAAATCTTTATTCAGACGAGCATTGCTAACCTCCTTATAGAAACTAATTGCCTTAATCTAGTTAAGGAGATAAATAGTGCTACCGAGCCATGTTCAACTATACGAAATGTGATTACTGATATTAGAAGATTAATAGGTTTATGCATTTTCAACTCCAATATGGCCCCCACATGTCTAATGCATCAGCTCACTATCTTGCATGGCATTTATGGTCCATCTCTGATATGTATTTGTGGTGGCCGAGATAATGTTCCACATTTCATAGATAATGTTGTTGATATTGATGCTTTGTCCTGTAAGCACTTTTAAGGTCTTTTGTGGTCTATTTGAAATGAAGTTATGTTCCTATAAAAAAAAAAAAAATGATCTAATTTCCTCTTCTGCAAAAAGAAACCAACCCTGAGCACTAACATTGGTTTTTTTTTTATATGTATATGCAAAATCACATATTTTGGAGATTGATTTTGCATATTAAGAAACACTTTCACATTAGATTATGCATCTTTGAAGCTAATAATGATAAAATATTATTATTTATATTTTTTTTCCTAAAATTATCTTTTGATATATTTTATAGCTCGCACCCCTTGCAAATTCTATCACTTAAAAAATCCTAATTTCTTGCATTTAAATATTATTAATTTTATATATCAGAATAACTAATTTTATCGATAAATATGAACATGTGTTAAAAATATTTTGTACCATTAATTTAATATAAATTTTATGTATTAAAATCAACTTGAAAGAGATAAAAAGAGAAAAAAAAAAGTAAAATAATAGTTATGTAGAATTTTGATCCCAAAATATAAAGATGTTTTTGAAGGAGCGGTTCTAGAGTCACGTATCGGGATTCTCCATTGGAAATTTCGCCTGCGTAAAAGATTTTTTTTTATTTTTTTAGTTTTTAGTTTTAATCTATTTTTTTAATGTTTTTATAATTTTCAAAAAAAAATTAAAAAAATGAAAATATTTATAAGATATATGTTTAATTATTTTTTTTTTTTAAAAAAATTTAAAAATATATATAAAACCAAAGTCGGAATTCCCGGTCGAATCCCATCTGTGGCTGTAGAATTATTCTTTCTGAAAATGTATGATTTAACAGCTCCCCAACAACTGATTTAACAGCTCCCGTCTGTGGTTTGTACGAGCACGCACCTTCCAGTTCTACTTCCACCAATTCAGCATCCCTTTCAGACGCGTGCGCGCACACACATCACTCCTAGTCTGTAGTCTCCATTACCTCCTTTTCCTCTGGTCTCTCTCTCGGTGAAGAACAGTCCTCCCTAGATAAGAGAAATTAAGTGAAAAACCATTCATGGCCTCTTTGCTAACACCAATCTACCAGCCAATCTCAACTCTCCGACCTCGTTCTCCATGCCTCCTGCCAAGACACAACCTCAAAAAAGCCCAAAACCTCGGCCTTCCGGAGAATCCCTTTTCACCAAATCATAAGCCAACCATGAGCACGAAATGCTTGACAGTCTCAAGTTTAAACCCAAAGTTGGATGAAGATCAAACTTCGACCCTAGTTTTCGAGGAACAGGACCGGCCCCTTTGTGAAATTTGGAAGGAAATTCAGGGCAGCAATGACTGGGAAGACCTTCTGGACCCCATGAATTCCCACCTCCGACAAGAAATCATCCGGTATGGAGAATTCGCACAAGCTTGCTACGATTCCTTCGACTTCGATCCTCACTCCAAGTACTGCGGCACATGCAAATACCGAGGAGCCAATTTTTTCGAAAAGCTCGACATGGCAGACAAAGGCTACAAAATCAGCCGGTATTTATACGCAACTTCAAACATCAACCTCCCCAATTTCTTCCAAAAATCCAAGATGAGCAGCGTTTGGAGCACCCATGCAAACTGGATGGGCTACGTGGCGGTCACCTCCGACGAGGAAGAGATCAAACGCCTGGGGCGGCGCGATATTGTCATTGCATGGAGTGTTGGAATAGTCAAGTCAACACCAAATTATGCACACGCGCAAATGAAGAAGCTGGAGGCTTCTAGAGTGGTAGGCGCCGAACAGAAGGAGCTGGATTGAGGCGCCGGAATTTCCACCGCTATTTGATCTAGTTCACACTTATTTGTTTGCTTATAAATACATGTAACGAGTGTTGAAACAAAGGGGGGCGTGTGAGTGCAGTGCATGATGTGAGCTGCAAGAAGTGCAGCAAAGAGCTGCAATATGGGTGCAGAACTTGCTGCACCCATGGGCGTGGTATGAGAGATGTAAGGAGAGAAAGAGAGAGCTGGTTGAGCTCTGAGAGAAGTGAGAGGCGAGTTGAGACGGTGTGATCTCCTCCCTAAAATATTCTCTGTATTTCACTGGTTATTAGTGGAAGTTTCCTTTTTCTGTGTGGACGTAGGCAATATTGGCCGAACCACGTTAAATTCTGGTCTCCATATTATTTGTGAGCTTCCGCCGATCCCAACAAGTGGTATCAGAGCCGGTAGGAGGCCGGATTTGTGAATTTTCGTAAAAAACCCATTTTGAAACTTGATCGAAATCAAGTTTGGAGGATACCATCAGATTCCTCAGATCAAGACGAAAATTCTGGTGAAAATTTCGTCTCAAACGGACACCGGACGAAGCTACACGCTCCACACGCGCCGAATCGGCGACTGCCACGTGCCGGGAACGGGACCCACGCGCCACACGCGCGCGCAGTGAAGAAGACAAGCTCCGACCCGTTAAATCCGGGTGATCCGACCCGAACCGTTTTGACCCGGTTTGTGACCCGCTACAGTAACCCAACGGATAAGGAATATTCCGTCGGTATATTCCGTCACCGTCGGAATATTCCGTCACCGGCAGGAATATTCTGGTACAGAAATATTCCGGTGACTTGTAGAATATTCCGGTGACCGGAGAGAATATCCGTGACGTCAGAAGAATATTCCGGTGACGTCAGAGAATATTCCGTTTCAGAAAGAATATTCCGTTTGTCTTATTTTTCAGGTTTTCGGCACAATTTTGATCGTTTTGGAACGAGACAAGAGTCGTTTCCAAGGTTTTCCACCGTTCCGGACGCAACGGTGAGCTCCGTTTGTTGAGATTCAACTCCGAACGTTGAGAAAAGGTCAGTCAAATCAAAGATTAAAGCCGAACTGATGGAGGATTCGGGAGCAGGTGCGATGATCAAGCAAATTACGCACTGTGGAGATCCCAGATGAAAGATCTTCTGAATAGTGAAGATCTGTTCGAGCTTACTGAAATTTGGATATAGGTTATGGGATTCTGAAGCAAAGAAGGTTCTTCGGAAGCAAGGACAACATGTTCCATGAAGACCAGTTGTATAGCAACAGTACAGGATCAAAAGAAGGAACTACAAGTGTTCCCGAATCAGTCACTAATCCTCTACCACTGCAGTCTGCCTTAAATACTGAAGATAGGCAGGAAGACTCCGAAAAGAAGAAGAGAAAGCTGACAATGGAGGAATAAGCATTGAGCAAGGGGAGCAGTTTCCTTTTTCCATTAGAATCTGCACAATTGGCAGATGAGGGGGAGTCAGGAAAGATTCAAGAGGGTTGCAGTTCCTACTTTTCAGCAGTAGGAAGTCCTATATACACAAGCAGTGTATATGAGACCTGACATCATTCATGCTATGAGAATAGTGAGTAGTGTTCTTTCAAATGCAGGAAAAGAACACTGGAGAGCAGTAAAGTCGATTCTCAGGTACCGCAAAGGTACATCAACTTTGTACTATGGGGGAGCTGATCTAGTCTTGGAAGGTTAAGCTGATACGGCTGGTGATCTTGATGGAAGATCTACATCAAGATTCATTTACACATTTACAGGGGGAGCTGTATTAAGACAGTCCAGACTGTAGGCATGTGTGGCTTTATTCACAACGGAAGAGATGTTGTGGTTAAAGCGGTTTCTCCAAGAGACATGGTTCAACCAAGGAGTACAAAGTGTATTGTGAAAGTCAAAAGAGCTTTTGACTTGGGTCACAATGTGATTCGCTATCATTGGATATATGAGGTGATGGATCAGTAGCTATTGAAGCTTGTGAAGATCCATGAGAAAGAGAATTTGACGACATGCTAACAAAGGTAATCTCACAAGAGCTATAGTTTGATTAGATACCTTGAATTAAAAGATGTCAGAACATCCTCCGTTTGGTGTTGAGGGGGAGATTGTTGGAATAGTCAAGTCAACACCAAATTATGCACACGCGCAAATGAAGAAGCTGGAGGCTTCTAGAGTGGTAGGCGCCGAACGGAAGGAGCTGGATTGAGGCGCCGGAATTTCCACCGCTATTTGATCTAGTTCACACTTATTTGTTTGCCTATAAATACATGTAACGAGTGTTGAAACAAAGGGGGGCGTGTGAGTGCAGTGCATGATGTGAGCTGCAAGAAGTGCAGCAAAGAGCTGCAATATGGGTGCAGAACTTGCTGCACCCATGGGCGTGGTATGAGAGATGTAAGGAGAGAAAGAGAGAGCTGGTTGAGCTCTGAGAGAAGTGAGAGGCGAGTTGAGACGGTGTGATCTCCTCCCTAAAATATTCTCTGTATTTCACTGGTTATTAGTGGAAGTTTCCTTTCTCTGTGTGGACGTAGGCAATATTGGCCGAACCACGTTAAATTCTGGTCTCCATATTATTTGTGAGCTTCCGCCGATCCCAACATGGAGAGGCACGGTCACGTTCCTCGAATGGGTAAGCGATCTCAAAGATATTCTCCATCCGGCGAACTTTCGTGGAGACACATCAATCAAGATAGAGTCAGGCTTCTACGATTTGTACACCAAGAAAGGGGAGAACTGCATGTATTGCTCATTCTCAGCTCGTGAACAAGTTCTAGCCGAAATCAAGCGGCTTTTGGATTACTACAGAGGAGAAGAAATAAGCATTACAATCACTGGACATAGTCTTGGAGCTGCTTTGGCTGTCTTAAGCGCTTATGACATAGCCGAAATGAAGCTAAACATCGTACGTGATGGTGCCGGTTTTCCGACCAAGATTCCGATCACGGTTTACTCCTTTTCGGGTCCTCGAGTGGGCAATCTCAAGTTCAAGGAAAGATGCGATGAGCTCGGAGTTCAGGTGCTGAGAGTGACAAATGTGCACGACAAGGTGCCAACTGTACCTGGGATAATTGCAAACGAGAAATTCCAGTTTCAGAAATATGTAGAGGATGCTATGTCATTCCCATGGAGTTATGCTCATGTTGGGGTGGAACTTGAATTGGATCACACTCAGAGCCCGTTTTTGAAGACGAATAATGATCTTTGTTGTGCACATAATTTGGAGGTTCATTTACATTTGGTCGACGGCTACCATGGGAAGGGACAGGAGTTTAATTTGGTGACGAAGAGGGATATAGCGTTAGTCAACAAGTGCTGTGATTTTCTGAGGAGTGAATATGGGGTTCCTCCATATTGGAGGCAGGATGAGAACAAAGGCATGGTCAGAAATGGCGAAGGCCGGTGGGTTTTACCGGAAAGACCCAGATTGGAGGCACACCCACCGGACACGGCTCATCACCTTGAACAAGCACTGAAGATTGCTACCTCTGATGAGATCTGTGATTACTGAATCGCGAGAATCCCATGCACGAATTTTAGAAGTATCTTAGATTCTTAAAGACTCGTAACATCTTTTTACCACAGGAAAGAAATTCTGGAAAAATAAAGTTATATGAAGTTTTTTTTTTTTTTTAAAGGATAAATGAAGTACTATTAATCATATCTTTACATTTATTGAAAACGTAAACGAATTAATCCAATTAGTTGATGTTCTTTAAATTGATCATTAATGTCATTTCTACAGACAAAGAGTGGTGCTCCATTTGCAGGGTGGGAATTAGGAAAAGAATCAAAATGGCTAATTATTGCTGGACCTATGTTCATGACTTGACCATAAACATGTCGTACGCAAGCAAACCTCCGTCACCAAGTAGAGCAATGTGGGTTTTAATCTAGAAAACTGTGGTTGGAACGCTCCGAGAAAGAAACCAGACTTGTATTTGTAATGATATTTTGGGTGTCACTTTTTTTATTATCTTTAATTAGTACTGTTTTTTTATCGATTAGGTTTAATAACTTCTCATCCGGTAAGAAAAAGGTAAGCAATATTACTTAATTTTATTTTTTAATACTTTATTTAATTGTGTGGCCATCACTAAATTTACAAAAATACCTTCACAATTTCTTTAAAGTTATTTTACAATCCATCAAACAATCAGTTAATTATGTAATTACGATAAATTATTAAAGATGAATTTTAATTTTACAAAATTATTTTAAAATAATCATGAGATAATTGTAATTTAATATTTCTCAAAATCATGTATTCCTTATCATCCGGGGCATATCTAATTTCTTATTAGAGAGAAATGATACTGCACTACTTCAGTTATACTACTCTTTTATTATTTGTTAAAAAATAAAACTAAAAATTTGAAACACAAGCATAAAGGAGTAAAGGCCGGAATCTAGAGTTTTATCTCGGTTTGGATTCAAAATAAGCGCAACTCATCTCAATTTATTTTAATCTTATAATTATAATTTTTTTAAAATTCTTGTACAATATATATATAATAAATATTAATTCAACTTTTTTAAATTCTAAAATAATAATAATATTAAAAATTAATATTTTATTTAATTTTAAAAACTCATCTCAACTCATCTCTAAATGTAAACCAAACCTTAATCTTCTTTTTGTGTTTAGAGACATTATTTTGTTTTGAATAATATTTTTAATGTTTAAATCGTTTATTATTTTTATTATTTTGAGTAATCGTTTATTTGGGTGGATTTGGAGGGGAGTATTGATAATCATAGAACCAAAAGACCCTTTAGATTTGAGGCCATGTGGGTGGATGATGATGCTTGTGAGAATATTATTAAAGATGTTTGGGGAAGAATGTGGTTCACAATTCCCTTATAAATTCCCTTATCAAAGACTGTGGTACACAATTGAGAGTATAGAATAAGAATGTTTTTGGTAATGTGCAAAAGCAGTTTAATAAAGCACAACCTAGTCTTAAATTACAGCATGAGAGAGACCAACCTTCTCTATTTAATTGTGAAGAGTTGAATCGAGCTAGAGAATAAGTGTAAGTTTGGCTTGAAAGGAATGAGATTATGTGGTGTCAAAGGTCCAAAACTTTATGGCTCAAAGAAGGTGATAGCAATTCTAAATATTTTCACATGAAGGCCACTCAACAAAAAAGGAAAAATATGATAGTGAGAATTATGAATGATGAAGATCATTAGAAGGAAGGAGATGACAGTCATAGGGTGATTACTCAATACTTCCATACTTTATTCACTATCTCTGATCCTGCTGGTTCTCTAGATTTCTTAGCTCCACTTGCGGGTAGAGTTACTGATCAAATGGACATGAAGCTTACTAGAGAGTTTCACGCTGATGAAGTGAAGATGGCCCTTCAAGAAATGGATCCCACAAAGACACCAAGTCCCGATGGAATGTCTTCAATATTTTATCAAAAATATTGGTATGTGGTTGGCCCTTCTATCACCTTGACAGTCCTTCAAGCTCTAAATTCAGGTGTATTCCCATCCTCTCTAAATTATACACACATTACTCTCATTCCTAAGAAAAAGAATCCTATTAAAGTGAGTGATTTTCGGCCTATAAGTCTTTGCAATGTAATTTACAAACTTATTGCAAAAGTTCTTTCAAATAGGCTGAAATTGGTGCTATCTGACGTAATTAGTGAGAGTCAAAGTGTTTTTGTTCCTGGACGTCTTATTTCTAACAATGTTCTTATTGCTTATAAATTAGTTCATTTTCTTAAGCATAAAA
The DNA here is from genome assembly GCA_036559045.1 of Platycarya longipes. Classification (NCBI taxonomy): domain Eukaryota; kingdom Viridiplantae; phylum Streptophyta; class Magnoliopsida; order Fagales; family Juglandaceae; genus Platycarya; species Platycarya longipes. The sequence goes on from CM071801.1 coordinate 3,668,445, forward strand.
TAAGGGGAAAAATGGTTATATGTCTTTAAAACTCAATATGAGTAAGACCTACGATAGAGTGGAGTGGAATTTCATTAGATCTATAATGGAGATTATGGGTTTCAATCAGGCTTTTGTTTTTCTCCTATATTAGGTCTGTGTCTTTTTCTGTTTTGATCAATGGAGAACTTAAAAGACCTATCATGCCATTTAGAGGATTGAGACAAGAAGATCCTCTATCTCCTTATATTTTTCTCCTATACGCGGAAGGTCTAATTTCTTTATTAAAGGGTGCCAGATTGAGACATGAAATTTCAGGGTTGAAGATTTGCAGAGGAGCTCCAAACATCAATCATTTGTTGTTTAAAGATGATAGCATTATCTTCTGTAAGGTTGATGTGGAAGAAAACAGGAAAATTCAAGAACTTTTGAACAGGTATAAAGCTGCATCAGGACAAAAGATAAACAAAGAGAAAACTACTATGGTGTTCAATGCTAATGTTAGTGAAGAAAGGAAGACGGCTATTAAAAATATGTGGAGTAATTGTGAGATCCAACAGTATGAGAAATATCTAGGTCTTCCTCCAATTATTGGGAGATAAAAGGCATGTATTTTCCAGTCTATCAAATAAAGAGTTTGATAGAAGCTTCAATCATGAAAAGAAAGGCTTTTATCTCAAGGTGGTAAGGAGGTGTTACTGAAAGCTGTAGGTCTCTCTATTCCAACTTATACAAAGACATGTTTTCTGCTCTCTTTTAATTTCTGTCACGAATTAGAAAATATGATGTCAAAATTTTGGTGGGGTTAGAAAGGGAGGGAGAGAAAGATCCATTGGGTAAGTGGGAGCAAAATCAAAATGTGTCAAAGGAAATCTGCTGATAGCATGAGATTTAAAGATCTCAGATGTTTCAATTTAGCACTTTTAGCTAAGCAAGGATGGCGGCTGCCCAAGACAGAACTTCATTGTTACGTAGGCTTTTAAAAGCTAAATATTGTGAGATCCCAGATTTACGTGTATTTTTACATATTATTTTATTCTCATTGTTTATTTTTTTAATTTATTTTAATAATATTATTAGTCATGTTTTATTTGTTTAAGATATTTATTTGATCTATTGATTAGTTAATATTAGTTTTATATTATTTTTATAAGTAAATATTGAGTTACGTTATTTTCCATAATAATTTAAAATGTGAGATAATTATTTTAATGATTAAAATTTAATTTCCCTTATTTTATTATGTGAGTTGATTTGATGTGTTTTTATTTATTATTTTTTCTTAAGAAGTCTCTGCGTTTAAATTAATTTATTCAGCTATTTGTTTTGGAATTCTTTTATTGGATCAACTCTATGAATCGAGTTGTGGAGACTGGATCTCGTTTATTTCCTTCACTTTTTCTTTTTCTGTTTTCTTTTCTTTTTATTTTCTTCTTCCTCAGTTTTTCTCCCAGCCCCCGCTCGACACCCCTCCCCTGCTTCCTCTCTTCTGCCCGTTTCTCCTTCGTCCCCCAGCACCGCCGTCGGCTACTCTCCAGTGGCACCGCCTAGCCCAAACCACCCCCTCACGTCGGCGAGTCCAGTGGTACCGAAGGTGTCATCTCCAGCCACCCCACCGCCCCTGCACAACCCCCTACCCGAAAATGAGTTATTGGCTTTTCATACTTTTTCCGGCCACTGCCGGCCACCTATGGCACCGGCGACCTACCAGTAACCTCCCCTCACTCCGACAAACATAACCCACCACCTAGAACCACCAAGCTTCGCCGGTTGCTCCTCCACCCGAAGTGGGTCTTCAAATGACTTGTTCTTCGCCGCGCCGCCATCCGACCGCCGTGCATCTCACCTCCGCCACCAAACCACTCCCCTACCTTAGCCGGTTATTCCCCTAACTCAGTTTCCTCATACATGGCCCCACCTCCCCAGTACAACCCTAAACCCGAAAATGGGTTTCCAACTATTTTGAGCCCGACCCGCAACCTTCCAGTGGCTGTGCCACCACACCACCACCTCTATGAGATTTCCCACCTTCCATTAAGTGTTTTCCTAAATTTTGGTGTCAAACCGAGCACTCTAGCTCAACGTATAAAGTGTCTAGCTGTGGACTGGCATTTGCTTAATGATCCCATTTTTATCCGCTGTAAGTACTTTCCAAACGAACTTTGAGATTTAAATATATTTTGCATTAACAACTCTGTATTTGGTAGATGATTGGATTTATTAAATGTTGGATATTTGTTCATGGTGATATGCATTGTTCAAATAAACGCTTGTTTCTGTGTATATTGATATTAGGATTTTAATGTGAGATTTAGTGCTTGGATTCTAATGTGAGCTGTGATTTCCGGATTTATGAATTTTAATGGTTTTTGGCTGAGTTATAATGGGGACGGCGATACGTAACGCTCATTATAGTCATTGTTTGTGTATTTCATATCGGGGACGACGATACGTAACGCCCGCTATGAAATGTGTGTAAGTCATAATGGAGACAGCGATACGTAACGCTCATTATGATTGATAGTGTGTGGATGACATAATAGGGACGGCGATACGTAACGCCCATTATGGTCATTGGATGTGTATTTCATATCGGGGACGGCGATACGTAACGTCTATTATGATTGGTGATGTGTGTATGTCATATCGAGGACGGCGATACGTAGTGCCCGGTATGATTGGATTTACGGATATTATTTTCTGGGAAATGATGGATAGTTTTTATTGGAGTTTTATTGTGATTAAAATGGGATTTTAGCGTGTATGGTTATTTTATTTATTTTGAGGAATGCAATTTTAAGCTTCATGCATACGGTATTATGTTTATGAGTGATGTTGTTGTTGTTGCATGAGTATATTTTATATCTTGTGGTTTGGTTGGGTTGTACTTACCTGCGATGCCATTTTGGCGTCGTAGATTTTTGGATTCAGAATTTTGTGGAGGCTGAGCCTGAGGAGGTGACTCCGCTGTTGAAGTATTCTTATTATAAATTATTATCTTGAGAAATTATTTTCCCCTTTTTATAAATATGTATTTGTATAATTTATCTTTCGGATGACTGTATTAAATCTCCTATTGGAGAATTTATGTTAAATTAGTTTGTAAAATAAATCTAAAAATTCTGGTACTTAGCTAATGACTTAATTTATCTGCTGCTTTTATTTATGTATGTCACGTATTCACACACTTAGCACTTGACGTTGGGGGTCCGTGACCCGTATTATCAGCATTCCGATACCTCGATTCCCGTATTTATTTTATGAAAAAATTTGGGGCGTCACAAATATTTTCCTAATAGCAATTTTTTGAAAGCCTAGATTGGGTCATAGTCCTTCCTTTACTTAAAGAGGCATTTGAGTGGTAAGGAGATAACTTTTATCTGGGTCTAAATGACGTATAAGGAATGGAAGGTCAGTGACTATCTGGCATGATCAATATATCTCGGGGTGTTTGGATTTTCCTCTTAAAAGATTTTAATCGGTATATATCAAGATTACCCCAGAAAATACACATCAAAGAAATCCAAGCTGGACAGTCCATCTCAACAGCTGGACAACACACCTCAACAATAGTAGAATCTTCATTTTATCATTCTGTTGAAACAAACCTTGTATTACTTTTACTATTTTATCCCTTATGGAATGCCTATATAAATAGGCACTTGCATCCTTTGTAATTATGCACTGAAATATATCATGAAGAGAATATTCACAAAATGCCTTTTTGCCCTTCTTTTCATTTTGTTATCATTGTATCAGAGCTACTAAATTAGCAGTCTCTCTTATCCTTACCATGGCCGAAAGTTCTCTACCCAATTTTCATTCCTTCTCCCATTTAATCACACTAAAGCTTACCGCTAAAAACTATCTACTATGTAAAGTGCAAATCTCCACTTACCTAAGAGGCCAAGACCTGTATTCATACATTGATGGCACCAAAAAAATTCCCCCTAAAATGCTCACAGTTGAAGGGACCTCTGCTCCTACGATCAATCCTACCTTTCTCTCATGGCAGAGAAATGATCAATTTATTTTGAGCATTTTATTCTCCTCCTTAACAGATTCTATTATTGGCCATGTTATTTCCTCCCCCACCTTAAGAGCTCTCTGGCTTTCCTTTCAAAAAATGTTCAGTTTTCACTCCCAGGTTAAATATTTTCAAGTGCATTTTCAACTTGCAAATCTTAGCCGTGGAGAACAATCCATTTCTGATTACTTTAGCAAAGTAAAAATGCTTGTGGACACCCTTGCTACCACTGGAAACCCCTTATCTAATAAAGAATTTGTTACATACCTATTGAATGGTCTCAATCCTAGTTATGAAAGCTTTATTACTTCAATTACTTTCCGAACTGACCCTGTTTCTTCTCAGGAACTTTATTATCTTCTCTTGATCCATGAAAGCAGGTTGAATCACTCTACTCGAGGGTCAGTTCTACCAACCCCTCTGTTTAAGCCATCCGCCAACTACAGTTGTAGCACCTGTGATCAACAAGGAAGAAGACCTTTTCGTGGAGGCCGAAATGGTCGAGCACGCGGCAGGTCTTCTTCCAACAGAGGCAGATCCTCCCCAAATTCTACCCATAATTTCTAAAATACATACAATCGCCTTGTGTGTCAAGTCTGTAATAAGCTCAGACATGTTGCCCTTCAATGCTATTACAAATTTGATCACACATCAGCATGAACCCCTAAAGTCCTTTTCCACCATTTATACCTCACCCTCTGCCATACCCCTTACTTGGTACCCAAATAGTGCTGCAACCCATCATATTACCCAAGATTTGTCTCGGCTTAACCTATCCTCTAAGCCCTATGATGGAAACGAACAAATGCGAGTTGGAAATAGGACTCTGCTTTAGATTCACAACATTGGTGAATCCTCTTTAAATCTCAAATCTTCTTCTTTTAAACTTCACAATATTCTTCGTTTTGCAATGTTGTATTGACAATAATTGATTCTTTGAAGTTCATGCAACTCACTTTTTGGTAAAGGACTTAGAGACCTTAAACATGGCAATGCTAGCTAAACAAAGGTGGAGGTTATTACAACTCTATGGATGGATTGTTCTGCAAAGTTTATAACTCTAGGTACTTTCCTAATTCTTTGCTTTTTGAAGCTTCTCCAGGTAGCTCACCCTCTTTTGCTTGGAGGGGGATATGGGAGGCCATGCAACTGTTAATTAAATTGGTAAGATGAAGTGTAGGTGATGATAGAGGTATCCACATCCTTAATGATCCTTGGTTTCTTGGGTATCGAGAATTGAGTAAGGAAGTTTCACTGAATCACAATCAGATCAGTAATGTTTTGGCTAGATTGGATTATTAGGTGTCTTAATTACTTGCTTGTAACACACACTGGTGGGATATGTCTAAGGTTGGAACTCTTTTAAATCCAAAAATAGCTGAAGTAGTGTTGAGGATTCATCCTAGCTTAGAGATGAACAAAACAAGTGGATTTAGGAGCATGAGAGAAATGGCGTCTTCACTGTTCGAAGCGCCTACAAATTCTTCAATGGATTAACTACCACTAAAGAAGGGAAGTCCTCAACTGGGGCCTATATTAAGAAATTTTGGAAGAAAATTTATAAACTGAAGATTCCCTATAAAATAAGAACTTTTGCCTGGACGGCATGTAAAGAGATACTTCCCTCTAAATCTAACCTTCTTAAGAAAATGGTTCTGGTAGATGGTTCATGTTGCTTCGGTGATCATGTTTTGGAAGATTCACCTCATGTACTATTATTCTGTCCAGTTGTACATTGGTTCTAGGTGGACAAATGTGTTGCATTACAGAGTTTAGAGCCTTTAAGCTCTTTTATTCAAACTACTATGGGTATACAGTCCATAATTTTTGAAGACGGCTTAATAGATTTCATCTTAATGGTATCGGGGTTCTGGCATAGAGAGAATAAAATGTTGAATGGGGGCATTAATCTGCCTCCTCAAAAAGTACCAACTTATGCTTTCTTAGTAAAAATACTCTTGCCCTTAACATGCCAAAATCAGTTATTGACTACAAAGTCCCTATCCTATAAGTGGACTCCTCCTCCTAGGACTGCAAATGATCTGAATCGAGTCGAATTCGAGCAGGGGGTCAAAAGCTCGTTTAGAATATTTCACTGCTCGAACTCGCCTCGAGCTTGAAAAATTTTAGAAATTTTTAATCGAGCTTGACTCGTTTAACATATAATCTGATCGAACTTGACTCGAACTCGAGTATAAAAAATACTCGAGTTGATACGAGCTCGAGTAGCTCAACTTGAACTCGATGTAATCTGATACACAATTTGTTTGGTTAGTTAAAGCACAAATGAAATTATTTCTCCTAATCAATTTGAACTAAAATTAGAGTTGCTTACTCTTTATAAACATTTGACGTAATAATTCTTTTGTGAACTTAATACATTATTATTATAAAATATATAATAAAATATGTTACTTATACATAATAACATAAAGTAACAAAATATATTACTTATAAAAAATATTAAAATTAATAAATATAACCCATAAAATATATATAATAAAAGATCATAGGTAAGAAATGAAAAATATATGTAAAAGTGTGTATATATATAGAAATATTACGATTATTGTGACGAGTCAAATCGAGTTTATACGAATATTGTTCATGAGCCTAAACCGAGTCGAATCGAGATTATATGAGTTTTACTCATTTAATATTCGAACCAATATTAATGTTCATGAATAACTCATTTATTAAATAAACTGAATCTGAGTCGAGTTTATATGAGTCGAGCTCGAATTGTTCATAAGCAACCATGTTCATTTGCAGCCCTACGACCCCTCGAATTGACTGGCTTAAGTTAAATATCGATGGTGCCCTCTTCTTTAATTACAATAAAATTGGCATTGGGGCTATGGTTCGTTATTCTAGTGGTGATGTGATTTTGTCCATGAGTACAGTTGAAGAGGAGTTTTCTAGAACCTGAAAATGTGGAGTCGTAGGGCTACAAATGAACAGAGCCACTCATGAACAATTCGAGATTGACTCGTAAAAACTCGATTCGAACTCAGTTCATTTAATAAATGAGTTATTCGTTAACACCAATATTGGTTCGAATATTAGACGAGTAAAACTTGTATAATCTCGACTCGATTCGGTTTAGACTCGTGAACAATATTCGTACAAACTCAATTCGACTCGTTTTGAACTCGTCACAATACTCGTAATATTTATATATATATTTTTTTATATATTACATATATTCTTTTATTATATATATTTTATATGCTATATATATTATTTTTGATACTTTGTATAAGTAATATATATTGTTATTTTAAGTTTATATATAAGTAATATGTTTTATTATTTTACAATAATAATGTATTAAGTTTATAAAAGAATTACTGAGTCAAATCTAAAATGTTTATAAAATAAGTAACTCTAATTGATTGCGACACTTTCTTAACTAATCCTATTTTTATTATTTGGCTATATTTAGTATTATATTGAAGATAATAGAATATTTTAATATTAAATTAATAGCTTTATTATGTAATTTTTGAAATGACTTTAATGTACTAGGCATTTTTGATGCCATATATATTGGAAAGTAACAATGAATCAATGTTACATTGATATTTAATAGGCTTATATTTTAGTATGTGTATGTGGTTCATATTAAGTGAAACATCAAACATGTCATACGGGTATAGATAAAGTAAGGCTAGGATTACAACTTACAACTTACATCTATACGGCTAGAGTTTTTATTTTTTTGATTAGTTTGTGGGAGGGGGGTTTGAACTTCATACCATTTTTGAAAGTTGGAGTTTTGTCAATCAGGCAGAAATACTTCTGATGTAATAATGTAATTAGGGTTAAGCAAAACTCCAACAATCCGACCCTGGCCCTGACTTCGCTTTGACTCTACTCCGACTGAACAAAACTAGAGTATAGTTATATTATATAATAGTATGAGATCATTATTATTTTCAAATAATCTACTCATAATATAATAGACATATACAAAAGTATTATAAACTAATGCAATAGTTTGTAATACTAATATATAAACACTAATATATTTCCATAAAAAAAATATAAACACTAATATATTAAAAGTTACTAATGCAATAATTTGTAATACTAAAATATAAATAGTTAAAAATTAATATATAAGCAATAATGTATTATAAGTTATTAAAATATCATAATGTACGTATCATAAACTAATATAATAATGTGTAATACTAATGTATGAAGACTAATGTATAAACACTGATATATTATAAGTTACTGTTCGTGTAAAATAATCTGCAAGCGCACAAAATCGTAACAAGTAATAAAGTGTTTTATAGAAAACGAATGTCGAACTCACAGGGATTAACTCTGTTATTGAATACTAAAATTCACTAAATTAATTAGTATTTGAAAAATCGAAAATAAATGGAATGTTTCTACTATTTAAATTAAATTAAACTATCTAACAAAAATAAATCTATGAATCAAAATTAACAAAGACTAAAATCTAAAAGTGTAACAAATATGATGAGAATGGATCTAGAGCAATTGATTTCACCTAGCAAATTCCACACAATTTATTCTTCCTAATTATTAAATTTCAATAATCTCCCGTTGATGATTAAAAATTCCTTAGTTATTCAATATCTTCTCTTGAATAATATCAAAAATATCTCTAAGTAACAATTCCATATCTCTATGTGAATTTAATTAATTGGAGACTCATTACGTACTTTAAATTTTCTAAAAAATCACACTAGTCGCGGTAAAACATTTATACTTTCGCTCAACTAATGGTATTTAATTCTAGAACTAAAACCACAAATCACCTCTCGATCTCATTGTAATTCAATTGATCAAACAATACTTTGTAAAAAATTATAAGCATTAAGAACAAGAATTAAACACTTAATCATGGAAATATTAAAAATAAAATAACTCAGAATATAAACTGTGTGTTCAATACTAGATTACATCAACGCCCTAAAAAATAAAATTTAGTTCATAATAAAATTAAAAAGAAAACAAATAAAACAAATAAAACTTATGTTTTTCATCAGAATTGATTGATGAACATATAGTTTTCGCCTCTATCCTTCAAATCATCCTCCTCATTTAAACTCCAAAGAAAAATCTCCAAAAAAAAAAAAAAATCTTGCACCTCTCGGCTGCTCACTCCCTAGGCTCAAACGGCGCCCCTTCACTTCCGTCTAATGCAGTGAAATATATCTATATATATGTGTTTGTGGCATTGTGCCCCTTTACTTCCGGGCCCTGCTATGACTTTAATTCCCCATCTAATTGAATTACCTTGGCCCAATTAAACTATGCGTTTATAACTTCAACTTCCAACTACTAACATCATACATGCGGGCCTCCAAATTAAACACAACGTGTGGGCCGATGGTCTCCTCAAGTGAATGTAAGTCAACCCATATCAAATAAATACGTGTGAATTAAAATGCTACTGGGCCATGAAAAATCTGAAGTCAAGTTTCAATTGCATGTTTAGTCTTCCTTATGTCAACGCCAATTGATGGCTTAAAGAATTGGTTGGGCCCAAGTGACTTGTAATCCAAACCGAATGATTCTCATGCTCTTTTATTATTTTATCTCTTTTTCTTCTAATCCCTTTAACACAAAGAAAATAAATTAAATTAAATTAAAATGAAAATAAAATAAACTAACAATTTGTAATATATAAAAAGGTAATAAAATCATATAAAAAATTACATTTATCAGTTACTAATGTAATATTTGTAATACTAATGTATAAAGTTATAAACACCAATTTATTCAAAATAGTTTACTAATAATATTATAGACATTTACTAAGACTAGTATATTGTAAACTAATATATAAACACTAATGACTAATGTCTTATAAGTTATTTGTAACACCCGAGTCCTACTACGTAGACTCTTATGTTATTTTAGTATTTTCTTTTAAATAAAATATTATTTTATAGATTTTATAATACAGATTATTAATATTTTATTTATGGTAAGTATATTTAATTTTGTAATGAAATTTTACTAGATATATTAAATAGGAGATGATTATAGTTTTATTTTAATTCACTCTTTCTCCAAAGCTCTCAAACTCTTAGAAATTAATAAATAGCCCCAATAATTTCCCACCTTTAGATTGTGTAGGTGGGAAAATATCTTCTAAGGAATGATCTTAGCCATCTATTTTATTTTGCTTTATGGGAATGAGAACTCAATAATTACAAGAATATCATTTTTTCTTAGAGCACTGACATTGGATTAATCAAATATTTTTTTTAAAAAGTACAACTTTGCACAAATATTAAAAAAAAGTGTCATCTTTGATAAAAAAAAAAAAAAAATGACACTTTTGAGTGTGAGAAAAGGTAAAAAGTTACTTTTTGTTTTGAAAAGTGAATAGTAAAATATCAAAATTCTTCAAATTTGAAGAGTTTAGATGTTTTACTCTTTACTTTTCAAAATAAAAATTAACTTTTTACCTTTTTCCACATTCAAAAGTGTCATTTTTTTTATCAAAGATGACACATTTTTTTTTATATTTGTGTAAAATTGTACTTTTTAAAGAAAATATTTGACTAATCTAATGTCAGTGCTCTTATAGTGTTCGGCCAAAACATAAGAAAAGAATCAAATTCATCTTCAAGTCTTTCATCCCCCTCCCTCCCATCGGCTATATCAAGAGAAGACAAATGACAACCCTTTCAAGCTCCAAGCCGATTCTTCCTCTTCTCATTTCTTCTCCAAGAAATCAAGACCTCCTCTCCATCTCTCTAGCATGCAAAAATCTTAAAGAAAGTAGCTCACTTTATCCCTCAAGCATACGGGTTCTACACTCTCTTCTCTACCCATGTTGGTTTTCACTCAAAGCTTTGAAAGCAAACTTGAATCTTGTTTAAAAGGGGTCACATTTGAATGTAATGAAATATAGATTTCATTTCTATCTTCTTTGCTTATGGGTTTCGGTTTCTAGTTGTTTCATTACTTGTATATTTCGGTTTTAGCTTAATCAAAGCAGTGGGTTGTTGTGATTCTCAGCCATAGCCTCTTTGTGCCATCTACCTCTCTTTTAGGAACATTTGAAACTTGAGCTAAAATCCTGAATTCTTACCATTTCAGTTTTGGTTGGTTTTAGACGTAAAAATGAGTCATTTGCTTGAGTTGAGTGTGTTAAAATTATTATATAAATGGGCTCGAAAATGCTCTATTTTAACATCCCAAAATTATATTTAAGTGGCTGTTTTAGTATGCTATAAATTGTATTTCAGAAATAATGCCATGAGTTTAAATATGGTTAGTTTTAGGTGTTTCGAAATTAGTGTTTTAACATTTTAAATTGAAATTTCTATCATCTACTAGGGGTTTTGGTTGGTTGACCTGCTTTATATATTTTATGGGTGTATTTTAATGCTTTGTTGTTTCCCTCTAATTTTAGAGTATATTTAAAGTGGGTTGCGCAGGACCTCGGATAGCTAGTAGTTAAATGAGTGTGATGCCTCCAAATTTCCTTTAAAATAAACACAGGAATCGAAGCATCGGGATGCTGACAACACGGGTCACACACCCCCAATATCAAATGCTAAGTGTGTGAACACGTGACATACATAAATAAAAGCAGCGGATATTTGAGGTCAATAACTAAGTACCAGAATTTTTAGAAATATTTTACAAACCAGTTTAACATAAATTCTCCAACAGGAGATTTAATACAGTCATCCGAAATACAATTTAACGAATACATATTTTTAAAAGGGGAAAATAATTTCACGAGATAATAATTTATAATAATAATACATCAACGGCGGAGCCGTCTCCTCAGACTCAGCCTCTTCAAAATCTGCATAAAAAAAAATACAACGCCAGAAAAGGCATCGTAGGTAAGTATAACCCAAACAAACCAAAAGACAGAAATACATTCATGCAACAACACTACGCATGAACAAGACACCGTATGCATGTGACTTAAAATCATCCTTCTCAAAATTAATAAAATAACCACACACGCCAAAATGAGATTTTGGCCCAAATAAAACTCCAGTAAAAGCATCCATCATTTTCCCAGAAAATGATGACCATAAATCCATTAAAACCACGATCATTTTCCCAGAAAATGGTTCACGTAAAACCAATAAATAAAACCCGCCACTTTCCCAGAAAATGGCCTAAACATCCATTTTAATAACCGTATGTACCATGATCTCTCCTAGGGACCATCTGGACACTCTGGCTTTCATTATCACACCGAAGGTAACGACCACGCATGTGACTTTGGAACGGGCGATGCCTAGCTAACCGCGCCCAGCACGTACCATGACCAGGCATCCCCTAGCTCCCGCCAGCAGAGGCGCCACGGAGTCAGCACGAGAGCGTTTCCATCCTGTCCAATCCCATCATAGCCCGGCGACGACCCAAGGGATATCACTCAGTATATTCTGCTCCCGAGTGACCAGAGGAGCTCCACCGGGATAATGCCACATCCCGGCTTGGGGTCGTGATACACACGCACCCGAAATCATAAACACATGAAAACCCAATTTTCATTTCCAACACATAAATATGCGCGTAAATACACAATGTAGATGACCATGCACCAAATAACCAACAACTGATAATTTTTAACAATGACCAAACACAATATTTGTTGATGCCAAAAATATATTTAAATCTTAAAATTTATTTGGAAAATACTTACAGCAGGTAAAAGTGTAAATCCTTGAGCAAACGTCATTCCGCAGCGCTCGTAGCGGTCACTTGTACGTTAGGCTAAAGTGCTCGGTTTGACACCAAAATTTAGAAAAATACTCTTTGGAAGGTGGGAAATTTCATGGAGGTGGTGGTGTGGCGGCACAATCACCGGAAGGTGGCGGATCGGGCTCGAAATAGGTGAAAACCCATTTTCGGATTTGGGATTGTACCGCGAAGGTGGGGCCACGGATGGGGAAGCTGAGCTAAGGGGATGACCGGCTGGGCAAAGGGAGTGGTTTGGTGGCGGAGGTGAGATGCACGGCTGCCAGACGGCAGCGCGGCGAAGATAGATCCGTTTAAGGACCCATTTCGGGTGGAGGGGTAAACGGGGGAGATGTGTAACTTTGGGCAGTGGGTTATGCTCGCCGGAGGGTGGGGAGGCTGCTGGTAGGTCGGCGGTGTCAAGGGGTGGCCGGCGGTGGCCGGAAAATGAAAGAGAAGCCAAGAATTCATTTTCGAGTAGGGGGTTGTGCAGGGGCGGTGGGGTAGCCGGAGATGACACCACCGGTGCCCGTGGACTCGCCGGCGTGTGGGGAAGGCTGTGGGCTGGGTGGTGTCGCCGGAGGGAGGCCGACGGCGGCACTGGGTGTAGGGAGAAGGGACGGGCGAGAGAAGGGAGAGAACAAGGGAGGGGGGGGGCTTGCGGCCTGGGAAGCAGAGGAAGAGAAGAAGAAAAAGAAAAGAAAAGAAAAAGAAGAAAGGAAAAGAAAAAAAGGAAAAAGAAAAAGAGAAGGGAAAAGAAATAGAATCTACTAGAAGAAAATTACAATAAATTAAATAAAAGTCAGTCGAAAATATTATAATTCAGTATCAATAAAATAATATATTTAAACTCCAACAATAAACTAATTTAATTTAAAGAACAATTTAAATATAAAATACTAATTATTATTAAGAAAGCACATCAAATAAAATCACATAATAAAATAAAGGAATTTAATTCCAATTATTAAAATAATTATCTCACATTAAAATTAATAAGAAAAGTAACGTAACTCAATATTTAATTATAAAAATAATATAAAACTAATATTAACTAATCAATAGATCAAATAAATATCTTAAACAAATAAAACATGACTAATAATATTATTAAAATACATTAAAATAATTAATACCGAGAATAAAATAACGTGTAAAAATACACGTAAATATGAGATTTCACAAGTTAAATGAGTGTTGTTTGTATAGTATGCTATATATACCTTGTGTTAGTTAAATTAGGATATGCCTTCCTTGTTACTTAATATTGTTTGGGTGAGTTAGTTATAATTGTTAGACTTAGGTGATTGACGTGTAAGCTATTTATTTGTTATAGGACCGTTATTGTCGAGAGATGCTCTAAAGCCCCAAGGCAAGTAGTTATGGCCATGCACACATGCCACGTTTTCTTTAAATAGAAGGTAAGATAATTACTTTACTGTTAATAGGAAATGTAATTCACCAACAAGTATCCATGATGGAATTCAAATAATTGTTTTGAAATTGAACTTTCTGCCTATTTACGTGAAAAAAAGATTTAGAATTGTTTTGAAAAAATACAAGCAATAGCTTATTTAATGATTAGCTAAAATTTATTTATGTGAATTTGCTAAAGTTTATTTCATTACTTGAATATCTGATTTACTTGAAATGCAGCCTTAATTTTTTGTAAAAGTATAATTATGCTGAATAGAGAAATATGGATAATTATAAGGAGATTTTTTGTGGTGTTTCTTTTTATACTTAGTACTCAAAGAAATTATATTTACTATTTATTTGTGCTGTTTACTCTATGGAGGTCATTTTGATTATATATGATCATCAAATTTTATCAGTTTATATTCTTTAAGAAGAAAATGAAAGGTAGAATGAATACCATGCATACGGGTCTTGTTGTATTTTAAATGGTATTTTATCACTTTAGGATCAATCTTACTTGTGCTATTTATCAGTATGCATGCTTATTTTATCGCTTTAAAATAACCACTTACAGGACCAGTGATAAATGTTCAAACATGTTTTATTACGTGGTATATATATTTGATCTTATTGGACAACTGACAAGGGTTTTACTGGACAAGGTTTGAAGTTTGATAGAGATTTATAAATAAGGGTAAGTGGGCTTGTTTTTGGATACTTTGTTCAATTTTTAGTCAGATTTCTGAATGTTTGTCACGGAGGCTTTGATGTTTGTAACAGCATATTTGTAGAGAAATGAAGACAAAAGAGAAATTGAATGTAAATGTGAGAAATTCTATTGAAATTGTGAGAATTACATTGTCTGGCTTCAAGGGCAGACTTCCTCCAAAATCAGAAAGATTTACAAATGATTCTAAATACCTCCACAGTTTAGATTCTGAAGTATTTATAGGGATCCTCGCAGAATCAATTAAGAAGTAAAATACAACTTGACTTCTCAAACCAAACCGACTTACAAGATAAATGGGCCACCGGACACTTCAACTAACAGGACTTATTAAAATGTATTATAGTAGGCCTGAGCCCATCTACTAGGTTCGTAACAAACTTACCCCCTTAAAACACCTTGCCCACAAGGTTTAGTATTCCATTCACAACTTCTTCTCTCTTTTTTTTTTTTTTGTAGCAACAGGTGTACAATTCAATTAAGTAATCAAAATAACCGACTTTCTCCTGGTTACAGAGATCATTTCGTACACGTAAGCTACTAACTCATCAAAGAATTACTAATACAGCTAACCATGCCTCTTGGGCCTAAGGCCTCATTACATTTATCTACAACTCAAGTCTTACGGCCCAACCCATCGATGAGCCCTAAGCCCTCCATGAGTTGATCCTTAAGCTTCTTCCATTCTCGCACCCAAGCTCCTACCACTTTGCGCATGTAACCCTAGCCGCAAGCTCCCTGGTTGCCATCACTACTAGATCACGAACGCAACTGTAACAAATCTCCCTCCCTTAAAACACCTTACCCTCAAGGTGTAGCCATTGCGGTAGCATTTCGAGAATCCTAGTTTGGATATATCTTTGTATTTCTTTTAATCTTCAAGAATCTCTTCGATCCACCTGAAGCATTTCACCAAAGAAAGTGGAGGATGATGATTTCATAAAAGTCGATTCGGGTACGAAAACTTTCGAACTCAGAGTACTTCTTGAATTTATCGACAACGCATTTCAGTCGTCAGTCAGATGTACACCTCATGAGGAAAGAAATTAGAGGCCTTGAAAATCTCTGTTTGTTTCTCAAGAAAGTGTAGGAAAAGAAATGAATTTGAGGAATCTCCTTTCTCACATGGCCGGATACTCCACCTGGATCAAATTTCCTTCTAGTGTCTAGAATTATCTCGGTGGTTTCTTCTTTTCCGATCACGCTCCTAACTTTGAAGATAGTGTTGATGGTGATTTGGTTCGTGGACCCTTTACCATTGAAATTTTCCATCTCGACGAGATCCACATCCACCAGTGTGTTGATGGAGAAAGGAAACTCTTTTCCTTCCATCGTTGCCATGAATGTTTTTCTCTTCTTGCAGAATGTCAAGTTGCTCTTCCAAATTCGAAAGCTGTTAATTAAAATTGTTGTAAAAGGTTTCAAAATCGTTCTTGAAATCTTCAAAACGCTGGTGTAATTGTTGAAATTTATTCTTGATGTCGAGTAATGCAGAGATAATTTCTTCCATTAGTATGGCTGATTGATGAAATCGATACCGAGGAAGGAATGACTCTGGATACCACTTGTAACAGTATATTTGTAGAAAAATGAAGACAAAAGAGAAATTGAATGTAAATGTGAGAAATTCTATTGAAATATTGAGAATTACATTGTCTGGCTTTGAGGGCAGACTTCCTCCAAAATCAGAAAGATTTAAAAATGATTCTAGATACCTCCATAGTTTAGATTCTGAAGTATTTATAGGAATCCTCGGGGAATCAATTAAGAAATAAAATACAACTTGACTTCTCAGACCAAACCGACTTACAAGATAAATGGGCCACCAGCCACTTCAATTAACAGGACTCATTAAAATGTATTATAGCAGGCCCGAAGCCCATCTACTTGGTCCGTAACAAACTTCCCCCCTTAAACACCTTGCCCACAAGGTGTAGTATTCCATTCACATTTTAATGAGTCCTGTTAGTTGTAGTGGTCGGTGGCCCATTTCTCTTGTAAGTCAGTTTGGTTTAAGAAGTCAAGTTGTATTTTACTTCTTAATTGATTTTACAAGGATTTCTATAAATACTTCAGAATCTAAACTGTGGAGGAATCTAGAATCATTTGTAAATCGTTCTGATTTCGGAGGAAGTCTGCTCTCGAAGCCAGACAAGGTAATTTTCACCATGTCAATAGAATTTCTCACATTTACATTCAATTTCTCTTTTGTCTTCATTTCTCTACAAATAAACTGTTACAAGTGGTATCCAGAGTCATTCCTTCCTTGGAACTACTTTATCCATCATGGAAGAAATTCTTATATCCTTCAACAAAATCAGGCAATCAATGGAACAGATTCAGCAGAATCTTGAAATTTTCCGTCAACATGAAATTGAATGGAGGAAGGATTTTGAAGAAAACTTTCACCATCTAAAACAACTGCTTCTTCACTTACAGGAGGAAGAGGAGTAATGAGCGATGGATCATTCCATCAATAGTCTTTTTCCTAGAAATTCTATTACATATGAAACTACTTTTCGGACACTCAAATCTCCATCTCCGAGTTTCGTCTCCATCACTTGTTAGAAAATTTCTCATCTCTCATTTTCCACTGTCAGATGTTCCAAGCATAACCTATCTGAGGATCGGGAAAGCAAAAGCCATCGAGATGAACCTAGACACTAGAAGGAAATTTGATCCAGGTGGTTTTTCTTTTCCCTATCCCTACTCCTCATTTCCTCAAGAAATATTTGGCCATATGAGCAAGGAGATTCCTCAGATTTACTTCTTTTCCTATACTTTCTCGAGAAACAAACACATATTTCAAGGCCTTTAATTTCTTTCCACATGACCTGTAAATCTAACTGACGACTCAAATGCCTTGCCGATAAATTCAATAAGTACTTTGAATTCGAAAGCTACTGCATCGAATTGGCTTATACGAAACAGTCATCCTCCGCCTCTCTACGGCAAAATGCTTCTTTCTTTTTCATCAATCCTACTTAACACTAACGTAAACCTCGAGATGCATCTAGACACCAGAAGGAGATTTGACGTTGGTGGAAAATCCCATTTCTCTCCTCTAGGGTTTCACTTTCTATCTTTCTCTCTACGGCCTAGTTTTGATTGTCTGTCCTTTGGGGACTCGATATCGCAACAAGGAGTCCATGATAGTGGATGGAGCCACTAAAAGCAATCTTCTTCCTTGTGTTTTTCTTGGTTTCCGTTTGCTGTCTAGTAGACCTGATGGCCGAATGATTATCAGTGTGAGAGCTGCATGTCAAGTGTTTGATAAAATGCTAGATAAAATACCTGAAGCTGTGCGAAATGCTTGAGGAAATGTTATTGGACAAGGTGTGCAACACCTTGTGGGTAAGGTGTTTTTGAGGAGGAGGGATATGTGATACGCCTTTGATAGTGGAGGTATCTTAGGGCTTGAAGTGGAGAGAAGATGAAGAAGGGGCATCGTGGCTGCTGGGAAAGGAAAAATGATCTAATGCAAGGAAGCTTCAAACTAAGGCATTCTTATGGGCTGAATGGGCCATGGTGTTAGTTATTAGAATAGTCTTGTAGTTGGGCTCAGGCCAGACCTTTATCCATTAATGCTTTAGTTGTGTGAGCCCGTGTATTTGGGGCATGCAAATAAGTTGCATTTCATTTAGTTCAATAAGCATTTCATTTGTATGTGAATTTCAGGAGGCTAGTGGCAGCTTTAGTATAAATAAGGGGATGGGGGGAACATGTAGATCAATCGAGAATCATTTATGAATCTTTCTGATTTTGGAAGAAGTCTCCCTCGAAGAAGACAGCGTAATTCATAGTGAGATTCAGTACAATTCTCCATTTCTATCTTTCCATTATCATTAGTCTGTTTCAATGTTCTATCAATCTACTATTGTTTTTTGTGATATTTTTTGGTTTAGTATTATTGAAAAGCTCTGAAGCTACTAAGTACTAAGTCATTGAATTAGGTTATATTTGTAATGGGCTATATTTGTAACTTGCAAGTTTGAATTGTGCTATATTTGTAATGAGCTATAAACTTTTGAAGCTTCTCAGTTTATTGTTTTTGTAAGTTTTCTGAAAATTTTAATTGTAATTAGTGATTTACCATTTGAAATTATAATTTATTATTGTTATTATTTTTATTATTTTTATAAGTTTGCTAGAAATTGTAATTTTAATTAGTGATCTATCATTTGAAATTGTAATTTATTGTGATATGATATGATCTTAGATATTGGAATTATTATTTTACCTATTTGTAAGTTGTAATTATATTGTGGTAAGTGATGAAAAATTGATTTATGTCTAATAAGCATTAAGAGCTCAATTTAATATATATTATCATAATTCTAATTAAAATTGATTTTATCAAAAAAAAAATCTTATTTGTGCTTCAACCAACCAAAAATAAAAATAAAAATTGTGGATCAGATTTAAACCGAGTTTGAGTCGAGCTACTCAAGCTCATATCAACTCGAGTATTTTTTTGTACTCGAGTTCAAGTCAAGTTCGTTCATAATTTACGTTAGACGAGTCGAGCTCGATTAGAAATTCCCAATATTTTTAAAGCTCGAGTTGAGTTCAAGCAGATATATATGCTAAACAAGCTCTTGACCCTTGTTCGAATTCGACTCGATTCGGTTCGTTTGTAGCCCTCTGTGGAGGCCATGATAGTTTTGAGGGGTTGCAAATCTATCTTCAAACTGGCATAGCTAACCTCCTTATAAACACTAGTTGCCTTAATCTAGTTAATGAGACAAATAGTGCTACTGAGCCATGTTCAACTATGCGAAATGTGATTACTGATATTAGAAGATTAATGTTCAGGTTCATGCATTGTCAACTCATTTTATTTTATCTCATTTGTAAAAAGAAATCAACCTAAAGCACTAGCATTGGATATACTAAATGATCTATCAAACATAAATTTGGTATATTTGTGCTTAAAAATCCCCACATTGGACTTATCAAATCTTATGATGTTTAACTTTGAGTTACAGTAAAAAGCCTCAATCCTTCATATATGAAGGATTACTAATCACATGCTAAACACTTATTTTAATATATTTTATTCTCTTACTTTATTTCTCTCATTTTCTTTCTTATTTTCTTATTTGGTTGAAAAATAATTATTTAAGTAATTGTTTGGTTGAAAATTTTGGTTGTAAAAAAGTAACTTTTTAACAAGGAATTAATATATATTTTTTCAAAATTTGGTTGAAAAGTAATTTTTGAAGCAGCAGATTATATTATTAATATACATATGGTTAGTATAATTATAAAATATGAAAAAAATATTTAAATATATTTTTATTCAAAAATTTTTATTATATTATTATTTTGATGGATGTAATGATGAATTCAAAGTAGAGTTATAGACTTATATATATTATTATATTATTAGAAATTTGATAAATTTATTAATATTGTACTTTCTTTCAAAATTTGAAAGATCATTTAGTGTATTCAATATTAGTGCTCTAACATTGATTTCTCTATATGCATATGCAAATCACATATTTTTGAGATTGATTTTGTATGCTAAGAAAATATTCGCATTAGATTATGCATCTTTAAAGCTAATAATGATAAAATATTATTATTTTCTTATTTTATATTTTTTCCCTAAAATTATTATTATTATTATCATTATTGTATATTTTACCGTTAGCACCCACTTGCAAGTTTTATCCCTTAAAAACACCAATTTCCTGTATCTAAATATTATCAAAATGAGTAATAAAAATTTTATCAATAAATATTAACATGTGTAAAAAACACTTTGTATTATCAACTTAATATAAAATTTATCTATTAAAGTAACTTAAAAGGGATAAAAGAGAAAGAAACAGTAAAATAATGTTTAGTGAGTAAATAGTATTTTTTTCAAATTTAAAGAAATACTAATTATAGTTATGTAGAATTTTAATCCCCCAAAATAAAAGCAGTTTTGAAGATGTATGATTTAATATAGACTAACTTAAAAGAGATATTATGATATTATTTGTATTCAAAATTCATCTTAATTCATCTTTATTTTATTATTATATTTTTATAATTTTTTATATAAAATATAAATCTTTATATATATTTTTAAAATTTTAATATATATATTTTAAATTTTAAAATAATAATAATATTAAAAAATAAATTAAACTCAACTTAATCTCGAAATCCTAAACCTAAATGAAACCAACAATATAAGAATAATATTAAAGTGCAATCACACTCAAAAACGCATACAGATAAACAATAACATGAAACTGTTTATATTACTGTTCATATTCATGTCTCCATCATTTTTGACAATACAAACATCGATAAGCAATTTTCAACAACCATACGACACTACCCTAAATACCATTTGACTTGACTTAACAGCACCCCAACAACTGAGTTTCGTCATTTATTGCTCATCGCTACATGCTCAGAGTGGTTTGTACGAGCACGCACTTTCCAGTTCCACTTCCACCAATTCGCCATCCCTTTCAGACGCGTGCGCGCGCACACATCACTCCTAGTCTGTAGTCTCCATTACCCCCTTTTCCTCTGTTCTCTTTCGGTGAAGAACAGTCCTCCCAATACAAAGATAAGAGAAATTAAGTGAGAAACCATTCATGGCCTCTTTGCTAACACCAATCAACCAACCCATCTCAACTCTCCTACCTCGTTCTCCATGCCTCCTGCCAAGACACAACCTCAAAAAAACCCAAAACCTCGGCCTTCTGGAGAATCCCCTTTCTCCAAATCATAAGCCAACCGTAAGCACGAAATGCTCGACAGTCTCAAGTTTAATCCCAAAGTGGGACGAAGAACCTTCGACTCTAGTTTTCGAGGAACAGGACCGGCCCCTTCGTGAAATTTGGAAGGAAATTCAGGGCAGCAATGAC
The DNA here is from genome assembly GCA_036559045.1 of Platycarya longipes. Classification (NCBI taxonomy): domain Eukaryota; kingdom Viridiplantae; phylum Streptophyta; class Magnoliopsida; order Fagales; family Juglandaceae; genus Platycarya; species Platycarya longipes. The sequence goes on from CM071801.1 coordinate 3,690,178, forward strand.
TGGGAAGGCCTTCTGGACCCCATGAATTCCCACCTCCGACAAGAAATCATCCGGTATGGAGAATTCGCACAAGCTTGCTACGATTCCTTCGACTTCGATCCTCACTCCAAGTACTGCGGCACATGCAAATACCGAGGAGCCAATTTTTTCGAAAAGCTCGACATGGCAGACAAAGGCTACAAAATCAGCCGTTATTTATACGCAACTTCAAACATCAACCTCCCCAATTTCTTCCAAAAATCCAAGATGAGCAGCGTTTGGAGCACCCATGCAAACTGGATGGGCTACGTGGCGGTCACCTCCGACGAGGAAGAGATCAAACGCCTGGGGCGGCGCGATATCATCATTGCATGGAGAGGCACGGTCACGTTCCTCGAATGGGTATGTGATCTCAAAGATATTCTCCATCCGGCGAACTTTCGTGGAGACCCATCGATCAAGATAGAGTCAGGCTTCTACGATTTGTACACCAAGAAAGAGGAGAACTGCATGTATTGCTCATTCTCAGCTCGTGAACAAGTTCTAGCCGAAATCAAGCGGCTTTTGGATTACTACAGAGGAGAAGAAATAAGCATTACAGTCACCGGACATAGTCTTGGAGCTGCTTTGGCCATCTTAAGCGCTTATGACATAGCCGAGATGAAGCTAAACATCGTACGTGATGGTGCTGGTTTTCCGACCAAGATTCCGATCACGGTTTACTCCTTTTCGGGTCCTCGAGTGGGCAATCTCAAGTTCAAGGAAAGATGCGATGAGCTCGGAGTTAAGGTGCTGAGAGTGACAAATGTGCACGACAAGGTGCCAACTGTACCTGGGATCATTGCAAACGAGAAATTCCAGTTTCAGAAATATGTAGAAGATGCTATGTCATTCCCATGGAGTTATGCTCATGTTGGGGTGGAACTTGCATTGGATCACACTCAGAGCCCGTTTTTGAAGACGAATAATGATCTTGGTTGTGCGCATAATTTGGAGGTTCATTTACATTTGGTCGACGGCTACCATGGGAAGGGACAGGAGTTTCGGTTGGCGACGAAGAGGGATATAGCTTTAGTCAACAAGTGTTGTGATTTTTTGAGGAGGGAATATGGGGTTCCTCCACATTGGAGGCAGGACGAGAACAAAGGTATGGTCAGGAATGACGAAGGCCGGTGGGTTTTACCGGAAAGACCCAGATTGGAGGCACACCCACCGGACACGGCCCACCACCTTGAACAAGCACTCAAGATTGCTACCTCTGATGAGATCTGTGATTAATGAATCGTGAGGAACCCATGCACGAGTTTTGATGGTAAGTGTTACATGTAATTGTGATGAAAATAAATTTACCTAAATATTTTTATAATGAAATTTGTTTTAGAAGTATCTAAAAGGCTCAAAACATCTTTTTACCTCAGGAAATAAATTCTAAAAAAATAAATCTATAAAATGAAGTCCTGTTAAGCCATATCTATACATTTAATTTCTTCCGAACTTGAACGATCGAAGCATCTGGCAACTTTACCTGCCTGTAACTCCAAGTTGATGTTCTTTAAATTGACCATTAATGTCATTTCTTATACAAGAGTAGTGCTCCATTTGCAGGGTGGGAATTCGGAAAGGAATCAAAATGGCTAATTAATGCTGGACCTATGTTCATGACTTGACCATAAACATGATGTCGATCGTCCGCAGGCAAATCTACAATTCCAAAGTAGAGTAACGTGGGTTTTAATCTAGAAAACTTGTGGTTGGAATGCTCCGAGAAAGAAACCAGACATTGTATTTGGAATGATATTTTGGTCGTCACCTTTTGTATTCTCTTTAATTAGTACTTTTTTTTTATCTATTAGGTTTAATAACTTCTCATCCGGTAAGAAAAAGGTAAGCAATATTACTTAATTTTATATTTTAATACTTTATATAATTGTGTGCCCGTCACTAAATTTACCTATATACATTCATAATTTCTTTGACGTTATTTTACAACCCATTAAGCAATCATTTAATTATGTAATTACCTTAAACTATTAAATATGAATTTTAATTTTACAAAATTATTTTTTATTTAATATATAATAGAATTATAAATGAATCATAAGATAATTATAAATTAATATTTCTCAAAATCATTTAATATATTCCTTATGATCCGGAACATATCTAATATCTTAGAATCTAGAATTTTAGCCCTCCAACTTAGTTCAACTTATCTCAATTTATTTTAATTTTATTATTATAATTTTTATATAAAATATAATAAATAATTTAATTTTTTAAATGTTAAAATAATATTAATATTAAAAAATATATTTTATTTAATTTTAAAAACTCATTTAAGTCATCTAAACGGGAATTTAATCTTCTTTTTGTATTTAGAGACGTTATTTGGTTTTGAATATTATTTTTATTGTTTAAATCGTTTAAATCATGTGGTGTATATATATATATATATATATATATATATATATATATATATATATATATATATATATAGCTAGTGTACTACAATGCACGTGAATGAAATAAAGTCAACAAGAATACAAGACTAATTATGAATGGACATTTAAGCTGATTTGAAATTGAAATGAATTTGAAAAGAGGACTAAAATATTATTATTATTGTTATTTTAAAATTTAAAAAAATTAAATTTAAATTTAAAAAATTGTATTAAAATAAAAAAAAATTGTTGTAAAGTTATTGTTGTAATTTCTCCTAATGAATCTATGATCATCATGGCATGGAAAATTAATCGTGTATATCTACTGGATCCACCGAACAGAGCCTGATGACTGGCGGCAATGAAGCTTTGAGAAGCTCCAATAATGGGTATTAAAGTATGTAGAAATGCTGGGTTTACTTGTACACCTTTTCAACGTTGGTTTGCGCAACACGGACCACATTGCGCGACTAATGATTGTACTTTCCATCTCTTTTCCCTCATATTCGAAATACCACTACCAATCTTTTATAATTTGTCATTTTCATGACCCATAACGTATTTATTTTAGAGATCAAGAGGAGAAAAACTAAGGGAAAATTGATTCTAACTACATGTTCCGCCATAAATATTGTCACCTAATTGGTGCTTAATAATTATTAAGTACTTTCGAAATACATATATGCATTTATAGTATGTACTATTAAGAATTGAGAAATGATACACATTACATATTTCATAACATTTTACATAATACATATTAATATAAAATAAAAGTATTTTTATAAAATGACGTTAATTTTATAAGGTAGTTTACAAATATATACCCCTCTTTTTATATAATACATGTGATGTGTATTTATCATTTTCCTTAAGAATTAATGATTATGTACGCTCTTTTAGTTAATAATATAGTGATATTTCTATAATGATAGGGTCAAATTAATACAATCTTAGCAATTGGACACTTTTCCAAAATCCACCAAACAGAAAGATTAGTGAGAGTGAAATAAGATAGATAAAAAAAGGAAGCAATGCAATAAAGTGGAGATCGAGATCGAGATCATTCAATGCTTTGATCAATGCCTGCACTAGCAACGCATATGATCCACGCAAACATTAGCTAGATGCAAAAATCTTTTTGCTCAGTTTTAGTGCTGTGAGGATAGGGATGTTGTATAAATTAACTATTGAAAAATAATGGGAGATACTCTCCTCACATGAGCAGTATATGAACAGTGTCGTACACTGTTCATGTGAAGGAGAGTATCTTGAGTGTTGATATTCTCCAACATTTTCCTAAATACTTTAATGTCCAACCATATTATTTTCACTAAGTACTCTGTGAATTCAAATGTCATAATGAATTTTTGGGTGCGCAATAATATCTTGTCTGGTGTAAACTCATGAACATCTCATGGGCATGGCTCATGTCCAAAAATTTAGAATTTCTATTTCCAGTAGTCCGGCTTTCTTAATTTAGACTGATCACTCTTTCAGTAATTTTTTTTTTGTGGCTTTCACTTTAAGATCAATTCCATATTGTTTCTTCTTGTAATGATGGAGATTATTTTAGGATGAGTTTTACTATAAGAAAATTATTTATTTACGATTAATTATTTTAATAAAATGACTATTTTCAACCAAAATATATCTGATTTTGTCATAAATAATCTTTTTTTTTTATAAAAAATTGGTCACAAAAATCTATTTTTTAATAAAATAAATAAACTTCAACAATCACACAAGATAGCAGGTTTTAAGTGATTTAGCTTAAATAATGTATATATTTACTGCCGGATCTTTAAAGAAATTCATAATTCAAAAGTGGAGTACAAAAGAGCAATAGTAAATATAATAATTAAATTAGATGAGTTGAGTTAAGATCGTTCTTGTATCCAAATCCCATTTTAATTGACTATTCGTTCGTTCGTACGTAAGAACATTTCGATCTACTCCCTCCTCTCAATTTTTAGAAGCACGTGCTTATAGAGGAGTGTCACACAGTTTTGAACGCGAGGATGTATAAATGAAACAAGACAAATTTTAAATAGATAAACAAATGACAAAATAGATAAACAAGACAAATCTACAACTAGCGGTATATATCGTTAAATGGTGCTACTCAAATGACAAAATAGCAATCCAATTATTTTTAACATTCATAACAGAGATATGGGAAAAATAAGAGATATAATAGGCCGAAAGAAAAAGACAACAGCAGGCTTTTTAACGGGGGATTAACTCATTTTTTTTAGGGCAATCCTAGTTCATGTATATAGCAAAGGATCCTATGTGGACAACCTTTTAAACCGAATCATTCTCAGAGTAATCTCTTCGAAAGAGAATATTTTCAGAATAAATATGGAATATTAGACCAATGAACTTAGATCTACCTCAACAAAAAAAAAAAAAAAAAAGAGCTTAGATCTACGTGGAGTTGCATCTAATGATATTTGGCCAGATCCATAATTTTTTAGAAAATGATACACATTATTCTACACAATAACTTACACAATACATACATAATAATAAGGGTATAACAATTTATAAAAAAATCCTTATTTTTATATATGTGTTGTATAAATTATTATATAAATTATTATATGTGTATCATCTCACTAAATTTTTTCCGTTTCTCTAACAAGTGATTAACAGTTTAACCACGAGTACTAAAGGTTCTATGGGTAAAATGTTTTTGGGGGCTAGCATTAAAGTGTGGAAAAAATGATTATTTTTCGTGTGAATTCTAAATTTATCTAATTTTTTCTAATAAAATGGGCGGAACTAACATTGAATCATAGGATTGAAAATGATGTTATGTAAATTAAAAAGAGAGTGAAAAATTATAAAATTATAAAAATATAATTACAAACTATTTTTTATAAAACCTTAAATAATTTTTCTTGTATTTAGATTTTGAATTTTATATTATGAAACTTAATATTGTATAATAAAAAAATTTTGGATCCATATTAATAAGTTTGTTATTTTTCTTAAATTTAATTTTAAATTTTGGAGAAATCACATCCTTAAAAACAAATTATATAAGAAATTAAACAAAATTTTAGGATTATAAAAAAAAATGGAAAGAGATATTTTTAAGTATATTGAAATTTAAAAAAAAAAAAAAGAAAGCATATAAAAATTATAAATTTGTTGAGAGGGCCAATTTTTTATATTCATAAAATTATGTATAAAATATAGAATCACTTCATAATTTCAAAAAGTTTGGGGCGGGGGCCATGACCCCCTGACAAAGAAGGATACTTTCTCATGGGTTTTGTCCTGCTTTTCATCAGGTTGAGGAGACTAATGCCCATAATTTATGAAACTGTGGGACAGCTAAGGATGCCTGGGCTAATAAGAGTAGTCCAGTACAGAAATCAGCACTGTATGACATGCAGTTTCATCATATTTGGAAGAAATTGATTGAGAGGTATTCAAATTTCAAAGGCTGAGTTGTAAATATTTGCATGTGTGTGTGTCGGCAACACTGGTTTCGAAAAAATAAAGGGGTGTTTGAAGGGTTGCTTGAGAGCCTAAACAAGGTCTTGGCAGATTGCTAGACTGGAACTTGATGATTATAGCTGTCTAGCAGTGTGTTGGCTGTAGTGTTGCTGGTAGACAGCCTGTCTATGTAGCCCCCGTGAAATGGAACAGACCAGATGTTGACTATTTTTAAATAAAATGAATTGGGATGCAGCTTTTGACGAGAAGTTTAAACCCCGTTTGTATTCCATTCGAACTCGTCTCACTTTATGTTAAATTTATTATTATATTTTTTTATAAAATATATTTTTTAATATAATTTTATTAAAATTTCAATACAATTTTTTTAATTTTTAAATTACTTTTTTTAAATTTTAAAATAATAATAATATTAAAAACTAAACTCAACTTATATCATCTTGTTTTCAAATACGAACGAGATCTAAAAGGATAGAAAGTGATATTGTAGCCAGAGACTATAATGGTGATTTAGGTTAGGTTTGTTTTTTCAAATTATTTCATTTTATTTATCTTAAATTTATGATTATAATTTTTTTAAATTTTTATATAAAATAAAATAAAATAAAAAATATAATTTTTTCAAATATCAAAATAAAATTAATATTAAAAAATATTTTAATTTTTTTTTAACTTTTATCTCATCTTATTCTATCTCATTTATAAAAATAAACAACAATCATAATTACTTCTCAGATAACCGTGATCAATCATAAACAAATCAAAACGTTTATACCATTGCCTAGGTGACTACTTCAACCCATACAAAGACCTCTTCAGTTTGCATATACGGTCTTCTTTACTTTCAACTGTGAACTCTTCTGGTTGACGCATATAGATAGTCTCTTCACCATGTAAGAACGCTGTCTTCACATCAAGCTGCTGAAACTCCAGATCATATAAAGCCGTTATGGCTAGTAAAACTCTGATTGAGCTGTGTTTTACCACTGGAGAGAATACTACATTAAAGTCAACCCCCTCTCTCTGTAGCCTTTAGCAACTAGACGAGCTTTGTATCTTGCATCAGACTGGATTCCCTCTTTTCTCTTGAAAACCCACTTGCATCCCACAACTCTGATCTTCCCTGGTAACTCAACCAAATCCCAGGTTTGGTTCTTGTGAAGAGACTCAATCTCTTTAATCATCGCTGAACACCACTGTGCAGACTCAGTACTCTTCACAGCCTTTGAGTAACTGGAAGGCTCCTGCCCAACAACTTCTTCTGCTGTAGCGAGTGCATAACTAACCATGTCTGCCTGAGCATATCTCTGAGGTGGTCTGATTTGCCTCCTCTGTCTACCAGTAGCTATACTATATTGCTCCTCAACTGGTGTCTCAGTCTCTGATTCAGAATCATGCTCATCAACTATAGCATGATCCTGAGTCTCAAGTGGTGTCTCATGTGAAGCCTGCAACTCCACCTTCTTCCTTGTAGACTCGGGAATCTGATTTCTCGGATTAAGCATAGATTTTTCATCAAATACTACATCTCTGCTTATCACAAACTTTGGTGACTTGGGATCAGTACACCACAATCTATATCCCTTCACCCCAAAAACATATCCTATGAATATACACTTCTTTGTCCTAGATTCTAATTTACCATCATTCACATGAAAGTAAGCAGGACAACCAAACATCTTCAAATTCAAATAATCAGTACGTTCATCAAACCATACATGATTAGGTGTCTTCAACCCAATAGCTGTGGCTGGAGAGCGGTTCACCAGAAAATAGGCTGTACTGACTGTTTCCGCCCAAAAGTCCTTAGACAGCCCGGCATTGGAGAGCATACTACGTGCTTATTCTAGGAGGGTTCGGTTCATCCGTTCAGCCACTTCATTTTGCTGTGGAGTGTACTTGACTGTACGGTGTCTGAAAATTCCTTCATTCTTGCAGAACTCATCAAAGTCACTGCCGCAAAATTCCATCCCGTTGTCAGTCCGAAGCCGTTTAACCTTTTTACCGGTCTGATTCTCTATCAAAACTTTCCACTGCTTGAAGTTCTTGAAGACATCACATTTTTGTTTTAAAAAATAAACCCACACTTTTCGTGAGTAATCATCAATAAATGTAAGCAAGTAATTAGCTCCACCTTTCGATGAAACTGAAGACGGACCCCAAGGTTGGAATGAATGTAGTCCACTGTACCTTTTGTTCTGTGGACCCCTGTTGCAAACTGAACTCTGCTCTGCTTGCCCAATACACAGTGCTCGCACATGTCTAGTTTGCCCAAATTCTGATTCCCTAACAACCCTTGCTTACTGAGGATAGACATCCCCTTCTCACTCATATGGCCTATTCTCACGTGCCATAGACGAGTAACATCTGTCTCTGACTGATTAGATATTGAAACTGCAGTTTCACCGCTGACAGAATTGCCAAGGAGGAAATAGAGACCATCTTTCAGGTCTCCCTTCATAATAATCATGGAGCCTTTGCTGACCTTCAGAACTCCACATTATCCCGTGTACTTCAAACCCAAAGAATCAAGGGGCCCCATGGAGATAAGATTCTTTTTCAAGTCTGGAATGTGCCGGACATTAGTTAATATCCTAACAATCCCATCAAACATATTGATCTTCACAGAATTCATTCCTGCAATCTTGCAAGCTGTGTCGTTCCCTAACAAAATAGAACCACTATTGACTGGTTCATAAGACATGAACTAGTCCCTTCTAGGACACATATGGAAAGTGCAAGCTGAGTCCATAACCCACTTGTCACTGAACCGACTATTCGAATCACTGATTGCAAGAATCACATCAGAGCCATCAGATTCATCGGCAGCACTGACGGCATTAGAGGAACTCATGGATTCCTCCTTCTTCTTCAGCTTTGTACACTCACTCTTGTAGTGTCCAAACTTCTGACAGTAATAGCATTTTACATTTTTCTTGTTGGACTTGGACTTTAATTTCCCCTGGGACTTTCCTCTGCCCTTCTCTGAACCCTTCTCACTGGATCTTCCTCTGTTGGAGGTATCTTTGACAATCAAACCACTGGCTTGTGCTTCACCACCCTTATCATACTTACTCCTCAACTCCTTCAAATTCAAAGATGACTTCACATCTGCTAAGGAAATAGTATCTCTTCCATAAAGTATAGAATTTACAAAATTCTCAAATGAGGCAGGTAATGAACACAACACAATTAAAACTTGATCTTCATCATCAAGCTTGATGTCAACATTTTTAAGATCCATAACAATCTTGTTAAACTCATCTAGGTGTTCAGTAACTGACGAACCCTCAGTCATTTTGAGCGTATATAACCGTTGTTTTAAATACAACCGGTTAGTGAGAGACTTCTTAATATACAAGCTCTCAAGCTTGTTCCAGAGACGCTCAGCGGTCTCTTCCTCCGCTACCTCTCTCAACACTCCATCAGACAAAGACAATAAAATAGTACTATATACCTTTTCTTCATCATCCTTAGACGGTACAGGAGAATCAACTGTCCTTTCCTCTAGAACTTTGAATAACTCCTGCTGGCGCAACAATGCTTTTATCTTCAGCCGCCATAAGCTGAAACTGTTCTGACCATCAAATTTCTCAACTTCAAATCTTATTGTGGCCATCCCTTCAAATATACACAAAGCTTGAAAGCTCTGATACCAGTTTGTTGGAAAAAGACCAATGAAACAAACAACAAGAATATGTGATTTAAAGAACACAGCGATTTAAGTGGTTCAGCTCAAAATGAGCTTATATCCACTGTGGGGTTAGTTTCAAAGCTTCACTAGATTCAAAAGAGGTTACAGAGAGAGAATCAAAAGATTCTTACAAAAAGAAACACTCGCCTCACGTGTATACACTCCATCCTCACAAATTTCACTCAATATAGTGGAGAAATGGAGAAGAAATGATCTAGGAGAAGCTCTGTTTTTCGAGCCAAAAACAGAGAGCAGCTGAGCTTCATTCGTCCATCCGCGCGAAATGACTTCGCAATATTTATAATATGCGATCTCGCTCGAGCGAAACTTACCCTCGCTCGAGCGAGGACTTCTAGGTCAAACTCGCTCAAGCAAGATGTTGAACGAGAAGCTAGCAAACGGACACTTGGCAACACGTGGCATTTCGCTTGAGCGGGAGGTCGAGCGACAGTCGAGCGAAGTCACTGCCTGATCCTCGCTCGAGCTGGAGGTCGAGCGAGGGTCGATCGAACTCTAGGGTTTAGGTCTGCCTGAAGTCTGGAAGCCGCGCTCGAGCGAGGGTCAATCGAAATAGGGCTGAGGCGTGTATTCACAAACCATACTCAACACTGAGTTTGAGAAAAGAACTAAAGTCTAAAGCCACGAATGGTCGTGGGCTTGCAAAAAAACTTATGGCCCATTCGTGACTATGATTTCACGGCACACTTCAAGAACAAGAATAAAAATTAAAAGATGGGGGATAAGAAGAGGAGTAAAAAGGGTAATATTATTATGCTCATTTCATTTAACACCTCTTTTTGATATTTATGTATTTTGATTTTTTTTTTAATTTTTTTTTATTTAATGATTAAGGAAGTGATTATTAGTGTATTGATATATATATTTTTTTATATATTTTAAAATAATAAAAAATGATGATAAAAAAATAGAAAAGAATACTTTTTTATTTTTGTTTAATTTTGTTTTCATATTTTTTTAATGTATTTAAATATTTTTAAAAAATATGAAAAAATATCAATATACTAATAATCATTTTTTTAATCATTAAATAAAATTAAAAATTAAAAAAATATTAAAATACAAAAGATATCAAAAAGAAGTGTCAAATAAAATAGACATAGTAACATTACCCAATATAAAACGTCGGGTTATACTTACAAATTTGTTCATATATTTGTATACATATACATACATATATTTTTATAGATATAAACTTGGACTGGGTGGATCTGGGCTCAGCCTAAGCGCGATATCCCCCAACGGCAACAGCCGAAAGCGTATGGTCCAGCCGCACGTTCCCCGTCTGCAAATGGGGTTTGGAGGGATGGCAGAGTCCTATTGCTCACCTCTATTTTTATCCAATTATCAGTACTAAGAACTTCAAAGGAAAGAAAATAAATATAAGAAGTAAATCCTATATAATTTATTGTGCATTTGATATTTTATAAAATTTTCGTACATTAATAAATAATATAAGATTTATTTTATCTGTTTCTCTCTTGCTTTGATTTTTTAATTAAGGCAAAGTATGTTGGTAATGGTCATTTGCTTTCGTTGACTACTTCGTAAAAGGTTCGAGATTTTGGAAAGGTATTTCACGGGTGCTAATTCCTACGGTGATTAATAATTTAGATGTTTAATTCGTGAGGGTGACTCGAGTTTTTGATTTGATAATTGGTTGGGGATGGAGTAATTGCTGATTCCCTCATGATGGTAGTTGGCGATCCAGATTTGAGAGTTTGTGATATATATTGTTATTGTTGTGATGGTCTCGGAGTGTAATTCCTATAGTCTTCATTGTTGTGATGGTGCTCAAATAGAAACTTTAGACCATGTGTGTGTGTTGGTGCAGGGGCAAGTAGAGTACTCTGGAATTCTTTTTCTGCAGAGGTACGGTGTTTGGGATTGTTTTACCGCAACATAAAGGCTGGCAAGGTGTTGTAAATGTCTGGTGGCTAGGGGCGTCAAGTTCTTCTCAATTAGTTGGATGGCTTTGTGGGGCTGGCACCTATTATTATTATGTGGCCTATTTGGCGGGCAAGATGTGCTGCGCATATGGAGGGCCAGGAGGGGGATTCCTTATGATCATTGGAAATCGATTGTTCACTCGGACAAGAAGTTTTTTTTTTTTTTTTGTGGAGCTTTCAACCTCTTTGAGGAAGCTGAAACAACTAATTAACTAGCTAGAAGAGATGTTATGATTTTGCAGGAATTGAATTGTCCAGTGATGCATGCTGGTGTGTGTATGAAGATGATGAAGAAAATTGCTTGGTCTAGGCATGTTGAAGGTGCTGTAAATTTGAACGTTGATGGTGGATTTTGCGGCAATCCAGGTTTGTCGAGAGTGGGAGGGGTAGTTCGAAATTCCTACGATAAAGTTATTGCGGGATTTCCTCAATCTTGTGGGCATGCCACTAATACTATTGCGAAAATGTTGAGCTTTTCTTGATTGTGTTTAACTAAAGTGTGTCAACAGCTTGGTTTAAAGTTTTTTTTTAGATTTGGGTTTTTTTGGTAATAGTCGGATGGCTTCGTTCGGGAGTGTGCAAATTTTGGTACTTACTGGATTTTGGGATTTTTCGGCTACTGAATGCTAGAGTCCGTCATATATCTTTCGTAAAGCTAATATGGTTGCGGACTTTTTTGTCAAAGAAGGTGCAAATTAGGGTCTATCTTTAGTTTTTCTTTCTGTCGCCGGAAAGGGTTAGTGTGCTAGGTTAATTAGGTTTTCAAAATGGGAGATGGGAATTTGGGATTCTGGCTACTGCTAGTAGTTACGCAGGGTCCATATGATATATATATATATGTATAATTATTATAAATTTATACATTAGTTATAAATTTATAATTATATATAAAAAAGTTTAAAATTTAATACAATTAATGTTGTTTAAACTTATACTATAGAATTGATTAATGAAAATGATAAATTATTAAACTATAGTACTATTAGTAACTTATAATATATTAGTGTTTATACGTTAGTTTATGATATATTAGTAGATGTGTATTATATTATAAGTAGGTTATTTGAGAATAATAATTAGTTTATATTATTATTTAATTTAATTATCTACCAATATAAGTTACGGTCTATGAATCTATATGTAAGTTCTAGAATTTAAGTGCAATTGTTAATATTTAAACGGTGCCTAACTTACTTACTCCTATAATTAATAACTAAGTAGAAGAACAAGTAGTTAAGTATTATATATTAGTATAATAATTTTATATATTATTATAGACTATTGTTTGTACGTTGGTATTAAATATTATTATACATTAGTGTTTATACATTAATAACTTATATTATACATTAGTTTATGATACATTAGTAGATGTAGGGTATATAACTATTACAAGACCACAAGTTATTATATTAGCTTATGATCACTACAACAAATTTGGCCTTTTGTGGCCAATTTTTTTCCTACCATCAAATTATTGCAGCAAAAGATGACCTTTTATTGGCAATATATGTTTTTTCAAAAATAGGCATTAAACTTGTCAATAAAACCTTCTAATTTCTGCAGCATAATATGGCCACAAATAATGTTGACAATTAAATACAATTAGCGGCAATAATTACATTTATTATGACTAACAATCGGCGCCATTACTATAAATTATATTATTTATAATTTATATTTTTTGTGACAATTGATAATGGTCAATAAATCAATTAATCTACAATATCAATTGCCGAAATAAGCACCTATAAGTGTTTAGAGTAATAACCAGTACATTTTGTGGCTGACAGTCTTTGATTTATGCCCCTCGGTCTACTCTCTCCCTCGCGACTTCTCTCTCGCTCGACTCAGCAGTCCGCACATCACATGGCTTCTCCACCCTCGCGCCGCTGTCGTCAGCCCCCCAACCTCACCGCTGGCCACCATCAACTCCCCTCACCCTGGCAATTATACCCCAGCCACCACAACCCTCATGGTAGCCCACCCCCTTCCCACGCGATTCCTTCCTGAAATGGGTTTTTGCATGAATTCCCCACCGCCGTGTGGCTCCTATCAGCGCCGTACACCAGCCTAGCCACCACCAACGACCTCTGCAAGCCTCGTTGCACTTCCCCCTTCCCACATGCAGCCTCTATCTCCTCCAATCTCGCCCACGCACAAACCCATCGCCCATGGGTTTCCTCGATCTTATGGGTTAGATCTGTCGCCGTATGGCCTCGCAGCCGCCACCATCATCTTCCCCTTCCTCCACCGACCTCTCCAAAGCTTCTCTGATCTAGCAGGTACTTTGTGGCATTTTTAATTCGATTTTTCCCATTACATATTTTCAATATATATATATATATGTATATCACAATTAGTTAATTTTTATTGATGCTTCTGTCTTCAGTGGAACTACATATTGGACTATTAATGTGATTCGGAGTTGAATGCGTGCATGTAAGTAAGTGGAATTTGTGGGTACTCTTAGCTCGAATTTTTGTCTATTTCTTGGACTTGACAAATGCTTATGCACCTTTATCCTTTCATGGATACATGGTCCAAATGCTGGAAACTTGACTGCTACGTCTGTTGAGAACATTTGTTAAGCCCAGTCAAGTACACAAATAGCTAGGGAGAGATTTCTACACGATGGGGCCCCTGTTTTGATTTCAAAAATGATGAGAGTCTAAATATCACCCACGAGTTGAATGTTTTTCAATGTCTCAGGCAGTGATTTACTTTGTTTACGAAATTCTTGATTTTTGTGTCTAAGCACATGGAAAATAAGAGATAGGCACATAACCTGATATCTGGTTCTGCATGCCCATTTTGCCAGATTTATACTTAAATAATTTTCAGATAGATGAACTGTTGACAAATGCCACCCATTAAAGGTTCATCTCCCTCAATTGTTTCGGACTTTGGGGGTGTAGAAAACCAGTATAGGATACTTCTTGAGAATCTTGATAAAGGCTCATCTCCCTCAATTGTTTCAGAGTTCATTCATAGAAAAACATCCATATCACCTCAAGTCTATCTTTTCCTGAATTTTAGTTCAGATCCGACGACAAAGGGAGCCCTTATGTTGGATTGTGAAAAGAAATTTCAAAAGCCCTTATGTTGCATTTTTTTTTTTTATGTATCTAAACGTCTAATATATTTTAGAGAACACAACCAAGTCTTCCTGCCTTATGGAGTGTTTTTCTTATGCGTTATTTGTTTTGATTCTTTTATTTTTTCCTGTAATATTTATGTTTATGTTCTTTGTGTTTTTTTGGTATTTTTGTTTTGTTTTGTTTTCCTGTGTTTTTTTTTTAATTCTTTTCCATTTGTTTGTTTTCTTTTTTGGTGTCACTATGTACTTGTACATTGTTATTCTTGTGTGGAAAGATTTTTGCTTCCCCACAACTTGCCATGTAGAGAACCTTATGTGCAAAAAGATGGCATTCCCGCTTGCATTACAAACTGGAGAAACATAAGGAACGACAAACATTTTGTCTCTCATAGGGTTGCAATATTTAGACAAGGCAAACTTGACAAATCTTCTTGCGGTATTAAATTAATGTAATTTCCCCATTCACCTATTGGTCTAAGTAAAATCATTTCCTCAAGCTTAAAATACCTACACTCTCAACAAGACTAGTAACATGCATTCATCCACATGATGGTGACTCCCAATCTCCAATTAAAATTGATACTATTTTTCCTTGGTAGCTTGCACACTCCACTCGTCGGTGTATTATAATTGATGCATTAACGGATATGATTCAATGATTTGCATGATTCTATGTGATGATATTATTTGGCCATGCATATACTAGTCAATTGGACTAACTTCTTTTATGTCGTTGCCCTTCCTCTAGTGTACCATGACGGATTAGTTTTACAACTTTCCACTTATCATTACTATTCAAGTAAATGGGGTTTTTTATGATTGTCATATATTTGCTTTCTATATGGAACTTATTTTTTTTAGGTTTGAGATAAATAATGTTTTATGCTATTTTGTGTCTCAGTTTCTCCTTCACTTGGCTAAAGTTTTTAATTTATTACTTGCTTTCTCTATGGTTAGTCTTAAACCACCTTGGCTGCATAGGAGAAGAATACATACCCTTCAACCAAAACAATGCTATTGTTTTTCTTTACACCTGATAGAAAGCATAGTGATGGTTCATACATCAAATTTTTGAAGAGATTTTGTGGTGAGGTAAGTAATCAAATTTTGTGGTGAGGTAAGTTCTCTGTTTTGAAATTCAATCTATTTTTTTTTATTTCATTCTGCAAACCATTTTTTCTATGGTTATAGATTTGTTTCTGTTATGATAATATATTAACAAGATTGGTTTCTGCTCTTTTATTAAGGCCCGCCATTTGCTTATGGTCACAACAAACTAGAAGACTTGGTTATAGAAAGAGACGTTAATTTTCTTCTTACTAAGTGTGGTATCAGATCTCGAATTTGGAGATTGTGGTCTCTTCTATGACCAGAAATGCTTTTCTAGTTTTTTTCCAGACAATATAACAGTATTGTATTTAGAATATGTTCATCATATATATTAACGTAGCCACACTTTGAAATTGTAGATTGGGTTCTGCAAGAGCTGTTAACCGGAGGTATATCAGTGATTGTGTACCTCTGAAGATCTGCATGCAGGCATCAACAGCTTTTGTTAGTGTTAGTGCTCTTGGAATGACCTGTGGTCCTGCTCTAGCTGGTCTGCTTCAAACTAATTTTAGGATCTACAAGCTTACATTCAATCAAGACACCTTGCCTGGCTGGGTTATGGCTGTTGCTTGGCTAATATATTTAATTCGGTTGTGTATCTCATTTAAAGAACCTTCTCATGATTTTGAGGAAAATCAATTGCCTCGGGAATCGAATTCTGGTATGTTGATTCATATGGTGCTGACATTTTGGTTGATATCTCGCATATTTTTGGCCATGTCTATGTTATTTTTTTCAGACTTTGAATTGAATAACTACCATTTAATGTGATTATGGCTATTTTTTTCTCATAGAACTAGTTTTGCTGTTTTGGAAACTTCTAAAGAGTATATAGATTGTAAATTACATCGTCAATCTGTCAATCTGAGTGGTGATTTACTTAACCATCATTTTTGGAAAGTTTTAACAAAAATTCACTCTTTAAAGCTACCTGTTTTTTTTTTTTTTTGATAAGTTCTCTTTTCAAGATGTTTAGTTATGATTGTGGACTTTGAATGACAGAAGCAGTACAGAATGAGTCCCGTGAAGAAGGACTTAAACAACCATTGCTTGTTACTTAAGAACATAAGCAACAAGATGAAGATAGTGAGCAAGAATGTGATGAAAGTGAAGAAGCTTCCGAGGAATCTCGCCGACTAGCTACTTCAATTCGATCAGTATATAGACTACTTACACCCTCTGTGAAGGTATATAGGTGACTTTTATATTAGTTAAAAAAAAAAATTACTTATAAGTTTGATTTATGTCTTTGATTTAATCATTGACGTGAAAAAAAAAGTATGTAGTTATTAACACGCCTGGTTTTGTTCTGTCTTTCAGGAAAATAGAACTACATAACTATTTTTCTTCTTAAAAATATATATTTCAAATGTGACCCCCCAATATGTATGCTTTATGAAAACACACACAAACACCGCATTGCTGAAACATACTAATGTAATGGATGTTTAAACTTGTTAACCAGCGAGTATCAATGTTACAACTTCACTTATTCATTATAATGCACAGCTCGAAGTCCCAATTAGGTGAGCAAGCACTAATGCTTCCACATTAAAGCTTTGTCTGCTGAGATGCTTTCTTTGAACTGATAGTTGAGATGAGTTATCAAATCACTTTTCACACTGTAAAGTAAAACCTGATCAGTGACTTTGCTATGTGTTTTACCTATCTAAAATAAAAATAAATTACTATTGAATTGCTGGAGATTGAGCAATCCAGATCCTGCTCCTTTATCTTTTGATTGCTGTCATGTATTTTATTGTCCAAGCCCATGGACTGGTTTAAATCATCAAGAAGCTTTCCTCCTAAAATCTTCTTCCTAATCTCATATCTGCTATTAATATTTGGTTGGAGCTGAAACACTTGGAACTTCAAAACAATCACTAATTGAATTTCTATGTTTCATCAGGTTCAGTTGTTGATATATTTTGCTCAAATATGTAATGGAGATTTTACTTTCAGAATCAAGTGTTGTTACCACATACTACTTTCACTGGTCTACGAGCACAGTGGCAATTTTTCTTGCTTCCCTTGGCCTGACAGTTCTTCCAGTAAACATCGTTGTTGGAAATTACATTAGCAATATGTTTGAAGACAGGTAATTATTTAACAGTAACAAGCTTTTGATCTCTAATTTCTGGAATTTGTTCAGTATCATTAGTATTTGATTATCTTATATCTCCTCCCCCTCTCCCCCCCTCCGCCCCTCCCCCTAAAAAAATAAAAATAAAAAAGGAAAAAGGAATAACATCTTTTCTAAAGTTTTTGAATGCTTCTCATAAACTGTTGATGCATTAATTTTCATGTCTGATTCTGATCGCAGGCAGATTCTATTGGCGTCTGAAATTGTGGTTTGTATAGGCATACTCCTGAGCTTCCAAATAATAAGTCCGTACTCTGTGCCACAGTATGTCTGCTCGGGACTCATCGTGTTTGTTTCTGCTGAAGTTCTTGAAGGTCAGATATTGTTCAATTTCATTTGTTTCTAATAAGCACCTTTAAGTAGGGCAACTGCACGTCATGAATAACCAAATCCCAATTAAAGTGATATATTTAGGAATAATCAATTTGGTCTAGGATTAGGGGAGGAAATGGTTTTCTGAAGTTGAGAAAAGAAATAATTGTTAATTTATTTTACGTCTGAAGTATTAAAATATATCTAGTTCCACGTTTGTGGATTTGTCTTGGGAGCTTTCATTTTCAAGAAGCCTGGTGCTTTTTTGTTTATAATCACAGTGACTTTCTTCGGGTATAGCTATCGTCTCTATGTTTTTTCTAATCTTGGTTAAAATGTGATTAATAAAAGTGGCTAATGGTTTTATTTATTGTTAGAAGATGAGTTTAATTTTTTTAATTCATTTTATTTGTGATGGGATTTATTTGCTAGAAAATGTGATTGAATGAATTGTGGTTATTTATTTGATAGAATATGTTTGCTTGTGTAAATTTTGGAGTAGACTGACACTAACATAATCAAACATAGTGCCATTTCTCATCATCACTTTACCTGTGTCGAGGGAGTGCAGACTGCCCTGCTCACCAAAAACAGTATTTGACTTGATGGACTAAGTATTTTTTTTTTTCCCTTGGTGTATTAAGCAGTGATTTGAGTGACTATTTATCACTGCTACTGTTGTGGATATTTCTGTCCTGTAGTATATAGAAATGTATCAATAGATAAAAAAAAAGTTTCAATTATTTTATTTTATTCTAATTCTGCTTGGATGTTTGCTTCTAATTAGAATATGTGGTGTTTGTCAATTTTCAAATTATTTGGTTTAGATTTTAACTTGCACATCATTTGTTATTAATTTCTTGATAGGGTGTTACCAATAAAAAAAAAAAAAGAAAAATTCTTGATAGGGTGTTACCTATCGACGAACTTTGTTTTAAATCTATATAGGTTGCCTTGGAAAAGGGGCTTTTCTCAATGGTTATAAATTTGCAAGTCAATTTCATTCGACTTGTTGATTTTTAAACATAAATGTATGAGGAATTTTGTAGTGGAAATAATGCTTTACTCTTACAGGTACCTGTGTCGACACACTGCAATATGGTGTTTTATTTTGTAACGAAGGACTTGGTACCTAGATCCCTCTTGCAAGATTTGTTGATGGAAATGATGAATTCTGCAATAGTCGGCTGAAGTTTATCCCATTAGTTCCCAAAGTATTTATTTTGTAATGAAGGACTTGGTACCTAGATCCCTTTGAGGAGATTCCCATCATCAAAAACATCCATATGTGCACTCAATTGCAGAATTGCGCTTGTATGTAGATTCATGTATGCATACCTTGTAGATGAAAATAGAACCATGTGGGTGAAACCTAATATATTATTCTCTGTACTATGCTAGGATGTTTGATAGAGTTTATCTCTTAATAGTTGAAGTTAAAACACTTCGGTAATCACTTTTTAATTGGACAAAAGCAATTGGGGTATTCAATTACTAATCTTTCCTAGATTGGTAGATTTAATCAAGTCAAACAATTTGAATGTAAGTTGATTTTTTGTTAACCTATATAGTCTGTTGTGGTTTTGAATTAAGTTGAGTAATATGTTCTCATGTTTTACTACAATTCTTTTCATAGAAGGCTACTACTCGATCACTTTTTAGAGCTGTTTTTTTGTTTGTGTTGTGGTTTGGAACTGCTTATATATTTATATGATGCTAAAGTTGGAAATGGCTTTTTGGAGCTGTTATTTATATATTTGAATTTCAATAATGGTGTTTATCGACAAAACTACAATTATGGATCAGGTTTTTTGTTGAATACACTGGAATTTTTGCTCTGCCTTGCATATTCATTTTCGTGAATGTTGTGCAAGTATGCATTCTATCATTCTACCCAAATAGGTTATTTTTGGCAAAAATGTTTGTAGAGAAAATGAATTAGTGGAAAATATTTGATGTTGCTGCAAATATATATTTTTTTCTATAAAAATAGGTTATTTTTGGCAAAACAATTTGTAGAGAAAAAGAATTAGCTAAAAAAATTCTAAATTTTTTTTTTCTATCAAAATAGGTTATTTTTGGCAAAACTATTTGTAGAGAAAAATAATTAGCTGAAAAAATTATTGTCAGAAATCTTTTTTGGATGACAAATTAACCATCTTTAAACTCTTTTTTTTTATAATGTCTCTTTGCAGGAAATAGTTTTTTGTGGCAATATATGTTGCCAATATACTTGATTAGTGGCAATAGAAGTAGTGGATACACATACTGCAGCAACCATAGAAAATTGTAGCAAATTAATTAATTGTGAGGAGATATATTGATGTAAAACCTCTGTTGTGGCAACATTGTACCGTGGGAAATATGAATATGGGTCCACTGCTAACGACTTTGAAATGGTATTTTTGGCCAAATATTAGTTCATATGTGACAAAAGATTGTTGCAACAATAAAGCAACAATTATTTGCCAAGCAGTATTTTGCCAATAATGTATGAAAATTGGTTTTTTTTTATCTACAAACATGCCACCATCCTATTTTGCCAATATTGATGTTATTGTGGCAATAATTATTGGTTATTGTGGCCAAATGCATCGCAGCAATAAGCCATATTTGTTGTAGTGGATACAACGATACATTAGTCTAATTTATCGATGTCTATTATATTATTACACGTTATTACATTAGTTTATAATACTTTTATATGTCTATTATTTGACTCTTTATATATTAGTATTATAAATTATTACATTAGTAACTTTTAATATATTAGTGTTTATATATAAGTTAATTCAATTAGCTCCTACTATTATTTAATTCAATTATCAATCTATATAAGTTATATTCTATGACTATATGTAGCCATAGGGTCTAAAATTTAAATGCAATTGTTAATATTTAAACTTGTACTATAGTATATTACATGTTATTAACCCATACTCATTATAATTTTACTATATTAGTGCCTAACTTACTTACTCCTATTAATAACTAAAATATAATAACCTTAGTAGATGTCTATTATATTATTTGTATATTATTTTGAATACATCTGTGTCTATAACTTTATACATTATTATTACAAGTTATTATAAGTAGATTATATGGGAACATTAGCTCATATTATTATTTAATTTGATTAGATTTTATGTCATAAATATTGTAAGTATATTATTTTGGAATTTGTTGGTGTTTATACATTAGTGTTATTATTAATGTACATTAGTAACTTATTAGTTTTTATCTTTATATATTAAAAGCGGCTATCAAACGGAAGTTTTTGTTTTCCATTTAAGTCCGTTAAAGCTGTGGGTGTATTTATCAAACGGTGTTTTAGCTTTAGTCTTTATTTTTCCTCTTTCCTCTTTTCCCTTTTATCTTAATCTCTTTCATTTTTTCTTCTTTCGTTTAATCTTTTTGGATTTTTTTTTTCTGCAAAAGCAAAAAGAGAATTTGGCTATGCAGTTGAAGCTGAAGTCGAGGCAAGTTGAGGTGTTAGGTATGGTTCCAAAACTGTAGGGCTAGATAACGTACCTTAAACATGCTGAGATGAATTTCAATATTGCTATTCTTTTGGTGGTGGTTGGGTTTAGATATTTAAGGTTATTTATTCGTTCTTTCTTTGTTTCGATCATTCTTTCTTTTAAATAATGTTTTTGTCAATTAAAGTTACTTCCATTTGACTTCAATTAAGGTTATATTAACGACTTTTCTGAATCTTGTTTACCCTCTCAATTGATCAATTGAGTTACTAATCAGACTACCACTATGGGGAAAATAAGCAAATTGAATGCTTGTACTCTTGTAGTTGTTTTTCATAAGTTGCCTTGGTACCTATATGCTCTACAATTTAATTAACTCTTTGGTGTAGGTTTTGCACCTTTACAATGTTTATCTGGTTATTATTCTGGATTTTCCATATTAAAATACGATGATCGATTTGATCATTATTTTGTTTCATAACCATGTGAAAAGAAGTTAGAGGGTGGCTGCAGGAAAACAGGGGATTAATGAGATGATCAATATATGGTTGAGACTGTTGACTATAGTTGGATTGAAGTTGTTAATGTCAACTTGCTAATCTTTGGAAATTTTCATCTTCTTTTTTAGATTAGTTTATTATTTTCATACATCTATAACTAGAAGGTGCCCAGGGAGCCAAGAATATGCAAGAGCATTTTCATACTCTGTAATGTCAACAAATGCTCCTCTAAAATAATTATGAAAGTCAAACTGAACTCTCCTCTCAATTATTTACTATTTGACCAGAAAAATATACTTTGCATTGTTAAATTATCAAGAGTTTTGCACATTACATCAAAAGCTACTAAAACTGAGACATTACACCCCCACAATAATTAAAAGTTGGGATATGCCCCTCCATTAAGATATGATTTCAACATTTTTTTATTCAACGTTATAACATGTCACCAATTCTTCATTCATTTAACAATCGAAATTGGACAGTATTCTACAATTTAGTTTTTGGTAGACCAAATGCACCATGTATCAATTTTGATAGTTTTAGATGTTAACCTCAAGATGTTTGAAGATGCACAGTATGGATAAAAAAGTATAGTTTAGTTTAGCTTCTTGAAATTCTTATTTGTCTTGTTATTTTAATTATATGAAAAAAAAACTATTTGTCATGTTCTTTTGTGGGTTTGATGCCCAACATACTTTGAAACAAGTGCAATGCTGATAAAATTTGTATTATTTGGGAAGTATCTAGATTTTCTTGCCAAAGGAAAAACCTTAGATGCAATAAAAAAGTTAATGGATTAACTTGCACCACAATAGCAGTGTTACTTGTCAAAGACAAAAGTTTTTTTGCATGTCTTCCTCTCTTCTTCTAAATAAAGGGTGATGTATTTATGGGAATTTGTCAATCAGAGTGTATTTCTGTTCTTGCCCTTTTGCTTTTGCTCGTAATTGTGCTTTAATTGCTGTGTAAACAAGTCGTAAAGGGTAATCTATGATGTGAGTACCTGGTGTTTGTCTAAAATATTCATCATTAAAATCTATTTGCAACTTAGATTTATATGTTGGTTCTAATACGATGTCATTTGTCTGATGTTTGGTGCATGACATACCAGTACATTGTGATTAAAGCTCCCTTGCTCACATGAATTTTCCCGTATGCATTCTACTTGGTTGAAATATAAAATTGGGATATAATAATTTTTTTCAAAAACTATTTCATTCTTCAAAAATATTTGCTAAATTTGTTCCTTTTTTTTCTATGAAATAAATTACTCATTAATCAATAATTTGTAAAAACATACAACTTTTGTAAAATAAATGTTTGACCCAATTAGGCCAACGTGCTGCACGTTGCACCTACCTAGTATATTATAAGTATTACAAACTATTACATTAGTTTATAATACTTTAGAATATGTCTATTATATTATGAGTAGATTATTCGTGAACAATAATTAACCCATACTATTATTTCATTTAATTATCAATTTAGGATTGTAATAGTCTATGACTATATGTAGTGTCTATAACTATTACAAGACTACAAGTTATTGCATTAATAACTTATAATATATTAGTGTTTATAATTTTATACATTACTAGTCTTTATACACTAGTATTACAAGTTATTGCATTAATAACTTATAATATATTAGTGTTTATACATTAGTATTACACATTATTACATTAATTTATGATACATTATGATATTTTATTTACTTATAATACATCATTGCTTTTGTATTAGTCTTTAACTTTGTATATATTAGTATTACAAATTATTGCATTATTAACTTTTAATATATTAGTGTTTATATATTAGTATTACAGTCTATTAAGACTAATAAATATATATCTATTATATTGTAAGTAGATTATTTGGAAACAATAATTGGGTCACACTATTATTTAGTTTAGTTTAGTTATATATATATATATATATATAAGTATATATAAATTATATATGGAAATACATAAAATTTTATATTTATATGCAAAATACCAGAATCGGAGTTGGATATATAGTCAAAGTCGGAGTCGAAATCAAAGTCGGAGTTAGAGTTGGATTATAAGTTAGAGTTGGCATGTTGGAGTTGAATCGAAAAGGAGTCGGAGTGGAGTTGAGGTTGGAGGCGGATTGTTAAATTTTTGCTAAGCCTTAACGCCCAACGTTCAATGCTGGGCAGTACACGTCTGAAAGATTTCAGGCTAGTTGAGCTGATAGTTTTTGTTTGATACTCTTTTTCATTGATTAAATATCCATCCTTTCGTCTTTTTCGTTCCCCATCGGCCATCGTAGTTCTCTTTTGATACTTTTCTTCACAATTCTCTTTTAGAGGATAAGCAAAGTCTGGTAAAAGGAACGCGAGATTCCAGAACCCCAAATATTTCAAGAAAAGTATCTAAAAATAGGAATGATAAGGAAAGCATCTTAAAAATGTGAAAGTTACTTATCCACAAGGGTTTTCAAATAACAGGAAAAGGAAAGGCATCTTTTTTATAACTCTTGTTTAGAAAGATGACGCTTATAAAATTTAAAATTTAATTACACCATCACATTGGCTGCTTAAATTTAAATGTAAGTTATGAACATCATTTTACTAAAGTGAGTAACATCCCAAATAAAAGAGAAGAAAAAACTGAACAATAATGAAGAAAAAACTGAACAGCAATTAGGAGAGCATCTTCAAAATAAATAGATAACAAGAAATTTCAAGCATTGAACAAAGCAAAAGTTTTTCGAATAATCATAGATTTCCCAAAATTCAAGTCAAGTATGCAAGAGAAAAAATAGAGAGCATCTTCAAAAGTGATGAATAAAACTTAAATAAAAAGCAATAAGCAAAGCACCTTCAACAATAATTGGAAGTTTCATGCATAAGACGCAATTGCACGAGCGGGCCATTATCGATTTTGGTCACTACCTGCCCTCTGTATTCAAAGCCAGCATAGCATATTCTCCTTCCATCCCTCAACTAAGTTGAGTAGTTTTTACCATTCCTTCACCAACCTTCAAAAAATGGTGGAAGTCATTCTCTTCGACATTGCTACACGAATCATTGAGAGCTTGGGATCCAAGGCTCTCAATAAGACTAGACTGCTTTGCGGTGTCACATATGAGCTTGAGATGCTTAAGAACACCGTTTCGACAATCCAAGCCTTGCTTCTTGATGCGGAGGAGAAATGGGCATTGAACAATCATGAAGTTATTGATTGGCTTGAAAAGCTTAAGGATGTCGTTTATGATGCAGATGACTTGCTGGATGGTTTCTCCATTGAATGTCTGTTGCGAGAGATGCTGACACGGGATAAGATGGCAAAAAGGTACGAATCTTCTTCTCCAAATCAAACCCAATTGTCTATGATATGAAAATGGGCCATGAGATTAAGGCGATTAGACAGAAGTTAGATGCCATAAAAAATGATAGGAAATTCCACTTGGAGGAATGCCCTATGGAGATAGGATTCAAGGCTAGGAAGAGGGATGATACTCATTCCTTTGTACCTGAGGCAGAAGTTATTGGTAGAGAGGTTGAAAAGAAGGAGATCATTGATATACTTCTTTCTGATTCCAATGTTAAAAAGAATGTAGGAATCCTTTCAATTACTGGCCTCGGAGGATTAGGAAAGACCACACTAGCTCAATTCATATATAATGATGTGAAAGTAGATAAACATTTTCAGCTAAAAATGTGGGTGTGCATCTCTGATACTTTTGATGTTAGAAAAGTTGTTGAAAAAATTCTAGAATCGGCAACAAAAAGGAAACCAGAGGGTGTTGAAATGGATACATTGGTGTATGGTCTCCGAACAGAAATTGGTAGAAAAAAATACTTACTTGTGTTGGATGATCTCTGGAATGAGGAGGTTGGAAAATGGGATGAATTGAAAAAACTATTGATGAGTGGTGCAAGTGGGAGTAGAATACTAGTAACTACACGTAGTGCAAAAGTTGCATGAATTACCCAAACAATTAAACCATATTCCTTACAGGGTTTAGACAGCCAGAAGTCATGGTCTTTATTCAAGCAAGTGGCATTTGAGAACGGACAAGAGCCAGTGAATTCTAGAAAAAAAGTGGAAGTTGGAAAGAAAATTGTAGAAAAGTGTTCAGGTGTCCCTCTTGCCATCAAAACAATCGGCAGGTTACTATCCTTGGAAGATTCTGAAGCAGTGTGGGATTTTTTTGAAAAAAATAAAATGACAAAAATTAAAGAAAATGACATCTTGCCAACTCTTAAGCTGAGTTACGATCAACTTCCATCACATTTGAAACAATGTTTTGCTTATTGTAGTATATTTCCAAAGGATTACATGATGAAAAAATCACAATTGATAAATCTCTGGATGGCACAGGGGTTTATCAGGCCATCCAATCAAAATAAATGCCTTGAAGATGTTGGTAACGAGTATTTCATGGGTTTACTTTCGAGATCGTTCTTTCAAGAAGCTGAAATGGATGATTTGGGAAACGTGATTACGAGTAAAATACATGACCTCATGCATGATCTTGCAATATCAGTGGTAGGATCGTTGATCACCACATTAGACTCTGAGGATAAAATCATTGGTGAGGAAACTAGACACATATCAGTTGTTTACAATATAGATTTTTCCTTTGTAATCCCAATTTCCTCATCTAAATCCAATAGGATTCGAACAATTCTTTCGCTTGGTGGTCAATTCAACGATTGGAAAGAGTTAGGTACTTCATGGGAAACAATCTTTTCAGGTTTGAAGTGCTTGCGAGTGCTGGATTTACAAGGAAGAAAGCTTGAATTAGTACCGAGTTCCATATGTAAGTTGAAGCATTTAAGAGATCTTGATCTTTCATGGAATCATAAAATCAAGAAGTTGCCCGATTCCATATATAGGTTGCAAAATTTGTATACACTAAAACTCTCTCGATGCACCAGTCTTAAAGAATTGCCTAGAGGAATTACGAAACTAGTCAACCTCCGACATCTTTACAATGATGGATGTTTTAATTTGACTTATATGCCACATGGATTTGGGCAATTGACAAATCTCCAGACATTATCTACATTTGTTGTCCATTCTGATTCAGCTCCTGAGGATTGTGGCAGGTTAAGCGAGCTAAACAGACTAAATAGTTTAAGAGGAGAATTAGATTTGAGACATGGGGGAGAAGTTGCATTAGACTGTAAGGGTGCAAATCTAAAGGAGAAAAAACATCTTCAAGTTTTGACTTTAAGTTGGAGCCCAGAAAATGTTAATGTACGTGACGAAATGGCATTGGGAGACTTGGAACCTCACCTAAATCTTAAAAAGCTGTACATATATTGTTGTGGGGGTGTGAGGGCTCTGATGTGGCTTTTGTCACTCACAAATCTTGTTGATTTGGAGTTATGTGAATGTACAAGATTTAAATATTTACCACCATTGAGTCAACTACCCTCTCTTCGGAGTCTTTTTTTAAGAAGCCTTGAAGAAATAGAGTACGTATCAGATTGTAGTGATAACAATGAGTTTTCTTCTTCCTCGATGAGTCAAATACCATTCTTCCCATCCCTGGAGGAATTTAATTTTGCTGGGTGTCCAATTTTGAAGGGTTGGTGGAGGAGTGATTCTTATAATGTGGATGTCAATACTATTGATTCCTTACTACTCTCTTCATTTCCTCCTCGTCTTGCAAAATTAATAGTCTTTGATTGCCCTATGTTCACTTCATTGCCAGTGTTTCCACATCTGCAAGAATTTTTATGGCTATATAATGCCAGTTGGAAGCCATTGCAACAAACATTAACGAATGCCTTTACATCTCCTCCTCTCTCCAAATTGAAGAAAATATCCTTAGATGAAATTGAGGATCTAGAAACACTTCCAGAGGGTGGGTTGCAAAACCTCATCTCTCTCCAACAGTTGAACATATCTAAATGCCCTAAACTAAAGTCTTTCTCCCTAGGTGTACAATATCTCACTGCACTTCACCATCTGAGGCTTTCTACTTGTCCTGTGCTTGACTTAGACAATGATGAGCACGGAATGCAATGGAAAGAGCTTAAAAGCCTCATCTCTTTAGAGTTTATCAATATTCCAAAATTTACATCTCTACCGTTGGGGCTCCAACATGTGACAACTCTACAAGACCTCCAAATCTTAAATTGTTCAAGCTTGAAGGATATACCAGAGTGGATCTACAATTGGGCATCACTTGAGCGGTTCACAATTTCTAAATGCTCTGGTTTGACATCTCTGCCTGAAACAATTAGTAGGCTAACCTCTTTGAAAATGTTGAAAATTGATGATTGCCCAAATCTTATTATGAAGATGTGAAAAAGACAGGGGTGAGGATTGGCCCAAGATTGCTCACATCCCAAAGCAAGGCTTTTATCCTAAGCGGAGATACGGCATCATTGACTGATACAGGTATTTTTTTTTATAACTAAAATTAGCTTTGTCTCCACATCCACCTTCTTCACTTCAACTTATAAAATTCTACTTGTAGAAGCGACTTTGGGTAAAGAAGAAATAGGGGAGTGGGATTGAGAGTTCATTTTCGTCCCTATTCAAATAAGAAATATCAGCAAATGCATGATTCTTCACTTCCAAGAGAATAGTAAGGAGGTGGAAGAAGACCAAAGGGAAGAAATATTGGAGGAGGTTGCGGAGGAGATCCAGGACTGGAATTCGAAGGCCGCAATGTTGAGGCTGTATAATTTCACGACATCAATTTCTATAGGCCTGCATGTTTCTTAGCTTCGAAAGTGATGGTAATTTGATTTTTGCTGAACTTTCTATTTTAGTCTTGATTACTACTTCTGCAACACACACAAATTTTCCCAAGACAACTTGTTTTGTTTGCATAGCGTGGATCTACGGTTGGTAATTGGGAGGGTCAAACAAGAAAGTGTAGAACAAAAACAAGACTTAGACCTGAAGTAGCCAGAGGCTTCCATAGGATTCCAAGAGATGAAGGGTTGAGAGTTTGTTGAATGGTGCTCAAATTAAGATAAGTTTGAGAAGACATTGTAAATGCTGGAAAGATATGGATGCAGAAATATGTTAGAGTCAAATTAATAAAATATAGATTTCAAAGGTTTAGAAAAAAATTTGGAAGCTGCAAGTGCTTTTAAAGTCAATGATTCTGGTTCGAGATTGAAAATAAATGTGATTTTGCTCACTTTTGAGCTAGCTTACGACTTTATACCCCAACCCAACTTGCTCTGGCCCTCGGTCTTCCCTTTCTATTCCTCGATAAGCGGACCGTGATAGTATGGGGGGGAGCGGTATCTACTTTTGACTCATAGAAAGCATCTCTTGCCTTGACCGAACCTAAGGTTATGTTATGGATTTCATGAGAGGTGTAGCATCAAGTGCTTCAGGGAATGCATTTAGCTTTTCTACATGGAGTTATGTAGAGGAGGTTGCAGGATCTTAAGGAGAAAAACAATATGAAAGGTGTAACGCCCTGCTCCGAGAGGTCCGATGAGTTAACTTCTATTTATTAATATCATATTCAATAATATAATAAATATATATTTTACAAAGTCTCCACAAAGTCTCTATAAAAACTTTTTTATAACATTTTCATATCATATCATATCAGAATATAAAACATTTTTATAATTGAACAGAATCATATTACAAAAATATAATTTGAACAGAAAATTTCATATTTGCTCTTTTAGGACAATTCAAAAATGAAATATCAAATTAGCTCATATTTACACCAGTCATGTCAAAAAATATTTTATTATTATACAAAATTTCATGTAGATGCAGAACAAATAACTGAGGTGGCTTTTTCCAATTTCTTTTCATTATAAAATATGCACTTTTTTCACAATTGACCCCGATTCATATCTTTAATACAAACTCTAATTTAGGAATTTCACTTGAATTTTTATTTTTTTATAAATTTTTCACAATAGTACAGAACGAAAATTAATTTCACCTATAAAATTGACACATACTTTCATAAATTTTTAATTGAATATTTATTTTATTTCGTAATATATATATATATATATATATATGTATGTATCTGATATCTAAAATGCTTGAAACCTTAAGAGACCCCAATCCTAAAAAATTGATAACCTCCCATAAACTCATAATGCAACGGTAAAAATCCACGGCCCCTCTAAAATTGCACAACCATAAAACTTATAAACAATCCCACGGGCCATGACCCATACAAATTGTATGCCGAATCCTCAAAAAAAAAAAAAAAATTCCATAAGTTTTCTTTTCGTAAGCAGACACCGACCCAACCTAAAAGCCCCCCCACTGAAATGAAAAGAAATTCCATGCTTTGCTTTTTGCAAAAAACTGAGGGCAATATTGTCATTTCATAACTAATATTGTCACTCTGCGAAACTTAGAAAAGTAACACATGTCAATAGTCTAATAAACTAATAACAAATCGCCCAATTCTAGGTTGAACCCCCCACTCCCTTATCAAAAAAAAAAAGAAAAGGATCATATGAGAGTATTAATATTAGATTAATATTTTTAGCAATTTTAAAAAAAATTAATAAAAATATTTTTATATTGAATTAATCATCCATTTTGAAAATTTTGAAAAATCTAAAATTCTTTTATTTTAATTTTCATATATAAAAAGAATTATTCACATTTTTATTCATTGAAAATAATTATATAAGTAATTCTTTGGTTGAAAAAAATAATTTTTAAAAAAAAAATGAAAAATATTTTTTTAAAATTTGGTTGAAAGATGATTATTTAAGTATCAAGTTAAATTATTAAAATATATATGATTAATATAATTACAAAATATGAAAAATATTTAAATATATTCTTATTAAAAAAATAAATATAAATATGAATATGATTATTGGAAATTATTAAGGATTATGAAAATTAAAATAAAAAATAAATAATAAAAATAATAAAAATATTAATATTTTATTATTATAAAGAATGTAATAATTAATATAATATAGATTTTATATTTTAAGTGATTAGTTAAAAAATAAAAAATTGTATACTCTTTAGATTTAAAAAATGAAAATGGTGAAGCCAATGCTGACGCTATGAGCTTGCAGAAAAACAAACACCGACTCAATCTATGCGTGGGACGGAGACTCATCGAGAGGGAGAGGCAGCAAGCGGAGAAACCAGGGCGGCGCTGGGTGGGAACAGTGACAGGGTACTGTGGGGGAGCTCTGAGAAAGAGAAAGATGAAAGAGAGAAAGAGATGAGAACACACGGGCAAGGAAACAGAGGTGGAGAGGGGAGTGGAGTAACACTCGTCCAGACTCACCGTGATGGAAGCGGCAGACTTGGAGGTGTACCGCCGGCAGTTTCTGTGGTTTTCCTGGTGGTTTTCAATGCATAATGGAGCTGAAAGCCGAGGGTATTGGGAGATCTTTCCTTGCTCTGTTTTCGGGAGGCAAAACTGTGATGTTTCGGTGGCTAAGAAAACTGGCAGTGGCTAGCTTAGATTTGGGAAGAGTTTCTCGGTAGTTTCTTGTGATGCAACCGGTGCTTGGCAGCTTAAGGAGATGCAGGGATTGTTGGATGATGGCTGACAGACTGATGCTGTTTGCTTGGGTGGTGGAGATGAGGGTTGGGCATGGGAAGGGCTACGCCACTTTGGCTTGCAAGGGACGAGAACACCTCTGTGTTCATGGCAGGGATCATCTGAAAGGAGCTTGGCAGAGATGCGTGGGTTTGTGTTTGTGGCGGCAACCCTAAACTCTAGATGAAGAAGGTGAAAGTGCAAGGGATGTGCGGGAATATGCGTATATATATAGTAACTGAAAGCCTAGAGGAAGACTCCCTTCTATACAGATTCTTTAAAGCTAAGTACTTTGCTCATAGCAGTTTCTTTGAATCTTCATTGGGAAGGAGCCCGTCTTATCCTTGGAGGGGAATATGGGAAGCTGTTGAGTATGGCTTAGGAATACATGCCCAGACTTGTCTCACTCGACCCTCGCTCGAGCGAGACTTCGAGACTTCCAGATTTGCTTCAACCCGAGACTTCGCTCGACCCTCGCTCGACCTCCAGCTCGAGCGAGGATCAGGCAGTGATTTTGCTCGACCCTCGCTCGACCTCCCGCTCGAGCGAGATGCCACGTGTTGCCAGGTGTCCGCTTTCTAGTTGAGCGAATCTGACATAGAAGTCCTCGCTCGAGCGAGTTTAAATCTTGCTCGAGCGAGATTGCATAATATAAATATCGCGAAGGCATTTCGCACAGCGGACGACGACGAACGCGAAGAGGCTCTGTTTTGGCGCCGACGAGCTCAGCTTCTCCCCTAGATCATTTCTTCTCCATTTCTCCACTATTTTGAGTGAAACTTGTGAGGATTAAGTGTATACACGTGAGGTGAGTGTTCTCTGTTGTAAGTATCTCTTGATACTCTCTCTGTAACCTCCATTTGATCTAGTGAAGCTTTGAAACCAACCCCCACAGTGGATGTAAGCTCATTTTGAGCTGAACCACTTAAATCGCTGTGTTCTTTCTGTGTTTACTGTTTTATTTCTCATTGTTGCATCCGCTGCGGTTTATTTCATATCTTTGTTGTTTGTTTCTTTGGCTATTTTCCAACAACTGGTATCAGAGCGTTTTCAAGCTCTGTGAATATTTGAAGGGATGGCTACAGCAAGATTTGAAGTTGAGAAATTTGACGGTCAGAACAGTTTTAGCTTGTGGCGCGTGAAGATGAGGGCATTGTTGCGCCAGCAGGGGTTATTCAAAGTTCTAGAGGAAAGGACGGCAGATTCTCCTGTACCGTCTAAGGACGATGAAGAAAAGGTACATAGTACTATTTTACTGTTATTGTCTGATGGAGTGTTGAGAGAGGTGGCGGAGGAGGAGACCGCTAAGGGTCTCTGGAACAAGCTCGAGAGCTTGTATATTAAGAAGTCTCTCACAAGCCGGTTGTATTTAAAACAACGGTTGTATACACTCAAAATGATTGAGGGTTCGTCAGTTACTGAACACCTAGATGAGTTTAATAAGATTGTTATGGATCTTAGAAATGTTGACATCAAGCTTGATGAGGAAGATCAAGTTCTAATTGTGTTGTGTTCATTACCTGCCTCTTTTGAGAATTTTGTAAATTCTATGCTGTATGGTAGAGATACTATCTCCTTAGCAGATGTGAAGTCAGCTTTGAACTCGAAGAAGTTGAGGAGTAAGTATGATAAGGGTGGTGAAGCACAGGCCAGTGGTTTGTTTGTCAATGATACCTCCGACAGAGGAAGATCCAGTCAGAAGGGTTCAGAGAAGGGCAGAGGCAAGTCCCGGGGGAAATCAAAGTCCAAGTCCAATAAGAAGAATGTAAAATGCTATTACTGTCAGAAGTTTGGACACTATAAGAGTGAGTGTACGAATCTGAAGAAGAAGGAGGAATCTACGAGTTCCTCTAATGCCGTCAGTGCTGCTGATGAATCTGACGGCTCTGATGTAGTTCTTGAAATTAGTGATTCAAACAGTCGGTTCAGTGATAAGTGGGTGATGGACTCAGCTTGCACGTTCCATATGTGTCCCAGAAGGGACTGGTTCATGTCTTATGAATTAGTCAAAAGTGGTTCTGTTTTGTTGGGGAACGACACTGCTTGCAAGATTGCGGGAATGGGTTCTGTGAAGATCAAGATGTTTGATGGGATGGTTAGGACATTAACTAACGTCTGGCATATTCTAGACTTGAAAAAGAATCTTATCTCCATGGGGCCCTTGATTCTTTGGGTTTGAAGTACACAGAACAAGGTGAAGCTCTGAAGGTCAGCAAGGGCTCCATGATCATTATGAAGGGAGACCTGAAAGATGGTCTCTATTTCCTCCAAGGCAGTACTGTCAGCGGTGAAGTTGCAGTTTCAGTATCTGATCAGTCAGAGTCAGATGTTACTCATCTATGGCACATGAGATTGGGCCAT
This sequence comes from Platycarya longipes, assembly GCA_036559045.1. NCBI lineage: Eukaryota > Viridiplantae > Streptophyta > Magnoliopsida > Fagales > Juglandaceae > Platycarya > Platycarya longipes. The sequence continues at coordinate 3,724,248 of CM071801.1, forward strand.
ATGAGTGAGAAGGAGATGTCTATCCTCAGTAAGCAAGGATTGTTAGGGAATTAGAATTTGGGCAAGCTAGACCTGTGCGAGCACTGTGTATTTAGCAAGCAGAGCAGGGTTCAGTTTGTAACTGGGGTCCATAGAACAAAAGGTACAGTGGACTACATTCATTCCGACCTTTGTGGTCCGTCTTCAGTTCCATTAAAAGGTGGAGCTGTGAGATCCCAGATTTACGTGTATTTTTACACGTTATTTTATGCTCGGTGTTAATTATTTTAATGAGTGGAATTACATTCCTCTATTTTATTATGTGAATCTATTTTATCTGCTTTCGTTATATTAATTATCGTTTTATTTTAATATTGTGCTTGAGTTTAATTTATTTATATTGTTGGGACTTTAATTATTTTATTTTATTGATATTAAAATTATGGTATTTAAAGCCTACTTTTATTTAATTTGTTGTGTTTTTCTGGCTAGACTCTTTTTCCCTTCATTTTTCCCTTTTTCCTTTTTCTTCTTTTTCTTTTCTTTTTCTTCTCATTTTCCTCTGCTTTCCCCCGCGTGCCCAGCCCTTCCCTGCCTCCCTCTCCCCTTCGCCCGTTTCTCTCCCTCAGCCCCAGGACCGCCGCCGGCCACCCACTGGGGACACCGCCCACACCACCAGCCTCCCCTCACGCCGGCGAGCTCAACGGCACCGGTGGTGTCCCCTCCGGCCACCCCACCGCCCCTCCACGGCCACAAACCCGAAATACCCATTTTTGCTTCCCTTGCATTTTCCGGCCACCGCCGGCCACCCCTTGGCCTCCGACCACCACCACTAGACTCCCCAACCTCCGGCGAGCATAACCCACCGTCCAAAGCCACCCATCGCCGCCGGTTAGCCCCTCCACCCGAAATGGGCCTTAAACGGGTCGTTCTTCGCCGCGCCGCCGTCCGGCCACCGTAGGTCTCACCTCCGCCACCATTCGACTCCCCTCACCCAGCCGGTCAACCCCCTAGCTCAGTTTCCCCAACCGCGGCCTCACCTTCCCGGTACAAGCCCAAACCCGAAAATGGGTTTTCACCCCTTTCGGCCCCGATCCGCCACCTTTCGGTGGTTGTGCCGCCACACCACCACCACCTCCATGAGATTCTCCACCCTTCAATGAGTACCTCCCTAAATTTTGGTGTCAAACCGAGTGTTTTAGCCTAACGTGCATGTGACCGCTACAAACGCTGCAGACTGGCGTTGTTCAAGGAAATGCGTTTTTACCGCTGTAAGTACTTTCCAAACGAGCTTTAAGATTTAAATATATTTTTGGCATCAACAGTTGTTGCATTTGATTATTGCTGATATGTGATGGATGATGTTGGTATTTGTTGGTTGATTGGATTATTTAACTGTTGGCTATCTGGTGCATGGTTGTCTGCATTGTGTATTTACGCGCATGCTCATGAAAATATTTGGAAAGTGGATTTTTGCATGATTTTGGATATTCATGTGTTGAGAATGGGAACTGTGATTTAAAGTGAGTTTAATGGATTTTAATGGTTTTGGGCTGAGTCATAACGGGGACGGCGATACGTAACGCCCGTTGTGATCAGCGTGTGAGTGTGTGGATGACGTAATGGGGACGGCGATACGTAACGCCCATTATGGTCATCGGGTGTGCATTTCATATCGGGGATGGCGATACGTAACGCCCGGTATGAAATGAGTGTGTGTGGATCGTAATGGGGACGGCGATACGTAACGCCCATTATGGTTTCGGGTGTGTGTGTAAATCATATCGGGGACGGCGATACGTAACACCCGGTATGATTGGTTGATCGTAATGGGGACGACGATACGTAACGCCCATTATGGTTTCGGGTGTGTGTGTAAATCATATCGGGGACGGCGATACGTAACGCCCGGTATGATCGATTTTGAGGATATTATTTTATGGAAAATGATGAGTGATTTTATTGTGGATTAAATTGGGATTTTGACGAGTGTGGTTGTTTCATCGATTTTGAGGAAGATGATTTTGAGCTTCATGCATATGGTAATTGTACTTGGTTGTGTTGTGGCATTAATGTATTTTTGTCTTTTGGTTTGGTTGGGTTGTACTTACCTGCGATGCCATATTGGCGTCGTAGTTTTGTTTGGATGCAGACTTTGGAGAGGCCGAGCCTGAGGAGATGGCTCCGCTATTGAGGTGATGTTATTAATTGTTATCTCGGAAAATTTATTTTCCCCTCTTTATAATTATGTATTTGTTTAATTTGTATTTTTGGATGACTGTATTAAATCTCCTGTTGGAGAGTTTTTATTAAATTTGGTTTGTAAAATATTTCTAAAAATTCTGGTACTTAGATATTAATTTATTTTCCGCTGCGACCTTTTATTTATGTATGTCACGTGTGCACACACGTTTGACACGTGTTGTTGGGATGTGTGACCCGTGTTGTCATCATCCCGATGCCTCGATTCCCGTGTTATTTTAAGGGGAATTTGGGGGCGTCACAGGAGCTAATTACTTGCTTACATTCATTGATGATTACTCACGAAAAGTGTGGGTTTATTTTTTGAAACAGAAAAGTGAAGTCTTCAAGAACTTCAAGCAGTGGAAAGTTCTGATAGAGAATCAGACCGGCAAGAAGGTGAAACGGCTTCGGACTGACAACGAGATGGAATTTTGCGGCAATGACTTCGATGAGTTCTGTAAGAACGAAGGAATTGCCAGACACCGTACAGTCAAATACACTCCACAGCAAAATGGAGTGGCTGAACGCATGAACCGGACCCTCCTAGAACGAGCACGCATTATGCTCTCTAATGCCGGCTTGTCTAAGGACTTTTGGGCGAAGCAGTCAATACAGCCTGCTTTCTGGTGAACCGCTCTCCAGCCACAGCTATTGAGTTGAAGACACCTAATCAGGTATGGTCTGATGAACCTACTAATTATTTGAACCTGAAGATATTTGGTTGTCCTGCTTATTTTCATGTAAATGATGGTAAGCTAGAACCTAGGGCAAAGAAGTGTATTTTTATGGGATATGCTTCTGGGGTGAAGGGATATAGATTGTGGTGTACTGATCCCAAGTCACCCAAGTTTGTGATAAGCAGGGATGTTGTATTTGATGAGAAATCCATGCTTAGTCCGACAAAACAGATTCCCATGTCTACAGGGAAGAAGGTGGAGCTGCAGGCTTCACTTGAGACACCACCAGTAACTCAGGATCATGCTATGACTGATGAGCATAATTCTGAGTCAGAGATTGAGACACCAGCTGAGGAGCAATACAGTATAGCTGCTGGTAGATAGAGGAGGCAGATCAGACCACCTCAGAGATATGCTCATGCAGATATGATCAGTTATGCACTCCCTACAACGGAAGAAATTGTGGGGCAGGAACCTTCCAGTTACTCAGAGGCTGTGAAGAGTACTGAGTCTGCATAGTGGTGTTCAGCGATGACTGAAGAGATTGAGTCTCTTCACAAGAACCAAACCTGGGATTTGGTTAAGTTACCAGCGAAGACCAGAGTTGTGGGCTGCAAGTGGGTTTTCAAGAGAAAAGAAGGAATCCAGTCTGATGCAAGATACAAAGCTCGTCTAGTTGCTAAAGGCTACAGTCAGAGAGAGGGGATCGACTTCAATGAAGTGTTCTCTCCAGTGGTAAAGCACAGTTCAATCCGAGTTTTACTAGTCATTACGGCTTTGTATGATTTGGAGCTTTAGCAGCTTGATGTTAAGACAGCGTTCTTACATGGTGAGCTTGAAGAGACTATCTATATGCGTTAGCCAGAGGGGTTCACAGTTGAAGGTAAAGAAAACCGTGTATGCTGACTGAAGAGGTCTTTGCATGGGTTGAAGTAGTCACCCAGGCAATGGTATAAACGTTTCGATTTGTTTATGAGTGATCATGATTATTTGAGAACTAATTATGACTGTTGTGTATATCATAAATAATTGCCTGATAAGTCTTTCATTCACTTATTGCTTTATGTTGATGATATGCTTATAACTGCTAAAAGCATGGTTGATGTTGATTTGTTGAAAACTCAACTTAAAGATGAGTTTGAGATGAAATATTTAGGTGATGCTAAGAAAATACTGGGGATGGATATCCACAGGGATAGAAAAGCTGGAAAGTTATACTTGTCCCAAAGAAAGTATATAGAGAAGGTTCTAGACAGGTTTGGAATGTCAGACTCCAAACCTGTCAGCACGCCGTTGGCGTCGCATTTTAAACTTTCAGCTTCCCTATCTCCCCAGACAGATGAGGAGGAACAGTCCATGGCAAATGTTCCTTACTCTAATGCTATAGGTAGCATTATGTATGCTATGGTATGTACCCGTCCAGATATTTCACAGGCAGTGAGTGTGGTTAGCAGATATATGGCTAAGCCTGGTAGAACTCACTGGCAGGCCGTGAAATAGATTTTGAGGTACTTGAAGGGAACCTCGCATGTGGGCTTGATATTTGATAGAGATGTAGATCTCAGTTCTGTTGTTGTTGGTTTTGTTGATTCTGACTATGTTGGAGATTTAGACAAGAGAAGATCATTGACCAGCTACATTTTCACATTGTGTGGTTCTGCTATTTGTTGGAAAGCAACACTTCAATCAACTGTTACTTTATCAACTACAGAGGCAGAATACATGGTAGCAGCTGAGGCTGTTAAGGAAGCCATTTGGGTGAAGGGGCTAATCAGTGACCTGGGTCTTCAGCAGACAGAGATGACAGTGTTTTGTGACAGCCAGAGTGCTATACATTTGACTAAAAATCAAATGTATCATGAGAGAACGAAGCACATTGACGTCAGGTATCATTTTATCAGAGGAGTAGTCTGAGATGATACTGTTAGTATTCAGAAGATTGCTACTTCAGAGAATCTAGCAGACATAATGACCAAGCCAGTTGCAGTATTCAAGTTCAAATTTTGTTTGGACTTGATAGGGGTTCGGGGTTTCCAGGTTCCTTAGGGAACTCAGATGGGGTTGGTTTTCTCAGTTGCTGCATTTTACATTCTTGGGTTAATCTGGAATTTATGGGCCTTTTAGGTATTTAAGCCAAGGTGGAGATTTGTTGAGTATGGCTTAGAAATACATGCCCAGACCTGTCTCGCTCGACCCTCGCTCGAGCGAGACTTCGAGACTTCCAGATTTGCTTCAACTTGAGACTTCACTCGACCCTCGCTCGACCTCCAGCTCGAGCGAAGATCAGGCAGTGACTTCGCTCGACCCTTGCTTGACCTCCCGCTCGAGCGAGATGCCACGTGTTGCTAGGTGTCCGTTTTCTAGTTAAGCAAATCTGACCTAGAAGTCCTCGCTCGAGCGAGTTTAAATCTCGCTCGAGCGAGATTGCATAATATACATATCGCGAAGGCATTTTGCGCAGCGGACGACGACGAACGCGAAGAAGCTCTGTTTTGGCGCCGACGAGCTCAGCTTCTCCCCTAGATCATTTCTTCTCTATTTCTCCACTATTCTAAGTGAAACTTGTGAGGATTGAGTGTATACACGTGAGGTGAGTGTTCTCTGTTGTAAGTATCTCTTGATACTCTCTCTGTAACCTCCATTTGATCTAGTGAAGCTTTGAAACCAACCCCACAGTGGATGTAAGCTCATTTTGAGCTGAACCACTTAAATCGCTGTGTTCTTTCTGTGTTTACTGTTTTATTTCTCATTGTTACATCCGCTGTGATTTATTTCATATCTTTGTTGTTTGTTTCTTTGGCTATTTCCCAACAGAAGCGAGGTCCCTCCTAATGTCAATGAAGGGATGTAGACGGAGGATAGGGGATGGCAAAACTGTAAAGATCTGAAAGGATAACTGGATACCGGGTTTTGATTCTAATTTGCTGGAACATTATGCTTCAGTTAGCGCCTTGTGGTGATAATGCTACTGTTGACAATCTCTTGGATAGAGAGACATTATGCGTGTATTTGGATGTTGACCTGAGTTGAATTGAATAAAATATTATTAAAATATTATTTTTTAATATTATAAGTATTTTGAGATTTGAAAAATATATAATTATTTATTATATTTTATACAAAAATTAAAAAAATTATATATCAATTTTAAAAAAATTTAATAATAAGATGAAGTGAGTTGAGTAGGATTTGACAATCAAACTGATGGCATATACAGAAGTTGAGAGCTCTCTTTACTACAAATATTGCGTATAGAATCCTGAAAATTCCTGTTCGCCCTGGGGACTAACATGATAAAATTATTTGCGGAGCAGATAGGAGTAGGAGGTTTATTGTGAAATTTGCTTATAGATGGCTGAAAGAAAATAAGAGACGTGAGGGGGGGTGAATCTTCTACTGCTATGGTACAGAGGGACATGTGGAAAGCAATCTGGAAAATGAATATTCAGCATAGAATTCGAATTTTCTCATGGAGAGCTTGCTCAGAGTATTGCCGACAGTTACAAATTTGCTGAAGAAAAAGTTAATGCTGGAGTGGGATGCAATTTTTGTGACTCGGCGATAGAGGATAGATTGCATGCTCTTCATCGATGTCCCAGCTTTGCTTCTTTATGGCCTTAATATTTGCCTGTGCTTGAGAAAGTCGATAGCTCTCAAAATATTTTTGACATTGCTGTACAGGTTAAAACGCTGGGAGGTCTTAAGGATTTGGAATTCCTTTTGTCATAGCTGCAGGCTTATGGTTTTGTTGTGTTGTGATCGTGCACTAATTACGATAAATATATAGAATAATCGAAAATAAAATAAGAGAAAAATAATAAAGAAATTTACGTAGTTTAATGATGTGTCTACATCCATACAAATAAGCAAAAAAATTTCACTATCAATCAAATTAGGATTATATTATATATATTTATACTAACCCTAAGTGTACGGACGTATTTAAAAAAATTAAAAAAAAAAACATCTGTACTGTAATTAGCGTCTCCACTGAAATAAAAACAAGCAAGGCAAATGATGTCACTCACCCGCTCGCTCTGCCATCAGTCCATCTGTCACTTGCCACTGTATACTCATGAGAGAAGAGCCACATTATCCAATACACATGAATAAGAAAGTGTATGAGATTGAACCTAAATGCTCGAGATGTTATGAAGCATGCTTTGGCTGTGCACATGACGTATGGTGACTGAAGAAGATTCTAGTTGTTGCTATGAAGACATTTTGCGGATGGAGTCTCCCTCCTAAGCGCTCCCTAAAACTAAACATTGATGAAGCCACTTTCCATCATCTTCATCAAGCAAGTGTGGAGACTTTGTTGCGAGACTCTCAAGAAAAAGTTCTTATGGCAGCCACTAAAGTAGAATGGGAAGTGGAGTTACCTAGGTTATTGAATTTCTAACTGTGTTAGAACGAGGTTTGCAACTGAATATTCATATAGGCATTACACACTTGGTGCTAGAATCGGGTTGCATTCTGGTGGTGCGTGAATTGACTGAAGATGTAACTGATCAGTCACATTGGGGAGCTATAATTTATGAGATTAGGGGGTTGTTATCCAAGTTTGTGGATGTACAAATTGTTCATGTTAATAGACTAGGTAATGAGGCTGCTCATGGGCAGCCTAGTGTCACCACCTGGATTTTTTTTAGAAAATTCTACTGCCTTTTAGAGTCTTCTAATCTTTTGTAGATTATTCTAGAATCTTGTAAATTGTTGTAGAGTTGCGTAGAAAACTCTAGAGTGGTGTAGAACTCCTTAGGAGAATCTCATAGATAATTCTAGAAGTAGTCTAGAATGTTCTTTACCCTTAATATTGGTCACAATCTTAACCATTCTTTGTACTAAGAGGTCCCTATAAATAGAGGGAGTCCTCATTTGTGTAAATCATCAAGCAATAAGAGTAAACAAGTTCTCTAGATCTTTTCTCTCAACTTTCTCACTCTAGATTTGTTCCCTCTTGTCTTGTGTCACTTAGAAGGTTTACTTGAGAGTTTTGTCGGGGACAAAACCTCCTAAGGCTGCACAAGACGTGTAAAGAAATTCTAAATCCGTAATAGTTGGTATAAGAGCATCGAGCTTGGGATGACGGATCTAAGTGAGCTCACCATGCAGGCCCAAGAGCCACGAAAGAGCAAGAGGTCGAAGGATTCAACCTCGTCCATGGAGTATTGTCTCGATAGCATTGAGAAGGCCATAACTAAGATATTGGCCAAGATGGAAGAATGAGATATGTTACCTAGATGACTAATACAAGAGGGGGGTGAATTGGGTTATAAAAAAATTTAACACTTATAAACCAAATACACAAGATAAAATATAAATAAAATACGAAAGAGCAAGAAATATAAAAAGTAAGGGTAAGAAAAAGCAAATTTAGTATTTTAACGAAGTTCAGTCCCACTGCCTATGTCCTCGCCTCAAACTACCCCTTGAGCATCCCAAATTCACTATTCAATCTCTTTCAGGTGGAGATAGGAATTTATTATACTTTTGAGCAACACCGCTACAAAGAATCTATGTAGAACACTCTCTATACTTGCAATCACCTCACACTTGGTGATTCAACTATTTCCTGTGTAGAACACCTTCTACACACACAAGGATTATACGCACATTCTTACAAATATAAAAGCTGATAATGGGTAGGTTATCAGAATACACTCCTCATTGAGTGAGATAAAAATAATATAGTGCAACTTATATCTCTCTAAAAATGAATAAGGATTAAGGTACAAAATTTTGAGAAGAGAGAATGAGAGTTTCGAAAGAATTATGCAAAACTTAGCAATTGATGTGTAAGCTCTTATTATTGTTTTTGCAAAACTCAAGTGAGCTATTTATAGGCAAATGAATCTTCATATTTAAATTTAAAAAGATTCACATGACAAATAAGAGCATTATTCACTTTTCAAAAGATTCAAATAAAAACATCTCTTTTTTATATTTGTCAAAGACAATTCCATTCATTTTTCAAAGAAATCAAATCAAATCTTTTACTTTTCATACATGATAAAATGAGTATAATTTATTTTTCAAACAAAATCATCTTCTTTTTGTATATGTCAAAAAAACATACAACCACCCTTCAAGAATTTCAAACAAAATCATCTATTTTTTACATTTGACAAAAAAACACACAACCACTTTTCAAAATTTTCAAACAACACAAGCACATGTTAAAGATGATAATCAATCATCTTACAAATTCAAATTTTTATGCATATGTGGGAAAATAATAATAATTTTTTAAATTAAATATTTTAATAAAGTTATGCAAATGTAAAAAAATGTAATTTGATACTTTATGAGAAAATATTAATTTTAAACCTTAATCCAATATCAAATTTTAAGAGATGTATAAAATTACTCTATGAGCTTCATTTATAGACTTGTTCTTCTTTTTGCTCATGCTTGATTTCTTGATGTGCTTAGCTCTCTTCATGTGTAAATAACTTGAGCTTGAGTCTTGAATTTATTTGGTATCATCAAAATCTATACGTAGATACAAGATTTGAAACTTTGGGTTTTACAGGATCAGTCTCACAAGAAGGTGAGCACCCTTGACAATACTGTGACCAGGATGAAGGTGGCGGTAGCGGATGTCAAGGACCGACTTGACATCGTGGGACAAAGTTTGGAGGAGTTAGGATTGGAGGGCCAATCTGAATCGCTCAAGGAGTCCATTCTAAGTGTCATCAACCCCACCATCGAGGCACAACGTGTTGAGAATGTTGCATTCCAAGACTGGGTTTTGGGGGAACTAATAAAACTCTACCAGCAAATGGAGGAATACCGCATCGGTTTGGAGGAGACAAAGGCAGACTGGGCCATATGCAAGCGGGTGGTGGCCAACGGAGGTACCCTTGGAGCTGGAATGGTGGAAACACCAATGGTGGATACCCCCAAACCAAAAGAGTTCGATGGCAAACAGAATGCCAAAGAGAATGTTAAAGTACATACTGCATCTCTCTACCTCACTAATCTTGCTGATACTTGATGGCGTCGTAAGCACAGTGAGATAGAGAATGGTACTTGGACCATCAACTCTTGGGTGGAGTTGAAGGCTGAACTCAAAAGGCAATTCTATCCTGAGAATGTGGCCCTCATTGCACGGAAGAAAATGAAGGAGCTGGAGCACACCTCTTCCATCCGCAACTATGTCGAGGAACTTTCTGCACTCATGCTTCAAATCACAAACATGAGCGACGAAGATCTCCTCTTCAACTTCATAGATGGGCTCAAGTTATGAGTGGTTCAAGAGTTTAAGCGTCGTGGGGTCAACGACATCTCCACCGCCTTGACAGTGGCAGAAACTTTGGAAGAATTTGAGTATCACAAGAGTAACAACTCTTCAAAGCCCAAGCCTTCGAAATATAACCACGGCAAAGGTGGGGAAGCAAAGGGGTCCAAGCCCCCATAGCTGAAAGAGTGGGGAGACAAGCCTTCGACATCAAAGGAAGGTAAGAAAGACCACTCCAGAGACAAGACGCCAAGGGATGCTTGCTTCTTTTGTGACAAACCACATTGGGCTAGAGATTGCCCTAAGAGGAAGGCTTTAATTGCTATGTTGGAAGAAAATGAAGTTCAAGAAAAGTCGTACATGGGGTTCTTGCAATTTCTCAACTCACTCAATGCAAACACCAAGACAACCACCAAGGATGGGTCATTGATGTTCGTCAAGGTGATCGTCAACGGGAAGAAGACTCATGCCATGGTCGACTAATGGGGCTTCTCACAACTTCATCAAGAAGGAAGATGCCGCACGACTAGGGATTCCCCTCAAGAAAGGTCAAGGAAGGCTGAAGACCATGAATTCTGAAGTTGGACCCCTTGATGGTGTAGCTCATGGGGTGGAGCTACAACTCGGCACTTGGAAAGGGAAAGTGGATTTCTCCGTCGCCCCCATGGATGACTTCAATGTCGTGTTGAGGATGAAATTCTTGAGACAGTTCAACGTAGTGTCTCTTCCTCACTACAATTCGGTGTGCATTTTAGAAGGTGGGCCTTGTATGATACCCACCATGTCTAAGCCGAACACCACTCAACTCCTATCGGCCATGCAATTCAAGAAAGGTTGGAAGAAGGGTGAGGTGTCTTACTTGACTTCTATGGAGGAAGGTAAAGTGAATATTTCCTCCCCTCCACCTAAGTTGATCCAAGAGGTCCTCAAGGACTATGAGGGCGTCATGCCACCAGAGTTGCCCAAGTAACTACAACCTAGGAAAGAGGTGGATCATATGATTGAACTGGAACCTAGTGCCAAACCATGTGCTAAGGCGCCTTATCGTATGTCGCCTCCAGACCTTGAAGAACTAAGGAGGCAACTTAAGAAACTACTTGATGCTGGATTCATTCAACCATACAAGGCACCATATGGGGCACTTGTGTTGTTCCAAAGGAAGCATGATGGGTCTTTGTGGCTGTGCATCGACTATCGGGCTCTAAATAAGATAACTATCAAGAACAAGTACCCTATTCATTCGATTGTTGACTTGTTTGATCAATTGGGCCATGCAAAGTACTTCTCTAAGCTTGACTTATGGTCGGGATATTATCAAGTGAGGATTGCAGAAGGAGATGAGCCAAGACGATTTGTGTAATTCGGTATGGAGCATACGAGTTCCTAGTGATGCCTTTCGGGCTCACAAATGCTCCAGCCACCTTCTGCACCTTCATAAACAAGATTTTCCACCCCTACCTTGATCAATTTATGGTAGTCTATTTAGATGATATTGTCATCTATAGTTCTACCCTCGATGAGCATATGGAGCATCTAAGGGTTGTTTTCCGGGTCTTAAGGGAAAACCAACTCTATGTCAAAAAGGAGAAGTGCTCATTTGCACTAAATGAAGTCCATTTTCTCGGCCACAAGATCTAAGGAGGAAAACTCAACATGGAGGAGGGGAAAGTGTAGGCTATCAAGAAATGGGATCCTCCCACCAAGGTTATCGAGTTTCGATCTTTCCTTAGACTTGTCAACTATTATAGAAGATTTATAAAGGGATACTCTACGAGGGCATCTCCCCTCACTGACTTGCTCAAGAAAAGCAGAACATGGGAGTGGTCATCAAGGTGTCAAGAAGCCTTCGATGACTTAAAGGCAGCTATTGTGGAGGAGTCAGTCTTAGCCCTACTAGATTGCACCAAGTCTTTTGAGGTACACTCAAATGCATCAGATTTTGCCATTGGGGGAGTTCTTATGCAAGAAGGACACCCCATTGCATCTTAGAGTCGCAAACTCAATGAGACTAAAAGGCGATACACGGTGCAGGAGAAAAAGATGATGACCATTATTCATTGCCTTAGGGCTTGGCGACACTATCTACTTCCGCTTCGTAGTCAAGACCGACAATATTGCCACCAGTTACTTCCAAAGTCAGAAGAAACTAAACCCAAAGCAAGCTACGTGGCAAGAGTTCTTGGCAGAATTCGACTACGTCTTGGAGTACGAGCCTGGGAAGGCCAACGTCGTTGCTGACGCCCTTAGTAGGAAGGGTGAACTTGCCCACATCACCAGTGTACAAGGGGAGACACTAGAGTTGATCCGTGAAGGCTTGAAACACGACCCTCTAGCCAAGAATTTGGTGATTTTGGCTAAGGAAGGAAAGATCAAGAGATTTTGGATAGAGGATGGGTTACTCTATACTATTAAGCAGCGGTTATATGTTCCAAAGTGGGAAAAACTACCGAGGAACCTTATCAAGAAATGCCATGATTCCTTGTGGGCTGGACACCCTAGCCAACGTTGCACTCGGGCCTTGTTGGAAGCCTCTTACTATTGGCCCCATATGAAAGACGAGGTGGAACTCTTTGTGAAGATTTGTCTTGTGTGTCAACAAGACAAAGTGGAGAACCGAGGCCCTGTTGGTTTGTTGGAACCACTACCTACTCCTTTTCGTCCTTGCGAGAGTGTCAGCATGGATTTCATAGTGGCTCTTCCCAAATTCGAAGGATGTGGCACCATCATTATTGTGGTGGATCGGTTTCCAAATATGCCACTTTCATTGTTGCCTCCAAAGATTGTTCAGCTGAGGAGACAGCCAAGCTATTCTTAAAGCGTGTGGTTAAGTATTGGGGCTTACTACAAAGTATCATCAGTGATCGAGACCCCCACTTCACCTGAAAGTTCTAGTCGGGACTATTTAAGCTTATGGGGTCAGCCCTACACTTCTCTACTAGCTTTCACCCACAGACAGATGGGCAAACTGAGTGGGTGAACGCCTTGTTAGAGCTGTATTTGAGACACTTCGTAAGTGTTAACCAGTCTGATTGGGCCAAGTTGTTGGATATGGCTCAATTCTCTTACAACTTACAAATGAATGAGTTTACAAACAAAAGCCCATTTGAGATTATAATGGGGCAACAACCACTCACTCCCCAATCCTTAGAGACAAATTATGAGGGGAATTGTCCAACAACCTTCAAGGTTGTTAAGTCTTGGAATGAATAGCTGGATGTGACTCGCTCCTACTTAGACAAAGCAACCAAGAAGATGAAGAAATGAGCCGATCAGAAAAGGAGACACATGGAGTATCGCATAGGTGATTTGGTGTTGGTGAAGATCCTATCAAGCCAACACAAGTTTACTAGGAAGCTACACAAGGGGCTTGTATGACGTTATGATGGACCATTCTCAATCATCAAGAAAATAGGGAAGGTCTCCTACAAGCTAGATTTACCCTCCAAATTCAAGCTTCATCTGGTATTTCATGTAAACTCTTTGAAGTCTTATCATGGTGATGAAGAAGAGCCGACACAAGGAGAGTCTAAGCGTGCACTATTGGGCATAACTACCACTTTTGATAAAGAAATAGAAGAAATCTTGGCAGATCGGGAGATTAGACGAAGGGGTCATAAGCCACGCCAAGAATATTTGATCAAATGGAAGGGATTGCCCGCAAGTGAGACGAACTGGGAACCAAATGAGTCATTGTGGCAGTTTGAAGATCAAATCCGAAGGTTCCATGAAGACACCACGTCGAAGACGTCGCAAAGCTAGGTGAGGGAGAATGTCACCACCTGGATTTTTTCTAGAGAATTCTTCTACCCTCTAAAGTCTCCTAGTCTTTTGTAGATTATTCTAGAATCTTGTAGATTGTTGTAGAGTTGCGTAGAAAACTATAGAGTGGTGTATAACCCTTTAGGAAAACCTTATAGATAATTCTAGAAGTAGTCTAGAATGTTTTTTGCCCTTAAGATTGTTAAACTTGTTACAATCATAACCATTCTTTGTACCAAGAGGTCCCTATAAATAGAGGGAGTCCTCATTTGTGTAAATCACTAAGCAATAAGAGTAAATAAGTTTTCTAGAGCTTCTCTCTCTACTTTCTCACTCTAGATTTGTTCCTTCTTGTCTTGAGTTACTTAAAAGGCTTACTTGGAAATTTTGTCGGGGACTAAACCTCCTAAGGCCGCACGAGATGTGGGAAGAAATTCTAAGTTTGTGACACTAGGCATGCTTTGTTATTCGACCCTGTTCATTTGCGGTATGATGGATTTTCAGATTTTATTTCTCAAGCTATTTAGTTGATAGTCTTCTATAAATCTTTATTTGTTTTAAGGAGAAATTTCTGGTTTAAAAAAAAAAAAAAAAAACCTAGAGGAAGAAAACGTGAATAGCAATATGCCGTCCATGGCATGGTCTAAACAAGATGTCACAGACTTGGACCTTCCCTCTCATTTCAAATATTTGGGCCCACGATTGGTAATGCATAAAAACAAATAAATAAATAATGGGCCTTTTTTCATTTTGGGCCTTGATCCAAAATTTAAAAATAAACTATCTTATCTAAAAATTTTCCCAACCCAAAAATAGATTTTTAATACAGTCCAAGAATATTTCAAGAATTTAACTACAATGGAAAATTCATGAGACAAATCTGATATCCACTAAAATACAATTTGAGGCCGAAATCCATAAAAAAAAAACTATATATATATTTTTTCTATAATTTTTTTAACATCTTAAAATATTTTTTAAAAAATATAAAAAAATCACAATACTATTTTAAAATACTTATTAAAAAATCATATTAAAAAAATCAAAAAATAAAAATAAAACCCTCTCATCAGATTCCATCGGGATCCCAATGAGAGGGACCCTAGCATGGCCCTTTTTTAAAATCTGCCATTGTCGCATGATTTATGCCTTTTACTTCACACAAAACAACATCGATTAATGCCTTCTAGCATGGCCCTTCTTAGAAAGCATTAATCGATGTTGTTTTCTAATTTTATCCTATTTATCATCAGGTCCTGAAAAGGTTGCTTAAGTTGATAAATTTCTTCCTCATTAAGTACTAACAGCCATTGTTCGATTTTTTGTTTTGTTTGATCTGATTGTGGGTTGTTTGGACATAATATTGTTTGAAAGTAATAATAGTAACAAATTAAATGTTGAGGAAAGAAAATGAAGTGTTGTAGAGGAAGAACTAAGAAGAGAAACTGTATTCTAATTACTATTTATTGCAATTACATTTCAAAATATACACATACCATATGGTTATTATCATTTGTTCAAAGTCATTGACTCAATGGAAACAAGATTCAACATATATACTTGATAAAATATAGCTCCTTTCCTTTTTAAGACTCTTTGAACTACCCACGGTAGAAGCAATTTGCATATTCAAACTTTTAATACAACAGACCAATTTGCTATGTCATTTCACCGTAATTAAAAAAATTTAATTCTGAATGTTTCCAATACCATTTTAAAACATAAAACATAAAACAGGCCATTCTTTCTAATCAAGTGGAGAAAAGTCTGAAAACATAAAACATCATGTGGCATTCTCTGTACAGTAGCCAAACAGGCCCAAGCAATTAAGCAATAATGCTTGAAGAAACAAGCAGGTGAGATTGAGAAACCTCTAATGCTCTTTTATTTCCAATCTCTTCAAACGAATAAATGATCGGAAGTCAAGTAAGGGAAGAAGTAAAAATAAAGAAAGAGCGAGAAACAAAATTGCCATACCATGAGGACACCTGTGGATGGACCATTGATCCTCCAGCGGCCAAAGAATATGCAGTACTGCCAGAGGTTGTAGATAAAATTAACCCAACCCCTTGGACACAAGTGACAAAAGGAGTCATCACAATAGCCATTCCAAATTTGTAAGGTATGATCGATGATATTCCACGATCAATTTAATCCTCATTCAAAACAAGTATTGGTTCTTCGGTATCATACTCAGTTTTAGCCGCTTTCCTAATGACATGAGACTGCAAACGGTGTGGTAGTGTGATACCAATTGGACCCTTAAAAACAGAGTCAAGGCATTCTCTGCAATTTTGAGAGTCTGAGACTGAAGAATATTAAGGACCAACTTCCAGTCTGATAGGAGAAAGCCAACAATCATGTGAAAGATGTCTTATAAAGGTGTGGGTGGCCGAGGCCATTGTATAAAGTGGTGTCAATTAAATTATCAAAATGTTAAGAGAAACAAACGCATTTAAACAAGGAGGATACGGAAAGGGGTCATAATTATAAAGCCAAGAGACCCTAAAGAAAATGGGACAATGGGAGGAACCGGTCCTTTGAATAAGGATGCTGCCTGAAAATCAGTTGATAATAATTGCTAAAGTACAGTCTGAAAGCAAAAGAATCTGAAATACATATTGTCTAACAAAAATTCAGTTGATGCAGATTCTAGGGTTTTAGACTTCATTTCCAAGAATAAACCCACTCTTACACTGAATTAGACAAGCATTATGCATATTACCTTAGAGATACTTAATGAAAAAATGATTATATTTAGAAAAGCTTACTTGCAGTACTCTCTTCAAAGTTGACAAGTATACATCTATGAAAATCAAGCCACCACTAGAGATTTTAAATACAAAATTAAAGAAAAATCCCAAGGTTCCTTCATTTTCTATACATGTTAACCGCCCACTGATCTAGGCCATTAATCTTTTTTTTTTTTGGGTGAGTTACCTGGTGTTAACATTATAGACGCACAAATGTCAAAAAACATTATAGAAACAGTGTATAGATACAAAGATAGATACACTCTGTTAACATTTCATAGACTATTCCGATAAAACAGTAGACAATCTGCATTGGACCATCTTCAATCTATATTTGCTCACTCTCACATGCTATAGCTAACTTTGCTAATTGGTGGGCAACACAATTAGCTTCTCTATGTTCAAAAAACATTATAGACACACAGAGCCCCCCCACCCACCCAACACCAAAAACAAAAAATAAAAATACCACACATGCACGAAGTACTGCCAACAATCTAATTTCAAAATGCACTTCAAATATTTTTGGCTAACAAATTGGAAAACTAATGCTTCACATTTAACATATGCATACCCTCTTCTACCTTAAACTCTAAGAGGACTATGTTATTAAATTAAATCTAGCGTGGACAACTTTCACTAACAAGTACCACACTGAAGACTCACTATAAGGTAATTACCCTAATTTAAGACATTTTTATAAGTGCCCTCAATTAACATTTTAATTCTATAACACGTTCTAATTCATTCAATACATCTAAAAGTAAATGCACATACCCAAAGGACTGTTCCGTCCCCACCAAGAGTGACCGCAAGGTCAACTTTTGTATGCAGGGGCAAAATTTCCTTCTCTGAAAATATAAGAAAGTTGTAGAGGGTAAGATTATAACCATGCAGCAAATTAATTGGATACTGTATAATTATCATCATACAGGCAAATTAACCGGATACTGTACAATTATCAAGTGGAGTAATGCTATATATAACACTTTCACCCTACTTTCGTTCTATTTAATAGGATGTGACACATTCATCAGCATTGGATGATAAAGAAGCATGCATAAAATATATGATCATTCAATAATAATAAATGTGTTATATCTTATTTAATAGGATAAAAGTAAAATGGTGGTATAGTGTATAAAATTTTCCCTAACAAGTGACATTCATATGTTACACGATTATCAAAACCGATTTGACTTTTATTAATTTGGGGGCTAAAACTTGTTATCAGGCCTCTTTATTGGAACATAGGCAATATCAAACTTAGACTTTCACAGATTTATATAAGAACATATAAACTTACACATATATACAAACATGCGGTGGGTGCATTTATGTATGTATATTAATTGAAATTCCCAACTTACTCCTAGATATCAATGTACTTTTCAATCAGTCCCTTTCAGAGCTTATGTAATCATGCGTAGAATCTTACCCACTTCTTTCCTCTTCTTTTTCTTAATACATGAATAGTACAGCAAGCCTCCTCGAAGTTCATTAAATTACCTTTTTAGTTGCAATTTCAAGTATTTCTGCAGCAGCAAAGGCATGACGTGCAGCAAAACTTTAGATCGTTATTATGTATTTCTTTATCTGCTGACCTCTTCAGATTTGTCGTTGGTTTGTAATATTGCTTCTTCTCTCGTACTTCCGTAAATTAAGTTAAGAATTTCCAGCATGACACTAGCTAGATTGAAACAAAGTTTGTAGCTCACAGCTAGCTTATTTAAGTTTACTGCTTATTGCTTGAATTCAATTAATAATACTTCTAAATCTCTGAAGCTTGCTAGCTAGCTAGTTTGTATGATGCTCAATTCTAATGCTATATGTGTTGGATTTTTTGCTCCTTGAATCCCACATGGGAAAGGAGTGGGAGATGGGCAATGCCAAGGGGGTTATAAAATGAGGTCTAGCCTCCTTGGTTTAAACACACCAGTCAGAAACTTATCTAGTAACTTTTGACTTTAGTAAAATTCCTCTGCTGTCCTTTTTGTATGTAAAAGGAAGAGAGGTGAAAGTTAGAGTTTTACTAGTGGAAGAAGTTTTTGTGGGTGTCGTTGGGGTGAGGAGAAAAATTGTGTGATTGTAACAATTTTTCACATAGTGTATTTTCTTCTCTGGGTCTGGTGGTTTTTCTCCTGGTTTGGGAGTTTTTCACGTAAATTCTTGTGTTGTGTTTATTTCTCTATTTTTCTTATTATTCTGTTAAAAGTAGATCCTGGTGGGGGGGAATTTGGAAGCCAAGATTCCCAACAGTGGTATCAGAGCCACTAGGTTCTTTTTGCAGGGCGGAGCTTTGGTGTGGTAGTGTGAATACGTACGGTCTAAGGAGGTTCTGTCTAGGAGATTGGAAATTTTAAGTGTGTCCGTTGTGACCCTCCAATCTTTCCTGGGAACCTTGAAGTTCTGTCTAGGAAAGATCAATCTTTCCTGGGAACTTACTTAGTGGGTACTATTCATTTCTACGGTAAAATTCATCGAAGTTATGTCAGGAGGTAGAGTTTCAAATCTTATCAGATTTGATGTGGAGAAATTTGATGGGAGAATCAATTTTGGCTTGTGGCAAGTGCAAGTCAAGGATATCTTGATTCAATCAGGATTACACAAGGCGTTGAAAAGTAGACCAATCCCTGAAATCAGTAGCGGTTCAAGCACTACTGGTGAAACAAAGAGCAGATCTGGAATGAGCGATGAAGATTGGGAGGATCTGGATTTGAGAGCAGCAAGTGCAATTCGTCTGTGCCTGGCTAAGAATGTTCTTGCAAATGTGCATGGAATATTCACGGCAAAGGGACTCTGGAAAAAGCTCGAAGAGTTGTATCAGACGAAGGGTGTCTCGAATCGAGTGTACCTGAAGGAGCAGTTTCATACACTGCGGATGAGTGAAGGTACGACTATTTCAGACCATTTAAGTGTTCTCAATGGCATTGTCTCTGAGCTGGAATCTATTGGAGTTAAAATTGATGATGAGGATCAAGCCTTGAGGCTGATCTGGTCTCTTCCATCTTCCTATGAGCATATGAAGCCTATTTTGATACATGGGAAGGAGAAAATAATTTTTTCAGAGGTTACCAGTAAACTTTTTTCTGAAGAAAGAAGGCTAAGTGGTGGAAGTAATGGTTCACTTGAGAACTTAGCAGTGGTGACAGCTGGTGATTGGAAGAGGAAGAACTCCATGAAGAAGAAAGTAGTCTGCTGGGTGTGTGGACAACCTGGGCACGTCAAAAGAAATTGTCCAAGAGGTGGAGCAGGTTCGGCAAGAGGCTCCAAGTCAGTAAATGGAGATACTGACAATGAAACTAACATCGTGTCTCTCTCTACAGAAGATGATTTCTGTTAAAAGGAGACATGTACATCCTCATGGCATGTCGCTAATCCCAAAGTTGCCATGATAGAGGATGTGTTAATGTTAGTTGTTCCACAAATTGCACACGGGCATTGGTTTGGCATTGATGCAAGGTGTGTGGTGGAAATTCATGTCGATGGCTGATGAACTTCCAGGAAAGCCAAACGTGAGAGTTGCACCATAATTTTTCAGCAAGGTTATTTTCGACATGGGCCGAAGTGAAATGCTTGGAATTGATTTATTCTGAGTGAATATGCTTTTATGGTGGAGCATGATAGCGAAAGCTATGAATCTTCATTGCGGTGGAGCATGGCTGTGGGATCAGTCAAAATCGCAAGGTGGAGATTGTTGGATTTTTTGCTCCTTGAATCCTACATGGGAAAGGAGTGGGAGATGGGCAATGCCAAGGGGGTTATAAAATGAGGCCTAGCCTCCTTGGTTTAAACACACCAGTCAGAAACTTATCTAGTAACTTTTGACTTTAGTAAAATTCCTCTGCTGTCCTTTTTGTATGTAAAAGGAAGAGAGGTGAAAGTTAGAGTTTTACTAGTGGAAGAAGTTTTTGTGGGTGTCGTTGGGGTGAGGAGAAAAATTGTGTGATTGTAACAATTTTTCACATAGTGTATTTTCTTCTCTGGGTCTGGTGGTTTTTCTCCTGGTTTGGGAGTTTTTCACGTCAATTCTTGTGTTGTGTTTATTTCTCTATTTTTCTTATTATTCTGTTAAAAGTAGATCCTGGTGGGGGGGAATTTGGAAGCCAAGATTCCCAACAATATGATC
The DNA here is from genome assembly GCA_036559045.1 of Platycarya longipes. Classification (NCBI taxonomy): domain Eukaryota; kingdom Viridiplantae; phylum Streptophyta; class Magnoliopsida; order Fagales; family Juglandaceae; genus Platycarya; species Platycarya longipes. The sequence continues at coordinate 3,745,032 of CM071801.1, forward strand.
TAAGCATGCTATATGATTTGGGCAGTAAGGAAGAAAGCAATACCTTAGAAAAGACTGTAGTACTAGAGACTTGGCAAAGGAAATGGCCTGGTCTAATTAAGGCAGTAAATGATCTGAAGAAAAGTTTAGGAGATCATGGTATTTATCAACAGTTTATTGTCTGTCTATCTTCTCTTAGTAAAAAAAAAAAAAAACTTCTGCTTGAGATACTGTATGCAAACCTTTACGAGGGTGGAAAAATTGCAAAACCACTGAATGAAAGTTTTGCAAATTCAATAAACATAGATTTAATGAAACAAAATATGTATGATACAGCTTTTTAGTAGTTTTGAGGGTGGTATATTGTCAATTTTAATAACTTGTGATGCAAAGTTTTGCTGGGAATGTTCATTATATGACCCAGAGTTGCCACGGTTTATTAAAATTTCTTGTTCCTACAGGTGGCTTTGGATAATCTGCTTAGCAGTCTTCATCTGTGGTGCAGATGTATAAATAATTAATGCTAATATTTAATGCACATTAGCTTTAAAAGAATGTGAGGCACGTTTGTTAGCGTCAAAAGAAAATACACATCAACGAAAGGAAAATAAATTATAAACATGTCCTAAGGTTAATGGAAAAATGTAAGAGGGTGGATTAGTGATCTTATATTATTGTTGATTGTTAAAAAACAAAAAAAAACAAAAACTGGGTATAGGCTGAGAACCAAATTTTCAGATTGTAAAAACCCGAATTCACCTAGGTTCCGGCCCAAATCATAACTGAGTATATTTGGGCCGGAACCTTACCCAGGTTTGAAACCCGGATTCTAAACCCGTTATACCCGGTCCGGAATTCAGGTGAACACTCTCGAGCACATCCTTTTTAGAAGATGAACATTACTCTCAATTTTATTAATGACCTTCACTTCTGGTAAAGGAATAGTGTGGTTACCGGAAAATACTTGGGTGTATAAAAACCCCAAATTAAAGTTTTAAATTGTACAAGCTAAAGTTTCTATAAACAACACAAAAAACTATAAGTAATAAGGAAAGAATACCGTGATTAATGACATCATGACATCTGGAGATTACACTTTAAAAAAAAAAAGCCGGGCATGATCCAAACCAACTAGCTGAAAAAAACTTATCAGTATACATTAATTACATCGGAAAATTACAACAAAAACACCAAAAGCAACAATGATAAAGATAAACCAAAATAAAATAAAAGGGTAAAGAAAATCAATCTGTAACTAAACCTGTTATTTTTTTAGGAAGAACGTGTAAACCAGCTTTTTCTATGCGAAAACACCCAAAATGTCTTTAGACAAGCCGTGAGTGGACTCAAAGAAAGCCTCCTTACCACTAGAACCCAATTTGAGAAGTCTATCAGCTAGGTTCTCCAATAACGTATCAAGACAAAACCTACCAAGTTAGTGTCTGAACCGAGATAGATCTAATGTAGTCCACTCTATATTCTGACGAGGCCTTTCACGAAGATGAGATCAAGGCAAAAATTATGCAGCAGAAACACCATCAGCTCTTGCTTTAACTAGACATAAGGATCAGTCCAGTCATAGACATGATAAGCCAAGAAATTTCTTCTTCCTACGGCTGTAAGAATGTTTAAGAGAAAATAATCAAAAAAATTGTTGAAAAGAGAATATCTTAATATCCCAACTATCGTAATACTTTCATGACGAAATTTTGAATTAAAAAATGATCAATTGACAAAAATCGTTGAATCTGATTATAATATCACTCCTTAAAGTTACGTGAACAAGTGACATGTTCCACACGTCTTATTATAATAGATCTTCAAATGATTTGAATACTTTTTATGTAATATTTCAATTTTTAATTTTTAATATTTATTGTTATTGTTTTCTATTTTTTTTTCTATACTATGCACCATAAATTATAAGTTATATAAAGGAATTTTTGTCCAGGTCTCCTGTCCTCTCCCCTTGTAATCTTTATTTTAATTCAATGCAAAGTTTGTAGGGAAAAAAAAAAACAAACAAACAACCTTGATCGGGAGGAAAGCTGCATAACAAGTATAGGCGCCCAGCCTGCAATTTAATACCCAATAAGAAATGTGTGAGAGAGAAAAAATGTTGGGAGGTGAAGAGGCCATAAGGTAATTGATACACAAAGACCTGAATACCTGGAGTAGTCGAAGACTCAGATTGAATAGAAATCTGCAACCCTGGGATGCGAGCATTCCTCTCTTCTATGTGTCTTGGTAAAAGGTTGGGGCAATCAACAATTTTCAAGGTTTTCAAAGATGTTAGCCTATGCATTGCTTCAGGCAGTGATTTCAAACTATGGCATCCAGAAATTGTAAGCTGCACAAGTGATGTCCAGTTGCCGATCCATTCTGGTATATCCATCAAGTTCAAACAATTTGAAATTTTGAAGTCTTGTAGAGTGGTAACATGTTGAAGCCCCAACGGGAGAGACACCAACTGTGGGAGACCCGAAAATGCCAGAAATAGGAGGTTTTTAAGCCCCTCCCATTGCATCCCATCGCCTAGATCGAGCTCGAAACAACTTTGAACCTCCACTTCTTGAAGTGCAGTTAGATATTTTATACCTGGGGAGAGAGATTTCAATCTATTGCAGTTCTTTATGAACAAATGTTGGAGAGAGGTGAGATTCTGAAGCCCCTCCTCTGATAATGTTTCTAGATCCTCGATATCTTCTAGGTGTAGACGCTTCAAATTGGAGAGAGGAGTGCATGAAAAGGTTGAGGTTGTTGTCATCATCATGGTCTGTTGCATTGGCTTCCAACTGGCCCTCGACAGCTCCAACATTTCAAGATTTGGAAACATTGGCATTGAAGTCAACATGGGGCAACCCGATATGTCTAATTTTGAAAGACGCAGAAGAAATAAAGGATGCTCTGTTGTCTTCATCAATGCATCCAAAGCAGAGTCAGTCCGCTTCCTCCACCAACCCTTGAGATTATGGCAACGAAGGAGTTGGATTTCATCCAGAGATGGTAAGAATGCCGTTACAGCTGAAGAAGAAGAAGAAAGGAAATCGTAGCTTTGATCGTCCCAATCCGATATGTATTGCAAAGCATCCAATTCTTTAAGATAAAGACGCTGAAGGGAAGGCAGTTGACTCAGCTGTGGCAAATATTCCAGTTTCTTACACCTCCATAGTTCAAAACTAACGAGATTCGTGAGTGAAGAAAGCGAAATAGGAAACCTCACCCATCCATAGTACTCTATGTAAAGCTTCTTAAGCTTTGGGTGAAGTTGGAAGCTTTCCAATTCGCGCATTTCACCACCCTTGTCTTCTTCTTTACTGCATTGTAGATACAGAGCTTGAAGAAGATGTTTCTCCTTCAAATTTGCAGCTTTATAATCTGATGCAACATCTTTCCCGCCCCCCTTATCTGTGACTTTTAGCGTTCCTCCCAGGTTATTTAGTTCGTTTAGTACGCCCAGCCCACCACTGTGCTTTGAGGTAGAAGAAACCACAAAGCTCGATAATGTTTGAAGATTAGTCAACTTCCCCAGTCCAGAGGGCATATGACTCAAAGCCTCACAATTATCTATTAAAAGGTGCCTGAGGTTGATCAATTTTTCTATTTCTCTTGGCAATTCTTCTAGCAAATCACAATCGGAGAGTACCAATGTATGTAAATTTTGCAACTTTGTTATGCAATTCGGCAACTTCACAATATTAGAGTTTCCAGATAGATCAAGATATCTTAAAAGCTTCAACTTTTTTTATAGATTTTGGAACCTGACCAACCCATGTTCCATGCAGAGCCAACGCGCGAAGTTTCTCACAAGAGGAAAGTAATTTATCACAAGTTGATTCAGAAATTTCTTGTAATCTATAAGGGATGAGAAATGTCCGTATTCTAGCAGCTTTTGATAATGAAGGAGGAACCCCAGTTGAAAAATATTCATCGCCAACAACTGATACATGACGAGTTTTCTCAATAATGATTTTCTTATCGTGATTTACTGTAGTGATCAATGATCCTGCCACTCTAACGGCAAGATCATGCATGAGGTCGTGCATTTTAAAGTAAATTATGTTGCCCAAACCATCCATTCTAGCTTCTTGAAAGAATGATCTCCAATATAAATCCATGAAATACTCATGGCCAACATCTTCTAAGCATTCATCTTGATCTGATAACTTAACAAACCCTTGTGCTATCCAAAGATTAACAATAAGGGGTTTATTAATCATGTAATCTTTTGGGAATAAACTACAATAAGCAAAACATTGCTTCAAATGTGAGGGGAGTTTATCATAACTCAACTCCAGAGTTGGTAAGATGTCTCTTTCTTTTATTTTTGAGAGTTTATTGCTCCTAAAACGCAACCACTCTGTTTCTAAATTTTGCAAGCACAACAATGTCCTTCCAATTGTTCTTATGGCAAGTGGGACACCTACACACTGTTTTACAATCTCCTTTCCAATCGTCACAATTGTTGGATTTCCCGGCTCTTCTCCATCCCTAAATGCCATTTGCTTAAATAAGGACCACGAGTCATCTTCTTTTAAACCTCTTAAGACATATGGTTCCACTGTGCCTGTAAGATTTGCCACCCTTTCACTGCGTGTGGTTACTAATATTCTACTGCCTCTAGCACCACCCATCAACAGACTTTTCAATTTATCCCATTTCTGACTATCCTCATTCCACACATCATCCAACGCTAGTAAGTACTTCTTTCCTTCAATTTGTTTCCGAATACGATCACTCAATATCTCCATTCTAGAAGCTTCTTGTTTCTGGTTTGTTACAGATTCTAAGATTTGTTCCACAATTTTTTGAACATCAAAGATATCAGATACACAAACCCACATTTTTAACTGAAAATATTTTTGGATCGTCTGGTCACTGAAAATGAATTGAGCTAGTGTGGTCTTTCCTAATCCTCCGATGCCAGTAATCGGAAGGATTCCTACATTCTCTTTAACATTGGAATCAGAAACAAGTATATCTATGATCTTCTTCTTGTCATCCTCTCTACCAATAACTTCTGCCCCAGGTACAAAAGAATGAGTATCATCCCTATTCCTAGGCCTGACTCCTATCTCTACAGGGCGTTCATCCAAGAGGAGTTTCGTCCTATCATTATCAATGGCATCTAACTTCTCTCTAATCGTCTTAATCTCATGGCCCATTTTCAGATAATAGGCAAGCGGGTTTGATTTGGAGAAGAAGATTCGTACCTTTTTCGCCATCTTATCCCGAGTCATCATCTCCCGCAACAGACATTCCGTGGAGAAACCGTCCAGCAAGTCGTCTGCATCATAAACGACGTCCTTGAGCTTTTCAAGCCAATCTCTAACTTGATGGTTCACTGCCCGTTGCTCCTCAGCATCAAGAAGCACAGCTTTGATTGTCGAAACGGTGTTCTTGAGCTTGTGAAGTTCATCTGTGACACCGCAAAGCAGTCTAGTCTCATTGAGAGCTATGGAGCCCAAGCTCTCAATGATTCGTTCAGCAATGTCGAAGAGAATGCCTTCCGCCATTTCTTGATCGTTGGTGATTAAGGAATATTGCTGAAAACGGCTCTTGAGTTGAGTTGGTTGAGGGATGGAAGGAGGAAATGCTGGGTTTGAATACGGAGGACTCTGGCCGTGACCAGCATTTATAATGCCTTGCACGTGGAATTGCGTGTTCTGCATGAATTTGTTGTTATTAATTGTTGAAGATGCTTTGCTTACTGCTTTTTCTGGGCCTCCAAAATTCCTCAAGTTATCTTATCACTTTTGAAGATGCCCTCTGTCTTCTTCTCTTGGACACATGACTTGAATAATTTTCTGCAATGTTGGATTCTTGACGTTCTTGAAATCTGGGAAATCTTTGATTATAGGGAAAGCTTTTGCTTTGTTCGTTCCTTGGAATTTCTTGTTATCTACTCATTTTGAAAATGCTCTGCTTATTGTTGTTTCCTTTTTTTTTTTGGGGCTCATTTATTTTGGGATGTTACTTACTTTTAGTAAAATGATGTTCATAACTTATATTTAAATTACCCAACTAATATTATATGATGATGTAATTGAGTTTTAAATTATATATAACCACCATCCTTTTTAAACAAGAGTTATGTAGGAATATCGTTGCTCTTTATTTCTCGGATATGCCTGTGAGTGCTGCCTCAAGCTCTCCTTTATCTTTTGTTTGAAGAATAACATGACTTTGTTGATATGTTACTCTCACATTTTAAAGATGCTTTCCTTATTATTCCTATTTTTGGATACTTTTCTTGAAATATTTGAAGTTCTGGAATCCCGAGTTCCCTGAACCATTATTTAGGAACGGAGGTAGCAGAACTGGAATATGACCAGGAGCCAAGTTTTTGTTCTATAACTAAGAAATTAAAAAATAAAATAATAATAATAATAACAATAAAAGTGGCAGAGCACCTAACTAGGATAGGAAAAGAGACGCATTAAATTCCAGAATTTTGCATTAATATTGTCTCCCAACTCGTTCACAAAACTGCCTCTGAATTATTTCAGTGACCAACGACATTGTTTGGTAAAGAATTTAGCTTAGCTTTTCTCTTAAGATTATTGACCCAGGGTTGATAGTGGTAGAAAAAGCGCTTTGGACCAGATTTTTTAAAGGCTGAAAACACTTCTATCCTTTAAAATTTTCCTCACGAAGCAACATAAAACTAATGTGTAACGCCTGGGCCCAAAGCCCGTTAACCAGCCCAAGACCCACGCCCGGCCCATCCCCAGCCCCAGCCCCAGCCCATGCACCCGAACGACGTCATTTTCACCCCCGGTATATATCTACTGCCCCTTCTTCTTTCTTTTCTTTTCTTTTCTTTTCCTTTCCTTTTCCTTTCCCCTGCTCGACGGTTTCCCCTGTTTGGCGCAGCTCCATTTCTTCCGCACCAAATCACGATCTCGGTGGTTATTGTTGTGGATGAAAATCTCTCTCTCTCTCTCTCTCTCTCTCTCTCTCTCTCTCTCCATACGGCGTTTTATCCATTGATTGGAGCTTCTTCCTTCCGTAAAACCCCCCCCCTCTGGTTTCGGTTTCGCCGCATGAATCACGGTAAGATTCTCAAATTTCTTCCTACGTTTTCTTTTATCCATGGGTTTCGATTTTGGTACTTGTAATCATTGAAAATTTGTGTATTTTCGGTAGGTGAAGTCGAGCGTAGAGAAGCCAGAAATTCGGTTCTTTAGTGCCCTGTTTTCGTCCGGTTTGTCGCTTCGTTTTGGTGCAAGCCGTGGTTCACTTCAGGTAAGACTCATGGAGTCAGTTTTAGAGAGTCCTCTCGTATGTTTTATCTTGAAGATTTGATAAACTACTGGATAGATTTCTTCCCGTAATATTTATGGAATATTTTCTCTAATTTTCGAATCCATTTTCGAAGTGATTTTTGGTGGATGTTCAAGAGATTCGTTGTTAAATTTCTTTTGCTGTTTGGTGCTGCCGATGGGTTGTTTGGGACGTTTTGTGTAATATAAAATGGTTGGGTTTGGTTTTATTGAACATATAGGGTACTATAATTTTTGGGTTGGCGTTATCAGAGGGATGCTTGATGATGAGTTGGTAGTGGGCTGAAATGATTTTTTTTTTTTTAGTATGGAGTGCACTATTTTGCGGGTTGAAGTGGATTATGAAATTTCATGTTCTTGGCAGTTTTAAGTTAAAAGTGTTTTGATTAAGAAGATAAATAGCCGCTGATTGTGTGGATTTAAGGAGAAAATTTCTGTGCACCTTAGAGTTTTTAAAATGATTAAAATATTGGGTTTTTGTGCATGTTTGGGGGCTGTCCAAATTTGTAGTGGCTGGTTGCTTGGGCGTGGTTTGCTAGAAATTTATGATTTTAGGCAAGCAGCGTAGTTTAACTTATAATTTTCAGACTTAAAGCTTTTGGAGTAGTCTTTAATATTAGGGAATATGTTTTTATGAATAGGTGACGAAACTCTTAGAAGTCGGACTCAAAGTTTTGATAATTCGCTGTAGGAGTCAGGTAAGCGGGGTTCCTATCATTGGCTTTGTACCAAATATAGACTGAAGTTAACTTTCTAAAAATTTGTGCATGTTTTGTTATGAAATGAGAACTTGAAAAAAAAAACAATCTCAATCATTTGTTTGCATTACTCATGAAGTTATATGAAAGAATGAAAAATGTTTCTATCATGCATTGTGCAGACATGAGCTCAAATTTTGTCAAGTTGTTTCTTATATGTGAGATAGAGCGATATTGATTATCTGAAATAATTGTGCATTGATTTATAAAGATGCTCTGAACTCTGTTTTGTTTGGTGAGAATGTTTCTGAAAATGTTCTGGAACTCTATAATATTTTGATGTGGCTCTGCAAACCTTTGGCATGGTATACTGGTTTGTATCTGACTTTGTTTCTGCTTTACTCTGCTCTGCTGTTTAGGTTGGTACCAACTTCTCTATCTCTGAGCGCACCCATTTTGGAATCAAAGTGGTTTTTGTGGACTTTCCTGTGTGTACACTCGGAGCTTCGAGAATGATTAAGGGAAAGTTTCCACCTCAATTTCTGCCTGGTTTGGCCACCGGGATTTGCACAATCCTACCACGGTGGTTAAACATGGTCTTTGCTTTGTGAGATGCTCTGTTTGATATGGTGATAATACTCAGATTTGTTATGCCAAAGTACTATATGTTTTAATTGTTTTGAAAATCATTTGTTCCTTGATGCATAAATATGTTTTGTTCCGTACTTTATTACTTGGTAAATGCTCATATTTACACGAGTGTATAAGTTCTTCGCTTACTGAGTTGTGAAAAAACTCACCCATTTATCTCATATTTTTCAGATGATTTGGATGTTCCAACAGAGGACCAAGAATAAAGTTTTGACCAAGTTTAAGCAGTTAGAGCCACAGACTAGATGGGGGAAAACAATTAATATTTATTTTATATGTTCGATTTCTAGTTCATTGGATTTTAGAATATTAGTTATTCATTATTGTTAAGCGTGTTGGGAGATTGTGAACCCTCTCATTTATGATTATTCATATATTTTTTTTTAATTATGACTTGGTGGACATTTTTAGATGGATTGAAATGTAGAAAATATTTTTATTTGGACATAGTCGGAGACCTATTATTTGTATTTGAGAACGGATTATACCAAACAGGTTGGACTTCGCGACCCCCTACGAGTACGGGTCGTTACATAATGATTATCTTTCAATAAATTTGCTCGATGAGATTGGAATTATACAATCTCTCCATCAAGTTTACACAGCTCCTCCATCAAGCTGATGAAAAGCGACAATCCTTCTTCAAATGATGCCTTTCAACCACTATTCCAACGAGATTTGCTGATTTCTGGGAGGACATTCTTTTTCATGATGCTATATAGTTTGTTTCACAATCTTATGATGTATTACCTATTATATAAATGCTGAAACAAGGTCGTTATGTTTATGGAAGGCCTTTTTTGAATGCTTAAGTGTGGATGAACAGGTGCAAAAACTTGGAATTCCTTTAGTTTCATGCTGTAATTGTTGTGAGTGGAGAATGGTGGAAGATCTTGCTTTGTAGTGGACAGTTTGCAAGATCAGTGTGGAATAAAGTATCGGTTGAATTGTGTGTGCCGTTTCAGTCACAACAGAGATGGCAAGAAAGAGTTCAAGCATGGTTTAATAGGGCATCTCGACGATCACAGATTGGTGTTATTTTTGGCATTATTCCTGTAATTGTTGTTTGGAGGCTATGGAGGAGAAGGTGTGTGGCTAGAAGCCTAGAATGGATGGAAAATATGAGAGTTTGACTAAGGATTGGCCCAAGATTGCTCACATCCCACATCGGTCCCTTTATCTTGATCCTCATGTGGAATACTTTCGTCCTAGTAAGGTTCTAGGTGTTTTTCTACCCATTTTATCCTTATCCATATATCACCTTCACCTTCAACATCTAAAATTCTACTTGCAGAAACTACTTTGAGTAAAGACGAAACAGGGGACTAGGGACAGGGATTGAGAGTTTGTTTAAGAATCTAATGCACTGCGACCTATACAAGTAAATAAGTTGGTTACTATTGGGAATAGACCGGTTAACAAACAGCAGATAGGAAGTAAAGCAGCAGAAAAGTAACAGAGATAAAATACGACAATCACACACAGAACACACAAAACACCAAAATTTGAAGTGGTTCAGCTTAACACGAGCCTATGTCTACTATTTGGTCAGTCTCAATGAATCCATTATAAAAACAAGAAAAAAGCTTGGAACCAAATGGGTGTAAAACTGATTTTTATACCAACCAGTGAAGTTATGCCACTTACGCATTTATGGAGAAAAACAATGGACATGACTACACCAGATCATCCAGCTTGTGTACATCGTTTACCCTCCTCTCTCGTCTCGCTCTCTCTATTCTGGATCATTCAGCCAGTTTTTTATGGTTTTGCATAAATATAATAAACATGTTCTCTTCCTCTCCTTTGATTCTCACACTTCTCTGGTCTCTACTCTCTTTTGTTGATGTTTTGATAGCCAAGGAGAGAGGCTAATAGCAAGAAAAAATATGGATTTCTACTGTTTTGATAGCGAAGGGGAAACACTTGATTTGCCATTAACGCTGAAATTAATATGATGGAGAGATGAATTTTGGCCGGAAACAATATAAGTAGAAATAAAATCAAAATGTTATAAAAGAACAAAATAAAAAAATAAAACCAAACAGATAAAGAAAAGGGAAATAATAGCTTTCCATCAAGCTTGCAACAGAAAAGTTTAGCAATTGAAATTACAAAGTAGAACTCCAATTCAAAAATCTGGAAATTATGCACCAAACATGTAAACAAAAGGAGAATCTCGTGGGAGAGGTAAAGGAAAAGGACATGGGATAGGAGGCGGGAGACAAAATAAGAGAGAGGAAGAATAAAGTGATGAACGAAGTGAGAACCGAATTATCTAGCATTTTTCTGTATTTTCCATTTCCATTTAATGTTTTTTGTGTTTCCCATTTCCATTTAATGCTCTAGATCTTGATTATAGGGGATTATGTACCTAGAATAGAGAGAGGGAGAGAGAGCGCAGGAGACGAGAGAGAAGATCTGGTGCACATAGGTTGAATGATTCGGTGCAGTTATGCCCATTTTTTTTCTATAAAATGCCTACGTGGCATAATTTTATTGGTGGGTTTTACACCCATCCGGCTCCAAGATCTTCTCTAAAAAAAAAGATGGGAGTATAGGAGATGAATCATAAGATTCTTACAAGAATCACTCTTCCCCACTTACAAAGTGCTTAACTCTCTCTCACTCACACTCTCAACTTACAAATGCTCTCACACGAAAATCTAAACAAGAAAATGAGCTCCTCTCACAAACTACATTCAAATGAAAGCCGTTCCACTTATATAAGTGAATCTCGCTCGAGCGAGACTCTTCTCGCTCGAGCGAACACTATTGCAAACGGCGACAACCCTAATCACAAAATATTAGCTCGAAGCGAGCATTAAGCGAGACTTGAGCGAATGTCTAGGGTTGACTCAAGCGAATGTCTAGAGTTGACTCTTACTCAAGAGGAATGTCGAGCGAGGGTCAAGCGAAGTCTCTGTCTGATGCCTCGCTTGAGCTGGATGTCGAGCAAGGGTTGAGCGAACTTACAGGTTGAATCTCGCTCGAGCTAAAACTTGAGCGAAAGTCGAGCGAGCATATAGAAGATATGCTTATTTAAGCTACCTCTCAACAGTTACGATTATCTAACTTTCTTTATTGTTTATTCTTCCCTATTCAAATAAGAAATATCACCATATGCATGATTCTTTACTGTTGGGATTCAGCTAAACAAACAAACAACAAAGATATGGAGCCACGCAACGGATGCAACAATGAGAAATAAAACTAAAGACAAAGAACAGTAATGGACACCAAGATTTGAAGTGGTTCAGCTTAAACTAAGCCTACATCCACTGTTGGGTCGGTCTAAATCATTATAATAAACAAAGATGGAGTACACTTCTTGGAGGTTACAAAGCTCTTTCTCACACAAGGCTCTCAAACCCTTTACAAGTTGCTCTCTCTGATCTACAAAATCAAACAAGAAGAAAATGGGAGACGGACGCTGCTGTGTTCGTCTTCTCGCTCGAGCGGAATCTTCTGCTCTCCACAGCCCTCTGCTCCGCTCTCTTTGCACAAATGCCCGAGATCCTTATATAGGCGGTATCTCGCTCGAGCGGAACACTATTCCAGACCTTCTCGCTCGAGCGGAACACTATTCCAGACGGCGCTAACCCTAGTTCCTGGAAGCGATGCAACCCTAGGATTGATTCTCGCTCGAGCGGGAGGTCGAGCGAGAGTCGAGCGAAGTCTCTGCCTGGATCAAAACTCTCTGTCTGATGCCTCGCTCGAGCGACTGTCGAGCGAGGGTCGAGCGAAGTTACGGGTTGAAAACTCCAAGTGCAATCTGATGTGCTTTATTCAAGCCACATCTCAACAAATCTCCACCTTGGCTTGAATAAGCCCCACAAAATTATTCTGGACAAACGACCCACAATTACTTCAACCACAGAAGGAATACCCAACATGAAATATGAAGTCTATCTTTGAAGAACTCACTTTCCACACAAAAGTCTTCAACACCATAGACGACATCTAAAGATTCACTATCTTCACCCGAACGGCAATGCACCACAATACAGACTACTTACTTAAACAAATGGCTTCTGAATACAAATGAAGACAACCAAATATTCTTCAGCCAAAATAAGAACCAACAAAAGCCTGCATGAGCATACACAAAAGGTGACCAACTGCCTCCTTTATCTACAAACTGTAGACCTGCTCTCACTGTGCACCAATGCCAATAAACTATGAAGCTCTCTACAACTCCACCTTCTTGCTATAACTCTCTCTCCTTTCTGTGGAAACAAAAGAAAAGAAAATTTACCAAATAGCAAGATGCGTTGTCCGCTTCAATGACGATCTGTAGACAAGCCTGGCAAACTAAAAGCAAACTGTAGACTCTATCACTCAAAGCCCACCTCATTCCATTCAGTTACTCCGTGGAGTGAAGTAAAACTGTATGGTCTGAGTAACGCTCTACCTTCTTGTCTGTAGATCAATTGTCTTCTCAAAAGTGTTTGAACACCAAACACATCACAAAGAAACAGATAGACAAAACCAAAACTTCCAATGATCATAAAACAAATATGAGTTTAATACAAAACAAAACTTTACACAAGATGTATCCTGATCAGAAATACTGCAGGAACCCTGATTCTACATTGCTTCCCAAGAATACAATGCAAAAAAAAAAAAACCAAGATTACTGTCTTCTGATCACACCAAGCAAAAGCTGCAGACTCATAAATGACCATTCTGTCTGGCGGATTCGCACGTGACACATGCGAATGATATCTGAATCTGGAGCATGTGACGATACTCCACCTGTCACCACACTGCCCTCAAGGAAGAAAAGACTAACTGTCACCTTCTTCGCTGTCATTACTACTAGAGGAACTTTCCTCTTCCTCCACATTTTTCAATTGAGGACACTCACTTTTGTAATGACCCAACTTATGGCAGTGGTAACATTTCACTTTTCTCTTGTTAGATCTAGAGCTACTGGAACTGAACTACCTCTATTCCTCCCTGAACATCCTTCCCCGGATCTATCACCAGAGGAACATTGCACAAACAAACCCTCGGCTTGATTGTTCATGCCTAAACCCCCAAATTATGTTCCCAATTCCTTAGAATTCAAAGCAGACTTGACATCTACTAAGGAGATTGTATCTCTACCATACAACATTGAGTTTACAAAATTATCAAACGAAATAGGCAATGAACACAAAACAATTAAGGCTTGATCTTCTTCATCAATCTTAATGTCTATGTTCCTCAGATCCATAATAATCTTATTAAATTCATCTAGATGTGTAGAAATAGAAGTACCTTCCTCCATTTTGAAAGTATATAACCGTTGTTTCAAATACAACCGGTTAGTGAGAGATTTCTTTAAGTACAAGCTCTCCAGCTTGTTCCACAGACCAACCGCGGTCTCCTCCTCTGCAACTTCCCTTAAAACTTCATCTGATAGTGACAGTAGAATAATACTGTGAGCCAATTCTTCCTCATTCCTTGACGATGCAGGAGACTCACCAGTCACTCCTTCTACAACCTTGAACAGACCCTGCTGACGCAACAAAGCCTTCATTTTTAAGCGCCATAAACTGAAACTGTTCTGATCGTCAAATTTCTCAATTCCAAAATTTACTGAGGCCATCCCTTCAGATCTTCACAGAGCTCAAGAACGCTCTGATACCAGTTTGTTGGGATTCAGCCAAAGAAACAAACAAAAAAGATATGGAGCCACGCAGTGGATGCAACAATGATAAATAAAACTGAAAACAGAGAACAGTAATGGACACCAAGATTTGAAGTGGTTCAGCTCAAACTGAGCCTACATCCACTGTTGGGTCGGTCTAAATCACTATAATAAACAAAGATGGAGTACACTTCTTGGAGGTTACAAAGCTCTCCCTCTCACAAGGCTCTCAAACCCTTTACAAGTTGCTCTCTCTGATCTACAAAATCAAACAAGAAGAAAATGGGAGACGGACGCTGCTGTGTTCGTCTTCTCGCTCGAGCGGAATCTTCTGCTCTCCACAACCCTCTGCTCCGCTCTCTTTGCACAAATGCCCGAGATCCTTATATAGGCGGTATCTCGCTCGAGCGAGACCTTCTCGCTCGAGCGGAACACTATTCCAGACGGCGCTAATCCTAGTTCCTGGAAGCGATGCAACCCTAGGATTGATTCTCGCTCGAGCGGGAGGTCGAGCGAGAGTCAAGCGAAGTCTCTGCCTAGATCAAAACTCTCTGTCTGATGTCTCGCTCGAGCGACTGTAGAGCGAAAGTCGAGCGAAGTTACGGGTTGAAAACTCCAAGTGCAATCTAATGTGCTTTATTCAAGCCACATCTCAACATTTACATCCAGGAGAATGGTAAGGAGGCAGAAGAAGAGAAAAGGGAAGAAATATAGAAGGGGGTTGCGGAGGAGATCGAGGAATGGAATCCGGAGGTTGCAATGTTGAGGCTGTGTAATTTCACAACAATTACAACAGGGTCTGCATGTTTCTTTGCATGGAAAGTGATGATGATTTGATTTTTGCTGAACTTGGGTGTTTTTTTAGTCTTGATTACTGCTTCTGCAACTCATACAACTTTTCTCAAAAACAGTATGGGTTTCTTTCAAAAACAATAAACTGCAAAAAATAAAAGAAAACGACATCTTACCCAACTCTTAAGCTGAGTTATGATCAACTTCCTCCACATCTGAAACAATGTTATACTTATTGTAGTGTAGTTCTGAAGGATTACAAGACGGATAAATTACAAGACGGATTTATTAAGCTATCAAAATTTATTAAGGATTACAAGACGGATAAATTAACATTGAAGATGTTGGTCAAATTGTCAACAATATAGATTTCTCTTTTGTAGTTCCAACTTCCATGTCAAGTACTTCTTGTGAAGCAATTTTTCTAAGTTTTGAAGTTCTTGATTTAGTACCGAGTTGTATGTGTAAGTTGAAGCATTTAAGATATCTTAATCCCTATGAAAATTCTAAAATAAAAAAGCTGCCTATAGAAATTAAGAAACTAATCAACCTCAGGCATCTTTTATATTGGTGTACGTAAATATTTGACTTATATGCCCCGTGGATTGGGGCAACTGATAAATCTTATCGATTTGAGGTCATAAAATTGCAGGAAATTGAAATATTTGCCACCATTGATTCGACTCCCCTCTCTTCAGAGTATCTCCGTAGGAAAACTTGATGAAATAGAGGACGTGGTATCAGATTGTAGTGACAACAATGAGTTAACTCTTTCTTCTTCTTGGTCGGCTCTAAAAGCATTCTTCAATCTCTGAAGGAAATTCAGCTCCATGAATGCCGTAATCTTAAGGGCTGGTAGAGGAGGAGTGCGATTCTTATGTGGATGTCAATACTTCTGATCATGAAAACTCTTTTGAAAGAACATCAATGACGAGGATGGGATATATTCTACCACTCCCTTCATTTCTTCGTCTTTTAAATTTAAGTGTATGTTATTGCCCCGAGTTGACTTCATTGCCAACAAACAATGATGAAAAGTGTAAACATGTCAACAACAGAGGAAGCCGCCTCCTCAGCCTCCTCTACACCCACTGCCATGCATTAATCTACACTTCTTCTTCCGGCCTACTTAAAAATAAATATCACCACATGCATGATTCTTCACATCCAGGGGTAACAGCAAGGAGGTGGAAGAAGAGCAAAGGGAAGAAATATAGGATGGGGTTGCGGAGGAGATCGAGGACTAGACTCTGACAGCCGCAACGTTGAAAATGTGTAATTTCAAGACAACAATTTCAACAGGCCTGCATTTTTCTCATAGTGGAAAATGATGGTAATTTGTTTTTTTTTTTTTTTTGTCCCTGAACTAGGGTGCTTATCTAGTCTGGATTATTGTTTCGGCAACACATGCAACTTTTCTCAAGACTATCTCAATGTCTAAGCTTACAGAGATGATTTTGTTTGCATGGGGGAGCACATGTGTATATCCAGTTGATAGCTATGACATGATGGATGAGGCGACCAATTGCTTTGAACTCCTTTATTTGTGCATGCTCCAAGAACTTTTTCTACCATCAATGATCTTGCAGCTTGCTGTTGCACGGAAAATGAGGATTTTTTACTAATATTGGGAGAGAGAATAGTCTGGTAATTTTCTTTAGATGGGAGACACCTCTCTGGGCAGTTGCCTACCAGAATTTACAATTTCAGAATTTTTATTTTTTATTTTTTATTTTATCCAATTCTTAATTTTTTCGCCACTAAAATTTGTGGGGTTTTGGTGTATTCATTTATACATTTGTAGCAGCTTCTAAAATATTTTCTCCACCCTGAACTGTTTAACTCTTGTTTGCAATGCGCTTTTGGTTTTCTCATTATTACTTCGATCCCATTAGATCGAGCATGTGATGAAACTATTGGTGGATGCTGAATGCAATGTTTAATTTTTGTAATTTTTTTATTTTATAGATAATTGAAAGTGGAGGATATTGTAAGATATTGCCATTGAATAAGCAAATGAATGGTATTGAAGAGGGGTAAATAACTACAAATAATAAAAAAATGGAAAAAAAATGAGGTGGTAATGTTTTGTAAAATAAAAATACTTGATAGATAGAAACTAACGGTTCCCAAAGTTTTTCAAATAAACGCTAACATTTTAGTTTACACCTATAAAATCATAAGCCCAACCACTTTAATTAGATTTTCTTTTTGAAAAAAAAGAAAAAAACTACTTTAATTAGAAAAATTCTACTTGTTATTCCCTACACTACACACCGACATGAAATTTCTCATTTTTGTCATTTTATTTAAACATACATATTGATGTGTAAATATGTGTATTTAAATAAAAAGATGAAAAAAAAAACAAATTACATGTTGATTTATAGTGTGAAGATGGTTGGCAGAGTATGATGATAGTCCAAAAAATAAATGGATAAAGTACTGCGGTTTGGAATTTTTACAGCTGTGGTTAGAGATGTACAGAAAGCTAGCAAAAGAAAATATAGAGAGAATGGTGGTTATGGTAAATAATATATATGGTTTAGAAGAAACAATTACATTTTGGAAAACACATTTATTTTGTCCAGGTATAAGGTTGTACAGTTAGCTCTTGCAGGGCTGCAGGATTTTCAGCAATCAGTAAGGGGAAAGGGTGGAAGACAGAGCCAAGGAGGTGATGGTAGAAGTTATGTGAGGTGGAAGGAACTTGCAATGACAGATATAAGGCAAACTTTGATTCTGCTCTGGATATAACATAAAATAATAATAATAATAATAATAATAAAATAAAATAAAATAAAAAGAAGAAGAAGAAAAAAAAGAGCGAAAAGTGTTAAGAGTGTGTATTGAATCCCCTTTCGTGGCAGAATGTAAGGCTCTATGGGAAGTAATGTCATGAGTTCTTAATGAATATGAGTAAAATTCTAATTTAAAAACAAAAAACAAACAAGAATAAGAATAGTAATTTTCTATGTTTTTCTTTTTAAATTTTTTTTCAAGGTCATTAATGTCGGAATTTAGAAGTATAATTGCAAATTGAATGATGAGCAGAGGAGAAAGATACACGTCTATATTTCTCCGTTTTTATTTCTCTGTCTCCCTTTATTTCTCTTCTTTGCATTTGCATCTCTCTTTTTCTTTTATTATTGTTAAGATCATGTCTGCTACAATCTTCTCAATACCCTCCTTTTCATATTGTGACTTAGTAGACACTAGATCCATTCCATTATACACAGGTATCTAATGATTAAATTTTAAAGTTGGTAGTTCTTGTGGCTTGAAAAGAACAATTCATCATATTTGCCAATTATTACTGCCAATTGTTCTGTAGTTCCCAACTTGTTGGAATGAGGCTAGACTCGATCTTTTGTTACTCGACTTACTAACACCAACTGTAACGTTCTTTATAACAAGAGCACTACTGCAACTCACATGCAACCCAGAAAGCATACATAATTGATCAAACACGCCACACACGACATGATCTCAAACCCAAGATTCCATTATGAACCTTGACAGGGAATTTTAGTGGAGTTCCCAACCTCCAAGAATCAAGAACTCACATGAATCCAAAAGTCCCTTACACAGACCATAACCTCTGCAGATATACATGCAGAGTGAAGTAGAAGACCAAAACGCAAACAATTGAATGTAAAACGCACTCCCTACCCTCTTAAACGACATAACAAAAACACCCTCATCTCCAAAACACATCGTTTCATTGAAAGACTTCCATCCAACACATGTCGTTGACAACCCCCAAAACTCCCCGTTTTATTAATTGCATGCCCTTACCGTTATTATCGGTATTTCACAGCCTTCCACCTCACTGCATCACAGTACTTCACTATCACAGCATCACAGCCATCCATCCTCTTCAAGACCTTGCCACTAAACACCCGTGAAATACTTTAAAGGAAAATCTCATATTGCATAAGAAAGAAATTGTTCTGAATTTTATATGAAGCATCTTTTCACCTTCCTAATAAGGTCTTTTAAAAAATAATATATGAGTTTCTTTATGGTATTAGAGCCAAATCTTTCAGTAATGCGCTCCACCCATTAATTCAATGAAGTCTACTTGTAACGGTACGACAAAGATCGGCCTACAAGTGATGAGGGTCAAAGGAAAATCCCACATTGTCCAAGAAAGAGGTTATCCTAGACTTTATATGAAGCATCATCTTCCCTTACTAATAAGGATTTTTAGAAAAGGGGTGCATGAGCTTTTTTATACTTCACTTTCACAGAATCACAGCCTTCCACCTACATTATCAATAGTCCCTCTTTCTATAAACCCTCCATTCTATCTCCCAAGATTTTCTAGAGGAAAGAAAATATTTCTCTTGGATCTTAGACAGGCCAAAAGCAGCCCCAAGATTCACTAGATTAAACATCTTAACAAGTAATTTGAACTCATCTTTTAAACTACTTAAGAAGCAGCTCAACTTCTGCCTCTCAGATAAGCCTTTTAGCCTATTAGACGAGGCTTCAAATTGTGCTTTATATAAAGTCATAAAGTGGTTTGTTTTAATTTGATTAGTTTCTACATTGGATCATATGGTCCAAACCTGACTACAACAAAGTTTAATCCATATGATACGACACTACCAACAACTTTTGATGGAAAGGGGTTTGATTGTAATCAAAGTATTAGTTAGCTTTAAAGTTCCAACCGGCAGGGTCCTTTCTACTAAAATGTGGAAATTCTAACCAAAAGCCACTCTGAACAGGACCTCTTTCCTCATGACTAACAACATTTCTAGGATCCCAAGACCCCTCACGACGCACATTACTATGCTAAATCTGGTGACCGATGATCTTGTCATTGATAGCATTTTAAGGTAATTTACGTTGCCTAAAACATCCGTTTTAGCTTCTTGAAAGAAAGATATCCAATATAAATCCAAGAAATACTTATCACCTACATCTTCTAAGCATTTGTCTTGATTTGATAACTTGATAAATCTTTGTTGTAACTACTTGACTCAATAATTCGAAGGTCAAGATATTCATAATTTTATTGAACCTAAATTATATTTAATGGGTCACATTAGATAAGCTCATGAGTGGTAAATTATTGATATTGGTTAAGAGTTTTAATTAGGTTCATTAACGAGATTAAATCTCAATTATTATTTATTAAATGAGTTAAACTCCATTCAGAATTTAAAGATCAGTGATTATAAATTTATTTCAATTTGAGTTCTTCACTAATTGAAGTCCTCTACGCAATCTCAATCACTGCTAATCCTACATTGAATAAACTACTAGATTTTGTTTTCAAATTCAATCTCTCTTCTTGAATGATCTTGACCGAGTTCAACTTGAACTCAAACTTGTCGACATCCTAAAAAAAACAACACCACTTCATCTCTACTCCATTCATCCAATATTCATCAAAAAGAGCAATACAATGTTCATCTCAACTCCATTTCTCAATTGATTATTATCAAAATTAAATCTCTGGAATTTTAAGCCATCTTCAAAACAACCAAGTCAGCCAACCAACTCCATCTCCAGATCCCGCTTGGACTCCGCTGGGGAGCTCAACCTCCCGTCACACGCAGTGATCATTGGGGGGAACGAGTTGATGGGGTCAATAATTGCCTAAGATGGATCGAGACCTAGTCGACGGACTCCATAACCACTCAATAAAAAAATTATAAAACAATTAATTAAGAAAGCTGACCACATGTAGAGCATCAAGGTAGTGGACACTTCAAAGAAAGTGCTGGTTGAATTGGACGTCTCCGCCAACACCCAGCTCTCTATCATACTTTGTATTAAACTAATACTAATGTCTTTAACGCGTCCTTCAACAGTAGTGTAGGTCCATCAATATTTTCTTCTTTAACGCGTTTGTACTCTCCAAATTCCAATAGAACCTTCCCATATGCAAGGACTTATAAAATATTCCTGAAATATCGGTATCTTATCTTGATGGAATTGTCAAGTGGTTAGGTACGTTGGACCCTATTGAATATGCTAATGGTAGACGACAGCTTGAGAGTCATAATTTCAATGCAATTAACAAAAATTAACTCGGTTAGGTTACACATTCTATGACCATGACATTCAATGGCCATATAGCAAATGCTAATAAAATAAAGCAAGAACTAAAAAAACTGACAGTAAAATGCAGACATCAAGCTAGAGGCCGCAGCTTCAAACAAATTGCTGGTTTAATTGGTCTCTGCCAACGCACTCTCTATTATATTTTTTATTAAACTATATGTTACATTTACTTTTTATTAAACTATATATTAGATTTCAAAATATAGATACCGTATGGTCAAGGCAAATTAACCTATGTGTGTGTAAGGCTTATTAATTATTATGATTTGTTCAAAGCCATTGACTCAATGGAAACATGATTCAGACTATATTAATTATAATTAAGGCCCAATTTGACAGATTATGTAATAAAGTTTTAAATCTTTGTGTCGCAACGGACGGCCAAGATTTTGGTAAAATTCGAGGTGCTGTCATATTGATGCAAATTTTATATAATTCTAATTGATCTAGATGGAGCAGATTTCTTAGAAGAAATATTTTGATTCCAGCAATTTTGGATGATCTTCCTAATTTCTAGTTTAATTGATTGTTTCTTTCATGTGGAAACTTTCTTGAATTGAAATGTAGCTGTTTTACGTTTCAAAACTCTCATAACGTACATAAAAATACGCCTAGTAAACTAAATAAATTGAAGTTTTTTGAAGAATTGTTTTTCGAAAAGATTAATAAGGAAAATATCCATTTCTTGTGGGTTATCAATGTCAAAATTATGATGGGGGGTACACTCAAATTTTTTCATAGTTTAGTACTAGTGATTACCAAAATTATTAGTTTAGAAGTATAATTGCAACTCGAGTGATAAGCTGAAGGAGATTTCAATATATTCTCTCTGTTTTTTTTTTTAAATTTCTCTTTGTTCCCCTATTTTTCTTCCTTGCATCTCTCTCTTTTCCTCTTTTCGTTATCAACTTATCATCTCTGAAGTTTGCACATGTTTGAATAGAGATGACATATTTAATAATAGCATAGTTATTTTTTATCTACAGTAGTAGTAGATAATTCTTAATTTCTTCCCAAACATACAAAATACTTCGATCTCGATTTATTTTACTTTTGTTAGACTTACCAGCTCTTCTAAGTCGAATTCCATTTCGGTAATCATTTTGGTTTAAGTGTTAAGAAATAAATTATACATTGCTTATGGATAAGGTCTTGAGCATGCATATAAGTAATGTACAAACCTCTATCATTGAACCGATTATATGAGATGAGTTAGGCTTATGAATTTCTACATGGTATCAGAGTCTTCCACAGGACGAATGAGGGCTCATATTACTTATCTCGTGACAAGGACTAGAAAAAATTACTAGCCTGCACATGAAGAAGGATATTAAGGAATAAATCACATATTGCATGTGGATAAGGTCTTGGACATGTTTATAAGTAATGTACAAACCTCTCTTCTTAAACCAGTTTTATAAGATGAGTTAGTCCCATAAATTTTTACATTAAATATTGGAATGGAATATTTCGATTTTGGTGTATTCCAGCATACTGTTTCGGGATTAATTATATATTATATATAAATATTTATATTTATATATAAACTAATAACTAATAGAATAAATACATATATATGTAAGTGTGTATCATGTATTTGTGTACATATTTAAAGAATTGAAGATGGGAGACGCTGGAGTTCGGTCTGACTGAACCCCCTACAAAACCGGCTCCCAATAAAAATACAATAAAAAATTTTAAAAAATACAATAAAAAACACAATAAAAAATAAAATTTAGAAAATACAATAAAAAACATAATAAAAAATAAAATGAAGAAAACGTAATAAAAAATACAATAAAAAACTAAAATGAGGATGATTTCACTTAGGGGTAGGGAGGCATTCGGCCTCAGCCCAGACGGAGCCGCCGCCAGCCACCGGGAGCGTCATCACCCATACCATCGGGACTGCCTCCCTTCGGCGAAACGGACCCATTTCGGGTTTAAGCCTACCGGGGGAAGGTGGGAGGTCGCCGGGGGTCGCTGTCGTAGGGTTGAGGTCGCCGAAGGGAGGCAGTCACGATAATAAGGCGGTGATGCCTCCAGTGGCCGGTGGCGGCAAGGGCTAGTTTTGTTGGGGGTTCGGTCCAGGATTTCTCGTTGAAGATTTATAAAATGAATATAGGTTGAAAAAAATACAAACTTAGATTGAGATAAAAAAAATAAAATAATAGATGAAATAGTAGAAATAATGATATTTAAAAAAAGAGGGGACATATTTAAAGTTACAAAAAATTAAAAGTATATAAATATATTATGTATTCCAGAATTAATTAAATACCATATGAATTTAAAACTTTAAAAAAATGTTATTCAAATATAATAAAATTACAAAAATAGTCCAAAACAAAAAAATGATTGGAATGGCCGGAATTTGGGCCGGAATTCGATCAGAATGGTCAAAACGGATCAGAATTTGAAGCAAAACGGAACAATGGGATATAGTACACCGGATACTATACCAAAACAAAAAATTCCAACCGTTCCGATTGAAATGGAACGAAATTCAAAACTATGCTTCTGACTTAGCATTCAAGACCGATTCTTTAGCTGTCAAGGATTATCCACAACAGAAGGAGGATATACACAGCACCATTCAAATTCAAATGTTATACACAGCTAGCACATTACTAATTTAAATTCTAAAAATAGTTAGAATTGTAAACTTTGGATAATACTGATGTAACAAAAAAGTCTATTTATACTATAATACATTGCTCTGTTTTGGTATTGAGCACCGAAACATTTCTCCAGTCTTTGCATATTTTACAACTTTTTCATTAAAATATATATGAATTTAAAATATAAAAATTGCCACAACTTAAAAAAAAAAAAAAAAAAACTTTTTCAAACTATATTTTTTTAAACTAAGAAATTTATTATTTGGACATCCATGTTTTAAAATGATATTGCTACGTAATAAATATATTTATTTTTGAGAATTATGGAATTCCATCCTGAGCATATTAAAGCAAAAGTCATTTCTTCACATTTTTATGCAAATTGGAGGAAGTCTCTGTTTGCCTTTCAAAAAATAAGAGAACCCCTTTAGGTGATTAGTAGATGTCGACTAGTCAAAGTTTCAGCTGTTCAGATTAACAAATAAAACTAATTTATTTATTCAATCGCATGACACGGGGGTTAGGTTACACAACCAATTCCCATATGTTAAGTAAAGTATTTTTAATGAGATGATGCTATGAAATTGTTTGGTATGACTAATGTCGTTGTTCACATGATATAAAAGCAAGATAGGATGGAAATAGTGAAGGTGGGAGAAAGAGTTTAATAAACTCAACAATCTAGCTATTAAAAGATAATAAAAAATAATAAAATTTATATTTATTTAATTTATCGAGCTAAAAAACTTGGCAAGATTTTGATATGGTACCAGAGTTGCGACTTGCGATCTAAGATCGAAATATGCTTAGTCCGGAATATCACATCAATTTATCAGTAAAAATATACACAGCAAAATATAAATGTAATCACATTATAGCCAAGAAATTAATAATAAATAAATAAATAAATATATTCCCATTATTCTGGGATGCTTGCCTGCTATACAAAGGGAAAGAAGACAGGAAAGCTACTGGAAGTCTGGAAGTTGGGTGTAACAACAAAAGAAGATTCTTGTTTCACACGCAGCAGCACATGCATGTAAGAACTCAAAATATGGGTCACGGCCAGGCCTCTATATTCAAAGCAAACATATCTATGAAAGATAGAAACATGGTGTTGAGATGGTAATATTTTATAACATAAAAAAATTTTAAAGATAGCTTGCCTGGTTTTTTTAGAAAGGAGAGGAGATGAGTTGAAATTAAAGTTAAAAGTTAAATAATATATTATTATAATATAATTTTTTAATATAATTTTTGTTTTAAAATTTTAAAAAAATTGAATTGTTTATATTATTTTGTATTGAGATTTGAAAAAATTGTAATAATTAAAAAAGATGAGATGAGATAAGATGAAATGATCTCCAAAAACAAACAAGGCCGTCCAGTTCAATTTTCCTTTTTGATTTTTTCTTACACCCTTAATGATAACATGTTAGTTTACCCAAAAACATGGATACATAAACAAATATAACATTTTTTATTTTCAAAAGATCAGCGAGGTAACCTCGAATTGTTTTGGTAACTTTTGGTTTATGACGGACTAAAATCGTGGCTACAAAAAAGACTTGGAGTACAAAAACTCCAAAATCGAGCTTTAAAATGTAATAAGAAAAGTATATTACATACACCAATTACAATTTCTATAACTTAACAGAAAAATACAATTACCTATTTATAAAGCAATTAATTTGATCAACAACAAAAAATGGGAAAAAATAAAATATATCAAGAAAATATATAAACAAATAATTAAGTAGTTGAACCGAGTTAGACTCATCATGTAGTCCAATCTATATTTGTTAGGAGTGGTAATACATTACACCACCTGAAATTCGACATGAACACGAGACAAAAATAAATGGATTGGTGTTCGATATAAATAATTGTAGGTCAAAATGAATTGACTGGATAAGACATGATTAACAAATGAGTCAATTGCAGGCCAACATAGAACCTACAATCAACCCATATAAAAATAATAAATTCTATTTTTAAATTTTATAAATATTTAGTCTTATATGCCTTTTTTTTTTAGTTAGGAATATTATATATTAGTATTAGTATTTAACTACGTTATATCTCAAATTATAAAACTTTTTTTGTTAATATATAATTTTATTTTATGGCAATATTAGACTTTCTTATATATGATTTGTTTGAATAGATTATTAAAATATTTTATCATGAACCCAGTTGTAGCTGTAAATTATTTATATAGTTTCCTTGTATTAGATATGAGATTATACTAATTGGGCTATAAAATAAATATATGGGTTGAACCGGGTTAAATGGGTTGTGTCCGAATTATCTTAATAAAACTTAATTACTAAATCGGTTAAGTGGATCGTGTCGTGTCACTTGTTAGTTTAATTGGTTGAGTTCATGTTATATGGGTTGAAGTGAGTTAAATGGTCTTCCTTATGTGCAAATTCAGTTGGGATCTTTACAACCCTACTACGGGATTAAACATGGTTAGATATTCTTGTGCCAAAGGTCTTTTTTGTATATTATTATTGTAAATAAATAATTTTAAAATACCGCTCTATTATCTCAAGAGTCTGATTTGTTGTGCATTCTGTAATAGGCAGAAACAGGAGACCTCGAGACCTTTTGTCCTTGAGATTCAGAGGGGGTGTGGGGAGTTTGGGTAAGGGATGAAATATGTAGGAAAAATAGTTAGTCAATGTTGGGAAAAGACCAATGAACAAACAACAAGAATAGGAAATAAACTGCAGCGGATGCAACAATAAGAAATAAAACAGTAAACAACCAAAGAACACAGCAATTTAAGTGGTTCAGCTCAAAATGAGCATACATCCACTGTGGGGTTGGTTTCAAAATTTCACTAGATCAAATGGAGGTTACAGAGAGAGAATCAGAAGATTCTTACAAAAGGAAACACTCTCCTCACGTGTATACACTCAATCCTCACAAGTTTCACTCAATATAGTGGAGAAATGGAGAAGAAATGATCTAAGGAGGAGCTCTGTTCTTTGGGCCCAAAAATAGAGGGCTACTGTTCATCGTCGTTAGTTCGCACGAAATGACTTCGCGATATTTATAATATGTGATCTTGCTCGAGCGAAACTTACTCTCGCTCGAGCGAGGACTTCTAGGTCAAATTCGCTCAACAACAAACGGATACCTGGCAACTCGTGGCACTTCGCTCGAGCGGGATGTCGAGCGACAGTTGAGCGAAGTCACTGCCTGATCCTCGCTCGAGCTGGAAGTCGAGCAAGAGTCGATCGAACTCTCGAGTTGAGTCTGCCTGAAGTTTGGAAGTCTCGCTCGAGCCGCATTTGAGCGAGGGTCGAGCGAGACAGGGCTGAGGCGTGTATTCACAAGCCATATTCAACAAATCTCCACCTTGGCTGGAATACCTAAAAGAAAGCCTCATAAAATCCAGATCAACCCAAGAATGAAAAATGCAACATCTGAAAACCAACCCTATCTTAGTTCCCTAAGGAACCTGGAAACCCCGAACCCCTATCAAGTCCAAACAAAATTTGAACTTGTATACTGCAACTGGCTTGGTTATTATATTTGCTAGATTCTCTGAAGTAGCAATCTTCTGAATACTAACTGTACCATCTGCAACTACTTCTTTGATAAAATGATACCTGACATCAATATGATTCGTCCTCTCATGATACATTTGATTTTTAGTCAAATGTATAGCACTTTGGCTGTCACAAAACACTGTCATCTCTGTCTGCTGAAGACCCAAGCCACTGATCAGCCCCTTCACCCAAATGACCTCCTTAACAGCCTCAGCTGCTGCCATGTATTCTGCCTCTGTAGTTGATAAAGCAACGGTTGATTGAAGTGTTGCTTTCCAATTAATAGCAGAACCACACAATGTGAAAATATAGCCTGTCAATGATCTTCTCTTGTCATAGTCAGAATCAACAAAACCAACAACAACAGAACTGAGATCTACATCTCTATCAAATATCAAGCCCACATGTGAGGTTCCCTTCAAGTACCTCAAAATCCATTTCACTGCCTGCCAGTGAGTTCTACTAGGTTTAGCCATATATCTGCTAACCACACTCACTGCCTGTGAAATATCTGGACGGGTACACACCATGGCATACATAATGCTACCTACAACATTAGTGTTGCCCAGATGACTAACACAAGAGGGAGGGTGAATTGAGTTGTATTTAAAAAATAACAATTATAAATCAAATATATAATATAAAATATAAACAAAATATGAAACAACAATAAATATAAATAGTAAGAGTAAGAGAGAAGCAAACTCAGTATGTTAACGAGGTTCGGCCCCACTGCCTACGTCCTCGCCTCAAGCTACCTCTTGAGGATCCTCAAATCCACTATTCAATCTCCTTTAGGTGGAGATAGAAACCTATTACACCTTTGAGCAGCACCGCTCCAAAGAATCCGTGTAGAACACCCTCTACACTTCCAATCACCTTACACTTGGTGATTTAACTATTTCCTGTGTAGAACACCTTCTACACTTCCAATCACCTCACACTTGGTGATTTAACTATTCCCCGTGTAGAACACCTTCTACACACACAAGGGTTATACACACCCTTTTACAAATACAAGAGTTGATAGTAGGTAGACTATCAAAGTACACTCCTCAATGAGTGAGATAGAAACAATACAGCGCAACTTATATCTCTCTCAACAAGAACAAGAATTAAGGCTCAAAACTTTAGAAAAGAGAGAATGAGAGCTTTGAAGGAATGATGCAAAACTTAGCAATAGATGTGTAAGCTCTTGTTGTGAATTTTGCAAAACTCAAGTGAGCTATTTATAGGCAAATGATTTTTCAATTTCAAATTTGAAAAGATTCCCATGTCAAAAACATCATCATTTATTTTTCAAAAATTTCAAATCTAATATTTTTACTTTTTGCATGTGACAAAAGGAGCACACTTTACTTTTCAAAAATTTCAAACATAATATTTTACTTTTTGCATATGACAAAAGGAGCACACTTTACTTTTCAAAATTTTCAAATAAAGACATCTACCTTTTGCATAAGTCAAGAAAAGCATCCACCACTTTTGAAAATATTCAAATAAAACATGCACATGTGAAAGATGACAATCAATCATCTTAATATTTTCAAAGTTCAAATCTTTAATCATGTCATGCACATGTGAAAGATGACAATCAATCATCTTTCAAAATTTTCAAATTTAATTTTCAAAATATTCATGCATATGTGGAAAATGTATTTTAATGCTTTATGATAAAATATTAATTTTGAGCCTTAATCCTAAGTTTGAATTTTTAAGAGATTTACAACATTACTCTAAGATTTTAATGTGAACTTGTTCCCTTCTTGCTCATGCTTGCTTCCTTGATGTGTTTGATTATATTGTGTGGACAACTTGAGCTTGAGACTCCTTTATTCTTTGGATTCATTTGTTATCATCAAAATCCATTTGTAGATTTACATGAAACTTGAAACCTTGGGTTCAACAATTAGAGTAAGGAACATTTGCCATGGACTGTTCCTCCTCATCTGTCTGGGGAGATAGGAAAGCTGAAAGTTTAAAATGCAATGCCAGCGTCGTGCTGACAGGTTTGGAGCTAGGCATTCCAAACTTGTCTAGAACCTTCTCTATATACTTTCTTTGGGACAAGTATAACTTCCCAGCTTTCCTATCCCTATGGATTTCCATTCCCAATATTTTCCTAGCATCACCTAAATCTTTCATCTCAAACTCATTTTTAAGTTGAGTTTTCAACAAATCAACATCAACCATGCTTTTAGCAACTATAAGCATGTCATCAACATAAAGTAATAAGTGAATGAAAGACTTATCAGGCAATTGTTTATGATACACACAACAATCATAATTACTTCTCAGATAACCATGATCAATCATAAACAAATCAAAACGTTTATACCATTGCCTAGGTGACTGCTTCAACCCATACAAAGACCTCTTCAATCTGCATACACGGTCTTCTTTACCTTCAACTGTGAACCCTTCTGGCTGATGCATATAGATAGTCTCTTCAAGCTCACCATGTAAGAACGCTGTCTTCACATCAAGCTACTGAAGCTCCAGATCATACAAAGCCGTGATGGCTGGTAAAACTCTGATTGAGCTATGTTTTACCGCTAGAGAGAACACTTCATTGAAGTCGACCCCCTCTCTCTGACTGTAGCCTTTAGCGACTAGACGAGCTTTATATCTTGCATCAGACTGGAATCCATCTTTTCTCTTGAAAACCCACTTGCAGCGCACAATTTTGGTCTTCGCTGGTAACTTAACCAAATCCCAAGTTTGGTTTTTGTGAAGAGACTCAATATCTTCAGTCATCGCTGAACACCACTGTGCAGACTCAGTACTCTTCACAACCTCTGAGTAACTGGAAGGCTCCTGCCCAACAATTTCTTCTGCTGTAGTGAGTGCATAACTAACCATGTCTGCATGAGCATATCTCTGAGGTGGTCTGATCTGCCTCCTTTGTCTACCAGTAGCTATACTGTAATGCTCCTCAACTGGTGTCTCAGTCTCTGATTCAGAATTATGCTCATCAGCTATAGCATGATCCTGAATCTCAGGTGGTGTCACATGTGAAGCCTGCAACTCCACCTTCTTCCCTGTAGACACAGGAATCTGATTTCTCGGATTAAGCATAGATATTTCATCAAATACTACATCTCTACTTATCACAAACTTGGGTGACTTGGGATCAGTACACCACAATCTATATCCCTTCACCCCAGAAGCATATCCCATGAATATACACTTCTTTGCCCTAGGTTGTAACTTACCATCATTCACATGAAAGTAAGCAGGACAACTAAATATCTTCAAATTCAAATAATCAGTAGGTTCATCAGACCATACCTGATTAGATGTTTTCAACCCAATAGCTGTGGCTGGAGAGCGGTTCACCAGAAAACAGGCTGTATTGATTGCTTCTGCCCAAAAGTCCTTAGACAGCCCGGCATTGGAGAGCATACTACGTGCTTATTCTAGGAGGGTTCAGTTCATCCGTTCAGCCACTCCATTTTGCTGTGGAGTGTACTTGACTGTACGGTGTCTGACAATTCCTTCATTCTTGCAGAACTCATCAAAGTCACTGCCGCAAAATTACATCCCATTGTCAGTCCGAAGCCGTTTAACCTTCTTACCAGTCTGATTCTCTATAAGAACTTTCCACTGCTTGAAGTTCTTGAAGACATCACCCTTTTGTTTCAAAAAATAAACCCACACTTTCCGTGAGTAATCATCAATAAATGTAAGCAAGTAATTAGCTTCACCTTTCGATGAAACTGAAGACGGACCCCAAAGGTCGGAATGAATGTACTATACCTTTTGTTTTGTGGACCCCTATTGCAAACTGAACTCTGCTTTGCTTGCCAAATACACAGTGTTCGCACAGGTCTAATTTGCCCAAATTCTGATTCCCTAACAACCCTTGCTTACTGAGGATAAACATCCCCTTCTCACTCATATGGCCTAATCTCATGTGCCATAGACGAGTAACATCTGACTCTGACCGATCAGATACTGAAACTACAGCTTCACCGCTGACAGTACTGCCCTGGAGGAAATAGAGACCATCTTTCAGGCCTCCCTTCATAATAATTATGGAGCCTTTGCTGACCTTCAGAACTCCACCTTGTCCCGTGTACTTCAAACCCAAAGAATCAAGGGCCCCCATAGAGATAAGATTCTTTTTCAAGTCTGGAATGTGCCGGACATTAGTTAATGTCCTAACTATCCCATCGAACATCTTGATCTTCACAGAACCCATTCCCACAATTTTGCAAGCTGTGTCGTTCCCTAACAAAACAGAACCACCGTTGACTCGTTCATAAGACATGAACCAGTCCCTTCTAGGACACATATGGAAAGTGCAAGCTGAGTCCATAACCCATTTGTCACTGAACCGACTATTCGAATCACTAATTGCAAGAACCACATCAAAGCCATTAGATTCATCAGCAGTACTGACGGCATTAGAGGAACTCGTGGATTCCTCCTTCTTCTTCAGCTTCGTACACTCACTCTTGTAGTGTCCATACTTCTGACAGTAATAGCATTTTACATTTTTCTTGTTGGACTTGGACTTTGATTTCCTCCGGGACTTTCTTCTGCTCTTCTCTGAACCCTTCTCACTGGATCTTCCTCTGTCGGAGGTTTCTTTGACAATCAAACCACTGGCTTGTACTTCACCACCCTTATCATACTTACTCCTCAACTCCTTTGAGTTTAAAGCTGACTTCACATATGCTAAGGAGATAGTATCTCTTCCATAAAGTATAGAATTTACAAAATTCTCAAATGAGACAGGTAATGAACACAACGCAATTAAAGCTTGGTCTTCATCATTAAGCTTGAGGTCAACATTTCTAAGATCCATAACAATCTTGTTAAACTCATCTAGGTGTTCAGTAACTGACGAACCCTCAGTCATTTTGAGTGTATATAACCGTTGTTTTAAATACAACCGGTTAGTGAGAGACTTCTTAATATACAAGCTCTTAAGGTTGTTCTAGAGACCCTCAGCTGTCTCCTCCTCTACTACCTCTCTCAACACTCCATCAGTCAATGGCAGTAAAATAGTACTATGTACCTTTTTCTTCATCGTCCTTAGACGGTACAGGAGAATTTGCCGTCCTTTCCTCTAGAACTTTGAATAACCCCTGCTGGCGCAACAATGCTTTCATCTTCAGACACCATAAGCTGAAACTGTTCTGACCGTCAAATTTCTCAACTTCAAATCTTGTTGTGGCCATCCCTTCAAATATTCACAGAGCCTGAATGCTCTGATACTAGTTTGTTGAGAAAAGACCAATGAACAAACAACAAGAATATGCAATAAACTGCAGCGGATGCAATAATAAGAAATAAAACAGTAAACAACCAAAGAACACAGCGATTTAAGTGGTTCAGCTCAAAATGAGCTTACATCCACTGTGAGGTTGGTTTCAAAGCTTCACTATATCAAATAGAGGTTACAGAGAGAGAATCAGAAGATTCTTACAAAAGGAAACACTCTCCTCACGTATATACACTCAATCCTCACAAGTTTCACTCAATATAGTGGAGAAATGGAGAAGAAATGATCTAAGGAGGAGCTCTGTTCTTCAGGCCCAAAAATAGAGGGTTACTGTTCATCGTCGTTAGTTCGCGCGAAATGACTTCGCGATATTTATAATATATGATCTCGCTCGAGCGAAACTTACTCTCGCTCGAGCAAGGACTTCTAGGTCAAATTCGCTCAACAACAAACGGACACCTGGCAACTCATGGCCCTTCGCTCGAGCGGGATGTTGAGCGACAGTTGAGCAAAGTCACTGCCTGATCTTTGCTCGAGTTGGAAGTCGAGCGAGGATCGATCGAATTCTCGGGTTGAGGTCTGCCTGAAGTCTGAAAGTCTCGAGCGCGGGCTGAGGTGTGTATTCACAAGCCATACTCAACAGTCAACATGCTGACGTGGCAAAATGAGATTGGAGGGCTGGTTTTGGTTGGAGACCAGACCTATTGTTCTCCAGGTTTTCGGAATCGGTTTTAATCTAACAAATCGATAGATACCTCCTTCAAATTTACATAAACATTCAAATTTTTTCTCTTTTATTAAAGTTTGAAAAATGAGGGGGGATTAATTGGTGTACAGTTGCACACTAGTTGTTTGAAGGGAAATAATAATAATAATAATAATAAATTCATGTGAGAGGGGGTATGTAGGTGTGTAGCAGCACAGTGGTTGCTGCCAATCTAATAGGGACCTCGGTCTAGTCCTTAATCAAGACAATTCTCTAGAGATCTCCACGCACGTCTCTTTATGATGATTGGAAGTTTCTTATCGAAGAGCTTAGTTTAGGCTTGATCGTTGCTTCATCAAGTTCATATGGTTATATGATTTGATATGATTAGGAGATATGGTAACTTTGATGGTAGGTTATGGTGAAAAGGGTGGAAATGGATGTTCTTTAGGTAGGGTTACAGGTAGGATTCTTTTTGGTGAGGTGTATGACGTGTAGGGTGAATGGAGGCTAAGATTTTAATTGAGCTTATGAGAATTTCGGGATTTAGATGATAGGTCTAGATTTTTGGGTTTTGGATGGTAAGTGAGGTTAGGATTTGGTGTAAAAGAGTCTTCTTAATTAATAGAATGATTGGGAAGTGATGGATTTGGCTATGATCTAATTTGGATTGATTGAAAGACTATAAATTAATTTGCTTGGTAATTAGTATGTAATTGAAAGGCGATTGAGATGTGATTTAAAAAGGATTGAAATATGATTTGGGATGTGATTGGAAGGAAGCTAGTCTCTCTGAGTCTCTACTCCGTTTGCGTTCATTATTTCTTCAAAATTCGAGAGAGCCCAGCCTATGTTGAAGACCGAGAAAAGAACTCTCAAAACGTGCTGCACCAAATACCCCACCCGAAAGGTCAATGTTTAGGTACCTGGAAAGTCACAGTTTCATAGAAATGCTAATAATAAAGAAATAGAAAACAATTAAGAAAGCTGACAACGTACAGGCATCAATAGGACACTTCAACGAAAATGCTGCTTGAGTTGGTCTCAGCCAATACACTTTATCATTCTTTGTATTAAACAAATTTTTTTAACGCCAACAGGAACTTTCCAGCTTGCAGTTCAAGGCCTTATAAAATGTTAGTCCTGGTTTGTACTCTCTACGTATTCAAAGCAAACATATCTTCTTTCTATCCCTTCAGTGATTTCTCAATAGCCAGTGCCCTTTTACCATTCCTTCACCAACTATCAACAAATGGCAGAAGCCATTCTCTTCGACATTGCTGCAAAAATCATTGAGAGCTTGGGATCCCTGGCTCTCAAAGAGATCGGACTGATTTGGGGTGTCACAGATGAGCTTGCGAAGCTCAAGAACACCGTTTCTACAATCCAAGCCGTGCTTCTTGATGCTGAGGAGCAATGGGCACTGAAACGTGAAGTAAGAGATTGGCTTGAAAAGCTTAAGGATGCCTTTTACGATGCAGACGACTTGCTGGATGGTTTCTCCACTGAATATCTGTTGCGAGAGATGATGCCGCAGGATGACAATGCAGAAAGGTACGAATCTTCTTCTCCAAATCAAATCCGCTTGTCTATAATCTGTTGATGGGCCGTGAGATTAAGGCTATTAGACAGAAGTTAGATGCCATCGCAAATGATAGGAAATTCCACTTGGAGGAACGCCCTGTAGAGATAGGAGTCAGGGCTAGGAAGAGGGATGATACTCATTCCTTTGTACCCGAGGCAGAAGTACTTATTGGTAGAGATGATGACAAGAAGAAGATTTATAGATATACTTCTTTCTGGTTCCAATGATAAAGAGAATGTAGGAATCCTTCCGATTACTGGCATCGGAGGATTAGGAAAGACCACACTAGCTCAATTCATATTTAATGATCTGAAAGTAGATAAATATTTTCATGAGCTAAAAATGTGGGTGTGCGTCTCTAATACTTTTGATGTTAAAAAAGTTGTTGAAAAAATCCTAGAATCGGCAAGAAAACAGAGACCAGACAGTGTTGAAATGGATACCTTGGTGCATGGCCTTCAAAAAGAAATTGGTGGAAAGAAATACTTACTTGTGTTGGATGATGTTTGGAATGAGGAGGTTGGAAAATGGGATGAATTGAAAAAGCTATTGATGAGTGGTGCAAGTGGGAGTAGAATACTAGTAACTACACGTAGTGCAAAAGTTGCAAGAATTACCCAAACAATTGAGCCATATTCCTTACAGGGTTTAGATAGCCAGAAGTCATGGTCTTTATTTAAGCAAGTGGCATTTGAGAATGGACAAGTGCCAGTGAATTCTAGAAAAGTGGAGGTTGGAAAAGAGATTGTAGAAAAGTGTTCAGGTGTCCCTCTTGTCATCAAAACAATTGGAAGGTTAATGGGCTTTGAAAATTCTGAAGCAGAGTGGGTTTCTTTCAAAACCACTAAATTGCCAAAAATAAAAGAAAATGACATCTTACCAAAGCTTAAGCTGAGTTATGATCAACTTCCATCACATTTAAAACAATGTTTTGCTTATTGTAGTATATTTCCGAAGGATTACGTTATGGAAAAATCAAAATTGATAAATCTCTAGATAGCACAGGGGTTTATCAAGCTATCCAATGAAAATGAATGTCTTGAAGATGTTGGTCTTGAGTATTTCTTGGATTTACTTTGGAGATCATTCTTTCAAGAAGCTGAAATGGATGATCTTGGCAACGTGATTACGAGTAAAATGCACGATCTCATGCATGATCTTGCAATGTCAGTGGCAGGATCGTTGATCACCACATTAAAATCCGAGGAAAAAAGTATTAGTGAGAAAACTCGACATGTTTCAGTTATCCATGATCTTTCCTTCGTAATTTCAACTTCCTCATCTAAAGCTAGTAGGATTCGAACACTTCTTTCGCTTGGTGAACTCCAGGATTTGCAAAAGTCAATTACTTCATGTGAAGTAATCTTTTCAAATTTGAAGTTCTTGCGAGTGCTAGATTTACATGGAAGAAAGCTTGATTTCATACCGAGTTCCATATGTAAGTTGAAGCATTTAAGAGAGCTTGATCTTTCAAAGAATGATAAAATCGAGAAGCTGCCTAATTCCATAAATAGGTTGCAAAATTTGTATACACTAAGACTCTCTGGATGTTTCAATCTTAAGGAATTGCCTAGAGGAATTACAAAATTAGTCAACCTCAGGCATCTTTACAATGATGGATGTTTGAGTTTGACTTATATGCCACGTGGATTGGGACAATTGAAAAATCTCCAGACATTATCTAGGTTTGTTGTCCACTCTAATTCGACCGGCCTAGATGATAGGGGCCAATTAAGCGAGCTAAATAGACTAAACAGATTCAGAGGATTAGAGATTTCGCATTTGAGACATGGGGAAGACATGGCATTAGACTATAAGGGTGCAAATCTAAAGGAGAAAGAACATCTTCAGGCTTTGGCTTTAAGTTGGAGAAGAGCAAATGTTAATGCAAATGATGAAATATTGGCATTGGAAGACTTGGAACCTCACCCAAATCTTAAAAAGTTTGAGATAAATAATTATCAGGGTGTGAGGGTTCCAATGTGGCTTTTGTCACTCACAAATCTTGTTGAATTGACTTTATCTGAATGTGGGAAATTGAAATATTTTCCACCATTGAGTCGACTACCCTCTCTTAAGCGAATTTATCTGAAATACCTTGAAGAAATCGAGTACGTATCAGACTGTACTAGTGACAACAATGAGTTTTCTTCTTCTTCGACGAGTCAAATAGCATTCTTTCCATCTCTTGAGAGTCTTGTCCTTGCTTACTGTCCTTATCTCAACGGTTGGTGGAGGGGGAGTGATGCTTATAATGTGGATGTGAGTAAGGGGCATGCTTTACTATTCCCTTCATTTCCTCGTCTTTCAAAATTATGAGTAGAAGATTGCCCGCGGTTGACTTCATTGCCAATGTTTCCACATCTACAAGAAGATTTATGGCTAAATAAAGCTAGCTGGAAGCCAGTGGAACAAACAATAATGAATGCCTTCTCCTCCTTCGCTTCCTCAACACCCATTGCCTTTTCAACTCCTCCTCTTTCCAAATTAAAGAAACTATGGTTAGAACAAATTGAAGATCTAGAAACACTGCCAGAGGATGGCTTGCAAAACCTCATATCTCTCCAGCGTTTGGATATACGACATTGCCCTGGATTAAAGTCTCTCTCCCGAGGTGTACAATATCTCACTGCACTTCAGCACCTACAGCGTAGTAAGTGTCCTAGGCTTGATCTAAGCAACCATGGGCAGGGTATGCAATGGAAAGGGCTTAAAAGCCTCGTCTCTTTGAAGTTCAGCCGTATTCCAAAATTGGTGTGTTTCCCATTGGGGCTTCAACATGTTACTACTCTACGAGAACTCACAATCTCAACTTGTTCAAGCTTGATGGCTATTCCAGAGTGGATCTGCAATTGGACATCACTTGAGCGGCTCACAATTCAAATATGCTCTGGTTTAACATCACTGCCTGAAGAAATGAGTGGGCTATCCTCTTTGAAAATGTTGATAATTTTTAATTACCCCATCTTATTACGAAGATGCAACCGACATGGGGGTGAGGATTGTCACAAGATTGCTCACATCCCAGAGCGGAAATTTTATCATGATCCTCAATTGGAACACCTTCGTCCTTGACTGATCAAGGTATTTTTCTACAAATTTTATTTTTGACGCTACATCCACCTTTTTCACCTTCACCTTCAACTTAGAAAACTCTATTTGCAGAAACGACTTTGAGTAAACAACAAACATGGGAGAGGGTTTAAAAATCTAATGCATTGCGACCTCTACAGGTACATAACTTAGTAATGATTACCTCGCTTTCTTTATTGTCTTATTCTTCCCTATTCAAAGAAGAAATATCTCCATATGCATGATTCTTCACATCCAGCAGAATAGCAAAGAGGCGCAAGAAAAGCAAAGGGAAGAAATATAGGAGGGGGTTGGGGAGGAGATCCAGAACTAGAATCCGGAGGCCACAATGTTGAGGCTGTGTAATTTAACGACAACACTTTCAAGAGGACCTGCAGGTTTCTTAGCTTGGAAAGTGATGGTAGTTTGATTTTTGTTAAACTTGGGTGCTTTTTTAGTCTTTATTACTGCTTCTGCAACACATAATTTTCTCAAGACTATCTCATATGTCTAAACTACCGGAATGATTTCGTTTGCATGTTGGAGCACATGTATATGAAGTTGATTATAACTACATGATAGATGATGTGACCAATTTCTCCAAACTCCTTTATTTGTGCATGTGCTCCAATAATATTTTCTGCCATTAATGATCTTCCAGATGGCTGATTTCGACTAATATTTGGAGAGAAATTCTCAAATTGCAAATTCAGGCACTAGTGACTTTTAAGCTGCTAATACCAGAAGAAAATCATCCCCAAAAATATAATTTTGTATCTCAATCTTTCCTCTCCCCTGTTTTGCTTACATAACTAATGTTTGTGGTGTGCTATTGGAGTACCAATCTATTACTGTGTTATCATTTTATCCCCGCATCCACTTTCTTCACCGTCAACTTATAAATATCTATTTGCAGAAATGACTTTGAGTAAAGAATAAACAGGGGAGAGGGATTGAGACTTCGTTAAAAAGTCTAATGCACTGCAATTTCTACAAGTAAATAACATGAGTACCTCGCTTTCTTTATTCTTTTGTTCTTCCCTATTCAAATAAATATCACCATATGCATGATTCTTTCACATCCAGGAGAAATAGTAAAGTCGCAAAATGCAAGAAATATAGGAGCGAAGAGGAGAGTGAGGATCGGACTATGGCAGCCACAATGTTGAGAATTTCTAATTTCACGACAACAATTTCAAAATGTCGTGCATTTTCCTCGAGCATGGAAAATTAAGGTAGTGGTGTTTGCAAAACTTTGGTGTTTTTCTAGTCTAGATTACTGCTTGGCAACACATACAACTTTTCTCATGACTATCTCATATGTCTAAGCTTGCAGGGATGGTTTCGTTTGCATGGTGGAGCACATGATGGATGTTGCAACCAATTGCTTTCAACTCCTTAATCTGTTCATGCTCTTCAAGAACATTTCCGTCATCAATGACCTTACAGTTGGCTGTTGGACAGAAAATGAGGATTTTCGACTGATGATGGGCGATTAAATCTTCTGGTTTTATTCAGATGGGAGACACCTCTTGGCAAATGCCTACCATGGTTTTGGCACTTCAAAGTCATGATCAGTACCAGAACTTATAATTTCATATTTTTTCCTATTGTTCAGTTTTTTCCTCTAAAATTTGTGTCGTTTTGGTGTATTCATTAATTTTATTTATACATTTTTAGCTGCTTGTAAGACATTTTCTTCACCAATAACTGTTGTATTACTTCGGTCCGACTAGATCAAACACGTGATGATAATTGGTGGATACTGAATGCAATGTTTCATTTTTCATTTTTTATTTCATAGATAATTGAAAATGGTGTATATTCTAAGGTATTGACATTATTTTGTTTATGTAGGAAAACATTTCATTAATAAAATAAAGAGTTACATAGAGTTCGTATCAAACCATACACCTTGTGTTATCGATATTAGGACATTTGCCCTCGACATCTCTGTAGCCCCCACATTCCAAACATAGTCTATGAACTGCCTTATTCCTATGCCTATGGACATGCTAAACTTTGCACTCATCAAAAGACAGATATCAACTTAATTAGGAGATATTATACAATAATGTCATTCATAAAAATAACCGAAAATTGTTATGCCGTTGCTGGCTTTTTCTCCTTCCCTCGTTTTACTTAGATTCATTTCTCTTTTTGAGTTTGGCTTCACGTTGGTAGTACCATCATTTTTTTGCTGAAAAATCATACATAGAGAATTTATGCCACGATTCTAAAACATTTTTCCAGAGCAAGTACACATAGTATCACACAATTAACATGCTTTCAATGCTAATTAAACAGCTGCCATCTGTACGTTTCAAGCATCTTGCACCACAAGCATCTCAAACACCACAATTCTTTTGTTTAATTGTATCTATATGGTGTGCATATGTTGCTTCTCCCTCCTCATAAGAGGAAAACAAAAAATTTTCCTGGGTGAAAATTATGCAAATAGTATTGTTCATCAGCAGGCCAGGCACAGCTAAAACAAAGCTACACAAGTTGCAGTACGAGTAATCATCTATAATATTACAATGAAAGCATTCTGGATATTACATACGCACAATAACTACATACATTATGCGTGCACTACTAGC
Source organism: Platycarya longipes (assembly GCA_036559045.1). Lineage (NCBI taxonomy): Eukaryota > Viridiplantae > Streptophyta > Magnoliopsida > Fagales > Juglandaceae > Platycarya > Platycarya longipes. Next base: position 3,785,540 of record CM071801.1, read on the forward strand.
GGTCAAAATTTAAACTAGTTTGCTAGGCAAGAGGCTTTTATTTTCCACTTGCAAGATTACACAAGGAAAATTCAATGTAGCCTTCAATTATAAGATATTCTAACTCGAATATCTTTTTGCATAATAAGCGTGAAATACCCTGTAAAAACCCAAAGAAATAAATTTCCTTGTAACATTACGTGCCTAAATTATATAACATTGTTCTTATTGTAAGATATGGAAGCAAAAACATCCTGTGGATCTTCAGAATGATACTCACTTTTAGCCTCACTTGACACTGCAAACGGTGTCTTAATGTGATACTAATTAGACCCTTAGAAACAGAGTCAAGTCATTTTCTCTAATTTTCAGTCTGAAGAATATTAAGGAATAAGGACCAAGTTCCAGTCATATAGGAGAAAGTAAAGATTTATGTGAAAGATGTCATAAAAAAGTGTGTGTGGCTGAGAGCCTGAGGCCATTGTATTTTAAAGTGCTGTCATTAAATTACCAAATTGCTGGAGAAACAAATGCATTTAAACAAGGCGGAGGGTATGGAAAGGGGTCATAAAGCCAAGAGAAACAAATCACAAGCATCTCAAGCTTTTCCTCGGTTTTTAAAAGGTATTATCCGGCTTGACTACTTGGGGCTTCCTTCGTTCCGCTATTAATTCTTTCTTGTTTTGTTTTATTTGTTTTTGGTCTCATCTAGGCTTGTTTAGAGTTCTTTGCGTTCCTTTATAGGCCTGTTTAGTTTGCTTTTGTTTAATACTTATAGGCATGTTTAGATTGGTTTTTTTGTTTGGTTCGTAATTGGGAGATTTGTTTTTTATTTCTTTATTTGTAAACTTCTAAATGCTTGACTTGTAAGCATGGTATTCCTCCGTTATAAGTGATGGATTTTTAATAAACATGAGATGGAATCACTATTGGACTTGTGGTTATCGGCTCTTCGTTAAAATTAAAATTTAAATAAATAAAAAAAACATAAATTCAGATGATGCAGATTCCCGGGTTTTAGACTTCATTTCCAAGAATAAACACACTCTTTCACTGAAATAGATAAGAATTATGCATAATTCCTTATAAACAATTAATGAAAAACTGATCATATTTAGAAAAGAGTGTTTGTTTTTAGTAATGAGATAAGATGAAATGAGATAAAAGTTAAAAAAAGAATAAAATATTATTGTAATATATATATTTTTTTAATATTAATTTTGTTTTAGGATTTGAAAAAGATATTTTAGAATTTGAAAAAATTGAATTTTTTATTATATTTTGTATAGAGATTTGAAATAGTGTAATGATGAGTTTGAGATGTATTTTTAATTTTTAGTTTCATCCCTATAAGCAAATCGGGCTGTACTTGCAATGATTGTAAAAATCTGAAAAACCAAAATGTAAAGAAAATAAGGAAAAACCAAAAAATGCAGTATTCTCTTCGAAGTTGACATGCATATTTCTATAATTATTAAGCACCACTAGATATTTTAAAGTATTTTGATTTTAACTTCTGATTTATACTGTTGAAATGGCACCAGATGTTAAACTCTGACATAATTGTGATAAAATGCTGGGTTTTTTTTTTTTTTTAATCTCTATATAAGTTTATAACTGCATCCAACTTTTTGAAAATGCATCTTAGCGTCTGGACCACATATCATAAATAATTGAGGCAGTCCCATTATAGCCCGAACAAATTAATCAAAACTAAAGAAGAGAACTTTAAAAGCAGAACAAAAGGATGAAATCTTAAGCTGTGTACAACAAAAAAAATGATCTGTTAAGAAGAAAGGGGCAAAACCAGAGCAATTTATATATATGAGGAAAAGAAAAAAAGCTAACACGAGCTATACCAGAATGCAAGCGAGAAACTTCACAGCAGCAAAAACAATTTTCGTTGCCAAAGCTTCCATGACAGAGTGCGACCACATAGCGCGCTCAACAGAGCTCACACTAAACATCTCTATTGTCCTTATAAAAATTATGCTAAATAAATTCTAAAAAATTAAAGGGAAAAAACACTAGAGAGGGTATGTGTTAGAGACAATGAAGTGGTCTTAATTATTCTTGTCCTTTTGTATAGAAGATGGAATTTTAATTCGTCTCTTTTCCTATCCTAGTTAGTAAGGTGTTCTGCCTCTGAATACTTCCCATATACTCAGGATCATGCCTCTTGGGTTTTATTATTGTTATTTTCATAATTTTGAAAATGAAATGGACGTTTTGCTCAATCCAATGCAAAACTCTTAAAAAACATGTCCTGCATGATTAGAGCGTCAACCCATTCTTAGTACTGAGGACAACAACTTTAAAGTTCTCACCTTTTCTCTCTCTGTCCTGCTTTCTGTTAATTTTGACGGTAGGCATTTGAGTATGAATATACGTACATTTGATAAGTAACATGTACATAACTACTGGTACAATAATGCCCGTAAGCTAAATAAGTATTGGATTTTTTTAAATTTGATTTCGTTTTTGTTTGATACCTTTTTTCCCATCGCAGTTCTCCTTTAATACTTTATTTCACAGTTCTGTTTCAATGAACGGGCAAAGCACTCCAATAAAAGAATGGGTTCAAGGAACTCGGGATTCCAGAACTCAAAATATTTTAAGAAAAGTATCCAAAAATAGGAATAATAAGGAAAGCATCTTTAAAGTGTGAAAGTAACATATTAACAAAGGGTTATTCTTCAAACAATAGGTAAAGGGAGCTTGAGGCAGCACTCAAAGGCATCTCCAAGAAATAAAGAGCAATGATATTATTAGAAAAGAGTGGCCAACAATATTGAAAATGAGTTATGTCTCTCAGACACAATTGATAATCTGACTCTTGGATAAATATTGTCTCTCATACACGAAATCGAGTTATGCAATAGAGAATCTAGCAAGTTTGTCATCATGATACAATACCATTTATACATTGTGCAGATTGTAAATTCTGAACACTAATCTTAAAACGAACAGATATAATAGCAATAGTTATATTGTTTCACTTGAATTGTAATAAAACGGTTTCTATAAAAAAAAAATGTGGGAAAAAATTACTCTCATTGACGGTCAATACTACTATTGTGTGTCTACCCTTATATTTCAATTTATTTATTATGAAATCCATTCACTTATAAACTACTTTGCTTGTCTTTCTAACAAAAAATCACATTGGAGGAAAACCTTTAAAAGAGTTCTACTACATAGTCATTTTTGCATACTTTTTAAGCATTCTACCGATATGATTGTTCAAAGCAAATTATTTTATATTAAAAAAGTTATGCAACTAATCACATCTACAAAGTACATAAGGAGTACATAAAAATGACTATACATAAAATTTTTGCTTTTTAAAAAGGATGGTGGTTATATAAAATTTAAAATTCGATTACATCATCACATTGGTTGGGTAAACTAACATCCCAAATAAATGAGAAGAAAAAAGGGAACAACAATTACGAGAGCATCTTCAAAATGAGTAGATAACAAGAAATTCCAAGAAGCCAACAAAGTATAAGATTTTCCATATTTCAAGAAGCTCAAGAATCCAACATTGTTGAATATGCAAGTCAAGTATTCAAGAGAAAAAAACAGAAAGCATCTTCAAAAGTGATAAAATAACTTGATGAATTTGCATATGGAAGGTCAGAAAAAGCAGCAAGCAAAACATCTTCAAAACAAATACCTTTAACTGATTCAAATTAATGGATTGACATTCAAACAAAAAACCTACCAAGCTTTTGAAAAATAAAAAATATCAAAACAGAGGTGAGCTTTAATCAAAGATTAAAAACCGGATATGAGCACACCTGCTCATGTATGGCCTTGACGTAGTCCTTGATTTGTTGCTTGACATCAGTCTCTGCCATTTTATTAGTCATAGAGCAAAAAAAGTAAAAAATAAAAACCTTAATGGATGAATGAGAGTTCTACAATTGACAAAGGTGTTGCTCAAACCAGAAAACCAATAAAAAGAATTAAAACAAGCAAAACAAACCATTTTCAATCGCACAAACCAGAATAAGGTGTCCCTCTATAATTTCTTAACAAGCGAAGCAAAACAAACCATTTACACTCAACATGAATACAACCTATAAAACAATTAAAACAAGCCAAACAAACCATTGACAATCGAACAAGCCAGACAAAGTATAATTTCTTAACTAACCGCAAAACAAACCATTTACACAACATTTTTATTTTTATTTTTATAAATAACCCTTTATACTCAACATGAAAAAAACATATCCCAAAATCTCTGCCTCCGTTCCTAAAGAACGGGTTCAAGGAACTCGAGATTCCAGAACTCCAAATATTTCAAGAAAAGTATCAAAAACTAGGAATAATAAGGGAAGCATCTTTAAAATGTAAAAGTAACATATTAACAAAGGGTTATTCTTCAAACAATAGATAAAGGAGAGCTTGAAGCAGCACTCAAAAAAGAGAAATAATATTCCAACATAACTCTTGTCTAAAAAGGATGGTGGTTATATAAAATTTAAAATTCAATTACATCACCATATTGGTTGGGTAATTTAAATATAAGTTATGAACATCATTTTACTAAAAGTAAGTAATATCCCAAAATAAATGAGGAAAAAAAAGAAACAACAATAAGGAGAGCATTTTCAAAAATGAGTAGATAACAAGAAATTCCAAGGAACGAACAAAGCAAAAGCTTTCCCAATAATCAAAGATTTCCCAGATTTCAAGAACGTCAAGAATCCAACATTGCAGAAAATTATTCAAGTCATGTGTCCAAGAGAAGAAGACAGAGGGCATCTTCAAAAGTGATAAGATAACTTGATAAATTTTGGAAGGTCCGAAAAAGCAGTAAACAAAGCACCTTCAACAATTAATAACAATTTCATGCATAACACGCAACTCCACAAGTAGGGCATGATTATAAATGTTGGTCACGGCCAGAGTCCTGTGTATTTCAACCCAGCATATCCTCCTTCCATCCCTCAACCAACTCAATTCAAGAGCCGTTTTCAGCAATATTCCGTGATCACCAACCATCAAGAAATGGCAGAAGGCGTTCTCTTCGACATTGCTGAACGAATCATTGAGAGCTTGGGCTCGCTGGCTCTCAACGAGACTAAACTGCTTTGCGGTGTCACGGATGAGCTTGAGAAGCTCAAGAACACCGTTTCGAGAATCCAAGCCGTGCTTCGTGATGCTGAGAAGCAACGGGCAGTGAACCATCGTGATCAAGATAGAGATTGGCTTGAAAAGCTCAAGGACATCGTTTATGATGCAGACGACTTGCTGGACGGTTTCTCCACTGAATGTCTGCTGCGAAAGATGATGACTCGGGATAAGATGGCAAAAAAGGTACGAATCTTCTTCTCCAAATCAAATCAGCTTGTCTATGATCTGAAAATGGGCCGTGATATTAAGGCGATTAGACAAAAGTTAGATGCCATTTCATCTGATAGGAAAATCTTCTTGGAGGAACGCCATATGGAGATAGGACTAGGAGTCAGGGCTAGGAAGAGGGATGATACTCATTCTTTTGTACCTGAGGCAAAAGTTATTGGTAGAGAAGATGACAAGAAGAAGATCATAGATATACTTCTTTCTGATTCCAATGTTAAAGAGAATGTAGGAATCCTTCCGATCACTGGCATCGGAGGGTTAGGAAAGACCACACTAGCCCAATTCATTTTCAATGACCAGACGATCCAAAAAAAATTTCAGTTAAAAATGTGGGTTTGTGTAGGTGATATCTTTGATGTTAAAAAAATTGTAGAAAACATCTTAGAATCTGTAACAAACAAGAAACAAGAAGTTTCTGCAATGGAGGCATTGGCCTCTCGTATTCGGAAAGAAATTGAAGGAAAGAAATACTTACTAGTGTTGGATGATGTGTGGAATGAAAAAAGAGAGGAATGGGATGATTTGAAAAATTTGTTGATGGGTGGTGCAAGAGGCAGTAGAATATTAGTAACCACTCGCAGTGAAATGGTGGCAAATGTTACACGCACAGACACAGTGGAACCATATCACTTAAGAGGTTTAAATGAAGACGACTCATGGTCCTTATTTAAGCAAATGGCATTTAGGGACGGAGAAGAGGCTGGAAATTCAACACTTGTGACCATTGGAAAGGAGATTCTAGAAAAGTGTTTTGGTGTCCCACTTGCCATAAGATCAATTGGGACGACATTATCGTATTTGCAAAATTTAGCAACAGAGTGGTTGCGTTTCAAGAACAATAATAAACTCTCAAAAATAAAAGAAAAAGAAATCTTACCAACTCTCGAGTTGAGTTATGATCAACTCCCCTCACATTTGAAGCAATGTTTCGCTTATTGTAGTTTATTCCCAAAAGATTACATGATTAATAAACCCCTTATTGTTAATCTTTGGATAGCACAAGGGTTTGTTAAGTTATCAGATCAAGATGAATGCTTAGAAGATATTGGCCATGAGTATTTCATGGATTTATATTGGAGATCATTCTTTCAAGAAGCTAAAATAGATGGTTTGGGCAACATAATTTACTTTAAAATGCATGACCTAATGCATGATCTTGCGGTAAGTGTGGCAGGATCATTTATCACCCCAGTTGGTCATGACAACAAAATCATTACTGAGAAAACTCGTCATGTATCAGTTGTTGGCGATGAATATTTTTCAACTGGGGTTCCTCCTTCATTATCAAAAGCTACTAGAATACGGACATTTCTCATCCCTTACAGATTAAAAGAAATTTCTGAGTCAACCTGTGATAAATTAATTTTCTCTTGTGAGAAACTTCGCGCGTTGGCTCTGCATGGAACATGGGTTGGTCAGGTTCCAAAATCTATAAAAAAGTTGAAGCTTTTAAGATATCTGGATCTGTCTGGAAACTCTACTATCACGAAGTTGCCGAATTGCATAACAAGGTTGCAAAATTTACATACACTGGTACTCTCCGATTGTGATTTTCTAGAAGAATTGCCAAGAGAAATAGAAAAATTGATCAACCTCATGCATCTTTTTATCGATAATTGTGAGGCTGTGAGTCATATGCCCTCTGGACTGGGGAAGTTGACTAAGCTTCAAACATTATCGAGCTTTGTGGTTTCTTCTACCTCAAAGCACAGTGGTGGGTTGGGCGTGCTAAACGAACTAAATAACTTGAGAGGAACGCTGAAAGTCATAGATAAGAGGGGCGGGAAAGATGTTGCATCAGATTATAAGGCTGCAAATTTGAAGGAGAAACATCTTCTTCAAGCCCTGTATTTAGAATGGAGGAAAGAAGATGATAAGGTTGATGAAATGCTTGAATTGGAAAGCTTCCAACTTCACCCAAATCTTAAGAAGCTTTACGTAGAGTACTATGGATGGGTGAGGTTTCCGATTTTGCTTTCTTCACTCAAGAATCTCGTTAGTTTTGAACTATGGAGGTGTAAGAAACTGGAATTTTTGCCACAGCTGAGTCAACTACCTTCTCTTCAGCGTCTTTATCTTAAAGAATTGGATGCTTTGCAATACATATCGGATTGGGAAGATCAAAGCTACGATTTAACGACATTCTTACCATCTCTGGAGGAAATCCAACTCCTTCGGTGCCATAATCTCAAGGGTTGGTGGAGGAAGAGGAATGACTCTGCTGTGGATGCCAATAGCACGGCGGATGCATTGATGAAGACAACAGAGCATCCTTTGGTTCTTCTACGTCTTTCAAAATTAGACATATCGGGTTGCCCCATGTTGACTTCACTGCCAATGTTCCCAAATCTTAAAATGTTGAAGTTGTCGAGGGCCAGTTGGAAGCCAGTGCAACAGACCGTAATGATGACAACAACCTCAACCTTTTCATGCACTCCTCTCTCCAATTTGAAGCGTCTATACCTAGAAGATATCGAGGATCTAGAAACATTATCAGAGGAGGGGCTTCGGAATCTCTCCTCTCTCCAACATTTGTTCATAAACAACTGCACTGGATTGAAGTCTCTCTCCCCAGGTATAAAATATCTAACTGCACTTCAAGAAGTGGAGCTTGAAAGTTGTTTGGAGCTCGATCTAGGCAATGGGTTGGAATGGGAGGGGCTTAAAAACCTCCTATTTCTGAAATTTTCGAATCTCCCAAAGTTGGTGTCTCTCCCGTTGGGGCTTCAACATGTTACCACTCTACAAGATTTGGAAATTTCAGATTGTTTGAACTTGATGGATATGCCAGAATGGATCGGCAACCGGACATCACTTGTGCAGGTTACAATTTCTGGATGCCCTAGTTTACTGCCTGAAGCAATGCGCAGGATTGCTTCAACATCTTTGGAAACACCACCCATGATTTCTCAGGTCTCAATCCGAAAGCTCCCTAAGCAATGCGCAGGTTGTTATCAATTACCTTATGGCCTCTTCACCTCCCAACATTTTTTCTCTCTCACACATTATTTAATTGGTATTAAATTGATTGGTATTAAATTGCAGATGAGGAGAGAGTACCGATTATATCGACAAAAGCAGCGGACTTTATACATAGTCGGTTTTATCAGAATCGATTTTGAAGGAAGAAAAATGCGGGACAATCAGAATCGCATTTCAATTTCATTGTCCCTAACTTTTCGAAGAGAGAGAAACTCTCTGCCATTGTCGACTTGCACCTCCCGTTTGAGCTACCCCCGGAGTGAAATCGGATCCCCGTTTCGCGTCTGAGCTGGAATGGTAAAGAAGAATCTCTAGACGCAGGACGTTTCGCACCAATGGCTTCATCAGAGAGGAAGAAATCTCTGTAAAGCTTCTCCAGTTCTTTGAACAAGTGAAACATCGTTCCTTCTTCTTTGTGTGTTTCTTCTTCTTCTTCGTGCCGGTTTATCTACCCACTTGAAACCCAAATTATTCTGGTTCGTCAATCAGATCCCAACCTAATTCCGGGGACCGAATCACTCCTCACTTTCTTCCTTATGACGAAATCAAAGTGTGCGAGAGATAGAGACCTACAGAGATTTGACTAAGATATTGTGTTTTTGAGAGATATAGAGATAAAGATCACGGCGCTCTTGGTGATGAAGTGCAACCCGGAAGCATCCGATTCGGTCATACTTGCGAACGCCACGGACGTCAGCCACTTTGACTACTTCCAGAGGTCCAGCGTCAAGGAGTTCATCCTTTCCGTTGCTCGCACTGTTGCCAAGCAGAGCCTTCCCTCCCAGATCCAATCCGTCCAGCACGAAGGTTTCACGATCTCGCCTACATATCTTCCTTATTTGGTTTTCTCTTTTTGCTTTTTATTTTTCATGAATTAATTTTGTTTAGAGTTTAATAATTTTTATAGCGTGAAGGTCCTGATTTTTTTTTCTTTTTAGTTTTTTTAGTGCCGAATTTTGGTTGGATTGTGTGGAAACTAATTAGATTTTGGTGATTTTTAAGGAATTTATTTTAGTTGCTGAGTGGTTTGTTTTTTTTTTTTTTTTAGAAATCTAAATTTATTTCATCTGTGATTCATGAGCTTGAATTAGGAAATTTATGTGTAAATAAAAGATAGGGGTTTCTTCAATTCTATCGGCATTGGTCGAAGTGTACGGAAATTTATTATTTATTTTATGAATTTTTATTGGCATTGGTCGTACTCAAATGGTGGAATTGTACGCAATGATGAGATGCGTTTATGAAACCCAATCTGTTGAAGAGTTTGAGAAATGTTGGGTTCAGTTGATTACCACGTACAACTTGACTGAGAATCCATGGTTGCAGAGCTTGTTTGTTGAGCGTGAGCATTGGGTACCGGCGTACTTGAATGAGCCTTTTTGGGCTGGAATGAATACAACTCAGCGGAGCGAGAGCATGAATGCATATTTTGACGGTTATGTTAATTCTAAGACAAACTTGAAGGAGTTTGTGGACCAATTTAATATCGCATTGAAATGAAAAATTGAGAATGAAAATCTCGCGGACTTCCATTCATTTAATACCACGATTCCCTGTATATCTAGATCTCCGATTAAGAGGAGGTTCCAAACCTTGTACACGAATGTGAAGTTCAAAGAAGTTTAGCAGCAGGTCACCGGCATAATCGATATGAATCCAAAGTTACATAAAGGAAAATGGTGCAGTAAAGACGTATCTAGTTAAGGATGAAATTCGTTTTGAAGAGTTCAATAAACCGGTCACATATTTTGTGGAGTTCAGTGAGAAAGATGCAGTTGCAAAGTGCTCTTGTAGATTCTTTGAGATGAGGGGGATATTGTGTCGCCACATTTTGTGTTTATTTCAGCGGAATGAAATTACTATTTTGCCAAATATGTATATTTTAGATCGATGGGGGAAGGATATTAAAAGGCAATATTCGTTAATCCACAATAAATATGATGCAGGGGACCAACGGGAAGAATCTAGCAAATACTCAAGTTTGTTGCCTATCTGTTATCAGATGATTACATATGCAGCATATTTAAGAGAGCATACTGAGGATGCGAGAAGTAAGTTATATGCAATGACTGAGTTGTATCGTACTAACCAGGAACCCCCATTGATAACCAATGTTGATGGTATGAGAACGGATGGTACAGGCGTTGATTCTGTGCAAGTATGTAGTCCGCGTGTTATGCGAGGGAAGGGCAGACCCCCATCTCAAAGGAGAGCCTCGAGAATGGAGTTGGATATGCGGAAAGCTAAAGGAAAGACAAAGAAAGCACCAACAAAGGAGAAGTGTAAAGAGGTAAACTTATAAGTCTTTTATTTAAATTTATTTGAATACGAGTCTTTTATTTAAATTAATAAAATGAAATAATATTTCGATAATGTGTTCTTGTTTATTACTTATTTAATAGTGAGATGGAGGAGATGCCCAAGTTGGGGATAGGGGATATACATGCAGGAATTTATTTGGTCGATCAGAGATGGATTTTTTCAATGTTGGTAACATCCAGTATCATTTATATGTTTTTTTATTTATTTTTTTCCCATCTTTCATTCAGAATTCATATTTTTTAACATCTCCAATTTATGTTTGATTTTCAGCAGAGTGAGCAGCTTTAGACATTGCTAGAACTCAGTCTCCAGAAACAGTAATGCTAAGTCAAGAAAGCGTAAGTGGATCCTACTCGATTTTTTTTCCAAGTTTACTACTATATCTTTTAGCTTATTAATATATTATGGATAAGTTTATTATTTACAGATGCAATTTGGATTAGATGGATCACAACCGCTGCACTTTGTTTTGCATGGATCGCAACCAACAGAATAACGACCCTCGTTTGATGGATGGGTTACTACTAATATTTTTTTGTATAAGAAATGTATTCCAACCCATTTTTGTTGTATAGTGAATGTATTTCAACCCATTTTTTGGGTTTTTTGTTCAATTTTTTTGACATTCACGTTGGGCTGATTTGAGACAAAGATCATGGGTTTTTTGTAAGTAACAGTTGTGGGAAATTGTGTTTGGTTATATGTATATATATGGATCGTATGGTATATACACGGGCAGATTTTTTGAGCAGGTTTTGAGTTATATATGAGAAGATTTTTTGAGCAGGTTATGAGCAAGTTTTTTGAGCAGGTTTTGAGTTATATATGAGTAGATTTTTTTAGCAGGTTATGAGCAGGTTTTTTGAGCAGGTTTTGAGTTATATATGAGCAGGTTTTGAGTTATATATGAATCATTTTGCTTTGTTGATGATTACTTATATTGTGCTAGTTACCATGCAAATGTTGTGCATCTAATAATGGGCAGGACAGAGTGCAGAGGAATCGGTGAATGGTGTAGGTTGAATCGTGGCTTCCTCTTTTCTAATCTTGCATGGTTTATTTTGTAGTACCCATTCGTCCATTTTGTGTATATTTATTTTATTTTAAACACAATAATAATGAAGACTTGACATTATGCTATTGGACGCACTTTTTATGCTTCTTAAGACTTGGCATTATAATCTCACGCATCTAATAATCAGCAGGACATAGCAGCAGACGTTACAACCCAGAAGCTGCATGGTCATGTGGAATGTTTTTGTAGACTGATTTTTCAAACACCCCATTCATGAATGTTATATATATTGCTACTTTGGCGGCTTTGGATTTTAAATCATTTTTGCACCGAAAGCTAGCTGGGGTAAAGCTTCATATATTACAAAGATCTAGTTAATTAAAACAAACAGCACCATAGAGCAAAAAATACAGCACTAAAAAAATAAAATACAACTCAGTTGTCTATCTAATTCAATTGTCTATTCAAATGGCCAAGACAGCAAGAGAGTTTTTCCACTACAGGTTCATAAGCTACCAAAAAAGCGAGCAGCCACCATAGGTTCATAAGCTACCAAAAAAGGTGCAGCCACCACAGCTCCAAAATACTTGATTTACTTATATAGTACTAAATAAAACACATGTACAAATGCAAACAGCAATAAATACGAAATAGTTTGCCTAAACAGCATATTTTAGCTTCTTCTGCATTAAGCACCAACTGGTTCTGCATAACTTGGTCAATTTGATTGAATAGAACCATTGGTTCTCTCTTGATCTCATCCACTAATCTACGCAACTCAATCTCCCTCTTTTCGAGCCCCTTGAGTATCTTCTTGACCCCTTGCTCATGTTTTAAAAATCCATTCAGTCTTTCATGAAGTTGGAACTCAGTGACTTCATTACTATCCACCACCCACTTGAAAAACTTACAATATGGCAATCCCTGATAAATTATTTCATAAGAACTATTAGAAATTATAAACTGTACACATATAAAAAAAAATACCTCTTTGTTGTATCGTGGACACCCTAAGAAGGGACGTCTAGGATTTTTTGTAGTAGTTGAGTACTTCAGTGTGGCTTCAAGCTCACAGAAGCATAGTGGTTGGCCAATAGTACGTTTGGCAAAAGATGAAGATATTGATGATGATGATGATGCCGACATTCTAGTATTAAAAATAAGAAGGCAAATATTAAAAATCCATAAAATGTTCTACAAAAACATTTACTAGGTTTATAACTCTCGGCAATACTAATCAAGATATGTAGAAAATACAAATTAAGCCGCCACGAATGCACACAGATTGGGGAGGTAAATGAGACTAAAATGATGTACCCAAATTGAAACAATCATTCATTTGGGTGAACATACCTTGACTGTTGAGGTTGTAAAAAAAAAAAAAAATCACATCAGCAACTATAGAGAAACCAATAAATAAGTAAGGATCAATTGGAAAACACAAGCTCAAAATAAGCCAACAGATCTTAAACAATGAAAACAACAAAAACAAATTTGCAGCAACACTTACAAAATCGCAATCAGCAACTATAGAGAAACCAATAAATAAGTAAGGATCAATTGGAAAACACAAACTCAAAATAAGCCAACAGATCTTAAACAATGAAAATAACAAAACAAATTTGCAGCAACACTTACAAAATCGCAATCAACACTTCAAATCCAACTGAACACTTTAACAATCACAATCAGAAATCCAACAGTTTCATAATACTAAAAGCAACAATCCGAAAAATACCTGGGTTTTCTAGCAGAGAGAAGTGACCCCCGAAAGCAACTTGTTCGGATTCACAAGGGTTAGGGTTTTCAACACTTCAAAAAATTACAATCAACAATTCAAATCCAACTGATCAACACTTTAACAATCACAATCAGAAATCCAACATTTTCATAACACTAACAGCAACAATCCGAAAAATACCTGGGTTTACGAGCACAGAGAAGTGACCTCCGAACAAGTTTTGGAGCAGAGAATAAGCTTTGGGTGGATTTGGGTTAGGGTTTCGGGGCTTTGTGGGAAGGGGGTTCATGTGGGTTATTGAGTTCGTATGGATTCGTGGGTTCGTGTGGGTTCGCGGGTCTGTGGGTTTTGTGGGTTCCCGATCGAGGATGGACTCTATCGTGAGCTCTGTGAGCTCTGGTTCGTGGCTTTAGGGTGGAAGACAACGGGTATGCAGCTTCAGGAGAGAGGGAGGACGACATCGGAGAGGGAAATGGAAGATTAAATAGAAGGAAATCGAGAGAGAAATGAAATGAAAGAGGAACACCGAAGGAAAAGGAAACTGACTCGGTGAAAACTGAAACGACGCTGTTTCATTAGTGTGCCACGCTGGCGAAGTCGCGGCGCGGTTAATGAATCAATGGTATAAAGTATTTTCCATATATATATATATATATGACAAATTAATTGGACCGGGCTCTTATTCCTTGGCTGAGTTAAATCTATTGTTGGGTTTTTTAAATCCATTAGTTGATTTTAAAATCCAATTGTTCATTCTTAAGAACCGTACCAAATCAATCACAAACCAGACCAAACTTACCACTTACCAGTTTAACAGATTTGCTAATTTCTTTTACAACCATATCGGCATCTATACTACATGTTTCGGCAGGTACGATGAAGCAGAGGGATTAAGATCCGGAAGTGGTCTAGCTACACCGCACGTGTGGTGTGGTGGTAGGATGCCGGCAAATGCGCCAGCGCGTCAAAAAGCCACATGAATTGGGGCATCACGTGGGACCTTTCAAGTAGGTGAAGATGCAGTAGAGGAGAGGGAGGGAAGGGGGAATATTCTAGACACGTGGCATATATGTCGTGTGTTAAAAAGTATAAAACTTTAAACATTATATAAAGAATAATGCTAGATGTTAATGAGATGGGTGTCAATAAGAGAAATTTTTTTTTCATTCATTTTTTAATATCTTTAATTATTTTAAAAAAAAATTGTACCATCATTTAAAGTACTTTTTAACTACTAACTAAAAGTAATAATAAAAATATATAAAAAATTTATCGAGACCAAACAATTGATGGAAGTAGCATTTTCTTAGATAAAAAGCATTCAAATCATTTAAAGATCTATAATAGGACGTGTGGATGTCACTTTTTTTTTTCGAAAAGTCAGGGCTACATGTTTAGTAGTAGTCCCTACTCCAATTTTATTAATAATACTCTCGCTTGTAGCAGAGGAATAATGTAGTAATAAACTAAGCACATGAGAGTTTACATAATTAGAAAAAAAGACCAAAACTCAGGTGCAAGAAAAACCTTAAAAATAAAAGAGTTCAAAATTACAAAGACCCCAAAGCCACTAAAAGAAAAGAAAACAAGCCCTACAAGACCATCAAACCAAAGAAACAGAAAAGATAAAACAAAGAATAACCAAAGCAAAATAATTTACCTCACTTAGACACATTTCCTTCCTTAGCCATGAAAAAAATATGCAGATAACTGTCTTCAAGTCTCTTACAATATGGAAGATGATATTGACCTCCGGACAACTAAGTTGGAGTTAGCCACCTGGATGGGTAGAGAGGATACTAGACTTTCTCATATGACTAAGAACAATTGGTTGAAAGAGGGTGATAATAATTTTAAATTCTATCATGCTTCTCTTAATGTCAAAATTCATAAGAGGATTAAGGAGATGAGTCTTAATGATGACACTATCTTACACACTCCTCTTGAGATTCATCATGCGGTTGTTAACTATTTTCATCAGTTCTTGAGTAATCTTCGTGTTTTGCCTAATTTAAATGAGTTAATTGCTCCTATTATCAATGCTGAGAATAATTTGGCCATTGGTAATGCACCTTCTCTTGAGGAAGTTAAAGATGCTCTTTTCAATATTCCTATTGATAGCAATCATGGACCTGATGGTTTTGGGCTTGGTTTTTTCAAATTTTGTTGGAATTTTGATATTCTTGAAGCTATTGTTGATTTGTTTTGTACTCAAATGATTCCTAGATACTTCACTGCTTCCTCTATTGTGTTAATTTCAAAAGTGGATAATCCTTCTAGCTTTGATAAATTTAGACCCATTAGTCTCTATTCGGTGGTTTATACGATTTGTTCTAAGATTATTGTGGCCCGGATGACTAGTCTTCTTCCAAAAATTATTTCCCAAGAACAAGGGGTTTTTATTCTGTGCCGCAATACTTTTAAGAATGTTACTCTTACTCAAGAGATGGTTCATTCTCTTGACCGGAACTCTATGGGTGGTAATGTACTCTTGGTTAAGCTTGATATGTCGAAAGAATGTCACTTGTTCACGTAAGTTGGAGTGATATTTTAATCAGATTTAATAATTTTGTTCAATTGATAATTTTTTAATTCAAAATCTCGTCATGAAAGTATTACAATATATAGTTAGGATGAGATATTCTCTTTTCAACAAATTTTATGATTATTTTCTCTTAAACAATCTTACAGGAAAAGGTAATTTTGTGGAGCTTATCTCTATGCTTGGGCTCATGTCTAGTTAAAGCAAGAGCTGATGGTGTAGCTGATGGTGTTTCTGTTGCATATTTTTTGCCTTCTCGCCTTAGTAAAAGGCCTCGTGCGAATATAGAATCGACTACATTAGTCTGTCTAGTCACTCGGTTCAGACACTAACTTTTGTAAGAAGTTGTCTTGATACATTATTGAAGAATGTAGCTGACAGACTTGCCAAATTGGGTTCTAGTCGTAAGAAGGCTTGCTTTGAGTCTACTCACAGTCTACCTAAAGACATTCTGGGAGTTGTTCGTATGGATAAAACTGATTTACAAGTTCTGCGTAAAAAATAGCAAGTTTGATTACAGATTTATTTTCTTTAGCCTTTTATTTTATTTTGGTTTATCTTTAGGGAGACGTTGGGGATCTCAGACTGATCCCCTACCAAAAAACAGCCGGTGTCTCCGCCAGCCACCGGAAACGTCATCGTCCATACCATCAGAACCGCCTCCCTTCAGTGACCTCACCCCTATGACGGCGACTCCACGCTACCTCCCACCCTCCCGACGTAGCCTTAAACCCGAAATGGACCCATTCTCCGGTGGCTGGTAGAGGCGTCAGCTTTTTTTGGTAGGGGATTAGTCCAACAGATCCTAGAAATTCTCTTATCTTTATGATTGTTACTTCTAGTATTTTTGTTGTTTTCTAATGTACTGTGTGGTATTAATTTTTTCCAGTTGGTTTGCATGCCTGGGTTTGGTTTTTTTTTTTTTTTAATGTGTAAGCTCCAGGTGTCAAGATCATGTAATCACAGTATTCCTCTGTCATAAGTGAAGATTATCAATAAAATTAGAGTACGATCCTCTTTCTTAAAAAAATGTCAAAAATATGATAGAGGGGTACATTCAAATCTTTCATAGTTTAGTAGTGACTAACTAAATTACTAGTTTTCAAGTACATTCAGATCTTTCCTTCTAGAGTGGTAGGCCGTCTAGTGCGGTGCCGACGTCGAGAATGAATGTGAATAAACTTGGGTCAGGATCACTACTGGACATGTGATTACTCTCTTTCCCAAAAAAAAAAGTACATTAAAATCTTTCATAGTTTAGTAGTTACTACCAATTGCAAACTGAATGGTGAGCTAAAGGGAGCGATTTCAATATTTTGGCATTCTCTTACATCTCTGTCCATCTCTTTCTCTTCTTTGCATCTCTCTCTCTCTCTCTCTCTCTCTCTCTCTCTCTCTCTCTCTCTCTCTCTCTCTCTCTCTCTCTCTCTCTCTCTCTCTTTCTCTTTATCTTATTTTCACAAAAACAAATAAAGCTGTCATGTTTTAAAACTAATACTGATCCATTCATCCGTTATTGATTAAAACCAATATAACATTCGTCTCTACTCGTTTTCTGAATTTATTTTTATAAAAATCATACCACTTCTAGCATTTTAAAGAAGAAAATGCTTAGTTTCTCCCCAAATCCCAAAACTCCCCTAGTGCATTTTAGGTTTTTCTTCTTCTTTTTTAAATGTTACAAAAGTTACTACTAGTAAATATATGTCTGTCACCTTTTTTATAAATTTATTTTTAATATTTGAAAAAAAAACTAAAATACACTTGAGGTAACTTGGGAGGACAAATTGGGAGGCAATGTTCGTGTAGATTGTAGTATCTCCTTTAAAGAATAGTCAATACTACCAAATTCACAAAATTAAGAAAAAAAATGATATTGCTAAGTAATCTATATTTTTTTTTTTTTGAGAATTAATATGGAATTCCACCCTGAGCATACTAAACAAAAATCATTTCTTCACATTCTTATGTAAATTGGAGGAAGTACTCTCGGTCTGGCTCATTTAAAAAAAAAAAAAACACACACAGTGCATCCTATTTGTAGGCCTTGATTATTTAAATAAAGTCGAAAGATGGATGGTTTTATAGGCATTCTTGTTGAATAGACCAAATACAAATCCAAATTTTAATTAAAATCATATGAGTTTGTATTTATCTATTTCACTCAAGGAAATAATTTCTAATCGGATGCATCCAATAAGACTTTTTTATCAGAGACAAATAGAGTAGTGCCACATAAGAGTTCCATAAGAAAAACTTGATTGCCGGGCTACAAAGAGTTTCATTCTGTCGAGCCCCCTGCTCAACCCCTCTCTCTCCTCTCTCTCCCGAACCTTCCATTTGCAGAAATCTCTCTCTCTCTCTCTCTAGAAATCCGACTTTCTTGCTCTGAGATTTACAAGATGTGTCTTCTTCTTCTTGCTGGTTGCGAGGCAGTAGTGACTACTTTGGCACGGCGCCGAACGAAGGAGATTAAGATTCGGTGGAGGACATGGTTGAATGAGTGAAAAGATTTCCTAGGTCTCTCTGATTGTCATGTTATAGAAGAAATATGAAGAACGGTGTGTTGTGATCACGCGGCAATTATGATGAATAATACGGAATAAGCAAAGAGAAAAACAAGAGAGAAATAGCATAGAGATTTACATGGTTCGGCGATGTGTCTACATCTACAGGAGCGAGCTGCTAAATTTTTATTATCATCTGAATTAGGGTTACAACATATGTATTTATATTAACTCTAGGTGTACGCCCGCTCGCTCTGCCATCTGCCACTTACTTATGTATCCTCATTAAATATAAGCCACATACTCCAACACAGTGTTAGTGTGATTTTTGCGAAAATGAATTTGCTTATTTTTCTCGTTACAGATTTCATGTCCTTGCCTTCCCCATTGGCAGGCAGTTAAGCATATCCTTTGATACATTAACAATACTCGTACCTATGGTTTGTGTTTTTCATTATTTTCCTCACTTAGACCTGGTTTGGATTGGGAGATGAAATGAGTTAAGATAGGTTTAATTTATTTTTTAATATTATTATTTTAGAATTTGAAAAAGTTGAATTGGAATTTAAAAAATGTGTATTGAAATTTGAAAAAACTGTATTAAAATTTATGTTTTGTATAGAAATTTGAAAAAGTGTAATAATGAGTTTGAGATGAGTTGAGACAAGCTCATATTGTCTACAAATCGAAACCGGCTCTTAATCTTTCTGCCTTTTCTGATGTTGATTGGGCCAGGTGCCTTGATGATCGTCGATCCACAAGAGGTTATTGTATTTATTTTGATAAAAACTTTATTTTTGGGGATTCAAATAAACAACTCACTGTTGCTCGGTCTTCTACTGAAACAAAGTATAAGTCTGTTGCTAATACTGCTTCTGAAGTTATTTTGTTGCAGTCTTTGTTGCATGAGCTTGGTATATCACTCTCGACCTCTCCTACCCTTTGGTGTGACAATCTAGGCGCCACGTATCTCTCAATGAATCCAATCATGCATTCAAGAATAAAGCATGTGGAATTAGACTATCATTTTGTACATAAGAAGGTTGCAGCTAAACAATTACAAGTACTGTCGTTTATCTCCAGCAAAGATTAGATGGCAGACATCATGACCAAACCTTTGTCTTCTCCTCAGTTTACTCAACTTTGATCAAGTCTCAAAATTGGTCCTGTGATGCTTGGATCGCGGGGGGATGTTGAAGCAAATGTACAACCTGCAAGCACCAAATTAAAAAGAATTTCCAGAGAAGTCAAGAATATTCCAGAAGATCTTCAGTGTAACAGAATTACTAACGTGGCATCATCTTGAGCAATCTGTTCTCCTAAGAAACTCTATATATTTCGCATTATGGACTGTGTATTTCTTACTATAGTGGCTGGAATCATTTCCTTGTAATGACCTTTCTATTAATCTGAAGTAGAACTTTTCTCAAAAACTTTATCTACAACCTTCTGGTATTTGTTAAATTCCAATGCCAGACAGCAAATTTATTAAATTAAGACAGTCCTTGACACATGCAAATTTTACTGATCTTCCCAATTCATAGTTTTTATGTTATTTTGTGTGGAAATCTTTAGATATAAGCATCCACTTGCTAAGCTGCTACCATTTGTTGCCTATGGAATTATTCTTATGATTAAAATAAGGAATACTGATCCACGATATCTTTCTTCTCTCTTCTGGTTTTACCTTCTACGTTCTTGTTGAACTTTTAAGAGAACTGAAAAACATGCATGTTGCCATGTCCAATTTGAAAATAAAATGCACATTACAAAACCATATACACACTTATATATTGTTATTAATACAATCAATTGTTAAGGAGCTCAAAAAAGAATGAAAATGAAAGAATGGAAAAAACTAGCATACTTCCTCCAGCCTCTAAAAGAAAAAGGAATTGCAATTATCATTGAACCAGATCAATATTTTTTAGCAATCATTATGTGTAGAAATTTATGGGCCAAACTCATCTCATAAAACCAATTCTACAAGTAAGGTTTGTACATTATTTATAAGCAGCATAGGCCCCCATTTTTCTTGTAGCAGGCTCTGATACCATTTTTTTTTAATCGAAGAGCTAGTAGCCGCATGTCCAGTAGTGGATCCATCCCAAGTTTATTGATAATCCCTCACTTTTGGCGGAAGAATACCGTAATTACAATCAAGCGGCAAGGAATTTAAAAGAATAAATATTGAAAAAACTATTCCTTGCATCATTGAGCAAAAGAACCTTAGACATAAAACACCGAAAAACCACATAGCCGCAAAGAAACTAATAGGCCTATGATACGCAATAGCAGTCTAGAACATGGCTAAGATAAACAAAATTCTACAGGCCTAGAGATAAACATATATAAAACACCGAAATCCAAACAAATACCTGCAATAAACAACCTACAAAAACAGACCAAAACAAACATGCCAATAACCGAAATAGCTGCTCGTCTAAAGTGTCAAGGCTTGCAACCCAGCTCTATCAACTCGGAAGATGCCTCTAAGTGGTGCTGGAAGTTCTGATGCATTTTCCCGGCAGCAATTATTTCCTTTGGCACCCATTTTGGATAAACCATCAGCAAAAGCATTTCCTTCCTTGTAAACATGCCTAATTGTGAACGTCAATGATGCAAGACTCAACTTGATCTCCTCCCAAAAGTCTTCAAGATACCAGAGACCACATCTATCCTCCCTCAGACCATTGACCATAATCAAGGAGTCCAACTCGATTTCCACCCGATTAAGACCAAAAAAGTTATAGAAAAGAAGCCCATGGAGAAGGCCAAAAGTTCAGCTTTGTTATTGGAGACAATTTTGGACTCCATGGAGAAGGCGACAAGGAGATTGCCATGTCATCTCGGATAGAACAACCCAATCCAGACCTCCCTGGATTTCCCAGGCTACACCCATCGATGTTGAGTTTGCACACTAGCTGGTTTTTCCCACGCAATTAATTTCACTGGCCGTCTCATTTTATGTTTTATCGGCATATTTAACTCGGTAAGGCTTTTGTCATCCTCTCGGTTCCAGTTGGCCGAGGCCTTGAGTTTAGCCTCAACCCAAGCAGTCCAATACACAACTTGCCTCCACATTTCTCCCGGGGGGGTGACCAGATCTTCCATACGTTTCCTGCATCTCCAATTTCAGATGAGACAAGTAAGGACTGAGAGAATGAGACCTATCATTATGCTTCTAGTAGAGGAGCGTTTTGCCATGTTGAACCATCTGTTAATACGTTGCTTCCAAGACAAAGAAGAAGTAAATCTCATACCCAAGGTCAAGGAAACCTTCTTCCAGTCAACTGGATGGCCAAGGTCAAGTAAATTGTCCCTATCCCTAAAGTACCTATCCCTAAACCTTCTTCCAGTTGACTACACCTCCTCGTACATTGTCCTTATCCCTAAAGTACCTAACCCCATGGGGTTTGACAAATTTAGACCCATCAGTCTGTGCTCTGTAATCTACAAAGTCTGTTCCAAGATTCTTGTCCACTGTCTCTCACCATTGCTGACTCGCATCATTTCATTGGAGCAAGGAGCTTTCTTATCTGGTCGTAGTATCTTGGAAAATGTCAGCCTGACTCAAGAGATGATGCATAATATCAACAAAAGGCCCGAGGTGGTAATATCATGATCAAAGTGGACTTTGCCAAAGCCTACGATAGTATTGACTGGTCCTTTCTCATATATATGTCGGAAGCATTTGGATTCTCCCCTCAAGTCTGTGGTCTGGTCAAATAGTGTGTCACCTCTATTTGGTACTCAGTAGTGATGAATGGTACTGTTAAAGGGTTCTACAGGGGAGGTAGGGGTCTACGTCTCGAAATTCAAATAGAAATGTTCAAGAGACAAGCACCACATGGCACAAGAGTTGCAGTGAAGACATGCAGGAGCAGAGCAAAGACATGCATATGACGAGGAAAGACATGCAATGACAGAATAGCATGCACAGCAGTAAAGCACCATCCATCTACAGGCAGCTTTCCCATACTTACCTTTTTGCTTTATTGTCCTTAGTATTATATAATAATGTACCAGATTAAATAAAGTAGCAGTAGAATTAATTAGCACTTACCTGTTTTATTGATACAAGCAACATGGCTCTGGTTGTATATAAAGGGACTTTGTATTGTTATTTGCTGCACCAAGATCAATATATCGAGAAATAAGTTTTTTTCCTTCAACCTTCTTTGTGTCATTTACCTTTAGTTTCAACTTTCAACATGGTATCAGAGATTTAGGGTCTATAACCTGGAACATCATCTTCATTTAGTTCCTTTATCATATTGTTACATTGCACCCTCCTCATATTCATCTTCCTTGCAATGGCAGAGGAAAATCCCACTAATACTCACAATACTATCACACCATCTGAAGACCTAAAGAGTCATTTTTTCCTACATCACAGTGATAATGCCAACACTGTTGTAGTTACTCCACCCCTCACTGGTCCAAACTACTTCTCATGGAACTGATCATTTACTTAGCCATCTCAGTGAAAAATAAACTTGGCTTCCTTGATGGTAGCATACCCACACCAAACCTCACTAATTCTCTTTACATTCCCTGGTTGCGGTGCAACAACCTCATATTATCTTGGCTTCTTAACTCAATTTCAAAAGAGATAGCATCAAATGTGTTATACATTAGTTCAACAAAAGATGTGTGGGAGAAGTTGAGGACCCTCTTTGCACAACTTGATAATGTCAGGATATATCATCTCCAGCAGCAACTCAACTCCATCTTGCAAGGAAACCAATCGGTAAGTGAGTACTTCACCCAACTCAGTGGAATTTGGAAAGAAATGCATAACTATAGACATGTTCCTTTTTGTTCATGTGGCTTATGTACATGCAAAGCTCTTAATTCTGTGGGTGAGGTTCAATAGACAGATTATATTTTAAATTCCTTATGGGATTGAATGAGTCTTATGAGCACATTAGAGGTCAAATTATCTTAACGAGTCCTATGCATCTTTAGATAAAACTTTTTCCTTGGTCTTGCAAGAAGAGAGGCAGAGGCAAACAAGAAATTTGATCATGCCTGCCCCTAATGCCTCTGCTCTAGCAGTTTATGATAACAAGCCAAGGAAAAATAAATCTGATCTCACTTGTTTTCATTGTGGAAAAACTGGACACACCCGAGAAAAGTGCTATAGGCTCATAGATTTTCCTCCCAACTTCAAATTCACCAAGCCAAAACTTGGCTATGGAAATGGGAACGCTACTGCATCACATTTAGCAAATCATGTTAGCTCACAAGATCCAAAAAAAGGATTAATGGAGAACCCTCAATTGAACATGTCTCAAAGTCAAATTCAGACCCTCATGGCTTTCATCAATGGACAAACACCTCAGCGTAGTTCTAGTCACATACCTATAGCTCAAATCAGCACACAAAACTGAAATCATGTGAGCTTACCTTCACCTGCTGCATACTCCAACATGGCAGGTACTTTTCCCTCTCCCTTCAATAAACATCACTCCATGATACCTTGGATTGTTGACACAGGTGCAACAGACCATATGGTCTGTTCCACTGCGTTTCTCAGTTCCTAAGGGTACTTGTGTAGAAGTCATTCACACTGGTACCATTCAACTATCAAAGCACATCACCCTCACTAATATCCTGTGTGTGCCCTCCTTTTCCTTTAACCTCATTTCAGTCAGCAAACTCACCTATCAATACTCTGTGTCTTATTTTCTTAAAACAATTTTATTTCATACAAGACCAATCTTCATGGACAACGATTGGACTTGCTAAGATTCAACATGGCCTATATTACCTTCTCCCCAGCTCTCTTGAAGACAAAACTGCACCCCACTCAGTAGCTTTCATTCCTCTTAGCTCTCGTTTTTGCAACGCTGTAGTGCAAAAAGACTTTAGACTTTAACACCTCAGATTAGGTCACTTGTCTGATCAAAAGCTTAAGTCTATTCAATCCATTTATGTGGATGCTAAATGGAATAGTTCAACAGAATGTACTACTATTTGTTATTTAGCAAAACCGAAACGACCATCTTTTCATTTAAGTAATTCTTGCACTTCCTCTAACTTTGACCTGATCCATTGTGACATTTGGGGACCCTACTCCCAACCATCTTTGCAAGGACATCATTACTTCCTTACCGTTGTTGATGACCATAGTCGAACCACTTGGACTTATTTGATGAAATTCAAATATGAAACTAAGCAACTTGTGCAGAATTTCATTCAAATGGTACAAAAACAATTCAATTCTAAAGTGAAACAAATCAGAACTGATAATGGGTTGGAATTCCATATGCCTAATTTCTATAACTCAAAAGGAATCCAACACCAAAGGTCATGCATTTACACCCCACAACAAAATTGCATTGGGGAAAGAAAACATCAACACCTTCTCAATGTGGCTCGGGCTATCCTTTTTCAAGCTTCTCTCCCAACTAAATTTTGGGGTGATGCCATCTTGACAACAAGCTACTTGATAAATAGAACTCCCACTCCTCTTCTCAAGGATAAGTCTCCTTATGAAATTTTGTTTTCCACTCCTCCTTCCTATTATCATCTTAAGGTTTTTGGTTGTTTATGTTTTGTTTCAACCTTCAAACACAGTAGGATGCTTGATCCCTGAGCAACTAAATGTGTTTTCATTGGGTATCTAGTTGGTGTGAAGGGATACAAAGTATACAATCTGGAAAACCATACCACTTCCATTTCTGGAGATGTTCATTTCATTGAAAATGTATTTCCCTTCCAAGAATCATCCTCAAAACAATCTTTTGCTCACTCAAAAATGACCATTCTATTAGCACTCTCAAATCAAAACTCACACTCATCTCAAACTCCCTTTATTTCCTTAGACTAGCCTGACTTTCCTCTACTCGCTTAACACTCGCTCAACAACTCGCTCGAGCGAAGGCCAGGCAGTTATCTCGATCAACCATCGCTCGAAATTCCGCTCGAGCAACGGTCAGACAGTGATCTTGCTCCACCATCGCTCAACATTTCGCTCGAGCAACGGTCAGGCAATGATCTCGCTCGACCTTTCGCTCGAGTAACCGTCAGGCAATGACTTCGCTCAATCCTCGCGCAACAACTCACTCGAGCAAAATCCATCACAGATTGTTCCTACTAGAAGATCTGATCGAGTGAAATGCTCTCCTTCATATCTACAAGATTACCATTGTCATCTTGCCTCACATTTTCCACTTCATTCCTCTACTCCTTACCCTCTCACTCATCACATGACATATGATTATCTATCCCCCTCTCACCGAGCCTATACCTTATCCCTTTCACTCAACCCTAAACCTAAATCATATGATGATGCTATGATGATTACTCATTGGAGAGAAGTTATGAGGTCTGAACTTGAGTCTCTTGAGAACAATCACACTTGGTCTATCATGCCACTACCTCCTGGAAAGAACTCAATTGGTTACAAGTATATTTACAAGACAAAGCCGAAACCAGATGAGACTGTTGACAAGTATAAAGTTAGGCTAGTGGTTAAAGGTTACACTCAAAGAAAGGGCTTTGATTACCAAGAAACCTTTAGTTTTGTGGCAAAATTAACCACAGTTCTATTATTCCTTACTTTGGCAGCAATTGGTGGCTGGCACTTGACCCAACTTGATGTTCACAATGCATTTTTTAATGGGGATCTTGATGAGGAAATATATATGGACTTGCCACCAGGTTACATGGTTTAGGAGGAGTCTTCTCAACAAAAGAAAATTTTTGTTTGCAAGTTACATAAATCACTTTATGGTTTAAAACAAGCCTCAAGGCAGTAAAACACAAAATTCAATGCTACCCTCATTTCTATCGGTTTTCAACAATCCAAAAGCGATTATTCCTTATTTACTAAACTGAGGTAAATGGTTTTACAACACTCTTAGTCTATGTTGATGATATAATTGTGGGAAGTATAATTTATCTTCTATCCAAACTATCAAGATCTTCGCATAGCCAGTTCAAAATAAAGAACCTTGGTTTTTTGAAATTCTTTTTAGGGGTAGAAGTGGCCAGAAATACTCATGGAATTCACATTTGCCAAAAGAAGTACACTATTAAAATCTTAGAGGATGCGGGATTGCTTGGTTGCAAGCCTACAAATACTCCCATTGCAACAAATCACAAACTCTCACACGCCTCCACTAATATGGTAGTAGATGGCACAGCCTAACAATCAGTAGACCGGATATCACCTATGATGTGAGTATTCTTAGGTCTGGTTTTTTTTTAGAGATGATATGAGATAAAAGTTAAAAAAAGAAATAAAATATTGTTGTAATATATTTTTTTAATATTAATTTTGTTTTGTATGAGTGAGAATGAGATGTCTATCCTCAGAAAGCAGGGGTTAAGGAATCAGAAGATTGGCAAACTTGATTTGTGCGAGCATTGCGTCTTTGAGAAACAGTGCAAAGTGCAGTTTGCTACAGGAGTTCACAAAACCAAGAGTATTGTGGACTACATCCATTCCGACCTTGGGGTTCGTCTTCTGATCCATCGAAATGTGGAGCTAACTACCTACTTACATTAATTGATGATTACTCACAGAAGGTGTGGGTATATTTTCTTAAGCAGAAGAGTGATGTTTTCACCAACTTCAAGCAATGGGAAGCTTTGATTGAGAATCAAACAGCCAAGAAAGTGAAACGGTTCGGACTGACAATGATATGGAGTTCTGCGGAGGAGAGTTCGATGAATTCTGCAAGAATGAAGGCATTGCCAGACACCGTACAGTTAGACACACTCCACAGCAAAATGGGGTAGCTGAACGGATAAACCGGACACTGTTGGAGAGGGCACGCAGTATGCTCCCTAATGCAGGCTTGTCTAATGACTTTTGGGTAGAAGCAGTCAACACAGCCTGCTTTCTAGTTAACCACTCGCCAGCCACAGCTATTGGTTTGAAAACATCAAATCAGGTATGGTCTGATACTCCTGTTGATTATTTGGATTTAAAGTTTTTCAATTGTCCTGCTTATTTTCATGTCAATTAGGGTAAACTTGAACCAAGGGTAAAGAAATGCATATTCATGGGATATGCTAGTCGGGTGAAGGGATATAGGTTATGGTGCACTGATCCCAAATCACCCAAATTTGTGGTAAGCAGAGATGTCGTTTTTGATGAACAATCTATGCTTAATCCGAGAAAGGAGTCTACTTTGATGACTATTACAGGTCAGGGAAAAGGCAAACAGGTGGAGCTACCGGCTCCACAGAAGACGCCAATTGACATCGAGGATCATACCATTGTTGATGGGCATGATTTTGACTCAGAGGCTGAAGCACGTGTTGAGCAAGAATATAGTATTGCTACTGGTAAATAGCGGAGGCAGATTAGACCGCCTCAGAGATATGCTCATGCAGACATGGTGATGTACGCTCTTGCTACACCAGAATCTATAGTTGATCAGATGCCTTCCAGTTATTCAGAGGCTATGAATAGTACAGAGTTTGCTCAGTGGTGCTCAACGATGAGTAAAGAGATTAAGTCTCTTCAAAAGAACCAAACGTGGGATTTGGTTAAGTTGCCAAATAAGACGAAAACTATTGGCTGCAAATGGGTCTTCAAGAGAAAAGAGGGAATCCAGAATAATACAGATGCAAGATATAAGGCATGCCTAGTTGCTAAAGGCTACAGTCAGAGAGAAAGGACCGACTTCAATGAAGTGTTCTCTCCATTTGTAAAACATAGTTCGATCAAAGTTTTACTTGACATCACGGCATTATATGACTTAAAGCTACAACAACTTGATGTAAAAACAGCGTTTTTACATGGCGAGTTTGAAGAGACTATTTATATGCATCAGTCAGAGGGATTCGTCATTTCAGGCAAGGAGGACCGTGTATGCAGATTGAAGAAATCATTATATGGTTTGAAGCAGTCTCTGAGGCTATGGTATAAACGGTTTGATTCGGTTAAGTTAGATCATGGTTATTTGAGAAGTAGCTATGATAGATGTGTTTATCACAGACAATTGCCAGATAGATCTTTCATTCACTTATTGCTTTATGTTGATGACACACTTATAGCTACTAAGAGTATGTATGATATTGATTTGATGAAAACTCAACTTAAGATTGAGTTTGAGATGAAAGATTTAGGTATGGCAAGGAAGATTTTGGGTATGGAGATCCGCAGGGATAGGAACTGGTAAGTTGTACTTGTCTCAGAGAAAATACATTGAGAAGATACTTAACAGATTTGGAATGTCTACTTCCAAACCTGTGAGTACACTGCTTGCATTGCATTTTAAACTTTCAGCTTCCATATCTCCACAGACAGATGAAGAGGAAAGGACTATGGCAAGTGTTCCCTATTCCAGTGCGGTCGGCAGTGTGATGTATGCGATTGTTTGTACCCGTCCAGATATTTCACAGGCAGTGAGTATTGTTAGCAGATACATGGCTAATCCAGATAAAACTTACTGGTAGGCACTGAAATGGATTTTGAGGTATTTGAAAGGAACTTCGCATGTTGGCTTAGTTTTTGATAGAGATGTTGATTTCAGTTCTAATATTGTTGGATATGTTGATTTTGATTATGTTAGAGATTTAGATAGAAGAATATCATTGACAGGTTATGTGTTTACACTTTGTAGTTCTGCTATTAGTTGGAAATCAACACTTCAATCAACTGTTGCTTTATCAACTACAGATGCAAAATACATGACAGCAACTGAGGTTGTTAAGGAGACCATTTGGTTAAAGGGCCGGATTAGTGACTTGGGTCTATAGTAAGACGGGATGTCAGTTCACTTTAACAGTCAGAGTGCAATACATTTGACCAAAAATCAAATGTATTATAAGAAAACAAAGCACATTGATGTCAGGTATCATTTCCTCAGAGATATCGTTGCAGACGGTATTGTAGCAATTCAGAAGATTGCTACTACAGAGAATCCAACAGACATTATAACAATGCCAGTTCCAGTACACAAGTTTAAAATCTGTTTGGACTTTATTGGTGTTCGGGATTTCTAGATCCCTGAGGGGATTTTTTTATGGGGTTGGTCCTTTGATGATTTCAGTGAGGCTTGTGAATATTCAAGTCAAGGTAGAGATTTGTTGAGAGGTGGCTTGAATAAGCGCCTCCTTTGTTTCTCGCTCGACTCTCGCTCAAGGTCTAGCTCGAGCAAGAGTCATCAAGTAAATTCGCTCGATTCTCGCTCGGC
Organism: Platycarya longipes; assembly: GCA_036559045.1. NCBI lineage: Eukaryota > Viridiplantae > Streptophyta > Magnoliopsida > Fagales > Juglandaceae > Platycarya > Platycarya longipes. Next base: position 3,815,166 of record CM071801.1, read on the forward strand.
TTCCAACTCGAGCCAGATACCATACAGAGAATTCGCGAAACCCTCACTTGACATCCAGCTCGAGTGAGGTCCAGGCAGAGACTTTGCGTGACCCTCGCTTGACATCCATATCGAGCGAGCTAAGTTTCAACCCGAGACTTCGTTCGACCCTTGCTCGAGTCCCACTTAAGCAAGATTGCAACGTGTCCGTTTGCTCAATAGTTCGCTTGAGCCTCACTTCGAGCCAATGTTCTTTCCGTAAGGTTTGCGCCGTTTACAACAGTGTCTCGCTCAAGCGAGTGTCACTTATATAAGGCAAACACGTTCATTTGAACGTTAACGCCTAGAGCTGCCTATTAGTTTTCTCTCTGCATTTTGAGTTTCCTTTGAGTGTTCTTGAGTGATAAACACATGAGATTGAGAGTATACACGTGAGACTGAGTGTTTCCTTTGTAGAATCTTTTAATTCAATCTCTATACTCCATCTTTGATTTATAGTAAAATTTTTTAGACCGATCCCACAGTGGACGTAGGCTGATTCTGAGCCAAACCACTTATATCTGTGTTCTATCTATCGTTTTATATTCTCCTATGCTGCATCCGCTGCGTTACTTCATTTATTGTTGTTTGTTTACAAGCTTATTCCCAACATTTTGTCACTTCAAAGTCATGATCAATACCAAAATTTATAATTTCAAATTTTTTCCTATTGTTCAGTTTTTTCCTCAAAAATTTGTGGCGTTTTGGTGTATTCATTAATATTATTTATACATTTTTTCGCACCTTGTAAGACATTTTCTTCACCATGAACTGTTAAATTACTTTGGTCCGACTACATCAAGCACCTGATGAAAATAATTGGTGGATACTGGATGCAATGTTTCATTTTTCATTTTTCATTTCATAGATAATTGAAAATGGTGTATATATTAAGGTATTGACATTATTTTGTTTATATAGGAAAACATTTCATTAATAAAATAAAGAATTACATAGAGTTCGTATCAAACCATACACCTTGTGTTATCGATATTAGGACATTTGCCCTCCACATCTCTATAGCCTCCACATTCCAAACATAACGGGCAAGTCTATGAGGCCTTCAATTATAAGATATTCTAACTCGAATATCTTTCTGCATCATAAGCATGATCAATTACCTTATAAATCCCAAAGAAATATATTTCCTTGTAACATTACGTGCCTAATTTATATAATAATGTTCTTATTGTAAGATATGGAGGCAAAGACATACCTATGGATCTTCAGAATGATGCTCACTTTTAGCCGTACATGACACTGCAAACGGTGTCTTAGTGCAATTCTAATCAGACCCTTAGAAACAGAGTCAAGTCATTCTCTGTAATTTTCAGAGCCTGAAGAATATTAAGGGATAAGGACCAACTTCCAGTCAGATGAGAGAAAACCAAGATTTATGTGAAAGATGTCATAAAAACGTGTGGGTGACTGAGGCCCTTGTATTATAAAGTGGTGTCATCAAATTATCAAATTGTTAGAGAAACAAATGCCTTTAAACAAGGAGGATATGGAAAGGGGTCATAAAGCCAAGAGACCCTAAAGATAATGGGACGATGGGAGGAATTGGCCCTTTGAATATGTATGCTGCTTGAAAATCAGTTGATAATAATTGCCAAGCACAGTCTGAAAGCAAAAGAATCTGAAATACATATCATTGTCCAACATAAATTCGGACGATGCAGATTCCTGGGTTTTAGGCTTCGTTTCCAAGAATAAACACACTCCTACACTGAAATAGATAAGCATTATGCATAATTCCTTACAGACAATTAATGAAAAAAATGATCATATTTAGAAAAGCTTACTTGCAATGATTGTAAAATCTGGAAAACCAAAATGTAAAGAAAATCAGGAAAACCCAAAAAATGCAGTATTCTCTTCAAAGTTGACATGCATATTTCTATGATTATTAAGCACCACTAGATATTTTAAAGTATTTTGATTTTAACTTCTGAATTATACTGTTGAAATGGCACCAGATGTTAAACTCTGACATAATTGTGTTAAAATGCTAGTTTTTTTATTATTATTTTTATTTTTTATCTCTATATAAGTTTATAATTGCATCCAACTTTTTGAAAATGCATCTTAGTGTCTGGACCATGATCAACCATGCAACAAACATCTCTCCCCCACAAGAAACAACTGTCCATTTTCACATGTTAGGAATTGTGTTTCGCTACCACAACATCCATTTCTCACCAGTACACCAATTACACACACTAGAAAGATGCCTAAAACTATTAATGTTGATAAGAAAAAAAAATGTTTATGACCATTCAATAATTTTAATAATGAGCTGTAAAACGCAGTTGAGCCAAAAACATGTCAAATAGAACTTGACTGATCATTAACATCAAAATCATTAAACATGGTTACAACCGTTCAATAACATTACAAGTGAAAACCAAAAAATACATGAACAAAAAAATAACATAGCCTATTAAACTAGTATTACAATTTATACAAAATACACCTTTTTCCCAACACAGTACACCAACTTAGTACACCAACTTCACAGTATTACAACTTGCACAAAATACAAGCTCCTCCCCTCCATCAAAGCCATGTACAATTCAGTTAACATATTCCAAGTCCCACATTGTCAAACCACAACAAAGTCTCAAAATGACCATAAAATACAAAGTTTCTACTTCAATCAGTAATGAGGATAACCATATCATTATAAAGTCCCAAATCTGCATTGAATGTAATCTGTGACGCCCCCAGATTTCCCTTAAAATAAACATGGGAATCAAGACATCGGGATGATGACAACACGTGTTACGCATCCCCAACGTCATGTGCTAAGTGTGTGAACACGTGACATACATAAAATAAAAGTCGCAGTAGATAATAAAGTCATTATCTAAGTACCAAAATTTTAGAAATATTTTATAAATTAATTTAACATAAATTCTCCAACAGGAGATTTAATACAGTTACCCAAAGACCAAATAAAAATAATACACAACCGCCAGAATTAACTAAACGTCATCCAAGGAAACTAACTACACTAATTCATTCCAATGGTAAAGCCGCCTCCTCAGGCTCAACCTCCTCGTTCTATGCATCAAAATCTACGATACCAAAATGGTACCGGAGGTAAGTAAAAATCACAAACAAACCTAAGATAATAAATACATTTATGCACAACAACAAAAAGACATGAACAAAATACAGCATGCATGCGGCTTAAAACCGTCACCCTCAAAATAAATAAATAAACCACATACTTTAAAATCCCAAGATAAACCTCCAATAAAATCATCCATCATTTTCCTAGAAAATGATAACCATAAATCCATTAAAACCATAACCATTTTCCCAAAAAATGATTCACGTAAAACCAATAATTAAAACCCGCCACTTTCTCAGAAAATAATATTCGTAAATCCAATCATACCGGGCATTACGTATCGCCGTCTCCAATATGATAAACACACATCACCAATCATAATGGGCGTTACGTATCGCCCTC